>CM033475.1:182753952-184176452 GCA_019447015.1 Hymenochirus boettgeri
TCAATACATTATACTAGGGCTCATCAATACATTATACTAGGGCTCATAAATAAATTATACTGGGGTCCATCAATACATTATACTAGGGCTCATCAATACATTATACTAGGGCTCATCAATACATTATACTGGGGTCAATCAATACATTTTACTAGGGCTCATCAATACATTATACTAGGGCTCATCAATACATTATACTGGGGCTTATCAATACATTATACTCCTACCTAGCAGTAGGAAGGGATTTTTTACCCTTCCTACTGTTAGGTAGGGTTATTGAGAAGGGTAAAAAGGTTGGACTAGATCAGTGATGCCCAACCCATGGGCTGCACTTTTTTTTTTGCGCAGATCAGAGAGTGGGTGTGGTAAGGGGTGTGTTGGGGGCATGTCAGGGGCATAACATAGTGCAGTCCCTAGCATGGGTCACCCCTGCACTAGATGAACATATATATCTTTAATCAAAGACATAGAGCTGAGTGCACCACCCCTAATAATTAGGTACAACAGGAATACTGTGCTAACAGTGTTTTTGGTCAAGAAAGTCCCATATAAAGCATTCCATGCCATGCAAACCAATAATACGTGAAAATATGTATGACATTTTATTGCATGGTAACAAATTCTCAAACAGAACTCAAGTCCATGATGAGCTGCCACAAACCAGCCATACACAGTACTGTATACAGTACACACTTAACGGGAAGATTGGAAAAACATCATAAGCCTAAATTTACAACACTTTCTGCGGTATTGGAAAGTTTGTATATTTATGGCCATGTATTTGGCGTGGTATCGCCAAATAGTCTTTCTAAATATGGCCCAGAGAGACAACAAATAGCAAGGAAAGTGTAATGTAGAGTAATTTCATCATCTGAATCCTGATTTAGGCTGAGGCCACACTGCAACACCCAGGTATCGAGCACAAAATGGCGAGCGTTATCGCACACGATTGTGTGCGTGATTCTTGTGCATTTGCGCGTGCGTTTTGTGCATGCGTTTTTGCCGTTTTGCGTTAATGCACCAAAAATGGTGAACATGTGTTACCAAAACAAACGGATGCGCAAACGCATGTGCACCGGCAATCGCAGGAATTTTCGCATTCCCGCGATTTCCAGTTTAGCGAAAAGTGGCAGTGTTCTCTCTAGGGTCTTTTATCCGGATGGCCCACCCAGCTACTTTTTCATGCCACCCGGCTGGAAAATAATTCTTGAGAGAACACTTGTGATTTAATAAAGAATTTAGATGCAGGTTTAATAGGCGTGCCAATAGGTCAGTAAGAACTCCCACCAAAACTGCCCAGTCCTGACCCCTTTTTAACAGCGAGATTTTAGCACGTGTTAACTAGTTTTAGCAAGATCCCCAAGGCCGCAAAAAGGTGGCACAGCAAACCTGCAACTCATTCTGTATGTGGGTCCCATGTGCTTGTGCTGCCATGTTACATCTGGTTTACCTTCAGATGTTTTGGCACTACAACTCCCTGCATTCTGAAACCAAGGAATGCTGGGAGTTGTAGTTTTCAAACATCTAGTGGGATGAAATATGAGCATGATGCAAGGCTGATCAGTATTCCCATTAGAATATGAAGAAGGCTGTATTGGCTTCAATGTAGTTTTACTGCATGAGTTTAAAGGGCATGTGAAACCTTTAAAGGGTATGTCCACCATTAAAAACAATTTTTGATATATGATTCCCCCTGTCCCCCCAGCCCCAACTGCTCTATTTATATTCTTAGAAAGTTCCCCAAACTTTACTTACCTCACCTCTTTCCTCCGACGCGACTGCCGGTCCCACCCCTCTGCTTGCATTTTCTCGCAAGCAGAGGGCCGGCAGTCGCGTCTGTGTGGCTGAGCGCAGCCAATCACGGACACGCTGCCGGATTCATTGCGGCGGGGGAAGAGGGAAGGTAAGTAAAGTTTGGGACACTTTCTAAGAATAAAAATGGAGCGGTTGGGGCTGGGGGACAGGGGGAATCATATATCAAAAGGGTTTTACACTAGGGGAGGGAATCCTGAGAGGGAGGAGAGGGGGAGGGAGAAGGCTGCAGTACGCATGCCAAACTTCTCCCGGAGGCCAGGTAGGAGGCAGAGTCCTATATGGACTCTGCTATCGTCCTGGTGGTCAGTTTTTGGGACTTTGGGGGGGGACTACAGGAGAGCCATATGGAGCTGGGATGTGAGGTAAGGATTAAACTACACTACACAATGGGGCCAGTAGTGGGGGGATTATAGTTTTTGGGGGTGGACATGCCCTTTAAGTAATGAAAATAATTAATAATAAGTAGTAAAATAGTGCACATTTAATTTTCCATACCACTAAAGTTTCCCATCCCACCCGGCTGGAAAAAAATTCTGGGGAGAACACTGAGTGGGGCCTAGCCCTTAGGAACGATGAAATAGCTTGATGTTTAGGATATGCTGCTTTCCGATATTGGGCCCCTTACCACTTCCTCCATGTGGTTAAAAATAATTCATTACGAGTGCACACCTAAACAATCAATAAGTGTCATGTATCCTATATAATAAATTGCAAGTGTGCGTCCCTGTGTCCGTGTGTGTGTGTCCTGCAGTTACCTCTTTTTGCCACTTGGTGTGCATTCTATTCCTCAGGCTGCTGCAATTTCCCTCAAGGCAATTACAGAGTGCATTGACAGTGCTCTACCTCCCCTGCCACAGCCTCTCAGCCCCTTCATTTGCTTTCGTGCAGGAAAGTCTTTTACTGTGCGGCATAATTTACTTTTGCGTACCTCCATCAGCGTACCTTCAGTAACACGCGCCGGTTGATTATACGCGAAACGCGTTGTCATGGTAACTGTTTAAAAGAGCCGGTTGATTATGCGCATGCGCGGTAAGCATTGTCATGGTAATTGTTTAGACGCTGAAGCGTATGGATGGCTACACAGTCCCTGCTATTTCCAGGTAATAGCGTAACAGTTAAAGAGACAGAAGACCTCTTTAGAGAACACACCTAAAGGAAAAGGACAGTTAGCTTATGGAGGGCTGAGGGAAAACAGTTCTATCCAAAGTGTATGGACGGGGGGCCCTTAGATTTGGGACAGAGGGGGCCCCCTGGATTTGGGACAGAGGGGGGGGCTGGATTTGGGACAGAGGGGGGCCTCTGGATTTGGGACAGAGGGGGCCCCTGGCCTTGGGACACTAAGAGGGTACTCTGGCCTTGGGACATGGAGGGGGACTATGGCCTTGGGACACTAAGGGGGCACTCTGTGCTTCTAGCGCCTGTTATTGTAGCAGGCTTAATGTCTAGTTACATATAAACCATCAGAAACACACAACATATCGGGGGAATAAATCCCCCTTAGGTGACACCTCAGGTAAGCCCGAGGAAGGTGGACTTAGCCCCTGAAATGTTGTGTGTTTATGTTGGTTTATATTTAGTAAATTCATTGACTGTTTAAGTGTGCACTCTTACTTATTTTTTGATGTTGTGTATTACCACATTCCATCAGACAGGACCAGAGGAGACGCACATGATTATTCCTGCTCGACATCGTTGTTTTGGATACATGTTTATAAATGGATGGTATCGGGATTTATCGATATTTCACCTTTTTGCCTAATTTTTGCTCTGTAAAATAATATCACTGACATAAAATACTGTTTGGTGAGGGTAATACTGCTCCTTTATAAATTCCATTTGAAAGCTAACATCTGATTGGTTAGGGCAAATTTAGCACCATTTTAAAAAAGAACTTTCATTACATTGCCCTGCATGATATTTTGTGACTATTAATTAAGTGTTTGTGGAACTTTGCAATGCTAAATGGCACTAATAATATAAAATTATTTAAGGTGCGATTTCGACACTGACCCCCGACCACTACACACACCCACTCCGAACAGCCATTTCGTCCGATAGTTGCACGTGTATATGCATCGTGGTCGGTGGTCTGTGTCAAAATTGTACGTGTGAACAAAGCTTAAGTGGCTGCACAAACAATTGTTTACAGGACAGATGGAACAATCATTATTGTGTATTAGCCACAATCAATAATTCACTATCAGGTTCCAAAGGAATCTGACATTCATTTGTGACGGGATGGCATGTTGTATGACCACCTCTTTGGGTAAAATTTACTTTCAGATGATTGTGGAGTGAAGGTTTGGATCCAGCTAGACATGTAATTCACCGAGACAAAAGGTAGGATAAAGATATTGTACTTGCACTAGATCTTAGCATCACCTAGTGGTGAGAAAGCTGATCTGCATAATTTATTTCATTTATTTGTTTATACATGTGAACACATTGTGGCGTATTTATAAAGCCATTGCAATCTAAAACTAGAAAGGGAAAGTTTAAGTATAAACTTTGAATTTGGCTCAGAAGGCTGCATTTCGGAAGGTAATGTGTCTGTGCGGCAGGATTTATAACTCAAAAATCTTATTATATATACATTTCATGGTTAATTCTAATTAAATACATATATTTGTATTGCTGTGAGTATTGTTGCCATGGAAGTATAAGAGTAGGTTAGGTGTGGGGGTGTATCAGTAGGTTTGTACCTGTCTGTGTGTTGTTAGTGCGTATGTTTTTGTGTTTATGACTGTAAAATTAACCTTTTTGATGATTTAGGTATGGTTGCCATGAAAATGGAAGGGCGGGTGGGTGGATCAATCAGTAGGTGTGTGTACCTGTCTGCGTATTTGGTTAAGAGGTATGTTTTTAAACAAAATGAGGATGGTTTAGGAATGGTTGCCATGGAAAAAGAAAGGTAGGTTGTGTTTTGATGGCGTATCAGTTGGTGTACTTGGTGTTGGTGTGTGTGGTATTAGGGGGTATGTTTTTGCATTAAAGTGCAGGTTGGGTTGTGAAGATATACTGTATCATTTGATGTGTGTGTCTAACCGTTTCCACTTTCAAGGTCTCAATCCTCCATTGACGGAGCATTCTACCAATCTTCTACAAACTAGTAAATCCAATAGTAGATGGGGAGAAACTATTATTTTCACAGAGTCAGCTGTAGTACTGATGTTTTTTTTTATTTGTCTCCAAGAGCCAAATTATTGTTCTTTCTGTTTCTGCCTTCTCTTTTATTCTTCTGCTTTTTTGGACTATATCGCCTTCCACAGTTTTTAAGCTAGAGACACAACACATTCGGTACAGACATGCGGGATACATAGGAGAAGTGTGCTATCTTCTAGCTTAGGAATCTGTGGAATTTTTCCACAATTGGTTATAATGTGTACAATTCTTAAATGTGAACATGTTTTGGGGTCAAGTGATCAAAACAGTGTTATGATCATAAACACAAACACTCATTCCCCCAACCTCCACACAGACACTGGTACCATTACATTTTTGTTGCCGCCATACTTAAAGGAAAAAAAAAAAAAAAAAAAATCATCAACCCTAAAAAAAAAAAAAAGCTTTATTGTTATTAACACAATAACCCCCCCCCCAACATGTCACAGGTTCACACACCTACTGACCTACCTTTCTATTTCTGTGGCAGCCATACTTGGGTAAATATAGTAAAAAAAATAATATATGATTAATCATCAAAAAAGTTTTATGGCCTTACATTCAAATATACACACCTTCTGATCTACCCTTCACTTCTGTGGCAGCCATACCTGAAGAGATACAGGTACACACACCTACTGATACACCTACTGATATACCCTCCCAACCCAAAATACCCTTAGGCTGGGTACACACCAGCAAATACCATGGATCGGTATGGACCGAAAATATCTGCTGGTGTGTGGGATGGGCGGCCGCGACCATTCTTTTCAGCATGCACAGCCTACCAGGAACAACACAAAATAGTCAGCTGATCTTACTCTTATTTTTTGCTTCAATTTTGCTCCTAGTAAAAGTTTCTTAATGTACCTGATTTTATTGTGTATACACTGCAAAGATTTATTTGATTTTGTATGAAATGCAAAGGAATGTATTGGGTAATAGAGATTGTTTTTAACACAGTTAAATCTCAGTTCTGTGTCTAAAGGGGCCATACACACGATAATGGGTAAATCCTGAAACCGACTGACCGCAGTGCAGATGAACAGTAGTCGGCATTATGGTCGGTCGGTATCCGATCATTGTGTATGGGTATCGGTCGGGTCTGTGTGTGCGGTTCCCACCACGTGCCGACAGATACCAATGTGATCGCATTGTGATCGTGGGAATCGCATGTGTATGGCCACCTTAAGAGGCAGGATCTGCTGTAGCATGATCTGTGACTAAAAAATGAATTTGAATATAAATGTCACCATGCACAAGTTAAATGTCGATAGTCTAAAGGCTCATACAGACGTACTATTCTGTGCACAACTACACCTGATACATGCAAAGAACGTCCATTTCGGCGCGCGTGTGTTTAAGTTCGGTCGTTTGTTAATCCAACATGGCAGATAGATGTATACACACTCGTGATTATCAGCCAAAACGGTTGTTCATTGCACACAGAAATGTACGTCTGAACGAGCCTTAAAGCTATGTAGATCTGGATAGATATTTCAACCCAACCACCCTTAGAATCTGTAGAAATATTGTTGAGCACTTTCAATGTTACTAACATTTTACCCTGATTTTTGCTAAAACTAGACAAAAAATGAATCAGTCAGGGGGTCTGGTCACATGATTGGTCAGGTATTTCCCTGTGAAGTTCAGGTAAGTGCCATCAATGTACAAAGAATTGTTACAATTAATCCCACATGAGATGTGTATAAACACTCTCCATAATTTTACCCGTATCTGTCCAACAATTCACACTTCTTGTCTGAGGAGTTTTATCAGGTCTTTCGTCAACAAATAAATCAGTAGATGTGTATTATAGAAATACTTTGCGGAGGAAATTTCCATTTTAATAGGTGTTTTGTCAAAGCTCTGTGTCAAAACTGCCGCCAAAGGCAAATAATGAAATCTGAACAATTTACTGAAAATATCTCTGTGTTTGCATGTTTTATCTTCAGCAAAAAGACAGAAATCCTGGCAAATAGCAGTCACCTTAAAGAAAACATTGAATTGAGAATAAAACCCCTGTGTTCAATATCCAGACAAAATAGTAGCAAATCCAATAACTTGGGTAGATGCACAAAAAGGGAAATTCTATTCTGTAGATTTAACCCAGAGCAAACAAAAAGAAGTTTATTTCCACTATTCAGTGTAAGGTTTCCCAATTCCATTCTTGTACCAGGGGTTAACCCGGCTTTAAGAGCAAGTTAACGGCAGTCACCCAACCGGCGCAACAAATCCCCCAAGCCGATAGCGGCTTTTTTGGATGGAATATTTAAAGATTCGGAGTTGGTTAACCCCATTCGTAATGAAGAAAGACGCTTTTGGCTTTGTGGATTGGATTACAGGGGAAATACAGAGCGATAACGTCTCTCTATACATCGCCCTGTTTCTTTTCCAATTGGTGATTTGGAGTTAGGTTGAGGTGATAGAACTTGGTGCTATATGGTATTCTATGGGGATCCTTCTAGATCCCAGAACCTGCTCAGTTGATCTGTTATATCCATACACCAGGTCTATTGACTAAAATGAAAGAAGGTTAAAGTTCTCATTTTACTTATTTCCTATGACTTTCAGCCCATATAATATCTGGCAGAGGCAGAAGAACTTGACTCAGCAGGTGAAAGCATACACTGTGTATATATCAAACGTTCAAAGGATTTCCTAAGTTTAAGTTTTCTGAAATTTTTTGGATGTAGATTTCGATCTAGTCTAAATATCGGTAATAAAAGCATGTTTTCTCAATAGTAAGTACCGTATATACTCGAGTATAAGTCGATCCGAGTATAAGTCGAGGTACCCATTTTTACCTGAAAAATGTGTAAAAACTAATTGACTCGAGTATAAGTCGAGGGTAGAAATTATCACCACTACTGCCTTCTGATTCTGTGTTGTTTTTAGGCTTTAGTTGCCCTTTAAATGGACAGCAGAATTCCCATACATGAATCCCATACAGTAATAGCCAAATCCAGTACAAGTAACCTCCAATTCCTTGGCATTCCAGATGTTTGGAAGCTACAACTCCCAGCATGCTTTGTTGCTGGGAGTTTCAGTTTCTACACATGTGGAGTGGCAAGGTTCAGTAAACTTTTAATTAAGCTTACCATCATTTACAATTCTCCTGAACCCCATATAGTAAAGGGCCCTCTGATCCCTTATAGTAAAGGGCCCTCTGACCCCATATAGTAAAGGGCCCTCTGACCCCATATAGTAAAGGGCCCTCTGACCCCATATAGTAAAGGGCCCTCTGACCCCATATAGTAAAGGGCCCTCTGACCCCCATATAGTAAAGGGCCCTCTGACCCCAATAGTTAAAAATGTCACCTTAGAGTTGTAGTTTCAAGCTGTCATTTGCACTGTGCTAGCACCTGTTTTTTGCCCCAAAAGGAGGTAAAAAGATTTACAGCATCCAGATGAGCAGTGACAGTGCTGAGTCCAGCAGCCAGACTACAGGAAGCAGGAAGTGTAAAGGCAGATCAGCTCCTGTTACTTTCTATGCAAATTAACACAGCACCACCTACTGGTTACTATTCGCAATTGCAGAATTTGGATCTAAATTAGGACTTGACCCGAGTATAAGTCGAGGTTAGGTTTTCAGGTTAATTTTAAAGCATGAAAAATTCGACTTATACTTGAGTATATATGGTATACATTTTCCTTTCCGAACACGAGGAGCTCTGGCGCACACCGGAATAACAAAAGGCCAAACAATAGTAAGTATCCCTTCTATAATGCAATATTAACGGCCATTTTTAGGCATAGGCCACCTAGGCAAACAAAGTTTGAAAAGAAAGTGTGAAAGTTTGAAAATAAGGATTGTTTGTACTGTGGTAAGGACTGTATGTGCAGTAAGCAGACTAATCTTTCTTCTTCCAGTTAAAGGGGTGCGTAATTGTGACAAAATGTGAGAAAACTTCAAAGGGGGCTGAATAACTTTTGCAAACCACTATTTTCAGTGCCAGCACTTCAGGTTGTTTGCCATAACCTTCGTGCCAACAGTCTTCCTATTAATACTTTCAGTGCCTGGACCAGTATACCGTTACCATTTCAGCATGCCAGCACTGTCAGTTTACAGTAGTACCGCTTCCATGTCTCCTCCCATTGATGATCACTCCTCTCTAATCTCAGTTATAATGGAGAGTTGGATGAAGGAAGGAAGAGGCAGGGATAGGGGATCTCATGGATGCTAGGCACAGTGTCCTGTATAAAGTTTGTAGCAGCTTGTGACCTGGCATTTTTAGAACTGTTCTCCTCAGTACTATAGCGAGCTCATCTCCCCCCTCCTTCTTACCTTCAGTTTCATTTGTAACATTGTTTCCAAGTAGAGGGAGCTGAGTTAGGCTCACTACTTCAATACGATGAACAAGGAGAAGGCAGCAGTTCGGCAACTGAAAGTAAATAGGCTCATCACACTAGAAACTGGAAAAATCTGACAGAAACGCACAAGAGTGTTTGTCAGTTTGTATCATTTTTTCATTCCATCTTGTATCCATTTGTTAAACAATGTGTTATTCCATCGATTTTCTCTAGGACACTGCAACCAAGTGACTGATGTGAGCCAGGTAACAGCCAAAACAGGAGACGCGACAACGGACAGGAAACATGGGCACGAAAGAAAAAATGATATATGACAAGTGATGATGGTAGATTTATAAAATCAGGCCATGGAGATCTTACAATAAAAAAGATCCTATGGCGGCTGTTTTAGGAACTGCAGGTCGTGAGTCCTATTATAGTAGGGAATTGACAAGCGCACCTGAGACCACAGCGCTCATTATGAAAACAGGAAACCAGAGATACACACAGAACCTTACGTGTAGAGGTAGGGTCTAGACTGGATGAAAAAAGAGGAAGCCCTAAAGACGTGAAGTGAACAGGGGAAAGATGGCTCAGCCGGCCGCAGAGAAAAGAGCGGACATTTGGCAACTGGTTCAGCAGGGGGCCCTGTGGTCATAGTTTATGGTAGGTAGTATTTGAGGGTTGAATAAAGACATACGTCCATCCCATTCAAACCACATTAGCAATATCCCATTTCCTGCCTAACTGTTGATCACATATTTTCTTTTCCCAGGGAGAGGAAGGCAAAAAAAACCACCACATTTATGAAGGGGAAAAAAAAAAACACGAAATCAATTCATACTCCACCGCGATTTCAGTTTCCAGCATTTCATGGCAGCAGTTAATCCCCTGTAGGTACTGGACAGGAAGTTAAAAAGAACAAGGTTAAATGAGTACCCTCCCTAAAACATTACCTTGTCTTCTTTCCAAGCTTAACATGCCGTATTCCTAGAGAAACAAACTAAAAACTGAAGGGAGGGATTTGGTGACGCTGCCATGAAAGTGACTTGGAAACCGAAATCTCACCAATATCAAAAGCTCAAAAATAAATGGGGAGGGCAAAAGTATACTTAAACACACAATTTATTTGAGTATCTGCTAAATACAGACTGAAGGACTTACGTCCAAACTTCATATCCGTCTTTAGCCAATACATCCATTTTATAATGGCGAACAAACGTCCTCATAGTGACCAATCTTGCCGGCTTTCGGCGCCCTGCTTCGGCCGCCAGGAACTGATTTGCTGAGTTGAATGTGCTTTTAACCCCTCCGGGATACTTAAGCCTATCACTTTGATAAGCTCTCCTGATACAGGTGACGATCCAACTACTTATCTATGTTGTCTACTGGGGGACTGGCCTTTTCGATAACCCCATGGAACCAAAAAGAGGTGATCAGTCTTCCCTGAAAAGTCTCTGTTCTTCATATAAATTTTTAGTAACGGACTAGGTTCCTAGACAATGCCACATCTTCTTTCTCGGGTTTTTTGGAACTGGGATAGGAATGAAGGCAGACAATCTCTAAGTCAAGATGGAATTCTGTTAATACTTTTGGCAGAAATTGAAAGGATGGATCAATAGACCTGTCGTCATATACAAAATTGTGAAAGGTGGTTTAACGAAGTGCTCGATTCTCACACTCGACAAGCTGAAGTTATGCTGTAGAAACACACCTTAAGGGTCAATAACCAAAGGAAAGTCTTCTCACCAAAGGCTGAAAGGGAGATTTGTAAAGCTTGAAGAACTAGAGGTAAATTCCAAGGTGGAGGTTGGAAAAAAGGCTTTTGGTATTGTCCTTATATGGCTGCAAAGAATCTCTGCACAAGGGTTCGTTGCCCAATTCGTACCTGAAATAGCTGTAAGAGCGGAGACTTGGCCCCTCAAGTACTAAGAATTAAGTCTTTTAAAAAAAGGAATACAAGAATTTTTACTATCTTGGCTTGGAGTGGAACTGATAGTGGTACGAAAATTTTTTTTATAGCAAAATTTTAAGGAGGGATTCCATATCGTATAGTATTTCAGAGGTTGAGGCTTTTCTGGACCTACGCAGGACAACGCTATTTCTTCTGGTAAGCCAACCCCCCCAAATTCTCCCTCTCAACTCCAGGCCACTAACCTCAGATTGTGTAGTCCTGGTATTCTATCGGGCCATTGAGTCACGAGATAAGGTTATCACTTCCACCTCTATAGGAGGTTCGGTTGCAAACGGTTTGAAGCAGAGGGTACTATGGTCTCTTGGCCAATTCCGGTCAAGATTGCGATCACCTCTGCTCATTGGACGAATTTTTGAAGTACTCTAGATATCAGAGGTATGGCGTGGAAAGATATATATATAAGACCGAGGCACACTCGTGAAGGGCATCCACCGCAAGGCCCCAGAAGGGGAAGCGAACTGTAGAAATGCGGACACTTCGTGTTCCTGGGGTTGGCATGAGGTCTATGTCGGTGACCCCAACGGTTCTACAACATCTCGAATGCTCGAGATATGTAGATTTCCACTCCCTGGCTGAATTTCTATGCCGGTGAGATAATCTGCCTGAAGATTGTCTCTTCCTTCCCGGTGGGAGAGCTTGGTATATGTGCAGATTTTTTCCGACCAAACGGAAGACATTGCCACCTCCTCGAGAAGCCACCTGCTTTTTGTTGCCCCCTGCTTTAGAAATTTAAGTACTGTCGTCGTATTGTCACTCCTTATGAGGACATGCCGGCCCCTGACCACATCTTGAAATTTGTGTAGATGTAGAGCCATTCTGACCGATCCTTAGTTCTCACAAAAAGATTTGAAGACTCCCCTTCTCGTGCCCAGTGACCTGAGCAAAGGTGTTCTAGAAGAAGCTCCCCAGCTGGGTTGCTGAGGCATCTGTCATGGATGGACATGACTCTGGTTGATCTAGCTGGAAACCCTTTTTCCAGATTCTCTTGCTGCACCAACATTCGAGGCCCCTGTAACATTTGGCTGGGCTACAATTTACTCGTTCATATTCTGGTGCGGTTATTGTCACCCTGGACAGAGAAAATGCTGCAGAGATTCTATTGTTGCCACTGGACCACCTGGTAAGAAACGACTGTGCTGCCATGAGTCCCAGCACCTCATTATTAAGTGCACCGCACCCTTGTATGCTTTTGAATAAATCTTGTATAGTCTCTATGAGTTTTTCGCTGTCGATGGTTGGTAAATTTTCACTCGTTTTTGAACTGGTTTGGAACAAAGATCTTGAGGATACCAATTCCTGACTGGGTATCAAGTTGCTTTTTCTTATATTGATAATCACCCTGTTCCTCGAGGTATCTGAATAGCCCATCTTGTATGGCTCTGGTATTATGGCTATGGCCACGATCAGGATATACGTTTTCCAGATATGGAAATCTCTATCCCTCTTTTCCTGATCTCCGCAACAATGTTATCATACCTTGGTAAATATTCTCAGTGATTGTGAAAGGCCGAACGGCAGACTTTGTAAAATGGAAATGTTTCCCTCGACTGCAACGGGTAGGAATTTTATGCAACTTGGGGGGATCGGTACATCAGGTATGCGTCTTCTTTTAGTTGATACTGCTAGGCCATGCATCTTGTACACCGCCTGAATGAATCGGGCCAGAGATTCCATTTTGAATACCTCTGTTCGAAATATCTGTTTTTAAATTCTGTAGGTCAACCACCGGTCTCATAGGACCCCGTGGCCTTCTTTACAAGAAAAAAGTCTCGAATAGAAGCCTCTTTGGACATTCTGTTATCGGCACAGGTCGATGGGCCTCCTTAATCAGGAACTGGGACACCATAATCCCGAATAGACTCAATCCCTCCGGGAGGTGGTCTGAATGAAAGAAAAAGATGTTTTATGGGGAGACAAAATGGATTGGTAACCTGTTGCCATATTCTCAACACCAGGAGTCCGTGAGATTGTGGACCCACCAGACCTTGGAGAAAAATGGATAACCTTCCTCCCACCTTCTCCACCGGGACCGTCGTACCCCTGTTGTTGGGAGGATTGGCCTCCTGAGAAGTGTCGTTCTCTGGGAATTCGCTGGTTGCTTCTGTCTTCCAGGTGGCCGCCGACCTGTGGCCTCTTTCCCTGGCCTATAAAATCTTGGACCCACGAAAGGACTTGTACTAGAAAAGATGGTTCAAACTCGGTCTTTTGCTTTTACGTCCTGTGGAAGGAAAAGTACTTTTTCCTCCCGGGCCCTTTTGCTGATGATGGAAATTTTTTTTTTAGCTTTTGACGAACAAAAATTGTCCCCATCGAAAGGCAGCATACAGAGGTTAGTTGAACGTGTTGTCCGCAAACCAAGGACTCAGCCACGCTGCTCTGAGCTGACACTGACCGAGCCATTGATCGTGCGGAAAGTCTGACACCATCATCATCATTTCAGAAAGCATTTCTGTCAATTTCGGGACGCTTGATGTTTGATCCATATGCTCTTACATCCGTTTGGATCCAAGCTTCATGACCCTGACACCGATGGCATTGCAATGGTGCAGGCTGCAGGAAGACTAAGTGCTACATACAGCTTTCAAGGAGAATCCATTCGCTATTCCAATCGGGGGTCTTTTTGAAAATCGCCGCATTATTTACCGGCGCGTAGTTATCCGGGCCAACCCTAGAAGCTTGCAGTATCCACTCTAGGAGGAAGATTCCCAGGTTTTTTGATTTTCTTCTCTAGAAAATGGATATTTTCTAAAAAAAATCTTATCTTCTTTTTCCATTCTGCATCCATGATCTCGTCATACAGAATGCAATGGAAGAGTTTGCCGACGTCTTTTTATAGACGAACAATATACGATGCTGACAACTCAGGAGTCTCTATCGTCAGTGAAAGGGAATTCCTGATGCTTTTTTAAAGGTTCAATGACCGATAAATCAAAGTTTGCTTCAATCTCCACATCCTCCTCTTCGACAAGAGAGACTGTTCTCCGACCTCTATCCTCCGAACACTCCCAGTCTGACTCTACAGGACCTATCCTCTCGCCCTTTTTTTAGGCTCACGAGGATTCCAAGCCTTTTGCTACGGCCTGTTGAATACACCTCATAAGCATATCAAATGACTTTTCAGATGTAGAGTGCTTTGGAGATATCTCTTCCATTTCCACATTCTCGTCTGAATGAATCTTGAGATGAGAGGCTGCAAGAAAAAATAAGCCATCAGAGCCCCCACTCTGAAAGCCAACTGCCCCCACTCTCTATACTCACCCCAGCTACCTAGATCCCTTGGGGTGACCTTTGGTAGAGCTACCAGCTCCATACTGGAGGCACACCAATGCTGAAACAAGAAAAATTATAAAAAAATCCAGCTAAGCATACATGAATACTCCCATGCTGCCGCACAAAAACCCCTAAGAATGACTTACCTCCCAGAGAACAGCAAGAGACTTCAGGCAAGTGGCACAGCTGAATACAGCTCCACAACACAGTGCTGAGAGGAAGAGGAGGAGAGCGTGCCAAAAACCCCCAGGTTTACTGCGCTAAGCCCCGCCCCCGAACGGGGCAACCAATCATAAGCCGTTCCCAACCCAATGGGAGGTTGGCCACTCAAAACTCCTCCTCCGCTGCCACGAGGACCAATGGGAATGTCCCAAAGCAGTATCCAATCGGAGGAGAGAAGCCGGGATCCAATAGGCTGCCAGTGCGCACCTGTGAGTCCGCCGCTGGCCGAAAGCGCATCTTGGAAGGGGAACACACGTGCGGACAAAGCTGGACAGCCCCTACCACCGGTCACCAGGGATTCCTTCCCCTAGGTACTCCTAAGAAGGAGAACGACACAGGGGAGCATCAGCTCCAGGAGAGAGTGGGCGAGAGACCCAGAGCTGGAATAACAAAGCGCAATGGCTGGTGTAAGCTGAATGGAAAACCTCCTGTGGCGTCCATGGGACAGGGGAAAAAGACAAGGTATGTTAGGGGAGGGTACCTTATACCTTTGTTCCTTTTTAACTTCCTGTCAGGTACCTTCAGGGGATTTACCCATTTTGTGAGATGCTGCCATGGGGAGGACTTGGGGAAATTCCTTCTGACTTCCAAGTGGCAATCAGAAATTTCCCGGATCAACTCTTACTTTATGTATCAATACCAGTAACTTGCAACATCCTTGTTTGCAGAAACTCATCCAGCTTTTTTTTATAACTGATCAATGAACCGTCATAACAACGTCCCTGGAAGACAGTCCATAGCTTTACCGTTCTCACAATGAAAAACCCTTTCCGAACTTGAAGCCTAAAACCTTTTTCTTCAAGTCTTAAGGGATGTCCTATGTTCCTATGACATGTTCTATTGGTGAACAATGCCCCAGATAGTTTATTTATGGCCCGTTAATGTATTATACACAGTAATCATATCCCCATGCAAGCGCCTTTTCTCCAGCGTACTTAATCATACTTTCCGTCTCTTCTTTCATATTCAAGCTCCCCCAATCCCCGTATTAATTGAGTTGCCCTTCTCTGACCCTTTCCTTCCAAAAATGTTTTTGTGTATGCAGGCTTCCGAAATTGCACTGCATATTCCAAATGAGGCCTTACCAATGCTTTGTTAAGAGGGAGAATTAAATTTTCCTCCTTGAATCCATACCTCGCTTTATACAAGACATTACCATGCTGGCTCTGGTGTTGCCACCTGGCACTGCTTGCTACCTTTAAAGGGCTGTCACCCCAAAACTATAAATCCCCCTACTGGCCCCCACATGTAGTGTAGTTTAATCCTTACCTCACACCCCAGCTCCATATGATATCCTGTAGCCCCCCCAAAGTCCCAAAAACTGCCCACCAGGAGGATAGCAGAGTCCTATAGGACTTGCCTCCTACTGGCCTCCGGGAGAAGTTGGACTACGTACTGCAGCCCTTCTCCCCTCCTCTCCCTCCTGATTTTGGATTCTCTCCCCCTACGTGTAAAACCCTTTTTAGCAACATTGCCCCTGTCCCCCCAGCCCCAACCCGCTAGTTTGTTAATATCAGAAAAATGCCCAAAACATTACTGCCTTCCCTCTTCCTCTGCCGCCATGAACTCCCGGCAGCCGCGTCCGGATTGGCTGCCGCTCAGCCAATCACAGACGCGACTGCCGGTCCCGCCCATCTGCTTGCATTTCTCGCAGCAGAGGGCCGCAGCGCGCGGAGGCAAGAGGGGAAGGTAAGTAAAGTTCTGGGCATTTTCTGATATGACAAACATAGCGTTGGGGCTGGGGAGACAGGGGCAATGTTGCTAAAAAAAAATTCTGAAGGGTGGACATACCCTTAAGTTTTATCCACCAAAACTGCCAAGATCCTTTTAACAGGTATCACTTACCACAGAGCCATTTATAGAATAAGTAGCACAAGGTTTTTTTAAGTCCAAAATGCATCACCTACATTTTCAACATTGAATTCATCTGCCATTAGCAGCCCAATGTGACAATTATCTATCTCCCTTGCAACGATTGCACATCCTCTGAAGTTTTTTTACGGTCGACAAAGTTTTGTATCATCAGCAAAACACAGAAACCTTGCTGACAATACCCATTCCAAATCATAATAAATAGATTAAATAGAAGCGGCCACAACACAGAACCTGTGGGACCCCACTTAGCACTTTGGTCCATAATGATGAAGCTCCATTTACAACTACTCTCTGCATCCTATTCATTAACCAATTTTCTATCCATGTACAAATGTGGACTCCACAGACCAACAGACCTTAGCTTATACATTAGTTGCCTATGGGGACTGTATCAAAAGCCTTGCAAAATCCAAGTAAACTACATCTACTGCTATGCCAGAGTCTAAACTTCTACTTACTTCCTCATAAAAACCAAGCAAGTTAGTTTGACAAGATCTATTCCTCTAAATCCATGTGGGTACCTTATTATAATGTCAGTCCTTGAAACAACTCTAGAAAATGTCCCTTATTAAATTTCCAGGATCTTTCCCAACACTGAAGTTAAACTTACGGCCTGTTATTACCCAGCTGGAACGAATACCCTTTTTGAATATTGGATAAAGCTGGGTACACACGATGAGATATTTCGGTCCGATAGACGATTAGTTCAGTGTTCGGTCGATCGGACCGAAAGATTCAATCGAATGCGCCCATGTCCGACTGACGTTCGTCCGAAACGGGAAAACTCGATCAGTAGCGGGTAATGTAAGACGCGGCAGTCCTTCCTCCTGGCCGACGTCGAAAGTATCGACCGGTCGGTAGGAGGAAAAAATCGCATAGGTGTGTACCTAGCTTAAACATAGCCTTTTTCCAATCCCGAGGCACACCACCAGACATGAGGGAATCCAGGATCCAGGATCTTCCCCACCATGAAGTTAAACTTACAGGCCTGTAATACCCGGCTGTGAACGACTACACCTTTTTGAATATTGGAATAACATCAGCCTTTTTCCAATCCAGAGGCCACACCACCGGACATGAGGGAATCAGCAAAAAATAAGAAACAATGGACATAGATATATCTGTTGTATTCAATTAGATCAATGGACTTGAAAGTAGTTCTTGAAGACGTTTCGCTAGTCATCCGAACTGGCCTTAATCATCAGAATGACTTGTACAAGAATTGTGGCAATTATGTACCCTGGAAAAATCCAATAGCATATACAGCCAGGTGTTAAGGGTGTGGATTAGATAGTGGCTAAGATGGTGTTTATAGGAACGCCCCAGAGTAGGTGTTAAAACAGCACACATAATGCGGTGGACCAAAACATTAATTGCACAAGGGAAGAGGTACAAACACAAACAACTGGCTTTTTTGGACTGCTTGGTTAGAAGTTAAGGAAAATGGTAAAAAATGGAGTAGAGGTTACAGAAAAACCAACACACAAAGATCAGTATTTGATGTTTGACTCCCACCACCCTTTAGATCACAGCTGGGGGTCATCAGAAACCTGCAACACAGAGCCGAGAACATCCCCACTAGCACAGAGGCGAAGGCTAAAGAATATGAAAACATCTCAGAGGAAGCCTTAAAACTTGTGGTATCCAGACGGCTGGGCCTTTGTAAAGAAGTAGAAGGAAAGAAAAGAACACGAATACCAACGTGAAGGGAGGGAAAAGCAAGACAGGGAGGAAGAAAAGAAACCAGAACAATGTACACACCAATGGATCTATTGCAGGGGTCTCCGAGAAATTAAGAAGAATTTTCAAAAAAACATGTATCCTGTCTGCTTTAACGAACAAACACACTGAGGCAGCAATTGGTACATCCGAAAGACCCATACCAAAACACAAGAAAAGCGCAAACATATATGCAGTGCAGTGCAGTGAAGAATGCTGATTGTGTATGTGGGGGAGACCAAACAGCAACTGCATCAACGTATGGCCCAGCACAGAAGAGCAATTCCTCGGGTCAGGACTCAGCCGTGATCTGCATCTTAAGGATTAAAGGACATACCTTTGAAGATTGTAATGTTAACATACTGGCGAAGGAACGTGACGGGTTCAAGAGAGGGTTAAGGAGGCCATTTATTGTGAAAATAAAGAAAAACCAAGCCTAAATAGAGGTGGGGGGGTTGACACCACTGGTCTGCCATGTACAATGCTGTTTTAACACTTACTCTGCGTGCGTTCCTATAACACCTCTTAGCACACTATCATCACACCCTAACACCTGCTGTGATATGCTAATGGGATTTTCCAGGGTACATAATTGCCACAGATTCTTGTACAAGTCATCTGAATTGAGGAAAGCCAGTCGGAATGACTAGCGAAACGTCTTCAAGAACTACATTTCAAGTCCAGTTGATCTAATGATACAAAACAGATATACCATGACCTGGATGAATGAGAACCTTCACAAGCAATGGCCTAGATAAAACTGAACTTAGCTCCCTAAGTACACGAGGATGTATTTTATCCGGTCCAGAGAGATTATTAATATTAACCTTATTAGTTCTTTCTGTACCTATCCTCGGTTAACCAAAGTGCACTTGAATCTTTATACCATTATGTACTATACTTTATGATATCTGTACATTGGATCTTCTATAATGTATATTAAGGGAAAAAAATTATCAAGACATTTGCTTTATCGCCATCCTCGTAACTTGTTTCCAATTCCCATTTAGTCAGCCAGGCTTCTGCCTTGCAAACATACATTTTAGATTATGATCCTGTAATTTATTTGTAAACTTTAATACAATGCCCCCATCCCCTATGCTAGCCCCACCCCCCTTTTCTGCCCACCACTGGCATACACCTGCTTCTATCCCAGTGAGGACTGCTAATATCCCCCCCCAGAACCTAGTTAAAATCTCCTCCATCCCTAGCCACTTTCCTCTCAAACAGCTGCACTGCCATCAGTGAGGTGAACCCATTCCTACTAAAGAGCCTGTAGCCGACAGACAAAGTCTGCCAGTTCTCAATAAACCCAAACCCTTCTTCCTTACACCACTCTCTTAGCCACTCATTAATGCTCCTAAGCTCCCGCTGTCTCCCTGGCTTAGCACGTGAGTGGGTAGTATTTCTGAAAACACTACCCTGGAGGTCCTTATTTTAACTTGGCCCCTAGCTCTCGGAAATTATGTTTAAGGAACTCACCTCCTCCTCTAACTCATTGGCACCAATGTGAACCAAGACCACGGGTCACACCCGGCCCCACCCAATAATCTGTCTACACGATCCACCACATGCCGAACCCTAGCACCAGGCAGGCAACACCAAGTTCGGCATGTAGGGTCTTGGCAGCAGATTACCTATATACCTTCCTATAATGGAGTCCCCTACCACTATCACCTGTTTGCATTCCTGATCCTTTGTTCCTCCTCCCTGTATCAGAGATGGCAGTCCCCTGGGTGCTCAAGGGACTAGCCCCCTCCCTATCACGCTGATCTGTAATTTATTTGTTACACTTAATACATCAGCTCCCTATCCCTATAGCTAGCCCACCCCCTTTCCGCCCACCACTGGCATCACCCTGCTTTCTATCCCAGTGAGACTGCTAATATCCCCCCCCCCAGAACCTAGTTTAAAATCTCATTCATCTCCTCTAGCATCTTCTCCTCTAAAAACAGTGCACTGCCATCAGTGAGGGGCAACCCATCCCTACTAAAGAGCCTGTAGCCGACAGCAAAGTCTGCCCAGTTCTCAATAAACCCAAACCCTTCTTCCTTACACCACTCTCTTAGCCACTCATTATGCTCCTAAGCTCCCGCTGTCTCCCTGGCTTAGCAGTGACTGTGGTAGTATTTCTGAAAACACTACCCGGAGGTCCTTATTTAAATTGGCCCCTAGCTCTCGGAAATTATGTTTAAGGAACTCACTCCTCCTCTAACTCATTGCACCAATGTGAACCAAGACCACCGGGTCCACACCCGGCCCCACCCAATAATCTGTCTACACGATCCACCACATGCCGAACCCTAGCACCAGGCAGGCAAAACACACAGTTCGGCATGTAGGGTCTTGGCAGCAGATTACCCTATATACCTTCCTTATAATGGAGTCCCCTACCAACTACACTATTGCATTCCTGATCCTTGTTCTCCTCCCTTGTATCAGAGATGGCAGTCCCCTGGGTGCTCAAGGGACTAGCCCCCTCCATACACGCTAATTCCGAGGTGTCCTCTCCACTTCATTACCTAGCGGGCAAATCTGTTGGGATGGAATATCTGGGAACAAGCCCCCCTACTCTTCCGTTCCCACTCACCTGTAACCCTAACAAAACTACTCCCCCCTCAACCTCCCTGTCCCTTCCACCCTTCTCTATTCAAGTGCCCCTTAGACTTTATGCTTAGACTTCGCTTTTAGATATAGAAAGCCCAGGTATACATAAACTCTCTGGTGCATTGTTTCATCAATAGGTCATATCAGAGGATTTGTGGACATCCTTTAAGAACATCCTTTTAGAAGAAAAGAAGTTTCCATCTCCAGGTTCTCAATGTTTCTTTACAGGAAAACTGTGGGTCTGTCTTCCAGCAGAATAGCTTTAAAGGACATTATACTCACCTTCCTGAACCGCTAGGTCCTGAAACGCTACTCTGGCAGGCTCCGCCCCCCTCCATCTCGTCGGCGACGAGGCCAATAGGAAGTCACGCTCTGCAACGAGCGTGCCTTCCTATTGGCCTCGTCGCGAAGGAGAGGAGGGGGCAGAGCCTGCCAGCAGATCGTTTCAGTAACATTGTGCTTTAACTTTTGCGAACCCAGGGGTGAGGCCTAGCGGTTCAGGTCCTCACCCTGGGTAAAAGGTACAGACCTGAGAAGGGGACCGGAGGGTAGGTAAGTATAATTGTCCTTTAAATTAGGGCTTTAAAACTAGAAAATATTAAACATTACTGTTATTACTACATATACAGGGAGATTCACCCAAAGCTGCACATGCTCTAGGCAAATCTACCAGAAGTGGTTCACCAGAGGCTGTGCGGTTCTAGGTAAATCCTAACCCACATAAGTATTAAATGGCCTATCCGCTCAAACAAGCTTCACAGTCCTGATGAACAGGTAGTGTGAGTATCTCTTGTGACACTCACACAGCTACCGGCAACATATCGTTGATTGGTTTGTGTGTTTTCAACCCCAAAACACTGTGCTGGGCCACCCGTAAAGCCACCTGATAGTTCTTATTGATCCAGGATCCTTTCTGATTGCCATCTGGAGTCAGGAAGGATTTTTTATCCCTTCCTACTGTTGTAGGTTTATTGAGAAGGGTAAAAAAGGTTGGACTAGATCAGTGATGCCCAACCCATGGGCTGCACTTTTTTTTTTGCGCAGGATCAGAGAGTGGGTGTGGTAAGGGTGTGTTGGGGGCATGTCAGGGGCATAACATAGTGCAGTCCTATCATGGGTCACCCCTGCACTAGATGAAACATATATATCTTTAATCAAAAGACATAGAGCTGATGCACCACCCTAATAATTAGGTACAACAGGAATACTGTGCTAACATGTTTTTTGGTCAAGAAAGTCCCATATAAAGCATTCCATGCCATGCAACCATAATACGTGAAAATATGTATGACATTTTATTGCATGGAACAAATTCTCAACAGAACTCAAGTCCGATGAGCTTGCCACAAACCAGCCATACACAGTACTGTAATCAGTACACACTTAACGGGAAGATTGGAAAACATCATAGCCTAAATTTCACACACTTTCTGGCGGTTGAAAGTTTTTGTATATTTATGGCCATGTATTTGGCGTGGTTCGCCAAATAGTCTTTCTAAATATGGCCCAGAGAGACAACAATAGCAGGAAAGTGTAATGTAGAGTAATTTCATCATCTGAATCCTGATTTAGGCTGAGGCCACACTGCAACACCCAGGTAATCGAGCACAAAAGGCGAGCGTTATCGCACACCTTGTGTGTGCGTGATTCTTGTGCATTGCGCGTCGGCGTTTGTGCATGCGTTTTTGCCGTTTTGCGTTAATGCACCAAAAATGGGTGAACATGTGTTACCAAAACAAACGGATGCGCAAACGCATGTGCACCGCAATCGCAGGAATTTTCGCATTCCCGCGATTTCCAGTTTAGCGAAAAGTGCAGTGTTCTCTCTAGGTCTTTTATCCGGAGGGCCCCCCAGCTACTTTTTCATGCCACCCCGCTGGAAAATAATTCTTGAGAGAACACTTGTGATTTAATAAGAATTTAGATGCAGGTTTAATAGGCGTGCCAATAGTCAGTAAGAACTCCCCACAAAACTCCCACGTCCTGACCCCTTTAACAGCGAGATTTTAGCACGTGTTAACTAGTTTTAGCAAGATCCCCAAGCCGCAAAAAGGTGGCACAGCAAACCTGCAACTCATTCTGTATGTGGGTCCCATGTGCTTGTGCCTGCCATGTTACATCTGGTTTACCTTCAGATGTTTTGGCACTACAACTCCCTGCATTCTGAAACCAAGGAATGCTGGGAGTTGTAGTTTTCAAACATCTAGTGGGATGAAATATGAGCATGATGCAAGGCTGATCAGTATTCCCATTAGAATATGAAAAGGCTGTATTGGCTTCAATTATTTTTACTGCATGAGTTTAAAGGGCATGTGAAACCTTTAAAGGGTATGTCCACCATTAAAACAATTTTTGATATATGATTCCCCCTGTCCCCCCAGCCCCAACTGCTCTATTTATATTCTTAGAAAGTTCCCCAAACTTTACTTACCTCACCTCTTTCCTCCCCGCGCTGCCGGCCCTCTGCTTGTAGAAAAATGCAAGCAAGGGTGGGACCGGCAGTCGCGTCTGTGATTGGCTGAGCGGCAGCCAATCACGGACACGGCTGCCGGGAGTTCATTGCGGCGGGGGAAAGAGGGAAGGTAAGTAAAGTTTGGGACACTTTCTAAGAATAAAAATGGAGCGGTTGGGGCTGGGGGACAGGGGGAATCATATATCAAAAGGGTTTTACACTAGGGGGAGGGAATCCTGAGAGGGAGGGAGGGGAGGGAGAAGGCTGCAGTACGCATGCCAAACCTCCCGGAGGCCAGGTAGGAGGCAGAGTCCTATATGGACTCTGCTATCGTCCTGGTGGTCAGTTTTTGGGACTTTGGGGGGGGACTACAGGAGAGCCATATGGAGCTGGGATGTGAGGTAAGGATTAATAACACTACACAATGGGGCCAGTAGTGTGGGGGGATTATAGTTTTTGGGGGTGGACAGGCCCTTTAAGTAATGGAAAATAATTAATAATAAGTAGTAAATAGTGCACATTTAATTTTCCATACCACTAAAGTTTCCCATCCCACCCGGCTGGAAAAAAATTCTGGGGAGAACACTGAGTGGGCCTAGCCCTTAGAACGATGAAATAGCTTGATGTTTAGGATATGCTGCTTTCCGATATTGGGCCCCTTACCACTTCCTCCATGTGGTTAAAATAATCATTACGAGTGCACACCTAAAACATCAATAAGTGTCATGTATCCTATATAATAAATTGCAAGTGTGCGTCCCTGTGTCCGTGTGTGTGTGTCCCTGCAGTTACCTCTTTTTGCCACTTGGTGTGCATTCTATTCCTCAGGCTGCTGCAATTTTCCCTCAAGGCAATTACAGAGTGCATTGACAGTGCTCTACCTCCCCTCCCTGCCACAGCCTCTCAGCCCCTTCATTTGCTTTCGTGCAGGAAGTCTTTTACTACGTGCGGCATAATTTACTTTTGCGTACCCCATCAGCGTACCTTCAGTAACCACGCGCCGGTTGATTATACGCGAAACGCGTTGTCATGGTAACTGTTTAAAAGAGCCGGTTGATTATGCGCATGCGCGGTAAGCATTGTCATGTAATTGTTTAGACGCTGAAGCGTTGGATGGCTACACAGTCCCTGCTATTTCCAGGTAATAGCGTAACAGTTAAAGAGACAGAAGACCTCTTTAGAGAACACACCTAAAGGAAAAGGACAGTTAGCTTATGGAGGGCTGAGGGAAAACAGTTCTATCCAATTGTATGGACGGGGGGCCCTTAGATTGGGAACGAGGGGGCCCCCTGATTTGGGACAGAGGGGGGCTGGATTGGGACAAGGGGGGCCTCTGGATTTGGGACAGAGGGGGCCCCTGGCCTTGGGACACTAAAGGGTACTCTGGCCTTGGGACATGGAGGGGGACTATGGCCTTGGGACACTAAGGGGGCACTCTGTGGCTCTAGCGCCTGTTATTGTAGCAGGCTTAATGTCTAGTTACATATAACCATCAGAAACACACAACATATCGGGGAATAAATCCCCTTAGGTGACACCTCAGGTAACCCGAGGAAGGTGGACTTAGCCCCTGAAATGTTTGTGTGTTTATTTTGGTTTATATTTAGTAAATTCATTGACTGTTTAAGTGTGCACTCTTACTTATTTTTTGATGTTGTGTATTCCCACATTCCATCAGACGGACCAGAGGAGACGCACATGATTATTCCTGCTCGACATCGTTGTTTTGGATACATTTTTAAAATGGATGGTATCGGGATTTTATCGATATTTCACACTTTTTGCCTAATTTTTTGCTCTGTAAATAATATCACTGACATAAAATCTGTTTGGTGAGGGTATACTGCTCCTTTATAAATTCCATTTGAAAGCTAACATCTGATTGGTTAGGGCAAATTAAGCACCATTTTAAAAAAGAACTTTCATTACATTGCCCTGCATGATATTTTGTGACTATTAATTAAGTGTTTGTGGAACTTTGCAATGCTAAATGGCACTAATATATAAAATTATTTAAGGTGCGATTTCGACACTGACCCCCGACCACTACACACACCCACTCCGAACAGCCATTTCGTCCGATAGTTGGCACGTGTATATGCACTGGTCGGTGGTCTGTGTCAAAATTGTACGTGTGAACAAAGCTTAAGTGGCTGCACAACAATTGTTTACAGGCACGATGGAACAATCATTATTGTGTATTAAGCCACAATCAATAATTCACTATCAGGTTCCAAGGAATCTGACATTCATTTGTGACGGGATGGCATGTTTATGACCACCTCTTTGGGTAAATTTTACTTTCAGATGATTGTGGAGTGAAGGTTTGGATCCAGCTAGACATGTAATTCACCGAGACAAAAGGTAGGATAAAAGATATTGTACTTGCACTAGATCTTAGCATCACCTAGTGGTGAGAAAGCTGATCTGCATAATTTATTTCATTTATTTGTTTATACATGTGAACACATTGTGGCGTATTTATAAAGCCATTGCAATCTAAAACTAGAAAGGGAAAGTTAAGTATAAACTTTGAATTTGGCTCAGAAGGCTGCATTTCGGAAGGTAATGTGTCTGTGCGGCAGGATTTATAACTCAAAAACTTATTATATATACATTTCATGGTTATTCTAATTAAATACATATATTTGTATTGCTGTGAGTATTGTTGCCATGGAAGTATAGAGTCGGTTAGGTGGGGGTGTATCAGTAGGTTTGTACCTGTCTGTGTGTTGTTAGTGCGTATGTTTTTGTGTTTATGACTGTAAAATTACCTTTTTGATGATTTAGGTATGGTTGCCATGAAAATGGAAGGGCGGGTGGGTGGATCAATCGTAGGTGTGTGTACCTGTCTGCGTATTTGGTTAAGAGGTATGTTTTTACAAATGAGGATGGTTTAGGAATGGTTGCCATGGAAAAAGAAAGGTAGGTTGTGTTTTGATGGCGTATCAGTTGGTGTACTTGGTGTTGGTGTGTGTGGTATTAGGGGGTATGTTTTTGCATTAAAGTGCAGGTTGGGTTGTGAAGATATACTGTATCATTGATGTGTGTGTCTAACCGTTTCCACTTTCAAGGTCTCAATCCTCCATTGACGGAGCATTCTACCAATCTTCTACAAACTAGTAAATCCAATAGTAGATGGGAGAAACTATTATTTTCACAGAGTCATGCTGTGTACTGATGTTTTTTTTTATTTGTCTCCAAGGCCAAATTATTGTTCTTTCTGTTTCTGCCTTCTCTTTTTCCCTTCTGCTTTTTTGGACTATATCGCCTTCCACAGTTTTTTAAGCTAGAGACACAACACATTCGGTACAGACATGCGGGATACATAGGAGAAGTGTTACTCTTCTAGCTTAGGAATCTGTGGAATTTTTCCACACATTGGTTATAATGTGTACAAATTCTTAAATGTGAACATGTTTTGGGGTCAAGTGATCAAAACAGTGTTATGATCATAAACCACAAACACTCATTCCCCAACCTCCACACAGACACTGGTACCATTACATTTTTGTTTGCCCGCCATACTTAAGAAAGAAAAAAAAAAAAAAAAAAAAATCATCAACCTAAAAAAAAAAAAAGCTTTATTGTTATTACCACAATAACCCCCCCCCCAACATGTCACAGTCACACACTACTGACCTACCTTTCTATTTCTGTGGCGCAGCCATACTTGGGTAAATATAGTAAAAAAATATATATGATTAATCATCAAAAAAGTTTTATGGCCTTACATTCAAATATACACACCTTCTGATCTACCCTTCACTTCTGTGGCAGCCATACCTGAAGAGATACAGGTCAACACACACCTACTGATACACCTACTGATATACCCTCCCAACCCAAAATACCCTAGGCTGGGTACCACCACGCAAATACCATGGATCGGTATGGACCGAAAATATCTGCTGGTGTGTGGGATGGGCGGCCGCGACCATTCTTTTCAGCATGCACAGCCTACCAGAACAACACAAAATAGTCAGCTGATCTTACTCTTATTTTTTGCTTCAATTTTGCTCCTAGTAAAATTTTTAATGTACCTGATTTTATTGTGTATACACTGCAAAGATTTATTTGATTTTGTATGAATGCAAGGAATGTATTGGGTAATAGAATTGTTTTTACACAGTTAAATCTCAGTTCTTTGTCTAAAGGGGCCATACACACATCAATGGGTAAATCCTGAAACCGACTGACCGCAGTGCAGATGAACATTAGTCGGCATTATGGTCGGTCGGTATCCGATCATTGTGTATGGGTTCGGTCGGGTCTGTGTGTGTCGGTTCCCCCACGTGCCGACAGATACCAATGTGATCGCATTGTATCGTGGGAATCGCATGTTATGGCCACCTTAAGAAGGCAGGATCTGCTGTAGCATGATCTGTGACTAAAAAATGAATTTGAATATAAATGTCACCATGCACAAGTTAAATGTCGATAGTCTAAAGGCTCAGACACGTACTATTCTGTGCACAACTACAACCATAGATCATGCAAGAACGGTCCATTTCGGCGCGTGGTGTTTAAGTTCGGTCGTTTGTTAATCCAACATGGCAGATAGATGTATACACATCTCGTGATTATCAGCCAAAACGGTTGTTCATTGCACACAGAATGTACTTCTGAACGAGCCTTAAAGCTAGTAGATCTGGATAGATATTTCAACCCAAACCACCCTTAAATCGTAAACTATTGTTGAGCACTTTTCAATGTTACTAACATTTTTCCCTGATTTTTGCTAAAACTAGACAAAAAATGAATCAGGTCGGGGTCCTGGTCACATGATTGGTCAGGTATTCCTTGAAGTTCAGGTAAGTGCCATCATGTACAAGAATTGTTACAATTAATCCCACATGAGATGTGTATAAACACTCTCCATAATTTTACCCGTATCTGTCCCAACTTCACACTTCTTGTCTGAGAGTTTTATCAGTTCTTTCGTCAACAATAATCAGTAGATGTGTATTAAAATAGAATAACTTTGCGGAGGAAATTTCCATTTATAGGTGTTTTGTCAAAGCTCTGTGTCAAAACTGCCGCCAAAGGCAAATAATGAAATCTGAACAATTTACTGAAAATATCTCTGTGTTTGCATGTTTATCTTCAGCAAAAAGACAGAATCCGGCAAATAGCATGTCACCTTAAAGAAAACATTAATTGAGAATAACCCCCTGTGTTCAATATCCAGACAAATAGAGCAAAATCCATAACCTTGGGTAGATGCCAAAAAGGGAAATTCTATTCTTATTCGAGATTTAACCCCAGAGCAAACAAAAAGAAGTTTTTTCCACTATTCAGTGAAGGTTTCCCAATTCCATTCTTGGTACCAGGGGTTACCCGGCTTTAAGGAGCAAGTTAACGGCAGTCACCCAACCGGCGCAAAAATCCCCCAAGCCGATAGCGGCTTTTTTGGATGGAATATTTAGATAAATCGGAGTTGGTTAACCCCATTCGATGAAGAAAGACGCTTTTGGCCTTTGTGGATTGGATTCCAGGGGAAATACAGAGCGATAACGTCTCCTATAACATCGCCCTGTTTCTTTTCCAATTGGTGATTTGGATTGGTTGAGGTGATAGACTTGGTGCTATTGGTATTCTATGGGGATCCTTCTAGATCCCAGAACCTGCTCAGTTGATCATGTTATCTCCATACCACCAGGTCTATTGACAAAATGAAAGAAGGTAAGTTCTCATTTTACTTATTTCCTATGACTTCAGCCCATAAAATATCTGGCAGAGGCAGAAGAACTTGACTCAGCAGGTGAAAGCATACACTGTGTATAATCAAACGTTCAAAGGATTTCCTAAGTTTAAGTTTTCTGAAATTTTTGGATGTAAGATTCGATCTAAGTCTAAATATCGGTAATAAAAGCATGTTTCTCAATAGTAAGTACCGTAAACCGAGTATAAGTCGATCCGAGTATAAGTTCGAGGTAACCCATTTTTACCTGAAAAATGTGTAAAAACTAATTGACCTCGAGTATAAGGTCGAGGGTAGAAATTATCACACTACTGCCTTCTGATTCTGTGTTGTTTTTAGGCTTAGTTGCCCTTTTTGGACAGCATAATTCCCATACATGATCCCATACAGAATAGCCAAATCCAGTAAAGTAACCTCCAATTCCTTGGCATTCCAGATGTTTGGAAGCTACACTCCCGCATGCTTTGTTGCTGGGAGTTTCAGTTTCTACACATGTGGAGTGGCAGTTCAGTAACTTTTAATTAAGCTTACCATCAATTTACAATTCTCCCTGAACCCCCTATAGTAAAGGGCCCTCTGATCCCTTAGTAAAGGGCCCTCTGACCCCATATAGTAAAGGGCCCTCTGACCCCAATAGTAAGGGGCCCTCTGACCCCCATTATAAAGGGCCCTCTGACCCCATATAGTAAAGGCCCTCTGACCCCCATATAGTAAAGGGCCCCTCGACCCCAATAGTTAAAAATGTCCCTTAGAGTTGTGTTTCAAGCTGTCATTGCACTGTGCTAGCACCTGTTTTTTGCCCAAAAGGAGGTAAAAAAGATTTACAGCATCCAGATGAGCAGTGACAGTGCTGAGTCAGCAGCCAGCCTACAGAAGCAGGAATGTAAAGGCAGATCAGCTCCTGTTACTTTCTCTGCCAATTAACACAGCACCACCTACTGGTTACTATCGCAATTGCAGAATTTGGATCTAAATTAGGACTTGACCCCGAGTATAAGTTCGAGGTATGTTTTCAGGTTAATTTTAAAGCATGAAAAATTCGACTTATACTTGAGTATATATGGTATACATTTCCTTTTCCGAACACGAGGACCTCTGCGCACACCGGAATAACAAAAGCCAAACAATAGTAAGTATCCCTTCTATAATGCAAATAAGGCCCATTTTTAGGCATAGGCCACCTAGGCAACACAAGTTGAAAAGAAGTGTGAAATTTTGAAAATAAGGTTGTTTTGTACTGTGGTAAGGACTGTATGGTGCAGTAGCGACTAATCTTTCCTCTTCCAGTTAAAGGGGTGCGCTGGCTTCTATTCTAAAAAGCGAAGGTCTAAGCTAAAGTCTAGGGCAGCGTTGAATAGAGAGGGTGGAAGGGGACAGGGAAGGTTGAGGGGGGATGTAGTTTTGTTAGGTTTACTAGGTGAAGTGGGGGACGAAGAGTAGGGGGGCTTGTTCCCAGATAGTCCATCCCAACAGATTTGCCCGCCTTAGGATGAAGTGGAGGAGGACACCTCGGAATTAGCGTGTAATGTAGGGGGCTAGTCCCTTGAGCACCCAGGGGCTGCATCTCTGATACAAGGGAGGAGGAACAAAGGATCAGAATCAATACAGGTGATGTGGTAGGGGACTCCCATTATAGAGGTATAATAGGGTAATCTGTGCCAAGACCCTACATGCCGAACTGTGTGTTGCCTGCCTGGTGCGGGTTCGGCATGTGGTGATCGTGTAGACAATTATTGGGTGGGGGGGGGCCGGGTGTGACCCGGTGGTCTTGGTTCACATTGGTGCCAATAGAGTTAGAGGAGGAGGTGAGTTCCTTAAACATAATTCTCGAAGCTAGGGCCAAGTAAAATAAGGACCTCCAGGGTAAGTGTTTTCAGAAATACTACCACCGTAGTGCAAGCTAGCCGGACACGGGAGCTTAGAGCCATTAATGAGTGGCTAAGAGAGTGGTGTGAGAGGGTTTGGGTTTATTTAAACTGGGCAAGACTTTGCTGTGGCTACAGGCTCTTTAGTAGGGATGGGTGCACTCACTGATGGCAGTGCAGCGTGTTTAGAGGAGAAGATGCTAGGGGATGGAGGAGATTTTTAATAGGTTCTGGGGGTGGGGATATTAGCAGTCCACTGGGGATAGAGCAGGGTGTATGCCAGTGGTGGGCGGAAAGGGGGTGGGCTAGCATAGGAATGGAGGCATGTTGTTTAAAGTGTACAAATAAATTACAGGATCAGCGTGGGGAGGGGCTAGTCCCTTAGCACCCGGGGAACTGCCATCTCTGATACAAGGGAGGAGGAAACAAGGATAGGAATGCAAACTACAGGTGATAGTGGTAGGGGGACTCCATTAAAGGAAGGTATATAGGTAATCTGCTGCCAAGACCCTACATGCCGAACTGTGTGTTGCCTGCCTGGTGCTAGGGGTTCGCATGTGGTGGATCGTGTAGACAGATTATTGGGTGGGGCCGAGGTGTGACCCGGTGGTCTGGTTCACATTGTGCCAATGAGTTTAGAGGAGGGGGAGTTCCTTAAACTAATTTCCGAGAGCTAGGGGCCAAGTTAAAATAGACCTCCAGGTAGTGTTTCAGAAATACTACCACAGTCCGTGCTAAGCCAGGGAGACAGCGGGAGCTTAGGAGCAATTATGAGTGGCTAATAGAGTGGGTGTAAGGAGAAGGGTTTTGGGTTTATTGAGAACTGGCAGACTTTGCTGTCGGCTACCAGGCTCTTTAGTAGGGATGGGTTCACCTCAACTGATGGCAGTGCAAGCTGTTGAGATGAGATGGCTAGAGGATGGAGGAGATTTTAAACTAGGTTCTGGGGGGGATATTAGCAGTCTCACTGGGTAGAAACAGGTGTATGCCAGTGGTGGCAGAAAAGGGGGGGTGGGGCTAGCATAGGGGATAGGGAGGCATGTGTATTAAAGTGTACAAATAAATTACAGGATCATAATCTAAAATGTATGTTTGCAAGGCGAGAAGCCTGGCTGACTAAATGGGTGAATTGGAAACAAGTTACGGAGGATGGCGATAAAGCAAATGTCTTGAATAATTTTTTCCCCTTAATATACATTATAGAAGATCCAAGTACAGATATCATAAAGTATAGTAGCAATAATGGTATAAAAGATTCGAAGTGCACTGGTTAACCGAGGATATGGTACGAAGACCTAAATAGGTTAATATTAATAAACTCCTGGACCGGATAAAATACATCCTCGTGTACTTAGGGCGGCTAAGTTCAGTTTTATCTAGGCCATTGCTTGTGAAGGTTCTCATCATCCAGGTCATGGTATATGTTGTATTCATTAGATCAACTGGTCTGAAAATGTAGTCTTGAAGACGTGTTCGCTCGTCCTCCGACTGGCCCTTCTCAATTCAGAATGATGTACACAGAATCTGTGGAATTTGTACCCTGAAAATCCATTAGCAATCACAGACCAGGTGTTAGGAGTGGTGTGATGAATTGGCTAAGACGGTTGATAGGAACGCCCAGAGTAAGTGAGTTTAAAACAGCATTGTACATGGCATACAGTTGGTGTCGAACCCCCCCACCTCTATTTGCTTGGTTTCTCTTATTTCAATAACATGGCCCCTCTTAACACCTCTTGAACGCCGTCACGTTCTTCGCCAGCTATTAACATTACAATCTTCAAAGGAAGTATGTCCTTTATCCTTAAGATGCAGATACATCAGGCTGAGTCCTGCACACGAGGAATTGGCTCTTTCGTGCTGGGTCCATACGTTGATGCAAGTTGCTGTGGTCTCCCCCAAAAAAATCAGAGCATTCTTTCCTGCACTGCACTGCAATATGATGATTCGCTTTTGTGTGTTTTGGTTATGTTGGTCGTCGGCAGTGTACCAATTGCTGCCTCAGGGTGGTTTGTTCGGTTTAAAAGCAGACAGGTGATCGATGTTTTTTGAAAATTCTTCTTAATTTCTCGGAGACCCCTGCTACATATTGGGATGACCCATGTCTTCCTCCGTGGCTTGCTTCTATTCCCAGTCACGTGTATTCGTGTTCTTTCTTCCTTCTACTCTCTTTTGACAAAGGCCCAGTCGGATAGCCACAAGTGTTTTAAGGGACTCCTCTGCAGATGTTCATTCTTAGCGCTTCGCCTCTGTGCTACGTGGGGGATGTTCTCGGCTCTGTGTTGCGGGTCTGATGACCCCAGCTTGTGATTAAAGGGTGTGGGAGTCAAACAATCAAATAGCGATCTTGTGATGTTGGTTTTCTGTAACCTCTACTTCCAGTTACACATTTCTGAACTTCTAACCAAGGCTCCAAGAAAGCCAGTTTTGTTTTACTCTTTCCCTTGTGAAATAATGTTTGTCCACCCGCATAATGTTGCTGTTTTAACACCTCTCGGGCTCCTATAACAACCACACCTTAGCCACTATCTAACCACCCTTAACCACCTGGCCTGGAATGCTATTGGGATTTTCCTAGGTACTAATTGCAACAGATCTTGTACAAGTCATTGAATTGAGAAACCAGTTCGGGATGACTAGCGACAAACGTCTTCAAGAAACTACATTCAAGTCCAGTTGATCTAATTGAATACAACAGATATAATCTAGAGCCTGTTTTTTCTTATTTTTGCGATTCCTCGATGTACGCGTTGGGTGGCCTTGGATTGGAAAAAATGCTGATGATCTCACATATTTCAAAAAGGGTAGTCCGTCACACCGGGTAATTCAGGCCTGTAAGTTTAACTTCATGTTGGGGAAGATCCCTGGATCCTGGATTCACCTCATGTCCTGTGGTGTGCCTCTCGGGATTGGAAAAAGGCTGATTTAAGCAGGTACACGCCTAGGCGATTTTTTCCTCCTGAACGACCGGTCGATACTTTCGACCGTCGGCCAGGAGGAGGACTCCGCGTCTTCATTAACCGCGACTGATCGGTTTTCCCCACGTTTCGGACGAACGTCAGTCGGACATGGGCGCATTCGTATTTGATCTTTCGGTCCGATCGACCGTACACGGAACTATCGTTCGATCGGACCGAAATATTCATGTGTGTACCCAGCTTTATTCCATACGTCAAAAAGGGTAGTCGTTCCCAGCTGGTAATGACAGGCGTAGTTTTAAACTTCAGTGGTGGGAAGATCCGGAAAGTTAATAGGGACATTTTCTAGAGTAGTTTCAAGGACTGACATTATAAGAAGTACCACATGATTTAGGAGGAATAGATCTTGTCAAACTAACTTGCTTGGTTTTTTGAGGAAGTAAGTAGAAGTTTAGACTCTGGCTAGCAGTAGATGTGTTTACTTGGATTTTGCAAATGCTTTTGATACAGGCCCACATAGGCACTAATGTTAAGCAAGGTCTGTTGGTCTGGTGAGTCACATTTGTACATGGATAGAAAATGGTTAATGATAGGATGCCAGAGAGTAAGTTTGTAAAAATGAGCTTCATCATTAATGGACCAAAGTGCCAATGGGGTGCCACAGTGTTCTGTGTTGTGGCCCGCTTCTATTTAATAATCATTTATTAATGATTTGGAATGGGTATTGTCAGCAAGGTTTTCTTGTTTGCTGATGATACAAAAACTTTGTCGACCGTAACAACTTCCGAAGGAGTGTCAATCGTTGCAAGGGTATCTAGATAGATTGTCACATTGGGCCTGCTAAGGGCAATGAAATCAATTTAAATGTAAGGTGATGCATATTGGACTTACAAAACCTTGTGCTACTTATTCTATAAATGGCTTGTGGTAGTGAATACCTGTTAAAAGGATCTTGGAGTTTTGGTGGAGAACAAACTTAAGGGGTATGTCCACCCTTCAGAATTTTGGTTTTTAGCAAACATTGCCCCTGTCTCCCCAGCCCCAACGCTATGTTTGTAATATCAGAAAATGCCCAGAACTTTACTTACCTTCCCTCCTTGCCTCCGCCGCCTGCCGGCCCTCTGCTTTCGAGAAATGCAAGCATAGGTGCGGCCGCAGTCGCTGCTTGATTGGCTGAGCGGCAAGCCAATCACGACCCGCGGCTGCCGGGAGTTCATTGCGGCAGAGGAAAGAGGAAGGCACGTAATGTTGTTTGGGCATTTTTTCTGTATTCTTCAACATAGCGGTTGGGGCTGGGGGGACAGGGGTCAATGTTTGCTAAAAGGGTTTTACACTAGGAGGGGGAGAGAATCAAAAAAAAAAAAAACCAATCAGGAGGGGAGGGAGGGGGAGACGGGCTGCAGTACGTATCCAACTTCTCCCGGAGGCCAGTAGGAGAGCAAGTCCTATAAGACCTGCTATCCTCCTGTGGGCAGTTTTTTGGGACTTTGGGGGGGGGACACAGGATAATCATATGGAAGCTGGGGTGTGAGGTGGATTAAACTAAACACTACAGATGAGGGCCAGTAGTGGGGATAAGTTTTGGGTGGACATATCCCTTTAAGTTAGCAAACAGTGCCAGGTGGCAACATCCAGAGCCAGATGGTAATGTCTTGTATAAAAGAGAGGTATGGATTTCAAGGGAGGAAATTTAATTCTCCCTCTTAACAAAGCATTGTAAAGGCCTCCTTTGGATATGCAGTGCAATTCGGAATCCTGCATCCCAAAAACATTTTTGAAATGAAAGGGTTTCAGAGAAGGGCAAACTAAATAATACGGGATTGGGGAGCTTGATATGAAAAGAGAGACGGACAAGTTATGATTAATGTACACCACCGCTGGAGAAAAGGCGCTGCATGGGGAATGATTTACTGTGTATAATCATTAACGGCCATAAAATAAACTATCTGGGCATTTGTTCACCAATAGAACATGTATAGGACAGAGGACATTCCCTTAGACTTGAAAGAAAAAGTGTTTAGGCTTCAAGTTTCGGAAAGGGTTTTTTCATTGTGAGACGGTAAAGCTATGGATGTCTTCCAGTGACGTTGTTTATGACCGTTCATTGATTCAGTTATAAAAAAAATCTGATGAGTTTCTGCAAACAAGGACCTGTTGCAAGTTACTGTATTGATAAAATAACGTAGAGTTGATCCAGGAAATGTCTGATTGCCACTTGGAGTCAGTAAGGCATTTCCCAGTCCCCATGGCAGCATCTCACAAATGGGTTAATCCCCTGAAGGTCCTGACAGGAGTTAAAAAAAGAACAAAGGTATAAAGGTACCCTCCCCTAAACCTACCTTGTCTTTTTCCTTCTGTCCCATGGACGCCACAGGATGTTTTCCCATTCCAGCTTTTCCAGCCATTGCGGCTTGGGTTATTCCAGTCTCGGGTCCCTCGCCCACTTCTCTCCTCCGGATCTTGATGCTCCCCTGTGTCGTTTCCTCCTTCTTGAGTACCTAGGGGAAGGAATTCCTTGGGACCGGGTGGTGGAGGGGCTGTCCCAGCTTGTCCGCACGTGGTTCCCCTTACCAGATTGGCGCTTTCGGCCAGCCGCGCTGACAATCACAGGTGCGCACTGGCAGCCCTATTGGATCCCGGCTTCCTCCCGATTGGATACTGCTTTTGGACATTCCATTGGCCTCGTGGCAAAAAGCGGGAGGAGGAGTTTTGAGTGGCCAACCTCTCCCATTGGTTGGGAAGCGGCTTATGGATTGGTGCCCGTTCGTGGGGGGCGGGGCTTAGCGCCTGTTAAACCCTGGGGGGTTTTGGCACGCTCTCTCGTCCCCTGTTTTTCCTCCAGCAAGTGTTTGGAGCTGTATTCAGCTGTGCCCTTGCCTAAGTCTCTGCTTTCTTCTGGAGGTAAGTCAATCTTAGGGGTTTTGTGCGGCAGCATGGGAGTATTCATGTATGCTTAGCTGGATTTTTTATAATTTTCTTGTTCAGCATTGGTGTGGCCTCCAGTAGAAGCTGTAGCTCTATCCAAAGGTCACCCCAAGGGATCTAGGTGCTGGTGAGTATAGAGAGTGGGGCAGTTGGCTTTCGAGAGGTGGGGGCTCTGATGGCTTATTTTTCTGCAGCCTCTCATCTCAAGATTCATCGACGAGAATTGTGGAAATGGAAGAGATATCTCCAAAGCACTCTAACATCGAAAAGTCATTTGATATGCTTATGAGGTGTTTCAATTCAACAGGCCGTAAGCAAAAGGCTTGGAATCCTCTGAGCCCTAAAAAAGGGCGAGAGGATAGGTTCTGTAGAGTCAGACTTGAGTGTTCGGAGGGATGGAGGTCGGAGGAACAGTCTCCCTTGTCCGAGAGGAAGGATGTGGAGATTGAAGCAAACTTTGTCTTTATCGGTCATTGAACTTTAAAAAAGCGTGCAGGAATTCCTTTCACTGACGATAGAGACTCCTGAGTTGTCAGATCACCCGGTAGATTTCCCGTCTATAAAAAGGAGTCGGCAAACCTTCCATTGCAATTCTCGGTATGAAGACTCATGGAATGCAGAATGGAAAAAGAAAGATAAGATTTTTTTTTAGAAAATATCCATTTTCTAGAGAAGAAAATCAAAAAACCCTGGGATCTTTCCTCCTATAGTGGATACTGCAAAGCTTCTAGGGTTGGCCCGGAGAACTACGCGTCCGGTAAAGATCGGCGATTTTTCAAAGAAAGACCCCCGATTGGATAGCGAATGACTTCTCCTTGATAAAGCTTATGTAGCCTTAGCTTCCTGCAGCCTGCCATTGCAATGACATACGGTGTCCAGGTCATGAAGCTGTGGATCCAAACGGATGTAAAGCAAATGGATCAAACATCAAGCGTCCCTCGAAATTGACAGAAATGCTTTCTGAAAGAGATGATTTGTCAGACTTTCCGCAGATCAATGGCTCTGTCAGTGTCCGCTCAGAGCAGGCGTGGCTGTGTCTTTGGTTTGCGGACAACACTTCAAAAACTAACCTCTGTATGCTGGCCTTGCGATGGGGACAATTTGTTGTTCGTCAAGAAGCAAAAAAAAAAAAAAAAATATTCCATCATCAGCAAAAAAGGGCCCGGGAGGAAAAAAGTACTTTTCCTTCCACAGGACGTAAAAGCAAAAGACCGAGGTTTGAACCATCTTTTTTCTGTACAAGTCCTTTCGTGGGTCCAAGATTTTATAGCCAGGGAAGAGGCCACAGTCGGCCACCTGAAGACAGAAGCAACCAGCGAATTCCAGAGAAAGAACCAATAAGTAGAGGGAGCCAATATAATGGTCCCACAAATGGCGTCGGTCGGGACTGTGTATGCGGTTCCAACCGCATGTTCTAACAGAACTGTCTTTATCACAGATAAAACAAAGTGAAGAGCAATCCATCCATCAGACAAGGATCCACACGTACGTTTATAGGTAATAAGAAATAACTAAATTTATTGCAAAGGCACGGTACATAAGCCCATAATGGCTTACAAGGTGAACCGCCTGACGCGTTTCGGGCGAAGCTCTGCCCTTAGTCATAGGCTGAGCTTTATCACAGAGCCATACTGAAATTCCTGTTTCATTCCTTCTCTGCTGCCGTTCCTTGGCAGTAAAGGGTAAATTCACCTAAATTACTAGTTACATATATTTGTTGCATAAATAGTCAACACAGTGATCATTTTATCAATAGATGTAATGACAGATTTTATTAGATATACAATGACCTGGATATCAGAAATACTGAACATAATGCAAAACTTCTACCATTTATATCCTTAATTCTTAAATCAACTAAAAGAGCTTTATTTCAAAGCAATAGAATACTGCTTAATCGCATTACTTACAAATGGACACAGGGTGGCGATAAAGCTCTACTTCAAAACTTTAACTTTTACTATTTCTCTTTATAGAGTGCTACTTTAAATAAATTATATACAGTTTAGAAATATAGAAATGCAGTAGAGAACAGAGTTAATCTGCAGGAAGTTGTCATAGTGGAAAATTAAATGCCAATGCTATTTGAGTAAAAACTAAAAAATATTGGGAAGTAAACATTTAGGGCATTTTGCTCCAGTTATTTTAGTACATATATATATATATATATATATATAGTTTAGTTAGCTAATATGTACAGCAGAGCTTTCTGGGAAATTCTATGTGGGGCATGCAGGGCTAATTTATGTTTTCGTGGTGATTTTATATTGAAATTTGCATTTAGTAATAAAATTAATCCTGCTATTAAAGTAATCTGAAAATCAATATTATTTACTTTTCTCCCATAAGCTTCGTGCACACGGGCCACGTTGACCGATTCGTCTGGTGTCTGTATTGAAGGGCCCAAGTATAATGTATTGATGAGCCCTAGTATAATGTATTAATGAGCCCTAGTATAATGTATTGATGAGCCCTAGTATAATGTATTGATAAGGAAGAAGGGTTTGGGTTTATTGAGAACTGGGCAGACTTTGCTGTCGGCTACAGGCTCTTTAGTAGGGATGGGTTGCACCTCACTGATGGCAGTGCAGCTGTTTTAGAGGAGAAGATGGCTAGAGGGATGGAGGAGATTTTAAACTAGGTTCTGGGGGGGGGATATTAGCAGTCTCACTGGGATAGAAAGCAGGGTGTATGCCAGTGGTGGGCGGAAAGGGGGGTGGGGCTAGCATAGGGGATAGGGAGGCATGTGTATTAAAGTGTACAAATAAATTACAGGATCAGCGTGTATGGAGGGGGCTAGTCCCTTGAGCACCCAGGGGACTGCCATCTCTGATACAAGGGAGGAGGAACAAAGGATCAGGAATGCAATACAGGTGATAGTGGTAGGGGACTCCATTATAAGGAAGGTATATAGGGTAATCTGCTGCCAAGACCCTACATGCCGAACTGTGTGTTGCCTGCCTGGTGCTAGGGTTCGGCATGTGGTGGATCGTGTAGACAGATTATTGGGTGGGGCCGGGTGTGACCCGGTGGTCTTGGTTCACATTGGTGCCAATGAGTTAGAGGAGGAGGTGAGTTCCTTAAACATAATTTCCGAGAGCTAGGGGCCAAGTTAAAATAAGGACCTCCAGGGTAGTGTTTTCAGAAATACTACCACAGTCACGTGCTAAGCCAGGGAGACAGCGGGAGCTTAGGAGCATTAATGAGTGGCTAAGAGAGTGGTGTAAGGAAGAAGGGTTTGGGTTTATTGAGAACTGGGCAGACTTTGCTGATCACTAAGCCTAAACATTTTTTAAAGTATATAAATAGTAAGAAGATGAGGACTAAGAATGTGGCACCATTAATTAATAGGGATAAGTTAGTTACAGAGGATTGCGATAAAGCAAATGTCTTGAATATTTTTCCCCCTCTGTATACACAATAGAAGATCCAAGTACAGATATCATAGAATATAGTAGCAATAATGGTATAAAAGATTCAAGTGCACTTTGGTTAACCTAGGATATGGTACAGAAAGAACTAAATAAGGTTAATATTAATAAATCTCCTGGACCAGATAAAATACATCCTCGGGTACTTAGGGAGTTAAGTTCAGTTTTATCTAGGCCATTGCTTGTGAAGGTTCTCATTCATCCAGGTCATGGTATATCTGTTGTATTCAATTAGATCAACTGGACTTGAAATGTAGTTCTTGAAGACGTTTCGCTAGTCATCCGACTGGCTTTCTCAATTCAGAGTGACTTGTACAAGAATCTGTTGGCAATTATGTACCCTGGAAAATCCCAATTAGCATATCACAAAAAAAAAGCTGGATGAGTTTCTGCAAACAAGGAATGTTGCAAGTTACTGGTATTGATACATAAAGTAGAGTTGATCCAGGGAAATTTCTGATTGCCACTTGGAGTCAGGAAGGAATTTCCCCAAGTCACCATGGCAGCATCTCACCAAAATGGGTTAATCCCCTGAAGGTACCTGGACAGGAAGTTAAAAAGAACAAAGGTATAAAGGTACCCTCCCCTAAACATACCTTGTCTTTTTTCCTTCCTGTCCATGGACGCCACAGGAGGTTTTCCAGTCAGCTTACCAGCCATTGCGGCTTTGTTATTCCAGCTCGGGTCTCTCGCCCACTCTCTCCTGGAGCTGATGCTCCCCTGTGTCGTTTCCTTCTTAGGAGTACCTAGGGGAAGGAATGCCCGTGGTGACCGGGTGGTAGGGGCTGTCCAAGCTTTGTCGCACGTGGTTCCCCTTCCAAGATGGCGCTTTCGGCCAGCGCGCTGACATCACAGGTGCGCACTGGCAGCCTATTGGATCCCGGCTTCTCCTCCCGATTGGATACTGCTTTTGGACATTCCCATTGGTCCTCGTGGCAGCGGGAGGAGGAGTTTTGAGTGGCCAACCTCCCATTGGTTGGGAAGCGGCTTATGATTGGTTGCCCCGTTCGGGGGCGGGGCTTAGCGCAGTTAAACCTGGGGGTTTTGGCACGCTCTCTCCCTCTTCCTCTCAGCACTGTGTTTGGAGCTGTATTCAGCTGTGCCACTTGCCTGAAGTCTCTGCTGTTCTTCTGGGAGGTAAGTCATTTCTTAGGGGTTTTGTGCGGCAGCATGGGAGTATTCATGTATGCTTAGCTGGATTTTTTATAATTTTCTTGTTTCAGCATTGGTGTGTCCTCCAGTATGGAAGCTGGTAGCTCTACCAAAGGTCACCCCAAGGGATCTAGGTAAGCTGGGGTGAGTATAGAGAGTGGGGCAGTTGCTTTCAGAGGTGGGGCTCTGATGGCTTATTTTTTCTTGCAGCCTCTCATCTCAAGATTCAGTCAGACGAGAATGTGGAAATGGAAGAGATATCTCCAAAGCACTCTACATCTGAAAAGTCATTTGATATGCTTATGAGGTGTATTCAACAGGCCGTAGCAAAAGGCTTGGAATCCTCGGAGCCTAAAAAAAGGGCGAGAGGATAGGTCTGTAGAGTCAGACTGGGAGTGTTCGGAGGATGAGAGGTCGGAGGAACAGTCTCTCTTGTCCGAAGAGGAGGATGTGGAGATTGAAGCAAACTTTGATTTATCGGTCATTGAACCTTTAAAAAAGCAGTCAGGAATTCCCTTTCACTGACGATAGAGACTCCTGAGTTGTCAGCAGCGGATAGATTGTTCCCGTCTATAAAAAAAGAAGTCGGCAACCTTTCCATTGCATTTCTGTATGAAAGAAATCATGGATGCAGAATGGAAAAAGACAGATAAGATTTTTTTAGAAATATCCATTTCTAGAGGAAGAAGCAAAAAACTGGGATCTTCCTCCTAGAGTGGATACTGCAGCTTCTAGGTTGGCCCGGAGAACTACGCTGCCGGTAGAAGATGCGGCGATTTTCAAAGACCCGATGGATAAGCGAATGGAATTCTCCTTGAGAAAAGCTTATGTAGCAGCTGGAGCTTCCTGCAGGCCTGCCATGGCAATGACATCGGTGTCCAGGGTCATGAAGCTTTGGATCCAACGGATGTAAGAGGCAATAGGATCAAACATCAAGCGCCCGAAATTGACAGAAATGCTTTCTGAAATGAAGATGATTTGGTCAGACTTTCCGCAAGATCAATGGCTCTGTCAGTGTCAGCTCAGAGAGCGCTGTGGCTGAGGTCTTGGTTTGCGGACAACACGTCAAAAACTAACCTCTGTATGCTGCCTTTCGATGGGGACATGTTGTTCGTCAAGAAGCTATATTCCATCATCAGCAGGGCCTCGGGAGGAAAAAGTACTTTTCTTCCACAGGAACGTAAAAGCAAAAGACCGAGGTTTGAACCATCTTTTTCTAGGTACAAGTCCTTTCGTGGGTCAAGATTTTATAGGCCAGGGAAAGAGGCCAACAGGTCGGCCACCTGGAAGACAGGAAAGCAACCAGCGAATTCCCAGAGAAAGAACACCTTCTCAGGAGGCCAATCCTCCCAACAACAGGGGTACGACGGCCCAGGTGGAGAAGGTGGGAGGAAGGTTATCCATTTTCTCCAAGGTCTGGGTCACAAATCTCACGGACTCCTGGGTGTTGAGAATATTGCAACAGGGTTACAAGATCCAGTTTGTCATACCCCAGAAAACATCTTTTTCTTTCATTCAGACGCCCATCCTCCCAGGAGGGATTGAGTCTTATTCGGGATTATGTGTCCCAGTTACTGATGAAGGAGGCCATCGAACCTGTGCCGATAACAGAATGTCAAAGAGGCTTCTATTCGAGACTTTTTCTTGTAAAGAAGGCCACGGGGTCTATGAGACCGGTGTTGGACCTAAGAAATTTAAACAGATATGTCGAAATCAGAGGTTCAAAATGGAATCTCTGGCCTCGATCATTCAGGCGGTGTACAAGGATGCATGGCTAGTCAGTATCAACTTAAAAGACGCATACCTGCATGTACCGATCCACCCAAGTTGCAGAAAATTCCTACCCTTTGCAGTCGAGGGGAAACATTTCCAGTTTACAAGTCTGCCGTTCGGCCTGTCACAATCACTGAGAATATTTACCAAAGTATTGATAACATTGGTTGCGGAGATCAGGAAAAGAGGGATAGAGATTTACCATTATCTGGACGATATCCTGATCGTGGCCAGAGCCATACCAGAGCCATACCAAGATGGTAATTCAGATCCTCGAGGAACATGGGTGGATTATCAATATAGAAAAAAGCAACTTGATACCCAGTCAGGAATTGGTATACCTCAGAGCTTTGTTCCAAACCAGTCAAAACGTAGTAAAATTACCACCCATACGACAGCGAAAAATCATAGAGACTATACAAGATTTTATTCAAAGAGCACAGGTGACGGTGCACTTAATAATGAAGGTGCTGGGACTCATGGCAGCAACAGTCTTTCTTACCAGGTGGTCCAGGTGGCACATGAGATCTCTGCAGCATTTTCTCTTGTCCAGGGTGAAAATACCGCACCAGAATATGAACAGAGTAATGTGTATCCCAGCAGAAATGTTACAGGGCCTCGAATGGTGGTGCAGGCAGGAGAATCTGGAAAAAGGGTTTCCACTAGATCAACCAGAAGTCCTGTCCATCATGACAGATGCCTCAGCAACCAGCTGGGGAGCTCTTCTTCTAGACACCTTTGCTCAAGGTCACTGGCACAGAGAAGGGGAGTCTTCAAATCTGTTGGAACTAAGAGCGGTCAGAATGGCTCTACATCTACAAAAATTTCAAGATGTGGTCAGGGGCCGGCATGTCCTCATAAGGAGTGACAATACGACGACAGTAACTTAAATTCGAAAGCAGGGGGGCACAAAAAGCAGGGTGCTTCTCGAGGAGGTGGACAAGGTCTTCAGGTGGTCGGAAAAAAATCTGCAACATATACCAGCTCTCCACCTGGAAGGAAGAGACAATCTTCAGGCAGATTATCTCAGCCGGCAAGAAATTCAGCCAGGGGAGTGGAATCTACATCCTCGAGCATTCGAGATGTTAGTAGAACGTTGGGGTCAACCGACAATAGACCTCATGGCAACCCACAGGAACAAGAAGTGTCAGCATTTCTACAGTCGCTTCCCCTGTCCTGGGGCCTTGGCGGTGGATGCCCTTCAACAGAAGTGTGACTCAGGTCTTATATATATATCTTTCCGCCAATACCTCTGATATCTAGAGTACTTCAAAAAATTCGAGCCCAGGGAGCAGAGGTGATCGCAATCTTACCGAATTGGCCAAGGAGACCATAGTACCCTCTGCTTCAAACCTTGGCAACCGAACCTCCGATAGAGTTGGAAGGGATACCTTATCTCGTGACTCAAGGCCCGATAGAATACCAGGACTACAACAATCTGAGGTTAGTGGCCTGGAAGTTGAGAGGGAGAATTTGAGGGGTGTTGGCTTCCAGGAAGAAATAGAGTTCCTGCTTAGGTCCAGAAAAGCCTCAACCTCTGAAAAATACTATAAGATATGGAATCCCTCCTTAAAATTTGCTATAAAAGAAAATTTCGTACCACTTCAGTCCACTCCAGCCAAGATAGTAAAATTCTTGTATTCCGTGTTTAAAAAGGACTTAAGTATTAGTACTTTGAGGGGCCAAGTCTCCGCTCTTACAGCTATTTCAGGTACGAATTGGGCAGACGAACCCTTAGTGCAGAGATTCTTTGCAGCCATGATAAGGACAAGACCAAAATCTTTTTCCAAACCTCCACCTTGGAATTTACCTCTAGTGCTTCAAGCTTTAACAGAATCTCCCTTTGAGCCTTTGGAGAAGACTTCCTTGTGTTTATTGACCCTTAAGGTGGTGTTTCTAACAGCAATAACTTCAGCTTGTCGAGTGGGAGAAATCGGAGCACTGTCGGTTAAACAACCTTTCACAATTTTATGACGACAGGTCATATTGAGACCATCCTTTCAATTTCTGCCAAAAGTATTAACAGAATTCCATCTTGACTTAGAGATTGTCCTGCCTTCATTCTATCCCAGTCCAAAAAACCGAGAAAGAAAGAATGTGGCATTGTCTAGACCTAGTCCGGTATCTAAAAATTTATATTGAAAGAACAGAGACTTTCAGGAAGACTGATCACCTCTTTGTGGTTCCAGGGGGTTATCGAAAAGGCCAGGCCCCCAGTAGGAAAACCATAAGTAGTTGGATCGTCACCTGTATCAGGAGAGCTTATCAAGTGAGAGGCTTAAAGATCCCGGAGGGGTTAAAAGCACATTCAACTAGAGCAATATCAAGTTCCTGGGCGGCCGAAGCCAGGGCGCCGAAAGACGGCAAGATGGTCATCTATGAGGACGTTTGTTCGCCATTATAAAATGGATGTATTGGCGAAAGAGGATATGAAGTTTGGACGTAAAGTCCTTCAGTCTGTATTAGCAGATACTAAATAAATTGTGTGTTTAAGTATACTTTTTGCCCTCCCATTATTTGAGCTTTGATATTGGTGAGATTTCGGTTTCCAAGTCACTTTCATGGCAGCAGTCACCAAAATGCCCTTCCCTTCAAGTTTTAGTTGTTTCTAGGAATACGGCATGTTAAGCTTGGGAAAGAAGACAAGGTATGTTTAGGGGAGGGTACCATTATACCTTTGTTCTTTTTAACTTCCTGTCCAGGTACCTACAGGGGATTAACTGCTGCCATGAAAGTGACTGGGAAACTGAAATCTCGGTGAGTATGAATTGATTTCGTGTTTTTTTTTCCCCTTCATAAAATGTGGTGGTTTTTTTTGCCTTCCTCTGGATCAACAGTTAGGCAGGAAATGAGGATATTGCTAGATGGGTTGGAATGGATGGACGTATGTCTTTATTCAACCTCAAATACTACTACCATAAACTATGGACACCCATGCTGAACCAGGGCAAATATTCTTCTCCCTAGCATCTCCCTGTCAGCTTAGGGCTCTTTCACACTACATAAGTTTGTATCTGTTTTTCAAACGCAGGTGCGTTTAAAAAAATGGACAGACAGTAAAACCCCATAGGATTTCATAATATCGTTCACACCTGCTGCATTATAATCCGTTCCAGTCCGTTTAAAAAACACACTGCATGCTGCATTTCTGTCCGTTTTTTCATGCATTTTCTATAGAAAATCTATGGAATACACATTGTTAAAAAATGGATACAAATGGATGAAAAAAATGGATACAAACTGACAAACACATGCTGTGCGTTTCTGTCAGTTTGTCAGTTTCTAGTGTGAATGAGCCCTTTTACTTTCAGTTTCAGAACTGCTCTCCTTGTTCATGTAGTGAGTAGGGAGCCTAAACTCAGCTCCCTCTACTTGGAAACAATGTTACAAATGAACTGAAGGTGAAGGAAGGAGGGGGGAGGATGAGCTCAGCTAATAGTACTGAGGAGAACAGTTCTAAAATGCCAGGTAAAAGCTGCTACAGACTTTATAACAGTGACCCTGTGACTAGCAGCCATGAGATCCCTATCCCTGCCTCTTCCTTCCTTCCATCCAACTCTCCAATTAGAACTGAGATTAGATGAGGAGTGATCAATTCAATGGAGGAGACATGGAAAGCTGGTACATACTGTACTGACAGTGCTGGCAGCTGAAATGGTTAAAGGTAATACTGTCCAGGCACTGAAAGTATTAATAGGAAAGACTGTTGGCACTGAAGGGTTAATGGCAAAAACCTGGAAAGTGCTGGCACTGAAATAGTGGTTTGCAAAAGTATTCAGCCCCCTTGAAGTTTTCCACATTTTGTCACATTACTGCCACAAACATGAATCAATTTTATTGGAGTTCCATGTAAAAGACCAAGTGGTCTACACGTGAGAAGTGGAACGAAAATCATACATGATTCCAAACATTTTTAATAAATCAATAACAGACCAAAGGGAGCTGAATAATTACGCTCACCCCACTTTGCAGAGTGCAGTCAGTTGCCCATAGACATTGCCTGGTGAGTGCTAATGACTAAATACCTGCGTGTAATCTAATGTCAGTACAAATACAGCTGCTCTGTGACGGCCTCAAAGGTTGTCTAAGAGAATCTTGGAAGCAACAAAAGGAAGTTTCCTGACAGGGTAAAACCCAAGATGGGCGACAGGTGCAACAACTCCTTTTTCCCCACCCCATTTTAGATTTTCCTTTTCCTCAAATAACTGACACCACGCGATTCCGAGGAAAAGGCATTTGGCCACGTTTATTGTGACATAACATTAACGATAATAATTCCAACTTTATTAACTTTAACCAACTTAGATAAATGTATTTATCAACCATGAATCACCCATTCCAACTTGGCTTGTGACTGCTTTTCCTAAGTCCATTCTCTCTGGCAATGTTCCCGACTTCCAAGCCATGAATTTCCAAGCCCCCTGCCGCTTCTCCACTCCGGCACGGGAAGCACTCCGACCTTCAAGCCCGTTCCCTTCTCTCCAACAGGCCCATCGCCTACTGAGAGGTTATTAGGCCAAACCATGTCCTTTAGTTAACCAATTAGGTAGCCCTCCTCTAGGGCTAACCTCCCCAACATTGCCAAAGACCGCCACCCTGCCTATCCACTTCCGCAACCCCAACCCTCATTGAAACTCTAGGGAGGGAGGGAGGGCCAAACGCTGTCTGCACCAAAATTGGCACCTAAAGGTATCTCTCCACCCCTATACTATCTTACATAGACTACTCCTCCCTCTTTTCCCCCCCCCCCCCTCTTCCTATCCCCTTCCTGACCTAAAACTGCTCCTCTGCCCCTGGGTTAACCCTGTCATGAGTTCCTATGCTGCAGTTTGCAGCCTGTCACTAACTTGAGAGTGAAATGAACTAGTGTCCCTCTCTCTTTAGGACCTTGATCTCAAGGACATAGAAAAAGGGCAATTAAACAAGGTTTGTGCGTCACTGTGCTGTTGTGGTGTATTAGAAGGGACATTTTTGTCGGTACCATGCAATGTGCATCCTGCCACATGTATAGGAACCTGGAGCAGACGTTCCGGGGAACCTATGTCTGTGTCAGGTATGAGTGGGTTGCCCGTTTGGAAGCGGAGGTGGAGAGCCTAAGAGGGCAGCTTGCAGCATTGCAGGTTTTGGCAGAACTGGGGGGTCAGCAGGCACTGGCTGGGGCCAGTATAGAGGTGGGTGGAAGTGAGACAGGGAAGGTTGAGGGGGGAGGTAGTTTTGTTAGGGTTACTAGGGGAAGTGGGGGATGGAAGAGTAGGGGGGCTTCTTCCCAGATTTTCCATCCCAACAGATTTGCCGCCTTAGGTAATGAAGTGGAGGAGGACACCTTGGAATTAGCGTGTATGGAGGGGGCTAGTCCCTTGAGCACCCAGGGGACTGCCATCTCTGATACAAGGGAGGAGGAACGAAGGATCAGGAATGCAAGGCAGGTGGTAGTGGTAGGGGACTCCATTATAAGGAAGGTAGATAGGGTAATCTGCCGCCAAGACCCTACATGCCGAACTGTGTGTTGCCTGCCTGGTGCTAGGGTTCGGCATGTGGTGGATCGTGTAGACAGATTATTGGGTGGGGCCGGGTGTGACCCGGCGGTCTTGGTTCACATTGGTGCTAATGACAAAGTTAGAAGAGGAGGTGAGGTCCTTAAACATGATTTCTGAGAGCTAAGGGCCAAGATAAAAGGACCTCCAGGGTAGTGTTTTCAGAAATATTACCGCAGCCACGTGCTAAGCCAGGGAGACAGCGGGAGCTTAGGAGCATTAATGCGTGGCTAAGAGAGTGGTATAAGGAAGAAGGGTTTGGGTTTATTGAGAACTGGGCAGACTTTGCTGAGATCCAAGTACAGATATCATAGAGTATAGTAGCAATAATGGTATAAAAGATTCAAGTGCACTTTGGTTAACCGAGGATATGGTACAGAAAGAACTAAATAAGGTTAATATTAATAAATCTCCTGGACCGGATAGAATACATCCTCGGGTACTTAAGGAGCTAAGTTTTATCTAGGCCATTGTTTCTTATTTTTGATGATTCCCTCATGTCCGGTGGTGTGCCTCTGGATTGGAAAAAGGATGATATTCCAATATTCAAAAAGGGTAGTCGTTCACAGCCGGGTAATTACAGGCCTGTAAGTTTAACTTCAGTGGTGGGGAAGATCCTGAAAAGTTTAATAAGGGAACATGTTCTAGTGTATGTTTCAAGGACTGACATTTATAAGTAGTAACCAGCATGGATTTAGGAGGAATAGATCTTGTCAAACTAACTTGCTTGGCTTTTATGAGGAAGTAAGTAGAAATTTAGACTCTGGCATAGCAGTAGATGTAGTTTACTTGGTTTTTGCACAGGCTTTTGATACAGTCCCCCATAGGCGACTAATGTATAAGCTAAGGTGTGTTGATTGCATTGTGGCTAGAGGTGTATTCAAAACTGCCCTGGGTAAGGTGTGAAAACAGCATTGTACATGGTAGGCAGTTAATCTAACTAAATATCATAGATATACCATAACCTGGATGAGTAAGAACCTTGACAAGCATGTAATAAAATATTTTATCAACAAAATAAAAATATTAATCAAAATCTATTTTTTCATTTCATCATGTACATATTTTTCATGCAAAAATAAAGACTACAAATAAAGTACTCCTAGGATGTGTATACTAAAAACCAGATCCCCTGTCTTAAACAATGATCACCTCAATATCTCAATTGTACCACTGATATCAGTTGTTACATTGATAAAACAAGTTTTATATTTCTGTTTTGTTCATGGCAATACTATGCATGAACAGCCAGCCTGGCAAAATCAAAGAGAATTCTCTAACATAATTGTATCTCAAGGTTAGTTCTGAAAAAAGAAATAAAAAAAAAAAAACAACCAAAAAAAAAACCCAACAACAAATGACTGATATCTTTAGACTAATAGCCAAACTAATTATCATGTAATAGAAAAGATAAAGACCAGGGTTCATAGTAGGAGCCTTGTATACCGTACTCACAGTAGATTCCCTGAACTCACTGCAAGATACCACACATTCTGGACATTATTCATCTAGACAATTACAATTTTCTACTGTATCTGAAGAATAAATCAGACAATTACAATTCTTGGATCAAGGTATCTATAAAAAGGGGTGTTTTTTGTTTTCCCACTGTATTCCTTTTGTTTTAATTCCTGCGACTTATAAAGCACTTTAAAACTTATTTTGACAAGATGTGCAGGCGAGTAACTGTTTGGATAAGCACAACAGGGTGTAAGTACACATTTGTTTTAATGCTTTTATTACATGTCTATTTTTAATATTTTAACTGATATTTTTAACTGTATTTTAATCTTTCCCCTTAAGGTGGCCATACACTACATAAGACATTAGACAGATCTCCAATCTCTCAAAAGATAAATGCCCAGTCTATGTAGAACCGCCTAGCCCGTTCTTTCATACAATCAATTTAAGATCACAAAATGAATGGGTCAGATAGGAACATCTCAAGATAAAAACCACTGCTTGTAAAATGTGGTCTTTAGACATTAGATAGATATCTGAAATCCATCTAATGTCTGCCTAGTGTATGGCCAGCTTTATGGGGGTTGTGCGTGTATTGGCACTTTGTTGGCGAACAGCCATTTGGTCGGGGATGTTGTCCTGACTGGCTGATTCTTTTCTTTTTTTGTGCATTTACAGTGCACGATTATTCTCCTTCCAAGTAACGTGTTCCGTGCTATACACATTCGTTCATAACGGGTCAGCACTGTGTTAATGGCTTTAGACATAGACATAGACAATTTATTACTGCATTTTCTGCTTCTTGCTTCTTCTGAACTATATTCTGTTGATGCATTTTCTCTCTGCTTCTCCAGCTCTCTAATAAATGTAAAAGATCAATTCATTTTAAAGCAAGTACGTGTAGATTAAACAGTTAAAACTATGTTTACATAAAATAAAAACCTTCATGACTTGTAAGGGCATGGTATTAGGTAAACTTTTATACTCAAATTCCAGCTACATTATAGTAAAACATCCCTCATTCCGTGAAAACCACTGTGAAAGCTGCTCATTCCCAACAGATTTACTAGCAATTAGTGCATTAAACAGCTGAAGTTTAAAATGCCAGCCCTGTAACCATTTTCTATACTGCATATCTCTGAAAATACAGAACTATAAACATGCTGGATTGCTGCCTTCTAGTTACATTAAAAGGATATGTTCACAGAGTAAATGAAAATACCCCTTTTCATTTTAATTTAAGAAAGGGAGGTAAAGGAGGGATGTTCTTCAATTAATCCAACAAGAGCCAGCTGCCAAAGGTACCTGTGATTGTACGCCTCCTTTCTGACATTTCCCGACTGCATCAGCACACGCTAGTGTGCATGCACACATACAATGGTGTGCATCGCTAGAGTATAGGGGAGCGCAAAATAGTTCGGAAAGACAATTTGTAGATATGTTCACATCCCAAAATAATGTGGTATGGAGTGAACTACCTAAGATCATTCTTCTGTAACTTACATGTACCAATGTTCGTACGTGATCACTGTATCTCATGTTATAAGGTATTCCACTTGCTGTATCATTTACAGATCGAAACAAATACATGAAACTTAAATTCTTGTTCACTGTTTTAAATGCTCTTTGGGATGTACTGAAATCATATGGGAATGGAACCATTAGCTTATAATAAGTACAGTGAGTGATCTACACTGTCAAAACAGGCGGGCAAAAGGAATTACAGTGAAATGTCTCTGCTGCTGACAGTAAGTAGTCTGAGACTCTAACCACCAACAGAGGGCACAAAACCCTCACTGAAAAGGGTCAAGAATTAAATTAGTGAAAAGAGAATTATGTTCACTCTATTCTGTTTGCTTATCTCAGGTTGTGTGCTTCTATGCTCCAATTCCAAGAAGAAGCTCCTAAAATTAAACACGTAACTAGATAAGGTACTTTTATTGAAGGGACTACTTAAAACAATGTCAAGTATATATTAATGTTTTATTAGTAATAGGAAACATTTTACCACTATCAAAGCATTCTGTATATTCCATATCCGAACACATCTACATAAATATATATGTACTGGCGTCCTGGCATCATCTCCTCCTCTATTGTTGCCAGTCATTCTTTTGTATAAAGCATAGGCAATTTTTTGTACAGGCATTCCAATATGGATGTGGATTTAACTACTGTTTGCAAGAAAATATTATAGAAGAGGGAGAACAGCTAGTTCACACTAGGAACAATACGAAAACAAGTGGATGCGCTAAAAAGCAGCAACACACATTTTAACATTCCCACTTATGTCAGTACTGTGTGCTTTAAAACACACTACTACTCACCATTCATATCCAGGAATGCGCACATATCCCTATTTATACAAATAGAAAACTTAAATGCACAGATGCAAATCACTGTGAAGAACTTTGCATTTTTCTCGTTAATTAGAGATATTATTGGCTGGACTTTTTCCAGCTACAGTATCTTTCGCCCAATTAGGTGGCCATCTATAAGCTACAGATTTGTAGTGGCATAAATTTTTCCTGATGGCTTAGACTATAAGAACCTCTCCAAGAAAAAACAAAATGGCCTGTAGAACGAATGGCGGTGTGAATCTCAGTGACTTGCTTTGGACAGTTATGTGTTTAGTCTCCACTGGATGTGACAACACAAAGCATTTAAGCAATGCTTGGTAGACAAAATGTTTTCTAGATAACACGTGAACTATTGAGTATTATAATATTTTTTTCATTTCCATAAAACAGTCTATTATATATATAAAATGTAAAACCTGGCTGAATTATTGAAGGTTGGTTTCAAATACTTACTTCTCTTCTGAGCCCTGAGGTACGGTTGTATAATAAGCCTGTGCATGGCCACATAGTAACAAGAGGACCTACGGTGGCATAAAATATAGCACTCGGCAGAAGCTGATCTGTCAGGTGGATAGGAAAGAAATATGTCTGACTACTCTTATTAACCTGGAATGAAAAAAGAACAGAAATAGATTAATGCAGTCTGCAGGCTCCAGTGAAACCCTTTTATTTATATTATAAAATGAATATTGAAAGCCAATGTGACAAATAGCCAGGTCTTTTATCTCAAGGCTTTTAAAGGAACACTAAACTAAATCAAGTATTTGGCATCCGTTTCTATTATTCACAGGGAGGTGAGAACGCTTATTCCATATCTTCCTGTGAATAATTGTTTGCCTCAAGAGACCTGGAACTTACATTACCGCGCTCCTCTTGCAACCGCTCCTTCACGCACACTTTTCTGTCCTGATTGTCGCCCTATTTTTTGTATTGCGCGCGTGAGCCTAAGATAGGGCGCGCGGTCGGGACAGAGCGGCTGACGAGAGGAGGGCGGTAAGGTAAGTTCCAGGTCCCCTGAGCAAACTATTTCACAGAGAGGTGGGAATAAGCGTTCTCACCCCCTGTGAATAATAAAAACGGAGCCAAATACTTGTTCCTTTAAATGTTTGCACATCAGTATACTGACAACTCTGCTGTTAGAAGGAAGGCCTGAGAAACACCGCTTACTAATACAACCACACTTCTCAGTCACAAAAACCCTAAATATAAGCTCTCCTAGTATTGACCAGTTATGGATTCTCTCAAATTTTATTATCTTAGCATTGGCAATGTGCTTTAGCATGAACTTTGCCCCGCTTTATTTGTACTAAGATACAAATGCAAAAAAGATCTCTCACAAAAACAGAGTAGTACTGCTACTTTTCTAACCAATGTTGGATATCCTTAAAGGATAATTGTATTCCTCATTTTACTCGCTTTAAAAGAGTAAAGGTATGCAGCCCTTCCCATACAGTTGCTCCCTGATTCCAGTATCTGTCTGCCTTCATTAGCCATGCTGTGAAGGGGGCATACGGTTTCTTCGGCCTCTAGCTGTCACTCAAAGCTTGCATGCGTGAAAACACTCTCACCCCATAGGCTGTATGCAAGCAACAGGACACCAAGTTTGCTTGACTGGTGGAGGAGAAGGTCGTAACAGACATTCCCACCAGCCAATGACAAGTGCTATGTTAACCTCGGCCCATGGTCAGCGTAGTGGTGGGCTTTTAGCATTAATCTTTGCTGTGTATATCTAAGGAGGGCAGCAAGAGTTGTAAATGTGAGTACCGGCAAGTGATTTCAGCAGGAAGGTGGTCATGTATGGGGGTGATGTTATTCTTTTTTATATATATATTTTTGTCCTTTAAGTGTTAAGAAAACAGTTTATACTTTTTATTTTACTACTGCATCCAAATTAATATTTCAAGCTATGTTTTGTTTTTTTTTTTAAATTGTTTTTATTATTGTAACCAATAGAGTAAGCTATGGTATTTACAATGCAGTATTGCCAAATTCATCATAGACTGCAGGAAGATGTGTTGAAATGACCTCAAACTTCAGGTGTGCCATGTTAAAACATGTCCTGATTCCAGTTACAAGATGAGATTTAGAACACAAATACATGAATCATGGTAGATGTACCATAAAAGATTCTGAATATTATATGAAAAGCTATATGAAAGCAAGACTAAACGAATTAGTGACAGAGTTTTCTTTTATCACTGTCGGAGCTCCTTCCCCTTCTTTGACTCCGCCATGCAGGGATGAGTGGAGCAGTCTGGGTCTGCTGGCATACTGGAAGCATGAAACTTGCTCTGTCTAACGACAATTAAACACATAAAAAACAAGGAAATGCAGAATGATTACTTGAATGATTTGTTAGTTGACTTTTACCTACTTTATTTTTAAAGATACTCCTTGCGGTACACCAACACTAACAGTTGCTCCAAGTATGCTGGGTCTCGAAACCTTTCTCTCTGCTCCATATTCCACAACTGTACCAAATAAACCCGCTCTACAAAGAGAAACAAGTAATGTAATAGGAAGCTATACCAAGAATTTAGGAAAAATGTCCGTCACTGTATATTTTGCTCTCAGTGACGAAGAAAATCTTCATTTGAGAAATAATAAAGCATTACTCAAGACATGTTTCTGAACTACTAAAAGATTAGAAGTTTGATGCAGCTCAACATCCATTAAAGGGTAACTGTGGTCACCATACAAGTGTCAATTTAAAATAGCTCTCATGCTTTTCATTTCAAACAACCCTAAAATTATGCCTCTAGCTTCCCTGGATCTTACGTTTTAGGCTGTAACGTTTTACTTCTTTGTCTGTCCCGACTGCCCCGTGACAGTCACCCCCCAACCAATCTGTCCTTTCCTCTCCTTAAGAGCCAATTATTTTTTCAGGCTTGTGCCTAGCTTTAAAAAAAAAAAAAAGTTCAGGGGTGGGGCTTGTGATGCTCTGTCCCAGTAGTGGGCATGATCAAGTCTGTCACAGATACAGTATTGCTGTATTAAAATGGGGTCATTTGAAATTTTGTCATGTTTTCTTTTTATTAAAGGCCACTTGTATGAAGACCACAGTTCCCTTTAAACAGTTTACATTTTGGGAATATTTTACATGCCTAGATGTATCCATTACTAAGAATATCTAAGGCCTTTAAAAGATCAATAATAATCCCCAATGGTTGAATCAGCCACCTGAAATTAAAATAATAGTATTTGGAAAGCACCACATGGTTATCTGTAATTACTTACATTCAGAAATATTTTACTGCCAATAACTGAACACTTGGAATTAAAAAAAAAAAAAGTTGTTAGAGTTCCTACAATAAAGCAGAGAAAAACTATATACCATGATCTCTTACAAAAATATATATAGAGGGTCTACAGGAGAGCAAACATGTTTATAAAGAAATAAGGGACACCAAATATACAATTACCGTAGTTTGTGTTAAGAAATATAGTATAATATAACCCAGTTTTTGTTCCACATTAAGGGCCATTGGATATAGCTTAAGAGTCACTATTTCAGCCCAACAAATCCTGGGGTAAAATTGTAATCAGTGGGGCCAAAAAAGCTCATGGAATTTCGACTCCCCTGATAAAAACGTATTCAAAAATAGGTTAGATGTGTGTTATTACCCGAGCTAGCCATTTAAATACGCAGAACTAGGGGAGCCAGGTCAAATATAATTTGTATGGCCTTTTTCCCATCAATAGTCTACCAATTTTTGGGGGCACTAGTTGGTCCATATGTAGCTAACCAAATCTGGAAATCCAGTCAGTATTTTGTTTGGATTTACCAGGTGATCAGGTGTGATTTCAGACATGACCAATCAAACAGGTTTTTCTTCAAATTGGATTTTGAAGATGATCGATTGTTTGTAAATTGTGATCCATTGAAGACAACACAGCTGAGTAGGCTTATAGGCTGAACTTAAGTGTATACCTTTTGCTTTTTAACAGATTTCCAAATGATGTGCTAATTGGTAAATCTGTCATCAAAAATGGACCATCTGCACCAGGTCTCAGGCTAGGTACATAAAGGTTGATATTTCAATCTGATTGCCCAGTGGTTACTATAGGTCAGGTTGAAATATTTTCAGGTGTGGCAAAATCGATGATATGTCTATAAAGACTACACAATTGGCTGGAATTTACTAACCTTTGACCGAAATATCAACCCGTGTATACCTAAAAACACTTTCCTGACAATAAAAAGTTCAAACGTGATATTAAGGGACTGTCCACCCCTCTTTTGAAAAATTAATTGTGGTAGATAAGCCCCCAAAACCTAGACATCGTTTAAGTCTCAAGCTCTAATTCGGTTCCCACACTGAGATATTATACTTACATCCTCCTCGCTCCACCGCCACGCCGCTTCCGGTTCTTCTCCCAGTATCCACTGTGGCTGCTCTGTTCTTTTCTGTTCCCGAGCAGCCGCAGTGAGACTTGCTCCGGAATGGCAGTCAGTGATTGGCCGTGACGTCACAGTCACGGCCGACTGACTCCCTTACCCGGAAGTGCAGAGCTGTGCAGTGGAGCGAGGAGGAGCATGTAAGTATAATATCTCTGTGTGGGAGCCGAATTAGAGCTTGAGACTTAAACGATGTCTAGGTTTTGGGGGCTTATCTACCACATATTAATTTTTCAAAAGAGGGGTGGACAGTCCCTTTAATGTCTTGAAACAGTTATTGACAAACTTTTTTTTTTTTTTACTATTTATCCAATGACTTACTTTATTGATCCTTTCAATCGTGTTTGTTCTTCATCTTGGAATTTGTGCTGGTAACTAACCATCATGAAAGAATGTGGGATTCCAAGCTGAAACCAACAAGACCACAAGTCAATACTAAAATGAGTTGCCCCTCTGCCTCAAGAAAAATAAATAACATACTGTCTTAAAATGAAGAATACATAATAATTTGAAAGTTTTTATTTTAGCAAGAAATTAGCTTGACCTTAAGCGGGTGACGAAGGTCCACTCCATCAGACAACTGTATGTTTGTGGCAGGTCATGTTGCCATCTTGTAAGGTAAGGTATGTCCACCCCCAAAACTGAAATTTAACCCACTGCTGGCCCCACTCTGTAGTTTAAAACAAGCCTTACCTTAAAATTTCTGCTCCAAATGGTTCTCCTTTATGCCCCTCCAGTCCAGAAACTACAGTGTAGGAGCTCTGTGTGACTCATCCTGCTCCTGTGTCTGCCTCAACTTCGACAAGGTTTGAGGCATCGCAGGAGAGTCCTCCCCCCCCCTCCGTCCCGTTTTTGCTGCCCCCCCACATGTCAAATCCTTGGCTATAATATGTATAGGTCCCCCAGCCCCAACCGCCATAATATTTTTAAAGAAAGTGCACAGATCTTTACTTACCTTACCACTCTCTCCTGGCATTTTGAGCATCCGGCAGCCGCATCCCTGATTGGCTGCCTCTCAGCCAATCAGAGACGCGGCTGCTGGTCCCGCCCCCTGCTTGCAAGCAGGGCCGGGAGAGTGCGGCGAGGAGAGGGGTAAGGTAAGTAAAGATCTGTGCACTTTCTGAAAAAACTATTATGCGGTTGGGGCTGGGGGCCTATACCTATATTATACAAAAGGACCCAGAAAGGGTGGACATACCCTTTAAGGCTTCAAGCACAAACAGGAATAAAGATACTTTCTCCACAGTTGTTGATTTTAGACAAACAGCTGTAAGAAAACAGAATCCATTGACATATTCACTTTTATCATACACAACATGCTCTTTCCTGAATGTTCTCTAGTTTTCAGCTGTTACTGTGAAACATCACCATGACTTACATCTACATCCAAATAAAAACTAACCACAACTCCCATTTTTATTCAAAAGTCAAAATGTCTGGGATTGGGATGTATGACTGTTTTATCATCCAACCTTGATTTTCTCATTCTAAAAGATTAGACATTTTCCTGTACACCACCAATGTTAAATAGACTACAATGCTCTTGTGGCATTAATGTTCCTACATTTCTCTTTAATTGAAATTGTAACTGTAGGGTAAACCAGCTGTGAAGGAGATTAAATATCACTAGATGCACTGAAGGTACTGTTTAAGAATGTGTTTACATATTGCAGAAAATTAGTGTTCCTTTCCATCTGATTTTATCTATTTAAAGATTTTTCATTTTACAAGGATGATTTCACTAGGAAACAAAGGTTTTCAGTGTCAGTTTTAATGCCATGGGATATATAAAGGCCAAATGCCCTAAAAAAGTGCATTTTCCAGATAGCAAGGGAAATGTCTGTGCATCTCATTTAGGAGAGAATACTCCTCATTTAGAGTATAAAGGAACGCACAACACAGGGTTAAGGTGCACAGGACTAAATACTAAAAGCAGTGTCAAAACATTAACTATGCCTCATCAATCCTCAAAGCACCAGTTGGATTGCAGGAATCACAATGGGGGCCCAACCCTGTTTTTCTAGTATTCAAGAGGCACAAACAGGCCAAGGCCTAGTGCAAAGGTTCATGAGAGACATGTTGAAACACTCGGTTAAACTCAAATATCATTTAAAAAATTTTGTTGAGATTCCAAATTTCGTGAAAAGGTCTCGGAATCAAGTCTAGAGTTCATTTCACGACTTAATTTATCAATAAAAAGGGGGTAACATCAAGTTATTGCATGACACCTTGTAAACACTCAACATTTAAGGATTCCTATCTCTTCCGTCGCCCTGAACTCCTTTAAAATGGCATCTTGATCTCTGGTTTCACCTAAACTGGCAATATTTAAAAGAGAATAGTAAAGCTAAACATGAATCATTATTTTGCGGTTTAGGGACTCTTTATTTCCGTCATTTTAACCATTGTTAAAATGGTAAGGCTATCTGACCTTGCAAACAATAGAGCTAAGGTTACATTTTCAGAAGTGAAGAAAGAAATAGAAATAGAGAGCAAAACAGCCTTAAAAAGCTTCATTTTGTGAAGCCATTTTCTGTGCGATCATTCAAAATGGAGACTCTATTTAGCATGAAAAAATGCACTGAATTTTTTCAAGGCAGCATTCTAGAATGGTTTTATACTGGTATTTTTATATAGAAAAACTTTCATATTTATGGATATGCAAAGCTATGCATCGGCAAAAATAGTCCAAAAAGGATAATAAATGCACATTATTAAAGATAAAATTGAACTGCATAAACATTCATATAATGGTTTTATTGATTTGGGTTTTAATTATACCCAGTCATTCAAATTCATCTTAAGTGGACAGGAACCAGCTTAAAAAAAAAAATCTAAATAGTCTGAACCCTTCAGTGTGTCTCCCCCCATGCATGTAGGTTTTCCACCTGTTATCCCGAGAGTCTGTGTACTAGTCATGAGACATCACATATATATAATGTCACTGGTCCATAATCTTTTTGCACAAAATTATAGAAAACAGAGGCAGACTGGAGGGTCAGAAACATTTATAATATGTATGTTGTTAAAAAGACTTAGACACCAAGTGCTCGCTACGGACAAATGTCCGTCAGTCGCGGCAATAGTGGCCGGGGCCGAAAGTTGAACATTTTATCGAGCGGTCCCATAGGGAACCGCACGATTGATCGGGATTTACCGACATGTCTGATTGTCCTTTGGTCTGATCAAGGTTGGTCGCGGCCGTCCGCCCCACACCAGCAGATATTTTCGTCAACCGACTGAAATTGCCAGGGATCTCGTCGGCCGGCTGAAAATATCTGATGGCGTTTACCCAGCCATACGGAGATTTAATTAAAGTTCTTATCATTAAAAATGTGCTAATTTTGCCAATCAACCAATCTTATTTAAAATTTGAAAGCTAACATCTGATTGGTTGGAGCAAAATTAGCAAAAGTTTTGATCTTGGTAACTTCCAAAAAAGCCCTAACCCTCTGTGTGACTTTAAAGCCAACTATCCCCAGTGGTAATATTATACAGAAAGGCTGCAAACACCAAATTATATCGTCAGAAGCATTGGTTGCTATTCCGGCCAAAGGGCAACTCCAGCCCAGAAAACGAAGCATTTTTAGCATCATTCCCACCAAAAACCCCACTTGCGATCTAATCTTACTGTTCCCGGACACTCCCCGCTGAGTTAAAAGAACCGTCACGCCCATGACTGACATTACCAGGAAGAAGAGAATGCTGCTGTGAGGGATCAGCTGTGTGTTAGTTCTTATAACTAATGATGGGAACATCGGGAAAGGTAAGAATAAACGCAAGCGGGGTTGGGTGGGGTAATGATGCTATAAACCTTTAAAGGCAAACCAACCTGTGGTAAATAGGATTGCATGCCCTGCAGCTCTACGTAAATGAGGGCCAAATCATTTTTTCACAATTGTATTTGTTTGTAGAAGCCTTTTCATACTATCTCATAAAACAGGATTTTCAAACATGTGCACCCAGCTTTGCTTTCAACATTCTTGCTTTTTATTTTTAATAGAGAATAAAGAGAAAAACAACCCTAACTCTTTTATTCACATAAAATCTGCTAATTAACATGATGTGTACATATTTCTATGTCATTTCTATGCAAAAAAAAATAATTTATTACATAAAATCCTGCAGTTACTGCCCCTACCCAGAGCTTAATAGGCTCTGGCAAATTCAATGTGGTTTACCCAAGAAGGCATTTTCCACTTAAATGGCAACTTTACTGTAAACATTACTTTAAGTAGCCCTTCTAGTGTGGGTGTTGCTGCCTGCCTTCAATACAGTATGTTTTTCAACAGTTCAGTTGTGAACGATATTGGAAATGAACATGTATTGAACACTATAATTTTTGTCTGGGAAAGGTATTACATCCACTATTCATATTTGATGAAGGTTCTCACCGCCGTATTTAAGAGATACCATATATACTTGAGTCGATAGATTTATGGTACAAAAACGGACTGAAACTTGAACCTCGACTTACTCTAGTCACTACCTTCCTGTAATCTGGCTGCCGCACACTTCCACATCCACTCACGTCACTACTCGGCGCCAAGCATTGATGTCAGGTGGCAGTGCATGTGGACGCACACAGCCGGATTGCAAGTCCTCTCCTCCTCCTCTTGTCCACAAGGAAAGTCCTCTCCTCCACTGATCTTGGGGGGCGTGCAGTGCTTGCCACAGCAGATGTTTGATAACTACAACTCCCAGAAACTAAAGCATGCTGGAGTTTGTAGTTTCCAAACATCTGGAGTGGCAATGAATTGGGGGGGGGGTTACTGTATGGGATTACCATTTAAAGGGCAACTAATCTTTAAAACAATACTGAATCGGAGGAGGGTATCTATTGTTAAAGATTTCCTTCTGATTCTGTTTGTTTTTGTGGCCCTCTAAATGGATAACAGAATTCCCATACTGTAGTCCCATACAATAATAGCTATACTGGAAATGGTTATACTGTATGGGACTACTGTAGTGATTTCTGCTGTCCATTTAAAGGGCAACTAAAGCCTCAAACAATATAGAATCAGAAGGCAATAGTGGTTATAATTTGTACCCTCGACATGTACTCAAGTCAATCATGTTTTCCTCATTTTTGAGATAAAAATAGGTAACTCGACATATATACGGTAATGATTAGAGCTGTTTTAGACTATCCACAGTGTAGAATGTGTTGCTTGCTATTTATTATAAATAGGTATATCTGTAGTAAGGAACAATTCACAGATATTGTTTTTATAGGTTTTAGCTTAGAGGTAAACTATGGGGTATACATAATAGAAGTGCAAAAGCTTCCTTTTAATCTGCGAAAACATTCTATATTTAAACCACATTAAAAGCTAAAATCTGATTGGTTGCTGCTGCATCTTAATATAACAATAGTAAACACTTCCACCTTACTATCTTACCCTTGAAACTGCTCAAAAACACTATTTAATTTTCTCATTTTAAGTTAGTGATTTTATCTGGAATAAAATCCCACTTTTAAGCAAGAAAAGTTATTGTAATATGTTATGACAAGGCAATTGCTCTTTTGAATAAAGTATTTGGGAGGAATAACTTAATGCTAGTACACTTAGAATATCCATTATAAGAATATAAGCTTTGACAACAGAATTTAGTATGCTACTTACTAGATTATGGAGTTATTCCTGGACTTGAGACTAAAGAAATGTTTAGGAATACTTATTGACAAAAACACATTGCATTTGGTTCATTCTATTTCATAGCGTATTGCCCAGCAGCCTTACTATGTTTAAATTGGCAAGTGTAGGATTTTCAAGGAGGGATTCCTAAAAGGGTGATCATGTACAGTGGTGAGCTCAGAACACCACCATATTTTAGTCATCCTTCTTTTAAAGCCACTCCCTGTTACTTATTATTTATATTTTATTTTTGCACAGATAATGCTCCCATTTATTCTTAACGTACAAGGATATTTGAAATCAGCAAGGGTTCCATGACCATATTAAAGAAGGAGGCATGTATGGATTTAATATTTAAAAATTAAAACATTGCTCAATCCTTGTGCGAACCACATACAGGGTTATTCAATAAAAGTTCTTCGTTTAAAATGGTGCTAATTTTGCCCCAACCAATCAATTTTAGCTTTCAAATGTTAAATAATCTATTGGTTGGGCAAAATTAGCACCATTTTAAACGATGAACTTTTATTGAATCTCGCTGATAGTGTTTTGTTGTAATGGGACTGTAATGTTGTAATGTTGTTGTTGTAAATGGGACTTTCAGGGTAGGGAAGGAAAATATAAGGTGAAATTACAAGAACACTTTGATAAATATAGAAGTCGTCATGTTCTTGCCCTACTATGAGCATTTCGCTGCATTTCCATGTGTTTTTCAAACATATGCATGATTTTTAGTGCAGTAAACTTATTAAATTACTTATTAAATTACTCATGTAACTAAAGAATAATTTTCTTCTCCCTCTACATAATTACACTGAAATATCTTATTCTTAGCCTACCAAAATTAGGATACCATAACCAATCACACGTTAGCTTTTGCATGTATTATCTGCTTTCTAACTATGAGAAGCGTTATCAGATATTGCTACACCTTATACATTACACTGGCAACTTGTAAATGTAATGTAGCCTATATTGGATTGGGTCCAACTGAACCTTATACAGATTAAGACCACCCTCACCAATTACATGAATAGTGCATTATGTAACCAATTTTTTTACTGCCTGTTTACATTACATTATTCTCTGTTGATCACCTGAAACAGCAAGGATATTTGCTCCATCTATCCAGAGCTGTTAAGTAGAGATGGACTAGAACACAACCTCTGAACGTTTGAACATTAAACTTTTTTTCGAAGATTCTCGAATCGATATACCTCGACACAAGCTCTCCATAACCCTAGAAAGTGGCGTTCGTTAACCCTCTAAATCGATAACCTTTGAATGTGCCGTTCGATTTCAGTAGCCCTCGAAAATTCAATGAGGAAGCTCAAAACAGCTCGATCGTGGGTAAAGTTAGTATTTAAACAATTTCTGATTTTGTAACGTGTTCCCCAGACCATATCCCAGGCCCCAGAGCCATGTACCATTGCTATTTTCACCATATTTAACCAGAACTTATCAAACTAATCAGTCCCCATTCACTTTAATGGTCCATTTTTGAACTAACTGAAGTTTGAAAACAAACCGAACTTTAGGATATCTGCCCATCTCTACTGTTCAGCATCATGGTTTCCTAAATTTCTGCCATTTTAAATGAATATGCTTGTGACTCAAGAGAAAGAGTAGAGGGAAAAATTATCCAACACTCATATACAGACCGCAAAAAGTAATGTTAATGAACTAACAAGGGTGAATACATTGAAAACACCCCTCTCTACAACTTTGTAGCACTAAAATAATAACAACTACTCTCACTAACCCTGCATTCAAATACACAAATCAGTATTCAGTAAAACATCAACTTAATTAAATAAGGGCAGAATGAAATGTGATTTTCTTTCTTTCAATCTCACTCTTATTAATTGGGACTTGCAGCAGTTTCATGTTGCATGAGAGTATTAGCTGAGAGGTTGAGAAAAGAAAGCTTACCTTTGATAAAAGAACGAAGGAATAAATGCATTACATTACAGAGACAGAAAATTGTGCTAAAATATTTCACAACATTACATTAAAGGCAAAAGAGGAGGTTGGGGTAAAAATTGCAGATTGTCCCCACATAAATTCCTTACCTGTAATGCATTGTAAAGTGACTATTTTTTGTGTCACGGACAATCTTGTTGTTCATTGCTGACTGGATTCCCCAGCGCCACTGAATGTAACCCATGGTGTTTCTTGTCTAGATTTCGAGCTACCATAGTTGTTAGCAGGACGGATCCCACGAGAAGAGAATTGCAACATGCAGTTTGTAGTAAAAAACTAAAAAGAAATGCACAAGATACAAAATGAACAAACAACATTTTCAGATAACAGAAAGCATAATACAATATCTATGTTTTCAGTTAGATCAACTAGACGTTTTGTTAGTCATCAAGTGGCTTTCTTAATTCAAAATGATTTGTACAAGAATCTGTGGCAATAATACCCTTAAAAAAGTCTCTATCAGCTTATGACAGCCAGGTGTTTGGGACCTCCTGAATGCAAGGTGTTGATTGCATTGTGGCTAAGAGGTGTATTCAAAACTGCCCTGGGTAAGGTGTGAAAACAGCATTGTACATGGTAGGCAGTTAATCTAACTAAATATCATAGATATACCATAACCTGGATGAGTAGAACCTTGACAAGCATGTAATAAATATTTTATCAACAAAATAAAAATATTAATCAAAATCTATTTTTTCATTTCATCATGTACATATTTTCATGCAAAAATAAAGACTACATATAAGATACTCCTAGGATGTGTATACTAAAAACCAGATCCCCTGTCTTAAACAATGATCACCTCAATATCTCAATTGTACCACTGATATCAGTTGTTACATTGATAAAACAAGTTTTAATATTTCTGTTGTTTCAGCATGGCAATATCTATGCATAAACAGCCCCTGGCAAAAATCAAGAAGAATTCTCTAACATAATTGTATCTCAGTTAGTTCTGAAAAAAGAAATAAAAAAAAAAAAAACAACAAAAAAAAAACCCAACAACAAATGACTGATATCTTTAGACTAATAGCCAAACTAATTATCAACCTGTAATAGAAAGATAAAGCCCATGGTTTCATAGTAGGAGCCTTTGTATACCGTACTCACAGTATTCCCTGAACTCACTGCAAGATACCACACATTCTGGACATTATTCATTCTAGACATTACAATTTTCTACTGTATCTGAAGAATAAATCAGACAATTACAATTCTTGGATCAAGGTATCTATAAAAAGGGGTGTTTTTTGTTTTCCCACTGTATTCCTTTTGTTTTAATTCCGCGACTATAAAGCACTTTAAAACTTATTTTGACAAGATGTGCAGGCGAGTAACTGTTTGGATAAGCACAACAGGGTGTAAGTACACATTTGTTTTAATGCTTTTATTACATTGTCATTTTTAATATTTTAACTGATATTTTTAACTGTATTTTAATCTTTCCCTTAAGGTGGCCATACACTACATAAGACATTAGACAGATCTCCAATCTCTCAAAAGATAATGCCCAGTCTATGTAGAACCGCCTAGCCCTTTCTTTCATACAATCATTTAAGATCACAAATGAATGGGTCAGATAGGAACATCTCAGATAAAAACCACTGCTTGTAAAATGTGGTCTTTAGACATTAGATAGATATCTGAAATCCATCTAATGTCTGCCTAGTGTATGGCCAGCTTTATATGACCAAAGCTATTGGGGACAATTTTTTTGGAAACGCACCTCACCTATTTGTACATCTGACAACACCTGTGAAACCTGAGGCTTTGCCGCAATTAAATAAACCTGTTTCTATAGCGCAAAGGATTCTCTTTTATTATATATATATATATATATATATATATATATATATATATAACATGAGCACAACACAATTTTTTAAAGTAAAACTATATCAAAAAGCAGATCAACAAAGAAAGTGTACATCGTATTACATTATATTAATAAAACCCTAAGTGTGCGTCCCTGGGTCCGGGTGTGGGTTGTCACTGCAGTTCCTATGGACTCACCACTAGAGGAGTCTCTGCAGTTCCTATTAACTCACCACTAGAGGGAGAGTCTCTGCATTTCCTATTGACTCACCACAAGAGGGAGAGTGACTGCTTTCCTATTGACTCACCACAAGAGGGATGTCTGTAGTTCCTATTGACTCACCACTAGAGGGAGAGTGTCTGCAGTTCCTATTGACTCACCACTAGAGGAGATGTCTGCAGTTCCTATTGATCACCCACTAGAGGGAGTGTTTGCAGTTCCTATTGACACCACAGAGGGAGACACACGGAAACACGGGAAGGAGACAAGCAATTAAAGGGCTGTCCACCCCTTCTAAAAACTTTTTACACAATGTAGTGGTGTTCTGGTCCAGCTCATCTGCCCGCCGGAACTGCAAGCAGGGGGCCGGACCGGCTGCCGCGGCTGTGATTGGCTGAGGGGCAGCCAATCACAGTCGCGGCTGCCAGTAAAGAAAAGGCGCTGGACAAGGAGGTGTAAGTAAAGAAGGGAAGTGAATTGAAGTAATAAATACTTAATAAGGCGGGAGGGAGAGGGGGAAAGGGCTCTACTGAGCATGCCTCATACCTTGATGAGGCTAGCCAAGCTACAGAAACAGGATGAGGCACTGACAGCTCCTACCCAGCAGTTTCCTGCACTTTTAAGAGGCAGAACAGGAGAACCACAAGGAGCAGGATGTAAGTTAAGGATTTTTTATTTTTTTTCAGTGGGGCCATTAGTTGGTAAAATTTTAGTTTGGGGGTGGACATGTCCTTTAAACAGACTGCAGGTAAGGTTTCTTGGGACAGGGGCCCCTGGATTTGGGACATAGGGGGGGCCTCTGGATTTGGGACAGAGGGGGTACTAAGGGGACACTCTGTGCTTCTAGCGCCCGTTATTGTAGCAGGCTTAATGTCTAGTTATATCCTATATAATAAAATGCAAGTGTGCGTCCCTGTGTCTCTGTGTGTGTGCCCTGCAGTTACCTCTTTTTGCCACTTGGTGTGCATTCTATTCTTTAGGCTGCTGCAGTTTCCCTCCAGGCAGTGGCTTATCTATGTTAAAAGATCCGGGGCATGTGCCCCGGATCTTTTGCTAATGCCCCGAATGTCCTGCTAGCGCTTTGATAGCGCAAGTGCCCCGAACCTGCTAATGTGCTCTGACTGCCCTCCTTCCCGCCCTCCTACCAGTGCAGCAGGGAGAGCGGGAGATTTAAACTCCTGCAAGTGGAGAGTGTGGCAGACAGAGGGAGAGAGAGAACATACTGAATCCTCCCTTCAGCGCAAGTGCCCCGAACCTGCTAATGTGTGCTGACTGCCCTCCTTCCCGCCCTCCCACCAGTGCAAAGCAGGGAGAGCGGGAGATTTACCTTCAGTAACACACGCGCCGGTTGATTAGGCGCTTGTGCGAAATGCCGGTTGATTATGCGCATGCGCGGATAGCATTGTCATGGTAACTGTTTAGACGCGCCGGTTGATTATGCGCATGTGCGGAAACCGCTGTCATGGTAACTGTTTAGACGCTAAAGCGTATGGATGGCTGCACAGTACCTGCTATTTCCAGGTAATAGCGTAACAGTTAAAGAGACAGAAGACCTCTTTAGAGTACACACCTAAAGGAAAAGGACAGTAAGCTTATGGAGGGCTGAGGGAAAACAGTTCTATCCAAAGTGTATGGACAGGGGCTGAGGGAAAAAAAGTCCCTTCAAAGTGTATGGACAGGGGCTGAGGGGAAAAGGTCCCTCCAAAGTGTATGGACACGGGCTGAGGGGAAAAAAAGTCCCTTCAAAGTGTATGGACAGGGGCTGAGGGGAAAAGATCCTGTAGCCGACAGCAAAGTCTGCCCAGTTCTCAATAAACCCAACCCTTCTTCCTTATACCATCTCTTAGCCACGCATTAATGCTCCTAAGCTCCCGCTGTCTCCCTGGCTTAGCACTTGGCTGCGGTAATATTCTGAAAACACTACCCTGAGGTCCTTTTATCTTGGCCCTTAGCTCTCAGAAATCATGTTTAAGGACCTCACCTCCTCTTCTAACTTTGTCATTAGCACCAATGTGAACACAGACCGCCGGGTCACACCCGCCCCACCCAATAATCTGTCTACACGATCCACCACATGCCGAACCCTAGCACCAGGCAGGCAACACACAGTTCGGCATGTAGGGTCTTGGCGGCGATTACCCTATCTACCTTCCTTAATGGAGTCCCCTACCACTACCACCTGCCTTGCATTCCTGACCTTCGTTCCTCCTCCCTTGTATCAGAGATGGCAGTCCCCTGGGTGCTCAAGGGACTAGCCCCCTCCATACACGCTAATTCCAAGGTGTCCTCCTCCACTTCATTACCTAAGGCGGCAAATCTGTTGGGATGGAAAATCTGGGAAGAAGCCCCCTACTCTTCCATCCCCCACTTCCCCTGTAACCCTAACAAAACTACCCCCCCCCTCACACTTCCCTGTCTCACTTCCACCCACCTCTATACTGGCCCCAGCCAGTGCCTGCTGACCCCCCAGTTCTGCCAAAACCTGCAATGCGCAAGCTGCCCTCTTAGGCTCTCCACCTCCGCTTCCAAACGGGCAACCCACTCATACTGACACAGACATAGGTTCCCCGGAACGTCTGCTCCAGGTTCCTATACATGTGGCAGGATGCACATTGCATGGTACCGACAAAATGTCCCTTCTAATACACCACAACAGCACAGTGACGCACAAACCTTGTTTAATTGCCCTTTTTCTATGTCCTTGAGATCAAGGTCCTAAAGAGAGAGGGACATAGTTCATTTCACTCTCAAGTTAGTGACAGGCTGCAAACTGCAGCATAGGAACTCATGACAGGGTTAACCCAGGGGCAGAGGACAGTTTTAGGTCAGGAAGGGGATAGGAAGGGGGGGGGTGAAAAGAGGGAGGAGTAGTCTATGAAAGATAGTATAGGGGGGGAAGGATACCTTTAGGTGCCAATTTTGGTGCAGACACGTTTGGCCCTCCCTCCCTCCCTAGAGTTTCAATGAGGGTTGGGGTTGCGGAAGATAGGCAGGGTGGCGGTCTTTGGCAATGTTGGGGAGGTTAGCCCTAGAGAGGGCTACCTATTGGTTAACTAAAGGACTGGTTTGGCCTAATAACCTCTCAGTAGGCGATGGCCGTTGGAGAGAAGGGAACGGCTTGAAGGTCGGAGTGCTTCCCGTGCCGGAGTGGAGAAGCGGCAGGGGGCTTGGAAATTCATGGCTTGGAAGTCGGAACATTGCCAAGAGAATGGACTTAGGAAAAGCAGTCACAAGCCAAGTTGGAATGGGTGATTCATGGTTGATAAATACATTTATCTAAGTTGGTTAAGTTAATAAAGTTGGAATTATTATCGTTAATGTTATGTCACATAAACTGGCCAAATGCCTTTTCCTCGGAATCGCGTGGTGTCAGTTATTTGAGGAAAAGGAAAATCTAAAATGGGTGGGGAAAAAGGAGTTGTTGCCACCTGTCGCCCATCTTGGGTTTTACCCTGTCAGGAAACTTCCTTTTGTGCTTCCAAGATTCTCTAGACAACCTTTAGGCCTCACAGAGCAGCTGTATTTGTACTGACATTAGATTACACGCAGGTATTTGTCATTAGCACTCACCAGGCAATGTCTATGGGCAACTGACTGCACTCTGCAAAGTGGGGTGAGCGTAATTATTCAGCTCCCTTGGTCTGTTATTGATTTATTAAAATGTTTGGAATCATGTATGATTTTCGTTCCACTTCTCACGTGTAGACCACTTGGTCTTTACATGGAACTCCAATAAAATTGATTCATGTTTGTGGCAGTAATGTGACAAAATGTGGAAAACTTCAGGGGGCTGAATACTTTGCAAACCACTATTTCATGCCAGCACTTTCCAGGTTTTTGCCATTAACCCTTCAGTGCCAACAGTCTTTCCTATTAATACTTTCAGTGCCTGGACAGTATTACCTTAACCATTTCAGCTGCCAGCACTGTCAGTACAGTATGTACCAGCTTTCCATGTCTCCTCCATTGAATTGATCACTCCTCATCTAATCTCAGTTCTAATTGGAGAGTTGGATGGAAGGAAGGAAGAGGCAGGGATAGGGATCTCATGGCTGCTAGTCACAGGGTCACTGTTATAAAGTCTGTAGCAGCTTTTACCTGGCATTTTAGAACTGTTCTCCTCAGTACTATTAGCTGAGCTCATCCTCCCCCCTCCTTCCTTCACCTTCAGTTCATTTGTAACATTGTTTCCATAGAGGGAGCTGAGTTTAGGCTCCCTACTCACTACATGAACAAGGAGAGCTTTCTGAAACTGAAAGTAAAAGGGCTCATTCACACTAGAACTGACAAACTGACAGAAACGCACAGCATGTGTTTGTCAGTTTGTATCCATTTTTTTCATCCATTTGTATCCATTTTTTAACAATGTGTATTCCATAGATTTTCTATAGAAAATCCATGAAAAAACGGACAGAAATGCAGCATGCAGTGTGTTTTAAACGGACTGGAACGGATTATAATGCAGCAGGTGTGAACGATATTATGAAATCCTATGGGGTTTTACTGTCTGTCCATTTTTTTAAACGCACCTGCGTTTGAAAAACAGATACAAACTTATGTATTGTGAAAGAGCCCTAACTGACGGGAGATGCTAGGGAGAAGAATATTTGCCCGGTTCAGCATGGGTGTCCATAGTTTATGGTAGTAGTATTTGAGGTTTAATAAAGACATCACTCCATCCATTCCAACCCATCTAGCAATATCCTCATTTCCTGCCTAACTGTTGATCCAAGGAAGGCAAAAAAAAAAACCACCACATTTTATGAAGGGGAAAAAAAACACGAAATCAATTCTACTCACCGAGATTTCAGTTTCCCAGTCACTTTCATGGCAGCAGTTAATCCCCTGTAGGTACCTGGACAGGAAGTTAAAAGAACAAAGGTATAATGGTACCCTCCCCTAAACTACCTTGTCTTCTTCCCAACTTAACATGCCGTATTCCTAGAAACAACTAAAACTTGAAGGGAAGGGCATTTTGTGACTGCTGCCATGAAAGTGACTTGGAAACCGAAATCTCACCAATATCAAGCTCAAATAATGGGAGGGCAAAATTATACTTAAACACACAATTTATTTAGTATCTGCTAATACAGACTGAAGGACTTTACGTCCAAACTTCATACCTCTTTCGCCAATACATCCATTTTATAATGGCGAACAAACGTCCTCATAGATGACCATCTGCCGTCTTTCGGCGCCCTGGCTTCGGCCGCCCAGGAACTTGATATTGCTCTAGTTGAATGTGCTTTTAACCCCTCCGGGATCTTTAAGCCTCTCACTTGATAAGCTCTCCTGATACAGGTGACGATCCAACTACTTATGGTTTTCCTACTGGGGGCCTGGCCTTTTCGATAACCCCCGGGAACCACAAGAGGTGATCAGTCTTCCTGAAAGTCTCTGTTCTTTCAATATAAATTTTTAGATACCGGACTAGGTCTAGACAATGCCACATTCTTTCTTTCTCGGTTTTTTGGACTGGGATAGAAGAAGGCAGGACAATCTCTAAGTCAAGATGGAATCTGTTAATACTTTTGGCAGAAATTGAAAGGATGGTCTCAATATGACCTGTCGTCATAAAATTGTGAAAGGTTTTTTAACCGACAGTGCTCCGTTTCATCCCCACTCGACAAGCTGAAGTTATTGCTGTTAGAAACACCACCTTAAGGGTCATAAACACAAGGAAGTCTTCTCCAAAGGCTCAAAGGGAGATTCTGTTAAAGCTTGAAGCACTAGAGGTAAATTCCAAGGTGGAGGTTTGGAAAAAGATTTTGGTCTTGTCCTTATCATGGCTGAAAGAATCTCTGCACTAAGGGTTCGTCTGCCCAATTCGTACCTGAAATAGCTGTAAGACGAGACTTGGCCCCTCAAGTACTAATACTTAAGTCCTTTTTAAACACGGAATACAAGAATTTTACTATCTTGGCTGGAGTGGACTGAAGTGGTACGAAATTTCTTTTATAGCAAATTTTAAGGAGGATTCCATATCTTATAGTATTTTTCAAGTTTGAGCTTTTCTGGACCAGCAGGAACTCTATTTCTCCTGGAAGCCAACACCCCTCAAATTCTCCCTCTCAACTTCCAGGCCACTAACCTCAGATTGTTGTAGTCCTGGTATTCTATCGGGCCTTGAGTCCACGATAAGGTATCCCTTCCAACTCTATCGGAGGTTCGGTTGCCAAGGTTTGAAGCAGAGGGTACTATGGTCTCCTTGGCCATTCGGTAAATTGCGATCACCTCTGCTCCCTGGGCTCGAATTTTTTGAAGTACTCTAGATATCAGAGGTATTGGCGGAAAGATTATATATAAGACCTGAGTCACACTTCTGTTAAGGGCATCCACCGCCAAGGCCCCAGGACAGGGGAACGCCTGTAGAAATGCTGACACTTCTTGTTCCTGTGGGTGCCATGAGGTCTATTGTCGGTTGACCCCAACGTTCTACAACATCTCGAATGCTCGAGGATGTAGATTCCACTCCCCTGGCTGATTTCTTGCCGGCTGAGATAATCTGCCTGAAGATTCTCTCTTCCTTCCAGGTGGAGAGCTGGTATATTGCAGTTTTTTTTTCCGACCACCTGAAGACCTTGTCCACCTCCCGAGAAGCACCCTGCTTTTTGTGCCCCCCTGCTTTCGAATTTAAGTTACTGTCGTCGTATTGTCACCCTTATGAGGACATGCCGGCCCCTGACCACATCTTGAAATTTTTGTAGATGTAGAGCCATTCTGACCGCTCTTAGTTCCAATTTGAAACTCCCCTTCTCTGTGCCAGTGACCTTGAGCAAAGGTGTCTAGAAGAAGAGCTCCCCAGCTGGTTCTGAGGCATCTGTCATGATGGACAGGACTTCTGGTTGATCTAGTGGAAACCCTTTTTCCAGATTCTCCTGCCTGCACCACCATTCGAGGCCCTGTAACATTTCTGCTGGGATACACATTACTCTGTTCATATCTGGTGCGGTATTTTCACCCTGGACAAGAGAAAATGCTGCAGAGATCTCATGTGCCACCTGGACCACCTGGTAAGAAAGACTGTTGCTGCCATGAGTCCCAGCACCTTCATTTTAAGTGCACCACGTCACCTGTGCTCTTGAATAAAATCTTGTATAGTCTCTATGATTTTTCGCTGTCGTATGGGTGGTAATTTTACTACGTTTTGACTGGTTTGGAACAAAGCTCTGAGGTATACCAATTCCTGACTGGGTATCAAGTTGCTTTTTTCTATATTGATAATCCACCCATGTTCCTCGAGGATCTGAATTACCATCTTGGTATGGCTCTGGTATGGCTCGGGCCACGATCAGGATATCGTCCAGATATGGTAAATCTCTATCCCTCTTTTCCTGATCTCCGCAACCAATGTTATCAATACTTTGGTAAATATTCTCAGTGATTGTGACAGCCGAACGGCAGACTTGTAAACTGGAAATGTTTCCCCTCGACCTGCAAAGGGTAGGAATTTTCTGCAACTTGGTTGGATCTACATGCAGGTATGCGTCTTTTAAGTTGATACTGACTAGCCATGCATCCTTGTACACCGCCTGAATGATCGAGGCCAGAGATTCCATTTTGAACCTCTGATTTCGACATATCTGTTTAAATTTCTTAGGTCCAACACCGGTCTCATAGACCCCGTGGCCTTCTTTACAAGAAAAAGTCTCGAATAGAAGCCTCTTTGACTTCTGTTATCGGCACAGGTTCGATGGCCTCCTTCATCAGTAACTGGGACACATAATCCCGATAAGACTCAATCCCTCCTGGGAGGATGGGCGTCTGAATGAAAGAAAAAGATGTTTTCTGGGTATGACAAACTGGATCTTGTAACCCTGTTGCAATATTCTCAACACCCAGGAGTCCGTGAGATTTGTGACCCAGACCTTGGAGAAAATGGAACCTTCCTCCCACCTTCTCCACCTGGGCCGTCGTACCCCTGTTGTTGGGAGGATTGCCTCCTGAGAGGTGTGTTCTTTCTCTGGGATTCGCTGGTTGCTTTCCTGTCTTCCAGGTGGCCGACCTGTTGGCCTCTTTCCCTGGCCTATAAAATCTTGACCCACGAAAGGACTTGTACCTAGAAAAATGGTTCAAACCTCGGTCTTTTGCTTTTACGTTCCGTGGAAGAAAAGTACTTTTTCCTCCCGAGGCCCTGCTGATGATGGAATATAGCTTCTTGACGAACAACATGTCCCCATCGAAAGGCAGCATACAGAGGTTAGTTTTTGACGGTTTGTCCGCAAACCAAGACCTCAGCCACAGCGCTCTCTGAGCTGACACTGACAGAGCCATTGATCTTGCGGAAAGTCTGACCAAATCATCTTCTTTCAGAAGCATTTCTGTCAATTTCGGGCGCTTGATGTTTGATCCTATTGCCTCTTACTATCCGTTGGATCCAAAGCTTCATGACCCTGGACACCGATGTCATTGCCATGGCAGGCCTGCAGGAAGCTCCAGCTGCTACATAATCTTTCTCAAGGAATTCCATTCGCTTATCCATGCGGTCTTTGAAAATCGCCGCATCTTCTAACCGGCAGCGTAGTTCTCCGGCCAACCTAGAAGCTGCAGTATCCACTCTAGAGGAAGATCCCAGTTTTTTGCTTCTTCCTCTAGAAATGGATATTTCTAAAAAAATCTTATCTGTCTTTTTCCATTCTGCATCCATGATTTCTTTCATACAGAAATGCAATGGAAAGGTTGCCGACTTCTTTTTTTTTGACGGGAACAATCTATCCGCTGCTGACAACTCAGGAGTCTCTATCGTCAGTGAAAGGGAATTCCTGACTGCTTTTTTAAAGGTTCAATGACCGATAAATCAAAGTTTGCTTCAATCTCCACATCCTCCTCTTCGGACAAGAGAGACTGTTCCTCCCGACCTCTCATCCTCCAACACTCCCAGTCTGACTCTACAGACCTATCCTCTCGCCTTTTTTTTAGGCTCCGAGGATTCCAAGCCTTTTGCTACGGCCTGTTGAATACACCTCATAAGCATATCAAATACTTTTCAGATGTAGAGTGCTTTGGAGATATCTCTTCCATTTCCACATTCTCGTCTGACTGAATCTTGAGATGAGAGGCTGCAAGAAAAATAAGCCATCAGACCCCACCTCTGAAAGCAACTGCCCCACTCTCTATACTCACCCCAGCTTACCTAGATCCCTTGGGGTGACCTTTGGTAGAGCCCAGCTTCCATACTGGAGGACACACAAATGCTGAAACAAGAAAATTATAAAAAATCCAGCTAAGCATACATGAATACTCCCATCTGCGCCGCACAAACCCCTAAGAAATGACTTACCTCCCAGAAGAACAGCAGAGACTTCAGGCAAGTGGCACAGCTGAATACAGCTCCAACACAGTGCTGAGAGGAAGAGGGAGAGAGCGTGCCAAAACCCCCAGGTTTAACTGCGCTAAGCCCCGCCCCCGAACGGGGCAACCAATCATAAGCCGCTTCCCAACCAATGGGAGGTTGGCCACTCAAACTCCTCCTCCCGCTCCACGAGGACCAATGAATTCCAAAAGCAGTATCCAATCGGGAGAAAGCCGGGATCCAATAGGCTGCCAGTGCGCACCTGTGATGTCAGCGCGCTGGCCGAAGCGCCATCTTGGAGGGAACCACGTGCGACAAAGCTTGGACAACCCCTACCACCCGGTCACCACGGGCATTCCTTCCCCTAGGTACTCCTAAGAAGGAAACGACACAGGGGAGCATCAGCTCCAGGAGAGTGGGCGAGAGACCCGCTGAATAACAAAGCCGCAATGGCTGGTAAGCTGACTGGAAAACCTCCTGTGGCGTCCATGCCAGGAAGGAAAAAAGACAGAGGTATGTTTTGGGGAGGGTACCTTTATACCTTTGTTCTTTTTAACTTCCTGTCCAGGTACCTTCAGGGGATTAACCCATTTTGGTGAGATGCTGCCATTGGTGACTTGGGGAAATTCCTTCCTGACTCCAAGTGGCAATCAGAAATTCCCTGGATCAACTCTACTTTATGTATCAATACCAGTAACTTGCAACATTCCTTGTTTGCAGAAACTCATCCAGCTTTTTTTTATAACTGATCAATGAACCTGTCATAACAACGTCCACTGGAAGACAGTTCCATAGCTTTACCGTTCTCACAATGAAAAACCCTTTCCGAACTTGAAGCCTAAACCTTTTTTCTTCAAGTCTTAGGGATGTCCCTCATGTCCTATGACATGTTCTATTGGTGAACAATGCCCCAGATAGTTTATTTTATGGCCGTTAATGTATTTATACACAGTAATCATATCCCCATGCAAGCGCCTTTTCTCCCGCGTCAATCATAACTTTTCCAGTCTCTCTTCATATTCAGCTCCCCCAATCCCCTTTATAATTTAGTTGCCCTTCTCTAACCCTTTCCATTTCAAAATGTTTTTGTGTATGCAGTTCCGAATTGCACTGCATATTCCAAATGAGGCCTACCAATGCTTTGAAGAGGGAGAATTAAATTTCCTCCCTTGAATCCATACCTCTTTATACAGAACATTACCAGCTGGCTCTGGCTGTTGCCACCTGGCACTGCTTGCTACCTTTAAAGGCATTGTCCACCCCCAAAACTATAATCCCCCACTACTGGCCCCATCATGTAGTGTAGTTTAATCCTTACCTCACACCCCAGCTCCATATGATTATCCTGTAGTCCCCCCCCCCAAAGTCCAAAAACTGCCCACCAGGAGGATAGCAGATCCTTATAGGACTCTGCCTCCTACCTGGCCTCCGGAGAAGTTTGGCATACGTACTGCAGCCCTTCTCCCCCTCCCTCTCCCTCCTGATTTGGATCTCTCCCCCTAAAAATTAGTAGGGATGGGTTGCACCTCACTGATGGCGGTGTGCAGTGTTTTAGGGGAGAAGATGGCTAGAGGGTTGGAGAGAGAATTTAAACTAGGTTGGGGGGGGGGGGGATATTAGCAGTCTCACTGGGATAGATAGCCCAGGAGGAAAGCAGGGTGTAGATAGGCCAGTGGTGGGTGGAAAGGGGGGTGGGGCTAGCATAGGGGATAGGGAGGCATTGTATTAAAGTGTACGAATAAATACAGGATCATAATCTAAAATGTATGTTTGCAAATGCAAGAAGCCTGGCTGACAAAATGGGTGAATTGGAAATTATGGTATTGAATGAAAAGTATGATGTAATAGGTATAGCAGAAACGTAGTTGAACAGTTGGGCTGTAAATATAGAGGATATGCTTTGTTTAGGCAGGACAGAAAAAAAAGGAAAGGGGGGAGAGTATGTGTTTATGTTAAAAAAGAATTGAAGCCAAATTTAAAGAAGAGATAACTGGCGATATGGATGATAAAGTGGAGGCAATATGGGTGGAAAGGCAACAGGAAAGGGGGCAATGGCATTGTTGGTGTCTGCTATAAGCCGCCAAATGCTAGCAGAGAGGAGGTGAGTCAACTTTATATGCAGTTGGCAAGGGCTGCAAGTTTGGGGAGTGTGCTCATTATGGGGGACTTTAATTACCCTGACATTGATTGTGTGGTGGAACCGCCATCACAGAAAAAGGCGATGAGTTCCTGAATTTGCTGCAGGATAATTTTCTCTCACAGGTGGTTGAGGGTCCTACTAGAAAAGGAGCTTGTTGGATCTGGTAATATCTAACATTGTGGAGCGCATTATAGATATAAAGGTAACTGGAGGCTAGGGAATAGGACCATGAAATAGTGGCGTTTGGACTTTGTTATCGAAGGAAAAGTGCACTGGGTTAAAAAGACATTTAATTTCGGAAGGCAAATTTTTCCCAGGTTTAAAGCGTCTTCAGAATGTCAACTGGGATAATGTATTATCAGGTAAAGGTACTGAACAGAAGTGGACTGTGTTCAAGGGGATTTAAGCCAGTTCACATCTAAATCTATACCCTTGGGAATAAATGTAAAAAAAATAAATCCGCGTCCATGTGGCTGAATTCTGATGTAAAGAGGCAAATGGAAAGGAAGAAAAAGGCATTTAAAACCTTTAAGGCCAAGGGAACGGAAAGGGCCTTAGGGATTATAAAAACTGTAACAAGGAGTGTAAGAAAGCAATCTAACTAGCTAAAATTAATAATGAAGTTAGGATAGCTGAACAAAGCATCACTAAGCCTAAAAATTTTTTAAAGTATATTAATAGTAAGAAGATGAAGTTAGTTACGGAGGATGGCGATAAAGCAAATGTCTTGAATACTTTTCCCCCCTCTGTATACACTATAGATCCAAGTACAGATATCATAGAGTATAGTAGCAATAATGGTATAAAGATTCAAGTGCATTTGGTTAACCGAGGATATGGTACAGAAAGAACTAAATAAGGTTAATATTAATAAATCTCCTGGACCGGATAGAATACATCCTGGTACTTAAGGAGCTAAGTTTTATCTAGGCCATGTTTCTATTTTGATGATTCCCTCATGTCCGGTGGTGTGCCTCTGGATTGGAAAAAGGATGATATTCCAATATTCAAAAAGGGTAGTCGTTCACAGCCGGGTAATTACAGGCCTGTAAGTTTAACTTCAGTGGTGGGGAAGATCCTGGAAAGTTTAATAAGGGAACATGTTCTAGAGTATGTTTCAAGGACTGACATTATAAGTAGTAACCAGCATGGATTTAGGAGGAATAGATCTTGTCAAACTAACTTGCTTGGCTTTTATGAGGAAGTAAGTAGAAATTTAGACTCTGGCATAGCAGTAGATGTAGTTTACTTGGTTTTTGCACAGGCTTTTGATACAGTCCCCCATAGGCGACTAATGTATAAGCTAAGGTTTGTTGGTCTGGGGAGTCACATTTGTACATGGATAGAAAATTGGTTAATGAATAGGATGCAGAGAGTAGTTGTAAATGGAGCTTCATCATTATGGACTAAAGTGCTAAGTGGGGTGCCACAGGGTTCTGTGCTGGGGCCGCTTGTATTTAATCTATTTATTAATGATTTGGAAGTGGGTATTGTCAGCAAGGTTTCTGTGTTTGCTGACGACATAAAACTTTGTCGACCATTAAAAACTTCAGAGGATGTGCAATCGTTGCAGGGGGATCTAGATAGATTGTCACTTGGGGCTGCTAAGTGGCAGATGAAATTCAATGTTGATAAATGTAAGGTGATACATTTTGGACTTAAAAATCCTTGTGCTACTTATACTATAAATGGCTCTGTGTTAAAGGGTATGTCCACCCTTAAAAATAATTTTTTATATGTTACTCCCCGTCCCCCCAGTCCCAACTGCTCTATTTATTTAATCAGAAAATGCCCCAAACTTTACATACCTCCCCTCTTTCCTCCGCCACACTGCCGGCCCTCTGCTTGCGAGAAAATGCAAGCAGAGGGGCGGGACCCGCAGTCGCGTCTGTGATTGGCTGAGCGGCAGCCAATCACGGATGCAGCTGCCGGGAGTTCATTTCGGCGGAGGAAAGAGGGGAGGTAAGTAAAGTTCTGGGCATTTTCTGATTAAATAAATAGAGCGGCTGGGGCTGGGGGAACAGGGGCAATATTACATATAAAGGGATTTACACTAGGGGGAGGGAATGCTAATCGGGAGGGAGGGGGAGAAGGGCTGCAGTACGCATGCCAAACTTCTACAGGAGGCCAGGTAGGAGGCAGAGTCCTATATGGAATCTGCTATCCTCCTGGTGGGCAGTGTTTGGGACTTTGGGGGGGGGGCTACAGGAGAACCATATGGAGCTGGGATGTGAGGTAAGTATTAAACTACACTACATGATGGGGCCAGTAGTGGGGGGGATTATAGTTTTGGGGGTGGACATGCCCTTTAAGTGAATCCCTGTTGGAAAGGGATCTTGGAGTTTTGGTGGATAACAAACTTAAAGGTAGCAAGCAGTGCCAGGCGGCAACAGCCAGAGCCAGCATGGTATTGTCTTGTATAAAGAGAGGTATGGATTCAAGGGAGGAAAATGTAATTCTCCCTCTCTACAAAGCATTGGTAAGGCCTCATTTGGAATATGCAGTGCAATTTTGGAATCCTGTGTACAAAAAGAACATCTTTGAAATGGAAAGGGTTCAGAGAAGGGCAACTAAATTAATAAGGGGATTGGGGGAGCTTGAATATGAAGAGAGACTGGAAAAGTTACAATTATGTACGCTGGAGAAAAGGCGCTTGCGTGGGGATATGATTACTGTGTATAAATACATTAACGGGCCATACAATAAACTATCTGGGGCATTGTTCACCAATAGACTTGAGACTGGGGTGGAGGTTCACCTTCTAGCAGGACAATGGCCCTAAACATAAAGCCAGGGCAACAATGGAGTGGTTTAAAACAAGACATATCCATGTGTTAGAATGGCCCAGTCAAAGTCCAGATCTAAATCCAATCGAGAATCTGTGGCAAGATCTAAAAACTGCTGTTCACAGACGCTGTCCATCTAATCTGACTGAGCTGGAGCTGTTTTGCAAAGAAGAATGTGCAAGGACTTCAGTCTCTAGATGTGCAAAGCTGGTAGAGACATACCCTAAAAGACTGGCAGCTGTAATTGCAGCAAAAGGTGTTTTTTTTACTTTTATTATTATTACTAATTATTTCAGGGGGCTGAATAATTACGCACACCCCACTTTGCAGTTATTGATTTGTTAAAAATGTTTGGAATCATGTATGATTTTCGTTCCACTTCTCACGTGTACACCACTTTGTATTGGTCTTTCATGTGGAATTCCAATAAAATTGATTCATGTTTGTGGCAATAATGTGACAAAATGTGGAAAACTTCAAGGGGGACGAATACTTTTGCCAAACACTGTAATTATTAATGCCAATACTCTTGGAAAATCTGCTGGGACTGAAAGAGTTAAACATCTCAGATCTCAACAAGTTTCCCTGTTCTGCCCTACCTGTCTGGAAACAATTCACACACACCAACAAAACACACACCATGCATCCACTGAAACTTATCCTGTCCTTCTAATCAGTATTTCATTGGTAGCCAGTGTCGCTGCATAAGCACAGATGTATGTATGCATACCCATCTCTTACCAACTAGTAAAGTGTTCCCACTATTAAGAACAGCAGCAGTGGACAGTGTTGTCAGAAGGAAGAAATAAACCCAACTGTAGTTTGACAGGCAGAGTAGGTGGAAGGGTGCCTGGGGCACTAAAATGGCTAGAAAGGGTCCTGAGTATAAAGTACGTGGCCATCGATCTGCTGTTGCTGGTCCCACCCCTTCATCAGATTCTTCTGCTTGTCTGACCACCTCCTTTAAATTAAACTAACCTTATTTAAAGGCATTAAAGATTTTTACCTACAGTGTAAAGGTGCCCATATAACAGCCAGTTTACCTCCTGACATTCCTGTGGTGCAGGGCCAGTTCTAAATTGGTGCCCTAATCAAGTCAAGTCTCCCCTGGTTCCTCCTTACCCTTACCACCTCTTGAATTAGCCTTAGGAGAGATTGGAAACTCAGCCAAGATGATTATATTGTATTCAAACAGAAAGGCTACAGGAAACTAGATTGATAACAGCTAGTTGCTAAATGGCGGATAAAGTTCTGTCTTTTTAAATAGAAAAAAAAATTGAATGATGCCCTAGCTTAGTCCTTGGCTGCTTATGACTAGAAATGGCCCTACTGTGGTGTTCTAAAAAACCTGGCCTGACTGCTATACCATGATGCGGCTTGGAACTGCAGCAATGGTTGACATTACAATTTATTCAACATTTATATTGGATCAAACGTTTAATTGAATAACAAGCTTATGGCTAACGTTAGGGTGTTTTATCAATCATGGAGCAAACTTCTGTAGACTACCAACCATCTCTGAAAGACTATGCTGTCTTCAAATAAAGTCAATAACATACTAGGGCACTATAATGCAAACGTTTTTCATGCTATATTACCACTCTATTGCTTCAAGTCACTCTTCAAGGGATGCAGCGCTTAAATCTTTTCTGCAAATTTTCAGTGGGGTGACAACATCAGACAAATCCTTTCAACACCATACAGGATAAGCCAGTTACAGATGTCAATGTTGGAGAATTGCCATAATTGGCATTAAGGTAGTTTGGTCAAGACGGAAAATATCTTCTGGTTGTTATTGTCTCCCTTTTCTACCAGCAGTATTAGAGAATTGTAGCGTTAGCCATCGATGAATGTGTAGACATCTTAAATATCATTTTAGCTAGCCAATAAAAGGTATTTTATATCCAAGGTGTCTCTATTTTCTATCAGTACAAAGAGCCTATAACATCACATGAGTGCCCAATACAAAGATGGTTTCCTATATATAGGAATATAAATGTAAAGAAGCAGCTTGCTGCAGTGTATGTGAGGGTTCACGTCAATTTTACGTCCGTTTCAAATGGAATCTGCTGTGAAGTTGTGATGTTACTAACATATGTATGTAATCCTTAAAATTAAGATTGCTGCCTGCCCAGACATTTACGGACCAATGTAACATAGTAATTGAGGTTGAATAAAGACAATCAAGTCCAACCTAATCACCCTCCTTTTTTTTTTTTTTTAACCCCACCTAACAGTTGATCCAGTGGAAGGCAAAAAAAAAAAAAACAGCTAAAAAGGGGGGAAAATTCCTTCCTGACTCCAAACGGCAATTGGAAAGTATCCCTGGATCAACCAGATCTATGTGAATTAATACCAGTAATTCTCAATATTTTTTAGTTTTAGAAACGTATCCAAGCCTTTTTTAAAGCTATTTAATGAACTTGCCATTGCCACATCTGCTGGAAGACAGTTCCACAGTTTCACCGTTCTCACTAAAGAAACCTTTCCTAACCTGAAGATGAAACTTCTTTTCCTCCAACATTAAAGGATGTCCACGAGTCCTCTGATATGACCTATTAGTAAACAATGCACCAGAGTGTTTATTGAATGGACCATTAATATATTTATCATATCCCCACACAAATGCCGCCTCTCCAATGTAAACAGCCCTAACTTGTCTAATCAGCCTGCATATTCAAGCCCTCCATTCCCCTTATTAATTTAGTTGCACTTCTATGAACTGCTTCCATACAAGATGTCCCTTTTGTAGATGGGATTCCAAAACTGCACTGCACATTCCAAATGAGGCATTATCAGAGCCTTGTAAAGAGGGAGAATAGCTTTCTCTCTTGAATCCATTCACCTCTTTATACAAGACAAGATCTTGCTAGCTCTAGCCGTTGCTACCTGGCATTGTTTGCTACAGCTAAGTCTGTTATCTACCAGAACCCCCAAATCTTTTTCCATTACAGATGCACAGTTATTTATGGTGTAGGTGGCACAGGGATTATTAAATCCCAAATGCATGACCTTACATTTATCAACATTGAATCTCATCTGCCATTCTCCTGCCAATTTTGACAATCTATCTAGGTCTGCTTGCAACACTTGCACATCATTTGAAGTTTCCAAAGCTCTGCATAGTTTAGTGTCATCAGCAAACACTGAGACCTTGCTCTCAATGTCCCCTTCTAAGTCATTTATAAACAGAAGCGGCCCCAGTACAGAACCCTGAGGCACTCCACTTAGAAATTTAGCCCACATAGATGTAGCTCTATTTACCACCACTCTGTTTGCGATCCAATAACCAATTCTCTATCCATGCGCAAATGTTTTCTTCAAGGCCAACAGTCCTCAGTTTATACATTAGTCATCTATGTAGCACAGTATCAAAAGCTTTTGTAAAATCCAAGTATACCACATCCACTGCTGTGCCTGAATCTAAATTCTTACTTGCTTCTTCATAAAAAACAATTAAATTTGTCTGGCATGATCTATTTCTCATAAATCCATGCAGATTACTACTAATAAGATGAGCTCTGGAGTCAAGGATATGATCCCATAACAAAGTTTCCATTACCTGCCCTACCACTGATTTTAGGCTTACAGGTCTATAGTTACCAGGCTGTGAACGATTACCTTTTTTCAATATTGGTATTGGCTTTTTTCCAGTCCAGTGGCACATCCCCAGACCAAAGTGAATCTGTAAAGATGAGAAACAGTGGTCTAGATAGAACTGAACTAAGCTCTTTTAAAATCCAAGGATGCAATCCATATGGTCTTGGGGCTTTATTGATATTAACTTTGTCTTATTGTTTCCGTACCATATCCTCCGTCAGCCAGAGTGAATACTCCTCATTTCTCCCCTGCATATTATTTCAATCCCTGCTACTAGGACTAGGATTCTCAACAGTGAAAACCGATGTAAAAAAAACAGTTTAGCAGATTAGCCTTTTTGGCATCCTCTACAACCATCTTAGCCCCATTATTTAATGGTCTGAAATTTTCCGTCCTTTCCCGTTCTTTTTACCATTTTTATACTTAAAAAATACGGACTTGCTTTGTTCAGCAATCCGTATTTCATTTTCTATTTTAGCTAATTTAATTGCTTTCTTGCACTCTTTATTACAGTTTTTCAATTTTAAAAGCCTTTCTTTTTTTCCATTTCCCTTTTTTTACCTGAGCATTAAGCCATGCAGGAATGGGCCTAATTTTTTTTTACACTTGTTCCCTAAAGGTACAAATTTAGAAATGTAATAGTTTAATATCCCTTTAAAAGTGGTCCACATCTGCTCAGTATCTTTACCTATAAACAATTCCCCCCAGTCTATGAGCAGGAGCGATTCCTTTAACAGCATAAAATTAGCTTTCCTAAAGTTGAAAGTTTTTGTTAACCCAGTGCACTTTTTTTGCAACCTATATTAAATAACACTAGATCATGGCCACTATTCCCTAAGCTTCTCATTACCTTCAACTCCAAAATGGGCTCAGGGTAATTAGATATCACTAGATCCAACAACGCATTCTGTCTAGTAGGAACTTCTACCATCTGTGAAAGAAAATGCTCATATAGGAAATTTAAGAACTTTATACCTTTTGAGGTGCTGGCAGTTCCCATACTCCAATCTATGTCAGGCTAGTTAAAAATTCCCCATAACCAAAACATGCCCCATACCAGCAGTCTTCGCCAACTGCATATGGAGATTCATTTCCACCTCCTTCCTGGCATTTGGTGGCTTATAACCCAACAATTAATTTACCTACCTTCTTGCTTCCTGTACACAGCTCTATCTATATTGTTTCTGCCATATCATTTATGTCCCCATCTATTAGATTTGGCTTCAATTCCTGTTTAACATACATAGATACTCCTTTCTTATTAATTCTGTAATGTCTAAATAAGGAGTATCCTTCAATATTTACTGTCCAGTCTTGTGAATCATTTAGCCATGTTTCTGCTATACCGATTACATCATACCTTTCCTTTAAAGCTATTAGTTCTAGTTCCCCGGTTTTTCCAGCCAGACTTCTTGCATTTGTAAACATACATTTTAGATTATCAATTGATTTACTTCCATACTTGGTTGTGCATGCCTCCTTATCCTCTATGCTCCCCCTTCTCCTCCCATTGTGTTATTAGCCCCCTGATCCCTAAATTCTCTATACCCCTTGTTTAGTTCAATGTACCCTCCCCCCATACCTAGTTTAAAATCTCCTCCAACCCCCTAGCCATCTTCTCCCCCAAAACAGCTGAACCATCATCATTGAGGTGCAATCCGTCTCTAATAAAGAGCCTGTAGCCAACAGAAAAGTCAGCCCAGTCCTCTAAAAACCCAAACCCCATCTCCTTACACCACCCTCTTAGCCACGCATTTATACTCCTGAGCTCCCGTCGCCTCCCTAGCGTAGCACGTAGCTGCAGCAGTATTTCTGAAATCACTACCCTTGAGGTCCTTGCTTTTAACTTGGCCCATAATTCTCAGAAATCATTTTTAAGGACCTCACCTCCACCTCTAACTTTGTCATTGGCACAAATGTGAACCAAGACCGTCAGGTCACTCCCAGCCCCACCCAATAATCTGTCTACACGATCCACCACATGTCGAACCCTAGCACCAGGCAGACAACACACTGTTTGGCATGTAGGGTCTTGGCGACAGATTACCCTATATACCCTTCTAATAATGGAGTCCCCTACCACTACCACCTGCTTATCCTTCCTAGCCCTCAATTCTCCCTCCCTTGTATTGGAGATGGCCATCCCCTGGGTGCTCAAAGGAGTGGCCCGCTCCATACATGCTGCTTCTCCATGTAGTAAAAATATTGTATGTCTTACCTGATGGTGATGCCATGATGCTTTAACCTCCACTTACTGCATCAAGGGATCCTGGTCAGGTAAGATGTTCACTTTTTGTTACTACTGCACCCTGTATGCCTCTATTCAATAGGCATTAATTATCTTGAATAGGCTATGCTGCGCTATTTCCATTTTTTTGGCCCAATTCAGGCCAAAAATTGGTGCAGCCAGCACTTTATCTTTTAATCTGCCTCATCCTGCCATACCATTATTTTGGTAGCAGCTCCTGTGACTAGGGTATTTACCCATGATTTGTGCACTGACTTAAATATTAGTATTACTGACATTGACTGCTATGGTACTGTTAGAGATATATTTTTAATGTTTTTATTATAGTCCCCATGTTATAATAAAGGACTGTTTTTTCATGACACTATACAAGTAGTGCAAGCAGCTTTCTTTTCTTGTCTATTTTCCTATCATATCATAAGCAATCCCTTGGCTTGATCATTCCTACTTGTATCATACTGCAGGGACAGGACATCATGAGCTGCATCATAAGCCCCCGCAAAAATAAAAAAACAAAAACTGTCCATAGGCAGAGAAAGGTACAGTGAATGGTTGCAAATTTGTATCTAACTCTATAAAAGTTTTTTTTGGGGGGTGGAGCTTATGATACAGCAGAGAAGCGAGCAAAGTTGTACTATATATGCCTATAACTTGAATTACAAGTTATGATAGGGCAAGTTCTTTTCAATTAAGGCCACTTGTATAAAATTAATAATTAAACTGCACACCCAGCACTCTAAGGTGCTCAATATTGCAAAGTAATGCAGATCCCTGGATATCTAGCCATATATCAAAAGATATGTAAACATGCAATTTTGAGACTGTAAAATGCCACTCCGATTGGTTCAACAGGTCCTCTTTTTTCCATTTACTAAGAACACTCATTTCGGGGGATTTTTTTATTCCTTAACAGATCTGACAAAATGTTAAGTAATTCCCCAAAATGTTATAAACATCTGATTCAATTGTACTGGAGAAGGTGTTTGTGCCATTATCCAGGTCATGGTATATATGTGATATCTATTTAGATCATCTGGACTTGAAGTTTAGTTCTTGAAGATGTTTCATTTATTGAGAAAGCCAGTTGGATGACTAACAAAACATTTTTCCAGTTGTGTTGCAGTCTAAGTCTTGCATGTATATTAAAAAGGAAACTCCCAAAAAACAAACAAGTGTGTATGAAAAGTACTTGTCTCAGCAACATTCTCCGCATTGGAGACTTGTGTGCTCTTACTTCTCCTTTATGAGCTCACTAAGTTTGCTTTTCCCTCAAAGCTGAAATTTCTTCACTGCCAGTAACTTATTAGACTTCATTTAATTTTCTGCACACATGTGATCTAAGCAAACCTGTGTGATGCACGAATATATTAAATAACAAATATTGAAATTGTAGAACAGGCTGTGAGTTACATAGAGCTTCAATCACTGATTTGCACATTTCTATAATTTTAGCTTTGCTGCGTGATGCTCTCCAGCTCGCAGTCAGCTGCAGCAATCATAATAAATCTTACATTTTCAGTGTTCCAACACCTGCTTTTGATAACTTTTGTGTAATTTGTATCCATCCATCCTCCTGACCTCTTGCGTCTGTCACTTACACCAACCATCCAGCTCCGTTTGATCCTTACCTCTAGCTAGTTTATAATTTTTTTTTTGTGTCATTATTTACTGTCCTCCAGCTCCTGTCATACTTCTGCTGCCCTCTTGCTAATGCCACCAGCTTCTGGTCTGTTTCTATAACATTACACCATATCCCCTAACATTAACATTTGAATTGGCAAAGTGATAGAAAAAACATGGTGTAGTGCTGCAGGGGGAGGATAATGAAGTGAAGGAAGGTATGACTGTTAATTGTACACTTTCACCTCTCCCACAAGAAAATAGCAAGGGATAATTAATTCACTGAAAGGAAACATGGAGAAATATAGTGCAAACATACAAATATAAACAGCTTGTTACAGCAAAACACTCATTCCTATAAATGGTACAGTTTTCAAACAAAAAAACCATCCTGCCACTACAGAAACACCCACAAATACATGTGGTTGCTTAACAAATACATATGCACGGGGTTAACAGCTCCCCCCCCCACTCTGCTTCAACACAAATTTCCAAATTATTGAACAATATTTGCTGCTCTTTGTGAATTGGCTGGGAGACTCTGGGGTCAACTGTTACATGAAGCACTGCATAAAAGGGGATGGGGATACAATCACAAAGGAACCTTGTTTCCATGTGCCGAGTTTTGGGTCTGGGACCACCAGCAAGAAGCAACAACAAAAAAGCAGCAATGACATCACATTTATCCAGTAACCTGACATTCTACAAATTATTTCTACACTAATTCAGAGGGGAAAGACATATGGTTCTAAGTGACAATTATAGGATCTGTGGAATTGCCTTTGTTTTTTAGGTTTTGTTCTCCATAAATATAAAATGGACATCTAAAAACAGTGAGTCACTCCAATATATCCCTTTTATGTTCACGTTAGATTTATTTCACTTTATGGCATTTGTAGTAGAAAAGAAACCTTTCATGCATGTTACTGGTAAAGCCAGTCTGTTGGACAAATATTTCCTAGCAAGTTTTTCCCAGCAGACAATGTTAATGTAGGGTATAGTATTGACTTCATTACAAAATTAAACTACCCCTATTACACCTTGACACTTTTTAAAACTATATACACAATGCAATTATCTTATCTTAAAGGGTATCTCCACTCGTTTTTATAAGTTTTGTGAATCCAGTTCTATTGAAGAACGGGAGGTAAAGGAGCTGTGCCTTACCTTCCGTTCTTCAATAGAACACACATGAGCCAGGAGACAAGGTAAGAAACTTACCCGCTCGCTCGCTCCCCCGGCGCTTGGTCTGATAGGTCCCGACGGACCTTGTCTTCTATGCGCATAGATCGCGCATGCGCATAGAAGACAAGGTCCGTCGGGACCTATCAGACCAAGCGCCGGGGGAGCGAGCGAGCGGGTAAGTTTCTTACCTTGTCTCCTGGCTCATGTGTGTTCTATTGAAGAACGGAAGGTAAGGCACAGCTCCTTTACCTCCCGTTCTTCAATAGAACTGGATTCACAAAACTTATAAAAACGAGTGGAGATACCCTTTAAATATTTTCTGGGCTCAAAAGGATCATAGTTTGCGTTGATAGAGAACAATTGATTTTGCATTGATCCTAAAAGATCTGAAGTATTCTATAAATACAAACTGTGGCATAAATTAATCTGAAGTTATTTAACCAGGATTGTTGGAATGAATATTTGCTTTTGGCACCCTCCTATAGCAGTTACCATAGGTGTGATTAAAAAAAAAAAAAAGAGCTATACAGAATGGCACAAGACACGGACAGCCCCCCCCCCCAAAAAAAAGGGGGTATATATAGATTTAAAAAACATTATAAAACCAGCATCATCTTTTAATAAATAAATTCTGTGTACTGGTATTCCAAAATACAATTAAGATAGAGTAAGAGAGAACCCGTAACTTGTCAGATTTCTTGTTCCTTTACATGGTTCCTTAGGAAATACAATATATTTAAATCAAGCTAATGTTAACAAGAATCCTGGCTGGAGGGTGATGCCCAGAATGGTGTGTAAAACAGAGGCAGGGCTGAAAATAACTAGGAATTAAACAAAACCAAGATATAGTTTACTATATAAATTAGAACATGGAAGACAACCATGTTACTCTTCTTTCTAACCAATTCCCATTGATTTTTTCAGTTACCAGTGATGGTACATCTTCAAATAAGGATTTTCCAACACAATCTGGACTTCAGGAACCAAGTGCATAAGTATTTATAATCACCAGCTGCTAATGTCAAGGTACTTCCACCATAAAATAGTGTAATAATATTGCCACTTTATAAACCATAATGCAGTCTTTATATAGTAGTCCCATCCTGAAAGATGATAAGGTCCTTTAGACTTTATGCTTTTCACAAGTCCGAGAAAATATTTCCAGATTCCAGACTGATTCTAGTCCCACGTAGGGTCTTTGTTTCTGTGGGTAGCACTAGCCATCTACTTCAATCTTGTGGGCTAAAGGATTTATGGGAAAAACGATTCAGTTTAAAATGACATGTAAGACAAATGACTAAAATGAAACCCATAGCAGCAGCGATAATATGAGATTAGCATGGTCTGTTAAATTCTCATGGATGAGATATTTTAATCTTTCAAATATGTGCTGTAAAATGTTAATAATTTCAGAATGCTCCTTCTGGCCAGAAGGCAAGTAAGGGACAAAGGAGAAACAGGAAGGAATTTGATATATTTTGAAGGACAAAATATATATAATGTACTTTCCTTCAAATACATGATGTAGATAAATAACTATCCTTTATACAATGGCAAATTAATATTCAAATCAGACTTGTGGAATAAAGCTATACATGTGACAATGCTGCAGATTACACTGTATATTTGACACCCCTGCATTAGAATATATCACATAAAGGGCCAAAAAAGTGATGGGACAAAACTTTTATTAAGATACTTAGCAGGTGCAGGATTGGGACAACTCGTCAGCAAAAGGGTGTGAAGCACACTTTAACTGACTGGGTCCTCTGGCTATGGCACAATCATGGTTTAATGTAGAAAGTTCATCTTATTCTTCTGGCGTGCTAATAGAAAGGCCCATTCCAATGGGTGTCCCTTTGTCTCTCCCCTCCCTAGCACTAGGCTAGATCAGCTGTTACAACGGTGACTGCATCCAAGCCTTACTACGCTGCTATCCATTTGTGCAAGTCCCATTAATGCAGTCCCAAGCAGTAACGTAACTATAGATCTGTCTCCTAGATACCAAGATCAGCTGTTTTAAACAGCTGATCACGCATATCTTTGTAAAGGTGCATGTGATCAGCTGTTTAAAAAACGCTGATTGTGGTATCTAGCAGGCAGATCAATAGTTATGCTGCTGCTTAGGACTGCACGAATGGATAACAGTGTAGTAAGGCTTGGATGCTGTACAGTCACTAGGGGCCACAAAAATGGGCAGGATTCGACCCACGGTCCTTGTGTTTGACATGTGTAATCTAATAGAATATGTTGGTAATTTGCAGCAATTCAGACATATACTTATCCAATTAACATTCCCATAGCTCTGTACAGACATTTGTCATTCGGGTACACTACCACGATGGACACCTCTAAAATACAAGATGGTTATTTTGCCATGAAAAAGTACATTAAAACGTGTGTTTTTAGTAAATAAAAATTGATGATGTACTAGGCTTGCAGTTAGAAAATATACTAGGAACATAATGCCTGGTAAATGGCTTTCCATCTGTCTTACCAATTTCATGGACAGAAGTAACAATTGAAGAATATAAAGCCAAGGCTGGATAATGACTCCGGTTATAGTAATACATGTGTACAGCTCATTACTGTTCTGCACAGACTAGTCTACACAGGATAAAGTTGGCATAATAATGAAGTTGAATTTAATTCAATAAATATAGCATATTGTTTCTTTACAATACTATTAGTGAATGCTTCATTCATTGGAAATGTGATACATAAAATAACTTATGTCCTCATTATGCATAGTTTAAAGATTTTCCCTCCTTTACGGAGCATGTCTATGGAGATACCAGAAAGATGCTATAGCTGCCTGTTATGAGAGGCTCTGGTCTGATTCACTCTAATTAGAGCACAGAATAAGATAAGGTTATTTGCATTTTTTACATTCGTTTTAGTCATGTAAAGATTCCCTTTAAAAGCAACTATAAAAAGATAACCTCTGTTACATAGGTCGTTATTTAAAAACCACACCCAGCAATTATGCATAAGATGTGCTTGTTATCTTACATTCTGACACAAACTCAAGATTTTTAAAGATTTTTTAAAAAAGCATAGCTAAGTAAGGATATTTATGTATTTATTAGCACAACCTTTTCACTTGTTTAATGCCCTTAGTAACATGTGGTATTAACATAAATATATAAAATATGTATTATTGGGCTCAATGACTTACCATTAAGAACATCCTAAATGGTTTAGCCATGTGTTCTATTAAGACTTCCAATAAGATTCTTGTATGCCACAAAAAGGCTACGCATTCGTATAAATTAATTTAGTGATAGAAAACTTACATTGCTTTGGTATCCTAAGAGGCTCATTATCCCCAGACATAACTTGATGAAGTACTCCTCTGAACTGGTAAAGTATTTTCAGGCTTTTGTCTTCGCCAATACAAGGGTCATAAAATCCAGGTAGCCCAGCCTGAAAGAAAAAAAAAAAAACAGTCATCAGTAAATGCAGATGTTAATTAAGGCAGCCAAACTTACCCAATGGGATTTGCAAACATTGGCAAGATGTAAGGGTCTGAAAAAAGCCGACCATGATTCAGATTAACTTCTACCATTGGCATTATGCAGGACAGACAGAAAATGTATTTTAAGTAGAGAGACACAATATATTTGGCCTGTGCATGGGCGCACCACCAACCGACCCCCATGCCACCTAAGAGGGTGGGAGGTTTTAGTTAGGGACATGAATGCGGTTTCCACAGCATGTCGCATTGGAATCACGTGTGTATGACCACCTTAACATCAGAAGATAAATGAAAACACTGGCAGTTACCTGGTGGAATAAGGAACTGCTACAGGGAAGGGAGATAAAATTCGTTTTTTTTCATATTATTTTTTTTCAATGTGCAAATGCCACCAGAGCTTGTACTCACAACTTACTTTGGAAGCTTCTGTCAAGATTAGTTTTGAATCCTTCACCAAACACTGCAGGGGAACAGTTACATCAATCACTTTCACCTTTTCATTTTTTCTGCTGTTATCAGTCACAAACTTCCCATACCAGGCATTCAGAATGATTAGCCCTGTAGATCAAACACATTTGTATCAGTTAATGGAACTGATAGAGTAACAAGGGATTATGTATGGTGTTCATTTACATCAACTTGTCTTATGTATAGATATAGCTCTATTTGTTCTATTTACTAATTGTCGTGTCATCACAGGCTGTGGTTTTGCTCACATCTAGTGTGAATGCAGTTTCATTGGGTACAATCAATTCCAGCCTTCTCTCTAAATGCAGTAAACCAGTAGCACCAATAAATGGGCAGCTCATCATTGTGTTAACTAGAGGCCTTGCAGAGAATACTAAAGTTGGGTACACACTATGATCCTTCCTCCAGACCAACCGTTCGGCACTTCTGACCGGTCGGCCAGGAGGAAGGACTGTTGGTCACAGCAATAGTGGCCACAGCCAACAGTTAGCTCGCTACCGAGCGATCCCCCGTGGTTTTTGGGCATGTCCGATCGTATGTTCGTCCAAACGAATAGCCGGTCACGTCAAAAAAACATGCAATTATTTAGTCCCGATCAACCGATACACTGAACTATTGTCCCATTGGGCTGAAATATTGCACGGTGTGTACTCAGCTTTAGATAAAAAAAAAAAAAGTGACATTACCCATTTTAGACTCTTCAGCTTCAATTATCCTTCTGACAGATTCCTGCATTAACCGCACCTACAGAAAAAACAAAAAGGCAGTTTCTTACCTCTACATAAACTGGGAATAAGTTGCTAGATATAATCCTCCATACTACCAGCACCATCAACTGCTGCTTTTTTCTATCAAAAGTTCAGGGTCTAGGTTTTTAGCAGATTTTAAGCTCCAAATTTACCAATGAGGTAGACAGCTGATGTTGCTCAATCTTACTGGTGGTACCCCTGTTCCATGGTCACCCTTCTAGCTTCTCTGGTGGCCATCCCAATCACAACAGGTTACATCAGCTTCCTAGCCTGTGTGCAATTTCTGAGACCTACACTTTGAGGAAAAGATCAGCAATACAGGGTTACTATGACATTGTGTATCTTGTTTTCCTTCAAAAAATTTTTGTCCAAGGTAAGACGACAGAGAAGGAAAGTTTTTTACCTAGTGGCAGCATATTACTAAGGCTTTATGAGTAAACACACAGCATGATCTTCTGAAGGCAAGATGCAACAGTAAGTTTTATATCATCTCAAAGAACAACTACGTTTTATGCTTGTGAAGGTTCTCATTCATCCAGGTCATGGTATATCTGTTGTATTCAACTGCAACACAGAGCTGAGAACATCCCCACTAGCACAGAGGCAAAGGCGAAAGAAAGGAAACATCTCAGAGGAGCCCTTAAAACTTGTGGATATCCAGACTGGGCCTTGGTCAAAAGAAGTAGAAGGAAAGAAAAGAACACGAATACCAACAGTGAAGGGGAAAAGCAAGACAGAAGAAAGAACATGGTCATCCCATATGTAGCAGGGGTCTCCGAGAAATTAAGAATTTTCAAAAAACACAGTATCCCTGTCTGCTTTAAACCGAACAACACACTGAGGCAGCAATTGGTACATCCAAAAGACCCAATACCGAAACAGCGACATCATATACGCAGTGCAGTGAAGAATGCTCTGATTTGTATGTGGGGGAGACCAAACAGCAACTGCATCAACTTATGGCCCAGCACAGAAGAGCCAATTCCTCGGGTCAGGACTCAGCCGTGTACCTGCATCTTAAGGATAAAGGACATACCTTTGAAGATTGTAATGTTAACATATTGGCAAAGGAACGTGACTGGTTCAAGAGAGGTGTTAAGGAGGCCATTTATGTGAAAATAAAGAAACCAAGCCTTAATAGAGGTGGGGGGTTCGACACCAACTGTCTGCCATGTACAATGCTGTTTTGACACCTTACTCTGGGCGTTCCTATAACACCTCTTAGCCACTATCACGCCCTTAATACCTGGCTGTGATATGCTAATTGGGATTTTCCAGGGTACATAATTGCCACAGATTCTTGTACAAGTCATTCTGAATTGAGAAAGCCAGTCGGATGACTAGTGAAACGTCTTCAAGAACTAAACTTCAAGTCCAGTTGGCTCTAATTGAATACAACAGATAAACTAAGTTTTATGCTGGTTATTTATAAAATAGTCAATATTCAACTGTATGCCACCAGGGAATATGGTATTTTTAAATCTGGTAAAAAGCAACTCTTCTTCATGCAGTTAGAAATTAATTGAAAAGTAAGGTGGAGGATCAAGAGAGAAATGTATTAAAGAATATGAACTTATCTGCATATTTAACACTGGACTTTATTCAACAATGTTTGTGTCTCCTCTTATATAAGCAGATTTGCACATCACTATGGGTATTTTAAGATCAGAGATGATCACTTCTACATCAACTGGTGAAGGGGGTAGAACCCCTGAAATGATCATTATCTCTTGTTGCATGATCCTTGATTTTGAATAGGAATTTATTAACCCCTGAGGTAAGAGTTGCAAAGTGTCTGCACCCACACCAACAAATTTGCATATGGCACCTTTATTGTCTTAGAGAATTAAACTTTATATATAAAGCTAAATGAAACTGGCAGTTGGAGGACGCAGAGTGTGCATATTTATCTACTAAGCTTTATTCTAAAGCCTCATACACACGTGCGATGAAGGGTGCCGACCCACAATGCAAAATGGGTATGCTCGGCCGTTTGGGCCGATAATCATGCGTGTATGGGCACTTTGTTGGACGAAACAGCCATTTGGTCGGGGATCGTTGCCTGACTGGCTGGATCTTTCGGCCATACGAGGCACGATTATCGCCCAAAACGGTCGTGCATACACATCGTGCATAACGGGTCAGCACATGTGTATGAGCCTTTAGACATAGAACATAGACAAAGTTTACTTACTGCAGCTTCTGCTTCTTGCTTCTTCTGAACTATATCTGTTGATGCATTTTCTCTCTGCTTCTCCAGCTCTCTAATAAATGTAAAAGATACAATTCATTTTAAAGCAAGTACGTGTAGATTAAACAGTTAAAACTATGTTTACATAAAATAAAACCTTCATGACTTGTAAGGGCATGGTATTAGGTAAACTTTTATACTCAAATTTCAGCTACATATATAGTAAACATCCCTCATTCCGTGAAAAGACCACTGTGAAAGCTTGCTCATTCCCAACAGATTTACTAGCAATTAGTGCATTAAACAGCTGAAGTTTAAAATGCCAGCCCTGTAACCATTTTCTATACTGCATATCTCTGAAAATACAGAACTATAAAACATGCTGGATTGCTGCCTTCTAGTTACATTAAAAGGATATGTTCACAGAGTAAATGAAAATACCCCTTTTCATTTTAATTTAAGAAAGGGAGGTAAAGGAGGGATGTTCTTCAATTAATCCAACAAGAGCCAGCTGCCAAAGGTACCTGTGATTGTACGCCTCCTTTCTGACATTTCCCGACTGCATCAGCACACGCTAGTGTGCATGCACACATACAATGGTGTGCATGCACGCTAGAGTATAGGGGAGCGCAAAATAGTTCGGAAAGACAATTTGTAGATATGTTCATCCCAAAAATAAAGTGTAGGTATGGAGTGAACTACCTAAGGGATCAGTCTTCTGTAACTTACATGTACCAATGTTCGTACAGTGATCACTGTATCTCATGTATATAAGGTATTCCACTTGCTGTATCATTTACAGATCAGAACAAATACATGAAACTTAAATTCTTGTTCCACTGTTTTAAATGCTCTTTGGGATGTACTGAAATCATATGGGAATGGAACCATTAGCTTATAATACAGTACAGTGAGTGATCTACACTGTCAAAAACAGGCGGGCAAAAGGGAATTAACAGTGAAATGTCTCTGCTGGCTGACAGTAAGTAGTCTGAGACTCTAACCACCAGACAGAGGGCACAAAACCCTCACTGAAAAGGGTCAAGAATTAAATTAGTGAAAAGAGAATTATGTTCACTCTATTCTGTTTTGCTTATCTCAGGTTGTGTATGCTTCTATGCTCCAATTCCAAGAAGAAGCTCCTAAAATTAAACCGATTAACTAGATAAGGTACTTTATTTGAAGGGACTACTTAAAACAATGTCAAGTATATATTAATGTTTTATTAGTAATAGGAAACATTTTACCAACTATCAAAGCATTCTGTATATTCCATATCCGAACACATCTACATAAATATATAATGTACTGGCGTCCTGGCATCATCTCCTCCTCTATTGTTGCCAGTCATTCTTTTGTATAAAGCATAGGCAATTTTTGTACAGGCATTCCAATATGGATGTGGATTTAACTACTGTTTGCAAGAAAATATTATAGAAGAGGGAGAACAGCTAGTTCACACTAGGAACAATACGCAAACAAGTGGATGCGCTACGAAAAAGCAGCAACACACATTTTAACATTCCCACTTATGTCAGTACTGTGTGCTTTAAAAACACACTACTACTCACATTCATATCCAGGAATGCGCACATATCCCTATTTATACAAATAGAAAACTTAAATGCACAGATGCAAATGCACTGTGAAAGAACTTTGCATTTTCTCGTTAATTAGGAGATATTATTGGCTGGACTTTTTCCAGCTACCAGTATCTTTCGCCCAATTAGGTGGCCATCTATAAGCTACAGGATTTGTAGTGGCATAATATTTTTCCTGATGGCTTAGACTATAAGAACCATCTCCAAGAAAAAACAAAATGGCCTGTAGAACGAATGGCGGTGTGAATCTCAGTGACTTGCTTTGGACAGTTATGTGTTTAGTCTCCACTGGATGTGACAACACAAAGCATTTAAAGCAATGCTTGGTAGACAAAATGTTTTCTAGATAAACACGTGAACTATTGAGTATTATAATATTTTTTCATTTCCATAAAACAGTCTATTATATATATAAAATGTAAAACCTGGCTGAATTATTTGAAGGTTGGTTTCAAATACTTACTTCTCTTTCTGAGCCCTGAGGTACGGTTTGATAATAAGCCTGTGCATGGCCACATAGATAACAAGAGGACCTACGGTGGCATAAAATATAGCACTCGGCAGAAGCTGATCTGTCAGGTGGATAGGAAAGAAATATGTCTGACTAGCTCTATTTAACCTGGAATGAAAAAAGAACAGAAATAGATTAATGCAGTCTGCAGGCTCCAAGTGAAAACCCTTTTATTTATATTATAAAATGAATATTGAAAGCCAATGTGTACAAATAGCCAGGTCTTTTATCTCAAGGCTTTTAAAGGAACACTAAACTAAATCAAGTATTTGGCATCCGTTTCTATTATTCACAGGGAGGTGAGAACGCTTATTCCATATCTTCCTGTGAATAATTGTTTGCTCAAGAGACCTGGAACTTACATTACCGCGCTCCTCTTGCAAGCCGCTCCTTCACGCACAGCTGTTCTGTCCTGATTGTGCGCCCTATTTTTTGTATTGGCGCGCGTGAGCCTAAGATAGGGCGCGCGGTCGGGACAGAGCGGCTGACGAGAGGAGGGCGGTAAGGTAAGTTCCAGGTCCCCTGAGCAAACTATTATTCACAGAGAGGTGGGAATAAGCGTTCTCACCTCCCTGTGAATAATAGAAACGGATGCCAAATACTTGTTCCTTTAAATGTTTGCACATCAGTATACTGACAACTCTGCTGTTAGAAGGAAGGCCTGAGACACACCGCTTACTAATACAACCACACTTCTCAGTCACAAAAACCCTAAAATATAAGCTCTCCTAGTATTGAACAGTTATGGATTCTCTCAAATTTTATTATCTTAGCATTTAGCAATGTGCTTTAGCATGAACTTTGCCCCGCTTTATTTGTACTAAGATACAAATGCAAAAAAGATCTCTCACAAAAACAGAGTAGTACTGCTACTTTTCTAACCAATGTTGGATATCCTTAAAGGATAATTGTATTGCCTCAAATTTTTACTCGCTTTAAAAAGAGTAAAGGTATGCAGCCCTTCCCATACAGTTGCTCCCTGATTCCGAGTATCTGTCTGCCTTCAATTAGCCATGCTGTGAAGGGGGCATACGGTTCTGTCTGCCTCTAGCTGTCACTCAAAGCTTGCATGCGTGAAAACACTCTCACCCCATAGGCTGTATGCAAGCAACAGGACACCAAGTTTGCTTGACTGGTGGAGGAGAAAGGTCGTAACAGACATTCCCACCAGCCAATGACAAGTGCTATGTTAACCTCGGCCCATGGTCAGCTAGGTGGTGGGCTTTTAGCATTAATCTTTGCTGTGTAATATCTAAGGGAGGGCAGCAGAGTTGTAAATGTGAGTACCGGCAAGTGATTTCAGCTACTGGAAGTGTGGTCATGTAATGGGGGTGATGTTATTCTTTTTTATATATATATTGTTGTCCTTTAAGTGTTAAGAAAACAGTTTATACATTTTTATTTTACTACTGCATCCAAATTAATATTTCAAGCTATGTTTTTGTTTTTTTTTTTAAATTTGTTTTATTATTGTAACCAATAGAGTAAGCTATGGTATTTTACAATGCAGTATTGCCAAATTCATCATAGACTGGCAGGAAGATGTGTTGAAATGACCTCAAACTTCAGGTGTGCCATGTTAAAACATGTCCTGATCTCCAGTTACAAGATGAGATTTAGAACACAAATACATGAATCATAGGTAGATGTACCATAAAAGATTCTGAATATTATATGAAAAGCATTATATGAAAGCAAGACTAACAGAATTAGTGACAGAGTTTTCTTTTATCACTGTCTGAGCTCCTTCCCCTTCTTTGACTGCCATGCAGGGATGAGTGGAGCAGTCTGGGTCTGCTGGCAATACTGGAAGCATGAAACTTGCTCTGTCATACGACAATTAAACACATAAAAAACAAGGAAATGCAAGAATGATTACTTGAATGATTTTGTTAGTTGACTTTTACCTACTTTATTTTTAAAGATACTCCTTGCGGTACACCAACACTAACAGTTGCTCCAAGTATGCTGTGTCTCGAAACCTTTCTCTCTGCTCCATATTCCACAACTGTACCAAATAAACCCGCTCTACAAAGAGAAACAAGTAATGTAATAGGAAGCTATACAGCAAGAATTTAGGAAAAATGTCCGTCACTGTATATTTTGCTCTCAGTGACGAAGAAAATCTTCATTTGAGAAATAATAAAAGCATTACTCATAGACATGTTTCTGAACTACTAAAAAGATTAGAAGTTTGTATGCAGCTCAACATCCATTAAAGGGTAACTGTGGTCACCATACAAGTGTCAATTTAAAATAGCTCTCATGCTTTTCATTTCAAACAACCCTAAAATTATGCCTCTAGCTTCCCTGGATCTTACGTTTTAGGCTTGTAACGTTTTACTTCTTTGTCTGTCCCGACTGCCCCGTGACAGTCACCCCCCAACCAATCTGTCCTTTCCTCTCCTTAAGGAGCCAATTAATTTTTTCAGGCTTGTGCCTAGCTTTAAAAAAAAAAAAAAAAGTTCAGGGGTGGGGCTTGTGATGCTCTGTCCCAGTAGTGGGCATGATCAAGTCTGTCACAGATACAGTATTGCTGTATTAAAATGGGGTCATTTGAAATTTTGTCATGTTTTCTTTTTATTAAAGGCCACTTGTATGAAGACCACAGTTCCCCTTTAAACAGTTTACATTTTGGGAATATTTTACATGCCTAGATGTATCCATTACTTAAGAATATCTAAGGCCTTTAAAAAGATCAATAATAATCCCCAATGGTTGAATCAGCCACCTGAAATTAAAATAATAGTATTTGGAAAGCACCACATGGTTATCTGTAATTACATTACAATTCAGAAATATTTTACTGCCAATAACTGAACACTTGGAATTAAAAAAAAAAAAAAAGTTGTTAGAGTTCCTACAATAAGAGCAGAGAAAAACTATATACCATGATCTCTTACAAAAATATATATAGAGGGTCTACAGGAGAGCAAACATGTTTATAAAGAGAATAAGGGACACCAAATATACAAGATTACCGTAGTTTGTGTTAAGAAATATAGTATAAATTATAACCCAGTTATTTGTTCCACATTAAGGGCCATTGGATATAGCTTAAGAGTCACTATTTCAGCCCAACAAATGCCTGGGGTAAAATTGTAATCAGTGGGGCCAAAAAAGCTCATGGAATTTCGACTCCCCTGATAAAACGTATTCAAAAATAGGTTAGATGTGTGTTATTTTCACCCGAGCTAGCCTATTTAAATACGCAGAACTAGGGGAGCCAGGTCAAAATATAATTTGTATGGCCTTTTTCCCATCAATAGTCTACCAATTTTTGGGGGCACTAGTTGGTCCATATGTAGCTAACCAAATCTGGTAAATCCAGTCAGTATTTTGTTTGGATTTACCAGGTGATCAGGTGTGATTTCAGACATGACCAATCAAACAGGTTTTTCTTCAAATTGGATTTTGAAGATGATCAGATGTGTTGGTAAATTGTGATCCATTGAAGACAACACAGCTGAGTAGGCTTATAGGCTGAACTGTAAGTGTATACCTTTTGCTTTTTAACAGATTTCCAAATGATGTGCTAATTGGTAAATCTGTCATCAAAAATGGACCATCTGCACCAGGTCTCAGGCTAGGTACATAAAGGTTGATATTTCAATCTGATTGCCCAGTGGTTACTATAGGTCAGGTTGAAATATTTTCAGGTGTGGCAAAATCGATGATATGTCTATAGAAGACTACACAATTGGCTGGAATTTACTAACCTTTGACCGAAATATCAACCCGTGTATACCTAAAAACACTTTCCTGACAATAAAAAGTTCAAACGTGATATTAAAGGGACTGTCCACCCCTCTTTTGAAAAATTAATATGTGGTAGATAAGCCCCCAAAACCTAGACATCGTTTAAGTCTCAAGCTCTAATTCGGTTCCCACACTGAGATATTATACTTACATCCTCCTCGCTCCACCGCCGCTTCCGGGTTCTTCTCCCAGTATCCACTGTGGCTGCTCTGTTCTTTTTCTGTTCCCGAGCAGCCGCAGTGGAGACTGCTCCGGGAATGGCAGTCAGTGATTGGCCGTGACGTCACAGTCACGGCCGACACTGACTCCCTTACCCGGAAGTGCAGAGCTGTGGCAGTGGAGCGAGGAGGAGCATGTAAGTATAATATCTCTGTGTGGGAGCGAAATTAGAGCTTGAGACTTAACGAGTCTAGGTTTTGGGGGCTTATCTACCACTATATTTTTCAAAAGAGGGGTGGACTCCCTTTAAGTCTTGAAACAGTTATTGACAAACTTTTTTTTTTTTTTACTATTTATCCAATGACTTACTTTATTGATCCTTTCAATCGTGTTTGTTCTTCATCTTGGAATTGTGCTGGTAACTAACCATCATGAAAGAATGTGGGATTCCAAGCTGAAACCAACAGAACCACAAGTCATACTAAAATGAGTTGCCCCTCTGCCTCAAGAAAAATAAATAACATACTGTCTTAAAATGAAGAATACATATAATTTGAAAGTTTTTATTTTAGCAAGAAATTAGCTTGACCTTAAGCGGGTGACGAAGGTCCACTCCATCAGCAACTGTATGTTTGTGGCAGTCATGTTTGCCATCTTGTAAGGTAAGGTATGTCCACCCCCAAAACTGAAATTTACCCCCTGCTGGCCCCACTCTGTAGTTTAAAACAGCCTTACCTTAAAATTTCTGCTCCAAATGGTTCTCCTTTTATGCCCCTCCAAAGTCCAGGAAACTACAGTGTAGGAGCTCTGTGTGACTCATCCTGCTCCTGTGTCTGCCTCAACTTCGACAAGGTTTGAGGCATGCGCAGGAGAGTCCTCCCCCCCCCTCCGTCCCGTTTTGCTGCCCCCCCACATGTCAAAATCCCTTGGCTATAATATAGGTATAGGTCCCCCAGCCCCAACCGCCATAATAGTTTTTAAAGAAAGTGCACAGCTCTTACTTACCTTACCACTCTCTCCTGGCATTTGAGCATCCGCAGCCGCATCCCTGATTGGCTGCCTCTCGCCAATCAGAGACGCGGCTGCTGGTCCCGCCCCCTGCTTGCAAGCAGGGCCGGGAGAGTGCGGCGGAGGAGAGGGGTAAGGTAAGTAAAGATCTGTGCACTTTCTGAAAAAACTATTATGGCGGTTGGGGCTGGGGGAAAAAACCCCCCCCCTTTTTTTAAAAACCTATATTATAGCAAAAGGACCCAGAAAGGGTGGACATACCCTTTAAGGCTTCAAGCACAAACAGGAAATAAAGATACTTTCTCCACAGTTGTTGATTTTAGACAAACAGCTGTAAGAAAACAGAATCCATTGACATATTCACTTTTATCATACACAACATGCTCTTTCCTGAATGTTCTCTAGTTTTCAGCTGTTACTGTGAAACATCACCATGACTTACATCTACATCCAAATAAAAAACTAACCACAACTCCCATTTTTATTCAAAAGTCAAAATGTCTGGGATTGGGATGTATGACTGTTTTATCATCTGCAACCTTGATATTTTCATTCTAAAAGATTAGACATTTTCCTGTAACCACCAAATGTTAAATAGACTACAATGCTCTTGTGGCATTAATGTTCCTACATTTCTCTTTTAATTGAAATTGTAACTGTAGGGTAAACCAGCTGTGAAGGAGATTAAATATCACTAGATGCTACTGAAGGTACTGTTTAAGAATGTGTTTACATATTGCAGGAAATTAGTGTTCCTTTCCATCTGATTTTATCTATTTAAAGATTTTTCATTTTACAAGGATGATTTCACTAGGAAACAAAGGTTTTCAGTGTCAGTTTTAATGCCATGGGATATAAAGGCCAAATGCCCTAAAAAAGTGCATTTTCCAGATAGCAAGGGAAATGTCTGTGCATCTCATTTAGGAGAGAATACTCCTCATTTAGGAGTAATAAAGGAACGCACAACACAGGGGTTAAGGTGCACAGGACTAAATACTAAAAGCAGGTGTCAAAACATTAACTATGCCTCATCAATCCTCAAAGCACCAGTTGGATTGCAGGAATCACAATGGGGGCCCAACCCTGTTTTTCTAGTATTCAAGAGGCACAAACAGGCCAAGGCCTAGTGCAAGAGGTTCATGAGAGACATGTTGAAACATCGGTTAAACTCAAATATCATTTAAAAAATTTTGTTGAGATTCCAAATTTCGTGAAAAGGTCTCGGAATCAAGTCTAGAGTTCATTTTCACGACTTAATTTATCAATAAAAAGGGGGTAACATCAAAGTTATTGCATGACACCTTGTAAACACTCAACATTTAAGGATTCCTATCTCTTCCGTCGCCCTGAAACTCCTTTAAAATGGCATCTTGATCTCTGGTTTCACCTAAACTGGCAATATTTAAAAAGGAGATAGTAAAGCTAAACATGAATCATTATTTTGCGGTTTAGGGACTCTTTATTTCCGTCATTTTAACCATTGTTAAAATGGTAAGGCTATCTGACCTTGCAAACAAATAGAGCTAAGGTTACATTATTCAGAAGTGAAAGAAAGAAATAGAAATAGAGAGCAAAACAGCCTTAAAAAGCTTCATTTTGTGAAGCCATTTTCTGTGCGATCATTCAGAAGATGGAGACTCTATTTAGCATGAAAAAAGTGCACTGAATTTTTTCAAGGCAGCATTCTAGAATGGTTTTATACTGGTATTTTTATATAGAAAAACTTTCATATTTATGGATATGCAAAGCTATGCATCGGCAAAAATAGTCCAAAAAGGAATAATAAATGCACATTATTAAAGAATAAAATTGAACTGCATAAAACATTCATATAATGGTTTTAGTGATTTGGGTTTTAATTATACCCAGTCATTCAAATTCATCTTAAGTGGACAGGAACCAGCTTAAAAAAAAAAATCTAAATAGTCTGAACCCTTCAGTGTGTCTTCCCACCATGCATGTAGGTTTTCCACCTGTTATCCGAGAGTCTGTGTACTAGTCATGAGACATCACAAGTATAATAATGTCACTGGGTCCATAATCTTTTTGCACAAAATTATAGAAACAGAGGCAGACTGGAGGGTCAGAAACATTTTATAATATGTATGTTGTTAAAAAGACTTAGACACCAAGTGCTCGCTACGGACAAATGTCCGTCAGTCGCGGCAATAGTGGCCGGGGCCGAAAGTTTGAACAATTTATCGAGCGGTCCCATAGGGAACCGCACGATTGATCGGGATTTACCGACATGTCTGATTGTCCTTTGGTCTGATCAAGGTTGGTCGCGGCCGTCCGCCCCACACCAGCAGATATTTTCGTCTAACCGACTGAAATTGCCAGGGATCGGTCGGCCGGCTGAAAATATCTGATGGCGTTTACCCAGCCATACAGGGAGATTTAATTAAAGTTCTTATCATTAAAAATGGTGCTAATTTTGCCAATCAACCAGATCTTATTTAAAATTTGAAAGCTAACATCTGATTGGTTGGAGCAAAATTAGCAAAAGTTTTGATCTTGGTAACTTCCAAAAAAGCCCTAACCCTCTGTGTGACTTTAAAGCCAACTATCAGCCAGTGGTAATATTATACAGAAAAGGCTGCAACAACCAAATTATATCGTCAGAAGCATTGGTTGCTATTCCGGCCAAAAGGGCAACTCCAGCCCAGAAAAAACGAAGCATTTTTAGCATCATTCCCACCAAAAACCCCACTTGCGATCTAATCTTACTGTTCCCGGACACTCCCACGCTGAGTTATAAGAACCGTCACGCCCATGACTGACATTACCAGGAAGAAGAGAATGCTGCTGTGAGGGATCAGCTGTGTGTTAGTTCTTATAACTAATGATGGGAACATCGGGAAAGGTAAGAATATAACGCAAGCGGGGTTGGGTGGGGTAATGATGCTATAAACCTTTAAAGGCAAACCAACCTGTGGTAAATAGGATTGCATGCCCTGCAGCTCTACGTAAATGAGGGCCAAATCATTTTTTCACAATTGTATTTTAGTTTGTAGAAGCCTTTTCATACTATCTCATAAAACAGGATTTTCAAACATGTGCACCCAGCTTTGCTTTCAACATTCTTGCTTTTTATTTTTAATAGAGAATAAAGGAGAAAAACACCCTAACTCTTTTATTCACATAAAATCTGCTAATTAACATGATGTGTACATATTTCTATGTCATTTCTATGCAAAAAAAAAATAATTTATTACATAAAATCCTGCAGTTACTGCCCCTACCCAGAGCTTAATAGGCTCTGGCAAATTCAATGTGGTTTACCCAAGAAGGCATTTTCCACTTAAATGGCAACTTTACTGTAAACATTACTTTAAGTAGCCCTTACTAGTGTGGGTGTTGCTGCCTGCCTTCAATACAGTACTTGTTTTTCAACAGTTCAGTTGTGAACGGATATTGGAAATGAACATGTATTGAACACTATAATTTTGTCTGGGAAAGGTATTTACATCCACTATTCATATTTGATGAAGGTTCTCACCGCCGTATTTAAGAGATACCATATATACTTGAGTCGATAGATTTATGGTACAAAAACGGACTGAAACTTGAACCTCGACTTACTCTAGTCACTTACCTGTCCTGTAATCTGGCTGCCGCACACTTCCACATCCACTCACGTCACTACTCGGCGCCAAGCATTGATGTCAGGTGGCAGTGCATGTGGAGCGACACAGCCGGATTGCAAGTCCTCTCCTCCTCCTCTTGTCCACAAGGAAAGTCCTCTCCTCCACTGATCTTGGGGGGCGTGCAGTGCTTGCCACAGCAGATGTTTGATAACTACAACTCCCAGAAACTAAAGCATGCTGGGAGTTGTAGTTTCCAAACATCTGGAGTGGCAATGAATTGGGGGGGGGGTTACTGTATGGGATTACCATTTAAAGGGCAACTAATACTTTAAAACAATACTGAATCAGGAGGAGGGTATCTATTGTTAAAGATTTCCTTCTGATTCTGTATTGTTTTGTGGCCCTCTAAATGGATAACAGAATTCCCATACTGTAGTCCCATACAATAATAGCTATACTGGAAATGGTTATTACTGTATGGGACTACTGTATGGGAATTCTGCTGTCCATTTAAAGGGCAACTAAAGCCTCAAAACAATATAGAATCAGAAGGCAATAGTGGTTATAATTTGTACCCTCGACATGTACTCAAGTCAATCATGTTTTACTCATTTTTGAGATAAAAATAGGTAACTCGACATATATACGGTAATGATTAGAGCTGTTTTAAGACTATCCACAGTGTAGAATGTGTTGCTTGCTATTTATTATAAATAGGTATATCTGTAGTAAGGAACAATTCACAGATATTGTTTTTATAGGTTTTAGCTTAGAGGTGTAAACTATGGGGTATACATAATAGAAGGTGCAAAAGCTTCCTTTTAATCTGCGAAAACATTCATATTATTTAAACCACATTAAAAAGCTAAAATCTGATTGGTTGCTGCATCTTAATATAACAAGATAGTAAACACTTCCAACTTACTATCTTACCCTTGAAACTGCTCAAAAACACTATTTAATTTTCTCATTTTAAGTTAGTGATTTTATCTGGAATAAAATACCACTTTTAAGCAAGAAAAGTTATTGTAATATGTTATGACAAGGCAATTGCTCTTTTGAAATAAAGTATTTGGGAGGAATAACTTAATGCTAGTACACTTAGAATGAAATCCATTATAAGAATATAAGCTTTGACAACAGAATTTAGTATGCTACTTACTAGATTATGGAGTTATTCCTGGAGCTTGAGACTAAAGAAATGTTTAGGAATACTTATTGACAAAAACACATTGCATTTGGTTCATTCTATTTCATAGCAGTATTGCCCAGCAAGCCTTACTATGTTTAAAATTGGCAAGTGTAGGATTTTCAAGGGAGGGATTCCTAAAAGGGTGATCATGTACAGTGGTGAGCTCAGAACACCACCAATATTTTAGTCAATCCTTCTTTTAAAAGCCACTCCCATGTTACTTATTATTTATATTTTATTTTTGCACAGATAATGCTCCCATGTATTCTTAACGTACAAGGATATTTGAAATCAGCAAGGAGTTCCATGACCATATTAAAGAAGGAGGCATATGTATGGATTTAATATTTTAAAATTAAAACATTGCTCAATCCTTGTGCGAACCACATACAGGGTTATTCAATAAAAGTTCTTATCGTTTAAAATGGTGCTAATTTTGCCCCAACCAATCAGATTTTAGCTTTCAAATGTTAAATAAGATCTGATTGGTTGGGGCAAAATTAGCACCATTTTAAACGATAAGAACTTTTATTGAATCTCGCTGATAGTGTTTTGTTGTAATGGGACTGTAATGTTGTAATGTTGTTGTTGTAAATGGGACTTTCAGGGGTAGGGAAGGAAAATATAAGGTGAAATTACAAGAACACTTTGATAAATATAGAAGTCGTCATGTTCTTGCCCTACTATGAGCATTTCGCTGCATTTCCATGTGTTTTTCAAACATATGCATGATTTTTAGTGCAGTAAAACTTATTAAATTACTTATTAAATTACTCATGTAACTAAAGAAATAATTTTCTTCTCCCTCTACATAATTACACTGAAATATCTTATTCTTAGCCTACCAAAATTAGGATGACCATAACCAATACACACGTATAGCTTTTGCATGTATTATCTGCTTTCTAACTATGAGAAGCGTTATCAGATATTGCTACACCTTATACATTACACTGGCAACTTGTAAATGTAATGTAGCCTATATTGGATTGGGTCCAACTGAACCTTGTGATACAGATTAAGACCACCCTCACCAATTACATGAATAGTGCATTATGTAACCAATTTTTTTACTGCCTGTTTACATTACATTATTCTCTGTTGATCACCTGAAACAGCAAGGATATTTGCTCCATCTATCCAGAGCTGTTAAGTAGAGATGGACTAGAACACAAACTCTGAACGTTTGAACATTAAACTTTTTTTCGAAGATTCTCGAATCGATATACCTCGACACAAGCTCTCCATAACCCTAGAAAGTGGCGTTCGTTAACCCTCTAAATCGATAACCTTTGAATGTGCCGTTCGATTTCAGTAGCCCTCGAAAATTCAATGAGGAAGCTCAAAACAGCTCGATCGTGGGTAAAGTTAGTATTTAAACAAGTTCTGGATATTTGTAACGTGTTCCCCAGACCATATCCCAGGCCCCAGAGCCATGTACCATTGCTATTTTCACCATATTTAACCAGAACTTATCAAACTAATCAGTCCCCATTCACTTTAATGGGTCCATTTTTGAACTAAACTGAAGTTTGAAAACAAACCGAACTTTAGGAAGTCTGCCCATCTCTACTGTTCAGCATCATGGTTTCCTAAATTTCTGCCATTTTAAATGAATATGCTTGTGACTCAAGAGAAAAGAGTAGAGGGAAAAATTATCCAACACTCATATACAGAACGCAAAAAGTAATGTTAATGAACTAACAAGGGTGAATACATTGAAAACACACCTCTCTACAACTTTGTAGCACTAAAATAAATACAAACCTACTCTCACTAATCCCTGCATTCAAATACACAAAATCAGTAATTCAAGTAAAACATCAACTTAATTAAATAAGGGCAGAATGAAATGTGATTTTCTTTCTTTCAATCTCACTCTTATTAATTGGGACTTGCAGCAGTTTCATGTTGCATGAGAGTATTAGCTGAGAGGTTGAGAAAAGAAAGCTTACCTTTGATAAAAGAACGAAGGAATAAATGCATTACATTACAGAGACAGAAAATTGTAGCTAAAATATTTCACAACATTACATTAAAGGCAAAAGAGGAGGTTGGGGTAAAAATTGCAGATTGTCCCCACATTAAATTCCTTACCTGTAATTGCATTGTAAAGTGACTATTTTTTGTGTCACGGACAATACTTGTGTTCATTGCTGACTGGATTCCCCAGCGCCACTGAATGTAACCCATGGTGTTCTTGTCTAGATTTCGAGCTACCATAGTTGTTAGTCCAGGACGGATCCCACGAGAAGAGAATTGCAACATGCAGTTTGTAGTAAAAAAACTAAAAAGAAATGCACAAGATACAAAATGAACAAACAACCATTTTCAGATAACAGAAAGCATGTAATACAATATCTATGTTTTCAGTTAGATCAACTAGACGTTTTGTTAGTCATCAGAGTGGCTTTCTTAATTCAAAATGATTTGTACAAGAATCTGTGGCAATAAATACCCTTAAAAAAGTCTCTATCAGCTTATGACAGCCAGGTGTTTGGGACCTCCTGAATGCAAGGTGTTGATTGCATTGTGGCTAAGAGGTGTATTCAAACTGCCCGGGTAAGGGTGAAAACAACATTGTACATGGTAGGCAGTTAATCTAACTAATATCATAGATATCCATAACCTGGATGAGTAAGAACCTTGACAGCATGTAATAAATATTTTATCAACAAAATAAAAATATTAATCAAATCTATTTTTTCATTTCATCATGTACATATTTTTCATGCAAAAAAAAGACTACATATAAAGATACTCCTAGGATGTGTAACTAAAACCAGATCCCCTGTCTTAAACAATGATCACCTCAATATCTCAATTGTACCACTGATATCAGTTGTTACATTGATAAAACAAGTTTTAATATTTCTGTTGTTTCATGGCAATATCTATGCATGAACAGCCAGCCTGGCAAAAATCAAAGAAGAATTCTCTAACATAATTGTATCTCAAGGTTGTTCTGAAAAAAAGAAATAAAAAAAAAAAAACAACCAAAAAAAAAACCCAACAACAAATGACTGATATCTTTAGACTAATAGCCAAACTAATTATCAACCTGTAATGAAAAGATAAAGACCATGGGTTCATAGTAGGAGCCTTTGTATACCGTACTCACAGTAGATTCCCTGAACTCACTGCAAGATACCACACATTCTGGACATTATTCATTCTAGACAATTACAATTTTCTACTGTATCTGAAGAATAAATCAGACAATTACAATTCTTGGATCAGGTATCTATAAAAGGGGTGTTTTTTGTTTTCCCACTGTATTCCTTTTGTTTTAATTCCTCGACTTATAAAGCACTTTAAAACTATTTTTGACAAGATGTGCGGCGAGTAACTGTTTGGATAAGCACAACAGGGTGTAAGTACACATTTGTTTTAATGCTTTTATTACATGTCTATTTTTAATATTTTAACTGATATTTTAACTGTATTTTAATCTTTCCCCTTAAGGTGGCCATACACTACATAAGACATTAGACAGATCTCCAATCTCTCAAAAGATAAATGCCCAGTCTATGTAGAACCGCCTAGCCCGTTTCTTTCATACATCAATTTAAGATCACAAAATGAATGGGTCAGATAGGAACATCTCAAGATAAAAACCACTGCTTGTAATGTGGTCTTTAGACATTAAAGATATCTGAAATCCATCTAATGTCTGCCTAGTGTATGGCCAGCTTTATGGACCAAAGCTTTGGGGACAGATTTTTTTGGAAACGCACCTCACCTATTTGTACATCTGACAATACACCTGTGAAACCTGAGGCTTTGCCGCAATTAAATAAACCTGTTTCTATAGCGCAAAGGGATTCTCTTTATATATATATATATATATATATTATATATATATATATATATTAACATGAGCACAAACCCAATTTTTTAAAGTAAACTATATCAAAAAGCGATCAACAAAGAAAGTGTACATCGTATTACATTATATATAATAAACCCTAAGTGTGCGTCCCTGTGTCCGGGTGTGTGTGTCACTGCAGTTCCATGGACTCACCACTAGAGGGAGTCTCTGCAGTTCCTATTAACTCACCACTAGAGGGAAGTCTCTGCATTTCCTATTGACTCACCACAAGAGGGAGAGTGACTGCATTTCCTATTGACTCACCACAGAGGGATGTCTGTAGTTCCTATTGACTCCCCACTAGAGGAGAGTGTCTGCAGTTCCTATTGACTCACCACTAGAGGGAGAGTGTCTGCAGTTCCTATTGACTCACCACTAGAGGGAGTGTTTGCAGTTCCTATTGACACCACTAGAGGGAGAAACACAGGAAACACATGGAAGGAGAACAGCAATTAAAGGGCATGTCCACCCCTTCTAAAAACTTTTTACACAATGTAGTGTGTTCTGGTCCAGCTCATCTGCCCGCCGGAACTGCAAGCAGGGGGCCGGACCGGCTGCCGCGGCTGTGATTGGCTGAGGGGCAGCCAATCACAGTCGCGGCTGCCAGTAAAGAAAAGGCGCTGGAACAAGGAGGTGTAAGTAAAGAAGGGAAGTGATATTGAAGTAATAAATACTTAATAAGGCGGGAGGGAGAGGGGGGAAAGGGCTCTACTGAGCATGCCTCATACCTTGATGAGGCTAGCCAAGCTACAGAAACAGGATGAGGCACTGACAGCTCCTACCCAGCAGTTTCCTGCACTTTTAAGAGGCAGACAGGAGACCCACAAGGAGCAGGGATGTAAGTTAAGGATTTTTTTTATTTTTTCAGTGGGCCATTAGTTGGTAAAATTTTAGTTTGGGGGGTGGACATGTCCTTTAAACAGACTGCAGGTAAGGTTTCTTGGGACAGGGGCCCCTGGATTTGGGACATAGGGGGGGCCTCTGGATTTGGGACAGAGGGTGTACTAGGGGACACTCTGTGCTTCTAGCGCCCGTTTTGTAGCAGGCTTAAGTCTATTTATACCTATATAATAAAATGCAAGTGTGCGTCCCTGTGTCTCTGTGTTGTGCCCTGCAGTTACCTCTTTTTTGCCACTTGTGGTGCATTCTATTCTTTAGGCTGCTGCAGTTTCCCTCCAGGCAGTGGCTTATCTTGTTAAAGATCCGGGGCATGTGCCCCGGATCTTTTACTAAGTGCCCCGAATGTCCTGCTAGCGCTTTGATAGCGCAAGTGCCCCGAACCTGCTAATGTGCTCTGACTGCCCTCCTTCCCGCCCTCCTACCAGTGCAGCAGGGAGAGCGGAGATTTAAACTCCTGCAAGTGGAGAGTGTGGCAGACAGAGGGAGAGAGAGAACATACTGAATCCTCCCTTCAGCGCAAGTGCCCCGAACCTGCTAATGTGTGCTGACTGCCCTCCTTCCCGCCCTCCCACCAGTGCAAAGCAGGGAGAGCGGGAGATTTACCTTCAGTAACACACGCCCGGTTGATTAGCGCTTGTGCGAAATGCCGGTTGATTATGCGCATGCGCGGATAGCATTGTCATGGTAACTGTTTAGACGCGCCGGTTGATTATGCGCATGTGCGGAAACCGCTGTCATGGTAACTGTTTAGACGCCTAAAGCGTATGGATGGCTGCACAGTACCTGCTATTTCCAGGTAATAGCGTAACAGTTAAGAGACAGAAGACCTCTTTTAGAGACAGTTAGCTTATGGAGGCTGAGGGAAAACAGTTCTATCCAAGTGTATGGACAGGGGCTGAGGGAAAAAAAGTCCCTTCAAAGTGTATGGACAGGGGCTGAGGGAAAAGGTCCCTCCAAAGTGTATGGACAGGGGCTGAGGGGAAAAGGTCCCTTCAAAGTGTATGGACAGGGGCTGAGGGGAAAAGGTCCCTCCAAAGTGTATGGACAGGGGCTGAGGGGAAAAGGTCTCTCCAAAGTGTATGGACAGGGGCTGAGGGGAAAAGGTCCCTCCAAGTGTATGGACAGGGGCTGAGGGGAAAAGGTCCCTCCAAAGTGTATGGAAATATTTATATCATATTTATATGAAAATAAATGTTCTACACATGTATTCAGCGCCCGTTTATGTAACGGGCTTAATGTCTAGTATATAATATATATAGTTATATTAGCCATATATGTAATGGCTAAATTATGCCCCAGTGCTCATGATTAACTAGAATGCAGTAAGGCCATTTATTGTCTAGATTGGAATATATTGTCTATCTGTGTTTATTAGTTTAGTTCCATCAGCACGTTATGTTGTTCTATAGTCTCAGCACTACAGAGAAGAATATTAAGAGCCACAAAAAAACAAAAATCTGCTATATGGATAAAACTAAGCACTTTATACTCCCATTGGTGTAAGTTTACTACTCTATGGTCGACTGTAAGGAATTCTATCCTCATGTTTGCTTCATACATTATGCACACCCTTCTGCTCTCCTGCTAATATTCTAGCTGTCTCTAAAGCACTGTGTACCTTTATGACACTGCATTAAGACACTTGCAAAATTGGCTACAGACATAACACCTGACAGAAAAACAGCATCTCTTTGAGATCAGAGAAATCCTGCATTGGGATCTCATACTTAAACTGACCCCTTCTGTTTGTGCAATTCCAGCATTTTATTTGTGTGCTTAAAAATGCAATGGCATGTCTGTCGGGAATATCAGATAACAATCTGCCCATGTGTACACACCCTTTGTAATATCCCTCCCACATGCATTCAATCAGTGAGATTACTCAAGCCGAAACCGCTCTGGTTACTTTCCCCATTTCAGGATGTTAACTCCCCAAATGGGCGTAAATAGTCAGGATATAGTAGTGCAAATAACTTATTGAAATTGGCTGCAAAGTTGTCTTTTACAATACCCACACAGCCGGCACAACAAAGGGGTTAAATTGTGCTAGCGGATATTGAATCAGCTCTGGGTAAATAAGGACCAATGTCTTGTATCATGCACAAGAAGGTTAAAACACACGCTTCTCTATTTCACAAATTTTGTTATAAGAAAAGTGCTCAATGTTTGGAGAAATTCTTTGTCGGGTTCCTTTCCTTGAAACTTTGGCAGTCCTGTCACAATAAAATAGATATGAAATGAAACTGCGGAGAAAATCCAAAAATCAGATTGAATCAGAGTTTTTTGAATTTTGGACAGAATTTTTCCAATGGTTTTAGTTTTTTGATAAAATGAGTTTTGGAAAAACGTAAAAATCTGTTGGATTCACAGATTTTTGAAACACGCAGTTCCGACTCAAAACCAGGTTTGTTTCAAAATTAGGATTCATCACTACAATAAAAGCTAGGTCTTTGTGGTTAGCAGGGTAAAAAGATTGCATCACAATGAAAAACACGAACAGCACACGGAGGCAGCAATTGGTACATCCGAAAGACCCAATACCAAAACACAAGAAAAGCGACTCATATATGCAGTGCAGTGAAGAATGCTCTGATTTGTATGTGGGGGAGACCAAACAGCAACTGCATCAACGTATGGCCCAGCACAGAAGAGCCAATTCCTCGGGTCAGGACTCACCTGTACCTGCATCTTAGGATAAAAGGACATACCTTTGAAGATTGTAATGTTAACATATTGGCGAAGAAACGTGACTGGTTCAAGAGAGTGTTAAGGAGGCCATTTATGTGAAAATAAAGAAACCAAGCCTAAATGAGGTGGGGGGGTTCGACACCAACTGCCTGCCATGTCAAATGCTGTTTTAACACCTTACTCTGGGCGTTCCTATAACACCTCTTAGCCACTATCCAATCACACCCTTAACACCTGGCTGTGATATGCTAATTGGGATTTTCCAGGGTACATAATTGCCACAGATTCTTGTACAAGTCATTCTGAATTGAGAAGCCAGTCGGATAGACTAGCGAAACGTCTTCAAGAACTACATTTCAAGTCCAGTTGATCTAATTGAATACAACAGATATACCATGACCTGGATGAATAAGAACCTTCACAAGCATCACAATGAAAAGTTTGGCCCTAAAGGAGCGTTTTTGCTATTTACCTTGAATGTCTTCTTATTTCCTACATTATGTGCTTTTTGTTCTCTACTGTACAACTAACCGACCACCAAGCTATATATGCTATAATGTATTATATATTATTGTTATTACATTAAAACTCCCATCAAATTCCTCCTGATACTTTAATGCTGGCCTGGCCATACACTACAAGATATCAGAGCAATTTGACGTTCAAATGAAAGAATCACCTCCAGACGTTCCTGCCATGTTCATCGTTCAGAACCATCATTGTGCATTAAAATGCCTATAGCGAAATAATCGATCAGACAGATGTCAGATTGTCTTGAGAATGTCACAAAGCAAGTCTAATAATGTATGACCAGAATAAGACTAGCAAAGTAAAAAAAAAAAAAGCAAAACACTTTTTTAAAAAAAATTTTAAGCAGTAAGTTTACTTCACATATATATTTGTACTACACAGTAAGGGGTATGCTGTATCTTCTAATTGTACAGATTTTTGAAAGTGGTCATTTGATTGTAATTTTTACAATTGCCAACTGTGACATAGCTAGTGATCACTATAATGTTACAATTCACTGTTGCTCTCTATTATAAAAAGAGCACACTTACATATTGTGATGCTATTATATTATAGAAGCACAAAGAAAATAATAGTATGTGTATATTTTTTTCTTTTAATAATATTAATAGTATTATATTTCACTGTTTTTTTCAGTGTCAAAAATTAACCTGTCTGATTTCCATTTCTCATGGGACCTTGCTAAAATGTTGTAGAAACTATCAATTTAAACATTAATAATATGTATTTGCAGTGATGATTTGCTCTTCAGAGGAAAAATTGTTAATTATCAAAGCATTTGTAGCTGCGATCAAAACATTCCTGTTCCCAAAAAGAGCTTGAAAAGCATGGGTTTACTAATCCTTGCTATGCAAACTGCAATATAAATTAGTACTTAAGGAATGCATGCTTGTTTATACAGAACTAACAACATTCTTTAAATTCAAGGACAAACCAACAGGGTGCAACAAGCAGCGAAAATCCAAAATTCTACTGTATTACAAACCAATGGGAATTTCACATGGTGATTTTTGATGGTCTGTGGCGGTATTTAACAGACAATAGGTCACTGGAACAGTGACAGCAATTAGTTGGCTTTACTTTTTAACTTCAAATTCACTTAAACTATAAATTCAGTGTGGGACAGTACAAGATCACCGATACAAACCTAAGGTATTCTACGAAAATTATTGTATTCTGAATCACAAAGGTAAGTTTTTTTTTTAAGCTGAAGCTTCTTGGGACATATTTAATAGTCAAATATTATACAGAATGGGAATTTTGTCATTGCCACGTACGTTAAGATATTGTGCAGCAGATTTCAGCAAGCCTAGTAGACTGTTGAAAACAAAAGGCACAGAAAGAAGAAAAACAAAGCCATTGGCAATATTAAAGGGGAACTATGGTCTTCATACAAGTGGCCTTTATTAAAAAGGGCACACTCTTTCTTAAATTGACTCCAGATCATGCTTCTATCTTCAGTTTATCCAATTTACAGCAGTATAAAGGGTGTTTTTTTTTTCTTGCTAGCACTGTGATGTATGACATCACCATATTTTGGGGTCTGCCTCCAAGTTTAAGGTTGAAGCATGCCCATTGCTGGGACAGAGCATAATCAGCTGCATTTAACCTCACCCCAAACTTCTAAATCATTTTAAAGCTAGCCACAAACCTGACTCAGACAGACCAGGAAGTGTAACTTTACAAGCCATAAAATGTAAGATCCCGAGAACCTAGAGACATTGTCCTAGGCTTGTTTGAAAGGTTGAAAGAGCTCTTTTAAACAGAGCCCTTTAAAATAGAGCACATAGAGACGACAGTTACCCTTTAACTTGTGGTTGATTGCTTTTATATGTATACCAATGTGAAGTAACAGCAGAAAACAGTCCCAGCAAGGACAGACAATTTGCAATCCAGCAGGATCATGGGAGTATAAAATGGGACCAAAAAACAGTAGTAAGTAGTAGTAACTTACTATCAGTGGTCAATGACCATTAATTTCTATGGAAGCCGCACAGATTACGGTCATATACATAACTACTACATTTACGGTAAATCCAAACAATGTGTGTTAGAACCCACCATTTAGGTGTAAGATTACGGAAGACCTTTAGCCCAAATAACGGTCCTTGAAGGTCTCCAGCTCCAAACTCTAACTGCAAAAAAAAAAAAAAAAAAAGGTTAAAATAGGTTGCAATAAAAAACCCAATTAAAGCAAAAATAGCCAGTAATTTGCAGCTTGTTAGGGCTAAGTTAGCTAAAAGGATTGAGGAGATTTACTCCGGTTTGTGGGGTGGTGTAATGTAATGTCACTGGATGTAGATAGCACAGGTGGTAAAGGAGGGTGTAGAATGGCCAGTGGTGGTATAAAGGAGGGGGAGGGAATAGTATGAGGATAGGGAGGCATGTGCATTGAAGTGCGTATATAAATTACCTAAAGGTATGTTTACAAATGCGAGAAGCCTGGCTGAGAAAATGGGAGAATTAGAGCTAATGGCTTTAAGTGAAAAATAAGATATAAAGGGTATGCAGAAACATGGTTAAATAAGTCGCATTACTAGGCTGTGAATTTAGAGAGATCCCCTATGGCATAGTAGATAAAATAGGAAAGGGGGAGGAGTATGTATTTATGCTAAACATGAGTTGGAAAAAATATAAAAGAAGAATAAACAGTTTTAATTTTAAAGCGGAGGCAATAATGATGGAATTGGGCAACAGGAAGTGGGTAAGTTTTGTTGGTGAATCAGATTCCAAGGGCTACAAGTTTGGTGAATGTTCTGATTAGGGGATTTTAACTGTACTGGCATTGATTGGATAGTGGAACTGCCAACACAGTAAAGGGTGATTGGTTCCTAAATTTGCTTTATGAACACAGAGTGTATTACATAGATATATAGGAACCTGGAAGCTTAGGGAATAATGACCATAAAATATTCAATCTATATACGTTTTTAAAAGGAAAAGTGTACTGGATTAACAAAGACTTAATTTCAGGAATCAAAATTTCCCTGGATAAAATAGCTCTTCAGCATATAAACTGGGATGATATCTTCTCAGGCAAAGATCTGAAAAAAGTGACTGTTTTTAAATGGGGTTCAAACTATTTTAAATCTAAATTTATACCCTTGGGAAATGTTAAAAATAAGTCCATACCCATGTGGCTTCATTCTGGTGTTAAGAGGGAAATGGCATGGAAGAAAGTGCCATTTAAAATCTCCAAGTCAGAGGAATGGAACAGTCTTTAGAAACTATAAAAACTGTAACAAGGATTTCAGAAAACAAGCTAGCTACTAAAATAAATAATGGTTAGGATAGCTGAACAAAGCAAGACTACCCTAAACTTTTTCGTATATTAAAAAGTTGTGGGGTTACGTATTAAATATGGGATAGGATAGTTACAGAGGATGCCGATATGCAAACATCTTATGTTTTTCCCTCTGTATACACTGTAGAACATCCAAGTAGAAATCATAGTATTAAAATTAATAATGGTTTACATGATGTAATTGCCTCTGGTTAATTAGGGTTAGTTTTAGAAACAAAAATAAGTTAATATTATAAATCCTCTGGACCAAATGAAATACATCCTCAGGTCCTTATGGAACTAGTTCAGTTTTAACTAGACTATTGTTTCTTATTTTCTCAGATCCCCTAATGCCTAGAAACATGCATCTGAATGGAAGTTAGTCATTCACAGACTGTTAAATACAGACCTCACTTCACTGGTAGGTAAGATACTGGAAAGTTTGATTCAGGAACTTATGATAGAATATGTTTAAAGGACTGACCTTATAAAGTAGTAATCAGCATGGATTTATAAGGAAGGATCTTGACAAACATACTTGCTTGAGTAGGAATTTGGCATATCAGTTGATGTGGTTATTTGGATTTTGCTAAGGCTTTGATATTTCCCCCATAGGCATCTTATGTATAAATTAAGGTCTGTTGGCTTGGGTGGCACATTTGTGCATGGATAGAAAATCAGTTGATGGTCGATACAGAGAATTATTGTTAATGGTGCTTTCTCAATGTGGACTAAAGCTTTAGGTATACCAAAGGGTTGTTTGTTAGGGCCACTTCTTTTAAATCTGTTTTTTTTGACTGAAATCAGGTATCTGTGTTTACTGACGTCACAAAACTTTTTCGACCACTAAAAGCTTCAGATGATGTGTTCCATTGCAGGTGGATCTAGATAGAATGTCACATTGGGCTTCTAAATGGTAGATGAGATTCAATGTTAATAAATGTAAGGTAATGCATTTTGGACTTAAACTGCCTTGAGCCACTTAAATGGCTCTGTTACTGTAAGTGAATCTCAGTAAAAAAGGATTTTGGAGTTTTAGTGGAACACAAACTTAACAAAGCAGCGCTAGGCAGCAACAGCTAGAGCCAGCAAGATATTGTCTTATATAAAGAGGGTATGGGGATTCAGAGAGAAAAATATTATTCCCTCTATTTACAAAAGCAATGGCTATATGCTCTGCAGTTTATAAAGGGAATGTCCACCGCTCTTTTCAAAAATGAATACATTTTAGATTACCCCCCCAAAGCTTTAATTCGGCTCCCACACAGAGCTATTATACTTATATGCTCCTCCTCGCTCCACCTCCGCGGCTCTGCACTTCTGGATAAGGCAGTAGTGTCGGCTTGCCATTGACTGCCATTCCCAGAGTAGTCTCCACTACGGCTGCTCAAGAACACAAAAAGAACACAGCAGCCGCATGGAGACTGAGTGAGGAACCTGGAAGCGGCGGTGGAGTGAGGAGCTTGTAAGTATAAAACTCTGTGTGGGAGCCGATTTAAAGCTTTTGACTAAAACGTTCTTTAGGTTTTGGGGGGTAATCTACAATATATTCATTTTTGAAAGAGGGTGGACATTCTCTTTAAATCCTGCGTAAAAAAAAAAAAAAGGTACATCTTAGAAATGGAAAGGATTTAGAGAAGGAAAGTAATTAATAAAACAGATTGGATAAGTTACAATTATCCACACTAGAGAAACAGCGCTTGCATGGGATATAATCAGTGTGTACAAATACATTTATTGTTCTTTTACGGTTAGAATGGTAAACTAGGAACGGTCTTTCCAATGGACGCGGTTATGGCAGGTTCATTGAATAGTTTAAAAAAATCTGCATGAGTTTCTAAAAATAAAAAAAATTTTGCAGGTTACTGGATTGATACACAAAGTTGGAGTTGATCGAGGGATAATCCTGATTGCCTCTTGAAGTCAGGAATCTTCCCCTTCATATTGTTTTTTGGTGCCTTCCTTTGGATCAACGGTTAGAATGAAATGGGTATTGTCGAGCAGGTTGGACTAGATGGCTTATGTCTCTACAATACTATAATATATTGGATTGCAAGTCTGTAAACTAGCTCCAAATAGATACATCTTTTGGAGGTGTGGCTATTGACATTTTAATAACATGCCTGTCACTGAGCAACAGGGCTCATGGCTGCTAAAATGTGTTTCGCACTGGGTATAAAGTTCAGTGGATCAAGACACAAAGCAAATATGATACTAACAGGACCCCCAAACCCTAGCATTACTTTGCATTCTCACAAATTTCCCAGTTACTGTTAGATTTTCTTCTCTCCTCTACACTATTATGAGCTCAGGTAGCTGCCACAACTAATTGGGTGTGACTGTTGGTTGCTACCTGGAAAGGACCGGGGTAGGAAGAAGAGGGACCGTTGGCAGATTTTACACACTTTTATATATATATCATATCATTTTAATAAACTTATCGATTATATTAAATATGTAACAATATTAAACAGTAGCCCACAACAAATTTATTTAAAAATATATAGTCCGTATCAAAATTTAGAAGCAATTTTTCCACCAGCCTATGAATCCCTGGCCTAGATTATGCTGTAATAATAAAAAAAACAAATACTTTCAAAAACTTCTAAACCTGTTGAAATGTATCTCTCTTGGAAGACAGACCCCTAGTTCTTTAGAAAGGAGAAAAATGTGCTTTTAACTTTATGCTATCTCAGAATTATTTTCCAACAGTTTAACATTTTGCACAGGCACATGTTAAAAGGGCATAATGAAGGGAGAACAAGGTGGTTGAAAAAGGTTCATGCATTATCTTCACTAGAGAAACAAAATGCTAGTTTACCTTTAAATCAATATGTGCTGTTATTTCATAAAGAAAAGTCATAATATACCTTTGGGCAAAAATCTGGGTTATATAACAATACAAACTATTGTTTTTATCTAGAGTATGTTACAATTGCCTTACATTCAACTGCAATTGGCTAAATGATGTGATTGTGCACTTAATGAGACAATAAAACACATTAGCAAAGGGACCCTGAATTCAAAACTTCAAATATAATTTAAATGCAGAAGGCATTTTTAAAGAATATCAATAATAATAGAGCTAAAACTTCAAAAAGATTGAGGTTAAGAACCCCCTTCACAAATAGCACTGACCTATAAGTTTATTACAGATCATAGTTTCTGGTAATATATCAGTCAGATGTCTTGATTCTTTTACTTTGACTGTTTGGCCTTTGGCCAGTGCCCCATTCAGACCTTAAATTATAACTGGTGGTGATTCTGATTTAATCTCTCTTTCTTGTTGGCAGCAAAGTCTCTTTCTTCAAGCACAGGAAGCTTGCATAAAAGAAAAGACCTCTCTGGAGGAGACCGCGGGTCTGATAACTACTCTCCTTTCTGAATCTAATTAAGGGTCTTCGGATGAATTGCTGCTTTTTTGCATTTCCATTTTGTTACACTCCAGTGTTTTCAGGTCTCACAGTGGCTGGGGACTGTTCTCCAGAGTCTCATGTTAAACCATGTCAGCAGTTCTGCTTCAGAACAGACTTTGAAGTTAGCGAATGCGTTTACTGTCTCATTTGCCAGTCTGGGTGACTTTCAGTCTGCTTTTCAATGTTAATCGGACATTGTTCATGTCTCAGCAGTACCAGACGCTTGTTAAAGCTTCACTATTTATATACTCATTACAATTATATACAAGTTTGAGGAGACTTAAATGAAGAAACCTAACTTCTTATTCTTCCTTAGCAGTTGTAAAATGCTAAACGGGAGCTTCTTGCTCTAGAAAAAGTACTGTAAAGTTCGAAGTTCTTTATACTCATTCCCCCTGGTTATAGGCATTCTTCTTCTTTCTAGCATGTTTCGTAGTTAAGGCACCATCATCTATGCACAATTTATTTGCCCAATGTGCTGTACTCTTCGCAGAAAGGCTTGAATTATTACCTGCACTGAAGTGCATAGCTTCTTGCTGGTAGAGAAGACTAACACACCCCCTAATGGTAGAATATACTTTGCACCACAATAGTGTTCTCACAGGCTTCTCTCTGAGGCACCATTTAGCCTGTGGCATTTTCATAATAACAGGCAACTATAAAACAAATGGCTAGTGGGTAGCTAAGGGTACCCAGAAGTGGCCATTTTGTGCTCATTCAAGAACCAAACAACACACCTCCTGTGGGCAGCAGTGATATAGAATTCAGTGGGCAGAAATTCAGTAACCTGGCTTGCTTCCTTTATCTTAAAAAGTTACATTTTTAGAAGCTACAGCCAATCAAACAGTCTGATGGAGCATTACCTAAAGTGCTGCTCTTTAGATTGGACTGGCGGCAGAGAGAGTTTTTTCTGAGCATGCCGTAATAACGGATACCTCCTCATGAATAGATGCACACTGGCTAATTTGCAACATATGTTATCATTCAAGAGCACATCAGAATCATGATTAACTTAACCCTAAATAAAATTAAATATGAGCTTCAGTATAATTTAAGTATGTTGCTTACCTCTCTACCTCCCCATCCTTGGCTGAGTCACTTTCCTAAGAGCAAGGTTTATTGACCCCCCACCATTGCCATTCTGTGTGGAAAGGCTGCCAGAGAGAATTGCTGTACAGTGGCAGTCAAGGGGGCCTGAAAATAAGAACAAATGTCTGAAACTAAACATTACAATACACATAACTAAATCCTTATCTAATAATCTTTAAACATATTTGGCCATTTAGTATTCTTATATCCTTATAGTCATCATTATAAAATCTGTCTATTTTGGTAAAAGGGTCCATGTGAATTATATATGTCAGCAGGATGGGCACCCTGTGTAAGACCTCATTTAAGATGCATCAAGGATTTGTTAGCTGATGACCTGTATGTTACATAGCAACAAAGGCAAAAAAACCAAACATTTTAGGGTCAGTGAAACCCCCCCAGTGATATGCCTTCTGCAACAGGTTGCACACCACAAAGGTCACCCCCTTATGCAAGCATAGACTGACAAAAGACTACACTGGTCTAATCATGTAGTGTGATATTTACTACCAAAATTCCCTGCTTTGGAACATGATCGTCCTTCTGGCTCCTATTGCTTGTTTTAAAGTGTATGTGCATAAATTGATTTGATGTCTAATCTATGTCACAGCAATCGTACACAGCCAAAAAATGGTAATAACACAACGATACATTGTTTTATAAATGTGATAATTTGAATGTTTAACAGCAAATGCATGCGGGAGCTTAGTGAGACTATCAAAATTCTGGTTATTGATAAAATAAATTAATACTTATCAATGAAAGATTAAGCCACACCCTCCATGACTCTCTCACTATAAGGGAGATTCAATAAAAGTTCTTATTGTTTAAAATGGTGTTAATTTTGCCCCAACCAATCATCTTTTTTAACATTTAAAAGCCAACATCTGATTGGTTGGGGCAAAATTAGCACCATTTTTAACGATAAGAACTTTATTGAATAACCCTGTATGTTTCATAAATTTGGTCTCTCTGGGCTCATATTCCTATGCCTCCCCTTTGCCTGACTGGCTTAGATAATAACAGCATTAAAGTAAACACTGTTTTTTCACAGATATCGGACTTGCTGTACCAATGTTGATCTAATATATTATATAAGAATTTGTACTGTTGTGCATCACTTCCATTCCCAATGGATGTACACTGTTTAAATATTTAATATTTAATCAGTAAAAATATTGAACTTAAATACATTGTTCCAAAAAAATAAAAATCTTCTCCATTCTCCATGTCCATCTCTTTTTGTAATTTTTTGACATATAGTAGGGCTAGTTCCCCCAGCCCCAACCGCTATAATATATTTTCCAGAACTCCCCCGATCGTTACTTACCTTCTCTTATCCTCCGCCGCACTGTTCCGGCCTCTGCTCTCATGAATCTGCAAGCAGGGCCGGACTGGCAACCGCGTCCCTGATTGGCTGAGAGGCAGCCAATCACGGACACGGCTGCCAGCTGCACACACAGAACCCCGGGGGAGAGGGTAAGTTAGTAGAGTGCGGGGGAGTTCTGTAAAATATATTATAGCGTTAGGCTGGGGGAACTAGTCCACTATGTGCCTAAGGGGTTTTACACTAGGGAGGAGAGAGCCAATGAGGGAGTGAAGGGCTCTCTGAGCAAGCCAAAAACCTTTGAGAGGACAGCTCGAAGCAGAAACCAATTTCCCTGGTGGCCAGGCTCCTGGTGGTCAGTTTTCTGGACTTTGGAGGGACATTAAAGGAGAACTATTTGGAGCAGAGGGATGTAAGGTAAGGATTTTTATACACTACAAAGTGGGTCCAGTAGGGGGGGAAATTATAGTTTTGGGGGTGCACATGCCCTTTAAGTTTTCTTCTCACATAAACTTGTTATGAGATTCCCCTTTAAAAAACATTTGCTAAAACCTAGCATTTGTTTTTTTACAGTTGCTTATATACAATGTGTGCAGATAACTTACAGCTAAGTGGGTAATTGAATCTCTTATAAATAAAGATGAGAAAGTTGTTTATACAATGTGACATCGCTATTTGTTGCTGCTTTGACTTGCAAATTCAGAAAGTTTTTTTTTTTTTAATGAAAAAACATTAGCTGAGTTTTACCTCAATAGACTGGGAGATGTGCATTCGGTTTAATTTCAACCTGGGGAAAGCCACTTCCTTGGCACGTCTTCGAAATCTTCATCATAGCGATCAAACAACTCTGTAGCATCAACTCCAACACTAATTGTACCCTGGGTAAAAAACAAACAAAACGAAAACACAGATGAACCTTAGTAACAGAGATATAACAATTTTACAACACATCAGACATTATCTCAAAACATGTGATCTATGGCTTATTTTAGAAGTAACACTGAAGGCTTTTTTTAAACCTAATTTGAAAACCACAGTTTAACATTTGCTATTCAAAATGACTCAGTCCCAAAAAGCATAAAGCCAATGCAGAACTATGCACTAAAGGTCATTCTATCAAAATTTCTACTGACCCTGTATTTGCCAGACCCATCAGAAAGCACAAAAATGTTTATCTACATTTTTTTACACATATAATGCTAGGGTACATTTTGTGCCACTAGTAGCTCCAGTAGCAATCTGTTACAATCCAATGCGGATCAGAATCAATTAAAGAAACCTTAGGTTACTAAGACAATTGATAAGAAAAGTAACTTTAAAGAAAATGAGAAAAGATGGAAAGGAAAGTCAGATGAAAGAGGGAGAAATGGATCAGCAACAGCACAGCTATTAAAAGAAACGAGGCACACTAAATCCAGTCAACTGATTAACTTTGCAGCCAAGGGAATGTACACAACACATTATGTGCCATGGATTTTATGTGTATTGCTTCATTCAGTTTTACTGTAGTTTTGGCCTTTTGCATGATGCTATCAGCTTAAAAAATAAGAGAGGGAGAGTCTCTGCATTTCCTATTGACTCACCACAAGAGGGAGAGTGACTGCATTTCCTATTGACTCACCACAAGAGGAGTGCTGTAGTTCCTATTGACTCACCACTAGAGGGAGAGTGTCTGCAGTTCTATGACTCACACTAGAGGGAGAGTGTCTGCAGTTCCTATTGAATCTCACCACTAGAGGGAGTGTTTGCAGTTCCTATTGACACCAATGAGGGAGAAACACAGGAAACACATGGAAGGAGAACAGCAATTAAAGGGCAGTCCACCCCTTCTAAAAACTTTTTACACAATGTAGTGTGTTCTGTCCAGCTCATCTGCCCGCCGGAACTGCAAGCAGGGGGCCGGACCGGCTGCCGCGGCTGTGATTGGCTGAGGGGCAGCCAATCACAGTCGCGGCTGCCAGTAAAGAAAGGCGCTGGAACAAGGAGGTGTAAGTAAAGAAGGGAAGTGAATTGAAGTATAAATAATTATAAGGGGGAGGAGAGGGGGGAAAGGGCTCTACTGAGCATGCCTCATACCTTGATGAGGCTAGCCAAGCTACAGAAACAGGATGAGGCACTGACAGCTCCTACCAGCAGTTTCCTGCACTTTTAAGAGGCAGAACAGGAGAACCACAAGGAGCAGGGATGTAAGTTAAGGATTTTTTTATTTTTTTCAGTGGGGCCATTAGTTGGTAAAATTTTAGTTTGGGGGGTGGACATGTCCTTTAAACAGACTGCAGGTAAGGTTTTTGGGACAGGGGCCCCTGATTTGGGACATAGGGGGGGCCTCTGGATTTGGGACAGAGGGGGTACTAAGGGGACACTCTGTGCTTCTAGCGCCCGTATTGTAGCAGGCTTAATGTCTAGTTATATCCTATATAATAAAATGCAAGTGTGCGTCCCTGTGTCTCTGTGTGTGTGCCCTGCAGTTACCTCTTTTTGCCACTTGGTGTGCATTCTTTCTTTAGGCTGCTGCAGTTTCCCTCCAGGCAGTGGCTTATCTATGTTAAAAGATCCGGGGCATGTGCCCCGGATCTTTTGCTAAGTGCCCCGAATGTCCTGCTAGCGCTTTGATAGCGCAAGTGCCCCGAACCTGCTAATGTGCTCTGACTGCCTCCTTCCCGCCCTCCTACCAGTGCAGCAGGGAGAGCGGGAGATTTAAACTCCTGCAAGTGGAGAGTGTGGCAGACAGAGGGAGAGAGAGAACATACTGAATCCTCCCTTCAGCGCAGTGCCCCGAACCTGCTAATGTGTGCTGACTGCCCTCCTTCCCGCCCCCCACCAGTGCAAAGCAGGGAGAGCGGGAGATTTACCTTCAGTAACACACGCGCCGGTTGTAAGGCGCTTGTGCGAATGGGTTGATTATGCGCATGCGCGGATAGCATTGTCATGGTAACTGTTTAGACGCGCGGTTGATTATGCGCATGTGCGGAAACCGCTGTCATGGTAACTGTTTAGACGCTAAAGCGTATGGATGGCTGCACAGTACCTGCTATTCCAGGTAATAGCGTAACAGTTAAAGAGACAGAAGACCTTTTAGAGACAGTTAGCTTATGGAGGGCTGAGGGAAAACAGTTCATCCAAGTGTATGGACAGGGGCTGAGGAAAAAAAAGTCCCTTCAAAGTGTATGGACAGGGGCTGAGGGGAAAAGGTCCCTCCAAAGTGTATGGACAAGGGTGCAGGGGAAAAAAAGTCCCTTCAAAGTGTATGGACAGGGGCTGAGGGGAAAAGGTCCCTCCAAAGTGTATGGACAGGGGCTGAGGGGAAAAGGTCTCTCCAAAGTGTATGGACAGGGGCTGAGGGGAAAAGGTCCCTCCAAAGTGTATGGAAATATTTATATTCATATTTATATGAAAAATAAATGTTTCTACACATGTATTCTAGCGCCCGTTTATGTAACGGGCTTAATGTCTAGTATATAATATATATAGTATATATTAGCCATATATGTAATGGCTAAATTATGCCCCAGTGCTCATGATTACACTAGAATGCAGTAAGGCCATTATATTGTCTAGATTGGAATATATTGTCTATCTGTGTTATTAGTTTAGTTCCATCAGCACGTTATGTTGTTCTATAGTCTCAGCACTACAGAGAAGAATATTAAAGAGCCACAAAAAAACAAAAATCTGCTATATGGATAAAACTAAGCACTTTATACTCCCATTGGTGTAAGTTTACTACTCTATGGTCGACTGTAAGGAATTCTATCCTCATGGTTGCTTCATACATTATGCACACCCTTCTGCTCTCCTGCTAATATTCTAGCTGTCTCTAAAGCACTGTGTACCTTTATGACACTGCATTAAGACACTTGCAAAATTGGCTACAGACATAACACCTGACAAGAAAAACAGCATCTCTTTGAGATCAGAGAAATCCTGCATTGGGATCTCATACTTTAACTGACCCCTTCTGTTTGTGCAATTCCAGCATTTTTATTTGTGTGCTTAAAAATGCAAATGGCATGTCTGTCGGGAATATCAGAATACAATCTGCCCATGTGTACACACCCTTTGTAATATCCTCCCCACATGCATTCAATCAGTGAGATTTACTCAGAGCCGAAACCGCTCTGGGTACTTTCCCCCATTTCAGGATGTTAACTCCCCAAATGGGCGTTAAATAGTCAGGATATATGTAGTGCAAATAACTTATTGAAATTGGCTGCAAAGTTGTCTTTTACAATACCCACACAGCCGGCACAACAAAGGGGTTAAATTGTGCTAGCGGATATTGAATCAGCTCTGGGTAAATAAGGACCAATGTCTTGTATCATGCACAAGAAGGTTAAAAAACACACGCTTCTCTATTTCACAAATTTTGTTATAAGAAAAGTGCTCAATGTTTGGAGAAATTCTTTGTCGGGTTCCTTTCCCTGAAACTTTGTGCAGTCCTGTCACAATAAAATAGATATGAATGAAACTGCGGAGAAAATCCAAAAATCAGATTGAATCAGAGTTTTTTGAATTTTGGACAGAAATTTTCCAATGGTATTTTAGTTTTTGATAAAATGAGTTTTGGAAAAACGTAAAAATCTGTTGGATTCACAGATTTTTGAAACACGCAGTTCCGACTCAAAAACCAGGTTTGTTTCAAAATTAGGATTCATCACTACAATAAAAGCTATGGTCTTTGTGGTTAGCAGGGTAAAAAGATTGCATCACAATGAAAAACCGAACAGCACACTGAGGCAGCAATTGGTACATCCGAAAGACCCAATACCAAAACACAAGAAAAGCGACATCATATATGCAGTGCAGTGCAGTGAAGAATGCTCTGATTTGTATGTGGGGGAGACCAAACAGCAACTGCATCAACGTATGGCCCAGCACAGAAGAGCCAATTCCTCGGGTCAGGACTCAGCCGTGTACCTGCATCTTAAGGATAAAGGACATACCTTTGAAGATTGTAATGTTAACATATTGGCGAAGGAACGTGACTGGTTCAAGAGAGGTGTTAAGGAGGCCATTTATGTGAAAATAAAGAAACCAAGCCTAAATAGAGGTGGGGGGGGTTCGACACCAACTGTCTGCCATGTACAATGCTGTTTTAACACCTTACTCTGGGCGTTCCTATAACACCTCTTAGCCACTATCTAATCACACCCTTAACACCTGGCTGTGATATGCTAATTGGGATTTTCCAGGGTACATAATTGCCACAGATTCTTGTACAAGTCATTCTGAATTGAGAAAGCCAGTCGGATGACTAGCGAAACGTCTTCAAGAACTACATTTCAAGTCCAGTTGATCTAATTGAATACAACAGATATATCTAGGCCATTGTTTCTTATTTTTGCTGATTCCCTCATGTCCGGTGGTGTGCCTCTGGATTGGAAAAAGGCTGATGTTATTCCAATATTCAAAAAGGGTAGTCGTTCACAGCCGGGTAATTACAGGCCTGTAAGTTTAACTTCAGTGGTGGGGAAGATCCTGGATCCTGGATTCCCTCATGTCTGGTGGTGTGCCTCGGGATTGGAAAAAGGCTGATGTTAAGCTAGGTACACACCTAGCGATTTTTCCTCCTGACCGACCGGTCGATACTTTCGACCGGTCGGCCAGGAGGAAGGACTGCCGCGTCTGACAGTTACCGCGACTGATCGAGGTTTTCCACGTTTCGGACGAACGGTCAGTCGGACATGGGCGCATTCGGATGTGATCATTTCGGTCCGATCGACCGATACACTGAACTATCGGTCGATCGGACCGAAATATCTCATCGTGTGTACCCAGCTTTATTCCAATATTCAAAAAGGGTAGTCGTTCACAGCTGGGTAATTACAGGCCTGTAAGTTTAACTTCAGTGGTGGGAAAGATCCTGGAAAGTTTAATAAGGGAACATTTTCTAGAGTATGTTTCAAGGACTGACATTATAAGAAGTAACCAGCATGGATTTAGGAGGAATAGATCTTGTCAAACTAACTTGCTTGGTTTTTATGAGGAAGTAAGTAGAAGTTTAGACTCTGGCATAGCAGTAGATGTAGTTTACTTGGATTTTGCAAAGGCTTTTGATACAGTCCCACATAGGCAACTAATGTATAAGCTAAGGTCTGTTGGTCTGGGGAGTCACATTTGTACATGGATAGAAAATTGGTTAATGAATAGGATGCAGAGAGTAGTTGTAAATGGAGCTTCATCATTATGGACCAAAGTGCTAAGTGGGGTGCCACAGGGTTCTGTGTTGTGGCCGCTTCTATTTAATCTATTTATTAATGATTTGGAAGTGGGTATTGTCAGCAAGGTTTCTGTGTTTGCTGATGATACAAAACTTTGTCGACCGTTAAAAACTTCAGAGGATGTGCAATCGTTAACGTGACTGGTTCAAGAGAGGTGTTAAGGAGGCCATTTATGTGAAAATAAAGAAACCAAGCCTAAATAGAGGTGGGGGGGTTCGACACCAACTGCCTGCCATGTACAATGCTGTTTTAACACCTTACTCTGGGCGTTCCTATAACACCTCTTAGCCACTATCCAATCACACCCTTAACACCTGGCTGTGATATGCTAATTGGGATTTTCCAGGGTACATAATTGCCACAGATTCTTGTACAAGTCATTCTGAATTGAGAAAGCCAGTCGGATGACTAGCGAAACGTCTTCAAGAACTACATTTCAAGTCCAGTTGATCTAATTGAATACAACAGATATACCATGACCTGGATGAATAAGAACCTTCACAAGCATCACAATGAAAAGTTTGGCCCTAAAGGAGCAGTTTTTGCTATTTACCTTGAATGTCTTCTTATTTCCTACATTATGTGCTTTTTGTTCTCTACTGTACAACTAACCGACCACCAAGCTATATATGCTATAATGTATTATATATTATTGTTATTACATTAAAACTCCCATCTAAATTCCTCCTGATACTTTAATGCTGGCCTGGCCATACACTACAAAGATATCAGAGCAATTTGACGTTCAAATGAAAGAATCACCTCCAGACGTTCCTGCCATGTTCATCGTTCAGAACCATCATTGTGCATTAAAATGCCTATAGCGAAATAATCAGTCCAGACAGATGTCAGATTGTCTTGAGAATGTCACAAAGCAAGTCTAATAATGTATGACCAGAATAAGACTAGCAAAGTAAAAAAAAAAAAGCAAAACAACTTTTTTAAAAAAATTATTAAGCAGTAAGTTTACTTCACATATATATTTGTACTACACAGTAAGGGGTATGCTGTATCTTCTAATTGTACAGATTTTTGAAAGTGGTCATTTGATCTGTAATTTTTACAATTGCCAACTGTGACATAGCTAAGTGATCACTATAATGTTACAATTCACTGTTGCTCTCTATTATAAAAAGAGCACACTTACATATTGTGATGCTATTATATTATAGAAGCACAAAGAAAATAATAGTATGTGTATATTTTATTCTTTTAATAATATTAATAGTATTATATTTCACTGTTTTTTTCAGTGTCAAAAATTAACCTGTCTGATTTCCATTTCTCATGGGACCTTGCTAAAATGTTGTAGAAACTATCAATTTAAACATTAATAATATGTATTTGCAGTGATGATTTGCTCTTCAGGAGGAAAAATTGTTAATTATCAAAGCATTTGTAGCTGCAGTCAAAACATTCCTGTTCCCAAAAAGAGCTTGAAAAGCATGGGTTTACTAATCCTTGCTATGCAAACTGCAATATAAATTAGTACTACTAAGGAATGCATGCTTGTTTATACAGAACTAACAACAATTCTTTAAATTCAAGGACAGAACCAACAGGGTGCAACAAGCAGCGAGAAATCCAAAATTCTACTGTATTACAAACCAATGGGAATTTCACATGGTGATTTTTGATGGTCTGGCGGTATTTAACAGGACAAATAGGTCACTGGAACAGTGACAGCAATTAGTTGGCTTTACTTTTTAACTTCAAATTCACTTAAACTATAAATTCAGTGTGGGACAGTACAAGATCACCGATACAAACCTAAGGTATTCTACAGAAAATTATTGTATTCTGAATCACAAAAGGTAAGTTTTTTTTTTAAGCTGAAGCTTCTTGGGACATATTTAATAGTCAAATATTATACAGAATGGGAATTTTGTCATTGCCACGTAACGTTAAGATATTGTGCAGCAGATTTCAGCAAGCCTAGTAGACTGTTGAAAACAAAAGGCACAGAAAGAAAGAAAAACAAAGCCATTGGCAATATTAAAGGGGAACTATGGTCTTCATACAAGTGGCCTTTATTAAAAAGGGCACACTCTTATCTTTAAATTGACTCCAGATCATGCTTCTATCTTCAGTTTATCCAAAGTTACAGCAGTATAAAGGGTGTTTTTTTTTCTTGCTAGCACTGTGATGTATGACATCACCATAATTTTGGGGTCTGCCTCCAAGTTTAAGGTTGAAGCATGCCCATTGCTGGGACAGAGCATAATCAGCTGCATTATAAGCCTCACCCCTAAACTTCTAAATCATTTTTAAAGCTAGCCACAAACCTGACTCAGACAGACCAGGAAGTGTAACTTTACAAGCCTATAAAATGTAAGATCCCGAGAACCTAGAGACATTGTCCTAGGCTTGTTTGAAAGGTATGAAAGAGCTCTTTTAAACAGAGCCCTTTAAAATAGAGCACATAGAGACGACAGTTACCCTTTAACTTGTGGTTGATTGCTTTTATATGTATACCAATGTGAAGTAACAGCAGAAAACAGTCCCAGCAAGGACAGACAATTTGCAATCCAGCAGGATCATGGGAGTATAAAATGGGACCAAAAAACAGTAGTAAGTAGTAGTAACTTACTATCAGTGGTCAATGACCATTAATTTCTATGGGAAGCCGCACAGATTACGGTCATATACATAACTACTACATTTACGGTAAATCCAAACAATGTGTGTTAGAACCCACCATTTAGGTGTAAGATTACGGAAGACCTTTAGCCCAAATAACGGTCCTTGAAGGTCTCCAGCTCCAAACTCTAACTGCAAAAAAAAAAAAAAAAAAAAGGTTAAAATAGGTTGCAATAAAAAACCCAATTAAAGCAAAAATAGCCAGTAATTTGCAGCTGTTGAGGGCTAAGTTAGCTAAAAGGATTGGAGGAGATTTTACTCCTGGTTTGTGGGGTGGTGTAATGTAAATGTCACTGGAGTAGATAGCACAGGTGGTAAAGGAGGGTGTAGAATGGCCAGTGGTGGTATAAAGGAGGGGGAGGGAATAGTATAGAGGATAGGGAGGCATGTGCATTGAAGTGCGTATATAAATTACCTAAAAGGTATGTTTACAAATGCGAGAAGCCTGGCTGAGAAAATGGGAGAATTAGAGCTAATGGCTTTAAGTGAAAAATAAGATATAAAGGGTATAGCAGAAACATGGTTAAATAAGTCGCATTACTAGGCTGTGAATTTAGAGAGATACTCCTATAGGCATAGTAGATAAAATAGGAAAGGGGGAGGAGTATGTATTTATGCTAAACATGAGTTGAAGAAAAAATATAAAAGAAGAAATAACAGTTTTAATTTTAAAGCGGAGGCAATAATGATGGAATTGGGCAACAGGAAGTAGGGTAAAGTTATTGTTGGTGAATCAGATTCCAAGGGCTACAAGTTTGGTGAATGTTCTGATTAGGGGGATTTTAACTGTACTGGCATTGATTGGAATAGTGGAACTGCCAACACAGTAAAGGGTGATTGGTTCCTAAATTTGCTTTATGAACACAGAGTGTATTACATAGATATATAGGAAACTGGAAGCTTAGGGAATAATGACCATAAAATATTTCAATCTAATATACGTTTTTAAAAGGAAAAGTGTACTGGATTAACAAAGACTTAATTTCAGGAAATCAAAATTTCCCTGGATATAAATAGCTCTTCAGCATATAAACTGGGATGATATCTTCTCAGGCAAAGATACTGAAAAAAGTGGACTGTTTTTAAATGGGGTTCAAACTATTTTAAATCTAAATTTATACCCTTGGGAAATGTTAAAAATAAGTCCATACCCATGTGGCTTCATTCTGGTGTTAAGAGGGAAATGGCATGGAAGAAAGTGCCATTTAAAATCTCCAAGTCAGAGGGAATGGAACAGGTCTTTAGAAACTATAAAAACTGTAACAAGGATTTCAAGAAAACAAGCTAGCTAGCTAAAATAAATAATGAAGTTAGGATAGCTGAACAAAGCAAGACTAACCCTAAAACTTTTTTACGTATATTAAAAAGTTGTGGGGTTACGTATTAAATAATGGGGATAGGATAGTTACAGAGGATGCCGATAATGCAAACATCTTAATGTTTTTTCCCTCTGTATACACTGTAGAACATCCAAGTAGAAATATCATAGTATATAAAATTAATAATGGTTTACATGATGTAATTGCACTCTGGTTAAATTAGGGTATAGTTTAGAAACAACTAAATAAGGTTAATATTAATAAATCCTCTGGACCAAATGAAATACATCCTCAGGTCCTTATGGAACTAAGTTCAGTTTTAACTAGACTATTGTTTCTTATTTTCTCAGATCCCCTAATGCCTAGAAACATGCATCTGAATGGAAGTTAGTCATTCACAGACTGTTAAATACAGACCTCACTTCACTGGTAGGTAAGATACTGGAAAGTTTGATTCAGGAACTTATGATAGAATATGTTTAAAGGACTGACCTTATAAAGTAGTAATCAGCATGGATTTATAAGGAATGGATCTTGACAAACATACTTGCTTGAGTAGGAATTTGGCATATCAGTTGATGTGGTATATTTGGATTTTGCTAAGGCTTTGATATTTCCCCCATAGGCATCTTATGTATAAATTAAGGTCTGTTAGGCTTGGGTGGCACATTTGTGCATGGATAGAAAATCAGTTGATGGTCAGATACAGAGAATTATTGTTAAATGGTGCTTTCTCAATGTGGACTAAAGCTTTAGGTATACCAAAGGGTTGTTTGTTAGGGCCACTTCTTTTAAATCTGTTTATTAATGACTGAAATCAGGTATCTGTGTTTACTGACGTCACAAAACTTTTTCGACCACTAAAAGCTTCAGATGATGTGTTACCATTGCAGGTGGATCTAGATAGAATGTCACATTGGGCTTCTAAATGGTAGATGAGATTCAATGTTAATAAATGTAAGGTAATGCATTTTGGACTTAAACTGCCTTGAGCCACTTAAATGGCTCTGTTACTGTAAGTGAATCTCAGTAAAAAAGGATTTTGGAGTTTTAGTGGAACACAAACTTAACAAAAGCAGCGCTAGGCAGCAACAGCTAGAGCCAGCAAGATATTGTCTTATATAAAGAGGGGTATGGGGATTCAAGAGAGAAAAATATTATTCCCTCTATTTACAAAAGCAATGGCTATATGCTCTGCAGTTTATAAAGGGAATGTCCACCGCTCTTTTCAAAAATGAATACATTTTAGATTACCCCCCCAAAGCTTTAATTCGGCTCCCACACAGAGCTATTATACTTATATGCTCCTCCTCGCTCCACCTCCGCGGCTCTGCACTTCTGGATAAGGCAGTCAGTGTCGGCTTGCCATTGACTGCCATTCCCAGAGTAGTCTCCACTACGGCTGCTCAAGAACACAAAAAGAACACAGCAGCCGCAGTGGAGACTGAGTGAGGAACCTGGAAGCGGCGGTGGAGTGAGGAGCTTGTAAGTATAATAACTCTGTGTGGGAGCCGATTTAAAGCTTTTGACTAAAACGTTCTTTAGGTTTTGGGGGGTAATCTACAATATATTCATTTTTGAAAAGAGGGGTGGACATTCTCTTTAAATCCTGCGTAAAAAAAAAAAAAAAGGTACATCTTAGAAATGGAAAGGATTTAGAGAAGGGAAAGTAAATTAATAAAACAGATTGGATAAGTTACAATTATCCACACTAGAGAAACAGCGCTTGCATGGGGATATAATCAGTGTGTACAAATACATTTATTGTTCTTTTACGGTTAGAATGGTAAAACTATGGAACGGTCTTCCAATGGACGCGGTTATGGCAGGTTCATTGAATAGTTTAAAAAAATCTGCATGAGTTTCTAAAAATAAAAAAAATGTTGCAGGTTACTGGTATTGATACACAAAGTTGGAGTTGATCGAGGGATAATCCTGATTGCCTCTTGAAGTCAGGAAGTCTTCCCCCTTCATATTGTTTTTTGGTGCCTTCCTTTGGATCAACGGTTAGAAATGAAACGTGGGTATTGTCGAGCAGGTTGGACTAGATGGGCTTATGTCTCTACAATACTATAAATATATTGATTGCAAGTCTGTAACTAGCTCCAGAATAGATACATCTTTTGGAGGTGTGGCTATTGACAGTTTAATAAACATGCCTGTCACTGAGCAACAGGGCTCATGGCTGCTAAAATGTGTTTCGCACTGGGTAATAAAGTTCAGTGGATCAAGACACAAAGCAAATATGATACTAACAGGACCACCTAAACCCTAGCATTACTTTGCATTCTCACAAATTTTCCCAGTTACTGTTAAGATTTTCTTCTCTCCTCTACACTATTATGAGCTCAGGTAGCTGCCACAACTAATTGGGTGTGACTGTTGGTTGCTACCTGGAAAGGACCGGGGTAGGAAGAAGAGGGACCGGTGGCAGATTTTACACACTTTATATATATATTATCATATCATTTTAATAAACTTATCGATTATATTTAAATATGTAACAATATTAACAGTAGCCCACAACAAATATTATTTAAAAATATATAGTCCGTATCAAAATTTAGAAGCAATTTTTCCAGCAGCCTATGAATCCCTGGCCTAGATTATGCTGTAATAATAAAAAAAAACATATACTTTCAAAAACATTCTAAACCTGTTGAAATGTATCTCTCTTGGAAGACAGACCCCTAGTTCTTTAGAAAGGAGAAAAATGTGCTTTTAACTTTATTGCTATCTCCAGAATTATTTTCCAACAGTTTAACATTTTGCACAGGCACATGTTAAAAGGGCATAATGAAGGGAGAACAAGGTGGTTGAAAAAAGGTTCATGCATTATCTTTCACTAGAGAAACAAAATGCTAGTTTACCTTTAAATCAATATGTGTGCTGTTATTTCATAAAGAAAAGTCATAATATACCTTTGGGCAAAAATCTGGGTTATATAACAATAAAACAAACTATTGTTATTATCTAGAGTATGTTACAATTGCCTTACATTCAACTGCAATTGGCTAAATGATGTGATTGTGCACTTTAATGAGACAATAAACACATTAGCAAAGGGACCCTGAATTCAAAACTTCAAAATATAATTTAAATGCAGAAGGCATTTTTAAAGAATATCAATAAATAATAGAGCTAAAACTTCAAAAAGATTGAGGGTTAAGAACCCCCTTCACAAATAGCACTGACCTATAAGTTATTACAGATCATAGTTCTGGGTAATATAATCAGTCAGATGTCTTGATTCTTTTACTTTGACTGTTTTGGCCTTTGGCCAGTGCCCCATTCAGACCTTAAATTATAACTGGTGGTGATTCTGATTTAATCTCTCTTTCTTGTTGGCAGCAAAGTCTCTTTCTTCAAGCACAGGAAGCTTGCATAAAAGAAAAGAAGCCTCTCTGGAGGAGACCCGGCTGTCTGATAACTGACTCTCCTTTCTGAATCTAATTAAGGGTCTTCGGATGAATTGCTGCTTTTTTGCATTTCCATTTTGTTACACTCCAGTGTTTTCAGGTCTCACAGGTGGCTGGGGACTGTTCTCCAGAGTCTCATGTTAAACCATGTCAGCAGTTCTGCTTCAGAACAGACTTTGAAGTTAGCGAATGCGTTTACTGTCTCATTTGCCAGTCTGGGTGACTTTCAGATCTGCTTTTCAATGTTAATCTGACATTGTTCAGTCTCAGCAGTACCAGACGCTTGTTAAAGCTTCACTATTTATATACTCATTACAAATTATATACAAAGTTTGAGGAGACTTAAATGAAGAAACCTAACTTCTTATTCTTCCTTAGCAGTTGTAAAATGCTAAACGGGAGCTTCTTGCTCTAGAAAAAGTACTGTAAAGTTACGAAGTTCTTTATACTCATTCCCCCTGGTTATAGGCATTCTTCTGCTTTCTAGCATGTTTCGTAGTTAAGGCACCATCATCTATGCAACAATTTATTTGCCCAATGTGCTGTACTCTTCGCAGAAAGGCTTGAATTATTACCTGCACTGAAGTGCATAGCTTCTTGCTGGTAGAGAAGACTAACACACCCCCTAATGGTAGAATATACTTTGCACCACCAATAGTGTTCTCACAGGCTTCTCTCTGAGGCACCATTTAGCCTGTGGCATTTTCATAATAACAGGCAACTATAAAACAAAATGGCTAGTGGGTAGCTAAGGGTACCCAGAAGTGGCCATTTTGTGCTCATTCAAGAACCAAAACAACACACCTCCTGTGGGCAGCAGTGATATAGAATTCAGTGGGCAGAAATTCAGTAACCTGGCTTGCTTCCTTTATCTTAAAAAAGTTACATTTTTAGAAGCTACAGCCAATCAAACAGTCTGATGGAGCATTACCTAAAGTGCTGCTCTTTAGATTGGACTGGCGGCAGAGAGAGTTTTTCTGTGAGCATGCCAGTAATAACGGATACCTCCTCATGAATAAGATGCACACTGGCTAATTTGCAACATATGTTAATCATTCAAGAGCACATCAGAATCATGATTAAACTTAACCCTAAATAAAAATTAAATATGAGCTTCAGTATAATTTAAGTATGTTGCTTACCTCTCCCCATCCTTTGGCTGAGGTCACTTTCCTAAGAGCAAGGTTTATTGACCCCCCACCATTGCCATTCTGTGTGGAAAGGCTGCCAGAGAGAATTGCTGTATCAGTGGCAGTCAAGGGGGCCTGAAAATAAGAACAAATGTCTGAAACTAAACATTACAATACACATAACTAAATCCATATATCTAATAATCTTTAAACATATTTGGCCTATTTAGTATTCTTATATCCTTATAGTCATCATTATAAAATCTGTCTATTTTGGTAAAAGGGTCCATGTGAATTATATATGTCAGCAGGATGGGCACCCTGTGTAAGACCTCATTATAAGGATGCATCAGAGGAGTTGTTAGCTGATGGACCTGTATGTTAACATAGCAACAAAGGCAAAAAAAACCAAACATTTTAGGGTCAGTGAAACCCCCCCAGTGATATGCCTTCTGCAACCAGGTTGCACACCACAAAGGTCACCCCCTTATGCAAGCATAGACTGACAAAAGACTACACTGGTCTAAATCATGTAGTGTGATATTTACTAACAAAATTCCCTGCTTTGGAACATGATCGTCCTTCTGGCTCCTATTGCTTGTTTTAAAGTGTATGTGCATAAAATGATTTGATGTCTAATCTATGTCACAGCAATCGTACACAGCCAAAAAATGGTAATAACACAACAGAATACATTGTTTTATAAATGTGTATAATTTGAGATGTTAACAGCTAAAATGCATGCGGGAGCTTAGTGGAGACTATCAAAAATTCTGGTTATTGATAAAATAAATTATATACTTATCAATGAAAGATTAAGCCACACCCTCCATGACTCTCTCACTATAAGGGAGATTCAATAAAAGTTCTTATTGTTTAAAATGGTGTTAATTTTGCCCCAACCAATCAGATCTTTTTTAACATTTAAAAGCCAACATCTGATTGGTTGGGGCAAAATTAGCACCATTTTTAACGATAAGAACTTTTATTGAATAACCCTGTATGTTTCATAAAATTTGGTCTCTCTGGGCTCATAGTTCCTATGCCTCCCCTTTGCCTGACTGGCTTAGATAATAACAAGCATTAAAAGTAAACACTGTTTTTTTCACAGATATCGGACTTGCTGTACCAATGTTGATCTAATATATTATATAAGAATTTGTACTGTTGTGCATCACTTTCCATTCCCAATGGATGTACCACTGTTTAAATATTTAATATTTAAATCAGTAAAAATATTGAACAATTAAATACATTGTTCCAAAAAAAATAAAAAATCTTCTCCATTCTCCATGTCCATCTCTTTTTGTAATTTTTGACATATAGTAGGGCTAGTTCCCCCAGCCCCAACCGCTATAATATATTTTCCAGAAACTCCCCCGATCGTTACTTACCTTCTCTTTATCCTCCGCCGCACTGTTCCGGCCCTCTGCTTGCATGAATCTGCAAGCAGGGGGCCGGACTGGCAACCGCGTCCCTGATTGGCTGAGAGGCAGCCAATCACGGACACGGCTGCCAGCTGCACACACAGAACCCCGGGGGAGAGAGGTAAGTTAAGTAGAGTGCGGGGGAGTTTCTGTAAAATATATTATAGCGGTTAGGCTGGGGGAACTAGTCCTACTATGTGCCTAAGGGGTTTTACACTAGGGGGAGGGAGAGCAAAATGGGAGGGAGTGAAGGGCTGCTCTGAGCAAGCCAAAAACCTTTGAGAGGACAGCTCAGAAGCAGAAACAATTTCCCTGGTGGCCAGGCTCCTGGTGGTCAGTTTTCTGGACTTTGGAGGGACATTACAGGAGAACTATTTGGAGCAGAGGGATGTAAGGTAAGGATTTTTATACACTACAAAGTGGGTCCAGTAGGGGGGGAAATTATAGTTTTGGGGGTGCACATGCCCTTTAAGTTTTTCTTCTCAACATAAACGTTGATGAGATTCCCCTTTAAAAAAACATATTGCTAAAACCTAGCATTTGGTTTTTACAGTTGCTTATATACAATGTGTGCAGATGAACTTACAGCTAAGTGGGTAATTGAATCTCTTTATAAATAAAGATGAGAAAGTTGTTTATACAATGTGAACATCGCTATTTGTTGCTGCTTTGACTTGCAAATTCAGAAAGTTTTTTTTTTTTTAATGAAAAAACATTAGCTGAGTTTTACCTCAATAGACTGGGAGATGTGCATTCGGTTAATTTCAACCTGGGGAAAGCCACTTCCTGGCACGTCTTCGAAATCTTCATCATAGCGATCAAACAACTCTGTAGCATCAACTCCAACACTAATTGTACCCTGGGTAAAAAAACAAACAAAACGAAAACACAGATGAACCTTAGTAACAGAGATATAACAATTTTACAACACATCAGACATTATCTCAAAACATGTGATCTATGGCTTATTTTAGAAGTAACACTGAAGGCTTTTATTTAAACCTAATTTGAAAACCACAGTTTAACATTTGCTATTCAAAATGACTCAGTCCCAAAAAGCATAAAGCCAATGCAGAACTATGCACTAAAGGTCATTCTATCAAAATTTCTACTGACCCTGTATTTGCCAGACCCATCAGAAAGCACAAAAATGTTTATCTACATTATTTTTACACATATAATGCTAGGGTACATTTTTGTGCCACTAGTAGCTCCAGTAGCAATCTGTTACAATCCAATGCTGATCAGAATCAATTAAAGAAACCTTAGGTTACTAAGACAAATTGATAAAGAAAATGTAACTTTAAAAGAAAATGAGAAAAGATGGGAAAGGAAAGTCAGATGAAAGAGGGAGAAATGGATCAGCAAAGCAACAGCTATTAAAAGAAACGAGGCACACTAAATCCAGTCAACTGATTAACTTTGCAGCCAAGGGAATGTACACAACACATTATGGTGCCATGGATTTTAATGGTATTGCTTCATTCAGTTTTACTGTAGTTTTGGCCTTTTGCATGATGCTATCAGCTTAAAAAAGAAGAAAAGGTTAACAATCCATCACAAATCCCCAAGTGAGATTCAATTATGACAAATAGTGTACCCAAATTAATCCATGTAGTCTACTTGCAGTGATTAGACTATTATTTATAGGATATTTTTTAACACTCGACAATGAATATAGACCTTGTCTGTATTTTCCTAGTGCTGTGTACAAGTCTACAAACTAGCAATAGGCACATGTGGGAATATGCATTCCAATTTGTATTCATTATATCTTACTTCTTTGGTTCTGAAAATCATGTAGGTGAGGTCATTACTCAATGCAAGTAGTTCAGTGAACTGACAAAAGTTCTAAATGTGCATTTTATTTGAAAATGTGTGCCATATGTGTTTTAGCTTGCTTTTAACATCCACCCATTCATATTCCTTAACTCTGTTTTTTTATTTTAACAAATTGTAAACAAAAAGAATGTGCTAAAATTGCCAGACATTTTTTTTTAAAGGTATTACAACCCTTTAAAAACAAAGAAACACAACTATTTGACATCATTTAAAGGGCATGTCCACCCTTCTAATAAACTTTTTATATAATGTACTGCTCCTTCCCCCAGCCCCAACCGCATTACTATTATTAACAGAAAGTGCCCCGATCTTTACTTACCATGCCTCTATCCTTCACCGCACTGCCCCGGCCCTCTGCTTGCACGGAAATGCAAGCAGGGAGCGGGACCGGCAGCCGCGTCCGTGATTGGCTGAGAGGCAGCCAATCTCGAACGCGGCTTCTGAGAGTTCAGACTGGTGAAGGAGAGAGGCATGGTAAGTAAAGATCGGGGCACTTTCTGTGAATCATAGTAATGCTGTTTGGGTTGGGGGAGGGAGCAGTACATTATATAAAAAGGGTTTTATGGTAGGGGGAGGGAGACAAAATCGTCAGGGAGAGGGAGAATGGCTGCAGTGCGCATGCCAAACTTCTCCCGGAGGGGAGACAGAGTCCTATATGGACTCTGGCCAGTTTTTGGGACTTTGGGGGGGGGGGGACTACAGGAGAACCATATGGAGCTGGGATGTGAGGTAAGAATTTTTACATAGGGGGGCCATTGGTGGGTTAAATTATAGTTTGGGGGGTGGACATGCCCTTTAAAGGAAATGTTCACCCAAAAAAACAACTACAACTCTATTGCTAGACCACAAAAAGTTAATTAAGTAGTTAACTCTCAACTTCCCATGTGCTTTGGTTCCAGAGATCTAAGTAGAAAACCTTTTGCCTTCTATTAATCATGGTACCTCCTCTCCCTGCCCCCACTGGCAACATGCATGCATGCCCGATTTTCCAATGCCTTTCCTAACAGTAAAACACCTTCCAATGTTCAGTAATATGCATTTAGTGCTGTTGTGCGATTGGTCAGTAGTGTAAAGTGGTAGGGCTTTGATTAAAAACAGCATAAACAGAAAATACATTTGTCAGAATATATCTCTGGAACCATAGTAAATAGAAGGGTGAGAGTTGTCTCTATTTAATAACCTCTCCGTGGGCTACCATTAGGAGTGAAGTTATTTTTTGGCCTAAAATTTCTTTTAATTACAAAAAAATATAAATGTATAGGATTTTAGCCATCAAGACAGCAGCTTCTGTCTTCCTTATTGGACAATTTTCATGAAATACGATTTTTCAAATTTTGTCAATCAAAATACCTATTAGCAGCTACATGAAGCTAATGAGGTTTTAATGTTGAAATTATTACTTAAAACATATTTGACTTGGAAACAGGATAACAATAACCATGGTGCACCAACTTTTTTTCAGTCCTTAAACAAAAGCTTCCAGGTGTTTTTGAACGTGTGCTCTGGGACAGATAGAACAGACATGCTGGTAGTAGATACAGTGGCTTGTAAATCTGTCCCGCACAAAGACTAAAGATTGCATGAAAGGGTTTGTAGGATAGAAAACTTTTTTTTGTTTCCCCATAAAGTTCTGTTGGCATAAGTCTTAAATAATAATTTAAAAAAAAAAGGCAAATTATTTATTTTTTATCTTCACTTTGTTTTCTGATTAAAGACTGGACACATTATTTAGAGTTACTGACCGGTAAAAGGAATGAATGATCCAATACTCTTGAACTCTAATTACCATTTAGGATGCGTTGTCAAGGGCACTGGTGAATTTTCAGGTGATGCAAATTTAGTTAACTTTGTAAATAATTAATTAGTCCGAGAACGTAGATTTTTGTAAGAGGAAACATAATGCATTCTAAACACTGCAATACCCACTTGAATCTTCATATGAAAAGGACATTTCTTTGTCAGCCATATGGGATGAATAAATTTTAAGTAAGCTCCCTGTTCTGCTTTTACAATCAAAGAGTGTATATTTATATTTGTTTAAACTTATTACATAGCAGAATTTCTAAATTCTTTTATTTCAGTGGCAACAAGAGATGTAATGTGGGTTCGAATAGAACCCAGTTTCAAAGTCCCCACAAACGTTTGAAAATCTTGGATTTCACAGAACCCGGATATTTAGAATTTTCGATTTTTATCGAAAGTAGACGATTATCGAAAATCTAATCCTCGAAAGTAATGATCGATTTCGGTAACTCTCGAAAATAGAATACGGAAGCTCGAAAACAGCACCGATGGTGAGGAAAGATAGTTTTAAAATTTAAAAAGTTTTGGTTATATTTACGGGTTCCCCAGACCATTCCCCAGGTCTCTGTGTCATTTACAGTAACCTACTATTACTATTTGTAAAAAGAAATTCTCCCATAGACTTCTATGGGTCCGTTTTCGAATCTTCCGGAAAATTCGAAAACGGAACGAAACTCAACAGTTTTGAACATCTCTAGTGGCAACACATGTTGAAGTAAGGAACATACTGCATTTTAGCCAGTCATTCAACACATATTTGGAACATACTAAAGACAATATGTGGTTACTGGCAACCAAACTGTATCAACAAGACAATGTACTTATTACTTATTTATCCTACATCTATCCTGAACCTTTAGTCAAACTACAATTTCTAGGAGCTAGCTATCTGCTTGTGGAGCATTGCTAATTTCTGTTTTCTAGATTATTAGCTACTTCATATCCCACTGGACCATCTATCTGTGTAGAAGATAATTCATTTTAGCTTAAAAATGACAGCTGTTTTTAGGCAAAATCGTTGGTCTGAGTGATCTGACAAATTGGTAAACCATGGCTGATACAACAGTCTTCAATGGACTGCAAGATCATTTGGGCCAAAAAATATCTACACAGGAACTTTAAATTTCCTACCAACTCAGGACTGATTGGTATATTGATCGTTCGGTCTAATGTTAAGAATATATCTATCTATCTATACTATAAATACACACACCAGTAGGTAACCTTCCCTTTGGCTATTGCTATAAGCCTATTATTTATTAGAATTCCTAAGGCTGATAAACATGGGAATATAGTTCAAATATTGATTAACTAAAACAGAAATACTTGTGTAGATGAAATAAACTGGGAAAGGCACAACAATACTAATCCCATAGTTGTGGTGCTTTAACATCATGACAAAAGTTAGCAAAGACATAAAGCAGTCTGTCTACTAAAGGGCCAGATAATTGCACATGGATGAATGTCTGTAGGGAACAGTGAAGGTTCCATGCAGGTCTGAGTGCATTTCTGCAAATTGAGCTAGTGATCTGATCACAACTAACGGCAAATTTTTATCTATCGCTGATTTTATTGCTCTAACAATATATTTGAGATTATGTAAAGGATAATAAATTGATTTCAGAATTTTATTCATTTTTCTAGACTAGACATGGTGATATCAAACTACCAATGTAAAAATCACACGATATAGAACTAAAATATGTTGTAGTTATGGAACTATTACACATTAATTCCCATTTTGCACATTTCTGTTAAAACATATGTAGTTTGCACTTAACTGTGAACTTTTTGGCTTCCTTTTTTAATTAAATGAAATAACTAACCCGAAAACTAGTAACAAAAACAGCTGAGATGATACAAAATAACCAGTTCACAAATTGCTTCATAACATGCATCTGTTTATGACTAAACATTTCTGGTTAGAAATGTTTTATTTATTTGAAGTCATTTTATTGAAACCAATAAAAGGTTGGAGATTTTCAACTAACTTCCATTCTGGTATGAAATCATAACAGCTGCCCTGCTTAATTCAATGCTAACATTGCCCGGAGATACATTTCCACAGAATCCCAATAAGCAATCGCTATAAACACCCAGATGGCTAATTTTATCACAGGACACATAGACTCAGTATTCCAATGCTACTTTTATTTTTACAGCTCACAAACAGCAACAAAACAAGGATGGGGCAAAGGCACAGACAAAATGTCAAACTACTAAAGCAACAGAAAACATTTTATGTTGTGGTAAATCGCTTAGCAAATTGAACGGTTTGCTAAAATCTCAGCTGGAGGGCTTTACAGATGGAGACATTTGTGGTGAATCGGAAGTCTCAATAGTTGCAACAACAAAAAAAAAAGATTACTAAGCTAGTATAGGTATAACAAATAAAGCCTAGTAATATGGCTAAAACAAGAAACACAGAGAATACAATACATATACTAAACTCAAAATTGCACCAATCTAGTGACCATCAGTGAAAAATCAATGTAGCTAGAATCCTGAAAGAAAATAATTTCCTACTGCATTCTAGGACTAGGTACTGGTTATATTCTACATGTATGTATTTTTTCCAAAGAGCGAAAGAGTGACTTTACTAACCAAAGCACGTCAAGGATACTACAAAACAGACACTCTAAAAAAGGGTTCTCAAAAAGCAATTGTTCATATAAAAAAAAATAATAAAAAAAAAAGGTCCTACAAGTATAAAATGTAGCTCTATGTTTGAAATATTGACTGGGTAATGCATTTACAAATATAAAATTATTTGCTAAAATCTGGACCATGTTTTTTACATTTTAGAAGTGGGTGATTGTTATTACCTTAATATGTATGTTTGGTAGATCAGAAATTCAAACACATTCATTTTGCAGACTGCTACTGAGAAAGCCGTGGTAACAAAATGCCAAAATTTCCTTCCAACAACTATAAAGGGGAACAGTCAGAAAGCATATGGCTAAAAATAATGGAGTGAAAATGCAGCCAGTCACATTTTCAGATAAAAACTGTAGGCTATTTTAGAAGCTTCCTACGGGTCTAGAACATCGTTTGGGTTTCTTAAAGGGGAACTAAAGTCTCCAGACAACATTGTCCCAATAGACAGACCACATTCACAAACATACAACAAGCTGTGTCTTACCTCTCCCTTTGCTGTGGCCATTGGGTGATTTATGAAAATAACCTGTGAGTACTAGGGGTCAGCTCCCACAATCCACCTTAGCTGGGTAAACCCCCAGCAAAGTGTCTGCGTACAGGCACATGCTCTGTAGAGCTCAACAGATCAAAACAAGGAAGTTGCAGCCTTGCTTCCTAGAAGCTGACAGCCAATCACATTATAGCAAAGAGATCCCCCCTCTCCCTGACACAGAACAGGGATTTCAGTTTTTTGTTTTTTAAACACATTCAATGCTCCTGTCCTAACAATGATTTAATCCTTGACTTTTCATACAAAAAGAAAAGTAATCTTTGCAGTGTATTTCATAGATAGCATTGATGTAAGAAACAAAATACTAACATTTCAGCCAAAATAAAAGTCTGGGGAATAGAACCTGCAACTTGTTCATTTACTCTGTCTTGCTTAAAGCAGAGCTCTTACCTCTAGGCTGAGAGAGACACAACTTAAATCATTGGTACATGTAGAATATTGTACTACGAACATAATGGAAACAGAAAATAAATATAAGTTTGAGGATTCAAACTCGTGACCTTCTGAACTGTAAGTGTCTAAAGCTGGCGTCTTACAAGGTGAGCCATCAATGAACAAGCTGAGAGCCTTAGTACATTTATAAGCTTTATCTTTTGCATGGAATATAATAGAAACAGAAAAAGATATATCTGGGGTATTGAACTTGTGATTTCTGAACTGTATGTGTCTATAGCTGGTGTCTTACAAGGTGAGCCACCACTGAATAAGCTGAAATCCTGCGTACAATTAGAAGCTTTATCTTTTGCTTGGAATATAATAGAAACAAAATGCATATAGGGGGTATTGAACTTGTGACCTCCTGAACTGTTTATTTTTTAAACCCGGTGCCTTAACCGGTGCGCCAACACTGAATAAGCGGAGAGTCTAGCTACATTTGGAAGCTTTTCTTTTGTTAGGGAAAGAATCATTTTAAAAATGGAATCCCTGATAAGACTTTGAAAGCTGCTTGTTACCCTGCATTTTATTTTCAGCAACTCACCACTGACTAGTTAATAAACTGCAGGGTACAAAGCAGCTTTCAAAGTCTTTCAGGGATTCCATATTGGTGTGGAGACATCTGTTAGAAAACACTGTACATAGAGACAGTGAATACTGGGGTCAGGGGGCATGGCTATTTGATGACTTCATGGGCTGTGGGTTGTACTAGCAACAACATGGAAGCCTTCTTATTTCAAAATCTTATTTCTCACATATACTAAATGCAACATACCAGAGAAGAATATTACAATGTATAGGTGTTCTGGGGAGAAAAACTTTCACATTAGGTTTTAAAAAAATGTAAGTTTAGTTCTCCTTTAACCATCGAATGTGCATAGGACCATAACTTTCCTAAAACACATATAATGTTATAATCATTGTACATTATTATGAATATAATATTATTTCTGGACATTCAATATTTGCTGTTTTAACAGTATTTAAACTGTGATGAATAATAATGCAATAATGATTTTGTACATCATTCATTCCACAAAAAATACACAGGCCTTTTCTAATGCGCAAAAAAACCTGTTCCCTGGAATTGCCCCCTTCAGGAGACCCATCTTTCCCACTCTTCCATATGGAATTATTTTAGATTTGTGATGTTTACAAAGTTTCTTGAACACACAAGAGCTTTTCAAATCCCACTAGAGCATCCCCCAAAAAAGAATTAATGGAAAGTATGGGTCATTGAACAGTTTTAAGGTCCACTTTAGGGCAAGTTACATATTTTGGCAAATGATTTACTGTTAACATCAAGCACCCTTTCGTGTATTGCTTTAAAGTAAGTATCGTAATATTTTTGGTGAAATGCGTTTTTTGTGTCAAACATTATTTTACATGATTGTTTCCCAGACTACTGTCCTTCCATTAGGAGTTCCATGAGCAGGAGGGGCCATTAGCATATATGGACTTCATTTGAAGGTTGACGAGTCTAAACATACAGATAATGATATTTTATGAGAAAAATCATTCATCCAAAACTTGCTTTTCTGATTGGAGTTTCTACCAGCCCAATACTTTCACATTATTCCTGAACCCGAACTAGTAGATCTGGAAGTCACTTAATAAACACATATAACGAAAACATGTTAATATGCTTAACCCACCAATGCTAGCAGTCATAGTGAGGTAAATATTTAATCTTGCAGTCCTCCTGCACTATTCTTATTAGCCACCTATTCCCCATTTGGACAATCAGCAGTATTAGCCTATAGAAAAACATGGGTGGAAACACTAAATCCACCCATAATACTCTCATGCAGAGAGCACGAACATCAGCTTTTCTTTTAATTCTAGTTATTTCATTGATGTATGAAAACAAAAGGAATCCCAAACTTAAAAAAACAAAAGTCTAAATTTAAAGTACTTGCACACAAATACAAGGGAAAATGTCTGCAGATTTACCTTGGGATTAGTTCGTTGCTGGAGTCTTCTTTCTTCTCGTTCCCTTTGTAATCTTTCAAATTCCTCTCGGATCTCAGCTGCTGTTCTTTTTCTTTCTACAACCTAAACACATAAGTTAATTTGCATTAATGTGACAAATAAAAGGTTTAAACAGAAATATCTTAAAGCAGGAAAATCAACCAATCAACACATATCCATATAAGTAAATACAGACATTTTGAAAGACTGAGAACCTGAAGACCATGAGAACTTCTTTAAAGGTTACTGCTTTAGAAAGGAACAACAATTTAAATAATTTCAAGGCTTCTGCAATGCAGATAAGTATCACCATTCAGATGAACATTTTCCCTAAAATGGAGAAAATCTTGTGATGAGCAGACCCAGGGGTGGGGCTTGGGTGGATTGGGGCTACATCCGGGCCTGGGTCACAGGATGGCAAGTGTGTGAATTTTTTACATCAACACATTCCTTAAAGAAGAATTAAAGCTAGAATATAAACAAGCCTTAAAGGGCAACTCCACCCACATAATAACATCTTTTAGAAAGAATGGCCTCTTTTAAATATGTTGATATATCATAGTTTGTCCTATGAAATCATTACTGTATGCCTGCTATGCTTCTGGATGCCTCATGGAAACTGAGCAATTTAGAAACCTGTACTGAGCCTGTAATGAGCCTAGGCATGCTCACAAGAGGCAGATAGGGGATTAGCATTCAGTCATTGGCTGTGAAGTCAACTGTCAAATCCATAACCGACAGTTGCTGACTGGAAGAACCAGGAAACAGAAACGGGAAACAAGACATTGTGCAGGATTTCAGGTTAGATTTATATATTTCAGATTTCACACTATTACGATTCAGGGTTTTGGGGGGTGATTTACCTGTATGTAAGTTTTCATTTGGGGGCTGGACTTGCCCTTTAATGGATTCTATACTTCTTCCTTAGCAGAAGCAGCATCATTGTGAAGAAAACATTTTTATAGTTGGATTTGTCAGACAGGAAGGGGGGGGGGGGTTTAGAGAACTCACTGAGCATGTGACTATGTAAAAGCATCCAGGACTCTGGTAGAAGAGCTCCAGAACACATGAAATGTGGGAAACACGAATAATTAAATAATTCTCCAAAATGCTGTTGATTTGAGAAAAATTGCTTTGATTCTCCCATCAATACTCTTGGGTATGTTTTCGCAGAAAAGAAGTGATCTGGAAGGTTTAGAGGACGTAAAAAAAAAAAATGGAAGAGAACAGCCACACACTCAGAATACATGATGGAGACCAACAACAAAAAAAAAAGCAATAAACAAAGCAGGGGATTTGAACTTGTGACTTCTTTTATACACTGCACCACCAGCAACTCAACAATTAATACATTTACATTATGAAACTTTATCTTTCACTAGAAACAGAAGCTAAAAAACTCATAGAGACAGTAAATCCTTGGGTAAGGGGTCATGGCTCTTTGAAGCCAACATGGGCTATGAGTTGTACTGGCAACAACATGCAATCCCTTCTTTGATACAGGATCTATTACTTACATGTACTAAATGCAGCTTACAAGAAAAGGATCTTACAATGTATAGATTTCTTAAGGAGAAAAGCTTTTACATTAGGATTAAAAAAAAGTTTAGTTCTCCTTTAACCTAAGGAGATTTGTATAGGTAGCGCTTCCACAGACACTTGGAACTGGCACAATGCCCTAAAATATGCCTAAAACCCATGTTAAAGGAACACTAAACCCATAAAATTGACTAAGTGCCATTCGTTTCTATTATTCACAGGGAGAGAACGCTTATTCTCACCTCCCTGTGAATAATAGGACGCTCGGGGGACCTGGAACTTACCTTACACGCTGCTCCACTCGCAGCCGCTCAGTCTCTGAACAGCTGTTCTGTCCCGATCGCGCGCCCTACTTTTGAATTGGCGCGCATCGCCAAAGATAGGCGCGTGGTCGGCAGAGCGCTGTCAGAGACTGAGCGGCTGCGAGTGGAGCGGCGGGTAAGGTAAGTTCCTGGTCCCCGAGTGTCCTATTATTCCCACAGGGAGGTGAGAATAAGCGTTCTCACCTCCCTGTGAATAATAGAAACGAATGGCACTTAGTTATTTTTAAGCACAGTTGGAGTTTACAGGTCCTTTAACCTAGTATTACACCAGGTTGCATGGGTTTTAGACTTAGTTTAGCAATAATGATTCCCCCTGATTATGTTTCCTCTGGTGGGCAGTGCCCTGCCTAAAATGTTATGAGCTAGGAGTATCTTGGCAAAAAAGATGTTTAAGTGATATTCTTAGTGTGTGGCTTTTCTATGTTAAATTGCTATTTTCAAGTTTGCTATAGTGAACATTTAAGAAAATTAAGAAAAGTCCCACGTTAAATAATTGTCAGACAAACAACTTTATCAGCTGGCAGACAGCATGTATACAAACTCTCCTCGACTCAGTTTTGCTGCCTTTCTAAACAATGCTGTGGAAACTACTACTCTATTGTTCTTCTATGCCACAAGTGTGTGTGTGTGTGTGTGTCTTTCCCTTCCAAATAAGCGGGGTCCTCTGTGCTACAGGATTGAGTAGGTAGGATTAGTAGATAGGTATGTGGTGCCTGATGAAGAGGCTGGGTTCCACTTGTTTGTTTAAAGGTCCCTCACACCATCCCATGTAATAAATATATAATTAGTAGTAGTAAACCATTAAAATAAGTTTAAAAACCTTAATACCATAACCATATAAATTTTTTTAAAAAGGACACTTATGTAGTCGTTCAGTCGTTTTTCAAGCAGCTTTATTTCTTTACAACAAAGTTTTTTATGGTTATGGTATTAAGGTTTTTAAACTGATTTTAATGGTTTACTACTACTAATTATATATTTATAACATGTGATGGTGTGAAGGAGTTCACGCAGCTTAAATCTTTTTTTACCTTTCCCTTCCAATTCCCATAGAAAAGAACAGGCTGCTGCATTTAGCCAACATTTTTTATTCTTATCTTCATACAGACAAAAAACTCCGTAAAAGGTTCCAATAACATTACCTTAGGTTCCTAGCACATTACGCATTCACCTGACCAAGGCATACACAGCAGGGAGCCAAAGCGGTCAGGAACATTCAGAGAAAAAGACAACTGTACATTAACAATAACGCAAAGTGACAGTTATGCTCCCGAAGGTTCTCTGCTGTGTAGGCAGGCATGGTCAGGTGAACACCCCATGTGCTAGGAGCCTAAATAAAAGCATGCATTTTAAATGCTTACACAAGAATTTACTATACAAAACAGGTACATTACAAGAAACCAGGCAGTCAAAACTACAACTTCCAAATTTTTCCTCATCTAATGAATGTGCAATGCTTGCAAACAAATCATTGATCTACTTCAGACTCTGCATGCAAGTGTGTAAAGGAAATTGTTGGGAGTCACCTGAGAGTGTGACAACTCCAAATGAGCTGTACGTTCGACAAATGAAATTTTTGTTAAGAGACCAAAACAGAAGGTTAGAAAAGGAGCTCCTACCTCCCAAATAAATGTATTCTGTATAAAAACAAAATACAAATTTAAAGTATATATTGGATATAAATGTTGTCCCGAAGATGTCCTGAGAGACAGATATAAGGAAATAGAACAGTGTGCTGGGGAACTGCTTATATAATAAATGATGTAGCCATAAATAACCTTAGACAACCTTACACAGTTTGTAAAGACTGCAGTGGCCACCTATCTTGCAATACTACACAGTCAAAAAACACTGTGGTGCAAAATTGTAAAAAGATAATTTTGCAGTACCACACCATTAAAACCACATTTAAAACACAGTCTCCAGATTTATTAAAGATTTAGGATGCCGGGGGTTTTATTCTGTCTGCAATCTATTTTGCTTAATCTTTTGCAGGCTAATAATCAGACCAATTTTATGACCACTTAAATATTATGGTAAGCGTCTGCAGGTTCACTTTCATGTAAACATAAATAGCATATATAGTCTAGTATAAGCTGAGGTTTTCAGGTTTTAAAAATAGCCTAAAACCTGAACTTCAGCTTATACTCTAGTCTCCACTGTCTCACTTACCGACCGGCGCCGAGTAGTGATGTCAGCCAGCATATCAGTACATGCGGAGCGAGCGGCAGACGGATTAAATACTGAGTGACTTTATCAGACTTTAGCAGTCTTTATCTTCACTATTGTTTTGGAGAAAGTTTGTGCTTAAGTTGAAACCCAGGCTGAGAGCCTAGCATTTTAGACTTGTATCTCAAGCATTACATTCATTAGAAGTATTTGTGTAACTGAAACCACAGGTGTGTGATGATTCTGGTTGTAGCTGACATAGAGCATTTGCCATTTATATTGATCAGATAAAAACTAAAAAAGTTACATATCTCCCAACCCCACTTCCCCCTTTTGAGCGTCCCCATTGTGTGGTATGGTTCCCTCAATAGCAATGTTACGGTGCAATTAAAAATAAAGGTGAAAATCCAAAACACATGCAACACCTGCACATTTCAAAGTACTGTTTTTTGAGTTACTTTGGAAAACTCTGACCTCTCCATTTAACTTAACTTTTTCCAGAGGACAAAAATAAAAAAAAGACAAAAGCTGTAGTAATTAATGCACAAGGCCATGTAAAGGTTCCCTTGTCTAAATATCCTTATCTCTAAAGGACACTAATGAGTCTGATAGAAAAATGTCTGCAATAGCCACTACAAATCTCAAACTGTACATTAAGCAGATTATATCTAACAGATACTGCAAACGTTTCACTTTTGGCCTATTTCCCTCATCTTTGTCTGCCAATTCTACACAACAGTAAGAGAATCCTATTTTTAGAAGGACAATTTCTGAAAATCACTGGCGCTCAGATTTATCACTTTGCTGGTATTTCACATCCAATGTTATCTTTTGAGGAATAAATAAAATAGAAACCTGACTCTGAGTTGGAATATAAATACATGCCACTAGCTTGTTTTTAAATCAGTTTCATTGTACAGTGTGAAATTTGGGGATTTATTGAGCCTGAACAGGACCCTGCCATCCATATTTTATCTTCTTTATACCTAATTAGAAGATAATGCTTGAATTATTAGAACAGCCTACAAAGTTTTAAAAAAAAAAAAAAAGTTCATATAGAACACTTTGTAAAACAATGACTGGCACAGACATTCTATTTATAGCTTTTTACTGCTTAGGGACGGTCAACTACATTATTTCACTACACTTAATACACACGTCCGATTTGTCGGATGAGGGCCAACAATAATACAAGATAAAATTACTTCTTTTTAAGAGTCAACAACAGACCTGTTTAAAGTAAGGCCTGGGACCACATGCAATCCATGGCTGTCTCTGACTGACCCACTGCTACAAGACCAGGACATCATCTTCAATGAAAAATAATATTAGTGGAGCATTATAATCACCTCCTCCCATCTTTCCATGCATTATACCCTGGACTAATGCAGAGAATTGAATCAGGTGGTCAGGGGCAGCACATGAGGCCCTTGAGGTCAAATGGGTTGGGCACCCCTGCCCCAAACTATACTCTTTTTCTACCCATATTCTTACTAGCTCAGTGATTACAGAACTTGATACAAGTTATTACTGTACAGATCTTAATTAAAAATGACACTAGTGTTACCTATTTAATATCCTTTCACTACACAGTGTAATAAATTTGCTAGGCCCAACTGGCACGATTCCCATGGTTTGTATCAGTTAGCGCATGAGAATCAATCACACACTGCAATCACCATTTTTTGTGTGGAATATATGCTCTCTGATTACAGATTATTGCCAAATGCGCAGGGTAAATCCACTGAAAAGGGTGTGAAATCCATGATCGCAGCATATATAGCAAGGCTACAGCCTTAGGCAACACCTTGTTAAATAAAAATTCTAAATGTATGAGCCAATAGCCCAAAATGACATACATTCTGTAAATGTGTGCTGGTTTAAATTTATATTTTTTGTGTGGAAATTCCTTTATTCAAAGCAACACATTGCTAAACATCAAGGTCACATTGGTAAGTAAATGCACTTCAGATCAAATGTTCTTGTCGATTTTTATATCAATCGGAATTCACCGACACGTCCAATGGTTCAATCGGCCGAACAAACGATCAATGTCGGTCGTGGCCGCCCGCCCCACACCAGACAATATTTTCCACTGGATTTTCTATATTATTGAGGCTCTTCAGCAGGGTCTCATAGATGCGTGCACCGTGACCTAAATATATATATATATATTGTTTGCCTCATGTTTAATTATCAGAATTTGTTCCTCTGGAGGAAAAACTCTCCTCAGATTTAGGAGTTTCCATCATTTTTAACTACTTTTAAAGACCTTTTTAAAAATAGCGTTCCCTTAAGCTGTATTGCTGTTTGGATTTGTGTGCTCCAAAGTCCTACCCATAGAAGCCATTTTAAAAGACTGAAACAGGTCATGTCTGCAAGCTGGATAAATGGCTCTATACCATAAGGCTGTATCTACAGTGACAATCATTAGCAGAAACACTGTGGTTACCGTACAAGTATTCCCAATAAAAAAGCTCTCTCATACCTGCCAAACAGGCCTAGTACTAGTCTGATCCTCTGCTGTGACAGACACATCAACTTTTTTTTTTTTTTTTTAAAGCTAGTCACAGGTCTGCAATAATTTTCTGTGCTTTCCAAACAATTTACAAGAATTATGAAGATTTAATACTTTCGTTAAATATATAATTTGCAAGCAATTTAGCAAATAAGCACATAAACAACATCCCAAATAAAAATATAATTATTGAAGAGTTAGGAAAAAAATAAACAAAACTTTCCTACTTGTTCATGTTCCTTTTAATTTAAGAATTTAGTCAAATTAATGGTTCCACGGAGAGAATAAAATGATCTTTGACTAAGCCTTGGTGGAAACTTATGAAGGCAGAATTCAAATATTGGAATACATTTAACATTAGTCCCCCCTGTGCACCTGTTCTAAAAGTGAACCAAATTTGTCAGTTGTAAGTAAAATTGGAAATTTCTAGCCTGGCCAAGTCATAATGACTTGTCTAAGAGATGTTTAGATAAGTTAATCTAGCGTCAATCAAATGTTGACATTGTAGGTCAGCTTGTTTAGAAAAGTGACTTTATTAAACTGTAAAATACTTTCACTGTGATATTTCCCAAGGTAATTTCCAGAGAAGACCACTGTGTTGACAAATTATCTAGGAGGGAAAAAATGCTCCTTTTTAACTAAAGAAAAATCACTGACAAAAACGTAACAACTTATATTCTCGTTAGATGGATGTCAGAAACTTTCAAACAATTCTAAAATGGCATCATTGGTTATGAAGATAGTGGGTTCTTTCTCAGTCATTTTGTCACCTTTTTAAGGTCACTGCTCAATTGTTGTACTTGTTATTTTGCTTAAGAATAACATTTTTCTAAAAAGATTTTTTGAAATGAGTTAATGGGACAACCAATCTAAACATTTATACATTTTATGAAGATAGTATTAGTGTACGAAACCCTTGCCCCATCTACATGCAGTTTGAGGTTTTGTGAATGTTGCACAGGAAACAAGAGGAAACACATGATAAATAAATCTTTAAGGGCATGTCCACCCCTAGAATAAAACTACAAACTTACCTATCCCACCTTGGCCTTGATTGTCATTGTCCCTGCCGAGAAAGACTTCTGCACTTCAGAATAAAACCGGCATCTCGCACAGATGCTGGCTTTCTTGCGGTAGGGAAAGGGAAGCATTCTAGGCTTTAGGGATTGTAGGGACGTGAGTAACTATACCAATGTCTGGGTTTGGAGAAAAAACGTAAGGGATTTTATTCTGGGCATTAGCCTGTTTTTTTAATATAGGTTTTATGTTGGATGGAAAAATTATTTCAAATACATTCTGCTTTGTTACAATTGTACATTACAGTTATACAATACAGATAATGAATGTAAAACAAGATTGTAAACATAACCGAGACACAGTCTTACCTCCCATCCTTCCATTTCCAACCCTTTCTTCCCATATATATCATAAATAGCTCTTGACTGAGGGTCGCTGAGAACTGGAGGAGAAAATAATAGTATTATAAAACCCGTAAATTGTAGGATTTTGTTTTGGCTATCAAAATAATATATATCCTTCCTATTGGCTATAAAAATAATATATATCCTTCCTATTGTATAAAAATATTAACATGTAATAAGAGAAAGCATTAAGTGCATATATATAATATTACATATAGGAAAGGTGTATATGTATGTGGGTAATTTCTTACTTTTACCATCTAAATAAATGTATATAAAGTATAGTACTAATATTAGGTGCAAGACTAAATATATAAAATTATACATGTAATTACAGAGCTGAGACCCCTATTTTAATATGGAAGAGTCATATATGGAACATATAAAACACAATAGGGGTGGAGACAAAGAACTTTTACTTAAACGCCAAGAGGTTAAAGGGATCCACCGCCTCAGTACCCAGATATAATATAAAATTTATATATATAAAATTTATTCACGTATTAAGAATGGTGTGCGGTGAATGTATGAAGAATTAAATGTATGCCACATCCTTTATCAGGGATGTCCAACCTGCAGCCCCCTCCTGATGTTTGAAAACTACAACTCCCAGCTTGCTTTGGTTTCCTCTGCAATTGAGAAATGCTGAGAGCTGTAGTTTTCAAACATCTGGGGGGGCTGCAGGTTGAAAATACCTGTCCTATATTGTCCATGATCCTCTCTTTCTCTGTCCCTATGACACTTTTGAATAATTTCTTGAATATAAGATTAATTGCATGATGGAAACTATATTTGATGTTATGGCATTAAAGGGACAGTTCAGTGGAATTTATCAATATCTGATAAATTGTTAGTTTGTGTAATTAATCTGTTATTCTACATATTCTCACCCATTTTGAAAAATCAGTTGATTTCATTCCCTTTGCTGTTCCTTGCTGTTGACATTAGTAATTTCTACTGATTGGCTGTTGGATAGGTCAAAGATGCTCAGATCTCTACTGAGCAACTGAATCAACCCAGGTGCTAGGTCAAGGGCAAGACCATAACATTCTCTACTAGGGGGTCCTGCAAACAGGAAGTCAGTATTTCGGTTACATTTATTTATACACAGACACAAAGCTGAATGGGCAGATTAAGGTCATTGGGATGAAAAAATACTGCACTTTTTTCTGAAAAGCATATGTATTTGCACTGAACTTCCCCTGAACTTCCCCCTTCCCCTTAAGTGATTATGTTAACTGTGTTTATTAATAACCGACAATGAATTTGGGGGAATGCATATTTGTTTGTACTGTCTGACGAAGGGGGTAGGACACACACCTGCTCACTGGCTTGGTAAGATTGGTGCTCGTGATGGGGAAATAGGATAATCCTGCAGATATGAGGGTAGACCCAGGCAATCCTGACACAATGTGTGGTTCAAACCTAACATCCCCATTAGGCAACCTGAGATCCTATACAGGATCCAGATTAACATGCTAGGTTCATACTAATTATAATCCACCCCTTCCATGGAAGTCAATCGACTCCCTCTGTAAATAATAATCTTATAATCGGTGCGCTACTACGTAGTAGATCGCCGATTATAACAGTCCGGAACTGATTTCAACTCTGCATCGCTTCCCCCACCTCCGTTTTCTCTCCCCATCAGTTGAGCTGAACTGTTCCACTACCTCTGTCTGAGTTCCGTGGCTTCCGCACCACTGTGGATGGCGCGGCTCCTTCTCTTCCTTTTACTCCGTGCACAGTGATGAACAATCACGTGATTCATCACTGTGCAGGATGTAAAACTAAGAGGAGGAGCCGCGCCACCCACAGTGGTGCGGAAGCCGCAGGAATTTGCATAGAGCCCTGATGGGAAGTGCAATAGGGGAAAGACGGTCTTGGCTTCCTACAAAGAGCTGGTGAGCCCTGAACTTCAACGGGATGGGAATTTGCAGAGAGCCCTGGCTGTGGGCTGGTGTGTGGAGCTAGTAGGTGCTGTTGGGAATAGAGGGGGGGGGGGGGGGCATCTGATGACTCACTGATGAGGGACAAGTACCTGACTTTTTCTCTACCCTCTGACTCTGTTCCTCTGCCCCTCTATTCTTCTAATGAGGTGGTGGCTTATAATAAATAATGCCCCCCCTACATAAAATTATTTGGATATTAGACGTCACCTTGGAGTTCAGTGCCCTGTATAAAAGGCTTTTATATGGTCACAGAACTCCTTGATGACTTCTAATATCCTTATAATTTACAGTAGGGGGTGCATTATCTACTATATTATTCACCACAGCAAGTTCTAGATTTACAGTTGATATGGGGTTAGGACTTGGGAGCACAGTGTACTAATTATCCTTATAGATTAATGTGAGGTGGGGTTAAAGGAGCTAAAAGCCTTATGTTATTATAATAGCATTGCCCTAATAATCTAACATATATACACAAATATATCTCTCCCAGGGAAATGGGCAGGGACATGCAAAGTATCTCATTTATAGCCTGTAGCAAATGCATGTGTCCAGATGGAACACAGTCTAATGGTATAGAGGGTGTTAGACATGGGATCTTTCACATGTTTGAAAACTACAAATCCCAACATTCTCAGTTTGCAATAAGTTTCTTCTTAATTTCCTGTAGCTAAGGTATGTGTCTAGATGCAATACCGCCTAATGGTATAGGGCAGGGGTGTTAAACTTGTAACCTTTCACATGTTTGAAAACTAAAACTCCCAGCATTCTCTGTTATCAGTAAGTTTCTTCTTTATGTCCTTTGGTTAATGAATATATACAGATGCAATATAGCCTAATGAATAATATAGAGCATATGTGTTTAATTTTTCCCATGTTTAAAAACTACAACTCCCAGCATTCCCTGCCTGCATAGAATGCTGGAAAATGTAGTACACATACATCTGAAAAACCGTTTTCATACACCCTGGAATAAAGCCATTTTTTGACCAACAGATATTAAAAGCCCACATATATTTTTGTACACAGTCTATGACTTTCCCCCCATAAATTTTATATGGCTATAGGGTGTTCTTTGTATATATTCTTATTCACATCTTTTTTTATATTTGTGCACATTTTTTACACATATTGTAGGATGAAAGGTGGCTTGTGAGTGTTTATGTGGGGTTCTTGAACAAGACTTCAATGGGCAGGATAACCAAAGGCATGGAGAGGACCAGAAAGATCATAGAATTGACAAATCAAAGAATTTTTATTGCTATAAAGGTATAGGTGTGTGTGTGTGTGTGTGTGTGTGTGTGTGTGTGTGTGTGTGTGTGTGTGTTGGAATGAATGAATATAGTTTTCATTACTAGAAAATCTGTTCAGATCTGTATTATAAAAAGGGTGTGCAGGGGAAATGGAGTTTTACTATATATATCATATCAATATATGAAAGGGAGATATATTGATAGAAAAAGAGAAAAACATTTAGTGGAGGGGGGGGGGGGGAAATGTCCTCAAAGAAAGACATCACATTAGCTGAGAAACAGAAAATAAGATTTACCTATGCAAAAATGTTCCTCTCTTTTATAAATCCTATTACTTTCATATATTTTGTTGAGACTGAACTGGGAACCATACATTTTTATTATAGCAAGACAAAGAGCAAATGTTACAGGGACAAACCCTTGTTAATCTTCCAGTGGCAATTTGAAGTGTGAACTTTAAAAAGCTATGATAAAGTTATGGAAGTTCCTGTTTGTCAGAGGTATTCATAGTTCCCTTGTTGGTGCTTTCACCTTTGCTTTGCCTTATCTGTGTTGCTCTATTAACTTTTAATTTATAAAAAATGCTCACCTTGACAAAGCACAGATGTAGTTTTCTACCTCTGATTAGTAAACAATGATTTGCCACAATAGCATAACGCTAAAAAAGCAGCTTTACTTTGCTGTGAGGGATTGTAGTTGTAATTTACAGTAGCATTGCCTATAAATGACAATTTGGGCATTTTAGCTTTAAAATTGATGTAACTGAATGCATTTTACAAACTGTAGTAGACCAGAACTAAACATGCAAAACCATCTGCATTCTACTATAGAGGAATCATACGCCCTGTTCACACTAGGTCAGTTTTTGTCTGTTTCCAGACAGAAAAGCATGCAGTAATGCGTTCTTTAAACTCATTGGATTAACCCAGTCCATTATATATATAAAAAAAAACAAACTCACTTCTGCAGAAACAGATTTTTTTCAGGAAAAAGATAGGAAAAGCGGGGCTTTAAACATAGGGAAAACACATACATAATTCAACCAATGAGAGCACCAGACAATGGGTCATCTGGTATGCAGAACGATAGATGCCTGTTCCCTGCCTGGGATCATTAATTGTTAAGCTTGTGTAAGCACAAGACATGTTTAAACAATTTCTATAGCTACTAATTACCTAGTTTTTCCCCCCCAACAGATTAAAAAAAGCAAACCAAAAAAAATCCCCATTACCAGAATTGTGGCAAAACACACAAAAAAAGTATGACAATATCCCATTAATTAAGCATTGTGGAACCATGGCAACGCCATTCTACCTTCTACACATCACATTGCAAAAAGGATAAAACAGGGCAGTTTAATGCAATAAAGCCCAGTTATATATGTACCCCTGGTGCCTGCCAGAACTAGCCACTGAAATAATTAGCGGTCCAAAAACAGGAGACATATGATTATTTTTCAGAATCAGCTTTTCTTCTTAAGGCTTTGACATCTTAATAGACAATTCTGTCTTGCGTACCCATTCAGATAACTGGCCTACTGTTTGGATGAAAAGAGACATCTCCAAACTTGATAATTATCCATTTAAAATAGTTCACTTGTTTAGAAATGGTTGAACAAGCACACACAGATTAGTAAGTATCTTGTCACCAAGGTGCAGAATGGGCATTTTCTTTTTAATGGAAAACATTATTTATGTTCTGTTATTCGTCTTACAATCTACAAACGTGGGATAAATACTTTGTAGCAAGAAGAAGGGAAAAAAAACTTTGACAAATACAGAGACTATTGAAGATAGCAGCACATAATCAGAAAAAGACTATTTAGATCAAAACTGCTCTGCAAATTGATTTTTGTACATCTGCCATGGATGGGTACATTAAGACTGATAAGAATGTATTGTCTTACATTAATTTATCATCCTGCTCATTCTAGCTGTTGCACCAGCCATTAAAAACACATTTCTAGGCAAAACGGTAAACAGGGATACAGGCTCCTGACACACTTCTACTGTTCAGAATGCTTGGTCTTTAGAACAAGATGCCTTGCCTGCCTAATTTTAGGAGAATGACTTCAAAAAGTGCCTATTTTTTTGTTCTGAATTATTAGTGATTAGACAGCAGAAGGGAAAAAGCCAGGCTCTGCATGTTATAATTGTTCAAGTTTAAGCTTTAATTCTCCCTACCAACATATTGGTTAAAGATTGATCCAATGTCTTTTATTCTTTCTTCCATAAAGCGACCCCCCCTCCACCAAAAACATTAGGATAATCCACAGTGTTTTAATTGAATCTATAAAAAGCTAATTTGCACAATTCTACCTTGAAGGCTAGACAAATAGTTCCTGTACTGTTTCTGCAAATGATGGTTAAGTTCTTCTAAGGATATATTTTGTTGCAGAAAATAAATAAACAAGAATTCTGATACTTATCACATAACACTGTGCAGATTTAAATAAAACAATATTCAGACTTCTATGCACAAAGATCTTAGTAAACATCTTTAAATTTTGCAGTATCCCGTGTACATAGTAATGAGGATATTGCTATAACTGCTAAAAAAAAAAAATCTGTTTTTTTTTTTTTAAAAACTCTTGGTTTAAGGGCATGTCCACCCCCAAAACTAATATCCCCCCAACTACTGGCCCCACAATGTAGTGTAGTTTAATCCTTACCTACATCCCAGCTCCATAGGGTTCTCCTGTGTCCCCCCCCAAGTCCCAAAAACTGCCCACCAGGAGGCTAGCAGAGTCCATATAGGACTCTGCCTCCTACCTGGCCTCAGGTAGATTTTTGCATGCGTACTGCAGCCCTTCTCCCCCTCCTCCCTCTCCCGATTCCCTCCCCCTAGCATTTACCCTTTTAGTATAGGCTTCCCCCTGGTCCCCCAGCCCCAACCGCATAATTTTTATTTTAAGAAAGCTCCCCAAACTCTTACTTACCTCTCCTCTTTCCTCCGCTGAAGTGAGCTGCCGGCAGCCGCATCCGTGATTGGCTGCAGCTCAGCCAATCACAGACGCGGCTGCCGGTCCCGCCCCTCTGCTTGCATTTCTCGCAAGCAGAGGGCCGGGAGCGCGGCGGAGGAAAGAGGGGAGGTAAGTAAGAGTTTGGGGAGCTTTCTTAAAATAAAAACTATGCGGTTGGGGCTGGGGGACCAGGGGGAAGCCTATATTAAAAGTTTGATTTAAGGGTGGACATACCCTTTAATTGTATCTTCCACCCAAAAATCTAAAATTTGATGTAGCATAGTGGACCCCCTGCAACACTAGGGTTAAAAAAAGTGCCCACCTTTATTCCCTTGGCCTCTGCATCTGCTACTTCTAGGAACGGAGTAGCAATAGGGGCCTGACCAGCAGCTGTGTCTTTGACTGGCAGAGAGTCAACCAATCACAGATGTGGCTGTCGATTAGAGAGAGCCAAGGGTACAAAGACTGGCTAGTCTATTTCTAGGTACTTGGCAGGGTCCCCTACACTACAGTAAAGTTTTTTTGTTTTTTTTTAAATTAAATGTAGCGCCGATTGATCCAGCTGGGGGGAGGGAGGGGGGAGAGAGCACTACAGAGTATGCCAGATATCGGATGACACACAGGAAGGCTCCTACTTCACTTTTCTGGACTTTTAGAAGGCACTTCAGGACCACTATTTTTATATTAAGTCATGACATCGCTGCGATATTTACGCTTTATTTTGGCTTCTGTGCCAGTTCTTCCGAGTAGCAGCTGGTTTGTCACATCAATGATAGCCGACATCACAGACATAGATTTACTGCTGCACCTCAAGCCTCAACTTATGTGCATGTACAAATTCATAAAAGGGCTTGTGCAGCTTAAAGAGGCTCTGAAGTAAATGCCAGTAAGATCGGCTAAATAGCAGACAGGTACGTATACTGGTCTCTCAGGTTGAGGGGTAGTATGCTGCAGCTAAAGGTATGCAAGATGTCATACAACACTATTCTCAAAACTGTTAAGTTTTAAAGGTGATGGCAGAGTGTATGTAAAATGTCAACTTGTGTTACATACACTGCATATATATTGCAGTGTATTAGATATTGTATAAAAGGTTGCCTATTTTGAAGATAGTATTTAATTAAAAGGTTTAATTTTGTAATCAGGTACTTTTCTTGCCAAGTATTAAAGATTTGTTACCAAAAATTTATTTATTAAAACCAACACTTACAGGTAGATTCAATAAAAGTTCTTATCATTTAAAATAGTGCTGATTTTGCCCCAACCAATCAGAACTTATGTAACATTTGAAAGCTAACATATGATTGGTTGGGGCAAAATTAGCACCATTTTAAACGATAAGAACTTTTATTGAATAACCCCCTTAATTTTCAGGGTTAGGGTTTATAAAATCACTTATTTATCTAGTAAGTGGGTAATAAATATTTATTCTAACAAATCAAGGTTAAGAAATCACAGCTGTTAAAACAATTCCCTTGTCATGCGGCTTTCTTATTCTTTGACCTAAATGTTACTGACCTCTCTAAATTTAGATGTAATCATTTTTGTAATTATATACAATCAGATATTGATTCTAGAGAAACATAGGTGAGACACAAGGTCCAAAACCTGCCATCATCTTAAAACTCCTCAAAGGAACGTCTTTTTCTCTAGACACACCAATTTAAGTGCAGCAAGAAAATTCAATACCTGCCACCCTGGCAGTTTTAGCAATTCTTAAATATCCACTGACCTTCATAAGCCTGATGAACAAGGTTAAAGAGTTGTTCTGCTTGCTTTTTCAGCTCTGGGTCCCTATGTTTGTCTGGGTGGTATAGCATACACAGCCTGCGGTAGGATGCCTTTAGTTCATCTTGAGTAGCCTACAAAAAAAAAAAAAAAACATTCCAGACAAATTTGATTAATTTTTAAATATTTCAAATGGAAAAAACGTTGAGGCATCATCCACACACACCAAACCAAAAACAAAATGGGAACAAGCCATTTCAGTTCATCCTACAATTAATTTGTAGCATTAGCATTGTGAGGGGTGTGCAGCTAAAAAACAATTATACTTAAAGGGAATGTCCAGCCTAAAAATAACTATCCTTTAAAATGCTTTTCCCCCCCCCAAACCTCACTTTCGCAAGGTTCATATATTTCAAAGATCCCGCAGAACTTACATACCTGACCCGGTCCCTCGCTGCTTCTACTCTGCGGCTGGTGCTGACAGCCGATCCTCTTCCTGGTCGCAACCAGGAAGTAAAGCGTCTGTCGGCGCATAAGTCCCCTGCTCCTGTTTCTGCTCGCAACAAGCTCGAAACTGGAGCAGGGGGCTGCGCCTAGACTCCTAGGGACCGGGTCAGGTAATTAAGTTCTGGGGGATCTTTGAAATATATGAGCCTTGCAAAAGTAAGGTTTGGGGGGTAATAAGCATTTTAAAGCATAGCTATTTTTAGGCTGGACTTGCCCTTTAACATTTCTCTGCTCCACACCTTCATGTGAATATTCCAGCTGATATGTAAAGTACCCAGGGCTTTGAACTTAGCAGTTCAGGTCCTTAACGAGAATGATCTTTTAACTTCCAGTTGATGTACAGTCGTCAACTGCCTGGGTGCTGCCAGAATCGTTTCCAATATAGTAGCAAGTCAGGCGCACTCCACGGTCTTGTTACATCTTTATTAGGTAAAAAATGGTAGGCCAAAGCAACCTTCGCGTTTCAGCCCGAAGCTACAGGGCCGTCATCAGGGTTACAAACAAATGGCATCACTCAACATTTAAAAGCAACGTACACTCCCAACTACACACCCCACGTGACCGTGAATGACAAGACTACGTATTAGTGATGCATAATAAGACGAACATCCCCTAGCCACCGTAACCCATAAGTGGTCGGTGCGTAAGCAGCAGTGCCCGGTCAAGGACACCAAACAGTGAAGCTACAAGTGCAGATGCCCCGGTGTGCGACCAAACGGTAGCCCCGGGGCCCAAAGGATAGTGTAAGGCATACGCATACTGTTATGAGAATTCACCCAAAGTGCCAGTGCTAGGATAACTTGTATAGTAAAAGCATAAAAAACCTCACGTACTGAGAACTGTGCTAATATATATAATAGAGTTATAAAGTAGCCATACGGATAGATAGCCGGAGCTACAAAAGTGCTGATAGTAATAAGGATATAATATATAGGTAAAGTGCACACTATGAGATGAAGTGCGACGTGCCATGTAAAACCACTGGAGCGCAGTAAGTACGTATCATAAAACATACAGTAAAACACAAAGAAACATACCCTATCTGTCGTTATTACAAGGGGCAAACATAAAAACGTGGGACTAGTTCCACTAAGGCAATAAATGAGGGCATCCAGAGCAGGGTCGGCCCCACAGTTGGAGCAGGAAACAATCAGAAGTGGTAGTGGATATCCTAGAGAGCTCAATTCATTGGACAGAAGGGGATAATCAAAGTGCTAAGCATTCGGTGAAAAGTGTAGACTAACATAGCTCATAAGAAACAATTCAAGGCCTATTGTTCATTCAACTCCTGGGCGATAGGGTACACAATCTCTTGATCCACCGAGCTTCACGTTGTAGGAGGGCTCGTTTGCGATCACGGCCCTCCTTGGGGGGTTCAGAGTCTATGGCCATCCATTTAAAAGTGGCGATGGGATGTTAGTATAGTATAGTATTTGAGGTTGAATAAAGACATACGTCCACCCAGTCTAGCAATATCCTCAATTCCTGCCTAACTGTTGATCCAGAGGAAGGCAAAAAAAACCCACCAAATTTATGAAGGGGGAAAAAATTCCTTCCTGACTCCAAGTGGCAATCGGAAATTTCCCTGGATCAACTCTACTTTATGAATCAATACCAGTAACTTGCAACATTCCTTGTTTGCAGAAACTCATCCAGCTTTTTTTTTTAAACTGACCAATGAAGCTGCCATTACAATGTCCACTGGAAGACAGTTCCATATAGCTTTACCGTTCTCACAGTGAAAAACCCTTTCCGAGCTTGAAGCCTAAACCTTTTTTCTTCAAGTCTTAAGGGATGTCCTCGTGTCCTTTGACATGTTCTATTGGTGAACAATGCCCCAGATAGTTTATTGTATGGCCCGTTAATGTATTTATACACAGTAATTATATCCCCACGCAAGCGCCTTTTCTCCAGCGTACATAATTGTAACTTTTCCAGTCTCTCTTCATATTCAAGCTCCCCCAATCCCCTTATTAATTTAGTTGCCCTTCTCTGAACCCTCTCCATTTCAAAGATGTCCTTTTTGTACACAGGATTCCAAAATTGCACTGCATATTCCAAATGAGGCCTTACCAATGCTTTGTAAAGAGGGAGAATTACATTTTCCTCCCTTGAATCCATACCTCTCTTTATACAAGACAATACCATGCTGGCTCTGGCTGTTGCCGCCTGGCACTGCTTGCTACCTTTAAGTTTGTTATCCACCAAAACTCCAAGATCCCTTTCCAACAGGGATTCACTTAACACAGAGCCATTTATAGTATAAGTAGCACAAGGATTTTTAAGTCCAAAATGCATCACCTTACATTTATCAACATTGTATTTCATCTGCCACTTAGCAGCCCAATGTGATAATCTATCTAGATCCCCTTGCAACGATTGCACATCCTCTGAAGTTTTTAATGGTCGACAAAGTTTTGTGTCGTCAGCAAACACAGAAACCTTGCTGACAATACCCACTTCCAAATCATTAATAAATAAATAGATTAAATAGAAGCGGCCCCAACACAGAACCCTGTGGCACCCCACTTAGCACTTTAGTCCATAATGATGAAGCCCCATTAACAACTACTCTCTGCATCCTATTCATTAACCAATTTTCTATCCATGTACAAATGTGACTCCCCAGACTAACAGACCTTAGCTTATTCATTAGTCGCCTATGGGGGACTGTATCAAAAGCCTTTGCAAAATCCAAGTAAACTACATCTACTGATATGCCAGAGTCTAAATTTCTACTTACTTCCTCATAAAAGCCAAGCAAGTTAGTTTGACAAGATCTATTCCTCCTAAATCCATGCTGGTTACTACTTATAATGTCAGTCCTTGAAACATACTCTAGAACATGTTCCCTTATTAAACTTTCCAGGATCTTCCCCACCACTGAAGTTAAACTTACAGGCCTGTAATTACCCGGCTGTGAACGACTACCCTTTTTGAATATTGGAATAACATCAGCCTTTTTCCAATCCAGAGGCACACCACCGGACATGAGGGAATCAGCAAAAATAAGAAACAATGGCCTAGATAAAACTGAACTTAGCTCCTTAAGTACCCGAGGATGTATTTTATCCGGTCCAGGAGATTTATTAATATTAACATTATTTAGTTCTTTCTGTACCATATCCTCGGTTAACCAAAGTGCACTTGAATCTTTTATACCATTATTGCTACTATACTCTATGATATCTGTACTTGGATCTTCTATAGTGTATTCAGAGGAAAAAAAATTATTTAAGACATTTGCTTTATCGCCATCCTCTGTAACTAACTTATCCCCATTAATTAATGGTGCCACATTCTCAGTCCTCATCTTCTTACTATTAATATACTAAAAAAATTTTAGGCTTAGTGATGCTTTCTTCAGCTATCCTAACTTCATTATTAAGTTTAGCTAGTTTGATTGCTTTCTTACACTCCTTGTTACAGTTTTTATAATCCATAAAGGCCCTTTCCGTTCCCTTCCGTTTCCGTTTTAAATGCCTTTTTCTTCCTTTCCATTTGCCTCTTTACATGAGAATTCAGCCACATTGGCGTGGATTTATTTTTTTTACATTTATTTCCCAAGGGTATAAATTTAGATGTGAACTGGCTTAAAATCCCCTTGAACACAGTCCAGTTCTGTTCAGTACATTTACCTGATAATACATTATCCCAGTTGACATTCTGAAGAGCTGCTTTTAACCTGGGAAAATTTGCTTTCCTGAAATTAAATGTCTTTGTTAACCCAGCGCACTTTTCCTTTCGATAACAAAGTCCAAATGCCACTATTTCATGGTCACTATTCCCTAAGCCTCCAGTTACCTTTATATCTATAATGCGCTCCACAATGTTAGATATTACGAGATCCAACAGAGCTCCTTTTCTAGTAGGAGCCTCAACCACCTGTGAGAGAAAATTATCCTGCAGCAAATTCAGGAACTCATCGCCTTTTTCTGGCCCTCATCCCCACACGGGCCAGCGGATCAGGATTAAGGGTAGGTTAAATTGCCTGAGCCGATTTGTGATCTATATCATTACCTGCCCATGTGGCATGTACTACGTGGGTAAGACCACGACTTCCCTGCGGGAGCGTTTAGCCAATCACCGACAGGCCACCAGGGCAGGTGGACTGGGTAGCACGATCACCAGCGATACACCCCTAGGAGAGACTGAAAAGTTCGGGGACATTCATTACACGCATGTTAGAACTTCAAACACATCCACGCACACTTTTAAATGGATGGCCATAGACTCTGAACCCCCCAAGGAGGGCCGTGATCGCAAACGAGCCCTCCTACAACGTGAAGCTCGGTGGATCAAGAGATTGTGTACCCTATCGCCCAGGGTATTGAATGAACAATATGCCTTGAATTGTTTCTTATGAGCTATATTAGTCTACACTTTTACCCCGAATGCTTAGCACTTTGATTATCCCCTTCTGTCCAATGAATTGAGCCTCTAGGATATCCACTACCACTTCTGATTGTTTCCCTGCTCCAACTGTGGGGCCGACCCTGCACTGGACGCCCTCATTATATTGCCCTTAGTGGAATCTAGTCCCACGTTTTTATGTTTGCCCCTTGTAATAACGACAGATAGGGTATGTTTCTTTGTGTTTTACTGTATGTTTTATGATACGTACCTTACTGCGCTCCAGTGGTTTTATGCATGGCACGTCGCACTTCATCTCATAGTGTGCACTTTACCTATATATTTATCCTTATTACTATCAGCACTTTCTGTAGCTCCGGCTATCTATCCGTATGGCTACTTTATAACTCTATATTATATATTTAGCACAGTTCTCAGTACGTGAGGTTTTTTATGCTTTTACTATACAAGTTATCCTAGCACTGGCACTTTGGGTGAATTCTTCATAACAGTTATGCTTATGCCTTACACTATCCTTTGGGCCTCGGGGCTACCGTTTGGTCGCACGCCGGGGCATCTGCACTTGTAGCTTCACTGTTTGGTGTCCTTGACCGGGCACTGCTGCTTACGCACTGACCACTTATGGGTTACGGTGGCTAGGGGATGTTCGTCTTATTATGTATCACTAATACGTAGTCCTGTCATTCACGGTCACGTGGGGTGTGTAGTTGGGAGTGTACGTTGCTTTTAAATGTTGAGTGATGCCATTTGTTTGTAACCCTGATGACGGCCCTGTAGCTTTGGGCTGAAACGCGAAGGTTGCTTTGGCCTACCATTTTTTACCTAATAAAGATGTAACAAGACCATGGAGTGCGTCTGACTTACTCACTCTCTCTCTCTCTATATATATATGTTACATATGTTATATATAGAGGGACGTGCAGATGAAAACTGCAAAACACAAAATTTAATTCTAAGGTTCAACCCTCTTTTACAAATTTTAACAACATATTTTTTACACTGACCCATTGCACAATTTCAATAAATAAACTTATGCACATCTGTTATTATAGATGTAACACAGTAGATTATTTGCTAGAGGATTGGCAACTGGAAACCAGGAATCACTGGGACCCCCGAAAAAACTATGATGGGGCCCCTATCTGTGCTTCATCAACAGTGGATTTCTGGGAGTAGGCTATATCTGTCATAGTAAATTATGTAAATGGGGACCCCTAGTAGTTACGCCCCTGCTGGAAACCAAACTGCTAGAAAATTCACAGGAAAGGTCTTTCTGTATATTCATTACATGGATCAATTCTTTCATGTGGCCACACACAGTGTTATGTTATCGGCTGCTTCTACTCTTTCAAAGGGAGCCGGTAATGATCTGAATGAAACCTTTCATCTGGCACCTTTAGGTCCTGATGCCAACGGCGGCAGGTTGTTATCTTCAGGATATATCCATACATGTTCACTATATTTAACAAATTCAGTTGGATCCAACAGGATTTGCTGAACATCAGCCTTGTGTATGTCTAGCTTAAGCCAATACCTTTATGACAGTATCTAACAATCTATCAAATTATCCATCAGTCTATTATTATTACAGATTTATATAGAATCAACATTCTGTGGCGCTTTACAAAAAGCAAGGATACAACCTAAGAAAAAATACAAGGCACTAACAAGGTTAACATTCAGCAACAATAAGAACCAATAGAGGGCCCTGCCCAAACAAGCTTATTGACTAAAGGTATAGTGGTAAGAAATATATATTATAAACAATAATCAAAATGACTGGTGCACATCCTGGACTTAAATTTAAAAACCTTTATAGGGTATATTATTACAGATACAGATTGATAGCACCAAGCATCAAATGGTGGATTGTGTGTTCCCACATCATGGATGTGCAATGGCGAGAATCCTTTTTACAGTAACTTAGCTATGTCACTGAGTGACTCAGTTCTAATATCCCATTGCCCCTCCCATTCGTGTTCATGTCTGAACAATTACTCTTTTTTTTTCAGTGCTTAATTTCACTAATGGGACTTGCTGGAGCTGCCTCCTGTCACTTCATAACCAATGTCTCTCCTCCTCCACAAAGATTTGTTTAACCGGATAGCTGCTGGGCTGGGATGTTCCTTTCTACTGGGTTTAAAATACAGTAGGTAGCTTGGGGGGTTTAAATATAGGTGGTAATAGGGACAAGGCTAGAATTTAAAATGCAATTGGGGGGGGAAGGAATCAGAAACTTATGTATTACTAGAAATAATGCGCCCCTTCACATTATAATATAAGGATATTAGTTTACCTCTGAGTTCCCTGCCCTGTATAAATTGTCAGGGAACTCCTCGGAGGCGTAATATCCTTATACGACACTGTAAGTGGTGCATTATCCCTAAGTGCGATATTTTATAATGGGAGCTGCAAAGGTATAAATCCTTATAAATATCACTCAGCTATGTCACTAAGTGACTCATTTCTTATATTCTATAGCATAGTGAGCATGCCTGAACAATGACTCAGCGGTTTGTGCACAATGTTTAAAGTTTAGAGTACAAAGCTGGGGGGGTTTCATGGTTGGTTCATCGTATATATATCTACCTACCTGGCACTCTCTCTCCCTATGAGTTTCTCTATATGATATTTTTAAAGTTTTTAAGTTCCTTTGCCAGCAGCATTACACTAGAGAAGCAGCTCGATTTTACAATGAGCATTTCTGTATTTTAAAACTCTGTACTTTAGTAGGTAGCTGACAATGCAAACAAAGAATTCATCTTCAAACAAACCAAGGAATAAAAATGGAATATAGTAAAACATTTATCTTTAGACAGATTTCCGTAATCGAAACTACACTGGGATCTTAAGAGAAAAAGCCTCGAATGTTTCATGTTTTTCATTATTACTTGTATCTGAAGCAATATATCAGGACCTGCTTTAGAAATGCAGATCTGGTAGCCTACTGTTCTTTTGGTCTATACATGTTGACTTTCTCTGCTCGTGTCTTTATTTATGAAAAAGAAACTAGTTGAAAAAAAAATTTAATATTTAGAACGAGAGTGACCTTCTGTAATCAAATTAATGATAAATGGCTTAATGTGCTATTGATTAAGCCGTCGAATCGAACAGTTTCATTTTTCATAAATATGTTCAATAAAATGTTTTATTGGACCTTTAATCTTAACTGAATAGCTAAGGTCATTGGCTCAATATTTTTTGAGTGATAACCACTGTCCCTATCTTGCAGAGAGATACTGACAACCTATCACTAAAGTGAAGATTTATAGAGATTGAGAACTCTACTGTGGTTCCTGGCACTTAAAGACAAATACCAGGCCAATTCAGATTTAGGAAGGAAGATATAGTAGTGTTGCTTTTAAATGTTAAACTTCCTAAAATAGACAGAAATTAACTTAAAGTATGATACGTATATTCATAGTAAAAAATAACTTATTTTTAGTAGGAGCTGCCAAACAGCAACAGCAGAAAATCTTCAAAATCACTACTGCAAAAGTTTACTTACCCTACTAAAGGAAAACAAAACCAAACTGGTTTATACTTTCTAAAGTTTACGTTTTAAGCAGATACTTATCTACAAAATCTCCCAGGAAGCTCGGTAATATTATTGCAAATGAACCCCCTGTTGATCGCGACAATGGGAGTATAAAAAAAAATCTAAAGGAGAACTAAACCCTAAAGATCAAAATTTAACAAACATCAGGTATTAATACAAAGACATTAGCCCAACTGTGCTGGGAAGCTTCAAATCACCCAAATCAGGTCTCCGCCTCCATAAATTGTCTTGACACCCATAAATTTTAATATATACTGGTAAAAAAAAAAATTGGTAGCAGTAGATCGAGAGTGCTGTGTTTATGGCTTACCGTATGTTCTGTAAAGGTATTTCAGAGCTTACCGGTGTGTTCTTTAATAAACTGAATATTTTAGTAACAACATAAATACAGCACTTGCAAGATGTTAAAGTAGGAAAAAGGCATGCTAGAATCAACTATCTGAGGTGCTGAATAGCTGCTTATTCTTCAGGTAAGAGGACTATCCTGTCTAAGCTGGGCCAATATTGTGAAAAATGTCTAAACTTGAGATATGTTTCTGGCATCCAGGGGCATTTTTGGAGGGGATTAAAAGTGACTGGAATACCTCCTTTCAGCTCATGGTCACCTGTAGTCTGCCTTACCCTATAGGTGACAAGATGCATGACTTGTTAATAATGTGGGCACTGGTGTGAAACTGATAACGCACAGTGACACACAATAGCATAAATAGGAACTTGTCACCTTCATGATTATTGTCCTAAAACCAGCATTAGAGATAGAAAGAAAAATGTCTATGGGTCCTACTGCCAATAGTCTCCTCTAACAAAGGCCAGCCCCAAACGTTAACTACTAGTTGGTTTCATTGCCTTTTACGGGATGTTCCACAATATGCAGAAACAAAGAATTCCTCTCCTTTATAGTGACTGCTACCTCAGTTATAAAAACAGATATTTTACATTCGAAGAGTAACAGCAATACAGATATACAAAAGATATACTTTTTTTAATGGTAGTATCCTTTAAAAGTAGCCTGTAGCAGTACAAGCAAGTCAATATATCTGGGCAGTTTGATTTAGCACCCTAATTAGCAATATTTGACACTTACTTTTCAGAATATAAACAGCACATTTTAGCAATTGTTGGGGTGGGTGGGGATAAAACACAGCCCAATTTCCAGGTAAATTGTCAAACATCAAAACGGCATAAACTCACACACAGATTAGTACCAAATTAATCTGTTCAGGCTGTGTAGCCTTGGCATGGATTGACCCAAATGATTTGATTGGAGATTTCTATTTATTGCTGACAGAAACAAAAGATACAAAAGGCGCAGAATCACTTCCTGCCAGAAAATAAAATAAAACAAATGGAGCTATAACCTTATAATCTACGAGCGCTGCATATTCAGGATAAGACTGCAATTGCTTACATATATAAAAAGAGATATTTGAAGCAATGTGCTTGAGATAGAAGCAGTTCAATGAAATGTAACATTGTTAAACCATACAATGTTTCTACAAATGCATTAGCTGAAGGCAGGAATTCCCTGGGAATGGTTAGTCAAGCTCGAGGCATGAGCGAATCTGATAATGCTAAACCAGCGAGATGGAATGAATATAGCCAGAAGGTTTTCTCAGAATTTCCAACCCAGCAAACTCCATTGGTAATTTATCCTGTTTCCCTAGGTCCTAACCCGTGTTCTTTTTGGGTATTCAATTAAAGGATAACAACTTTTATTTTCCCTAAAGGTACAGTGGGTTAGCGGTCTTGGGCAGCTATTGTAATATGCTTCTTTGATTCCAAGGCAAAATATTAAAACTTTGAAACACAGTATGATGTAGAAAAATCCCAGAATACACATTATTAACACCTTTAAGTTCTCATAAAAAGTTTCAATATTTGTTTTCTTACTATATTTATCTACACACTAAAACATGCCCTAACTGTTGCGTGTTTTAAGGGACTCCATCCTGGGCAGTGCCCCTGATTCCTTCCATCTCTGACACAGGCGAGTATGTGCATATGATAGATAAGGAAAGGAGGCTGAGAGCGGTTTTTGCATAATGTTCCACCAGTTACTGCATGAATATACATTTCACTACTTTTCATTTCTTGTTTAATGCAAATAGCTAAAACAGCAAATCACATGGCAGCAACTCAATGGATTCAAGAATCTGTGAAAGCAACTAGCTGAAGTTTAACAGAGCATCAGAATAGGGGGGAAAAGGGATTCGAGTAATTCGAAACATGGCATGGTTGGAGGTGCCACAAGGGTCAGTATGAGTATTTTAAAAACTGGTGATCTACTGGGATTTTAATGCAGAACCATCTCTACAGCATACAGAGAATGGCTTGTAGAAGGGAAAATATCCTGTTAGCGGCCTTGTTGATATCAGAGGAGAAGATCGAGAAGCAAGAGTAGCTCAAACATCCACTAGTTACATACAATGTATGCACTATACCATATTTGAACATTTAATAATTGAAAGCCTCATTTAAATGTGCGGTCGCGGAGGCCAACCCGGAGGCCAAATGTATGCAAACTTTATCGGTCGGGGATTGGTGGCTAACCGGATGGATCTTCAACCGAACAAATGACAAAGTTCCCATACACAGCATGATTTTCAGCCTTGGCTACACACCGTGCATCGCAGCTAAGAACAGAAAACTATGACTACAATTTGAGCAATCTCATCAAAATTAGACAATACAAGATTGAAAAAAAAACGTTGCCTTCTCTGATGAGTCTCGATTTTAGCTGCAACATTCAGATAGTGAGTGATAATGGTGCGAGGAACAGTATATTTGCACACTTTGTGCCCCTTTATACCAATTGAGCATTGTTTTAAAAAGTAGTTCACTTCCAAAGTGAACTATTCCTTTAAAGTATTGATTGAAGCCCAAAATGTTAAGGAGCTAGAAAGGGAGGTATGGCATAGTTTCTTAATTTAGAGCAAAGAGTTAAGGTTTTGCTTAACTGCAAAACCTTAACTGCACACAAAACCATGTACACTTGCAGTTGTGCATTATTAGGTTAAACAAAAATGTTACAAACTTACTACATATAAACGCACTGAAAACTGCATACAAGCGCAAACGTGCTGAAAAACCACACAAAAACGAGGCATATTTGCATGCATTTAGTAGTGTGATTGAAGCCTAATATTTTGCAGTGATATCATTTCAGCAGTTTTGCAACTGAAATTTTACACATTTAAAGGAGAACTAAACCCAATTTTTTACATATCCCCTCTATAAACACCAAAATATGTAAAATAGCAATACAGTAAATAGCATTAAAGTAAATGTTACTACTTGAAGATCTGGATGAAATAACTCTGTGTATGTACAGTGACTGGCGACACCCCTGATCTCAGTCACATGCTCCCTTGCCTATTCTGTCCTGTAAAAGGATTGGCTAGAGTCTACTAGTGGGTGTGACCAACTGTAACAAATTCCTGCAGTATCTTAGGACTGAGCATGTGTAAAAAACATAATAGTCAGTGACCACACTGTGCGATACTGGAACAATGGGAAATAAGACACAAACCTCATGTTAGAAAGTTACATTTCTCAACAACCATATTAAAATGAGAGGTGAGACATGGATTACTGTTTTTATATCAAGGAGACCTGCCTTCTAATTCAATGTGGTTCTGAGGCTTTAGTTGTCCTTTAAATTATCTGCCTTTCTATTTTGCTAAAACTGCCAATTAATCGAAAAGCCTTGATGCATTCATTGGAAGACCACAAGGGTCTAAAGTTAATTAACACTTATTACATCAATTAAAACGTAATTCCATGTCACAAAGGATGAAAGCCTAAGTTTTCTACAACATTTTAAAAAAGTATACTTTTCTTTGGATTATAGAGTGTGTTGGTGGTGAATATATTACATTGAACATGACTGAAAACCACAATTGTCTTCTAGGCAGACAACCCCTTAAAGAGCAAGTTTACCCCTCAAATATAAAATTGTACATAAAAAAATTCACTACCCAAAACTGCAAGATTTAGAAAGCTTAAAAGTATTAGAATAAACTGAAATGCTGCATAAGGTCCTGTTAATTATAAGTATGCTGTAAACCCAAGTTACGTTTAATTGGAAGCAGCATCTTTAAAAAAGTCTTTTGCCCTTTTTTTTTTTGCTTCTATGTCCCTCCTAAGACTACCTTTCCTGATTTAAAGTTGCCGACATCTTGCATCTGCATTGTAGACTGTTTAGCACCGCCCCTCCGAGATTTCCTGGATCTCCTTATTTAGCCTGAAAAAAAAACCTGTCAGTTGGGTCTGTGAACGCGCCCTCGCTGCGTGAGTGATGAGCTGCCAGTGCCTCATCAGGTGCCTGTATCTTGGCTAACCTCATTGTCAGGAAAGTGTGTAGTGACTTGGCAAGAATGGGTTAACTATTGGTATTAGTTCTTGCAAAGGACCAATAAATACCATTCCACCCTGGAACAGTCCTATTGTTTATATTATGATTAGTGAAGCATGGAACCAGATCTCCTTTTCCAGACAATGTGGGGCCGAACCGTGTATCTGAAATTCTCTTCTGCTAGGGGTCTGGTGGGTACTAAGAGGTCATTTTAAGGACAGTCATACATGCAAAATAATTGTATTTCGGTATTGGAATGTGTAAGATACAAACCAATATTATATTTATGAATGGAACAGAAGGCCCTTGGGAAATATGGATTACACACAGGTCATGTTTGGTATTGGAGGAATTGATTATTAATACAGGAGAGGAATATGTGGTCAATATCTCAAAACAATTTACATATTTACATTTATATGGAATCTGCCTAACTGAGGGGGAATGAATGCTTTTGGCTAGTCGTAAATCTGGACATTCCTAGACACTCCTACCTCATGCAGTAGCCCATAGGATGGGAGTGGTTCATCAAATGTTTTAAAAATCATTGAAGCCCCTATAACTTTGTTCATACTGAGGGGACATGCTAAAAATGTGTGTATGGACCCAATGTTTCTTCCTACCCCAGGATACAGGACTTCTTCTAGTGAGTAGGGTCTGTGAATATTTTTATCCTTTTTATTTTATATAACTGTTGTACCTATTGTATGTCATTTTATTATAACACCATTTTCTTTTATTTTTGTATTATATGCACTGTCCACCTTTTGGAATATTAAATCTAAAATTTAATAAGTTTTGTCTTTGATGCTCTAAAAGAACTCAGTTAGCCTCTGATAAGTTTATATGTGGTTGAATGGAATGGAATGTTTTGCAGTGTAAATGCTAATTAACTCTGTGACTGCTTGTGAAGGACTGATGCTAATTAACGAGTTAGTTGCTGGAGTGAATGGTGTAGTGTTAACCATTTAGCTGCCAGGAAAGGGGTGTGCATAGTCAGTGAGAGTCAAGAGTGTTTTTGGGGCGTCTTTAAGGCCGTAACTTAAAGTGGTGGTAGCGAGTACCAATTGATTGGTCAGATCACGTGCCCAGCGAACTGGCATTCGTGACACTCATCAAGGTATGAGGCATGCTCAGCAGAGCCCTTTCCCCCCTCTCCCTCCTTGGCTGGAAGTTATGTAGCTATAAAACCTTTTGGCACAATACAAGGGATAGCCTCCCACCCCCAACGCTATATTCATTACTCTAAAAGCGCTGTCAATCTGTACTTACACATTCTCGTTCCCGCACTGTTCTACAGTGAAGGCAGCCACGGCTGTGATTGGCTGCCTCTCAGCCTATCACAGCCGCAGCTGCCGGTCCGGCCCCCTGCTTGCAGTTCCGGCGGGCAGGGGGGCCGGAACAGAACAGCGCAGGATCGAGGAGGTGTAAGTACAGATTGACAACGATTTTAGAGTAATAAAAAATAGCGGTTTGGGGTGGGAGAGTATCCCCTGCATTGTGTCAAAAGGGTGGACATGCCCTTAAACTTGGTTTTACAGCATACTTATCCTTTAACCACCTTTTTGCTTTGAGGTGGACTGGAATACTCTAAGCAATGTACAGAAATTAAAAAATGTTTATTTTGGGATGAGAATTTTCGAATATCAAAAATATTTGCATGCAATAAAAGTTATTTTGTTACGTACATGTTTTTTAAAGGGTATGTCCAGTCCCCCTCCCCCAAAAAAACTTGATATCAATACAGAGCACCCCAAACCCCAAATTCGCATTATAAAGAGATGCCAAAAATGCCCTTGAAGGAACTTGCCTGACCCGCAACTCCTCCTCTGCTCTGTGGCTGATAAACGCCATGCTTCCTGGTCATGACGTGACAGTCGCAACCTGGAAGTAAAGCAGTTTTCTGCTCCTGGTTTTTCTTGAAACAGGCTCGATAGTAGCAGGTGATGGAGACCAGAAGTGATGGACCAAATCAGGTAAGTCTCTTCAGGGGCATCTTTGCCGTTTAATTTTTAATGTGAAACTGGGTTTTGGGGGGTGCTCTGCATTTATATAAAAAGTTTTTTTTTAACTAGACATGCCCATGTTATGTAGGACACGGTGTAGTAAACAAATAGATACTAGTGCTATTTCAACGCTAATGTCGCCTCTAGGTCACAGTTTCCAAAACTCAGAGTATGTTTTCCATAGAACACAAAATGAAAAATCAGAATCATTATTTTAACTGGCAGAATTACTTATCCATTTACTGATCCAACTTTTTTCTTGTGAAGGACTGGGGAGGGCAAGGTTAGGTGTAGAAACAAATTTATCTAGCCTTTCCATAATGATAGATTTTTCACAATACTGCTATAACCCATAATTGGTTTCAATGAACAAGTAAATTAAAGGGAAAGTTCAGTGCAAATACATATGCTTTTCAGAAAAAAAGAGCAGTATTTTTTCATCCCAATAACCATAATCTTCCAATTCAGCATTTTGTCTGTGTATAAATACTGACTTCCTGTTTGCAGGACCCCTAGTAGAGACCGTTATGGTCTTGCCCTTGGTTTAGTTGATTTAGTGATTAGTGATTTAGTTGCTCAATAGAGATCTGAGCATATTTGACCCATCTAACAGCCAATCAGTAAAAATTACTGCTAGGAACATTCCAAGAAATTGGTGCATCCTGGGAAAAAGAAGGACCGTTAGAACCTGAAATGTCAGCTCACTAATGTCAACAGTAGGGAAAAGCAAAGGGTATGAAATCAACAGATTTTTCAAAATGCAAGAGAACATGTAGAATAACTAAGAAGGCATTACACAAACTAACAATTTAACAAATATTGATAATTTCCACTGAACTGTCCCTTTAAATCTAAATCATATTTCTTATAACATACATGTATTATATATATATACTCTTTGTAATCCTAATGTAAAACTCTTAAAACTATAGAAAAATAAAAAAACACAAATATAACAATGTTTCTGTACCTAAAACCGATCAACGTAGTTTTTTTTATTTATTTGTTAATAAAAAAAAATATGTTTCAATTTCCTTTAAACAATTCATACCAGTAAGAAAGCCACTGTTACTAAAATAAGTAATGTTTAGGAAAGACAATTGACGATTAAAAAAAATCCATCCTTCTAAACATTTTGACAGCAAAAATCAGTGTTCTAAAATGTGTAGCCTGGGAATTGCTTATATTGAATTGTGTGCAATAAATAGTTTGGAATGCATACTTTAGGAGAACTAAACTTAATTTTTTTAAATCCTAATGTGAAAGCTTTTCTCCCCAGAATACCTTTGAAAGATTCCTCTCTAGTTATTTGCATTTAGTAGATATAAGTAATAGATTCTGTAACAAAGGAGGCTTCCATGTTGTTGCCAGTACAACTCATTGCCCATGCTGGATTTAAAGAGCCACTCCCTTTGACCCCAGGATTCACTGTCTCTATGCACAAAACTTCTAGCTTCTCTTTCTAGTGTAAGATAAAGTTTCTAAATGTACTTGTGATCACAGTTGAGTTGCTGGTGGCGCACCATGTAAATGCCATGTTTTTAGGAACAAACACACCAAGAAATCACAAGTTCTAATCCCAGAGTTTACTTATGAAACAATATAACACAGTTTACTGCCTGAGTTTATCGCTTTTTTTGTTTGTTTGTTTCCATGTTTCTAGAAAAATATTACGTTTCTACATATGTACAAACTTTATATATAGCAGCTCTGTTATTTATTTACCAACCAGCGTGAATTGCCGACAGTCTTAGAGTAGCAATACAAATAGTGAACTGATTTTACTGACATTTACTGAAATGTACATCTATTTTTTGCAAGTTCACTGGTGGCGCCTTCTGCTAAAGTGCTGGGTTAGTGAAAAAATAGACTATTGGGGCACAGGTTTGATTTTGTTTTTATTATGTGTCTAGCAAAAGATAAAGACTCCACATGTACTTATTAGCCATTGTGGCATAGTGGTAGAAAGCTTTGTTTTTAGAAAAAAACAGTATAGAAGGTTGCTTCTTCGATTCCCCATACTTATCTTTATTTTTCGCTGAAATGTTAAAGGGTATGCCCACCCTTCTAAAATTTTTTTTACCTAACATTCCCCCTGTCCCCCCAGCCCCAACTGCTCTATTAGTATCATCAGAAAATGCCCCAAACTTTACTTACCTTCCCTCTTTTCTCCGCCGCGCTGCCAGGCCCTCTGCTTGCGAGAAAATGCAAGCAGAGGGGCGGGACCGGAAGCCGCGTCTGTGATTGGCTGAGCGGCAGCCAATCACGGACGCGGCTGCCGGGAGTTCAGTGCGGCAGAGAAAAGAGGGAAGGTAAGTAAGAAATTGGCAAATAAACATCAAAACAAGCCTGATGCACTCAGTACAAAATAAGCAACTAGTACAAGCCCTGCCGTTAAATAGCTCATTGGACAGCTCCTTTCACTACCAAGATAAAACACACCCTGTGTGCCTTGGTCAGCAGCTAATGGAAAAGGAGGAACTAAAAGTAAATAAATGGTTTGCCTTCTGGAAAAACAAAGAGGGGTACATAAGAGTTTTCACACATAAAGCATGGCAGGTTTGTGAAGGTTCTCATTCATCCAAGTCATCTGTATTCAGTTAGATCAACCGGACTTAAAGTTTAGTTCTTGAAGACGTTTCGCTAGTCATCCGACAGGCTTTCTCACAGGGGAGGACTGGGTCCTTTTGGCCTAGGGGGCAAATATAACCAAGTGGCCCTTTCACGCATGCATAAGTCTGTGCACTGCCACTGTTTATCTCCGTCTTAGGTGGGGGCAGCAGGAACATTGGGAACCCCTGGTTGGCTGCAAAAGTCTTTCAAGAACAGAGGTGATTCACTGTCCCACTGTCCCTGTATAACGACATCTGAACAAGTATGAACTCTATGGTAGGGTGGGCAGAAGAGAGAAACCTTTCCTGCATTCTAGCCACAAAATTCAGCACAAGAAATTGGCAAATAAACATCAAAACAAGCCTGATGCACTCACAGGGGAGGAATGGGTCCTTTTGGCCTAGGGGGCAAATATAACCAAGTGGCCATTTCACGCATGCATAAGTCTGTGCACTGCCACTGTTTATCTCAGTCTTAGGTGGGGGCAGCAGCTGCAGAGCAATAAAAGTCATACTCAGTTATGGGAATTTCTAAGGTCTAAACAATATGGGCACCTAAGTGGACGTATGTGCTCCAAATTTTTAGGCCACACCCCTTTATCCACCACCAATTAAGTCACTCAGATTAGTTGCTTAACAGAGATGGATAGAATAGATAGAAAGAAAGACGCAGACAGATAGTGAGGGGGATGCAGAGAGAGACAGACAGGTGGAGAGACACATAGACAAGATACACAGAAAGAGACAGAGGTCTATGTAAGGGAGAGAGAAGAGAAAGTCTGTGACAGATAGATAGATAGATAGATAGATAGACAGACAGACAGACTGGGATTATTGATACAGGTACAGCACACTGGGATTATTGATACAGGTACAGCACACTGGGATTATTGATACAGGATGACCATGTTCTTTCTCCTGTCTTTTCCTACATGTTCTTTCTCCTGTTTTGCTTTCCCCTTTCACTTTTTGTATTTGTGTTCTTTTTTTATCTTTTGATAAAGGCCCAGTCCAGATAGCCTGATAGCCACAAGTTTTAAGGGCTTCGTCTGGCTGTGATATGCTAATTGGGACTTTCCAGGGTACATAATTGCCACAGATTCTTGTACAAGTCATTCTGAATTGAGAAAGCCAGTCGGATGACTAGCGAAACGTCTTCAAGAACTAAACTTCAAGTCCACTTGATCTAACTGAATAGAACAGATATATAGCAGGTTTGTGTCTACATCACAAGCCGAGTCCCCTGGAACCTCGATAATAGAGTCTACTTCTCCTTTAAACCTATGTGTAGTTCCAAACAAAATCCTTTTAGTCCATCCACCAGCTTATTACTGCTAAAGGTAAGAACCGTATGGTACTTCTAGATTAAACCTACCTGAAGTTTTCCAGATTTGGTTTCGGGAGTTTCTGACACACCACCCACAGGGCCTGCAGCTTTGTGTTCTGGTCCGGGATACTGGTTCGGAAGAAAATAAAAATCCAATACATTAAATGACAACCCTTTAGAATTTCACGTTTACTCTTTAATAGCTCCTATCCAGAGATCTAGTGTGTTAGCACAGAGTTTTAATGGTTAATGTAAGACAAAAACATGATGATGATTGAGTGTAGAATTGAACCTCTTTATTGGAAATTCTTTTGAACAACTGTAATAATTTTAACAACCAATTCAGGATCCAGTGCCCTTTTCTACCATATTTCTATGGGGAATGAGCCTCACAATCGATCCTAAATCAACTAGTGAGCCCTGCTAATAAGCCAATTTCTATTTTGATCAGATAGTTATAAGGCTTAATGGGTATCTCCACCCCTCCTAAAAACTTTTGCTGTAGTGTAGTGGACTGTATCCCACCCAAAAGCAATATTTGATTGCAAAAAAAAAAGAATCAGAAAGTTTCTGCAAGCCAGAAACCTCTCAAAGGAAAGGAGTGAGGCAGAAACCCTTTTACTCACAGACAGACTCCTACTCTTCACTTTCTGGGACTTTAAACAGACACAGCAGGAGAACCATTTGGAGCAGGGATGTAAGGTAAGGATTTCTAACACTACACAGTGGGGCCAGTAGTGGGAAAAAGTTTAGTTTTGGGGGTGGTGCCCTTTAAGGTTGACTGTAAAAATTAAATGAGAGTACTTGGGGTAGGGAGGTAAAATTGACTGTTTCTACCTCCCAGTAGAATGTCATTGAGGAGTGCCTGTATGTATAGAAATTATATTTAGATGTAGGAATTATTAATCCTACCTCCCTACCCCAGGTAATTTTCATTTTAACCATTTTTGTTTTTTTTTTACTTTATATGCACAATAGCTCTCCTTTAACTGTTAGTCACGTAGAAGCAAAGTCCATATAATTACTTTCCAGCCTGGATCCAGTCCTCATACAGGTTAAAGGTCATCAGAGGTTCAGGCAATTCACGTAAATAGGATTTTAATGCCCCTAAAGGGGAAAATATAGAAATAAACGTAAGATGTCAGTCATTTACATTTTTTACAATCAACTGGATTTAAAGTTATTACTGTATTATGGAACAATGAACACACTGGAGAAAATGTTGTCAAAAAGCACATGTTTTGCATCTCCCTGGGTTGCATTAAAAATAGCAATTGGAATAATAATGTTTTTAAAGGTTATCTCTACCCTGAAAAAAAAACTTTGCTGTAGTGTAGCCCACCCTCAACCGCTAAATTTGTTTTGTAAGAGAAGCAGCAGAAAGTTACTTACACTCCGTGGTCCCCCCCCCCAGCTCTCTGCTCCAGGTCCGCTGCTTGCCGGAAGTTGCAAGCAGGGGCCGGATCGGCAGCTGCTTCTATTATTGGCTGAAAGGCAGCCAATCACAGACAAGGCTGCCGGCAATGCAGAAAGCCAAAGGGAACGAAGGAGTGCAAGTACATTTCTGCTGCTTCTTTCACAGAATGAACTTGGTGGTTGAAGGTGGCCTACATTACAGCAAAAGCTTTTATAGGCCAAGAAGGGGGGGGGGGGTTCCCTGGCACATTCCAGAAACCTCTCAGAGGACAAGGAAGCAGCAGGGACTGGATAACTCACAGACAGCTCCTACTCTTCACTTTCTTGGAATTCAAACAGGCACTGCAGGAGAACCATTAGAAGCAGAGGAGAAAGGTAAGGATTTTTTAGCACTACACAGTAGTGGGTTAAATTTTAGTTTTGTGGGTGGACATGCCCTTTAAGTGATTAAATATGTGCAGTTTACAACAGGAACTGATAACCTATTAGAAATGCAAGAAAATGTAAGGGCTAGGCCACGCTGACATTCCTGCTTACGATTGCTTTTGGGATGTGTTAGTGTGTGAGAATGCTGTGCCAGCGTATCACAATGGGGGTGGTCACATTGCATGTGCTGCGTTCCACATCCAGAGTGCGTGATATTTTTTATGTGAATCACATGCACTCAAATAAAGGATTATTTCTAAAATCCCCATGCAAGGTACAATTGCCCATTCACATGTGTTACGGTGCGCTGTCAGTGTGGCTGCAGCCCAAGGTGTCACTTTTCAATCAAATATCCCACACACGGGGAAACCAAACCCTCACCTGCCACAGCATGTGGGTCTGAGTAGAACTCCTCTAGCTGTGACGTGGAACAGTCCAGAGCAGCTTTCAGCTTCTTGAGTTTGGAGGCTCCGGCTGCAATTCTGAACAACCCCTGTGTGAATGATTGGGGTAAAAGGTTGGAATATATCATACTTATTTATATGTACAGTATGATCATTTAAAGGACACTCAAACTATACAGAGATTTAGTCAAAGAAATATATATATTATCTGTTGTATTCAATTAGATCAACTGGACTTGAAATGTAGTTCTTGAAGACGTTTCGCTAGTCATCCGACTGGCTTTCTCAATTCAGAATGAATATATTTGTACAATTTGTATATTGTACAAATATATATATTGTTTTCTTTTAAAGATTTACTGTTTACTGTTACCATTTGGCAGCTGTCAGTAGCTATCACTCTGATAAACTCCGGTTGCTAGGATTTTTTCCCCTAGCAGCCTAAAGTTTTAAGGTTAAGGAGGAACAGGATTTTCCAACCTTCCTTTAAGCTGCAATCGGTAATTCAACCGGGCAACACCGTAAAATGTTATTCACATTAATTATCTACCTCTTCTTTCATTCCTGTCTCCAGCAGCATCATCACACAGGCTTCAATGGGTAAGGCAATCTCCCTCCCACTGCGTTTCAGGTGCTCCTCCAGCGCGGTGCCAAACGCTGGTTTTTCCGTCCACTTATCTTAAGGTGAAGTAGCAAATCCACAGAGACACAGACCATGGGATTGGGAGGGATCAAATATGGTTGAGATGGAATTGAGGAGGAGGAACAATGAAGGAAAAATAAAAAGACTGACAACAGCTGTTCAAATGAGAAACAGGTATGGATGCACCAAATCCAGAATGTGGATTTTGTATTTGGCCAAAAACTGGTGTATTTTGTGAAATGTGATTCACCTGACCAGAATCCAGACCCTTATAACATGCCGTTAATGCTCAGAACACGTGAACATGACAACATTGCTTTGTGCTAGCAATGTGATACGGTCATTTGAGTTTGGATTAGGTCCAATAATGGGCCAAGTCAAAAAACAAAGGATTTTGTTCATCACAAAAGAAAAAAAGACATTGCAATGAAAAAAATAAGAAATGGAGCAAAAACAAAGAACACTAATAGGTGAACAGAAGGAAAGTTCAATTTATACAGGTGAGAAAATGGAAAGATAAAAGAGAGAAGAGTGTCACTAAGAGAAGTGTCAAGAAAACTCAAAGCACAGAAGCTCTGCACATAACACAGGGACAATTCCTAATGCCAGTGACAGCCGGAAACACAGACAAAACATAGACAGGAGGAACAGGAAACTGCTGGAGCTGGGAGAGTGGAGGAAGGAAGAAACTTTTACCTTGCTGGGCCTGGATTTCAGGAAGTGCCTTCTCCAAGACAGCCAATGCTCTTCTGTGGTAATCTGCTTGGGCCTCTAATAACTAAGGGCAGAAGACAACCGAAGTCAACACAAAAATGAGAAACACAAAACATACTGCGTGAGATACTAGAATCCACCCTTACATGTATGTGAGATACATGTGCTAGCTTTAAAGGGCATGTCCACCCTTTACAGAAACTTTTAGTATATTATAGTCCATGTTCCCCCAGCCCCAACTGCTATAATTATAATCTCAGAAAGTCACCTGATCATTACTTACCTTACCTCTCTCCTTCGCCGCAATGCCCCGGCCCTCTGCTTGCTCGGAACTGCAAGCAGGGGGCGGGACCGGCAGCCGGGTCTGTGATTGGCGGCCAATCACGGACGCAGCTGCCCAGAATGGCGAAGGAGAGAGGTAAGGTAAGTAATGATCTGGGGACTTTCTGAGACTATAATTATAGCGGTTGGGGCTGGGGGAACATGGGCTATAATATGCTAAAAGGGATTTACGCTAGGGGGAGGGAGACCAAAGCGGGAGGGAGAGGGAGGGGGAGAAAGGCTGCAGTGCGCATACCAAACTTCTCCCGGAGGGGAGATAGGAGACAGTCCTATATGAAGGCCAGTTTTTGGGACTTTGGGGGGCTACAGGAGAACCATATGGAGCTGGGATGTAAGGTAAGGATTAAACTACACTACAGAGTGGGGCCAGTGGTGGGGGGGATTATAGTTTTGGGGGTGGACATGCCCTTTAAAGGGATAACTTTTTTTGCGTGTAAATGCATTATGCTGTGATACAGTATAAAAAGCCTGTCCAGTCTGCTTATTTGTATATTCCTATACCAAGGGAAGAGAGGAGTAAATTTACACAGGGATTTCTGTACTGAAAGATTTTACCATCTTTACATGGGTGTATCTTTGGTAGGGAATTCACAGAAAGTTATGCAATACTTGATTGAAATAAGCAGCTTTTGATGTTTTCACCAACATTCTGCTTGATGATAGAGTCCTGAGAATGAGGAACAAAGAACACCATGTGGTGTAGCAGGTCCCTTTAGCTACAGTGAAACAGGAGAAGCATGAGGTACATACCATAACAAAATATTGCCCATAATCCCCCTCTTTGGACACAAAGTTGTACATATCGGCTGCAAGCTGGTCCTAAATGGATCAAATAAATAACATCAACAAATAGTTTCTATTAATTCCATTACTGTAATATCTTGGAACACTCAGATATACACTTAGGAACAGTTGTACATGAATAGGACACTATTCTCAATGCTGATTGGCTCTGAATACCTTGCATTGTTCCACTTTATTTGCAGCTTCGTCCATTTCTTCCTTCAGTGAATCCAGTTTCCCAGGTTGCATCTGGAAATTTGTTCCAGATTTCTGTGCCTGGTTGAACCTGGCAATGTAAAAAAAACCAAAAATCTTTATTGACAACCTAATATTCAATCTATACTGTTTTATAATTCTGTATTTCCATAAGGACACATGATACATTGCTTAAACTAGTCAGAAAATGTATTTTAGACTAAAAGGTTAACCTCAAGTCCATTATCGTTAAAAAAGATATGTTATATATACAGTATATGAAGACATGGGGGGATAATATCATGCTTTATATTAACAGTGCTTAATTTGAGAGCAGAATAAAAGGGGACTAAATTTCAATTTTACATTTTGTGGGTAAGAAGGTAAGGCAGCAATACCGCACCCAGAATAACTGCCTTCGTTTTTGCCATGTAGTAACATTTTGTGCTTGTGCAACTCCCGTTTCCTTTAGCTGCTACGGGACCAATGGCAGAGGAGGGACGGGACTACCGCTGATGTCACCTCAGCCATTCTGAAGGTAAGTATGGAAGTTTAAGGCAGCAATCCTAGGTGCTGGGTTGCTGGCTAATCTTACACCAAAAGTCAATATTAAGTGCTTGTCTTCTTTTAAATGCATAATGTGTTTAATATTAAGGGATTTCTAATGTATCTGGGTTACTAGGAAATAGGAAAAGCCACTGATTGCAACAATGATGAATCATTCAAGTTTTAAATGTTCACATGCTATGTAACAGAAATATACATATTACCCATCTCCTGATTTCAGATTGCTCCAAAAGCCATATTGTGGGGTTTGCTATTGCATTGATACTAAAAGGATTTGAGATTAAATTCCAGGATTTTACCAGTAGATGGCATTCTTGCTGAGGAAAAGCTTTAACTTGTAAATTATTCCTATAGAGATCCACGTGTTTAAAATTAGAGGGCTGAAAAGAAAACCATGGGTTTCCTTTTTAATTAGGGAGGGTTAATAAAGTTATAGGTTACCATTCTAGATACTTGCCCCCTGGCAGAGAAGGGGCGCTGCCAACATCTCACCTGGCGCGAGCAGAATCCCAGTCCAACACCAACTTCGCAAGCTGCTTTCTCTGCTTCATAATATTGGGAATTTCCACCTGCAGGTACATTTAGAGTGTCAATGTGTCAGGGCTAGCTGCTTTATAGAAACAGTATTACCAGGCACAGGTCCTTACAGTAGAGTGATGCTAATACGACAATTAATTATCTACATGAAAACCATCAAAACTGTGCCAAAATGATGTCATAGCTGTCTAGGTAAACACACAGCTCAGCACATTAGGTGTAATATCAAAATAGCAACACTAGAGGTCAGTAAAGCAGTAAAATGCACAGTATGTTATTTAATATGTCCCATATTGTGATGCTCTTTCAGTTTGACGTTAGCCCTAGTATGTATTCATTCCACAGGTTCGATAATGCTAGACTCACTGGCCCATAGTTCATAGACCATAATTATAGATGTGGAAAAACTCCTGACAAGATAAACTAGAAACAGCAAGATCCCGAGCAAGAGATTTCACGTCACTGTAACAAACCTGAAAAGGGCCCAGAAGACTCACCTCTGACAACTGGTTTAAAGGCTCGAGGACATCTCTCTCTATTTGAATCTCATGTGCGGAGAGTTCCACGGCCAGCCGCTGCTCTGCATCCGCGCACGAATACAATGTTTTTCTAAAACGGAAATTTAGGAAAGGCATTGACAACATTTTTGTATTTCTACATGACTTATTTACATTATACATACATGTAGTGAAAAAGGCAGGGAAATGATGGTTTTCATTTTAATTTATTTGATTACATTGAAAAATAAACTAAAAATGACAAGACCACTTGTGGCTCTCCTTCTAGCAATATAATTCAATGTGCTGAATGGGAGCTGTACATCAGCAATCTCTGTACAACAGACAGTTGAATATTACTGCCGCAAGATGTGGAGAGGCTCGTGATTTGTCTGCAAAAACCAATCAGATGTTTTTAGTTAGATAACAATTGACTGGTTGCTTTGGATTAATACCACAGGCAAATGTCATAGCTTTAGTCCCAATATATTAATATGTATAACCATTTTGTAACCATTAGAGTAGGTGCATTTAATCAATACCAATCGTCTTATTACTCCCGATATATATATATATATATCAGTCACTTGCCCAGTGTTGCCTTGGCTATCCTACACATCCCAACCAAAAATCCCACCACGAATAAAAAAAACTTGAACATCATTTGAATTTTGTTTGAAACTCACGCCAAGAGAGAATCATCGCCGAGCACAGAGGATCCTTCTTGCATGGACTGTGACATGAACATTAATGGTAGCTTTTTCTGTAAAATGACATTAGAGACTAGTTAGCATGATTTTCTACACTTACATGTATATGCACATATTTTTATATTCCTCAGCTAAAACATAAGATATTTTTAAGAATGTTAAACATATGATCTTCACAGGATGGACCACTCATTGCCCCACCTTCTCTTAGCACAGACAGATACAAATAGCACAATGGAGGGTATTTTGGGAGATGACTAGAAGGCTTGCTTGCTTATAGGTTGCTACTAATAGGTTCACTGTAAGATAATTGCAGGCTGAGTGGGTGTAGCATGTAGTTCTGTAGGACAACAGCATGTAGTTTTGTAGGACAGCAATAATGCTTCCATGGCATGTCAGTAACAATTCATGTCTTTTATTCTATTCCATACAGATCATTTTAACCAGTGAGGGAGATTTTAGAACCAGGTGACAAACGTAATATTTTACAGACAACCCTAGACATAATCAGGGAGATTCAATAAAAGTTCTTATCGTTTAAATGGTAAGTCCACCCTTCAAAAAAATTTTTTCACCAAACATTCCCCCTGTCCCCCCAGCCCAACCACTATGTTAGTAATATCAGAAAATGCCCAAAACTTTACTTACCTTCCCTCTTTCCTCCGCCGCGCTGCCAGGCCCTCTGCTTGCGAGAAAATGCAAGCAGAGGGGCGGGACCGGCAGTTGTGTCTGTGATTGGCTGAGCGGTGAAAAGGTTTTTATAGTAGGGGGAGGGAATCCTAATCGGGAGGGAGAGGGAGGGGGAGGAGGGCTGCAGTACGCATGCCAAACTTCTCCCGGAGGCCAGGTAGAAGGCAGAGTCCTATATGGACTCTGCTATCCTCCTGGTGGGCAGTTTTGGGGACTTTGGGGGGGGACTACAGGAGAACCATATGGAGCTGGGATGTGAGGTAAGGATTAAACTACACTACACAATGGGGCCAGTAGTGGGGGGGATTATAGTTTTGGGGGTGGACATGCCCTTTAAAATGGTGCTAATTTTGCCCCAACCAATCAGATCTTATTTAACATTTGAAAGCTAGAATCAGATTGGTTGGGGCAAAATTAGCACCATTTTAAACGATAAGAACTTTTATTGAATAACCCTGAATATATGTATACAGAATTCAGCCAGAAATCCTAGGAATGGCAGTTCTACAACTGTTAAAGCCATAAAGTTTTCCTACACATGATGCTCTCTAGTTATGGAAAACATTTCACATCTGGCATTGTGTTCTGCCCTTGCACATTATGGTGACTGCTCTCTAATGGTTCCCCTGAGTATTGCTTCTTAGATACACCCCATATATCTCTCTGGAGGCTCCATGATGACCAGCTGTAGCTTTACCACAATACCTACATGTCTCTTTTCGGTCTCTGTGCCCAGCTGCCCCTGAAAGCAACCCTGAAGCTTCTTATGGGCATTGTGGCAAATCAGTCGTACGCTGTCCAGTCGCCGTTCTATCTGTAAACATGGACACATACAGAAGAATAAATTAATATTACCGATCCCTCCATATGTGCAAAAAAAAAAATGACATAGCATGTAAACATCCATATCTTATTATTACTGCAAAAAGAAAACGGCAATTTGTTTCATTAGGCTAGAGGCAAGGCGTCTATATCATCATGTCAACCCTTAAATCATGTAACAAGCCATGCTGGGCTTTGGATTTCTTCTTACTGCATTGACAATACATTGTACAGTTACAATAGATCACAAACAGGAAGTGCACAGAATCCATAAAATCCAGTTCTTTTTTGGGTCTAGGCCTAGCATTGAGGAACGTATTGATGAATTACTTGTAAATCTAAGAGTAAACATTCCACCACTAGAGGGCACTAAACATTTGGGATAACCCACGAATATTAAAGCAAAATATCCAAATATGAAGATAACATGAGCAAAGTAGTCAGGAGTTTATACAATATCCTAAACATGTACAAAAACTTAAAGGGCATGTCACACCTCCAAATTCAGTATGTAGTAGAACAGCCCCCAAAAGCTGGGTTTCGTTTTACTTACATTTAACCTGCTAGGACCCTCTTCTTCTACTCAAATACAAAACAAAACTATTTTAATCAATAAGTGAGGTAGTGGGTGAGACTTCCATAGTGATGTCCCTCAATGGAAAATAACTATATAGGTCAGGGACTAATCCCTCAGGCTGTGCGTGTTCTGGGTCAGAATTGAGTACTAACAATATCCTCAGCGAATCACATCACAGAACAGTCCTGTCACACCAATCGGCATGCACTATGATATAATGTACTGGCCATGTGAGATCAGACACTGGCCTAGAGATGCATGAGTGACATTAAGCATTTATAGTGACCAGGTGCCAAATGGGAGTAAATAGCTATCCAGTGATACGAATCCAAGAGATTATACAGTAGGAAGATCACAGCTACACTATCCCACACTCATTCCTTAGCTGATCCATTTATAAGAAAGATAGTCCAGCCCTGGTGGTGATTATTAACAGACTAGTTAGAACTGATTAAAAAGAAAGTTAAATAATAAATAAATTGTGTGGCCAGCAACAACTGAATGCATTGTATTACATACACACACATAAGCCACATGCAATTATTGCTCAGACCCACACACCTAATTTGCTGTGCTCACGTTCAACTTTTATAAATGTGCATATTGTACCATGATCAGGGAGATCAGATTGATTGCATTAAATAGACCATCACTTTTGTAAATGAGATGTTCAAGTAAAACTTTCCTTTAGATGAAATGCAGCTTTGATGCCTTGAACAATTAAAGAATGAATAGAGGTCCCTCCGGTAATATTTCCTGTAAACAATGCCCTGCAGAATATGCTAAAAAGGGAGAAATGTAAACACACAAACCATGGAATGTTCGGGATTCCACAAACATTAACCAACATCACATGGCCGCCTGAGACCTTACAGTACAACCCCCTTAGCTGAATCCTTTACACTCCAGGCAAATAAAGAGCTCAGCAGACTTGCAATTGGTGGGTTTCCCATAGTTCCCCTGTGCTGTTGGATGTAATCAGTTCGTCTCTGCAATTGAGAAGGATTAACTATCTACTGTACTTAATTACACATTACTGGTTATCTCAAATAATCTCCGCAATGCTGGAATGTAACACTAGCCTGGGAATTTCTTTAAAGTAGATGACAAAACCCGTAAGATCCAGCAGTATTCCCCCCGATATCAAGGTGTACGTGGCAATGCAGTCAAACTAACACTGTCAGAATCAAACCGACAGATTCTGCACTGGCAGACTTGTGTGGATGCGCAGGGGCAAGTGCATGAGTTTTAAGGGGGGGGGGATTCCTGAATAACTTACAAGTTACAACCAAATATTTTATTATATATGGATCATATAATAATATTATATATAATCCACCCCTCCTGCTGATCCCAATGGGATCCATCTGTAAATAATTTACATATAATCAGTGCGCTACTACGTAGTATAACCAGGAAGTGAGGCGCGCAACCACTCTCTCTCTCTCTCTCTCTCACACACACACACACACACACACACACGGCAATTACGAGTCAATATGAAAGGCACAAATATTCCCTTCCCTAGTGAGAGCCGTGGATGCTCACGGAGTTGAAGGCGGAAGATGACTTAATATTGTGGCAGACTAGAACATGCTACCTCTGCTAACATGTCCAGAAGTTCAAAAACGGAAGCTGCATCGGGAGTCTGCTACTTAGGTTGGAGTTACAGTGTGTGCAGAGCAATCGAAGGAGGAGAGGGGGTGGGATTCCTGGTCTGTGTGTTCAGCGACTCACACTTCAAAATAACTTTTATAAAGCTGGGTACACACTTGAAAGATTTCTGAAAGATGATAGACAGAATCTGCAAGATCCTGTCTGTCATTTTTCAAAGATCTGCATACACACAGTCCCGAGCGTTCTCCCTCTATAGGGAGTCTAGCGCAGCCGAGGGACGTTTTTCCTCTTTTCAACCCAAATGTTCGGCGGCTGCACGCTCGTTTGGAAAAGCAAGGTACACACAGTACCGATAAAGCTCCGATAACATTGGATCAGACGGTATCGGGGCTTTATCAGTACTGTGTGTACTGTACCTAGCTTAAGAGAATGTGTTGTTTGGTGTGTAGGACTGGGGGTGGGCACATGGGGGTATATGTTGTTGGCTGGGGGGGAGGGGGAGGTGGGGGGTATATATTTACTAAATGGAGTTAAAACACTGGGTTTTTAAAGAAGGGTGGAACAAGGGTAAAAGGGGTGAATTATAATAAATAATGTACCACTACTAAAAATTATAAGGATATTACAAATCCCCTCAGAGTTCTGTGCCCTTTATAAAAGAACCTGGCCTGCGGCCTTGTGCTTTTATATGGTCACAGAACTCCTCACAGACTTCTAATATCCTTATAATTTACAGTACATTATTCACTATATTCTCTACTTGCCATGATTATCATCATAGAGTATAATCATTTACATTTTGTTTTACGGAGAAATCCACATTTGTGCTTACATTATCATTAGCGTCTTTTAAAATTTGAGCTGTGACACCGACAGCAGATCTGACAGAATTTGGTGAATATTGTCGGTATTGGGACCTATCAGCAAGACAGAAATCCCCCTTTCTGCTTGATCAGACACCCCCCAAGCACGCCATTAATGCAGGGGTATAAAATGAGTCTCTTAACCGGCTATAAATGCTGTAAGCTAAAGAAGAAGTAGAGAACGAAAATTCCCCTGTTTTTTGCATTATCACCACTTACGGCCTCACTTCTGTTACAGTAATCATTTTTGTCAGTTGGGATTCGTGGGGAAGGGTAGTGAAACTGTAACAGAAGTGAGACTGGATACATAAATTAACCCTCTGGGGGAGGGTTTCACAAAGATCTGCAATCATTTATTTTGCTTTTATTATTAGAGGTCAGAAAATTATATGTGATGCATAGTTGCCGATAGTCCCGGATTTTAGGTTGCAGTCCCGATGTTCTAATGTCCCGGGAAGCCGCAAACTGGCAGAACAACACACAGACAGTGCGTGCGGTGAAATTTCCTTCTGTGCTGCTCAGTGCTGGATCGAGCATCCAGCGTGTCCGTACTTCCTGCTCTCAATCTATGTGCGTGCGGGCCGGTACTGACACTGTCTCTCTATGCGCACGCACGGCTTGAAGTTGAATATATGAGAAGCAAGCCCTGGCAGCCTGTGTCAAGCCAGCGCCTGCGCATTATTGCTGAGTGTGTCTCTGGCAGCCAGTGCTGAAGTAAGTTGGAAGCGAAGCAAGGAGAGTGCGGTTGAGGGTGCCAGAGTCACTCCAGAGTCCAGACACAGGCAGTCAGCCATCACAGTAAGTTCATTTGAGCTGCCAGTCACTGTCAGAAAAAACATCAAGCTTAATAATCATAGTTAGTAACATAAGTCTAAGTCTGTTTCTTCTATCATCTGTTTTCTATCTATCATCTATCTATATATTATCTATCTATCTATCTATCTATCTATCATTTATCTATCAATCTATCGATCTATCTATCATCTATCTATCTATCTATCATCTATTCTATCTATCTATCATCTATCTATTATCTATCTATCTATCTATCTATCATCTATCTCTCTATTTATCATCTCTCTATCATCTACCTATCTATCATCTCTCTATCTATCATCTATCTATCTATCATCTATCTCTCTATCTATCTATCTCTCTATCTATCGAGGGGGGGGACTACAGGAGAACCATATGGAGCTGGGATGTGAGGTAAGGATTAAACTACACTACACAATGGGGCCAGTAGTGGGGGGGATTATAGTTTTGGGGGTGGACATGCCCTTTAAATGTTCGGTTTCTTTCATCCATGCTAGCAAAGACATACACTGCAAATATTACTTTTCTTTTTTGTATGAGAAGCAAAGGAATTTATCATTGTTAGGGACAAGAGCATTTGTTATGTGTTTACAAAAAAAACTGCACTGACATCTGAGTTCTGTGTCAGAGGGAGGGGTCTCTGAGCTGAAACATGATTGGCTGTCAGCTTCCAGGAAGCAAGACTGCAGTTTCCTGTAAATGTGTACTGTGCACACTTACCGGGGTGTTCCCAGATAAGGTGAATTATGGGAGCTGACCCCGTGTAAAAAAAAATATATATTCATTTTCATAAATCACCCAGCATCCACAGCAAAGGGAGAGATGAGACACAGCTTGTTGGTGTGTTTCTGAATGTGCTCTGTCTATTGGGACAATGTTTTCTGGGGACTTTAGTTCTCCTTTAAATATACAACTCAACTATTTCTTGAATAATAAAGAGACCAATCTTCTCTTACTTAGGCTACAACATGGGGTGAACACCCTTATGTTGCATTATTTACTTAAATAAATGTTTGGAGTAACAAAAACTGTTGTGTTTAGCAAAAGACTTTTTCTACTTTATTAATAGAATTTAACAATGATCAATAAAGCATGTCATCAGAAGAAAGGAATGATTTTCTATATAGGATTAGCAAAGCCATACTGTATGCTTAATTCTATGTACAGAATTAAAAATACAAAACCTGTTGACAATGTTTATTAGGTGCCATCATATATTTTTGAATAAACACTAATAAGATATACTTGGCCAATCTACATAGCACATGTACTGTAAGAAAACTGTAAGGGTTAAATGTATAATCTGGCAGTTAAAGTTACATAACTTAGTTATAGATCACATTGCCTCCCATCTTTGCCTTTGCTTTTTTCTTCTGGTAACAGCTTTAAATATGTGCCATTCTTTCCCATGATGCTCACCGGCAGGTCTATCACCTGATGCATAGTAAATTAGCCTTTAAAGTGTGTGATTAGCATAGTCTGGTAACAGCAAATTATACCATTTATCTGGCTTGCATCACGAGACAGACCTGTCAGCAAGCAATATGGGAAAGACTATCAGAAGAGATTTCCAAAAAAAAGAACGAGAGAGAGAGGTGAGAGTTGGCACTGTACAGTATATTACTCAAGTAAGTATTTTTAATAGGAAAATTGCACATTTTACCCTTTAGTCCTCCTTTAAATACAAAATTACATAATTAATTTAAAAACAAATTTGGATGCTTTATGCATAGCTTTACATACAAACCAGTGCAATCTGCAGCATGCATTTAAATAAGGTGTCCTTAAGCCAGAAAGCATGTTGGCTCAATATGAAAGGAATGAAGCCACTGTAGTCTTTTACTGCTATTTGTGATTTTACTTTGTCACCAATCTAGTATTATTGTATCAGCCCCTACCAGTCACATTTTTCCTTTTAATACTAATACAAATCATGCAAGGCTATGCCGAAATCCCAGCATCCCTGAATCAGCCAATGCTCCTAATTGTCAAAAAAGAAGCCATTTCATTAACTACCGGTATCTTAAGTGTAAAGAAGAACAAAGAGTTCTGGAAGTGATGGTATGGTATGTACAAATCCTCAATGTCAGCATTAAAGGGCATGTCCACCCCAAAACTAAAATTTAACCCACTACTGGCCTCACTGTGTGTTAAAGAATTCCACTCCAAATGGTTCTACAGCAGTGCCTGTTCAAAGTCCCTTAAAGTGAAGAGTAGGTGTGGACAGAGAGTCATATGTTCTCCGCTTTTTCCTTCTCCTCTGAGAGGTTTCTGGCATGCACAGGGGATTTGAAGCAGCCCACATCCACAGAAAATCTTCTGTTTGTTCTCCATGTTCAGAACAACCTACCTGCCAAGATCCTTCAAAAACTGTGTGCAAGTGTACCTAGAGGAATTGATGCTGGTTTGAATGTAAAGAGTGGTCACATCATATATATTGATATATATTTTGTGGCAACATTTTGCAATGCACCATAATCTTTAATTACCTACAGCAGTGCAAACCATGCTCAACATGACAAGAGAACTGGACCATGATAAGTGTGCTGGTAAAACGTACACAATCAACTACAGAAGCATAATTATACACCACCATCCAGCTGCTTAGATTCTTAGCTAATACATAAGTAGTATAATATCAGATATATCATTTCTAGCTAAACTAATTTCATGAAAATTTGATTATAATGAGATCCTGTGGGATATTCATGTGACTGGTATACATGTCCGCTAATACAAAGATGCACAATAAGTTTATTGTGCCACTTTACTTCAAATGTTGCTAGAAACCATAGATATAATTTTTGCCGAAGCTGGTTGACTGTGGAAATAACTTATGAAAGGGCCAACTTTGTTTGGGCCTGGAAAAATCTTAAAACAATAAATACAACACAGAAAGAAAAGCTTTACTTTCATCACTTGATAACCATCTTATATGTTGTGTTTGCTGTTGATTTGTGCATGTAGACAAAAGCTTTTAGCATCATGTTCATGAGACCGTCTCCTAAGGCAGTCTCATAAGGCTGTAATCTAGGGTTGCTCTATACTTAAGGTGCACCTAATTGTTCTCATTTACTATTTTAGAAAATTGCAGTGATCAAGGCAATGATCACAATGATTTGAATAAGTTAACCCCACCACCACCAAGTAAGTACCCAAACAAGGAGACTTAGTTCCCCCTCCACATAAAAGTGTTCTTGCATTTTGCTTGACAGATTCCAATATAATAAATGAAGGCACATAATATACTCACCCAACCAACCTGCCATACTCTGTGGGGATAAGCATTTGTCACAAATGTATTAACAGTCTATTTTTGTTTTTATACAGGCTGACCAGGATCAGAATCTTTCTAACTTAAGGAGCTACAGACTTACCTATTTACCTAAAACTACATCCAATAGTTTATTTAATTTTTAACACCCACATCAATAGTTACTTTTATATTAACTAAATTTCAGATTTTTGCTGTCAAGATCTCCCAGCAAACACCATAGAGTTTCTATTACCGTATATACTCGAGTATAAGTCGACTCGAGTATAAGTCGAGGTACCCATTTTTACCTTAAAAAATGAGTAAAACCAATGGACTCGAGTATAAGTCGAGGGTAGAGTCTCCCCTCCAGCCCCAGGTCCAGCCCCAGGAATAAAACCTATTTCCCTGCACCCATCTTCTCACCCTGCCACTACACTACACTACTACAGTACACTACACTACTCCCTGCACCCATCTTCTCACCCTGCCATTACACTACTACAGTACACTACACTGCTCCCTGCACCATCTTCTCACCCCCTGCCACACTACACTACACTACTACAGTACACTACACTACTCCCTGCACCCATCTTCTCACCACCTGCCACACCTACACTACACTACTACAGTACACTACACTATCCCCCTGCACCCATCTTCCCACCCTGCCACTACACTACACTACTACTAATGCCTTACCTTTGCAGGAGAGTCCGGCCCCCGACATCTTGATGGAGGAATCCGGCTGCCGCGTCACTGATGGTCGCATCCATGACGTCACGACTCGGCGCAGGTCTAATTTCCCGGCGCCGAGTCGTGACGCTCAGTGGATGCGACCATCAGTGGACGCGGCAGCCAGATTCCTTCACCAGTAAGTGACTGACTCGAGTATAAGTCGAGGTTCAGTTTTCAGGCTGTTTTCACAGCCTGAAAACCTCGACTTATACTAGAGTATATACGGTAATACATGCTTGCAAGTCATTTAAAACACATTAAAGAGGCATCTTCAATACAGAACTCTATACCTCATTACTTGTAACGTTAACTCATTTACATTTCTGAACTTTTTGCAAGACTTTATTCAGTACAAAGTGCCCTTTAAATTTAAGGGGAACCTGTCCTTAAAATCCACAACTCTACACCTCTTCAGAATGATCTCCTCTGCTCTATACATGTTCTTATTTCTCAACTATTTTCTTGCCCTCTCATGGTTCCCCTTATTTATGCATTGGGTATATTTTTTCCTATTTGACCTTCTGAACGTGGTGCAATGTATTTTTGCTTTTCATTTATTTCTTTTTCTTATTTTCTATAATTATTTCTATTTAGATTCTATTATCTATTCCTCTTTCAATACCTTTTACAAAAGCAATTCACCTTTCATGCTATTAACTTATGAACTTGTATACCTATCTTGTAATCTTTTTGTTTTATATATATATCCCTTATATTATATAAATACATTTATATCTTCATAGGAGATTGCATTGAGTTTTTAGGAGTTACCAATGAGGTGGGAGGTATAGGATATTACATATAGGAAAGGTGTATATGTATACTATCTCATGATTACCATTTAAATGACCATAAATAAATGTATATGAAGTATAGCACTGACATATTAGGTACAAGAGAAAATATACAAAATACATAAACTTACTTACAGATCTGAGATTCCTATTTCAATATGGTATATCCAAAATGGGAGCTTAAACCACACGCATGTCTACTCCATGTGAATACTAAAAGGAAATGTAATCCAAAAATGTTTCTGTCTGCTACACAGGACGTGATGTGTATTGTAATGGACATATACACCAAGGCTCCTTGTATACCACCTCCAGCCTTCAGGTGGTATCAGTGAGTAATAAAAGACAAGACAGCCCTACTCTCTATGGCTAGGAGGAAAGGAATTGAAAGTAGATGTGGTGTATTCTCCTAATGGGACTGATCTGTTTGGAGTGATATTGAATGCAACACAAGATCCTGTGTATAAGATCCTGTTACCACCTGTTACAAGGACAGATTATTGGACAGACAAGTTACCTTATTTATTGGATACAAACTCTGAGGAAGAGTACACTAACTTACAAGGACACACAATATACAGGCCTGGTCAATATTTAAAGTGATGCACCATAGGCAAGGACTACTCCATAACTGCACATTATGTGGGGAACCTGTTTGTTTTGCAGGATAATGGTAATGCTGGTAACTGTCTGAGTAACATGCTTGTGAAGGTTCTCATTCATCCAGGTCATGGTATATCTGTTGTATTCAATTAGATCAACTTTGAAGATTGTAATGTTAACATACTGGCGAAGGAACGTGACTGGTTCAAGAGAGGTGTTAAGGAGGCCATTTATGTGAAAATAAAGAAACCAAGCCTAAATAGAGGTGGGGGGGTTCGACACCAACTGTCTGCAATGTACAATGCTGTTTTAACACCTTACTCTGGGCGTTCCTATAACACCTCTTAGCCACTATGCAATCCCGCCCTTAACACTTGGCTGTGATATCCTAATTGGGATTTTCCAGGGTACATAATTGCCACAGATTCTTGTACAAGTCATTCTGAATTGAGAAAGCCAGTCGGATGACTAGCGAAACGTCTTCAAGAACTACATTTCAAGTCCAGTTGATCTAATTGAATACAACAGATATGTCTGAGTAACAGTTTACAATATACATGTGTAAAGATTCTTTATCCACTATATTGATCCTGTGCAAAATGTTTGATCCTATAAAAAAGTCCAATGGAGTGCTTTCAACTGGTGGATAATTTATTTTTCTAGGGAGACACCCGGGCAAAGTAAACCAGTGTGTGGAGTGCAATCAGGTCATATTATGCTAGATAGATAGATAGATATCCCTACTATTACTATATCCTCTTTACAACCCCCCTGTCCAACCACCAGATGCTTGTTAATATACCTATTTTAAGACAGGTATAGCATATAAACGGTATTCCTACCCCCGAACCTAAAATTTTCCATAGTGTAGTGTACCCCAGCCTACCCCCAAATGCCATGTTAGTTTTTCTAAAGAATACAGACTTACCAGCAATCGTTCCTTCAGCGCTCTGCTTCCAGCTCCCTGTTTGCCTGAAGTTGTAAACAGGGGCAGAGTGGCAGCTGCGTTTTTGATTGGGTGAGGGTCTCTTTGCTTTCTGTGACTTTGAACTGGCACTCCAGGAGAACCATTTTGGGGGTGGGCAATAGAGGTGTGGGCATCCTCACAAATTCCACCATGCTGTTTCTCAGATTCGAAGGTTCCCACTCTTGGAACTCAATGGATATAGACTATCAAAGATGAATGAATCCAGGACAGCGAGAAGTATGCAAAAACACACAGTGTTTATTGGCACAACTTGTTTCGAGTGTTACTCTTTGTCAAGTGCTGACAAAGAGTAACAATCAAAGCATTTTGGGGGTGGAAATGCCTTTTATGACAGGAAATGGATGTACCACAAGTACAGTATGCATTAGGCTACCACAAAAAAAATCCTTTAAAAGAAGAACTTTTTGGGTTAATTACATCCGATATGACAGGCTGAATACTGTTCCAAACCTTCAATGTGAAATATAGAACAAAAGCAGAGATGTGCTGATGTTGTTTATTCTTCCTAGACTATCAATTATTTAAATATCATGTTGAGCTGATGCTTTGACACAGCTCAGTCTGCACCTCGGACACACCATATGATTGTTAGCAGCAATTTTATTGGCTGAGATCTGTCTCTTCGTTGTAAACAGAAGTAAAAAATTGATCTTTACACATGAATAATTTGCCTTGGCCTTTCAACATCACATCTCATGTATTCATCAGCACAACACAAAAGAGCTGTTATTAGAACATATTCTCCTGTCTAAAACAAATTGCCTCCTTCTCCATTCTCTTGATACATATGGGAACTTAGCTTTCATACATCCTTTCTTGTTGTTTCCTCTGCAATCAGCACATACAGACTCCAACAGTAAAGATACATTTACTATTTCTTCATGCACAGCCTTTCCAGAAAGAAGTGGAAAATACTGCCAAATACATAAAAATGGATTGCTTCTAGTTTCATGATACCTTCAGATCTGAAATTGCTTTCAGCATTCATAAACTTCAGTATTATTTCCCACCAATTCTGCTATTGAAGCACCATTTCCCAACAATTCTGCTTTCCGAGCAATGCGAAAAAAATAAATCTTTACATTAAATAAATTCTTGCCTTGTACTTTAAAATAGAAAGAATGCAATACGGTAATTTGCATTTCCTTGTTGGTTTTTAGAACAAAGATGATCACAACACTCATTTGGTTAAAGAATCCAGTAGAGTACACCCTTCCTACTGGGCATGTAGTCATGGGGTTTACAAACAGTTACATACAGAAATGGGAAAAATATCAATAAACTGCAGTATTTACATTTCAATAAGGAATGGATCATTTTAACATACACCCAATGTATCTCTGGAGTTCTAAATTATTAAGCCAGTTTACCGGACATATTTTGTTAATATTACACAATTCATCAAAGCAATATAAAAACACAGTGATCTACATTTTGCTTACACTCATCCCCTCTCCTTTTCCAAAGGATAAACGGACTTGTGGCTTTTACAACACCACTTCCCACAACCGGCATCACCTGGCCCATCCACTTATATAGGCTATCTTCTAACAACTAAGGCTCTCCCTTTCATCCACAAATATATAACAGGTTAACTGAATTGATTTGGCTTTCAGTAAGGTGAGCATGAGAAAAAAAGGAGGAGCTCAACCCACAAACATTAAAGGGACTGTTGCAAAATTCAGTATCTTGAGCAAAAAGTGCTAAAACCTAGACTTTATTTTGTTACTAACCTTTAATTCTGCTCCCAGCAAGAGATTTTATACTTACAAGCTCTGCTATCCACCGCTGCGGCTCTGCCTTCTGCTCTTCACTTCCGGGTAAGGTAGTCAATGTCGGCCGTGACAGTGACATCACGGCCTATCACTGACTGCCATTCCCGAAGCAGCCGAAGTGAGGAGGCCGTAAGCAGAGGTGGATCGACGAGTTTTTAAGTGTAAAATCTCTTACTGGAAGCAGAATTAAAGATTAGTAACAAAACAAAGCCTAGGTTTTTTGCACAAGATACTGATTTTTGCAAAGAGGGGTGGACAATCCATTTAATTTATAGCAAACTAATAGCAAGTTAACAATATAGCAGTTTGGGTTTTCATTACACTGGGAAACATCCACACTTAATTTATTATTAGACATTTTTCTTAAGCTTTAATTGACACAAAGGGCCAGGCCCCACTAGGCAGTGTGCAAGATTAGCGCGACGCAGCAAAATTGCAATGTCGAACGATTCATGTGCGCTACCCTGCACCTGTGCTGCGATTCCTTTGATGTTACCCTATCGCAGCGCATGCCCAAGAAAAATGGTGATCGCATGCATTGCAAAAAGGGGGCGGCAGAGCAGCGGAGCCATTGCCATCCTCTTCTATTGGTGTGCACTGAGCTAACGCAGTGAAAAATATTACTTGCTTTTATCCTTTTCTACATTGCCAGGAACTTGATACTTTTCTGCTTCTAGTGCTCCACATCTGCTCATGTGCTGTTCAGCTCACGCCTAGATAGTTTGCATTTGAACTTGGCTTGGAGTGGGAAGCATGTGCAGTGGAGATGAACTGCTTTGATTTCATAGAAATTAATCAGTTTTTAGACATAGTGGGGCCAGGGGGAGGGGCTGGGTGACAGGAGCTAAAAATAAGAGAAAGGAGGGTCAGAGAAGTAGGAAAAAGCAGATTTAAGATTGGTGGGATTTCCCCCCCCCCCACACTCCCTTTTTAGCTGTTTTTTTTCCTCTCTCTTTCCTCTGGATCAACCATTAGATAGGGTTAAAGAGTATAAAGGTTAGACTAGATGGACATATTTCTTTATTCAACCTCAATTTCTATGTTATCACATTAGGTTTATGGAGTAAAATGACTAAAGGTGGCCATACATCTATGAGATTTTACTTACTCGACCGAGCGCTCATGCGATGTTCCTTCGATCCTGCAGTATATTTGACCGACATGCGATCGCATGTCGGTCAAATATACGATCGGGAGAAGCGGTTCCGGCAGCATCTATGAACATCGCGTGAGCGCTCCGTCGGGTAAGTAAAATCTCATAGATGTATGGCCACCTTTAGTCACAGGAAGCTTTGCATTATGGCCAATCAATGGTGCTAGCATAAACGAATGTCAAAGAACACAACCTAAAAAAAGTATGTAATATAATTTTTGTAAAGAGCTTTAGCTGCAAAAGTTTAAAAAACATTATATTGGCCAGAACAAAAGTGAATATATTGCTTTGCTCTTTTACATTTTTCAACTTCAGAAGGTCATATCTCTGTGCAGAAAACCACATTTACCAGCATAACAAAAACACATTTTCAGACTGTACTTCTTGGGTGCTATGTTTTAACTTAGCAATGTACTGTAGAATTAGCAGCAAACTATACAGAGCTCGGCACATGCTGATCAAAACATTAACACTGATTTATTTTGTAACTTGGTAAACTAAGAAAGCTCTAATTTTTTAAGTTGGCATACATGCAATATAACACACTCAGTGTTTGAAAAATGCATAAATTTAAGTACCTTCCATATGCTTATGCTTGCATATTTTTTTGTCAACAACCCATAAACAAGTCTGCATATTTCTTGCCGATTCACATATGGTGAGTAGAAATGAAATGCTGCACGTTTACTCTGAAAAATGCAATCTGTTTTAAACTAAGGGTATGTATTTAAAAACAGGATTTATAATCATACGACCAAACTATTATGTTCTGTGTTATGTCTTATCCATGTAAAATAGCTTAGCAAATTAATAAATATTTTCAATCTACAAACTAGAGATTAACACCACAAAATAGCCATCATTTAAAAAACGATCAACAGCTTTTAAAGGTGTAGTCTACTTAAAAAAAGCAGCGCCTTAACTGACAGCCACAACCAGGAAGTGGTCATCAGCAGCGGCTAAATTGGAGCTGCGAGGGACCGGGTCAGGAAGTTCAGGGGTATCTTTTGAAACTGTGAATATGGGGGGGGGGGGGGGTAATTTACATTTTAGAACATAGTTTTTTTGTGTGAACATGCCCTTTAAAGGAAATGCTGGGACTAATTATGTAATTTTCTGCTACAGTTCTTTACCTACCGTATATACTCAAGTATAAGTCGAATTTTTCATGCTTTAAAATTAACCTGAAAACCTAGCCTTGACTTATACTCGGGTCAAGTCATAATTTAGATCCAAATTCTGCAATTGCGAATAGTAACCAGTAGGTGGTGCTGTGTTAACCTGCATAGAAAGTTACAGGAGCTGATCTGCCTTTACACTTCCTGCTTCCTGTAGTCTGGCTGCTGGACTCACTCAGCACTGTCACTGCTCATCTTGATGCTGTAAATCTTTTTGCCTCCTTTTGGGGCAAAAAACAGCTGCTAGCACAGTGCAAATGACAGCTTGAAACTACAACTGTAAGGTGACATTTTTAACTATGGGGGTCAGAGGGCCCTTTACTATATGGGGGTCAGAGGGCCCTTTACTATATGGGGTCAGAGGGCCCTTTACTATATGGGGGTCAGAGGGCCCTTTACTATATGGGGGTCAAGGGCCCTTTACTATATGGGGGTCAGAGGGCCCTTTCTATTGGGGGTCAGAGGGCCCTTTACTATATGGGGGTCAGAGGGCCCTTTACTATATGGGGTCAGAGGGCCCTTTACTATATGGGGTTCAGGAGAATTGTAAATGATGGTAAGCTTAATTAAAAGTTTACTGAACCTTGCCACTCCACATGTTTAGAAACTGAAACTCCCAGCAACAAAGCATGCTGGGAGTTGTAGCTTCCAAACATCTGGAGTGCCAAGGAATTGGAGGTTACTTGTACTGGATTTGGCTATTACTGTATGGGATTCATGTATGGGAATTCTGCTGTCCATTTAAAGGGCAACTAAAGCCTAAAAACAACACAGAATCAGAAGGCAGTAGTGGTGATAATTTCTACCCTCGACTTATACTCGAGTCAATTAGTTTTTACAAATTTTTCAGGTAAAAATAGGTACCTCGACTTATACTCGAGTATATACGGTATATTGCTGACCAATGACCTTTAATGCAAAATACTATACATTTCTTTGAAAGAAGAAAAATGGTCTCCAAAAACGCTAGGATTTCATAAAAGACTACTATTACTTTTAACCAAAAAATACCATTTGTTACTTCTAGTGCATGCAGTCTGAATTCAAAAAATGTTTCCTGTGTTTCACTGAATTGATTTAAAGGAGTCTGTGCATCATGTCATAGCCTCGCTATTTAAAGGGCAGGTCCACCCCCAAAACTAAATCCTTATTTTCTCCTCAGCTCCTTATGGTTGTCATGCAGTGCCTTCTAAAAGTCCAAAAAAGTGAAGAGTAGGAGCTGTCTGTGTGCCATCTGGTGCCTGCTCACTTCTTTGCCCTCACTAAAGACTCTGGAATGTGAAAAGGAGCTCTCCTCCCTCTGGATCCATCCACACTGCATCAGTTCTTCACAAACAAATAAACTTTCTGTAGTGTAAGGACCCCCAACCAAAAACACCATGGTTTTAAATTTAAAAAAAGGAGAGAAACAGACTTACCCTACAGTGTCTCCTTGGCTCTCTTAATAGCTGGCATCCGCCTCTGTGATTGGCTGGCTCTTAGCCAAACGCAGACACGGTTGCTGGTCTAGCCCTTATTGCTACTTCTGGGAACTTCTAAAATAATTTCACCTGGCAACGCAAATTTTTATTGTGTTCTTAATGTTGGACTTAAAGTTAGAATTACCCATATTTTATGCACTTTAAAGTGCATATTGTATTCAAATCAACATAGTGTAAAATTACACTACATGATGAAAAATTGTACATTATACTGGTGATAATATTTCCATTACCAAAATTATGAGGCACACCTCTAGCTCTTTTAAGTCATACCAGTGTGCCCCAGCAAACCCTTTGAGAAGCCCTGCCCTAGTGTTCAGAGGCCACAGGAAAAAGAAAGGTGAGTAAGATACAATATAAAAATGCCAATTAGGTTTGGGAAGGGGGTCCCTACACAACGGAAAAAGTTTTATTTTAGGGTGGACATGCTCTTTAAGTACCAGATCCTCATTCACACCTCTCCACCTGGTGCCCTAAGCCAGCCATATCTCTAAATGGAGATAAAGAACTACACCCCACTAAAAGGAGCATTAGGATTCTGGTGCCAGTGCTGCATTAAAGAAAAACCAGGCCAGTTAACAAGCAAGAATAACCAGCACAATTTACAGAGAAAAGGTACAAAAATAATTGCCAGCACACGTCTGTAGAAAAAGACATTTAAAGCAGTAGATTTTCTTGGCCGCCAGCATGCCTTTTTAAGTCACCATCCATACTGGTCACCAGGATTTGTGCAGCTCTGATTAGCTCATACCTGCAGACATTCCCACGAGGAACCGCACGGTCTGATAACATTACAACCAATGTTACAACCATAACATCAGTGGTAAAGCAGTGTACAACTGGGGAACATCGCAGGTAAGAACAGCTGCGGCATTAGACATTAGGCATTTGTCTGTTCTTGTGAAGGTTCTCATTCATCCAGGTCATGGTATATCTGTTGTATTCAATTAGATCAACTGGACTTTAAATTTAGTTGAAGTTTAGAAAACTTTACATTTTAACTGTAAATAATCAGAACAATTTGCATTTTGATTTAGAAAATTAAAAGTACACTCTGTGCTGTGCAAAAAATTCAAACTTCAAAATTGCAAACTAAATGTTGTGAGAATGACGAAAAGTTAAATAAAATAAGAACAGCCAGACCAAAATTAACCTCTAAAGATATAAGAAGAAAAAGAGCTTCAAAGTTTGTAATGGTGGTAGGGTATTGGTTAACAGAGTATAGGTCATCATTACTTATTAACAGATTTTCATTCTTCTTTAATTGATTTATACAGCTGGCATTATAATGTGCAATACAACCCATTTAGCAAAATTGCTGGTGTAAGATAATAAAGATAATACACGGACCAATCCCAACCATACAGTCAGGACTGGTCTGATATTTTTTTCCCCTATTTCCCAATACGAATAAAAATTGTCCGTTGATCGATCGATCGACAATACACAATCCGACCATTGTACAACTGGAGATTGGATTGTGTATGGGCCCCTTAAGGTTTTGTTAGATCTCATCATAATATCTTAAGTTCTTTAATAATAGGACGGGGAATAGATCTGGGGCCAGAACCAGCATATGAAGCAGGCTTTAGCAAGCTCATTTTACCGAATTAAAGGGTATCTACTTAGCTGTTTCTATGACAAGTCTCAGCGGCCCTTTGCAATGTATGCGCAGGTAAGTTCAGTGTGCTCCCTTCTTCCTAATTGAAGAATGGGAGTTAAGACAAAGCTCTTTTACCTCCCATTCTTCAATTAAATTGCAAAAGACTAAGTAGTTTTTATTGCTAAATTCAGGTAAGTGGGTGGTGTGGCTTGACCAATGGAGTTTTGGTGTGTTCAACCGTCCTCCGCTCCGTACCCAGTGGTCAAAAAGTCTTTCAACTAGAAAAAATAGATAGAAAGGGAGCACACTGCAGTAGTTATATCTGCAATATCTTTAATAGCAACATGTTTCGGACCACACAGGGTCCTTTCTCAAGCTTTTATTGCTAGAGATGTCAGACCCTAAGGTAAGGACTTAACTGTTGGGTCCTCACACGCAGTACTTTCACTGGGAAAGGAAGTTGGAAGGAGTTTTTATGCCCTTTGAGTCAAGTGCTTAATAACTTTAACTAGCAGAAGGCTATTACACAGCTCTGCAGCTATATTAATGGAAAAACTATAGTGCGTATAAAGTTTTTTCTAAAACAGTTAAAATAAAAGGTACCTGAAGCAGGGAGGTAGGATTGGTGGCTTTTACCTCCCAATATCCTTTCTATGAGGAGCAGCAGGACAAAGAAAACTGCTACTGACAGTCTTCCTGATGCTTCAGCACTATCTTTAATACAGAATGGCCCAGGGCAATAACCTGGCAGATAAAAACTGTATGTGCTGTAGCTCCTCAACTAAACAATATTGGGAGATGGGAATAACCAATCCTATATCCTTGCCTTGGGTGCTTTTCATTTTTAAAAAGTTAATTTTTACAGTATAGTTGTCCTTTAAGAAACATCCTATAGTATTAAAGGTTTATGTTATTTCCTTCCTGGTGAGTAAAAACTGGGTTTCTTACTCATCATTAATGACTAGTCTTACAGAAATGTATCAAAAATCAGCTAGTAGTGACTTGACAACTTTGGCAGGGGGTGAGATAGGTCTGATAGGTGACACAGGGGGGTCCCTAATGTGAACAATAATAGTGGTTTATTATAGTGTTTTGAATAAATATAATCTACACATAAGTAAAGGAATTTGGTAACCAAAGGGTTAACAAGTTAATATTAGAGGGACTTTTGGGAAAAGCTGAAAATGACACATCAAGCACAAACTACAGATAACAATTAGATATCTATCAGACACATCTGTGCATCCGCTTCTGCGCAATATGATGTTTTGCAAAGCAATATGTTATATCTGATTTTATTCTGTCTATATAAACCTGTAACCAATGCCCCTCGGGGTTCTTGTTTTTACACCAAATTGCTGTGTGATACCAGATACCGCACGTGCTATCTTGATAAGGATCTCTTATCATCAATTTGGCCTCTGAGTGATATTCATCTAGGGGACACTACAATCCAGGGTGCCCCCTTGAACCTCACAGATCTTTGTTTTAAAGTTGTAATTATATAATTTATAGCCAACTTAGCTTTAGTCCCCTTTACATTTAAATGTCATGTCCAGTCAAAAAAAACACCTTTTGTCAAACCCAAGTTTCACATTATAAAGAAATGCCAAAGATGGCCCTGAATGGAATTACCTGACCGGTCCCTTTCCTCTCCTCCTCTGCGGCTGTCCACTTAAAGGACAACTCCACCCTCATAAGAACATCTCTTAGAAAGAATGGCCTCTTTAAAATATGATGATATATCATACTTTGTCCTATGAATTCATTACTGTATGCCTGCTAGGCTTCTGGATGCCTCATGGAAACTGAGCAATTTAGAAACCTGTACTGAGCATGCTCAGAAGAGGCAGACTGGGGATTAACATTAAAGGGCAAGTCCAGCCCCAAAATGGAAACTTACATACAGGTAAATCAACCCCCAAAACCCTAAACGGTAATAGTTTGAAATGTGAAATATATAAATCTAACCTGAAATCCTGCACAATGTCATGTTACCCTTTTCTGCTTCCAGGTTCTTCCAGTTAGTAACTGTCCGTTATGGATTTCACAGTTGACATCACAGCCAATGACTGAAAGTTAATCCCCTGTCTGCCTCTTCTGTGCATGCCCAGGCTCAGGCTCAGTACAGGTCACTATATTGCTCAGTTTCCATAAGGCATCCAGAAGCATAGCAAGCATACAGTAATGAATTCATAGGACAAAATATGATATATCAACATATTTTAAAGAGGCCATTCTTTCTAAAAGATGTTCTTATGAGGGTGGAGTTGTCCTTTAAGTCATTGGCTGTGATGTCAACTGTCAAATCCATAACTGACAGCTGCTAACCAGGAAGCGGAAACAGAACAATGTGCAGGATTTCAGGTTAGACTTACATATTTCAGATTTCAAACTATTACCATTTTGGGGGATGATTTACCTGTATGTAAGTATTAATTTTGCTGGACTTGCCCTTTGAGGCGTGACATCACACCCAATTGCCAAGGAAGCGGAGCGGCTGTCAGAACAGAGCCTCTCTACTCCCGTTTTTGCTCAAAACAGGAGCAGGGGTGGCGAGGAACTGGGTCAGGTAAGTCCGTTCAGGGGCATCCTTGGCATTTCTTTATTGGGGGGGTGCACTGCATTTACATCAAAAGTTTTTTAGACTGGGCATGCCATTTAAAGTGGAAGATCAGTGCAAATACATATACTTTTCAGAAAAAAGAGCAGTATTTTTTCATCCCAATGACCTTAATCTGCCCATTCAGCACTGTATCTGTGTATAAATAAATGCAACCGAAATACTGACTTCCTGTTTGCAGAACCCCTAGTAGAGACCGTTATGATCTTGCCCTTGACCCAGCGCCTGGGTTGATTAAGTTGCTCAGTAGAGATCTGAGCATCTTTGACCCATCCAACAGCCAATCAGTAGAAATTACTTTTAGAAACATTCCAAGGAAGTGGTGCACCCTGGGAAGAAGAAGGACCGTTAGAACATGAAATGTCAGCTCACCGATGTCAACAGCAGGGAACAGCCAAGGGTATGAAATCAACTAATTTTTCAAAATGGGAGAGAATATGTAGAATAACTAAGAAGGCATTACACAAACTAACAATTTAACAAATATTTTTTAATTTCCACTGAACTGTCCCTTTAAAGCCCGCACACAAAGCAATAAGGTTATTTCCTTTGCACAGGTTTAAAAACTACAACTCCCTGCATACTTTAGTTGCAGAACTTGGGAGTTGTAGTTTCCAAAAATCTGGAATGCCAAGGTTCGACATTTGTAAGGAAGGTGCAATAAACAGCCACACATGTCAATGGGGTTTAAAAAATCAAAATGAACGTGAATGGTACGTTCCACTTCTCCTGCCATCTGATCACCACTTCCCAGCTGCCACTGACCAGTACTCCCATACCAAGCAGCTTCTCTCCCTGCCAGCAGGAAAGGGTCTGCGTGTGGGACATGCTGGGGGTCAAGTAATAATGCCGACCTCTAAAATCACCGTAATCACCTCAGGGACAAACAATCAGTCACAAACTGCAGTGGTGAATGGGGTATGGCAGCCGAAAAACTCTCACCTCCCTCCTGACGTTTAGAAGAGAATAATAGTCATCGTTATCCACTTCATCATCCAGAAAGGACGCCGCCATCTTCAGAACCTTTCACCTTGACAGTGGAGACTACAGAGCAGGGTAGAGACAACGCGCGTAGAAGGGGGAAGGATTTGCAGAACAGCGACACCTGCAGTACGGAGGAAGGAAGTTTCCTTTATGAGAGAGTCAATGCTCATGTTGGCAGTGTTGTATTGCACACTTGTTTGTGGAAGGAGGATCATTGAATTTTATGGTAAAAGACACAGTAAAATAGAAGTGTGGATAGCACTGCAACTTTCCACCCTCCACCCTGTAAAACTGACACCTATAAATCAGCATGCTGAAAGATTGGTCAGTATTTACATTAGATCATCAGTGATGTCAAACGCCTGATGTACCCTGCACTGATTAAGTGTAGCCATACAACCAGCCGGTTGAAATGGAAGAACTGGTGACTCCATCGGGGGAGGACTGGCCCAGTAGGCTGACGGGCAAATTGTCAAGAAACTATTAGTAAGTTACGTGCTTGAAAGGCGCACGCCTCTGAGCAAGGTACAGGAAACTCCTCCTTCAGATAGTTTACCAGTCAGCCCTCCAGTTAATTAGCCAGTGTCATCAGCCCTCCAGTTCATTAGCCAATATCATCGACCCTCCAGTTCATTAGCCAGTATTGTCAGCCCTTCAAATTGTTGGCCAGTGTAAGCCAGCCCTCCATTTTATTAGCCGTGTTGTCAGCCCTCCAGTTCATTAGCCAGTGTTACCTGGGTACTTGTAAGGGATGGGGGGGGGATTTTAGGACTATGGTTGTCCTATAACTACATCACACACATGTTGCAGGCAACAATGTTAAATGGGAATAGTGGTCTTAAAAATGGGCGCAACAAACAAAGTGTGTGACCTTAGCAAAGTGGGAGCGTAGAAAAAATGTTGCAATTCAGTTGTATCTGCCCCGCAAGCCAAAAGATCCCAGACCTCCCCTGGACTCCATGTCTATTTAGAAATGTTGATTCACCATGTCCTGAGGAGGTAGAAGAGATTACTTACAAAATGGCTCTAGCAAAACCTATCATCATGCGTCAGACCTCTAATATAGTGATTTGCAATATTCTTATTGTGCTTTTGATTTATTAAAGGGCAAGTCCACCATAAAATAAACTTAACAATGTTTAACAACACCCCCAACCCCCAAACCTAGGTTTTCTCAATATTTTTAAGTTGTGGCTGTCAATAAAGACGCGATGTGACGTCACCCCCAATCGCCTGACAGCCACGACCAAGAAGAAGAGTGTCTATAAGCGCACAAACCCTCTGCTCCTGAAACAGGAGCAGGGGGTTGCGCCCAGGCAGCGAGGGATCAGGTCAGGTAAGTCCCTATAGAAGTATAGGGGAATCTTTGAAATTTAAGAATATCATGATACATAGGTTTGGGGGGGTGTTTAACTTTTTAAAGCAAACTTTTTTTTAGGGTGGACTTGTCCTTTTTGGATGTTTTGGAAACTACAACTCCCAGCATGCCTTGATTGCAGAATGCAATTCTAAACATCTGGAATACCAAGGTTCACCATCACTGTGATATTGGATGTAAATTTTACATGGGTCCCTTGTTCTCTGTAAGGATTTGGGTTGCCACCTTTGCCTTTAAGACCCGAACATATATCCACATGTTGCAGTGCTCTCGAATTAAATGCTAAATGGCTACTGTGAAATCAATGCAGCCGGTATCACGCTTCTAATGGAATGGATAGCTAGCCTTTTGCCAGGTAGATTTCATATATCTAGGTCTAAAGGGAATAATTCACTGGCAAATGCAATCCCTCTGATTGCTATGACAATAGAGACATACGTGTCTAAATAAAGCTGGGTACACACATGAAAGGTCTTAAAAGGGCATGTCCACCCTAATAAAATAGTTTTTATATAATGTAGGGCACCCCTGCCCACCCCCAACCACTGTGCCAGAATGTTAAAGGAACACTAAACCCAACAAAATAAGTATTTGCCTTTCGTTTGTATTATTCACAGGGAGGTGAGAATGCTTATTCTCACCTCCCTGTGAATAATATTACGCTCGGGGGACCTGGAACTTACCTTGCCGCCGCTCCACTCGCAGCCGCTTCTTTACTAAACAGCTGTTCTCTCCCGATCGCGCGCCCTATCTTTTATATTGGCGCGCATGCGCCTAAGATAGGGCGCGCGGTCAGGACAGAGCTGCTGTCAGTGAAGAAGCGGCTGCAAGTGGATCGCGGTAAGGTATGTTCCAGGTCCCCCGAGCGTAATATTATTCACAGGGAGGTGAGAATAAGCGTTCTCACCTCCCTGTGAATAATACAAACGAATGGCAAATACTTATTTTGTTGGGTTTAGTGTTCCTTTAAAAAAAGATTTAGAACGTTGCTTACAGCCCCTCGATCCTCCAGCACACTGATCCTGCTCCCTGCTTGCTGGAACTTGCAAGCAGGGGCTAGACCAGCAGCCGCGTCTGTGATTGGCTGAGAGGCAGCAGACACGGCTGCTGTTAATAGAGAGTGCAACCAATTACAGATGCGGCTGCTGGTACGACCTCTAATGTTTGCAACAGTAACATTACAGGCAGAGGCCACGGGAACAAAGGAAGGTATGTAAGTTTCTGGGGAGTTTTTTTAGAATATAAATATAGTGGTTAAGGTTGGGAGGGTCCCCACACTCTGGGGACTCATCTGTGACATGTAACATTTTTTTAAAATACAAACTGACACTTATATACACAGATTCCAAAAATTAACCCAGCACCAGCTATGTGTTACCCAAATGGGAAGAGGTGCTACACTACAGTTAAATAGCTGAATATAGAAAAAGAAAAACTGTTGTGCACTCTCTATATTATCTAAAAAACCTTTATTATATAAATACATCAGGTACTCAGCTTTAAAAACATTAAAAAAGAGAAAAAACGACTTCGACTAATAGGACTTTCACATATCGGTATAGCTAAGGTTGGAGCATACATCATAAAGGTATCATACATAAAGTGCTTTAGTTAGACAGAGTACATAGCCTACAACTCAAAGTAGGCAGGTCACAAGTCCAGTGTCAGTCGTTATTCAGGCCGCGAACACAGCAGACGTTTCGCCCCCCCACTTTCTGGAGGCTTCCTCATGTGCCCAATAGATGCAGAGATTGAATCCATACGGATTCGCTCTTTTATACCCTCTAAGTCGCGACCGTCCCGTCGCATATATCTGACGTCATGCGTCCCGTAGCGTGTTAACGTCACACGTCATACGCGGAAGTCTTTGTAACTAGGGAACGTCTCGTATCAAGCTAGTTAACCCTGTACCTCCGCATCACTATCAAAGACATCATAGGTCCGGTTGTACATTAATTAATAACGTTATTCGTACAAATAATTACATAATTAGAATATACTAGAATGTCGATCAACACACTATGCTAAGAATAAGTTTGATGTAATGGAAAACAGAACAGACATATTTTTGATAGAACACATTAATTAAATGTACATTTAAATCAGTAATTATTATTCTTTTTGTGGTTTTGTTAGTTCCCAAAAGGATATGGATGTTAAAAGAGTGCATAGTAATATTACACACTCTGCTGTATCCTAAGTAGAAGTCCAGAGCCTATCCGAATATCCAGTTCGTTTGGGTATTTATTAATAAATATAGTATAGATGTTATGAATGACACATTTTTTGCTGATGTCCTAATAGAATCCAGAATACGTGCGAATGCCTATCCTCCGGTAGCTTTGGTAAGTATGATGGAGCTCATTTATACGCTGTTTAAGGTTTCTCAAGGAAGTGGTAGAGTATATTTCATATTGCAGCCGGAACAAAACACTGTAGTTGTAGAAGTAATTTAATTATCGATAACTACGTCGTCCACAGATCAGAAAATCACTGTCGTTTTCATCTTGTTATATTAAGATCCCTTATTTATAAGTCCTGTTAACGATAAATGTCCATTTTGACACATAGAGCATAGATCCTGTAAATGAGGTCCCCCTTTGAAACAGTTCATCCAAGTGTCGAGTCCTTAATCTCGACTGTCCGTCTTTGTTGATGTTCAGAAATGAACAGGATTTAAAGACGTCTAAAAGGATCGATAATTAGCTCGTCCAAAGTTCAAAAAAGCTGCGTTCCCATGTATATACATGGGAACGCAACACAACCAGATGGCAATTGGCAGCTTTTTTGAACTTTGGACGATGCTAATTATCGATCCTTTTAGACGTCTTTAAATCCTGTTCATCTGAACATCAACAAAAGACGGACAGTCGAGATTAAGGACTCGACACTTGGATGAACTGTTTCAAAGGGGGACCTCATTTACAGGATCTATGCTCTATGTGTCAAAATGGACATTTATCCGTTAACAGGACTTATAAATAAGGGATCTTAATATAACAAGATGAAACTCGACAGTGATTTTCTGATCTGTGGACGACGTTAGTTATCGATAATTAAATTACTTCTACAACTACAGTGTTTTGTTCCGGCTGGCAATATGAAATATACTCTACCACTTCCTTGAGAATACCTTAAACAGCTGTATAAATGAGCTCCATCATACTTACCAATAAGCTATCCGGACGGATTAGGCATCTGCACGTATTCTGGATCTCTATTTAGGACATCAGCAAAAAATGTGTCATTCATAACATCTATACTATATTTATTAATAAATTACCCAAACGAACTGGATATTCGGATAGGCTCTGGACTTCTACTTAGGATATCAGCAGAGTGTGTAATATTACTATGCACTCTTTTAACATCCATATTCCTTTTGGGAACTAACAAAACCACAAAAAGAATGAATAATTACTGATTTAAATGTACATTTAATTAATGTGTTCTTATTCAAAAATATGTCTGTTCTGTTTTCCATTACATCAAACTTATTCTTAGCATAGTGCTGTTTGATCGACATTCTAGTATATTCTAATTATGTAATTATTTAGCTACGAATAACGTTATTATATAATTGTACAACCGGACCTATGATGTCTTTGATAGTGACTGCGAGACTGTACAGGGTTAACTTATGCTTGATACGAGACGTTCCCTAGTTACAAAGACTTCCGCGTATGATGTGTGACGTTAACACGCTACGGGACGCATGACGTCATTAGATATGCGACGGGACGGCTCGCGACTTAGAGGGTATAAAAGAGCGAATCCGTTATGGATTCAATCTCTGCATCTATTGGGCACATGAGGAAGCCTCCAGAAAGTGGGGGGGCGAAACGCGTCTGCTGTGTTCGCGGCCTGAATAACGACTGACACTGGACTTGTGACCTGCCTACTTTGAGTTGGTAGCTATGTACTCTGTCTAACTAAAGCACTTTATGTTATGATACCTTTATGATGTATGCTCCAACCTTAGCTATACCGATATGTGAAAGTCCTATATAGTCGAAGTCGTTTGTTCTCTCTTTTTTAATTGTTTTTAAAGCTGAGTTACCCTGATGTATTTATATAATAAAGGTTTTTTAGATATATATAGAGAGTGCACAACAGTTTTTCTTTTTCTATATTCAACTTATATACACAGACACATTATTACAAACATGATGTAGGCTAAACAATGCCATAACTTTTCGGCTACATTCACATTACCTGTGCGTAACGCAGGGGAACATCTCACTTGCGTTAAAGTGTGAAGTTCCTAATATTGCATGGCAATGTCCATTGATTTTAATGGCACCACACAAAAATTCTGCATGCAGAGCATGGGAAACAACTGGTACTGTTTACACTTATATGCATAGTGTTTTGGTTTCGGCCCTCTAGTGTAAACAAGCTCTTAGAGATAATCCTCATACACGGCACCGACCAGATCTACCAATGACCCCTGACCAAGCAGACAAACGATTTCTGTCCGAGTGGTCAGACGAACGACCACCGACTGAACAGCCACACACGTGCCACAATCTTACATTTATTTTGAGTCTGTTGGCCATCATATGTATATGTTTATTTATATAGCGCCACTAGGGGACGCAGTGATGTACAATATAGAATGCAAAAAGTTGTGCAAGGGGGACAGTAAATAAATACATAAATAAGTAAGAGCATCATGAAATATACAAGTGCTTGAAACATGTAACATGAGGAAAGAGGTCCCTGCCCCATAGAGCTTACTATCTAATTAGGTGGGTAACATACAAATACATAGGAAAGGGTGGAAGTGCTAAAGTAATAACTGGTGCAGTGTCAACAGTCCTATGCTGTGCTCAGAGAGATAGGATGAGAGGTTAGATTTAAACTTGTTTATTGAGGTTTCTTCACGTAGAGAGAGGGGAATAGAATTCCAGAGGACGGGGGCCAAAAGAGAAAGAGGTTTAAGGTGAGAGGAGGCAGTGTGAGTGGGGGGTCTGTATAAGAGATGGTTCTGGGATGAGCGGAGGGTACGGGCAGGGACACATGGGGACACCAGAGAAGAAATATAGGAAGGAGCAACAGAGCGAAGGGATTTAAATGTTAAGAGAAGGATTTTGTCATGCTTCATTAACATGCTCGTATGTACGGGGCTTAAGTCAAAAAACTGCGAAACATACAAGAAAATCATACAAGAAAAAAAGTATAAAATGTACATATATTGGCACTCACACGCCTTTACTGGAAACCTTCATAGATCTCACTTATCACTAGTGCAATAGGGAATGGGAGAGATTGAGGTCTGTCCTAGGTAAATTCTGGTACCTACTTGAGGATGAAACAATAATAGCTAGGCACACTCACACACCTGCTAGTTATCTCCGGTGCTGCTCCATTTAAACCCCAATCCAAAGGGCCAATCGTCACTGCAGAACAGAAAGAGGAACCAGAACACTACCCACCCCAAGAGAGCTCCAAGCCTAAAAGATAGGTGGATTGGTGCCAGTCTATTTATGGCACCAAGAGGCAATATAGAGCCTTGGTAAGTGTGAAAAAAAAGGTTTGAATAAAGAAATAAGTTACAGTTGTTTTCTAAACCAGAATATGGATCTATGGCATATATGCAATTGTAATTTTAACTTTATACAATTTGTGTGTGAATTTGATGTACAGGAACCCAATTGTCCAAAATGGGAGAAGTGGCGTGGAAGTATCCATTGGTATTGTGTCACAGACTTACCTGCTGCTCCGGTCCCGCGCCGCTCGGCACTTCCGGGTGGGTGGCGTCGCGGACGTCATGACATCACGACGCCGACCCGCCGGGCGGCGCAAGATTTGAAAAGCCGGCGTCCTCCTGGATCCGGCGCCCGATAGTAGCGTTAGCTACCCTGGCTCCTTACTCACCTGCCTTGGATCCTGCTCCTGCTCCTTGTACTTACCTTACCTGTCTCCAGTACCTACCTTGCCTGTATCCAGCATTCAGTATTTACCTTACCTGTCTCCAGTACCTACCTTGCCTGTATCCAGCATTCAGTACTTACCTGTTTTCCATTACATCAAACTTATTCTTAGCATAGTGCTGTTTGATTGACATTCTAATATATTCCAATTATTTAATTATTTAGCTACGAATAATGTTATTATATAATTGTACAACCGGACCAATGATGTCTTTGATAGTGACTGCGAGACTGTACAGGGTTAACTTATGCTTGATACGAGACGCTCCCTAGTTACAAAGACTTCCGCGTATGACGTGTGACGTTAACACGCTACGGGACGCATGACGTCATTAGATATGCGACGGGACGGCTCGCGACTTAGAGGGTATAAAAGAGCGAATCCGTTAGGGATTCAATCTCTGCATCTATTGGGCACATGAGGAAGCCTCCAGAAAGTGGGGGGGCGAAACGCGTCTGCTGTGTTCGCGGCCTGTATAACGACTGATACTGGACTTGTGACCTGCCTACTTTGAGTTGGTAGCTATGTACTCTGTCTAACTAAAGCACTCTATGTTATGATACCTTCATGATGTATGCTCCAACCTTAGCTATACTGATATGTGGAAGTCCTATATAGTCGAAGTCGTTTGTTCTCTCTTTTTTAATTGTTTTTAAAGCTGAGTAACCCTGATGTATTTATATAATAAAGGTTTTTTAGATATATATAGAGAGTGCACGACAGTTTTTCTTTTTCTACTGTGTAACTGTTATACAGACATTATGGGTAGGGTATAAAGGTTGGACTACATGGATGTATGTCTTTATACAACCTCCAATACTATGTTACTATGTAACTGTTATACAGACATTATGGGTAGGGTATAAAGGTTGGACTAGATGGACGTATGTCTTTATACAACCTCCAATACTTTTCTACCCAACGAGCGTAACTATGATGTTGGAAATAGGGAACTTCTTGCCATCAAACTGGCCCTCGAGGAGTGGCGTCATCTGTTGGAAGGCACATCGGTACCCATCACCATCCTTACCAACCATAAAAATCTTGAATACATCCAGAATCTCAAAAGGTTAAATCCCCGTCAAGCACGGTGGTCTTTATTCTTTTCCCGATTCAACTTTGTCATCACTTACCAACCTGGTTCTAAAAACAAGAAAGCTGATGCCCTGTCCAGATCATTTGTTGCGTCCGACTGTATTAAGGAAGATAAGGGCTCCATTATTCCAACCACTAAAATCTTGGCCTCTATATCTCCTCAACTTTTTTCCAAGATCCAAGCCGCACAAGACTCTGCTACTCCTGACACACCCCCTGGCAAAATCTTTGTTCCTGTTTCACTTCGGAAAGCTATCCTTCTTCATACCCACTGTTCCAAGCAAGCCGGGCATCCCGGTGTTAACAAAACTTTAAATATTCTTGCCCGTTCCCTTTGGTGGCCCAAAATGAGAAAAAATGTTAAAGACTTTGTTCAAGTGTGTACCAGCTGTGCTCAATCCAAGTCTTCTAGAACCCTCCCCTGTGTTCTTCTTCAACCCCTCCCCATTCCGTCCAGACCATGGACCCATCTATCTATGGACTTTATTGTTGAACTTCCGCCTTCCAAGAAAAACACGGTTATATGGGTGACAGTAGACCGCTTCAGCAAAATGGCCCATTTTGTACCCCTCCCCAAACTACCATCCTCAACGGAGTACTTACCTTGCCTGTCTCCAGTACCTACCTTGCCTGTATCCAGCAATCAGTACTTACCTTGCCTGTCTCCAGTACCTACCTTGCCTGTATCCATCCAGTACCTACCTTGCCTGTATCCAGCATTCAGTACTTACCTTGCCGGTCTCCAGTGACTCCTTACCTATATCCAGTATCCAGCCTTCAGTTCCCAGCAAGCACCTTGTTCCTGTTCCCAGCCTACAGTTCCCAGCAGTACCTTGTTCCTGGTTCCAGCCTACAGTTCCCAGCAGCACCTTGTTCCAGCATTCAGCCTACAGTTCCCAGCAGCACCTTGTTCCTGGTTCCAGCCTACAGTTCCCAGCAGCCTCTGTGTCCCGTACATTCCGGACTATCAGCCTCCTCCTAAAGCGTACTGTAAGTACCCCGGCCGTCCGGCCATTTGTTACATATGGTGGAGGTTTGTGACTCAGACCCAGATTGAAGGCTATGGTGGCATAGATTCCGAGAACCAGGCAAAGAGCAGGAGCAGTAATCCATTTACATAATATTTTACATATTATTATTCATATAATTTTATGTATTATTGGGTACTTTTCCACACAGATTACATTATGTAGAAAAAAATCTGATGTGAGACACCATGTCACTTTGACTGTGTAAAAAGAATCAGGCCACTAAACTGCAAACATTTTAGGAAAATAATTAGCTTTTCAATGCTATACGTTGAAATAAGTCAGGAATTCTGCAAACATTGCAGGACAAGAAAGGTTTGAATTTACCCAATACATTTTTTCAGCTTATAGAAAAAAAATAACCATTATACAGCATATATATAACATGGTAGGGCCAGGCCAGAGTAACCCTTCCTAGGAAAATGTAGCCATTACACAGTTTATTTATAAAACATGCTAGGGCCAGGCAAGGTTGGAAAAATGAATTAGTTGCCACCTGGCTTGAGCTAAGCCACAAATTTAACATTAAGGCAGTAGGAGCAGTACAGGTGACAACACCCCCTGTAATGCTAAAAGTCCTTTCTGACAGCACACTGTATGCTAGCCAGGCCAAAACCACAGACTATAGGAGTCCACATAGTCTTATGTGCTTGCCACATAAGAATGCCCCATTTTTTTCTGCCCCAGGATTGCTATATACTCATGATGATGCCCTGAATTTAAAGAGCATCACATGCTACTCCTTCTTTAGTAGCTGCTGATTTGCCGTCATGGATGCTGCACAGTATTTTGCAGGACAGTCTTGCAAAAAAATACTAGTCAGATCTCTTTGCTCTTCTTAAACCAGAAAGATATTACCATAGATTAGAATTGTTTTAGGAAGTAGAAAAGATGGAAGCTGAATTTGTGGATACAAATAATAAGCATGTCTGATGGGGAGGGCCGGGACCTTGTAGACTCGGGACCCTCTTATATTACTCCAAGCACAAGCAGGCCTTTTTTAAAAATTATTTTTGCATGAAACTGTGCCAGTGCTATTGAGGAGCAACATATGCTGTAGATTTATTCATGTATTAAAAAAATATATAATCTTTTTGTCTTCTCCGATCAACATTTACTGTCAGGACCCATAAGGTTCTCCGAAAATTATGCTACCACCACTGCTAGATAAGGGGCTCCTAATCCAGCATTGGGACTACTCCTTGAGTGGACAGTTTATTTTCTTTCACTTATTTGCACTCACGGTTCTGTTTCTTATAACCATGATACTGGAGAGGAGTTTGAATCTCCACCTAAGTACGAGCAAGTGAAGGAATCTTACTGTACATTACATTTGGAAGCTGCACATCACACCAGCAGCCATGGCCCAAATAGTGTAGCCAAGAGTGGCCTCTGCCTACTGGCTCAGTCCTCCACTGTCTTTCATGTTATTGGGGAAGCAAATGAAATGAGTTTCTATATCTGTTCCTAATATCCCTTTTCGCTTTCTATTTATAAAGGAATAAACTGCTCAGAGACCATGTCTTGGAAATTTCAACCTTCTTCCTAGAGCTGTGTAACTTGCCTTTTGTAATAAAATGGTGATAGATCTCCTTTAATCATTTATTTTAAGGGTACAATACTACAATAAGTGACTTCCTACGAGGAATTTATGACAATGTTGGTTTTAATCAAAGTAGAATATTTGTCTCAAGCACCAAAGTTAGATTTACAAGAGAATAAAGGATAATATACCCATGTAGTATTACTTCATAACAGCATTTTAATCAGGTAGGATTGGCTTTAAGTTTCCTTAATAATTGGTAACATTCTGAGCTCTTCTCTGAGAAAATTTTAACACTGTGTTTCGCTCACTACAAGTACAATCATATTATTTGTAGTTTTTCACGGTGCCGTCTTTTTCTTTGAAATCTGCAAGAAATTGGTACAAACTCATATTTCAAGTTGTAAGGCAAAATTATAAATCTGGTATTCGAAGACAGCAGTGCTTGTCACCAATGTATCATAGAGTAATGACCAGTGTGATATAGGCAGTTGCTTTCACGCTGGATGACTGTTGACAAATCTAAATCATAGCTAAAGTACAGGCTTCCAATATGAGGCAGAATAACAATATGCAAAGGGCACACCAGGGGCAGGTTTTTTATAGAATATGTTAACTCTAAAACAAAGGTACGGCGCATTCAGTAGATTTATATCCAGCTTAGCCAAATCACATTTAATTTATAAAGTTAAAAGTATTACATCTGCAGTTAAACTGATTATAAGTAACCTGATTAAACCAGCACCAGTCAATGGAATTATTGTATTATATTAGGGAAAAGGGAGAATGTTGCTTTCAATTTAAAAAAAAAAAGATAGTTGCCATAGATCGTACGGTAATCTCTGGGAAACTTTTTTTAAAATTCCCTCCTTTTGGAGGCGCTTTATTAATAATAAAACAGAGAGATTTAACAATTTTTAAACAGTCATTAAACTAAGTGAGCACTGGATATATACACAGTTACTGTTGTTGTTAGGATAAACATTTTAGAAATAGGAGATTGTTGAGTGTATCACATAGTAAGCGGTTAGGTACGTTATCCTATACATATTACTTGTCATGTCGTCCAGTACTTCTTAACCAAAATAAGATTCAGATTAACCTAATAATAAACAGATATAATTTTTTTCAACAATCTGTCTGTAAATATATTAATATATTTGTATTATATGAGTATTCACTGCTGCTTAATCGTTCCTGTCATATATACAGTTATTTTAATCATTGCAGGAGAAGGGGGATGTTTCCCATCTGGCCAAGATCTTGGGGGTGGCTTGAATCAGTTTTTTAGCATAGTATAAAGTTTCGGTGAGAAAAATTCACATATACCTATCGGGGATTGACTCCTCTGAGATCCCAAGGAGACACACCCTGGGGTCTAGTCCAACAGGGGAGCCCATGTGGTCGTGCAGGAACTTCGTGATCTGGTACCAGAATCCCTGGATCTTCGGACAGGCCCAGATCATATGATAAAAATTACCGGGGGCAAGCAGACATTTAGGACAATCTGGGCTTTTTTCTGTTCTATATCGTGAAAGCTGCACTGGGGTCAGGTAGGCTCTGTGGAGTATGTACAGTTGTGTTAATCTGTCTGACACTCTAGGGGAGACCAGGGTGGGGGTTACCAAGGCTTCTTCCCACTCCTCTCCAGTCAGTGGACCAATATCAGCTTCCCATGTTTGTTTTTTAGCGGATAATAGGGATCTTGCAGAGGGGAGGTGAAGGGAGCGGTAGGTTGTTGAGATCAGCCCGGAGGAGGTTGTGGCACTTAGATGTGCAATTAGGGGGTTTTCCTCGAAGATTAGGGAGTGATTGCTAAATTGTGACTGGAATGCGTGTCTGACCTGGAGAAACCTGAAGAACATATTGTTGGGTAGTTTGAAGTCCTGCTGTAGTTGGTCGAATGTTTTAAGTGCATTGTCTTTTATAAGGTTGGAGATTTGGGTGATTTTATATTTTAGCCAGATTTCTGTTTGCGGTATAGATAGAAACTCTGGTAATCGTTTATTAATTTCGGGTATCCCCAAGGATTTGCTTGCTAAATCCCAGGTCTTTAGTGCCTGTACAAGAACTGGGTGTGGGTTTTCAGGCAGGGCAGTGCCCTGGTATCCCCTGGGATAAGGCCGAGTGGGGTGTAGAGTGGGCTGGCATTGGGGACATCAAGTAGTGTGCACATTCTTTCGGATTCCCCACGTGTCCAGTGGTAAATATGAGAGACTTGGGCAGCTATATAGTATCGTTGAAGGTCAGGGATGGCCAGGCCTCCCAGTTCTGAGGGGTTCTTAAGAGTTGCCCAGTTGAGTTTGTGTCGCTGGGGTCCCCAGACAAATGATTTAAGGAGTGATTCTAGGATCTTGAAGTATTTCAATTGTAGGAGTGTGGGTGAGTGCCAGAATATATATAGTATTTTTGGTAGTAAAACCATTTTGATTAAATTTGCCCGACCCATCACTCCTAAGGGCAGTCTGGACCAGATCTGTATTTTGGATTTGATATGGTCTATGAGAGGTTTAATATTGAGGGTAACAAATTCTTTTGGTTGTTTGGAGAATTGTATTCCCAGGTATTTGATTGTTGATGCGCGGGCCAGGGGAGATGAGTTAGTTGGGGCTTCAGGGGGGAAATTATCAAGCGGTAATATTTGAGATTTTGTCCAATTTATTGAGAGACCTGAGAATTTCCCGTATTCAGTTATTGTTAGCAATGCCGCTTCCAAAGAGATGTTTTGGTCAGCGAGGTACAGTAACATGTCGTCTGCATAGAGACTTACCCTCTCCTCCAGATTGTTTTTAATAAGGCCTCTTATGTTGGTGTGATTGCGAAGTTGGATGGCCAGTGGCTCCACCACTAGGGCATAGAGGAGAGGCGAAAGGGGACAACCCTGACGGGTGCCTCTAGTCAGTGGAAACGTCGGGGAGGATACATTGTTTGCTGAGATTTTCGCCTTGGGGTGTGTGTATAGGACTTGGAGCCACCGTATAAAACTGGGTCCAAATCCGAAGCCCCGCAGTACTTGCCAAAGAAAGGGCCACTCCACCGAGTCGAAGGCTCGGGCTGTATCAAGCGTGACTATACATCTTGTCCCAGTGTTAATGTGGTTTGTGGACAGGTTCATGTACAGTCTGCGAGTGTTTAGTGAGGTTTTTTTTCCGGGTATGAATCCGGTCTGGTCTGGGTGGATAAGTGCAGTAACATATTTGTTAAGTCTGAGTGATAGGAGTTTTGCCAGTATTTTAACATCAGTTTGTAGAAGGGAAATGGGTCTGTAAGATTCTGGGAGTAAGGGGTCCTTTCCAGGCTTGGGAATGAGTATGATTAGGGCCTCTTGCATGGTTGGGGGGATAGTTTTGGTGGAGAACATATAATTGTAGAGATTTAACAGCTTTGGCGATAGATTTTTGGAATAGGTGGAGTAAAACTCCGAGGGGAGACCATCGGTTCCTGGGGTTTTGTTGTGGGTTAGAACAGATATGGTTTGTTGGATTTCTGTCTCAGTGATTGGAGCTTCTAGTTCTCTGTATGCTTCAGGGGGTAGAGTTGGGAGTGGGATATTGTTTAGAAAGTTTTGGATTTCCTCCTGGGTGTGTTCTAGGGTGGAGGAGTATAGGTCAGCGTAGTAGTTGGCCAGGTATTTTATGACTTCATGGGGCTCGTTAATTGTTTGGCCTGTGGGGGTGCGTAGTGTAATAACTGTTGGTGGCTTATGCTCATTGTTTACCATATAGGCCAGGAGTCTACCACATCTTTCCCCATATTGAAAATAGGAGTGAGAGCGGAAGTGGAGGGTTTTTTTGGCTTTGTTTTCATATATCTTGTCGGTTTCCCTGGCCTGGAGTTTTAAAGCGTTTGCTGTGTCGGGGGTGGGATTTCTGAGGAAATCAGTTTGGGCAGCTTGGAGTGCTTTAGTAGCAGCTCTTTCTAGTTTTGCTGATTTTTGTTTCAGTGTATTGATGGCAGAGCCAAGAGTCATTCTGGCATGGGCTTTGAATGCATCCCAAACAAACTGTGCACTAGCTGTGCCTTAGTTTCTAGTGAAAAAGTTTTCCCACTCCTCGGAGGGGTCGTCCCCCTCGGATATTAATCCAAGCCAAAAGGGGTTCAGTCTCCAACGTGTGGGCGGGGGGGGGGGGTTTCAGTCCAGTTTATTTCAGCCCAACAAGGTGTGTGGTCGGATAGGATTCTGGGTGTCATTCCAGTGTTTCGCAGCCTGGGTAATAGAGTGGTGTGGATGAAGATAATGTCTATGCGTGACATGGTATTATGGGTTGCCGAGAAGCATGTGTATGCTTGGGTGTTAGGGTGTTGGCTACGCCAGGCATCGACCATGTGTAATGATTGCATAAATTTACCAAATCGAGTAGTAGTAGTAGGGGGTGGGACCCAGTTTGGGGGGTGCAGACGGTCTTGAGTGAGGTTTGTTACCATGTTAAAGTCTCCCATCCATATGGCCGGGACATTGGGGTGTTCCGCTAGAAATTGTGTGCCTGCGTGCAGTGCTGACATTGTGAAGGGCGGGGGAACATAGGAGGCTAAAATAATTAATTTTTTATTAAATTCTCGGGGGAGAGAAGGTCGGGGTGGTACCCGATGGGCTCGTTCCACCACGAAAATGTTGGAGAATTCATCCCTGCCATATGTTGTTATCAGTAATTCCTCTAGGAATTTGACGGGGTTGGGGCCTTCGGCTTTTTCTGGAAGTCCCACAAAACGAAGATTATTGCGACAATGTCTATTTTCTAGGTCATCCTGTTTGGCTAGAATGGATTGGATTGTGACTTGGTGGTCATCTAGCTTTTGTTGTAGCGGGGGTACGTCTTGTTCCAGTGAATTAATACGGGTTTCCGTTTCTGTAACTCTCTCTCTGAGATTTTGAAAGTCTTGGCGCAACAGGGAGATATCCATTTTGACCTCCTCTAGCTTTGAGGTTAGGGTGGATTGGCAGGTAGCAATCGCCTCGAGGACTTTGGACGATATATCGGGTTGCGGTGTGGGGTTGTTTTCGGTCACTGTATTGGGATTTGTGGTTGTTTCCGCAGCGCCCTGGCGGCGGAATTTTTCGAGTTTGTTAATGGAGTCCCTGTTCCCATGGTCTTGGTCTCTTTTGGGGGAGACATGTCGTCGGGGAGTTGGGGCAGGTTAGGGTTGTTACGATTTTTCCGTCTACCCAGGGTTGGTGGGGGTTGAGTTACAGTTTGTTATATCGGTTGGGGAGCTGTGGGTTGGTGATCAGGGGAGGGGTGCCCGAGTATATTGAGGGGGTTCCCTCGGCAGTTACTCACTGTGTATTATGCTGTCCGAGTGCGGGCTCCTGACCAGGAGCGCGGTGGTTTTCCTTTTTCACCCTCTCCTTGGTCTGAGGTGTGTTGCCAAGGGGATTTGCGGTGTTTAAGTGTGGGTCGGGTAGCAGTGGAGGGGGTTCTCGTTTCCTTGTGGTGGTCTCCTGCGGGGTGCGCCCCAGGAGCGTTGCGGCCCCGGTGTTAGATGGGTTGGCCTCTGGCTCCGGGTCTCTGCCCGCGCCACCCGGAGACTATCGTTCCGGCAGCGGGTCAGTCGGCTTTTAGGCTGAGGCCTGGTCAAGGCGGGGGGGGGGCTCTCACCTCAGCGCGGGATTTTCCCCTCTGGTGGCGCCCCCCGGGCCCCGCGGTCCCGGCAGTGGATTGGTAGGCCCTCGGGCGGAAGTCTGGCTCCGGCAGGGAGGGCCCGCGGCAGGGGGTTGGTGTGCTGTTCCCGCCGCACCGGCCACCACCGAGGGCGATCCGGTTCCAGCAGGTGTGTGGTCACGGTGCGGGGTCCCCTCCGTGCCCCGCGACCGATCGGCCCCGGCGCCTGGGTAAGTGTACCTCCTAGTAGGCCGCGTGTCAGTCTGGGCCGCGTGGGTCGGACCCTGGTCGGGAGTGCGACTGCCGCTTCGGGGGTTAGTGTCCCCTGCTCTGGGGTGTTTTGGGGTGTTGGGATGGGGTAGTGGGTCAAGGATTCCCCTCAGGATGGAGTCAGGATCAAGGCTTTCAAGCGGAGCTCTATAACCCTGCGACCGTCTTCACTCCATGTCAGGCCACGCCCCCCAATCTCTGGGAAACTTTTAAAATCAAACTTATGCCAACCATAAAGAAATAAATAGGAGAACATGGGCTTATCAATATTCATGTTGAAATTTTGCTCACCTCAATCCATTAAATGTTTATATTGATAAACCCATGTTCTCCCACCTATTTCTTTTTTGTTGGCATATTTATTGTGTGAAGGGGCTTCATACTACTATTTAGGGACATTTAATTTTTGAATTGTTAAAATCCAACTTTGAAAAACAGTTTTTTGGGTATTAGGTTCTTCTTTTATATACAATACTGAATTATTTATTTATTTGGTGGCAATGATTATGTTGGCTTTTTAAATTGGAAACATAAATACATATGCTTTAAAAAAAAAAATAGGGGGGGGGGGAGTATGTTATTATTACAATCTCCATAATCTGACCACCCATTGATTTATTTGTGTATATATAAACTAGCAACCCCCGATTCTTTTTAAGAATTGGTCAACCCTCCTCATCCTCTCCCCCGTCTCTCTCCCCCACCCCCCCCCCTCTGGGTCTCGCTCCTCCACCCCCCTCCCCCGGCATCTCTCTCTTCCACCCCACCCCCTGTGAGCGCCGCTTCATCATACCTCTTCCCACTGTGGAGTGAGCCGGCTTCTACAACGGTGCGCGAACAGTGGGAGGAGAGTAATGACATGGCCCTCGTGCAAATATGTCCATGATCCATATGAATTACACTTGTCTTTTAGTATATAGGATGCTTCTATGGAACTGACTTTCTGTTTGCAGTTCCCCTGATAGGGTCTCCTCAGTTTCTCAGTAGATATCTGAGTGTGGTCCACCTATCCAACAGCCAATAAGTAGACATGACTGTCTCACCATTTCAAGGAAGTGTGTATCCTGGGAAGAAGAAGGGCAATTGCGGAAATTTAAATTGCAGATTACTACTGACTACAGCAAAGCTTAGAAAATTGGATGAAATCCATTTATTTTTCAAAAATGAAGATAATATGTAAATACATGGGTATGTGTAATACAACATCATGGAAAGTTAAGGGTGGATTTCTGATCAGGTTCAATCATAAACTTTTGACCACTAGAATGAATAGGGGGTGGAGGTAATCCATTAACATCCACTCACTCAGTACAGGCATCAATACCTTACTATCTGCTAATGTACTGAACAGAAGAAATATGGAATAGGTGCAGCACCCAGTGACTTAAGTACAGACATAAATTAGTGGTTTGCAAAATCTGTGTTTATTCTAAATCAACGTTCCCTAAGTAAACCCTGAGATTGTAGGTTTTGTGGACAGGTTATATTATACTTTCAAGTGCTGTATGCCATACATCAATTGATCTCTGCACACATCTCCATACAATGCATAGGATAAATTGCTTGCTGTGTTCCAAGGATCATTATGATCATTGGCTCATTAATTCTGGAAGGTCTATGTGACATTTAATCCCTGAAAAGCTAATTCTTTTGGTCAGTAACTCTGCAGATTTCAAGCTACCATGTCAGTTAATCTGTATCTTGCAAGCACCAAGATCACTATCCTTGTTGATTGAAAGATGGGAGTATTAGTTTTCTTAAGACCCAAAGCTTTTTGGGAATTCACAATGATCACAGGCTCTGTTACTTAAATGTAGCAGAAGAATTCAAGGGTAAGGGATTAGTTCGAGAAGTCCGAATCTGAAATGTTCGGCTCGAACTCGGGTTCAAGTTCTAGTTCATCTCTAGTCACAATCACCAAAACTTTTTTAAACAATTTCTTCCTCCACCATCGGGCAATTGTCGTGTTTCCGCATGCTACATTCGAGGGTTATGGCCAATTCAAGGGTTACCGAACGGATACACGAGGGTTATGAAAAAAACAATACATTTGAGGGTACCGAAAATCGAAGGCTCGAGGGATACTGATTCAAAAATTTGATAATTATCAAATTTTTATAAATATCAAAAATAACAAACTAGTTTGGATATTTTGGATAGTTTGTACGAACCATAAAGTTTGGACCAGTTTCAAGTTTCAAGTTCTGATCCATCCCTAATCTGTTCTATGAGTGTGTGTGTGGAGAGGCACGTGACCCGAGAACAAAGGCTGACACTCCCCAACATTGTATGGTGACTCATCAATACAGATCACTGAACAGTGTCTATAGGAGCCTCTATACAAGCTAGATTGTCAGAAAACAATTATCCAATGTGTGTACAGGCTTAAAGATACAGTCTACATAGAGTTAACACCTGCACCACACCATAGGGAAGAAGATGTCAAGTAGCTGAAAGTAAATATTCAGAAAAGGCCCTTCTTTTTTATACAACACCAAGTATGCAGAAATATGTTATCTTTTTTTTTTTTCAAATTGCCCAAAATAATGATTTTGTCTTCTTGCTTATACATTTGTAATCATGCTTGTCATTGAGAAGCCAATGCTTTACATGTGCTTTAACAAAAGATCTTTAGGTGCTACACAATCAGGTCAGAACACAAAAACTCACCTAATACAAAGAGCATGAAGTTAGCTATATAATTATATGTTTTTACCATCATTTAATGACCAATCATTAACAAAATATAAAAAATGCAAATGTGTAGCCTTCATACTAAAAGGGGGTAATTGATTGATAATTATGGGATAGTAGCCCCCCACTTACATAAACAAACTAAAATATGTAAATTAATAAATTAGACTCAATATTATTGTGCTACTGAGCTTACATAAAAGTCTGGGAACGTTTCACTTACTCCTAAACCTATTTATATTTATTAAAAGTAAAGTATGGTACCTGAAATGTCCTGAAATGTCAAATTCCAAATTTAGAGAAGTCTTCTCTAATTTTTGAAATATCTATATTTATTGTTTACTTATAGGCACAAGTAATGAATCTGTGGATCCGACAGATTTTTCTAAAATTTCATTGAATTCTCAAAAATAACTTGAAATTTCACTTGTCTATTAAAAACGAAGTTGCAATTTAAAAAATTAAAATGCTATTGAAACTTAAAATTCCAATTTAAATGGACAGCTCAGTGGAAATTATCAATATTTGTTAAATGTTAGTTTGTGTAATGCCTTATTATTTACATATTCTCTCCCATTTTGAAAAATCAGTTGATTTCATACCCTGCTGTTCCTGCTGTTGATATTAGTGAGCTGCCATTTCAGGTTCTAACAGACATTCTTTTTCCCAGGATACACCACTTCCTTGGAATGTTCCTAACAGTAATTCTACTGATTGGCTTTTGGATGGGTCAAACATGCTCAGATCTCTACTGAGCAACTGAATCAACCCAAACGCTGGTCAAGGGCAAAACCATAACTGTCTCTATTAGGGGTCCTGCAAACAGGAAGTCAGTATTTCGGTTGCATTTATTTATACACAGAACAAAATGCTGAATTGGCAGGTTAAAATCATTGGGATGAAAAAATACTGCTCTTTTCTGAAAAGTATATGTATTTGCACTGAACGTCCCCTTTAATAGGATTTTGGGAACTTTATTCGTCCCAGTAAAACACTAGCGGAATGAAATCTCTAATCTCTTTATTTGTAATATATACACAATTCTAAATAGGTACATTATTGCCACATTTCTCACTAAATTTCTCAAATATAATTTGACAAAATTGTTCTGTTCCCAATGTATAAAATTATAGGAGGCAACCACAATGAAATAACTGGCAGAGTTAACAAAGGAGATACTGTAGATAATGACTGACAGGAGAAGCTAATGGGACACCTAGGATGTTACACCTTGGGGACAATCCTTTCTGTGTTTTGTACTCTAAGTGTGAATTTTGAAAAGTCTTTGCAGTCCTCTATATTCAATACAAATAATATGCTCAGGGGGATTTCTCTATGGAGTTAGACAGCCATATGTAGTTAGGTATGAAGCCGGACTGCACAGTAATTATTTCCTATTACTGTGTGGGAAACACAATGTTGGCTTTACTTTCAAGCCCTGCAGCATTTATTAGGGTCTGATTTAGATTCTGAAGACAGATTAGCATTTTGTGGATGTAGCTGAGGATTTTTGTGCAGTTTCAATTCCTTTTGAGTAAAATAGATTAGAATTGATGAACACTTGGTAAAAAAAAAACGGGTAGGAAATTGCTCTGTTAAACCAAGGGAATTCAAGCCTTGACTTCCATTAATAGACTGGTTTTTTTTCCAGAGTCTATATTGCTTATCTAGATTTCTTTCTAAGAATAGATCAGTTGTTTCTTATTCTACTTCAAAATGAGGAGAGACACTGTCTAGCAAAGTACCAGAGTAGAAACAAACAAGTTATTCCCGCCATTAACCCTTTGGCTATATGAAAAGTCACAATGCACTGGAAGGCATACTCAGACATAATAGTGTAATAAGACTATTCCCAATCTCAAAGAAGTTCTAAAAATATTGTCCCTTTCCTCTAATGGACAATAGGAACAGTAATAAAGGGCAACTAAAATTTGCCCCAATGTTGGGCCACACTGTGTTAGTGTTAAAATAAACTCCTAAGATTTCTTCTGATGCATTTGGTTATCCTGCGTGGCTGAAATACAGTACATTGAAACTGAAAAGTAGGAGCCTTTTTCTGGTGCAATCTGTTTCTGCCTCTAACTGTTCCTCTAGAGGTTTTTAATCTTATATCAGCATTTCCAAATTGACCAAAGATAAAAACATTTTCAAATATGCGTGTATTCTATATATGTTTGTGTATGCATTGCAGCATTGAAGCCCTGAATTTGAATCCACCCTTGGACACATCAGCAAGGAGTTTGTGTGTTCCTCCCCATGCTTGTGTGGGTTTTCTTCAGGCACTTCAGTTTCCCCACAATCATAAAGACATATTGATAGGTTGTATGTAAAGTTAAAGTGATTAGATTGTAAGCCTTTGGGTGGGCCTGATGTAAATTGATTAAATAATTGTAAAGCGCTGTGAAACATGATGTACTATATAAAAATAAAAAATACATACATATGTGTGTGTCCGTGTTGCCACTTTAGTCCACCTTATACCCCTTAGTCACCTTATTACCACATTAACCTACCTTATTACCATCTTAGCCTACCTTATTACCATTTAAGCCACCTTATTACTGCATTAATTTCAACTAAGAATGAGTTCATGTAGGACAATATGAGGAATCTGTACCACTCAGGTAAGTATATCTAACATAGACTTAAACAAAGAGGCACACTCTTAATTGTTTTACTAATAGTGCTGACCAACACAATGTTTTGGGAGGCTCTGCCCCCTTACCTGAGGAAGGGGGCAGAGCCTCCTGAAACTTGTGTGGATCAGCACTATTAGTAAAGCACTTCGATAAAGTTAAAGAGTGTGGCTCTTTATGAAACCTTATTACCGCATTAGCCTACCTTTCTACCACTTTAGCCCACCTTATTATCTTGACCCAATATATAAACCTAAACAATAAATGAGCTTAAAGATATAATAAAAGAACAAAAACTATGAGATGTGTTGGTCAGCACTATTAGTAAAACAATTAAGAGTGTGCCTCTTTGTTTAAGTCTATGTTAGATATACTTACCTGGAGTGGTACAGATTCCTCATATTGTCCTACATGAACTCATTCTTAGTTGAAATTAATGCAGTAATAAGGTGGGCTTAAATGGTAATAAGGTAGGCTAAGATGGTAATAAGGTAGGTTAATGTGGTAATAAGGTGACTAAGGGGGTAATAAGGTGGACTAAAGTGGCAACACGGACACACACATATGTATGTATTTTATTTTTTATATAGTACTACATGTTTCACAGCGCTTTACAATTATTTAATCAATTTACATCAGGCCCAGCCCAAAGAGCTTACAATCTAATCACTTTACTTTACATACAACCTATCAATATGTCTTTATGATTGTGGGGGAAACTTAAGTGCCTGAAGAACCCACACAAGCATGGGGAGGAACACACAACTCCTTGCTGATGTGTCCAAGGGTGGTCAATTCAGGGCTTCATGCTGCCAATGCATACACACATATATGAATACACGCATATTTGAAAATGTGTTTTATCTTTGGTCAATTTGGAATGCTGATATAAGATTAAAACCTCTAATAGGAACAGTTAGAGGCAGAAACAGATTGCACCGAAAAAGGCTCCTACTTTTCAGTTTCATGTACTGTATTTCAGCCACGCAGGATAACCAAATGCATCAGAAGAAATCTTAGAGTTTATTTAACACTACACACAGTGTGCCCAACATGGGGGCAAATTTTAGTTGCCCTATTACTGTTCCTATTGTCCATTAAGTAGGAAAGGGACAATATTTTTAGAACTTCTTTGGAGATTGGGATAGTCTTATTACACTATTATGTCTGAGTATGCCTTCCAGTGCATTGGTGACTTTTCATATAGCCAAAGGGTTAAATGGCGGGAATAACTTGTTTGTTTCTACATCTGGTACTTTGCTAGACAGTGTCTCCTCATTTTGAAGTAGAATAAGAAACAACTGATCTATTCTTAGAAGAAATCTAGAATAAGCAATATAGACTCTGGAAAAAAAACCAGTCTATTAATGGAAGTCAAGGCTTGAATTCCCTTGGTTTAACAGAGCAATTTCCTACCCGTTTTTTTTACCAAGTGTTCATCAATTCTAATCTATTTTACTCAAAAGGAATTGAAACTGCACAAAAATCCTCAGCTACATCCACAAAATGCTAATCTGTCTTCAGAATCTAAATCAGACCCTAATAAATGCTGCAGGGCTTGAAAGTAAAGCCAACATTGTGTTTCCCACACAGTAATAGGAAATAATTACTGTGCAGTCCGGCATATTCGATATACATAACTCAATATGGCTGTCTAACTCCATAGAGAAATCCCCCTGAGCATATTATTTGTATTGAATATAGAGGACTGCAAAGACTTTTCAAAATTCACACTTAGAGTACAAAACACAGAAAGGATTGTCCCCAAGGTGTAAAACATCCTAGGTGTCCATAGCTTCTCCTGTCAGTCATTATCTACAGTATCTCCTTTGTTAACTCTGGCCAGTTATTTCATTGTGGTTGCCTCATATAATTTTATACATTGGGGGAACAGAACATTTTGTCAAATTATATTTGAGAAATTTAGTGAGAAATGTGGCAATAATGTACCTATTTAGAATTGTGTATATATTACAAATAAAGAGATTAGAGATTTCATTCCGCTAGTGGTTTTACTGGGACGAATAAAGTTCCAAAAATCCTATTAAAGGGGACGTTCAGTGCAAATACATATACTTTTCAGAAAAAAGAGCAGTATTTTTTCATCCCAATGATTTTAACCTGCCAATTCAGCATTTTGTCTGTGTATAAATAAATGCACCGAAATACTGACTTCCTGTTTGCAGGACCCCTAATAGAGACAGTTATGGTTTTGCCCTTGACCCAGCGTTTGGGTTGATTCAGTTGCTCAGTAGAGATCTGAGCATGTTTGACCCATCCAAAAGCCAATCAGTAGAAATTACTGTTAGGAACATTCCAAGGAAGTGGTGTATCCTGGGAAAAAGAATGTCTGTTAGAACCTGAAATGGCAGCTCACTAATATCAACAGCAGGGAACAGCAAAGGGTATGAAATCAACTGATTTTTCAAAATGGGAGAGAATATGTAGAATAAGAAGGCATTACACAAACTAACAATTTAACAAATATTGATAATTTCCACTGAGCTGTCCATTTAAATTGGAATTTTTAAGTTTCAATAGCATTTTAATTTTTTAATTGCAACTTCGTTTTTAATGACAAGTGAAATTTTCAAGTTATTTTTGAGAATTCAATGAAATTTAGAAAATCTGTCGGATCCACAGATTCATTACTTGTTGCCTATAAGTAACAATAAATATAGATATTTCAAAATTAGAGAAGACTTCTCTAAATTTTGGAATTTGACATTTCAGGACATTTCAGGTACCATACTTTACTTTTAATAAATATAAATAGGTTTAGGAGTAAGTGAAACGTTCCCAGACTTTTATGTAAGCTCAGTAAGCACAATAAATGAGTCTAATTTATTTAATTTACATATTTTAGTTTGTTTATGTAAGTGGGGGGCTACTATCCATAATTATCAATCAATTACCCCCTTTTAGTATGAAAGGCTACACATTTGCATTTTTATATTTTGTTAATGATTGGTCATTAAATGATGGTAAAAACATATAATTATATAGCTAACTTCATGCTCTTTGTATTAGGGTAGAGTTTTGTGTTCTGACCTGAATTGTATGCACCTAAAGATCTTTTGTTAAAGCACATGTAAAGCATTGGCTTCTCAATGACAAGCAATGATTACAAATGTATAAGCAAGAAGACAAAATCATTAGTTTTGGGCAATTTGAAAAAAAAAAAAGATAACATATTTCTGCATACTTGGTGTTGTATAAAAAAGAAGGGCCTTTTCTGAATATTTACTTTCAGCTACTTGACATCTTCTTTCCCTATGGTGTGGTGCAGGGTGTAACTCTATGTAGACTGTAGCTTTAAGCCTGTACACACATTGGATAATTGTTTCTGACAATCTAGCTTGTATAGAGGCTCCATAGACACTGTTCAGTGATCTGTATTGATGAGTCACCATACAATGTTGGGGAGTGTCAGCCTTTGTTCTCGGGTCACGGCTCTCCCACACACACACTCATAAGAACAGATTAGGGATGGATCAGAACTTGAAACTTGAAACTGGTCAAACTTATGGTTCGTACACAACTATCCAAAATATCCAAACTAGTTTGTTATTTTTGATATTTATAAAAAATTTGATAATTATCAAATTTTTGAATCAGTATCCCTCGAGCCTTCGATTCGGTAACCCTCAAATGTATTGTTGTTTTCAATAACCCTCGTTTATCGTTCGGTAACCCTTGATTGGCCAACCCTCGAATGTAGCATGCGGAAACACGACAATTGCCCGATGGTGGAGGAAGAAATTGTTTAAAAAGTTTGGTGATTGTGACTAGAGATGAACTAGAACTTGAACCCAGTTCGAGCCGAACATTTCAGATTCGGACTTCTCGAACTAATCCCTTACCCAAAAGAAGAGGCCTCTTTTCTGAATATTTACTCAGCTACTGACACTTTTCCCTATGGTGTGGTGCAGGGTGTAACTCTATGTAGACTGTAGCTTTAAGCCTGTACACACATTGGATAATTGTTTCTGACAATCTAGTGTATAGAGGCTCCTATAGACACTGTTCAGTGATCTGTATTGATGAGTCACCATACAATGTTGGGGAGTGTCAGCCTTTGTTCTCGGGTCACGTGCCTCTCCCACACACACACTCAGTAGAACAGATTAGGGATGGATCAGAACTTGAAACTTGAAACTGGTCAAACTATGAGTTCGTACAAACTATCCAAAATATCCAAACTAGTTTGTTATTTTTGATATTTAAAAAAATTGATAATTATCAATTTTTGAATCAGTATCCCTCGAAGCCTTCGATTCGGTAACCTCAAAGTATGTTTGTTTTCAATAACCCTCGGTATGTCGGTAACCCTTGAATTGGCCATAACCCTCGAATGTAGCATGCGGAAACACGACAATTGCCGATGGTGGAGAAGAAATTGTTTAAAAAGTTTGGTGATTGTGACTAGAGATGAACTAGAACTTGAACCCGAGTCGAGCCGAACTATTCGAATTCGGACTCTCGAACTATCCCGGACCCGTTTTTTGATAATTTCGGATATTTTCGACCGTTCGAATATGCGAGTAAAATGCCTATTATACCTATATACGAGCATTGAATCCGCAAGTAAAGTGTCCATTAAAACATATACTCAAGCATCAAATCTGCGAGTAAAATGTACATGATACCTAGGCGCGAACATCGAATCCGCGAGTAAAGTGTCCATTAAAGCCTATACGTGAGCATCGAATCCGCGAGTAAAATGTTCATTAAAACCTATACCCGAGCATCGAATCTGCGAGAAAAATGTCCATGATACCTTGGCACGAACATCGAATCCGCGAGTAAAGTATCCATTAAAATCTATACGTGAGCACGAATCCGCGAGTAAATGTCCATGGTATCTTGGCGCGAACATCGAATCAGCGAGTAAAGTGTCCAAAAGCCTTACGCGAGCATCGAATCTGCGAGTAAAATGGACATGATACCTCGGCGGAACATCAAATAAATAAAAAAGTGCGAGTGAGAGTAAAATTGATTTTTCGGATGTCCTGGATATTCGAACGTTCCCCAGACCATTTCCCAGGGCCACAGCCATTTACATTAAGTTACCATTAATATTTTATTTGTATTTCATTAGAACTTTTCAAACTATTTGACTCCCATTGACTTAATGGATCCGTTTTCGAACTTTGAAATTTCCATATAGTTCAAAAACTTTCGAAAGTTCGGCCATCTCTAATTGTGACATGTTCCCCAGACCATTCTCAGGTGCCACAGCCATTTACAGTAAGTTACCATTGCCCTTTTATCTGTATTTAATCCAAATGTTTAAAAATATTTTCTCCCCATCAACTTTAAAGGACATGTAAACTGTGCCAATTCATTTTTTAACTAATCACACAGTAATTAGGATTAATTACCACTAATCTTAAATCTGCTTTTTTTTCTTCTCTGACCGTCCTATCCCTTGTTTTAGCTCTGGGAGTTTACTTTTTAAAGGTTATGTACACACATATTTTTGCCATAACAATCCCCCTGTCCCCCCAGCCCCAACCGCTATATTTATTTTATTAGAAGTTCCCCAAACTTTACTTACCTCCCCTCTTCCTCCGCCGCGCTGCCGGCCCTCTGCTTGCGAGAAAAGCAAGCAGAGGGGCGGGACCGGCAGTCGCGTCTGTGATTGGCTGAGCGGCAGCCAATCACGGACGCGGCTGCCGGTCATTCAGTGGGCGGAGGAAATAGGGAGGTAAGTAATGCTTGGGGCACTTTCTAATAAAATAAACATAGGGGTTGGGGCTGGGGGGACAGGGGGATTGTTATGGCAAAAGGGATTTATACTAGGGTGAGGGAATGCTAATCGGGAGGGAGAGGGAGGGAGAGGGAGGGAAGGGGGAGAAGGGCTGCAGTACAAATGCCAAACTTCTCCCGGAGGCGAGACAGGAGGCAGAGTCCTATATGGACTCTGCTATCCTCCTGGTGGGCAGTTTTTGGGACTTTGGTGGGGGACTACAGGAGAACCAGATGGAGCTGGGATGTTAGGTAAGGATTAAACTACACTACACAATGGGGCCAGTAGTGGGGGGATTATAGTTTTGGGGGTGGACATGCCCTTTAAAGAAGCGGGGCACAGCTAGTCAGTAAAGAACTGTCAATCACCCAGCCCCTCCCCCTGGCACACTACATGTAGAAACTATCCATTTTATAAAAGTAAAGCTTATTTTTCTATCACTGCATGGCTAATTGATTCAACATTAAGATCAGGAAATGGAATAAGCATTATCTGTTGCTCTGTGCTCTTTCTGTGCAGATAATCCTAATCCTGCAGTTAGCTGATGTCTGTGTTAGTTAAGTCCCAATGTAGCACTGTACCTAAAGAAATAAATTACAAATTCCCCCCCACACACACACACACTCAAACTCCTACAGCTAAAAGAAAATCTTACTTGATGTCTGTATGTATGTATAGTTTATTAATAAAGCGCCACTTGGGGACGCACCGCTGTACAGTAATAAATACAATAAAGTCAATAACTTCATACAAGGGGCTAGGGGAACAAATACATAGATAGTTCAGTACAAAAATATATAAATTCTGTAAATAGAAGTGCTAGAGCTTTGCCACAAGAGGAAGGGGGGTCCCTGCCCCGTAGAGCTTACCATCTAGTTATTGATCAATCTAGTTATGATCCAAGCAGTGATTACCGCTCCCAGTGCTGTTTACCTTCCTATAGCAAATCAGTTTCACTTTCACTATAACACAAAATCACTGAGTGAATGCTATTGGCTGAAGTGAGGCACAGATTATCTTCACTGCACATGCTCCACACTCTAACTGTTTTGGGAGGGGGTAGATACATAGAGAGGAGACATGCATACTAACTATGAGTGAGCTGAACAGGACATGAGGAGTGACAGGGAGCAAGAAGGGATCAAGTTCCTAGCAGCACTAAAAATATAGAAAAGGATAAAGGCAAGTCATTTTTTTCAGTTTTAGTCTCCCTTTAAAGGGACAGTTCAGTGGAAATTATCAATATTTGTTAAATTGTAGTTTGTTTAATGCATAATTAGTTAGTCTACAATTCTCTTCCATTTTGAAAAATCAGTTGATTTCATACACTTTTGCTGTTCCCTGCTGTTAACATTAGTGAGCTGCCATTTCAGATTCTAACGGTCCTTCTTCTTCCCAGGATGCACTACATCCTTGGAATGGTTCCTAACAGTTATTTTACTGATTAGGCTGTGGGATGGGTCAAAGATGCTCAGATCTCTACTGAGCAACTGAATCAACCCAGGGCTAGGTCAAGGGCAAAACCATAATGTTGTACTAGGGGGTCCTGCAAACAGGACCAGATAAATTCAGTTGCATTTATTTATACACAGACACAATGCTGAATTGGCAGATTAAGGTCATTGGGGTGAAAAAAACTGTCCTTTTTTCTGAAAAGTATATGTATTTGCACTGAACTTCCCCTTTAATGGGTTTGTTTTTGGACTTCCGAACTGTTACTGAAGTTTGGAAGTTGAAAAACAAACCGAACTTTGGCCATCTCTGGAACAAAACAACATGCTCAGCTTTTACAAAATAGTCTGTTGGGCAATCATTCGATAAAGACTGTTGAACTGATTGCTTAATGATTGGTCCTAAAACCTTTATCTAATGTGTTGTGTGTAGCTTTAGACCCTGCTCAAAGTTTTTGTATTGGATTTTTACTACTACTACTATGAACCTAAACCTAAAGCCTTGTACATGTTTGAGAAGCCCGCTTGACATATAAGTGGGCGACGCATGACAGTTCCAGATAATTGCATGTATATAGGGTCTCAGTTGGGAAGCAGCCAAACATATGCAAGTGATGGGCAGAGCAAACATTCATCAGCTGCTCATTTGTTGGGCGTTAAGTGCACAATTGCATGTGTGTGCTAAGTTTATCAATTGAGAGGCTGGAATTAGGAACATATTAGCAACAGGTAGCACAACCAAAGAAGCAGGAATTAGACACTTATGTATCTTTAAGAAAGACAAACGTTCACATAATATGCAGGTGATCTCAAAATGCTACTTGATCCTGAGGCAAATAGCTAGTCATATGTTCAGCAGACCGAGGCTGCTCCCTTGTGTTTGAGTACAGAATGCTCTCTACTAAAATAGTAAAGATGGCCATAGATTTGTATTTATATTGTTTCTCAACTATTGATACATTGATTAATGAAGACCAAATCCGGCAGATATTTCCAAATGATTATCCCCTGTCATTTTCACAATCAAGAGCAACCCCTGCACTGACCACATAGCCTTGCTAAGGGCCTGTCAACAAATTTGTCTGGATCTCTGTAAATGTCAAGCAATATGTCAGTATCGGACCACCTTAAAGGGAAACAAATCTGGAAAAAAGTCACAGCATCATATGGCCAATGTTAATGTGGCAGAATGCTAATATAGAGTAAGAACAGGAGGTAACATTTGGGTGTCCTACTCTAGCATTGGCAAGCATATGTTAATATAGGGGAGAGCAGGCTGGGGGAGGAGCCAGAGAGCTGTCAGTTAAAGTTAAAATTCAATTATACAAAAAGCATATCAAAATATTTTCTTTTCTTTGTATTCTGTAGTTTGTATGTTATAATTGATATCATCAGCAAGCTGTACCACATTATGTGTATCTGGTTGTGTTCTCATTCAACTCAAGATGGAGTAAAATTACCACTTTTGTACTTATTACTACTAAAAATTATGTAAAAAATTTGGATTTTCTTTACCTTATTTATCCTTTGATTAGATTGCCTGTTTTTTTTAACTGGATTTTTAGAGGATATCCTATACTTTCTCCATGAGTGATCAGTTTTATTTGCATAACAATGGATTACATCACAGTACAGATAAAGCCCTGATACACAGTACGGTATCAGGGCTTTATCAGTACTGTGCATACCTAGCATTCCCAAACAAGTGCACGGCCGCCAAATGTTCAGGTCGGCCAAGTGGTTGTTCAGGAAGGAGGGAAAAATTTTCTCGGCCATGGTTGACTCCCTATAGGGGAGTTGGCCGTGGAAAACACACAGTCCGAAGCGTTCTCCATATGCTGTGCATATGTTGTGTAATGTAAGAACGCTGTGTGTGTATAGTGATTTTTTTTAAAATGGCAGATAGGATCTTGCAGATCCTGTCTGTCATCTTTCAAAAATCTGGCATGTACCCATCTTAAGGTGTATTTAATCTAAAACCTTCTGGTTGAATATAGATGCCAAACTCCCTAGTATCCAGCTGTCAGTTGGATTTATGGGTATTGTAGTTTTCTAGCGAAGGAGTCCCAAGTGAAACTAAATTTCCATCTTGTCTTAACTGGCCTTCAAAGGATTGTTTGCCTCTATAGATGAAGAGTCAGAGTTCTTTTATTTTACTTAATCTCTCTCTGAGTCTGTGTTTGAAGACAGGTGTCTGCTTCTTTCCAATAAAGTTTACAATCTGATTGAAGTAAATTCAACTTTGTTTTTAGAAACGCTTATGACCCTGTCGGCTTTCTTTGGGGTACGTTGTTTATACCTCAATGTAGCTGTTCGGCTTATTGTTATTCTCTTTGCCCCAGGTATTACATTAAATTCTAATCTTTTCAAAGCAGGGATGCATCTAGGTCATTTCTTTTTCTTGTACGGAACTACAAATCCACGGCATCACATAAAATACAAGTAATAAATAAAGGCTGACTTGATATTTTTATAATACACAAGCTGCATCGTTTGTGCTTTAGAAAAAAACAAACATTATTACACCCCAAAAAACAGAAATGTAATTTCCCAGCTTGGATACTTTTAATAGTAATAGTGTTTTGAACATCAACCAATCAGATTTTAGGTTTTTTTTTTTGCAGTGAGATTAAAGCCGATTGGATGCTGCAGATTAATAGCATGGGCAAACATTTGCAACTTTTATTGCATTAGCCCTATTAATGACTCCTAACTCAGATGCTATCATTTCTTACTTAACAAGGACTTCAAAGCTGGTCAGACGCTGTCTTGTTTTTGTTACCGAACTTCTTTCCTTCTTTCCCCAATTCTATATAAATTTTTTTAAAAAGAGAAAAAACCTTCACTGCTTTAGTCGCCCTTGATAGTAAAATGTTGGCACGTTGCAGACTTACTTTCAAATAGGTTCCCCAAAGTCTACTCATTCCAATTAAAGCTACTTTCCTTTACCACATCCCATAATTATTCATTCCATTTTATTTACTTGCAGATGGCTGAAATGTCCCATATCATCTTATTTTTTATCTCCACTGCGTATTTTTATAAACACCTTTTCATTATAGAGCAGCCTTCATGCTGAGGCAGCATCACTTTTGTTTCAAGACTTAATTGGTTCTAGAAGGTTTGCATACCGTCATTCCTATATTTAGAAGAGTCATTTTCATGTAAATTTCTACCTCACTGTTTTATTGCAAAATCTAATTAATTTAAATCTGGTGCCTGGGTTATTAAATTAGTATCTGCCTTTTAGATAGACCATTGAAATGGCGTAAGGAGGCACTTAATAGAAAATCAGAAGAAAAAAACCCGGAGCAGGCTTTATATGGGTGGATTGCTTTTGCTTGGCTTGAAAATCTGTACAGTTGCAAGTTTGTGTATGGTTATTCTTATGAGCTTTTATCTCATCCATGCTCTGTTGTATCATAATGACTATTCCCACTTATTTTGTAGTTTTATAGTCACTGGTTTTGTAAGAAAACATAACAATAAAATTCAGCTTTCACCATATGCTTTATGGCCACATCACATTCTGAACTTTCCTCCAAGTGGGATTAAAGTCTCTGGGAAAACTTTAATAATTTCCTTTCTTGTGATACAATTTATCTCTCTCTTTTTCTTTCAACCGTGGCAATATTGGTTTATATATAAGGATGTTAGAGGCATAAAGCAACTCAGGCGCCATACTTCCTATTGCCATGTTGTCTGTGGCATTAGATCTATCTCCCAACCCACCCTAAACAGAAGGGTAAGTCTCTCATTTATAAACTCAAAAGACATTTTTCCCTGTTATCAATTTCCAACAAAGACTTCAATCAACGTAATAAAATCAGAATAAAGCTGTTTAAGTAATGAAATGTTACCTTAGGATCCTGTCTCATAAAAATGAAAAGGTGCACGGATCATGAATTAACAAACAGAAAGCAGATATATATCCGTATGTTCTTATTTCTAGAGTCATATAACATTTTTATTGGCACCGCTGCAACTAAGAATGTAAAGTTATATTGCGATCCTCCGTAGGCTTATACCTTTATTCTTTCTTATCTAAAAATAGCTAGCGGTTTCCAGAGATATAATGTGCACATTTTGAAATTATGCCCTCCTATCCGATTTCCTAAATGTTAGAGGGCTGTTCAAATAATATCTAGAAGCTTCTTTATGCTTTTTATTGCTATGCTGCCAAATGCTGCAGAAAGCTGAAGTCTATTCAGACTTTTGAGTAAATACAGCCCTTTTTTTAAGTGCAGTTTATATATTGTATTGTATGTTGTTTGTAATGTGGATATGATGTCACTTTGATGTCATCAGTGGATTCTACCTCAACAGATATATCTGTGTTGTGTTTGTGTTTACTATCACCTTGAGGAAGGCTGGAATGTCAACCGAAACATAGGAATTGCATAACCAATTTTGAACTTATTACTATTAATTTTACTAAACATAGTAATTCAGGCCCTTATTTCATGGGTAATCAACTTAAAAATAAAAGTTTAGTTATCCTTTAATTTGATAAGATTACCAGTATTTCTTAATGTATACTATACATTAACCTTGATGGATAAGTCTTACATACAAAACAATGTTTTCCATCACAATAAAGGGAAACTAAAATCCCACTCAAACCCACCCTTCCCTTTTTCAAGGTATTGAAGGTGAGGACCTAAAACACTAGCAGGGTAGTGCAATACTTTTTAGGCACCAACTTACTTTGCCGTAATCCTGCACTGTATTGAACACCATCGCGAGATTCAGTACACCATGGGATTTCGGCAAGGTAAAATGTTCTCTGTGTGCTGCTCTTACACCTCAATACCATTAACAGTAAGTTTTGCGCTACTAGGTTGACTTAAATTGTATTGCATCAGTTGAGCTGTACAAAGCCCAAAACATTTTGCAGGTACCGCAAAGTCCAAGGGTCTACGTTAAATTGTATAAATCATAATAGATTGTGCTCCACATCCAATTCCCATGGAAGAATGAAAATAAATTGTAGGAGGAAATCACATATGATATTTATTGTTCTTCATTTATTCCAGTTCAAGACACTGCCATAATGTAGTGAAGAATGATCAGTGCTGGGATGTTCCTCTTGCATCACAGGAGTTTTTAAGCCATTTCTCCACATCTTTACAGCACTTTAACATGCATGCTATTGATTAGTTATTGACTTCTAAATAAAGTGGGGAATTGTTAGGGGTTTATGAAAACATGTCACACTGGTGTGAAATTGAGGCATAGGATCAGTGCAGGAATGTTCCAGAAAAACTGATGCTAAAAGCTACACTTTAAGAAACAGGAACAAGGGCAATTGTCATACCTGGATAAAATAAAATTGTTTTCTTTTTGTTTCTAGAAAATTACTTTTTTATGGTAGAATGATAGTTTACAGGTTTTAGCCATTAATGGACATGAGACACAGATACACAATGATCCTTTTTTGTATATTGTCACTATATAAATACATACCTGAAGTAACACTCCTTGGGTCTACTGCCCAACATTTCGCTTGTGCCCGGGGATTGGCCCACTTGAAGTCATGCTCTGCAAGAAGCAGACTAAGTTCCTTACCCGGTTAATATAATGGTATGTATGTGCAGACTCAAGTCCTTACCCTGGTTAACATAATCATGTGTGTGTGTGTGTGTGTGTGTGTGTGTGTGTGTGTGTGCGTGTCGGGGGGGCACTATACTTATACACTGGGAGGGTCTGGCCAATAATCTAGGTATTTTGTGCACTGTGGTCATGCTGATTCCTGACTGGCCTTTTAAAGCTTTTGATTGGCTTGTTCCATTTCTTCCAACAAAGCGACCGTACACTGCACGATTGTCAGCCGAAAAGCACAGTTATACACATTGTGCGTCACTTGACAGCCCCCCCCCATTCGCACGTGTGTATGAACCTTTATTGCAAAAGTGTTGATCCATCATTTCATACCTTCAGATTGCATTGTAAGAGTATTATTGTCCCTCAGGGAGATTGTGTAGACAGGCAATTCATTTCATGATGCAGCTGGGGTGATTTTTTTTTTAAAGAAAATTGAAAACAAGCATGATTGACCTCAGATTATATAGGAGGGTGCATGATGGTCTGAAATCCATTAATAGATTTTCATGGTACTTATTTAATACCAAAGTGCACTATGAAAAGTTGGAGTATGGGTGGTTTCTGTTGATTCCATTCTAAATTACAGCTGCACTAAGCATTTCCAAATTGTAACTATACAATACTTTTTAGGCTCTAAGAAGGGTAATTTTTACAGATTACAGATACTGACACTATACTTGTGGTAAATGACTGCTTTCTGGCTCTTCCCCCAGTTGGTGCCACTGACACTTCTTATACCTATGATATAGTCAAGCATTTGTTAATAAACAGGAGGGAAGAAAGTTGTCTGTTACTACAAGAATATAGTGATCCTATAATGCCTATACAACAAAATACAACCAGGGGCGTAACTGTAGGGGCCTGGACCCTGACCCATCCTCTTCCCCCCTCCATGATCAGCTGAGCGCGTGTATGAAGGAAACAAACATGCGATCAGCTGTTTAAAAGACCAGACGCGAACTTCTGGTTTGGTTCCAGAAGTTTGGGTCTAGTCATTAAAACAGCTGATCATGTGTATGTTTTCTTCATAAGCGTGATCAGCTGTTTAAAAACAACAAATCACAGAGGTTGTGGCGGGCCCTCCTACCATCCGTCATCCCTCACGGTTGCAGGGGTGGCGGGGGGCGGTAATTACGCCACTGAATACAACCCCAGATGCCCCAGATAGTTTATTGTATGGCCTGTTAATGTATTTATTCAGTAATCATATCCCCACACAAGCACCTTTTCTCCAGCATACATAATTGTAACTTTTCCAGTCTCTCTTCTTATTCAAGCTCCCCCAATCCCCTTATTAATTTAGTTGCCCTTCTCTGAACCCTTTCCATTTCAAAGATGTCCTTTTTGTACACAGGATTCCAAAATTGCACTGCATATTCCAAATGAGGCCTTACCAATGCTGTGTAAAGAGGGAGAATAACATTTTCCTCCCTTGAATCCATACCTCTCTTTATACAAGACAATACCATGCTGGCTCTGGTTGTTGCCGCCTGGCACTGCTTGCTACCTTTAAGTTTGTTATCCACCAAAACTCCAAGATCCCTTTCCAACAGGGATTCACTTAACACAGAGCCATTTATAGTATAAGCAGCACAAGGATTTTTTAGTCCAAAATGCATCACCTTACATTTATCAACATTGAATCTAATCTGCCACTTAGCAGCCCAATGTGACAATCTATCTAGATCCCGCTGCATGATGGTCGACAAAGTTTTGTGTCGTCAGCCAACATTGAATCCTTGCTGAAAATACCCACTTCCAAATCATTAATAAATAGATTAAATAGAAGTGGCGCCCAACTTAGCACTTTAGTCCATAATGATGAAGCCCCATTAACAACTACTCTCTGCATCCTATTCATAAACCAATTTTCTATCCATGCCCAGCTGTGAACGACTACCCTTTTTGAATATTGGAATAACATCAGCCTTTTTCCAATCCAGAGGCAAACCAACGGACATGAGGGAATCAGCAAAAATAAGAAACAATGGCCTAGATAAAACTGAACTTAGCTCCCTAAGTACCCAAGGATGTATTTTATCCAGTCCAGGAGATTTATTAATATTAACCTTATTTAGTTCTTTCTGTACAATATCCTCAGTTAACCAAAGTGCACTTGAACCTTTTATACCATTATTGCTACTATACTCTATGATATCTGTACTTGTATCTTCTATAGTGTATACAGAGGGAAAAAAAATATTCAAGACATTTGCTTTATCGCCATCCTCCGTAACTAACTTATCCCCATGAATTAATGGTGCCACATTCTCAGTCCTCATCTTCTTATTCTTATTAATATACTTAAAAAGATTTTAAGGCTTAGTGATGCTTTGTTCAGCTATCCTAACTTCATTATTAATTTTAGCTAGTTTGATTGCTTTCTTACACTCCTTGTTATGGTTTTTATAATCCCTAAAGGTTCTTTCCGTTACCTCTGACTTAAAGGTTTTAAATGCCTTTTTCTTCCCTTCCATTTGCCTCTTTACATCAGAATTCAGCCACATGGACGCAGATTTTTTTTCCCATGTATTTCCCAAGGGTATAAATTTGTGAACTGGCTTAAAATCCCCTTAAACATAGTCCACTTTACCTGATAATACATTATCCCAGTTGACATTCTGAAGAGCTACTTTTAACCTGGGAAAAATTTGCCTTCCCGAAATTAAAAGTCTTTGTTAACCCAGCGCACTTTTCCTTTCGATAACATAGTCCAAACGGCACTATTTCATGGTCACTATTCCCTAAGCCTCCAGTTACCTTCATATCTATAATGTGCTCCACAATGTTAGATATTACCAGATCTAACAGAGCTCCTTTTCTAGTAGGTACCTGTGAGAGAAAATTATCCTGCAGGAAATTCAGAAACTCATCGCCTTTTTCTTTGATGGCAGTTCCACTACACCAATCAATGTCAGGGTAATTAAAGTCCCCCATAATGAGCACACTCCCCAACTTGCAGCCCTTGCCAACTGCATATGAAGCTGACTCACTTCCTCTCTGCTTGCATTTGGCGGCTTATAGCAGACAACAACAATGACAATACCCCCTTTCCTGTTGCCTAATTCCACCCATATTGCCTCCACTTTAACATCCATATCGCCAGATATCACTTCTTTTAAGTTTGGCTTCAATTCTATTTTAACATAAACACATACTCCTCCCCCTTTCCTTTTTTCTCTGTCCTGCCTAAACAAGGCATATCCTTCTAAATTTACAGCCCAGTCGTGAGAACTGTTCAACCATGTTTCTGCTATACCTATTACATCATACTTTTCATTCAACGCCATAATTTCCAATTCCAATTCACCCATTTTGTCAGCAAGGCATTTGCAAACATGGATTTTAGATTATGATCCTGTAATTTATTCATACACTTTAATACACATGCCTCCCTACCCCCTATGCTAGTCCCACCCCCTTTTCCACCCACCACTGGCCTATCTACACCCTGCTTTCCTCCTGGGCTATCTATCCCAGTGAGACTGCTAATACCCTCCCCCCAAACCTAGTTTAAAATCTCCAACCCTCTAGCCATCTTCTCCCCTAAAACAGCTGCACCGCCATCAGTGAGGTGCAACCCATCCCTACTAAAGAGCCTGTAGCCGACAGCAAAGTCTGCCCAGTTCTCTATAAACCCAAACCCTTCTTCTTTACACCACCCTCTTAGCCACGCATTAATGCTCCTAAGCTCCTGCTGTCTTCTTGGCTTAGCACGTGGCTGCGGTACTATTTCTGAAAACACTACCCTGGAGGTCCTTGCTTTTAACTTGGCCCCTAGCTCTCGGAAATCATGTTTAAGGACCACACCTCCTCCTCTAACTTTGTTATTGGCACCAATATGAACCAAGACTGCAGGGTCACACCTGGCCCCACCCAATAATCTGTCTACATGATCCACCACATGCCGAACCCTAGCACCAGGCAGGCAACACACAGTTTGGCATGTAGGGTCTTGGCGGCAGATAACCCTATCTATCTTCCTTATAATGGAGTCCCCTACCACTACCACCTGCCTAGCATTCCTGATCCTTAGTTCCTCCTCCCTTGTATCAGAGATGGCAGTCCCCTGGGTGCTCAAGGGACTAGCCCACTCCATACACGCTAATTCCGTGGTGTCCTCCTCCCCTTCATCATCTAAGGCGGAAAATCTGTTGGGATGGCCAATCTGGGAAAAGCCACCCTACCCTTCCGTCCCCCACATCCCCTAGTAACCCTAACAAAATTACCTCCCCTCTCAACCTTCCCTGTCCCACTTCCACCCACCTCTTTACTGGCCCCAGCCAGTGCCTGCTGACCCCCCGATTTGCCAATCCCTGCATTGCTGCAAGCTGCCCCTTTAGACTCTCCACCTCAGCTTCCAAACAGGCAACCCACTCACACCTGACGCAGACATAGGTTCCCCAGAACGTCTGCTCCAGATTCCTATACGTGTGGCAGGATGCACATTGCAAAACTGTCCCTTCTAATACACCACAACAGCACAGTGACGCACAAACCTTGTTTAATTGCCCTTCTTGTTTCAATGTCCTTCTTTTTCTATGTCCTTGAGATCAAGGTCCTTTAAAGTAAGGGACGTTGTACACGTTTTACTCACAGGAAACTTCCTTTTGTTAGGTCCAAATCGCTCAGGGACCTGGGTAACATATAAATGCCCAAAATCTTTAAAAACACCGTCCAGTATTGGAAACTTTATGCATTTACTATTTTGTCACTCGAGATTTCTAGAAATTTTAAAATTTTTCGATTTTGTAACGCTATATTAAATTTGCGTAGAGACATTTACTTGGAGCGATTGCGGTCGGCATGAGAGTCAAACCATTTACTAGTTATATGTCACTTTCCATCTGATTGTGATCAAGACCCACATCCTCTATGCTTTACCATACAAATAACCCTATCTGGTTTATGTTTGTTTTAAAGATATGCATAAATAGCAATATGCACGTGTTACACCTACAGTTCAATAAAGCTCAGTTTGCACACAGGCCCTGTAGAAAGCCAAGGCAGGCATTAAACAGAAGCATTTGCAATATCTGGTAGCTCTAAGATACAAATTGTATTTCTGTGACAAATCTGCATTTCTTTAAAACATAAGCCTGACCATATGGTTCTGTTTTTCCTTCAACTTCCCAAACGTGCTGCAGGATATGTCATTCCGAGGTCCCATTGTTTCTCTTACTGTAGATCTCAAACTGCTCATTTAAAAATACATTCACGTTTTGTATGAAGGCCACACAGGCGCACTTTAGATTTGCATAGATAAATCCTGCTAGATCAGTTTTACATCTGCACAGAAGTGTAGTTTTCCCTCTGAGACAGATACTCCGGTAGACTGGCAAGATGCAATTTGTGATTGTCTATTTCATGCTGCCCTCAAATTTTCTCTTGTAGCACTGGTAATAGCTTTGGATTCTTTAATAGGTTACTCTACCTGCTGTGTCATTTAATCACTTTAGCACTTTAGTTAAATTGCTTCTAATTAAAATCTTTTTTGAATTATTGGTGTTTCTTTTAACTACCTGATCTTTCATCTGTCATGTGTAGCAATCAAACCAACAACAGGTTCCAGGCAATATGATACGCAGCGTGAAATCAAAATACATACACGACCTTTTGAAATCCATTCTGGACAATCTTTCTTACATGGCCTCGTATTTTTATTTTTTTTTTACCAGCAAACCTGAGCAACCCGAAATCACGTTTACATTTTATTAAATGGATCAGAAATACTGAGACTTAATTTTAGTAACACAGGTTAACATTGCATTGTATAGTAACTTAAAGAAACTAGAGGTGGCCAAAACTGCCAAGTTTCATTACATTTTCGGGTTTTAGGATCTCGGGAAAATCCAGAAGATCCGAAAACGGAACTTAAATTCGGGACTTCGGAGCGCATTTTCAATTTTTTATCGAACGTTCGATAATCCTCGAAAATATTATCGAAAACTATTTTCATGTTTCTGGACGGATTTTCGAGTATTATCGAATGCTGCAGGCTATTTTCGAGAATTTTTGAAAATAGCTCGAACATATGCTAAAATTTGAAAATGCGCTCCGAAGTCCCAAAATCCAAACGACCCGTCCAATTTCAGGATGGAGCATTCGGATTTCGGAACCGAGGGGTTCCGTTTCAGACCCGGATCCCATCTCTAAAAGAAACCAGTGATTTCCTATTATTATACAGTACTTGCACTAAATTATTTTAAAGGAATAGTTCACTCTCGAATTGAACTATTCCTTTAATATACTGATTGACGATCGGGAGGATAAGGAGCAGTGCCTTACCTTCCCATTTTCAATCAGTATTGCAGGGCCCGAGAACGAAGATAGGAACTTACCTTTTACGCAATCCACTGAGGCCAAGCTGGAATCTCCGACCGCTTCAATCTCCTGTACAACCATAGCACGCATTACGCGCATGCACGCTATGGCTGTACAGGAAAGTGAAGCGGTCGGAGATTCCAGCTTGGCCGTGGTGGATCACGTAAAAGGTAAGTTCCCATCTTCGTTCTCGGGCCCTGCCACCTCAGCTTCCAAACAGGCAACCCACTCACACTGACGCAGACATAGGTTCCCCAGAACGTCTGCTCCAGATTCCTATACGTGTGGCAGGATGCACATTGCAAAACTGTCCCTCTAATACACCACAACAGCACAGTGACGCACAAACCTTGTTTAATTGCCCTTCTTGTTTCAATGTCCTTCTTTTTCTATGTCCTTGAGATCAAGGTCCTTTAAAGTAAGGGACGTTTACACGTTTACTCACAGGAAACTTCCTTTTGTTAGGTCCAAATCGCTCAGGGACCTGGGTAACATATAAATGCCCAAAATCTTTAAAAACACCGTCCAGTATTGGAAACTTTATGCATTTACTATTTTGTCACTCGAGATTTCTAGAAATTTTAAAATTTTTCGATTTTGTAACGCTATATTAAATTTGCGTAGAGACATTTACTTGGAGCGATTGCGGTCGGCATGAGAGTCAAACCATTTCTATTTATGTCACTTTCCATCTGATTGTGATCAAGACCCACATCCTCTATGCTTTACCATACAAATAACCCTATCTGGTTTATGTTTGTTTTAAAGATATGCATAATAGCAATATCACGTGTTACACCTACAGTTCAATAAAGCTCAGTTTGCACACAGGCCCTGTAGAAAGCCAAGGCAGGCATTAAACAGAAGCATTTGCAATATCTGGTAGCTCTAAGATACAAATTGTATTTCTGTGACAAATCTGCATTTCTTAAAACATAAGCCTGACCATATGGTTCTGTTTTTCCTTCAACTTCCCAAACGTGCTGCAGGATATGTCATTCCGAGGTCCCATTGTTTCTCTTACTGTAATCTCAAACTGCTCATTTAAAAATACATTCACGTTTTGTATGAAGGCCACACGGCGCACTTTAGATTTGCATAATAAATCCTGCTAGATCAGTTTTACATCTGCACAGAAGTGTAGTTTTCCCTCTGAGACAGATACTCCGGTAAGCTGGCAAGATGCAATTTGTGATTGTCTATTTCATGCTGCCCTCAAATTTTCTCTTGTACACTGGAATAGCTTTGGATTCTTTAATAGGTTACTCTACCTGCTGTGTCATTTAATCACTTTAGCACTTTAGTTAAATTGCTTCTAATTAAAATCTTTTTTGAATTATTGGTGTTTCTTTTAACTACCTGATCTTTCATCTGTCATGTGTAGCAATCAAACCAACAACAGTTCCAGGCAATATGATCGCAGCGTGAAATCAAAATACATACACGACCTTTTGAAATCCTCTGGACAATCTTTCTTACATGGCCTCGTTTTTTATTTTTTTTTTACCAGCAAACCTGAGCAACCCGAAATCACGTTACATTTTATTAAATGGATCAGAAATACTGAGACTTAATTTTAGTAACACAGGTTAACATTGCATTGTTATATAACTTAAAGAAACTAGAGGTGGCCAAAACTGCCAAGTTTCATTACATTTTCGGGTTTTAGGATCTCGGGAAAATCCAGAAGATCCGAAAACGGAACTTAAATTCGGGACTTCGGAGCGCATTTTCAATTTTTTTACGAACGTTCGTAACCTCGAAAATATTATCGAAAACTATTTTCATGTTTCTGGACGGATTTGTAGTATTATCAATGCTGCAGGCTATTTTCGAGAATTTTTGAAAATCTCGAACATATGCTAAAATTTGAAAATGCGCTCAAGTCCCAAAATCCAAACACCCGTCCAATTTCAGGATGGAGCATTCGGATTTCGGAACCGAGGGGTTCCGTTTCAGACCCGGATCCCATCTCAAAAGAAACCAGTGATTTCCTATTATATACAGTACTTGCACTAAATTATTTTAAAGGAATAGTTCACTCTCGAATTGAACTATTCCTTTAATATTGATTGACGATCGGGAGGAAAGGAGCAGTGCCTTACCTTCCCATTTTCAATCAGTATTGCAGGGCCCGGAACGAAGATAGAACTTACCTTTTACGCAATCCACTGAGGCCAAGCCTGGAATCTCCGACCGCTTCAATCTCCTGTACAACCATAGCACGCATTACGCGCATGCACGCTATGGCTGTACAGGAAGTGAAGCGGTCGGAGATTCCAGCTTGGCCGTGGTGGATCACGTAAAAGGTAAGTTCCCATCTTCGTTCTCGGGCCCTGCAATACTGATTGAAAAGGGAAGGTAAGGCACTGCTCCTTAACCTCCCGATCGTCAATCAGTATATTAAAGGAATAGTTCAATTTGAGAGTGAACTATTCCTTTAAACTAATATGTTTCTATTTATACTACAGTATATTATAATGTATATTATAAAGATTATCATGGATTTCATTTTCACAATAGCCATTAATGTTTCCTAAAATAGAGGCCTGTTGCCTTGGATTTTATACAATCATGGAATTCCTTTGCAATTAATATTTTACAGTACAGTGGCATTATTTACTAACAGCAAACAAATGGTAAGAATGATTTAATAAACCAACATCAGTGATATACAAACTTTCGGGGGAACCGTCCTCCTGAGAAGGAGCACGTCCCCCCAAAACATTGTATTCACTGACAATGGTTTAATTTATAAATCAATCAATGCCTTCTGGTCTGTAAACTATCATCATGTCTTAAATAATTAAACAATGACCTGGTGACTGAAAACCTTCATAGACATAATGACGAATGACGGTTTGATTGGAAGACTGCACTTGTCCATTTAACCAGATTAATTGGCAGAGGGGTCATTAAACCAGTAATGTGGTGCAGATTTCTATTTTTGATACCACTTTCTTAGCATACCACAATAAAATTACAATTTCAGATTAAAGTGATAATTTGGAATATGATCATTCCGACTAGTCTATGTCCTGTAGACTTTTTATAAAAAAACAAACTACACTGCTAAATTGGAAGTTATTTTAGTGATCAAAGGAAAACTATACTCAGCAGAAACTGATTGTTTCTGGCTCCTCCCCCTCTTTCATTAACAATTAATTTGAGAATCACAGTGACAATGACTGTGGGAGGAGACAAAATTGGATGGTTACTGATGTAGTAAAATCTCCTTAAAGGGAATGTTCAGTTGAAAATATCAATATTTTAAAAAGTATTAGTTTATATCAATCATACTAGTTATTCTAGATATTCTCTCCCATTTTAAAAAATCAGTTGAATTGATACCCTTTGCTATTCCTTGCTGTTGACATTAGTGAGCTGCCATTTCAGGTTCTGTTACTGTCCTTGTTCTTCCTAGAGGCACCACATCCATGGAATGTTCCTAACAGTAATTTCTACTGATTGGCTGTTGGATGGGTCAAACATGCTCAGATCTCTACTGAGCAACTGAATCAACCCAGGCGCTGGGTCAGGGCAAGACCAAACGGTCTCTACTAGGGGTCCGCAAACAGGTTGTTTTTTGGAAGAATTTATTTATACACAGACACAAATGCTGAATGGGCAGGTTAAGGTCATTGGGATAGAAAAATACTGCCTTTTTTTCTTAAAAGCTTATGTATTTCCACTGAACCTCCCCTTTAACTAGTGCACAATAAATAGAGGATGCCAGAGGGTGCAATGCACTCCTTTTCCTTTAGAAATAGTTTAAGAACAATATAAGATTCAACTGAAAAACTTTAGCAAATCTACTTTACACATTTACATACCTCCAAACTTTTCACTGTGATGAACTGGTATGCACAGAGCCTACAATGATATAAATAGCCCCATCCCATGACCACCCAACCACGCCACCCAAAACCATGACCACGTTTCCGGAATGTCCAATCCTGCCCATGCAGGACCAAACCGGGTCTCCTGAGAAACCATGATGGTTGGGGGTATGTAATCCTAGTGGTTCTTAAGAAAGGTTGGTGGAAAGTTATGTGGCATAAAGCAAAAAATAATGAAACTTTCAAAATTAAAACAGTAGAAAAGAAAATTTGTTACAGGAAATAATACAAGTCTGTGCAAAATGTAAACGGGGTTGGAAATATAAAGTGTTTCTTTAAAAGAAATTACTCTAGTATCACTATTTTATACTCTTAATATATTTAACGACATTAATAATTTACTTTATAAGTTGTCATAAAATTCTACATTTTAGGCTGTTTGATTGAATAGTTCAGGCATTATCAGGCTGTGCTCCCTTTAAGGAATGAGAAGGTTAATTGCTGTCTAAATGAGGAGCACTGCTGCCACTGGGAGTGTAATTAAGTATTTCAAAATCTGCCGAAAAGAGAACGAGCTGGGAATTAGGAGGAAAGCAGGAGACTGTTTTTCACCTGGTGAGTTATCCTGGCACAATCAGAATGCAAAATAAAACAAACACCGTGTTGGGATTCATTTGCTGCCATTTTGAGAGCTGGCAATTGGCCCTCAAAAATAAAAATAATAATCAATTGTATCTTAAGCTATAGAATTACAATGCATTTCTATACAGTATTTTGCATTTAGGTTTATGTCAACAACGTTTTTTTCAATGCCCACCCTAGAATAAAGAATGAAAGGAATATGGAAAATACGAACACAGATACTTGTAGTAAGGATAGGATATGAATGGAGAATAATCCCAGATTTCCACTATTTATAGTGGCAAAATCAACAAATTCATATGCTAGATTCGGAGCCTTTTTTCTATAATTACGGAATGTTCGAGGTTTATCGAAAATACAAATAAACAAGTCCATATGCACACTACCCCTGTGGATGCAGACGTCTAGTTTCCCTACTTCCAAGGGAACATGGAAATTAAACTAAATACAATGTAGACTCGCAATGAAATGGTGGGTTTATTACAAACCATCAACAACTACAACGTTTCGAGGGTACAAGCCCCCTTCATCAGAACTTGTAAGTTGTAGTTGTTGATGATTGGTTTGTTGATGTTGATGATTATTGAAAATAGCCTTGAACGTTCGATAATTATCGAAAGGGCTCCGAAGTCCTGAAAGTATGTTCTGTTTTCGGATCTTCGGGATTTTCTCAAGATCCATAAATCTGAAAACGGAATGAGAGTTTCGACCATCTCTAGCCGGGACATACTGGGGTGACATCAAAGTGCCAGAGGTGGGGCTCGAATTTTGGTAGTGGGAATTGTGATGAACAGGAGTGCAATATAAAACTCCATAGACAATGTCTGAAATTGCACTCCTAATTTTCAAATTATTTCACCTGCAGTATGGCAGCTCCCATATTGTTTCACTGTCATGGGTAATCATAGGGTTAAAAATCCCTTCCTGACAAATTTGTAGAAGACTATCTTTCCCATAACTATGTTGTTGTTTATCATAACATGGGGTCTGGTCTTCAAAGAGGCCATAGGTATGAAACCTCACTGCCTTAGCAGTAAAAGCCAGACATCATGGCAGTAGCACGCATGTGGGCTGCTAGTTGAGAATTGAGCTATAACCAACTGGCACTTCAAAGGCCATTCATATCCATATAATAAAATGCAAGTGTGCGTCCCTGTGTCCGTGTGTGTGGTCCTGCAGTTACCTATTTTGCCACTTGTGCATTCTATTCCTCAGGCTGCTGCAGTTTCCCTCCAGGCAATTACAGAGTGCATTGACAGTGCTCTACCTCCCCCCCACAGCCTCTCAGCCCCTTCATTTCCTTTCGTGTAGGAAAGTCTTTTACTGTGCAGGATAATTTACTTTTGTGTACCACCATCAGCGTACCTTCAGTAAGAACACGCGCCGGTTGATTATGCGCATGCGAGAAACGCCAGGTGATATGCGCAGAAAGCGTTGTCATGGTAACTGTTTAGACGCGCCAGTTGATTATGCGCATACGCGGAAAGCATTGTCATGGAACTGTTTAGATGCTGAAGCGTATGGATGTCTGCTATTTCCAGGTAATAGCGTAACAGTTAAAGAGACAGAAGACCTCTTTAGAGAACACACCTAAAGGAAAAGGACAGTTAGCTATGGGGGCTGAGGGAAAACAGTTCTATCCAAAGTGTATGGACTGGGGGCCCTTGGATTTGGGACAGAGAGGGCCCCCTGGATTTGGACAGAGGGGGGGCTGGATTTGGGACAGAGGGGGCCTCTGGATTTGGGACAGAGGGGGCCCCTGGCCTTGGACAGAGTGGGGACTCTGGCCTTGGCCTTGGGACACTAAAGGGTACTCTGGCCTTGGGACATGGAGGAGGACTATGGCCTTAGGACACTAATGGGGCACTGTGTGCTTCTAGCGCTGTTATTGTAGCGGCTTAATGTCTAGTTCCTTAATAATTCAGGATGTAGAGTATTTCATATTTTCATAAATACCTTAAGTTTATACGGGAATTAATTCTGCATTTATAGATACCTGACATAACAAGATAGCCCGAACCAAACTTGGGATATATATTAGGCCTACGATCCCCAAGATATGTCATATTTGGTCTCATTCTGTTGTGTAAAATTAGTTATGGACAATCATGCTATTATTTTGAATGGACATGTATGGTACACAGATTATGGACTAGAGGGGAATTGGAGATTTAAAATTCCTCCAAAAATAGGAAACCAACCTTTGGGGGCAGAACCAAGTCCACCCCTCTAGAGACAACCCGCACCCATTTTCAGGGAAAGGATAATTGTGATCATGGTCTCAGCCCAGGAGTTCGTCATAAGATCTTCAATAACATCTATCCACAGGATGGGCCATATTGGCTTACATCAGGAAATTTATTTGGACTTTTCCCATATCTGGATTAACAAGTTCTGGACTCAGCTCATAGACTTTTCAGATGCCAATTATCTTTAAGTATCCATTCTTTATCCATTCCTTACCCTCACCTGTGTGTTACCGTTTTTATGTTCAGTGAGTTAATTTAGTTTTTCTTTATATTTTTATGCACTATTTTTGTCAACTTTTAATAAATGATATTAAACCAGTTATAGGCTATCGTCCTATTCTGAGTACATTCCCAAAACAAACCTGTGTCCCTGAAGTTAGCGACTATAGAGAGTATTGTTTAGGTATTATATATATGTATATTAATATATAAAACCATATAGTGTGTCTGCACTCAGTCTTCTGTCTCCTTTTCTATGTATATATTTTATGTTGGGTGCTTCAAGGAACACAAGGTGCCTCAAATCTGTGCATACAATAAACCAAAATAAAGAGGTTTCCGAGCACTCCTTCTTCACACGAAAATTTTATTTAACGTTTCAGTGCTTCACAGAGCACCATCAGAATAATGTGACACACAGTGCTTCAACCTTATATAATATAGACACGCCCTCAGTGCCACCCCTTCAGTGAAAACATTGACCATATGTTTAACCCTTGACATGTTCATCTCATATTAGCAGTATTAACTTACTTTAAAACATATCACAATTATCAACCAATGTGCATCTGCTTACAAAGTGCTGTAGTACTATCTCTTTTTTCAAGAAAACCTAATGTAATTGTATTTCAAATATTAAATAATAAATATTTGTGATACAATAAATATAAGTGGTAATTAAAGTCAATTATAGACTGTTATGTGTATAGATTAAAAGCCAATTGTGGGCTGTGGTGTACACATATACAATAGCAAAATAAATGGTGATTAAAAGCCACTTATAAGTGATAATAGAAACCAATTTTAGGCTGTAATATATACTTGTAAAAATATATTTATATACAAAAAGGGGGGAAGAGACAGTTCATCACGGACCAAAATCATATCTCATAGTCTCACATATATTAAGATATAATATAATAATATCCCAAGTGTATATTATGTTATGTTGCACTATACATTGCACATTAAGAGTTCTATATTGCACTATGCCATATATCATATTACACTGCCATATACGAATATTAACTAGTCATTTGTGCTAGTCACATTATACTTTATCAACTGTGCCATATGTACTGGCTATATTTTAATAATTAAACTAGCCACGTTGTACTCAATACATTATATTACTTGTCCTAACATAGTTGCAAGCCATAATTTCTGTCTCGTTCCCACGTAGTCGTATTACATATTACATTACTACATTGTACTCCATGTATTAATATCTTTACTACATACAGTTCAATAAGTTCACTTGGTTAAAGATAAAGTCACACATCTTACGATCTTCTCATATATGTTACTCTGCAACAAAAGATACACATATTTAAGATATCAAAATAAACAGTAAAATCTTCAAGTGTCTAGAGAACAGGGCAAAACATTGTAAGGCGAATTTAAAACCTTATAAAAAGCTTTTAAAAGAAAGTTGAGTATTTAACCCCTTAGGATGCACCGTATCTAAAAGGTAAATCCACTTTGCCTCTCTGCCAATATAATTTACCTATCACCTCATCCCCCCACATATTGGTTTTGGTACCTGATCAATTATCATCACTTTCGGCTCCACGCACAGGCCGAAACGTTGCCACTATGTGCTTTGTTTAAAATAAACTATTTTGAAGAAACCCTGGAGTGCTCCTAAACCTTACTGAAGTCTATTTTAAATCTATAGGAGGCACCCAGGTCTATTGCCACTAGTATCTGTTTTTGAGTGCCACTCATATTGTTGGTATATATATATATATTATATAATATATTATTATATATATACGTAAGAATATAAGGTGTGAAAACCAATTTTCTTGCCAGCTTATTATAAGTTAGGGGTGTGGATAACCCAATAGATATATTTAGTAGGTCCTTCCCCTATTTTTTAGGAAGGTGGTGGCAGCGAGTATATTGTTATTAGGTAATATTAATTGTGTAGTATATCGTTTGTTCACTAACCCCACCGGGTCCGATCTGTTTCATCCGCCTGTTGGTTGCTTGGAGTGTGTTTTCCAGTAGGTGCTGGTAGGTGGATGGGCGTCGCGGCCTGGAGGGTTCGTGACAATTGGTGGCAGCGGTGGGATCTTTGGTGTTTATACTCAGAATCTCTAATAATACAGTGTTAACTAATTAACTCTGTAGAGCAGAACCAAGTTCTGTGGTCACTAGCCGGTGCATTAGAATATATACTGAACTGGTAAACACACAGTGCCCTTTCTCAAAAACTTTTTCTCTACTTTTTCTACTTGGCAAAATGTCTGAGTCTGTGAATTACAAAAGCATGAGTCTGGATGACTTAATCATTGTTTGCCAAAGCAGACACATTGAGTCCTATCGGAAAAGAAGAGTGGAGCTGATTCGTGAATTATTGGAGGCAGATTTCAAAGCACAGGAAATGTTTGACGAGCCTACAGCAGGGATCATTCACTGTGACATGGACTCAATGATATTTTACTATCCAGCATGGAATAGCAAGGACTGTATCCCCAGTTCAAAGGCATAGCACTTCAGCTACAGAGTCTCCCTATCGCCAGGCAGTGTCCCAAAGGTTAAGCGAAACTAACCCAATGGAGTACCTACAATTCCTGGAGCGTCAGCAGCAAGCTGAGATGGAGGAACGATGGGCTAAGCGTGAGCATGCAGAGTGGCAAGCAGGACAACAATACAAACAGGAGATGACTTCCACTGGCCAGCTGGACGGCAACCTTTCATCATTTTGTCGGTTCATCGGAAGACGAAAGTCTACCCCAGCAACCTGCAGCCTCTCGTTGTGGGCAACCAGGTAGTCACTGGATTTGTGTTTTGTAGTAGCACATGGTTACCCTTGTTCACCTGGATCTGGTGGATAACAGGGATATAATTCCTGGAAGATTTGTAACTCTCACAGGATATGGAGGGTCCGCATACAAGTACCCCAGGCCCGAGTGGAAATTGACTTGGGGGTTGGAAAGCAAAAGAAAGTAGTGGGTATCTTGGATGATATCCCTGTCCCAGTAGTGTTGGGGACAGATCTAGGCACATTAGTGGCCAATTATCAAACCGCCGAAAGCGTCCCGGGGTTCAAAGCTAAAAGTTCAACCACACAAAGGTATTGTGCTACCGTGCGTTAGAACAGCTGGAGCAGGGAAGGGTTTGACAGGACCTAGTTCACAGGTACCTGGGGTTAAATGTGCAATTTGGTCATTATTGTGTATCTAACATTAAGCTTGTATCTGTGGATAGGAATGCATGTATAAGTAATGTTAGGATGCCAATGATTGTTGTACCAGAAGTAGCATTACTGATAGTACTGCTAAGGTCTGGGGTTCAGTTTGAAAGAGGAAGTCCAGATATCCATTTCAGCTCTGACCTCAGAGATGTGGATTGTCAGCAGTTGACCCCCTGTGTCACAGGGCAACTGCTGAAACTTGTAGTGCGCATGCGTTACGCACTACACAGTAACCCCAGTCTGGAGTCACCCAGAAAGAAAGGCTTCTGAGTCACTAACAGAGGGGGCCCGCCTCCAAGGTATGTGTGGAAGGTGTTAAAGTGTCCAATATATGGAAGTTACATGTTGAAAATGTAAATGTTACAAATGAAAATGGTGAACCTGTCAAAAATGTGTTACCCGTGTTAACGTCACTCACAGTGTTGGAAGGGCTGCTAGGGAACAGTCATTGAAATCAGAGCTCATGGACTTTTCAGACGCCAATTATCTTTAAGTATTCATTCTTTTATCCATTTATTACCCTCACCTGTGTGTTACCATTTCTATGTTCAGTGAATTATTAGTTTTTCTTTATTTTTTTTATGCACTATTTTTGTCAACTTTTAATAAATGATATAAAATCATTTATAGGCTATCGTCCTATTCTGAGTATATCCCAAAACGACCTCTGTCTCTGAAGTTACGCTACTATAGAGATATTGTTTAGGTATATATTATATATATTATATATATATATATATATATATTATATATATATTATATAATAACTGTGTATAGAATATTAGGTGTGAATAACCAATTTCTTGCAGGCTCATTATAAGTTAGGGGGTGTGGATAAACAAATAGATTATTTAGTAGGTCCTTCCCCTATTTTTTAGGGAGGTGGTGGCAGCGAGTATATTGTTATTAAGGGCATGTCCACCCCCCAAAACTATAATCCCCCCAACTACTGGCCCCACCACATGTAGTTGTAGTTTAATCCTACCTCACATCCCAGCTCCATAGGGTTCTCCTGTAAAACCCCCCCCCCCAAAGTCCTCAAAACTAACCCACCAGGAGGATAGCAGGTCTCTTGGCTGATCTAGCCTCCGGTAGTATATTTGCCATGCGCACTGCAGCCCTTTCTCCCCCTCCCTCCCCCTCCCTCTCCCTCCCTCTCCTCCCTCTCCCTCCCGTTCTACTATCCTCCCTAGGCGTTAAACCCCCTTAATATGCTGCTCCCCCATGTCCCCAGCCCCAACGCATGTTTTTTTTTCAAAAAGCTCCCCAACTCTTACTTACCTCTCCGCTTTCCTCCGCTGCACTGAATGACCGGCAGCCGCGTTCGTGATTGGCTGCCGCTCAGCCAATCACAGACGCGACTGCCGTCCCACCCCTCTGCTTGCATTCTCGCAAGCAGAGGGGCGCAGTGCGGCGGAGGATCAAGGGGAGGTAAGTAGAGTTGGGGAGCTTTTTGAAAAAAACAAACATGCGGTTGGGGCTGGGGGACATGGGGGAGCAGAATATTAAAAGTGTATTTTAGGGGTGGACATACCCTTTAAGTAATATTAATTGTGTAGTATATAGTTTGTTCACAAACCCCACCGGGTCCGATCTGTTTCATCCGCCTGTTGGTTGCTTGGAGTGTGTTTTCCGGTAGCTGGTAGGTGGATGGCGTCGTGGCCCGGAGGGTTTGTGACAGAAATATTTACAGGGTTATTCAATAAAAGTTCTATTGTTTAAATGGTGCTAATTTTGCCCCAACCAATCAGATGTAAAGCAAGATCTGATTGGTGGGGCTAAATTAACACCATTTTAAACGATAAGAACTTTTATTGACTCCCTGTTAATATAAAATATGGTAATTACAACTTTAAGTCCAACATTTAGAACACAATTGTACCTCGAGAAAAGGTACATTTACCCCTCTGCTTTTTCTTGGCTGGTTGCCTGGATTTAGGAGATACATTTATGGGATTTATTTTCCTCTGCTATACTGCAGTATGCAATTCAAGTTGTAGTAAAAGTTAGGATCCATCAGACCCAGATGCCATACACCAAGGACTAGTTGCCTTGTGGAAAATCCAGCCCTGTATATATTATTATTTTTGTGAATCGGAGTTTCAGTACATATGTGAAGTTGGTGGCAATACTTCTTAGAGGCAAGACTTATTGTTGATCTGCCCAACCTCCACACCCAACCTCTCCAAACCACCCATAATCATGCCCACCCAGCGGTCCCACCTACTGCATTTTTTCATGAAAGGGCTGAAACCCATATGCTGCTGCATTCATGGTATTTCAATATGCAAAGAGGAGTTTTTTCCATTGTCCAAGTCCATTTTGTGTTCCTAATACATAGCACTGTGTTGTGCTGAGATTTTAAACCAGTTGAGGGACAGAAATGTTTTTTATTTTAAATATACAAGTAGCCAAATACAAATGCACAGGAAACAGACAACTCACAAAAAGCATGTGTTTTGTGGGGTGCATTCTGCTCTGTGTTGTGAGAATGAGCCTTTAGGCGTGCAAAATGTGAAAGAGTTGAGAGTTCAGTATGAAAATAAATTGTACTGGGCTCCCAGGTCTAACATCTCTGTGCATTCTGCAGTGAGAATGTTTAATTACCCATTTTTTTTAACTCTTAGAGCAAACAGTGTATGGTATATGTAAAACCTTTTATGTCTAAAGTTCTAAAAATGTGCTTTAATGATTAGCTTTGTCTAGTTCTGTCTTACAAATGTTTACTGACAATAAGGGCAATGGACCTTTAAGGGGATAGCTTGTCAGAAACCATCTCCACACTGCTGCATTCAATCAGGATGAAAAGATATTTGTAGGCATATTATGGCCTAAACTAAGTGCCTTTCAAGCACACAAAATGAGATTTTATGTAGCAAACAAAAGATTTTATAGTACTATGCAATTTTATTCTATGCTTTACAAGCTTTGCTAACTGAAATTAAGAAAACAAAACAAATACGTGCAATTCTCCCATTTGGGAACTTTTCTCTACTCATTAATGCTAGGAGTGTAATCTTTTTAAGCCTTGGGCATATATGCAGTATATATACATACCACAAAGCCGTAACAACATTAATGATACAACATTGATGTTTGTAGAATTGGAAAACATCCCGACATTATATTTGCTTGAGTTAATAATATATGGGATATCTAACCCCCCCCACCCAATACACATTGCCAGAGACTGAAGTGGACTGTATAATAAATCTAATGCTATCCCGACTCAGCATTTTACATTACATGGGAGAGATGGTTTTTTTAAAGGATATGTCTACTCACTAAATCAACCAACCCTTCCTCCTTCTGTATGGCTGTGTACACATGGGACGATATTTCTGGCAGTGATTGTCATCTAAGTTTTTCTTAAGATTGGATGAAAAATAGAAATTTTCACCCCAATTGCATAGTCTTCAAAAGGCCATAGTAATTCTTATCATTGGTAGCATACTGGTAGAATGCCTGAAGTGAATATTGGGCCAGGTTGGATCACATGTACACAGCCTAAGCGTCAGAGTCCTGCCACCTCTACACCCATTCTGTTAAATGTGAACATGCACACTGCCCTGTATATGCAGGGTGCATCTTGGGAACTTCAGTGCATCATTGCCTGGAGTTTACTTAAATTGGATTTTGATTTTTTTTTTTTAATAAACCCACATCACCTTTTAAGCAAGAGTCCACCCTCCCTCTCTTCCTCCACCTTCTCTAGCTGAACATACTTTCTACTAAGCATGCTTAGTAATACATATGAGGCAGCATTGGAAGAGGGAATTTACCATTTTTGCAATTTGCACATACCAACTGTCACCATTCCAATTAAGCAAAACTGCACACAGCACAAAGTTTTTGATAAAACAGTGGTGTAACTAGGAATCACTGCAAAACTATGATGGGCAGCAGTAAAGATTTGTGACGAGCTTCAGGCAGTAATATATTCTGCAATAAACTTTTATTGTGTATTCAGAAACATGCTTCAGTACCATGCGCTTATTGATAAAGGAGCACACGGCTCCCAAACATGATGCTGTGATACACAATAAGTTTTTTGCAGAATAATATCTGCCTGAGGCTCATCTAAAAATCCTTACTGCTGCTTGCATCCTGATGATGGAGTGGGGTAGATTTAAAGTGAGAATCTTCACTATTTGCTCATTAAACTATGATGGGGCCCTATCCCTGCTTCATTTGCTTTGGTTTTCTGTGAGGAGGCTATATCTGTTATAGGTAAAAGGGCTTCTGGGCCCTATGCTGTTCAGAGTCCGCTCCCCTGGTAGTTATACCCCTGATATTAATGCGTTGATTGACAGCTGAAATGTAAGAAGGTTCAGATTGAATTTTAAAGGGCATGTCCACCCCTTTTTTTAAATTTCATATGTTGTAGAGCTTCCTCCACAGCCCCACCACATTATTCTTATTTCCAGAAAGTCCACCCAACCTTTACTTACCTTCCTCTATCCTCCGCCGTACTGCGGGCCCTCCTTCTTGCATGAAACTGCAAGCGGGGGCTGACCGGCAGCCGCGTCCGTGATTGGCTGAGAGGCAGCCAATCACAGACGCGGCTGCTGGGTAGTTCAGAACACCGGGGAAAGAGGGAAGGTAAGTAGAGTTTGAGGGACTTTCTGAAAATAAAATAATGCGGTTGGGGATGGGGAGGAAGCTCTAGAATATATGAAAAGGGAATTACACTAGGGGCAGGGAGATGAAAACAGGTGGGAGAGAGGGGGGCGGGCTGCAGTGTGCATGGCAAAATTCTCCCAAGAAGAGACAGGAGGCAGAGTCCTATATGGACTCTCCAGGCTCCTGGTGGCCAGTTTTTGGGACTTTGGGGAGACATTGCAGGGCAGCCATTTGGAGCAGGGATGTAAGTAAGGATTTTATTACACTACAGAGTGGGTCCAGTAGTGGGGGAAATTATAGCTTTTGGGGTGGACATACCTTTTAAAGAAATAGGGGGCAGATCAACAAATAATACATTTTATTCCTTAAGGACTTAGTCGCTCAGAAGTCATCAGAGCCACCCATGTGGTACATCTGCTTATTGGTACTTCCATGTAGCTCATGGAAAAAATCTGATGTACCCAAACATTGTTAGACATTTTTTATAACCTACAGTGTGTCAAAATCATTGAGTTATTTTGGAATCAACCAGGTTTCTTGTTGTTCCATTTCCCCTCTGGGTGGGAATGAATAGAATTTTGGCATACATTTTACCTTAAAATAGATGTTCTTTAATTGCTTATTATACTCCTGCTGATGCTTAATCTGCTTTTATTTTAGCTTCCTCTCTTGCATTGTATCTCCTGCAAGTACCTTATTGATCCTTTGTTAAATCATTGGCTTTGTTTACCTCTTTACTTTTGGCTCTTGATAAAATGTGCTTGTATATATCTCCATTAGTGTAGGCAGTAAATGGCCATCTATCATGAGACAAAATACTAGGACAATGCATTAAATACAGGACTAAGCATTCTAAGTGGTGAGTGCCAGGTGTACTCTAAAATTACTTAATAAAACTGCAAACATCACTTAAAGTACTCATTGTAATACAGTTATGGTTGAAGGTGAGAACCTTATCATACAGGATATTAGAAAATAATAAGGGTAAAGCTTATTTTTTCATTGATAATTTAAGGGCAACTATACTTAAAATATGACTCGTAATCATAAATATACATCATACGACACAAGGATCCCTCAGCTCGACTCCTGTCCAGGCATCGTTGATGATCTTCATGCCACCCAACAAATCATTCATACACAAACACATGTTACTGCTGTAACATCATCACTTATTTTCCACTTTTTATTTGTGTTTCAGCAGGTAATGCTGTTTGAATTCAAACCAATAAAGATTTCCATTTTGAAGTAGATAAAACAAAGAAAATGATTTATAGACACTAAGAAAGAGGATGGACACTAAAAGGAAGACCCAGAGCAAGAAAAAGTGTCCAAATACACCTTGATGGGAAGAACAATTCTTTGCATAGAGACAGATTGACATGGACATCTATCAGATATGGCTGCCTACTTTACAAGCTCCATGAAAATGAGAACCACATGTTGAGCTTAAACCCATTCAAGTAATGAAAGGAAAAAGGAAGGAGCAGAGCAAAGCTAAGCAGAGAAGCACATGACCCAGGGGGTTGAAGAGAACAGCAAGTTCAGAAGAAAAGAGGAGGTTTACAGGAGGAGTGTAGGTAGAAAGTTGAGCAAAGGAGAATTGGCAGTAGTAAACAAAGCAGGTTTACTGACTGGGTTTGGACAAGGCAGGATGGAGGTCAGAGGGTCCTGGTCAAGGTGTTTATAGATGGCAAGGGGATCTCCATCCAGACCATCAGCACACAGTACCCAAGGGTGTGATGAGAACACAGAAAGAAGACAGGAGACACCAAAAAGATAAAGGTGGCATAATGCCAGCAGGAAGTGGTTAGCCAGGTTGAGGCACCCACATGAGGAGAGGTAGGATGGGGGAGTGGGAAGTTAGGCCCAGGAAATTCCAGTCAGAGCAGCATACAGTGCATTATGAAGAAAGAAGCGTGCATAAGGAAACAGAGAGACAACAATTAAGGGGTGCACTTCAGAGAGAGGTAAGAGCAGATGAACCGAGGCAACTCTCAGAACACAGAGCATAAGCCCACAAAGGGCACCTATTTTTCCTAAGCCGGACATGAGGGATGACTGTGTCAGAGGCTTAGGGGGCAAGTGGCAAATGGTCAGATGGGGGGGATATGTTTTTTTAGTGGTCAGGAAGGTTCTGCTGGTTTCGCAGGCAACACTGGGGAAGACCAGAAAAAAGAAACTCCGCCCCAATTCGTGGGAACAACAAAAGAATAGAGCATCAACTTGGACGAGGGGCATGCACCTCTCCTCATTCTGGAGCGGTACAAGAACAGTACAAGAACAGGAGAATAGTGCAAGATACAAGGGTGAAAAGCATTGCAGTGCATCCTGACAGGAGGATCCCTTTAGGTTGAGCAAGACAGCAACAACATGGACATTAGTTGCCTTCAGATGAGCGATATTCCCCTGTTACTACATTGAGGACTGAGAATGCAATTAATATATTACAGAATGGGGTTAGCAGTGAAGGGGTGATATACAGTTCTTTATGGAGGGTCTTAGGCAACTAATGGGACAGTGGGACACACAGAGGGGCAATTCAACTGATACGCAAAGGTAATACGTCAGTCTCGCAGTGAATCGAGTCAGCTAGTCAGACAATTTAATTCTTAACAATTAAAGCATAGTCAAATGATTGGTCAGGAAGTATGACAGAAGGGATGGAAATGGGGACTGAGGAAGCAGATATATTATCCATTCTTGATGGTCGCAAATGAGAAAGAAAGGCAAACATCTACAGCTAATATATATCAGACCGGTCAATAGCAGCACTTATATTTGCTTCGAAAGGAAAGGCATGGGGCTCATCTTAAAGCGTAAGTAGAGAAAACATTTGGTGCCGCAAGTACTTGATATATTCACGCTTTTGCCTTTGGAGAGATTTAGCATTGATAAATGGAAAAGGGGGGAAGGAACACAGGAAGGAAGAAGAAGATGACATAAGGCTGTTGTAGATAATACCACAAATATTCGGGAACTGGTTAAAGCATTTGCTACCTTAGGTAGAGTGATAGGAGAGAGGAATCCAGAAATGTGTTCAGGCCTCTTCTGGACTGATTGGATTCAATATGGGAGGCTACGTGTTTTGGTGGAGTTCATGGATTAGGGGCCTACAATCATCACACAGTGTAAGTGGAGGGTTTCAAACATTGATAGTACAAATGTGTGGCAAACAGGCACACGTATTTTAGATGCTGCAGGAGACACAAGCAGGTCCACATGAGTGAAAGGGTTGGTAAAAAGGGACAACACCGGTGAGGGTAGGAGAGATGGTTCCTTGGCTTAGAGAGTAGGGGCAGGGGTGAAGTTTCTTTACAGGGTTCAAAGAAATTTCATCATTTCCCCTTTAAAATGTACACCAAGCTCAGCTAACAGGAATTTAAGGTCCTTAAGTGAACTTACCCAAAGTAGCCCATGTGCGTCATTTGATGATGCAATACAGATCAAAAGATTTGATTCAGCAACAGTCTAGGCTACCAGAAGTCAAAGTGAAAGAACTGCTGTCCTTGGTTGGGTTTCCATGCAAAGTCAAAAAATGATGCCTAGGCAGCTTCAATCACTGCTTGGGAAATTAAATTTTGCCTGTCGGTGGATACTGTTAGGGCCCAATTCTGTAGTAAAGTGGCATTAGGGGCAGGCAAGGCGACCAACAAAAAACCAGCCAATATGGAAGTATGGGAAATGTTTCTGAAACAATTTAACAGTAAAGCATATTGCATTCAGTCAGAGAATTCTTGTGAGGAGTTAGGTCTCTATAAGGAGTAGCAGGTGTGTCTGGTTATGAGGCTTTTTTTAGTATAAAAAATGGGCAGCCAGTAGGTTGCCAAGGGAATAGGTTGACTTTCAGATCTCAAAAAATGTGGCATTCTTAGAGATTTTCCCAATTGTTGTTTGCTGTGGACAATTTTAGGGACAATAAGATGACATTTACTCTGACAATGAAGCAGTGGTATATGCAATTAATAATATACATCATCATCGGTGCCATATTATTGCACTACGTTTTTGGTGTTGCAGTGTGTAAAACTGAACATTAAAGCTCACATGTCCCAAGATACAGAAATATATTGCAGATTCCCTCTCTCATTCAGATACAGCGGTTCAAACTTTGGCACCGGAAGCAGAGAGGGAAGGTTACCCATGCCCGGATTAGCTGTGGGGCATATACTCAGATAACATACACGACACCTGGCTCATTGGGTCTGAGTTCCATAGCTCCTTCGATGGTGAGCATACATTTGTGTTCAATGGTTGAGTCTACACGGTGGAATGGGGCAGAAAAACTGACAATGGCCGTTTGGACAGTTTTGTTCTGGTAGTTATCTGAGATGGGTTGTAAACATTATGCTGGGGCATTGGTTGCAAAGGTAATGGCAGTGATGTAATTTCTGTTCAACTGCAAATGTAAAGTATCTAACCAAAGCTTCATTGTTCAACAGGTATTCAAAGGACTTGGAAAATTGCATCCTACAAGGATATATGAGGCCGGCATCATCGAATTGATAAGTAGCAGTGTAGTGTTCTCCCCATGGGTATGTTGTTCGGATTGCGAAGTTTATTATTTAAGTTAGCATTTTATGGACCAAGCTGGAATCTCCGACCGCTTCACTTTCCTGTACAGCCATAGCGTGCATGCGCGTAATGCGTGCTATGGTTGTACAGGAGATTGAAGCGGTCGGAGATTCCAGCTTGGCCTCAGTGGATTGCGTAAAAGGTAAGTTCCTATCTTCGTTCTCGGGCCCTGCAATACTGATTGAAAATGGGAAGGTAAGGCACTGCTCCTTAACCTCCCGATCGTCAATCAGTATATTAAAGGAATAGTTCAATTTGAGAGTGAACTATTCCTTTAAACTAATATGTTTCTATTTATTACTACAGTATATTATAATGTATATTATAAAGATTATCATTGGATTTCATTTTCACAATAGCCATTAATGTTTCCTAAAATAGAGGCCTGTTGCCTTGGGATTTTATACAATCATGGAATTCCTTTGCAATTAATATTTTACAGTACAGGTGCATTATTTACTAACAGCAAACAAATGGTAAGAAAGTGATTTAATAAACCAACATCAGTGATATACAAACTTTCGGGGGAACCGTGCCTCCTGAAGAAGGGAGCACGTCCCCCCAAAACATTGTATATCACTGACAATGGTTTAATTTATAATATCTAATCAATGCCTTCTGGTCTGTAAACTATCATCATGTCTTAAATAATTAAACAATGACCTGGTGACTGAAAACCTTCATAGACATAATGACGAATGACGGTTTGATTGGAAGACTGCACTTGTCCATTTAACCAGATTAATTGGCAGAGGGGTCATTAAACCAGTAATGTGGTGCAGATTTCTATTTTTGATACCACTTTCTTAGCATACCACAATAAAATTACAATTTCAGATTAAAGTGATAATTTTGGAATAAAATGATCATTCCGACTAGTCTATGTCCTTGTAGACTTTTTATAAAAAAACAAACTACACTGCTAAATTGGAAGTTATTTTAGTGATCAAAGGAAAACTATACTCAAGCAGAAACTGATTGTTTCTGGCTCCTCCCCCTCTTTCATTAACAATTAATTTGAGAATCATCAGTGACAATGACTGTGGGAGGAGACAAAATGTGGATGGTTACTGAATGAGTATAAATCTCCTTTAAAGGGAATGTTCAGTTGAAAATATCAATATTTTAAAAAGTATTAGTTTATATCATACATACTAGTTATTCTAGATATTCTCTCCCATTTTAAAAAATCAGTTGAATTGATACCCTTTGCTATTCCTTGCTGTTGACATTAGTGAGCTGCCATTTCAGGTTCTGTTACTGTCCTTGTTCTTCCTAGGATGCACCACATCCATGGAATGTTCCTAACAGTAATTTCTACTGATTGGCTGTTGGATGGGTCAAACATGCTCAGATCTCTACTGAGCAACTGAATCAACCCAGGCGCTGGGTCAAGGGCAAGACCATAACGGTCTCTACTAGGGGTCCTGCAAACAGGTTGTTTTTTGGAAGAATTTATTTATACACAGACAAAATGCTGAATGGGCAGGTTAAGGTCATTGGGATAGAAAAATACTGCTCTTTTTTCTTAAAAGCTTATGTATTTCCACTGAACCTCCCCTTTAACTAGTGCACAATAAATAGAGGATGCCAGAGGGTGCAATGCACTCCTTTTCCTTTAGAAATAGTTTAAGAACAATATAAGATTCAACTGAAAAACTTTAGCAAATCTACTTTACACATTTACATACCTCCAAACTTTTCACTGTGATGAACTGGTATGCAGGCAGAGCCTAACAATGATATAAATAGCCCCATCCCATGACCACCCAACCACGCCACCCAAAAACCATGACCACGTTTCCGGAATGTCCAAGTCCTGCCCATTGCAGGACCAAACCGGGTCAGTCCTGGAGAAACCATGATGGTTGGGGGGTATGTAATCCTAGTGGTTCTTAAGAAAAGGTGGTGGAAAGTTATGTGGCAATAAAGCAAAAAATAATGAAACTTTCAAAATTAAAACAGTAGAAGAAGAAAATTTGTTACAGGAAATAATACAAGTCTGTGCAAAATGTAAACGGGGTTGGAAATATAAAGTGTTTCTTTAAAAGAAATTACTCTAGTATCACTATTTTATACTCTTAATTATATTTAACGACATTAATAATTTAGCTTTATAAGTATGTCATAAAATTCTACATTTTAGGCTGTTTGATTGAATAGTTCAGGCAGTATCAGGCTGTGCTCCCTTTTAAGGAATGAGAAGGTTAATTGCTGTCTAAATGAGGAGCACTGCTGCCACTGGGAGTGTAATTAAGTATTTCAAAATCTGCCGAAAAGAGAACGAGCTGGGAATTAGGAGGGAAGCAGGAGACTGTTTGTCACCTGGTGAGTTATCCTGGCACAATCAGAATGCAAAATAAAACAAACACCTGTGTTGGGATTCATTTGCTGCCATTTTGAGAGCTGGCAATTGGCCCTGCAAAAATAAAAATAATAATCAATTGTATCTTAAGCTATAGAATTTACAATGCAATTTCTATACAGTATTTTGCATTTAGGTTTATTGTCAACACACGTTTTTTTCAATGCCCACCCTAGAATAAAGAATGAAAGGAATATGGAAAATACAGAACACAGATACTTGTAGTAAGGATAGGATATGAATGGAGAATAAATCCCAGATTTCACTATTTATAGTGGCAAAATCAACAAATTCATATGCCTAGATTCGGAGCCTTTTTTCTATAATTACGGAATGTTCGAGGTTTATCGAAAATACAAATAAACAAGTCCATATGCACACTACCCCTGTGGATGCAGACGTCTAGTTTCCCTACTTCCAAGGGAACATGGAAATTAAACTAAATACAATGTAGACTCGCAATGAAATGGTGGGTTTATTACAAACCATCAACAACTACAACGTTTCGAGGGTACAAGCCCCCTTCATCAGAACTTGTAAGTTGTAGTTGTTGATGATTGGTTTGTTGATGTTGATGATTATTGAAAATAGCCTTGAACGTTCGATAATTATCGAAATGGGCTCCGAAGTCCTGAAAGTATGTTCTGTTTTCGGATCTTCGGGATTTTCTCAAGATCCATAAATCTGAAAACGGAATGAGAGTTTCGACCATCTCTAGCCGGGACATACTGGGGTGACATCAAAGTGCCAGAGGTGGGGCTCAGAATTTTGGTAGTGGGAATTGTGATGAACAGGAGTGCAATATAAAACTCCATAGACAATGTCTGAAATTGCACTCCTAATTTTCAAATTATTTCACCTGCAGTATGGCAGCTCCCATATTGTTTCACTGTCATGGGTAATCATAGGGTTAAAAATCCCTTCCTGACAAATTTGTAGAAGACTATCTTTCCCATAACTATGTTGTTTGTTTATCATAACATGGGGTCTGGTCTTCAAAGAGGCCATAGGTATGAAACCTCACTGCCTTAGCAGTAAAAGCCAGACATCATGGCAGTAGCACAGCATGTGGGCTGCTAGTTGAGAATTGAGCTATAACCAACTGGCACTTCAAAGGCCATTCATATCCTATATAATAAAATGCAAGTGTGCGTCCCTGTGTCCGTGTGTGTGTGTCCTGCAGTTACCTATTTTTGCCACTTGGTGTGCATTCTATTCCTCAGGCTGCTGCAGTTTCCCTCCAGGCAATTACAGAGTGCATTGACAGTGCTCTACCTCCCCCGCCACAGCCTCTCAGCCCCTTCATTTCCTTTCGTGTAGGAAAGTCTTTTACTGTGCAGGATAATTTACTTTTGTGTACCACCATCAGCGTACCTTCAGTAAGAACACGCGCCGGTTGATTATGCGCATGCGAGAAACGCCAGGTGATTATGCGCAGAAAGCGTTGTCATGGTAACTGTTTAGACGCGCCAGTTGATTATGCGCATACGCGGAAAGCATTGTCATGGTAACTGTTTAGATGCTGAAGCGTATGGATGTCTGCTATTTCCAGGTAATAGCGTAACAGTTAAAGAGACAGAAGACCTCTTTAGAGAACACACCTAAAGGAAAAGGACAGTTAGCTTATGGAGGGCTGAGGGAAAACAGTTCTATCCAAAGTGTATGGACTGGGGGCCCTTGGATTTGGGACAGAGAGGGCCCCCTGGATTTGGGACAGAGGGGGGGCTGGATTTGGGACAGAGGGGGGCCTCTGGATTTGGGACAGAGGGGGCCCCTGGCCTTGGACAGAGTGGGGACTCTGGCCTTGGCCTTGGGACACTAAGAGGGTACTCTGGCCTTGGGACATGGAGGAGGACTATGGCCTTAGGACACTAATGGGGCACTGTGTGCTTCTAGCGCCTGTTATTGTAGCGGGCTTAATGTCTAGTTCCTTAATAATTCAGGATGTAGAAGTATTTCATATTTTCATAAATACCTTAAGTTTATACGGGAATTAATTCTGCATTTATAGATACCTGACATAACAAGATAGCCCGAACCAAACTTGGGATATATATTAGGCCTACGATCCCCAAGATATGTCATATTTGGTCTCATTCTGTTGTGTAAAATTAGTTATGGACAATCATGCTATTATTTTGAATGTGACATGTATGGTACACAGATTATGGACTAGAGGGGAATTGGAGATTTAAAATTCCCTCCAAAAATAGGAACCAACCTTTGGGGGCAGAACCAAGTCCACCCCTCTAGAGACAAGACCGCACCCATTTTCAGGGAAAGGATAAATTGTGATCATGGTCTCAGCCCAGGAGTTCGTCATAAGATCTTCAATAACATCTATCCAACAGGATGGACCATATTGGCTTACATCAGGAAATATTATTTGGACTTTTCCCATATCTGGATTAACAAGTTCTGGACTCAGCTCATAGACTTTTCAGATGCCAATTATCTTTAAGTATCCATTCTTTTATCCATTCCTTACCCTCACCTGTGTGTTACCGTTTTTATGTTCAGTGAGTTAATTTAGTTTTTCTTTATATTTTTTATGCACTATTTTTGTCAACTTTTAATAAATGATATTAAACCAGTTATAGGCTATCGTCCTATTCTGAGTACATTCCCAAAACAAACCTGTGTCCCTGAAGTTACGCTACTATAGAGAGTATTGTTTAGGTATATATATATATGTATATATAATATATAAAACCATATAGTGATGTCTGCACTCAGTCTTCTGTCTCCTTTTCTATGTATATATTTTATGTTGGGTGCTTCAAGGAACACAGGTGCCTCAAATCTGTGCATACAATAAACCAAAAATAAAGAGGTTTCCGAGCACTCCTTCTTCACACGAAAATTTTATTTAACGTTTCAGTGCTTCACAGAGCACCATCAGAATAATGTGACACACAGTGCTTCAACCTTATATAATTATAGACACGCCCTCAGTGCCACCCCTTCAGTGAAAACATGTGACCATATGTTTAACCCTTAGCATGTTCATCTCATATTAGCAGTATTAACTTACTTTAAAACATATCACAATTATCAACCAATGTGCATCTGCTTACAAAGTGCTGTAGTACTATCTCTTTTTTTCAAGAAACCTAATGTAATTGTATATTCAAATATTAAAATAATAAATATTTGTGATACAATAAATATAAGTGGTAATTAAAAGTCAATTATAGACTGTTATGTGTATAGATTAAAAGCCAATTGTGGGCTGTGGTGTACACATATACAATAGCAAAAATAAATGGTGATTAAAAGCCACTTATAAGTGATAATAGAAAGCCAATTTTAGGCTGTAATATATACTTGTAAAAATATATTTATATACAAAAAGGGGGGGAAGGGACAGTTCATCACGGACCAAAATCATATCTCATAGTCTCACATATATTAAGATATAATATAATAATATCCCAAGTGTATATTATGTTATGTTGCACTATACATATTGCACATTAAGAGGTTCTATATTGCACTATGCCATATATCATATTACACTGGCCATATACGAATATTAACTAGTCATATTGTGCTAGTCACATTATACTTTATCATACTGTGCCATATTGTACTGGCTATATTTTAATAATGTAAACTAGCCACGTTGTACTCAATACATTATATTACTTGTCCTAACATAGTTGCAAGCCATAATTTCTGTCTCGTTCCCACGTAGTCGTATTACATATTACATTACTACATTGTACTCCATGTATTAATATCTTTACTACATACAGTTCAATAAGTTCACTTGGTTAAAGATAAAGTCACACATCTTACGATCTTCTCATATATGTTACTCTGCAACAAAAGATACACATATTTAAGATATCAAAATATAACAGTAAAATCTTCAAGTGTCTAGAGAACAGGGCAAAACATTGTAAGGCGAATTTTATAAAACCTTATAAAAAGCTTTTAAAAGAAAGTTGAGTATTTAACCCCTTAGGATGCACCGTATCTAAAAGGTAAATCCACTTTGCCTCTCTGCACAATAATAATTTACCTCTATCCCCCCCACATATTGGTTTTGGTACCTGATCAATTATCATCACTTTCGGCTCCACGCACAGGGCCGAAACGTTGCCACTATGTGCTTTGTTTAAATAAACTATTTTGAAGAAACCCTGGAGTGCTCCTAAACCTTACTGAAGTCTATTTATAAATCTATAGGAGGCACCCAGGTCTATTGCCACTAGTATCTGTTTTTGAGTGCCACTCATATTGGTTGGTATATATATATATATATATATATATATATATATATATATACGTATAGAATATAAGGTGTGAATAACCAATTTTCTTGCCAGCTTATTATAAGTTAGGGGGTGTGGATAACCCAATAGATATATTTAGTAGGTCCTTCCCCTATTTTTTAGGAAGGTGGTGGCAGCGAGTATATTGTTATTAGGTAATATTAATTGTGTAGTATATCGTTTGTTCACTAACCCCACCGGGTCCGATCTGTTTCATCCGCCTGTTGGTTGCTTGGAGTGTGTTTTCCAGTAGGTGCTGGTAGGTGGATGGGCGTCGCGGCCTGGAGGGTTCGTGACAATTGGTGGCAGCGGTGGGATCTTTGGTGTTTATACTCAGAATCTCTAATAATACAGTGTTAACTAATTAACTCTGTAGAGCAGAACCAAGTTCTGTGGTCACTAGCCGGTGCATTAGAATATATACTGAACTGGTAAACACACAGTGCCCTTTCTCAAAAACTTTTTCTCTACTTTTTCTACTTGGCAAAATGTCTGAGTCTGTGAATTACAAAAGCATGAGTCTGGATGACTTAATCATTGTTTGCCAAAGCAGACACATTGAGTCCTATCGGAAAAGAAGAGTGGAGCTGATTCGTGAATTATTGGAGGCAGATTTCAAAGCACAGGAAATGTTTGACGAGCCTACAGCAGGGATCATTCACTGTGACATGGACTCAAATGATATTTTTACTATCCAGCATGGAATAGCAAGGACTGTATCCCCAGTTCAAAGGCATAGCACTTCAGCTACAGAGTCTCCCTATCGCCAGGCAGTGTCCCAAAGGTTAAGCGAAACTAACCCAATGGAGTACCTACAATTCCTGGAGCGTCAGCAGCAAGCTGAGATGGAGGAACGATGGGCTAAGCGTGAGCATGCAGAGTGGCAAGCAGGACAACAATACAAACAGGAGATGACTTCCACTGGCCAGCTGGACGGCAACCTTTCATCATTTTTGTCGGTTCATCGGAAGACGAAAGTCTACCCCAGCAACCTGCAGCCTCTCGTTGTGGGCAACCAGGTAGTCACTGGATTTTGTGTTGTGTAGTAGCACTATGGTTACCCTTGTTCACCTGGATCTGGTGGATAACAGGGATATAATTCCTGGAAGATTTGTAACTCTCACAGGATATGGAGGGTCCTGCATACAAGTACCCCAGGCCCGAGTGGAAATTGACTTGGGGGTTGGAAAGCAAAAGAAAGTAGTGGGTATCTTGGATGATATCCCTGTCCCAGTAGTGTTGGGGACAGATCTAGGCACATTAGTGGCCAATTATCAAACCGCCGAAAGCGTCCCGGGGTTCAAAGCTAAAAGTTCAACCCACACAAAGGTATTGTGCTACCGTGCGTTAGAACAGCTGGAGCAGGGAAGGGGTTTGACAGGACCTAGTTCACAGGTACCTGGGGTAAATGTGCAATTTGGTCATTATTGTGTATCTAACATTAAGCTTGTATCTGTGGATAGGAATGCATGTATAAGTAATGTTAAGGATGCCAATGATTGTTGTACCAGAAGTAGCAGTTACTGATAGTACTGCTAAGGTCTGGGGTTCAGTTTTGAAAGAGGAAGTCCAAGATATCCATTTCAGCTCTGACCTCAGAGATGTGGATTGTCAGCAGTTGACCCCCTGTGTCACAGGGCAACTGGCTGAAACTTGTAGTGGCGCATGCGTTGACGCACTACACAGTAACCCCAGTCTGGAGTCACCCAGAAGAAAGGCTTCTGAGTCACTAACAGAGGGGGCCGCCTCCAAGGTATGTGTGGAAGGTGTTAAAGTGTCCAATATATGGAAGTTACATGTTGAAAATGTAAATGTTACAAATGAAAATGGTGAACCTGTCAAAAATGTGTTACCCGTGTTAACAGTCACTCACAGTGTTGGAAGGGCTGCTAGGGAACAGTCATTGAAATCAGAGCTCATGGACTTTTCAGACGCCAATTATCTTTAAGTATTCATTCTTTTATCCATTTATTACCCTCACCTGTGTGTTACCATTTCTATGTTCAGTGAATTAATTTAGTTTTTCTTTATTTTTTTTATGCACTATTTTTGTCAACTTTTAATAAATGATATAAAATCATTTATAGGCTATCGTCCTATTCTGAGTATATCCCAAAACGAACCTCTGTCTCTGAAGTTACGCTCTCATATCGAGCATAATGTGTTTAGGTATTATTATATATATTATATATATTATATATATATATTATATATATATTATATAATAACTGTGTATAGAATATTAGGTGTGAATAACCAATTTCTTGCAGGCTCATTATAAGTTAGGGGGTGTGGATAAACAAATAGATTATTTAGTAGGTCCTTCCCCTATTTTTTAGGGAGGTGGTGGCAGCGAGTATATTGTTATTAAGGGCATGTCCACCCCCAAACTATAATCCCCCCAACTACTGGCCCCACCAATGTAGTGTAGTTTAATCCTTACCTCACATCCCAGCTCCATAGGTTCTCCTGTAAAACCCCCCCCCCCAAAGTCTCAAACTACCCACCAGGAGGATAGCAGGTCTCTGCCTGATCTAGCCTCCGGTAGATTATTTGCCATGCGCACTGCAGCCCTTCTCCCCCTCCCTCCCCCTCCCTCTCCCTCCCTCTCCTCCCTCTCCCTCCCGTTCTACTATCCCTCCCCTAGCGTTAAACCCCCTTAATATGCTGCTCCCCCATGTCCCCAGCCCCAACCGCATGTTTTTTTTTCAAAAAGCTCCCCAACTCTTACTTACCTCTCCGCTTTCCTCCGCTGCACTGAATGACCGGCAGCCGCGTTCGTGATTGGCTGCCGCTCAGCCAATCACAGACGCGACTGCCGGTCCCACCCCTCTGCTTGCATTCTCGCAAGCAGAGGGGCGGCAGTGCGGCGGAGGATCAAGGGGAGGTAAGTAGAGTTGGGGAGCTTTTTGAAAAAAACAAACATGCGGTTGGGGCTGGGGGACATGGGGGAGCAGAATATTAAAAGTGTATTTTAGGGGTGGACATACCCTTTAAGTAATATTAATTGTGTAGTATATAGTTTGTTCACAAACCCCACCGGGTCCGATCTGTTTCATCCGCCTGTTGGTTGCTTGGAGTGTGTTTTCCGGTAGCTGGTAGGTGGATGGGCGTCGTGGCCCGGAGGGTTTGTGACAGAAATATTTACAGGGTTATTCAATAAAAGTTCTTATTGTTTAAAATGGTGCTAATTTTGCCCCAACCAATCAGATGTAAAGCAAGATCTGATTGGTTGGGGCTAAATTAACACCATTTTAAACGATAAGAACTTTTATTGAATCTCCCTGTTAATATAAAATATAGGTAATTACAACTTTAAGTCCAACATTTAGAACACAATTGTACCTCGAGAAAAGGTACATTTTACCCCTCTGCTTTTTCTTGGCTGGTTGCCTGGATTTAGGAGATACATTTATGGGATTTATTTTCTCTCTGCTATTACTGCAGTATGCAATTCAAGTTGTAGTAAAAGTTGAGGATCCATCAGACCCAGATGCCATACACCAAGGACTAGTTGCCTTGTGGAAAATCCAGCCCTGTATATATTATTATCTTTTGTGAAATCGGAGTTTCAGTACATATGTGAAGTTTGTGGCAATACTTCTTTAGAGGCAAGACTTATTGTTGATCTGCCCAACCTCCACACCCAACCTCTCCAAACCCACCCATAATCATGCCCACCCAGCGGTCCCACCTACTGCATTTTTTCATGAAAGGGCTGAAACCCATATGCTGCTGCATTCATGGTATTTCAATATGCAAAGAGGAGTTTTTTCCATTGTCCAAGTCCATTTTAGTGTTCCTAATACATAGCAATGTGTTGTGCTGAGATTTTAAAACTCCAGTTGAGGGACAGAAATGTTTTTTATTTTAAATATACAAGTAGCCAAATACAAATGCACAGGAAACAGACAACTCACAAAAAGCATGTGTTTTGTGGTGTGCATCTGCTCTGTGTTGTGAGAATGAGCCTTTAGGCGTGCAAAATGTGAAAGAGTTGAGAGTTCAGTATGAAAATAAATTTGTACTGGGCTCCCAAGGTCTAAACATCTCTGTGCATTCTGCAGTGAGAATGTTTAATTACCCATTTTTTTTAAACTCTTAGAGCAAACAGTGTATGGTATATGTAAAACCTTTTATGTCTAAAGTTCTAAAAATGTGCTTTAATTGATTAGCTTTGTCTAGTTCTGTCTTACAAATGTTTACTGACAATTAAGGGCAATGGACCTTTAAGGGGATAGCTTTGTCAGAAACCATCTCCACACTGCTGCATTCAATCAGGATGAAATAGATATTTGTAGGCATATTATGGCCTAAACTAAGTGCCTTTCAAGCACACAGAAAATGAGATTTTAATGTAGCAAACAAAAGATTTTATAGTACTATGCAATTTTATTCTATGCTTTACAAGCTTTGCTAACTGAAATTAAGAAAACAAAAACAAATACGTGCAATTCTCCCATTTGGGAACTTTTCTCTACTCATTAATGCTAGGAGTGTAATCTTTTTAAGCCTTGGGCATATATGCAGTATATATACATACCACAAAGCCGTAACAACATTAATGATACAACATTGATGTTTGTAAGAATTGGAAAACATCCGACATTATATTTGCTTGAGTTATATAATATTATGGGATATCTAACCCCCCCCCACCCAATACACATTGCCAGAGACTGAAGTGGACCTGGTATAATAAATCTAATGCTATCCCAGACTCAGCATTTTACATTACATGGGAGAGATGGGTGGTTTTTAAAGGATATGTCTACTCACTAAATCAACCAACCCTTCCTTCAGTTTCTGTATGGCTGTGTACACATGGGACGATATTTCTGGCAGTGATTGTCATCTAAGTTTTTCTTAAGATTGGATGAAAAATAGAAATTTTCACCCCAATTGCATAGTCTTCAAAAGGCCATAGTAATTCTTATCATTGGTAGCATGACTGGTAGAATGCCTGAAGTGAATATTGGGCCAGGTTGGATCACATGTACACAGCCTAAGCGTCAGAGTCCTGCCACCTCTACACCCATATCTTGTTAAGAATGTGAACATGCACACTGCCCTGTATATGCAGGGTGGCATGCTTGGGGAACTTCAGTGCATCATTGCCTTGGAGTTTACTTAAATTGGATTTTTGATTTTTTTTTTTAATAAACCCACATCACCTTTTAAGCAAGAGTCCACCCTCCCTCTCTTCCCTCCACCTTCTTCTAGCTGAACATACTTTCTACTAAGCATGCTTAGTAATACATATGAGGCAGCATTGGAAGAGGGAATTTACCATTTTTGCAATTTGCACATACCAACTGTCACCATTCCAATTATAGCAAAACTGCACACAGCACAAGAGTTTTTGATAATAAACAGTGGTGTAACTAGGAATCACTGCAAAACTATGATGGGGCAGCAGTAAAGATTTGTAGACGAGCTTCAGGCAGTATATATATTCTGCAATAAACTTTTATTGTGTATTCAGAAACATGCTTCAGTACCATGCGCTTATTGATAAAGGAGCACACGGCTCCCAAACATGATGCTGTATACACAATAAGTTTTTTGCAGAATATATATACTGCCTGAGGCTCATCTAAAAATCCTTACTGCTGCTTGCATCCTGATGATGGAGTGGGGTAGATTTAAAAGTGAGTAATCTTCACTTATTTGCTCATTAAAACTATGATGGGGCCCTTATCCCTGCTTCATTTGCTTTGGTTTTCTGTGAGGAGGCTATATCTGTTATAGGTAAAAGGGGCTTCTGGGCCCCTATGCTGTTGCAGAGTCCGCTCCCCTGGTAGTTATACCCCTGATATTAATGCAGTTGATTGACAGCTGAAATGTAAGAAGGTTCAGATTGAATATTTAAAGGGCATGTCCACCCCTTTTTTTAAAATTTCATATGTTGTAGAGCTTCCTCCCACAGCCCCAACCACATTATTCTTATTTCCAGAAAGTCCACCCAACCTTTACTTACCTTCCCTCTATCCTCCGCCGTACTGCCCGGCCCTCTTCTTGCATGAAACTGCAAGCAGGGGGCTGGACCGGCAGCCGCGTCCGTGATTGGCTGAGAGGCAGCCAATCACAGACGCGGCTGCTGGTAGTTCAGAACACCGGGGAAAGAGGGAAGGTAAGTAGAGTTTGAGGGACTTTCTGAAAATAAGAATAATGCGGTTGGGGATGGGGAGGAAGCTCTAGAATATATGAAAAGGGAATTACACTAGGGGCAGGGAGATGAAAACAGGTGGGAGAGGGAGGGGGGGCGGGCTGCAGTGTGCATGGCAAAATTCTCCCAGAGAAGAGACAGGAGGCAGAGTCCTATATGGACTCTGCCAGGCTCCTGGTGGCCAGTTTTTGGGACTTTGGGGAGACATTGCAGGGCAGCCATTTGGAGCAGGGATGTAAGGTAAGGATTTTATTACACTACAGAGTGGGTCCAGTAGTGGGGGAAATTATAGCTTTTGGGGTGGACATACCTTTTAAAGAAATAGGGGGCAGATCAACAAATAAATACATTTTAATTCCTTTAAGGACTTAGTCGCTCAGAAGTCATCAGAGCCACCCATGTGGTACATCTGCTTATTGGTACTTCCATGTAGCTCAATGGAAAAAGATCTGATGTACCCAAACATTTGTTAGACATTTTTTATAACCTACAGTGTGTCAAAATCATTAGATTAATTTTGGAATCAACCAGGTTTCTTGTTGTTCCATTTCCACTCTGGGTGGGAATGAATAGAATTTTGGCATACATTTTACCTTAAAATAGATGTTCTTTAATTGCTTATTATACTCCTGCTGATGCTTAATCTGCTTTTATTTTAGCTTCCTCTCTTGCATTGTATCTCCTGCAAGTACCTTATTGATCCTTTGTTAAATCATTGGCTTTGTTTACCTCTTTACTTTTTGGCTCTTGATAAAATGTGCTTGTATATATCTCCATTAGTGTAGGCAGTAAATGGCCATCTATCATGAGACAAAATACTAGGACTAATGCATTAAATACAGGACTAAGCATTCTAAGTGGTGAGTGCCAGGTGTACTCTAAAATTACTTAATAAACTGCAAACATCACTTAAATGTACTCATTGTAATACAGTTATGGTTGAAGGTGAGAACCTTATCATACAGGATATTAGAAAATAAATAAGGGTAAAGCTTATTTTTTCATTGATAATTTAAGGGCAACTATACTTAAAATATGACTCGTAATCTATAAATAATACATCATACAGACACAAGGATCCCTCAGCTCGACTCCTGTCCAGGCATCGTTGATGATCTTACCTGCCACCCAACAAATCATTCATACACAAACACATGTTACTGCTGTAACATCATCAACTTATTTTCCACTTTTTATTTGTGTTTCAGCAGGTAATGCTGTTTGAATTCAAACCAATAAAGATTTACCATTTTGAAGTAGGATATAAACAAAGAAAATGATTTATAGACACTAAAGAAGAGGATGACACTAAAAGGAAGACCCAAGAGCAAGAAAAAGTGTCCAAATACACCTTGATGGGAAAGAAACAATTCTTTGCATAGAGACAGATTGACATGGACATCTATCAGATATGGCTGCCTACTTTACAAGCTCCATGAAAATGAGAACCACATGTTGAGCTTAAACCCTATTCCAAGTAATGAAAGGAAAAAGGAAGGAGCAGAGCAAAGCTAAGCAGAGAAGCACATGACCCAGGGGGTTGAAGAGAACAGCAAGTTCAGAAGAAAAGAGGAGGTTTTACAGGAGGAGAGATGTAGGTAGAAAGTTGAGCAAAGGAGAATTGGCAGTAGTAAACAAAGCAGGTTTACTGACTGGGTTTGGACAAGGCAGGATGGAGGTCAGAGGAGTCCTGGTCAAGGTGTTTATAGATGGCAAAGGGGATCTCCATCCAGACCATCAGCACACAGTACCCAAGGGTGTGATGAGAACACAGAAAGAAGACAGGAGACACCAAAAAGATAAAGGTGGCATAATGCCAGCAGGGAAGTGGTTAGCCAGGTTGAGGCACCCACATGAGGGAGAGGTAGGATGGGGGAGTGGGAAGTTAGGCCCAGGAAATTCCAGTCAGAGCAGCATACAGTGCATTATGAAGAAAGAAGCGTGCATAAGGAAACAGAGAGACAACAATTAAGGGGTGCACTTCAGAGAGAGGTAAGAGCAGATGAACCGAGGCAACTCTCAAGAACACAGAGCATAAGCCCACAAAGGGCACCTATTTTTCCTAAGCCAGGACATGAGGGATGAGCTGTGTCAGAGGCTTAGGGGGCAAGTGGGCAAATGGTTCAGATGGGGGGGATATGTTTTTTTAGTGGTCAGGAAGGTTCTGCTGGTTTCGCAGGCAACACTGGGGAAGACCAGAAAAGAAGAAACTCCGCCCCAATTCGTGGGAACAACAAAAGGAATAGAGCATCAACTTGGACGAGGGGCATTGCACCTCTCCTCATTCTTGAGCGGTACAAGAACAGTACAAGAACAGGAGGGAATAGTGCAAGATACAAGGGTGAAAAGCATTGCAGTGCATCCTGACAGGGAGGATCCCATTTAGGTTGAGCAAGACAGCAACAACATGGACATTAGTGTGCCTTCAGATGAGCGATATTCCCCTGTTACTACATTGAGGACTGAGAATGCAATTAATATATTACAGAATGGGGTTAGCAGTGAAGGGGGTGATATACAGTTCTTTATGGAGGGTCTTAGGCAACTAATGGGACAGTGGGACACACAGAGGGGCAATTCAACTGATACGCAAAGGGTAATACGTCAGTCTCGCAGTGAATCGAGTCAGCTAGTCAGACAATTTAATTCTTAACAATTAAAAGCATAGTCAAATGATTGGTCAAGGAAGTATGACAGAAGGGATGGAAATGGGGACTGAGGAAGCAGATATATTATCCATTCTTGATGTCGCAAAGTGAGAAAGAAAGGCAAACATCTACAGCTAATATAATATCAGACCAGGTCAATAGCAGCACTTATATTTGCTTCGAAAGGCAAATGGGGGCTCATCTTAAAGCGTAAGTAAGAGAAAACATTTGGTGCCGCAAGTACATTGATATATTCACGCTTTTGCCTTTGGAGAGATTTAGCATTGATAAATGGGAAAAGGGGAAGGAACACAGGAAGGAAGAAGAAGATGACATAAGGCGGTGTAGATTAATACCACAAATATTCGGGAACTGGTTAAAAGCATTTGCTACCTTAGGTAGAGTGATAGGAGAGAGGAATCCAGAAATGTGTTCAGGCCTCTTCTGGACTGATTTGGATTCAATATGGGAGGCATACAGTGTTTTGGTGGAGTTGCATGGATTAGGGGCCTACAATCAATCACAGTGTAAGTGGAGGGTTTCAAACATTGATAGTACAGAATGTGTGGCAACAGGCCACACGTATTTTAGATGCTGCAGGAGACACAAGGCAGGTCCGACATGAGGTGGGAAAGGGTTGGTAAAAAGGGACAACACCGGTGAGGGTAGGAGAGATGGTTCCTTGGCTTAGAGAGTAGGGGCAGGGGTGAAGTTCTTTTACAAGGGTTCAAAGAAGATTTCATCATTCCCTCTTAAAATGTACACCTAAGCTCAGCTAACAGGAATTTAAGGTCACTTAAGGTGAACTTACCCAAAGTAGCCCATGTGCGTCATTTGATGATGCAATACAGATTCAAAAGATTTGATTCAGCAACAGTCTAGGCTACCAGAAGTCAAAGTGAAAGAACTGCTGTCCTTGGTTGGGTTTCCATGCAAAGTCAAAAAAATGATGCCTAGGCAGCTTCAATCACTGCTTGGGAAATTAAATTTTGCCTGTCGGGTGATACTGTTAGGGCCCATATTCTGTAGTAAGATGGCATTAGCGGCAGGCAAGGCGAACCAACAAAAAACCAGCCAATATGGAAGTATGGGAAATGTTTCTGAAACAATTTAACAGTAAAGCATATTGCATTCAGTCAGAGAATTCTTGTGAGGAGTTAGGTCTCTATAAGGAAGTAGCAGGTGTGTCTGGTTATGAGGCTTTTTTAGTATAAAAAATGGGCAGCCAGTAGGTTGCCAAGGGAATAGGTTGACTTTCAGATCTCAAAAAATGTGGCATTCTTAGAGATTTTCCCAATTGTTGTTGCTGTGGACAATTTTAGGGACAATAAGATGACATTTAACTCTGACAATGAAGCAGTGGTATATGCAATTAATAATATTACATCATCATCGGTGCCATTATTAATGCACTACGTTATTTGGTGTTGCAGTGTGTAAAACTGAACATTAAAGCTCAACATGTCCCAAGATACAGAAATTATATTGCAGATTCCCTCTCTCGATTCTAGATACAGCGGTTCAGAACTTTGGCACCGGAAGCAGAGAGGGAAGGTTACCCATGCCCGGATTAGCTGTGGGGCATATACTCAGATAACATACACTCAGACACCTGGCTCATTGGGTCTGAGGTTCCATAGCTCCTTCGATGGTGAGCATACATTTGTGTTCAATGGTTGAGTCTACACGGTGGAAGTGGGGCAGAAAAAACTGACAATGGCCGTTTGGACAGTTTGTTCTGGTAGTTATCTGAGATGGGTTGTAAACATTATGCTGGGGCATTGGTTGCAAAGGTAATGGCAGTGATGTAATTTCTGTTCAAACTGCAAATGTAAAGTATCTAACCAAAGCATTCATTGTTCAACAGGTATTCAAAGGACTTGGAAAATTGCATCCTACAAAGGATAATAGGAGGCCGGCATCAGTCGAATTGATAAGTAGCATGTGTAGTGTTCTCCCATGGGTATGTTGTTCGGATTGCGAAGTTTATTATTTAAGTTAGCATTTTATGGAGCATTTTGGATAGGAGAATTAGTTAGTATAGCTAAAGGGTGGTTTAGAGGAGAAAGAGGTGCAACTAAAAGATGACCAATTAACCATTCTTGTGCAGCAATTTTAAGACAGATAAGATAGATAAAGCTGGGTACACACGATTAGATATTTCGGTCCGATCGACCGATAGTTCAGTGTATCGGTCGATCGGACCGAAATTATCGAATCCGAATGTGCCCATGTCCGATCGACCGTTCGTCCGAATCGGACGAAAGGACGATCGGACAGGGTGGAAAACCTCGTCCGATCGTGCGGTCCTCTATGGACCGCACAATCGGTCGCGGTGACTATCGGACGCGGCTGCTTTTGCCGCGACCGACAGTCCTTCCTCCTGGCCGACCGTTCGAAAGTATCGAACGGTCGGTCAGGAGGAAAAATCGCTAGGTGTGTACCTAGCTTAAGGGAATCCACGTCACACTGGGTGAATATCAGGATTTGAGTTGTTTGGATTTTGTGGAGGATACAGTCAAGATTTTCTGGAAAGGTACACGTGGAATGTAAGGCCACAGCTTTTGGACTTGTTTGAATGACAAGGATTACCAGATACACCTACATTGCATGTGGGAGGCAATAATGTAGGTCAGATCCCGACAAGAGATCTAAATAGAGAAATTAAGAAAGATTTAGCATGGTTGGCGGACAATTTTCGAACAATCCTGGTTATATGGTCAGAGATTATACTTTGCTTTAAGTTGAGAGGAACTTGTTCACCAGAGGTGGTAGATAGGGCTAGGGTAAAAATTAATAAGACAATTTCAGTAATTCATTCAAGGGGGTTAGCAGTGAGGCATGAAGCTCTAGAGAAAGAAATCTTGTTCAAGGAAGATGGGGTTCATCTGAATGAAGTAGGCATGGAGTTATTTAATTTAGGATTACAGGAGGCTATTGAAATGACCGTGCGAGTATGGAAGGCAGCATGAGGATAAGGAAACATCCTCCTGCTTTATGACGGTTGCTAGTAATAGAAGTTTTTAAGTATTGTTGGTATATGTCAGAAAGCAAAGCTAAGCAGAGGAGCACATGACCCAGGAAGGTGGGGAGAAAATCGAGGAGAGTTAGGAGTAGGAAAAGAGCAAAGCTGTTTGGACCAAAAAGGAATGGGAGGAGAGGTGCAGGGAGAAAGCACCATTTTAGTTAAGAAAAAGTGCCCTCCCATCCACCCCAGAAAAAATGTTTTTACAGATGCTAGTTGTCACATGCATGGCCTGATCAACTATAATTGTCACAGCTGGTTGGTTACTGGTGATAGATGTTTGGTTGGTAATCCTTTCTAAGGGGAAGGGGCCCTAGGAGGCAATGGGTGGAGCCGGTGGCCCTCACATACCCAGAAGTGTAGAACAGGAGCCCCATACATTCATTCCTTACAGGATTGCCCACCCATTTAGGTGTTTTCTAGACCAATACATTTTTTATTAATTATAATCTGGTTCTGTTTTAATTATAACACTTGTCATATTTCTCACTGGTTTACAATTAGTTTATCCATGGAGATCAAGGTCTGTCCCAACCAATTATGCTAAAAAATGAGCAACAACTAGGGTTTCCTGCAACAGTTGTGTGGGTCCCACACACAACCAAAAAGATAAAAGAGGAAAGATAATTCCCTAATTATCCATTTTATTAACAGTATGGGAATTAGCATGTTGCTTTGTGTTAGTTATAGAAGAAAAAGAACAGAACTGGAAAAAACAATAGAGGCCCAGGGCACATTTTTCCCAAGGAAAAGAAGGGGTTAAACAACCTGTATGAAATGTGAGCTCCACTTGGAGATTGTGTTAAATGAGTGCATCAGATGTTCTGTACATTGTTATTTGGGGAAACATTAGCAAGTGAGGGCAAGGGATTTATGGAAGTGTGCAATGTGACCATTCATTGTCCTGTAAAGGCAAATTTTCTGTATTTATACTGTAGGATTACTGGGACAGAACAGACCCTAGAGGGAAGGATTATGCATGGCTCTTCATGGGCAGTAAAGGAGTATGTTTCGCTCTTCATGGGCAGTAAAGGAGTATGTTTCGCTCTTCATGGGCAGTAAAGGAGTATGTTTCGCTCTTCATGGGCAGTAAAGGAGTATGTTTCGTTCTGCAGGGATACAGGTGCTTTCAGGCCTGTATAAATCTAGTTTTTATCCAGTGGAATGTTTCATTGGAAGGTTAATGTAAGATGCTGACTATAGGATATGAATTCCCATGAAAGTTCACTACATTTTTAATTGCCCCCCCCCACACACACACACCAATATTGGTTTCTCTGGGACAGTCCCCTTTGATGGGGTCTGCCTTGGTGTTTTGTCCTGCAATGGGGTGGGTCTGGGCAGGGCAGAGTATAAGCCCCACCATTATAGTATCTTAAAATATAATTGTGATGGTGGTCAGCTGATCCTAATTACTTAAATTACCTTTAAATTAAATTACCTTTAAATCCCCAGCATGCTTTAGACACTTTTTACTAATTTTAGATCTGACTACCTTAGTATCTGTTTGGCTTCCTACAACCCTACTAGATCTGCCTATATCAGTAATTCTCTATAGTTTATAAAATATTCAAAGGAAAAACTGTGTTTGAGTTTCCATGGAGCACATATGAAATGTATTTTAAAAGGAGACATCTACTTATACTGTAGAAAGATTTGGGTCCATCTCATAACGTATTGTAGCATTTTATTTTTCCGACATAACTGGTATATATAGAGCAGCTTTAACTAAAGTTTAGTATGTCAATCATTGGGTTCATAAGGTGACCACTCAAGGGTATTTTGTGGATCCCAAGCTCCCATAGGCAAACTCTGTGGGGATTAAACATTGTTAACTGTGCCCAGCATGCTAAACTATATTTGTAGCAAACCCCTATATTATCTTTTGTTAGTTCTAATGTATGGAAGTTTGCAGTGATCTCAGGGGAAGGGTTTTGCCGTATAGGTCTTGGCTAAGATGGGAAAATGGCCGGTTGTTTCTCTACTCTTCACCAATGGAAAATTAGTTAATAGCGCATGCACTATTGGCAGTAGAATGGAGCTGACAGCAGTCAAAGAAAGCAAACAGGATAGAGCGAGAAGGAGCTCTAGGCTACTAATCAATTGTGGATTCAAATTGGACCAGGTTATATTTTTTTACTTTAATGAATCTTTCATATTTTTATCTAGATGTCTGATTCTCACATGCTTTTATTTACAGTCACTGGATGTGTATTGCAAAATGAAGTGACTTATAACAAATTAAGCAAGTCAGTTTTTCACCTCCTTAATATTTTCATTCCTCTCTTTTAACAGCGGTGAAACAAGATTTGTCCAGGTATCAGGGGCCTGTTGATACATTTGTCCTTTCATGTCTCTACTGGTCATATAATTTTGGAATTTGATTGCTTCCTTAGAATTTGATACATTGAGTCATTGAAGATCGCGGTATCAGAGAAGCAGTCCAGCCAGGAAACATATTTATTTCGCATTTCTTTCTAAGGTAGACAGGTCATTCGTTTCTTCCATCTCAGAAACCTTATGGTGTGATGAGAGAACTAATAGAAAAACAGAAGAAATACACTTTTATAGAACACAATAACAATCATACCCAAAACTCTGACATAAAGTAAGATCGATATTTCAGCTTACGGTGCCGCAGATATCACTTTTCCTTTTCTCTGAGACAGAACAGTAAGCAATTTTCTATCATCCAAGCGCAGACAAATACACGTTCTGTTATCTAATTATTTTACCTTTACACTTAAACAGCAAGAAAATCGTTTGAAATATATTTTAGAGTCTAAAAATAAAATGTAACTTGTTCACAACATGTCTGTGTTTAGGACCTTTCTGTTTTTGACCAGTTAGGGTTTTTTTTTCTGTAGCTACCAAAGAGCAATAAACAAAATAAGATAAAAGGCTTAGGCTGGGTACACACCAGCAGATATTTTCGGCCGACTGACTGATTCACGGAACTTTCGCCCGAAAATTTCTGCTGGTTTGGGGCGGCCTGCCGCGACCGACCTCAATCATCCGTTCATCCGGATTGGCCGAACGAATGATCGGACATGTCGGTAAATTCTGATTGATCGTATGGTTCCCTATGGGACCACACGATCGATCATTCGCAAATTTGGCCACGGAAAAATTGTCTGTGACCGACGGACATTTGTTCCAGCTGAGCGCTCGCTCGTACCAAGTGCTTGGTCGGGACAAATAGTCCCTCCGTGTGAACCCAGCCTTAGAAGTGCTATCTGGTACACCTGGAACATAAAGAATTTTCTATGCTCCAGACCAGCCATAGACATAGTTTTTTCTGACTATGGCCCTGACAACTTTTGTCTCCCTAAACCAGATGATGTTTTTTAGGCATCTATTAGCAAAGTTTTATTGTTCTATAGGCAAAAAGATGGGAAGATGTAGACATATATATATTATAATTCTTTCAGACGATCTCCATTTTTGGTCACTACTTTAGATATCCAATCTGAAACATCTTATATTTCAGCTGCCATTCAAGTGCCTTATTATAAACTCTTCTGCTGTGTGCAGGTTTGGTGTAACTGGGATGGTGACAGTTTGTATGTTTGTTTTGCATGATGGGAAATTACTTCTCCCAATTCTGCCTCATAGTGGTTATTCTGCATGCTTGACATCAAAGAAAGTCATGTCAGATGGATGGATTTGGTTGGGAGAGGGATACTGAAAAGTAAAACAAATACTGGATTGAAAGCATGAAACACACACACAACCCTCAGAGTAAGGGCTAATTACATTTATAAATCCTCACTGGCTTTACCCATGGGATAACTATTCAGTTCTGGCTGAACACCAAAGTGCATTAAAGGAGAATAATAACCTGTGCATCCTAAGTGTGATTACTGTTGCTGCCAATAGCCAATAGCAATTTAGTTTGTTGTTGACCTTTGCATACGTGGCATCAATTTTATCCTTCCTATCAGTGAATACCTGGTAAACCAAGCAATACTATCCCCAAGCAGCTATTACCACACCCAGGTACCAGAGATAATAGTCATGCTGGTAAGGCAGAGCTACTGTATGCTCACCAAATGATCTATTCAATCTTATACCTTTAAAAATAAACAATGGTTGTCAGTGGTGTAACTAGGAATCACTGGGGCCCCCAGCAACACTATGATGGGGCCCCATCTGTGCTTCATCTACAGTGGTTTTCTGGGAGGAAGCTATATCTGTCATAGGAAAAATAAGAAGATGGCTCTCCCCCTAGAGATAATAAGGTGTAAATGTCTCTATATATAGCCCAGCTGCCACGGACAGTACACCACAATTGATAAAACCAGTATTACTGCTAAAAACAAAGCCCATAGATTCAGAAATATATAAAATATATACATATATTGTTAAAGGGTATGTAAACTGAAACAAATGACTTTGCCTCATCTTAATTTATAAAAGATTACATGTACAGTATGTAGCTCATACTCTGAGATGTTGCTACATTCCTTCAATCTAGCACTTGTTTTGTTCATGCTCAGTATCCACCCTCCAACTCTTAACCAACGCCTTTTTATCAGACACGACTTTCTGTAAGGACAAGCATGCTCAGTATTCACTATGAGCCAGCACTGGGAGTGGAGATTTCTCAGGTATGCCAACTGTCCCCCTTACTGCAATCAGTGGAAGAGTTTATGAGATTAAGACACTTGATTAACAGCTGAAATGTAAGATGCTGCAGATTGGATATCTAAAGAAATAGGGGGCAGATCAACAAAAAAAGGGCATGTCCACCCCCAAAACTAAAATTTAACCCACTACTGGCCCCACTGTGTTAAGAAATCCTTACCTTTCTTCCCTGTTCCTTATGGTTGTCCTGTAGTTCCTATTCAAAGTCCAGGAAACTGAAGAGTAGGAGCCTGTCTGTGTGTAAAAAGCACATAAACCAGATTAAGGGGCACAAGCAAACGCCTATGAATACAAGGCGGTGCCCTGTCCTCCTGGAGAACTCTGGCATGCGCATGGATCCCACAGAGACCATATGCTTGTCAAAGGGGTAACATAATGTAAAACTTAAGCTACTGTAAGTTATCAAATACATCCAACACAATGCATCAAAAATAGGGAACATATAAGGTATAAAGTAGATACTTAGGTATGCAGCCAGAAACTCATTCTACCAATCCATGGATCCCTAGTACAGGAGGTATGCTGAGCACGTTTAACCCCAATCAGATGGTGGGCTTCATCCACAGCAGGTTATAAATATTATTAATCAGTTTTCTGATGCAATGTATGTCAATGTGCGTTGAAAATCAAAATGGCGACCGTTTATAAATAAGTCCTTATTTTATTATTTGTTATAATAATGTTATTTCATGTCAAAATGAAAATTCACATGGTTTTTGGAAATGAATCTAGTACAGAATGACCATGTGGTACCTTGAAATCTCAAGGATACGTCTAGGAGATCTATAGATCATGAAGGAACAAGTAACTCCGGTAGGTAGAAATGGTGAGGGATCATTACAAACGAATCCAAGTCACAAACCAAGAGAGGTTATAATGGATGAGATCAACAATACAATTAAATGCAAAGGATATAAGGTATATAGGGGGATAGGCGTTTTATAAACTGAAAGCCTTAGGTGTGAACGGTTAATTAGTTCCTTTTTCTTTTTAGAATATTGTTTTACAAAGCATGTTAATCAGATTATAATGATAAACCGTATTTGAAATGTAAGAGTGCCAAAAATTGCTTCTATGAAGTTGTGCACATTAATAATGCATTGAACCATCTTAGCATTAGCAATAAATAAGGAAAACTTTAAGCTTCTTAACCCGAACTATTACCTTATTTAATGTAGAAGCACTTATACGACTTCAAATAAAACACGTAAATCTCATAATGGACTCTTGAAATGTGTTTGTAGAGCTAAACCTCTAGATGATGCCACTGGATAGGAAGCTAAAACAGGAGACAATAAACATTTTGTCAAAAGAGTTTGTCAAAAAATACACAAGCAGAGATACACAAGCAGTGACCAATTTACCAGTCTAGCAACTACACAAGAACAAATATTGACTCCAGAAATTGACATGTAACTGGAGGTTTATTCTAATCATGGACAGTGAAAGAAAAGAAAATGCATTGATTAATATGATAAAATGACCATAATGGGTAAAAAATATGTAATCCAGATTTGTTATTAAAACTGAAAAATGGTAACTGCAATGCAACTGGATGCCTAAACAAACCCACTGGGTATGTCTCTGAGTAGGGGATGCAGTGATATCAGCTGCTCTTTCTACTAGAAGATTTTGACAAGCAGTTTCTCTGAAACCATATAAAATCATTTTTGATTCAGTTAATATGCTTATTAAAAACCTGCATACTTCCACATACGGTAATGCTTTCCTGCTGCATTTCATTGTTCCCTGCAAAGCACTACAATAGATCCTCTGTTATTTCTGCCCTTAAGTAAATAGAAAAAGTGTATGTGAGTCTGCTTACTTTCCTGCTATGTCTCTGCTCCTTTCAGCAATAATTAAACATTTCATCTTTCTCTGTCTCTTATCACTGAGACCCAGTGCAAAGGTCTATGCAAGGCTTGAGCTTTAACTTCTTCACTTACTAGACAGACAACACACAATGAGCAGTTCCTAAACCTATGTCAGTAAATACAGAACAATAAGCAATGAATGAGAATCACATACATCATGTCAGCAACATGTGCAGCAAGAAGTCAGAATGAACAGATTTGAATACAGGCTGACTTGCTGTGAGCCTGTTAACTGTTATTAGAATATGTCTGTGGGATATTTGCAAAATTCAAGAATTATATTGAGATAATTATATATAACATGATTGTAGTATTCAAACTGCCAAATGCTTTACAAATATTTAATCTCTATATTTAAATATTATTATTATTGTGGATTTATATAGCACCAACATCTTCCGTAGCGCTTTACAATTACATGTATACATTCACATCAGGCCCTGCCCCAAAGAGCTTACAATCTAAGCACATTTATTTGACACATGCAACCTATCAGTATGTCTTTATGATTGTGGGGGAAACCAGAGTGCATGGAGGAAACCCACGCAAGCATGGGGAGAACATGCAAACTATTTAGAACACACTGGTCTACATAATGGCAACACACTCAGGGGCATATTTATAAACAATCACTATTTTCGCTATCGCAGGACATTACAATGGCAAAGAGCGTATTTCTAGATCCAACTTATTCTGCCGTGAAAAGTATTACAGCAGTGACAGATGGCAGTAGTATAGTGATGTGTACCATCATCACCGTATTCATTGGGGTAAGTCTGGTATTGCGGTGGAAAGAGAATTTATTCTCGAATGTTTCCTATTACCAGACCAGGGCTGCAATGACAATTTGCCAATATTAAAGGAAAGGGGGAATACTCATGTATATGTATATATTAAGACCCCCCTTTGACTTAATTGGTAAATAGAGAAAATCAGAAAACCTTACAAAAGCAATCTCAGCAAAATTGGAGATCAATGATCTTATTACAGAAAAAGCTGGAAAATAGTCCAATATCCCCCTGGACCCATATTAGTATTGATGAAAAACACTACACCATGTAGTGACCCCTTCCACCCTCTAGAAGTCTACATTTATGGGCATTTTTGCCACCTCAGACTTTTCGATTTTGAATGGCTGAACTTACTAAATATGATTACACGGTTACCAGCGTGATAGGCGATAATTGTGTTAAGCCCAAATTTGGAGAAAAGAGCAATAACAGCTGCAAAAAGTTAATGAACCTTTCTAAATACACCACTTACGGCTAGACCCCACACGTTTTTCACGTGTTTGGGCGCACATTTTTGCTTGCGTTTCAATAATGGGAAACAGAGAAATGGCATGCGTGCAACAACGCACACAATCGCACCTGAATCTCACACACAATGAATGCATAAAGCGCGATTCTGGTACGTTTTAGTTGGGCCTCAGTCTTAGTCATGAATTTTCTCTCCCATTTTCTCTCCATATTTTAAAAGGGTTTCTTAAAATTGCACCTACCGTATGAGAACACAAAAACTACAAACTGTCTATCAAAGTTACTGGATTTATTCTATCGTCCTGACATCTATCCCAAATCTGCTGGTCCATCGCAAATATTGGCACAACTGTTTACCAGGATGATCCATTGCCAGTTACTTCCTGCTGACAGGTAATTAGCATTTGTAAATTTAGTGGCACCTATGGAACCAGCTGTTTGATTATCACACACACCTGAATAGTTGCCTTAACAGACCCAACAACCATATTGTTACAAAGCTGCCTTGAATCACACTATCACTTTGTGTACATTCATCTTAAACCAAAAACTGGTTTATCATGGTGGTAGGGTGAGATTTACTGCAAAGGACCGCAACCTAAATACTGCTAAGGACTGGCACTGAGAATTCCTTCTGGCAGTCCATGCTCCATATTTGATTCCATATTAGATAACATAAGAGAAAAATCAATGTATTGTTTTCCTGGTGCCTTTTTATGAAATAAACTCTACTTCTAGGTTGAGTAACTCATGGGAATTATACTACACACAGCCTTACCACTGAGACATAATATACAGTAAAAGCTGTAGCAAAATATCCCCTGCCCTTTCCTGGGAAAGTGCCACAAGTGCTGCTTATATACATTGTTTAGAATATTTTACAGTAACTGACTTCTTAGCAAGTTTACAAGCTTGGCAGTGCACTTTATTCCTTTAGACATGTCTCAGTTTGAAAACTCTGGTCTAGGTCTTGTGGAGCCATCTTACTAGTCTCTAAGTGGGCGACTGGGGAGATATGACCTAGGGCATTGCTGAACATAAGTGCTGAACTTGTTCCAGGAGCTTTACAACTAAACAAAGACCACAAATGCTACAGTAAATGCCTTAAAAATGAACAAACATGTGATGTACATGGTTAATGTAATGGTAATCAGAGGCAAAAAAAGTTATATCCCCCTAACGTACAATACACATAACATGAAAATGAAAATTCCTTTGAAATCTCTTCTTTTTTTTGCTCATGTTTTTTTCATATACAACAATTCCCCTTTTTACATTAAAGCTGCATATTGCCAGGAAAACAAAACGGCTATAACTATAGATGCTTAAAAGGTATCTGTGGTCTCCATTGTGCTCTATATTTAACAGATATCTGGATCTTAAGTTATAGGCTTGTAAAGTTACAGTTCCTGGTCTGTCCTTGTCTGTCTGAATAAAGATAGGTACACACGATCGGTCACGGACGCAAAAAGTCACCATACAATAATTCGGCCTGACACTGAAATGACGGTCGGTCAGGCCGAATTATTGTATGGTGACTTTTTATGTCCGTGACCGATCGCCGACCATTCATTCGTCCAAATTGGATGAACGAACGATTGGACAGGTCGGAAAATCAGCACTGAATAAAGCCTGCATTTCCCCTAGTGGTGGATAGGCACAAGTGAGTGTTTTAAGAATTTTAATATATGGCAGTGTCATTTTAAACTGATTTTTTACAGAAATCTTGTTCTTAACCTATTTATTTTTTGTTTTTGTTTTTAACCTTACCCATACCCCCAAGCGCAAGCAAGAAACTTTTAAAGCTTTTTTAAATAAAGGCCACTTGTATGGAGACCACAGTTCCCCTTTAATGAGGCCTGTGAGGAGGACACTGAAGTTTAATAAAAATTGAAGGATCAGAGTTAGGGCTAGGCCACACTAATCGGTTTTAACACACAATACGATTAATATCTGCTAGGAACTGAGCAGAGGAGGGTGGAACACGTGAAAATACCACTAGATGTTGTGCCATGAACTCATTGTGAATTGGTCTGCCCATGCTCTTATTGGAGCACATGTGATCACCATTTTTAGTACGATTCGCATGTGTGATACCCGAATATTACAGGGATCACAGTGCAAGTGGTCAGTAATGCACACAAAACTCACACGCGTGTGCTTTCGCGTGCGCTACCATCTGCTCTAGTGTGGCCTCACCTCCAATTTGTCTTCAGCTTGGAGCCTTATTCTATTCCCAGGGACTCTGTTTTCTCTAAATGTAACATCAAAGAGAAAATTACTGTTCTATTTTTAGCATTTACCTAAAGAGCAATATCGAAATACTGTACTTGCCTTTTAGAATCATTTAAACATCAGAACCTTAAATTAACAGACTCAAACCCCACTGAGACCAACTCAGCCTTTCTTGTGCAGAAGATGAAACAAAAAGTGGTTATTATCATTAGGTAACAATGTTATTGTGTAACTGTCCTAGAAAGTGCTTTAAGCATGCCTGAGCGTCGGAAGGTCTCTAAAGCAACTAGTTGAGTTCCAGTAACAGAGTTTGTAAAGGGGAATATTTTAATAAAGCTCTACAAAGGACAGCATAATTACGACACAGATAACATGCACATTGGTTTATTTAAAATGAAAAATTACACTTCCAATCCCCTTCAGAATTATTGTTCTCACAGAATGTGGAGTGTCATCTCTTTGGAGTTAGGTAAGAAAAGTGTTGCGAAGCGACTTTAACCAGTTTTATTAGTTCAAACAAATGTTCTACATTCATATCAAATATTAATTATTTAGCGCTACTTATTTTATGCAGCTAAATTCGGTTGCCTATTTATAAATCTACTATACAGTAAAGCCTGCATATCACTTGCAGAGTGTGATCCCCCAATTCAGCAACTCAGACAAAGGGCCTGGGCTCCCTGTGCTGCTATAAACATATGTGCTATACATCCCTCAAGCAATGTCACCTCCTCAACTTATAACTATTAAATACATGATGTACTTTACCAAGTGTGCACTTATTTCCCCCCCTGTCTCTTCCTTCTAAGCCAAACACACACCTGCACGTAACAAATACTATACCCACATGTGTACACGGGCAACGCCGGGTACAACTGCTAGTCATGAATAAAGTGATGTTACTGGTGGGATAAGCTAAAGCCAATCGATAATCTTTTCATTGGTACCATCACAGTCTCACAGCACATGAATGGCAACATGTAGAACCTGGTATTGGGCGTCTACTGCACACACACTCAATATGTTTTCTTTTCTCTCTGTTACTCTTACTATGAAAAGTACCACTGTAACATGATTTATCATAGACAATGGACAGATCACAGGGCTACATTAATACCCATGTGGGTGATGGTGCATGCATATATTAAAGGGTATGTCCACCCTTTCAAATTTTTTTTACATATAGTAGTTCCCCCCCAGCCCCAACCGCTATAATAAAATCATTAGAAACTCCCCCGATCTTTGCTTACCTTACCTCTTTCCTCCGCCGCATTGTCCCGGCCCTCTGCTTGCACAGAACTGCAAGCAGGGGGCGGGACCAGCAGCCACATCTGTGATTGGCTGAAAGGCAGGCAATCACGGACCCGGCTGCTTACAATGCCGGGGGAAAGAGGTAAGGTAAGTAGAGTTCAGGGGAGTCTCTGATAATTTTATTATAGCGGTTGGGGCTAGGGGGGGAAGCACTAACATATGGCCAAGGGGTTTCACGCTAGGGGGAGGGAGACCAAAACGGGATGGAGAGGGAGGGGGGGAGGGCTCTTCTGCACATGGCAAAATTCTCCTAGAGGAGAGACAGGAGGCAGAGTCCTATATGAACTCTGCAGTACTCCTGGTGGGCAGTTTTTTGGACTTTGGGGGGGAATCCAGGAGAACCATTTGGAGCTGGGATGTAAGGTAAGGATTTTACTACACTACACAGTGGGGCCAGTAGTGGGGGGGATTATAGTTTTGGGGTGGACATGCCCTTTAAATTATAATGTATACTATTGAAAGATAAAGATAAACAGCACACAAAGCAAAGCTGCAATACTGTGTGTTCCAGAGTGTGCCTCTGTCCATTACTCTATGTACAGCAGAGATCCCTATAATATCTATACTATTAATATCACTTAAAGGAAAAAAAAACTTTTGAAACATTTCACATGAATTTCCTTACTTCTTGCTCACTTCATACATGCAAACCCTAGGTACCCCTAGCAGGGAAACAAATGCAGTACAATACAAGGTAGGTGCATAAGTTCCCATCTTCCATATAATTAAATCTTTTGTAGGCAAATTTTCTAAAATTCCATTTTGAACATTATAGTATGTATGTATGTATGTATGTATGTATAATTTTATTTCTATAGCACCACTTGGGTACGCAACGATGTACATTATAAAAAACAACCTGTATCCCATATTACATTAGCATTTCTATAATTTGGTTTAAAATCTTGGAATCATATCTTAAAAATAAAACACATGATTTATATATAAAATTTATCTAAAATGACACATTATGGGGAGGCTGAGTGTGTATGAAGGGTGACAGACAAAATCTCCATGAATTATGTTTTTTTATTAAAAAATTCAGGTTGTAGAATGTTATAGATTCTGAAATTTACATAGTTTACTGTGTTCACCACTAGAGATGGGCGAACTCACTGAAATCCATTCTGTTTGCAGATTTGTGAATTTTCGGAAAAATTTGAAAAATCAAAAATAACAATTGAAGTCTATGGGAGTTAAAAATACCAAAAGTTTCACCTAAAATGAAGGTATAAATAGTAGAGATGGACGAAACTGCTAAAATCCGTTCTGCCTGTGGATTTGCGAATTTTCTAAAAAATTCGAAAATTTGAAAATCTGCGTAAAAACCCATTAAAGTCAATGGGAGAAAAAAATCCGCACAGATCCGCGTTCGATATTTTTTGAAAAATTCGAGTTTTCAAGGAATTTTTCGAAAATTTTGCAAAAAATGATACAGTAACTTACTGTAAATGGCTCTGGGACCTCAGAAATGGTCTGGGGAACAGGCGAATGTGATTGTAACCAATTCTGATTGAAAAAGAATCTTATTGGTTAGTATACCAATCAGATTCTTTCTAAAATAATTTTAATGTATCCAATCAGAATTGCTTACAATTGAAGGTGAAGTTTTAAAACCCTAAAGCTTGAAGCCTGTTATTTGCAGTGTATATGTTTTCAAGGACATGCTGAAAGGCCGCTGACGTGGAGCTCCGCTAACGGAGGGGGTAGGTGACCGCTCCTCTATTTTCTGTATAGGAGCGCTAAAGTCTGGGAACATGAATTTGAACGTTCGATAATTAAGTCTAGTCCATCTCTAGTCATGAACTTCCTACTATGCTTCTTCAGAAATCCCCCCCTTAACAATCCTGTGCTTGCCCCTGGATTTAGAGCATTCCAATGGGCAAAAGGCACATACAGCGCTAGAAGTGCCCTATAATGGAGGGGCTACATAGCACTGGCTGGCGCATCATTTTGACATCCATATCACTGTCTTGGTCCTCCAGAATTGGTTTGTTAATTAACGAACATTCAGCGTTAATTTACTGCCGCGGTTGTACATTATCAATAATGCAATGTATCCCTAAACTGCAATACTGTGTGTTTTTAAATAGGGTCCCTAGACCTCTAAAAGGCCTAACACTAAATTTGTCCAAAAAACTTATGGGGGGGGGGGTGTTTAGTCCTCTAAAGGACTTTTAGGTCCCAAATTGTGTGAATACAGGAGTGGTTAACAACAAGTGCTAATCCACCACACTAAAATTCACACACAGTAAGCTTCAAAAGGATGGAAAAAACTCTATAACTCCTACACTATCAGGTCTCCACTAAACACACTTTAACACACTGACAAAGTGGCACCTGTCTAGCTGCCTTTTATACCCATGGGGTTGGCACGGGTAAAAACAGCTGCCATTGGTGAATTTAATACATGAAAATCTTCGAAAATGTTCAAAGGTGAGTTCGGAAAATCCGCGGATTGGCAGATCTCGGAGATCTGCCATGGAACCAGGTTTGGTTCCACAATCCGGTCCATCTCTAGTTAGTATGCCAATCAGAATTGGTTACAATAAGATTAGAATATAATTGTAACCAATTCTGATGGGAAAAGAATGTGATTGGTTGGTATACCAATCAGATTCTTTCTGAAAATTCTGATTGTAACTAATCAGAATAGGATTCTTTTAGAAAGTTCCCCAGACCATTTCCCAGGGCCCTTTACAGCAAGTTACTGTATCATTTTTGCCAAATTTTCGAAAATTCTTTAAAAATTCGAATCTATTCGAAATTTCTTAAATTTTAAAAATGTCACAATTTTTCGAAAATTTTCGAACGCAGTTCGGAAAAAATTTGGAAAGCGGAATTCCGGAAAATCCGAGAGATCCGCAGTTCGCGGATCTCGGAAATCCGCCGCGGATCTGAAACCGGCCAGTTCCGAGAACTGGCCATCTCTAATAAATAGCAATGGTAACTAACTGTAAATGGAACGGGGACCTGGGAAATTGTTTGGGGAACACGTATCAATGCCCAAAATGTTTAAAAAAAACACACGAAATCCTCAGTCCGAGTTCCGGCAGATCCGTGAAATCTGCTTCAGAACCATGTTTTGGTTTGGATTAGGGTCCATCTCTATTGACCACTCTTTCTAATTATTATATAGGTTTTACAACATACATTTATATTATGACTGGAAAAAAGCAGACAGGTAAAATGATTTATTTGAATTTGAATAAAACATTGGTGCATTTAACTTATTCAGCCACTCAATATTTAGGTCAATAATGCTTCACTCACCTGGATATCCTTCTTCCAGTTTCTCTCTTTATAGTTACTCATCTCACACAACGTTCTCTCACACATGCTGTTGCCCATTCCAATGGGATTTCTAGGTATTGATGAAACATGATTCAGACTCCATTTAAGATATGATGGGAAAAACAGGTAGGTGATTAAAATTCATAAAAAACAGTTTTCACATATGGGGATAAAGTAAAACTGGAGGTTCCCTCTGCTTTTTCTTCTATATTTATTACTGAGGATTGTGAATGCATGTAGAAAACAATGAATATTTCAACCACTACATCTATAAATATTAGCGTTGTACCAGTGTGTATGTGATTGTATTTGTGCATAGTTGTGTGGTAATTGTATTTAGTACTCAGTTTTAGTTGGCTCTATTAGATATGGTACCAAATAGTTACCATGAATGTAAAAGTCGGGTCTTCACCAGAGCCCTCGATGGAGGGTAGGACCCACTGCTGACATCCATCAGCAGTGGGTCCTACTATTACTAGAGATGTAATGTGGGTTCGAATAGAACCCAGTTTCGAATCGAATCTGAGGGTTTCGGAACTCCTAAATTTCACAGAACCCGGATTTTTTGAATTTTCGATTTTTATAGAAAATCAAAAGTAGACAATTTTCGAAAATCGAAACTCGAAAACTTTCCGAAATTTTCAAAAATTTGAAAACGGAATGAAACTCAACATTTTCGAAGATCTCTAGTTATTACATGGCGTGAGCAATGAGAGGAACCTCAAATGAAAGGCGTAGTCAAATTAAGCTAAATGTCAAGGGCTGGCTGCATTTAAAGGGCATGTCCACCTTTAGAACAACTTTTAGTATGTGATAGTTATAGCTTCCCCAGCCCCAAACGGTATAATCTTAATGTCAGAAAGTCCTTTGATAGTTACTTACCTTCCCCCTATCCTTCGCCGCATTGCCCCGGCCCTCTGCTTGCACTGGGAGAAACAGCCAATCACGGACGAGGCTACCGGCAGTTCAGAAAGGCGGGGGAAGGAGGTAAGGTAAGTAACTATCGGGGGACTTTCTGACAATAAGTTTATAGCGGTTGGGGCTGGGGAAGCTATATCTATCACATACTGAAAAGGTTTGGAGCTAGGGGGAGGGAGAAAGAAACGAGTGGGAGAGGGAGGGAGAGGGAGGCCTGCAGTGCGCATGGCATAATTCTCTCGGAGGGGAGACAGGAGGCAGAGTCCTATATGGACTCTGCTATCCTCCTGGTGGCCACTTTTTTGGACTTTGGGGGGGGGGATTACAGGTGAACCATTTGGAGCTGGGATGTAAGGTAAGGATTTTATTACACTACAGAGTGCGGTCAGTAGTGGGGGGAATTATAGTTTTGGGGGTGGAAATGCCCTTTAAGAGGAATCAGAAACTAGCTTAAAGGTAAAGGTAGGTTTCATTCAGAAACAGAGATCAGGTGACGTCCGCTAGACAGGCTGTGAAGAATCCAAGTAGACCAATAATAGCCAAACACGTCATTAAACAATAGCAATATACAGCATCAATATGCACCAGGCGACATGCTTAACACATCACTAAAATTAACATCATGACCTGTGGACCTGACAGCTAAATTCCCCTCCTTTCTGGATGCTTTTCTTTGGCTAGTGCACAGTAATTGGTTTTAGTCTTCACAAAGCTGTTAATTCTATTGATCACCTCATTTATATGTAGGTGATGAATATGTTATTTTTAATCAGGGCATAGGGATCTAGATTAAGTGTTTTGCAGGTGGAGATTCTTTTAATTTTTCTAAAGAGGATAAAGGAATACGCAGGGTGAATATTCAGGTGAGATCAGGAAATTTGGCAGGTTTACAAATAGGGGACTATGAAACCATTCCTCAAGCATAATTAAAGTTACTCCTTATGGAAGTTCTATTGACTTGGACAAAATATTTATACAAAAAAAGGCTGATCTACATTCATTACTACATTCATGCTACAACACAACATTATAAATAATATTCCCTCAGTGCCTTTACAGAATAAAACAAACTGAACAAAATATTAGTTTTAAAATTAGAAATAAATACAAATTTAATAAATGAACTAGAGACCTTTTTAAAATGCTCTTTCTGACAGAAACAAATCAAGTTATTTTTCAGAAATAGATTTTACAAATAATGAAATAGAATTTCACAAGATACGTACAAATGCTACATAACCAATTAAGGACTCAGAAACGAATACAAGTAATAGAAATCGGTTTGTTTTTGGTGCTGCAAAATGTGCAATATTCTTGCCCAAGAAATATATACTTTTTTTTAAATGAAACATTTAAGGGTTTATCAGGCAGTGGTAAGATTTTCCTACAGTAGTTCAATTCCCCAGTGTAACCATCCCAAGTTAATGCTTCTAATACTCTGACATCTGAATGATGCCTTGAGGGCCTCGGTAAATATTCCTGGCTGGGGGCTCTGCCCTTTGGCAATGATGTATTCTCTGGAAATTGGCATGTTACATAAGTTTTCTAAGCAATACATATCTCATCTTGTCACTTGTAATTCTGCAGTGACAGAAGGGAAATAAAATGTCTATAATGAAAATGTGTCGAAAAAAAAAATCTTAGTGATTGACGCCATTTCACATAGAGATGTCCATTAGTTATTAGCGAAATGATTTTTGCAGAAAGAAGTGGCTTTGACAGGCTTGTGCAAAAGGGCAAATGTGATGAAAAAAGTTACAGCAAACATTTTCAAGACAATATTCTTATATTCATGGGACACCAGATATTTTCTCTCAGTATCAGGAGTTATCAAATGCCAATAGCATGTACATTAAAAACAAAACCATCTCCAGGGATGCTTATATCTTAATCTAGACTACACACAACTTTGGCATCATTTATCAAATGAGACTGTATATGGGGAAAAGTTGGTAATCTTTTCTTATTAAGTGCTCAGTGGGCAGCGAGCAGGTAGCCATAGTGTTTCTCTGTTATTTCCCCACACCTGCTCAGTAAATTCCATAAATGAATAGCCAAGGGAAATCTCTAATTGATGCATGATACTACCAATATTTTATAAAGTATAGACAAGAAGAGTGATAGTAATAAGAAACCAAGATGAAGGGGATTTCGGCAGGTGATGCTTTTTTGGCCAAATTAGTGCAAAACCCATGCTACACGGTGTACTATTGGGTTAGCATGGGTTTTTCACTTATTTCGCATTAGCTGCACCATTTCCCAAAAATTTTGGAAATGGCACAATGCCACCTATTCAAGATACCTTGTAGCGTGAAATTTAACACCTATTAAATGGAAGGGTAAGTATTACCTGACAGGATCCCGCAATGCAGAAAGTCTTGCAAAGTGGTTTACAGCATCATGGGGATTGTGCTCAAAATGTACGCTTTGCCTTTCTACATTAGCCCAACAGTGTAAATGATATATGCTGTATGTAATATTTTTACATGGAACTGAGCTTTTAAATTTTGTATTGGGAAAAACAATTGGCCAGGCTAATGGCTGAATTAAAGGCAACATTAATATTATTTATTACTGCTAGTGCCAGTATTACTGGAAGTATGGATTAATGATCATTTTCTTGTCCTAAATATGTGTAATGTGAAATGTAAAAAGACAATATGGCTGCCTGCTCGCTTTTAATCCAGAACACAGAATGAGGTAAGATTGGCAGTTTTTTCAGATTCAGGGGACATATAAAGCTAATGCTGTGTTTGGACACACGTATGAAGAACAATGAACATGACTAACAATGTTATAATTCAGGCACAGTTTACATATGATAGCAACACAGAAAGAAAGCACAGCAACCCACCCGGCAGACAATCACATCGTAGACTCCAGGCAAGTAAAACCAACAAGCTTTATTGTGTCCTACAGAAACATCGGCTCTTAGAGGTTAAACAGATAGACTGGACCTGACACGTTTCGTGTCACTATAGACAATTTATCAGAGGTGTTTCCCTATGGAGTACAGCATCCTATTTACCCACAATTCTCTGTGAGTAACCAATCACAAACTCTCATCCATTAAATCAGATAACCTAAGCTGGAGGGGAATAAAAATTTACCCCCTCCATATTAAGAGAAAGAAGGGAGAAACTGGGAAAGGGGAAAGATTTGAAATACACATATTAATATCACGATATAACATACATAAATTAATGCATAGAATGCTTAAAAAAACACAAGCCCTTCTCCCATATACATGTGAATAAAAATATGGTATTATAGGAAAAAAACACATTCATTGGAAACAATCTAGTAGAAGTAAACCCATACGTAGCATTGTGAACCAAACCCTAATTAGGTAGATACAAATGTATTACAATAATATCAAAGTCTCTATATGGATGTTGTATTTTATAACATAGTAAACACAATGTTAAATATAATAATAACAATGTCAAAGATAATATATCCATTGTAAATACAGTGGTATCATATGAAACATGTTACTTCCCACTCCCTATTCAAACCATTGGGAAATTTAGTTTTTAGTTCTAGGATCCACCACAGTTCCTGTTTTAGGACACCCCTAGGACCTGTAAGAATGTATTTTATTTCTTATATAGCGCTACATATTCAGTAGGGTTTTACAATTATTTATTCAATTCACATCTAATCACTTTATGTTCACATACAACCTACTATTGTATTGTCTTTATGATTGTGGGGGAAACCGGAGTGCCTGGAGGAAACCTACGCAAGCACGGGGGGAACATACAAACTCCTTGCAGATGTGTCCAAGGGTGCAATCGAACTCAGGACCTCAGCGCTGCAAGGCATCAGTGGTAACCACTGAGCCACCGTGCTGCCCACCTTTGGTGACCCTCCCTATTCCCAGAAACCGTACATCATTTACTAAATGGCAGTCCCTGGCATGTAGACTGATTGCTGATCTATGGTCCCTATTAGCTATAGAATATAGATGTTCGTAGACCCGATCTTTCAACCTACATTTAGTTTGGCCAATATACTGAGTCCCACATCCACAAGTGGCAAGATGCACCACATATGTGGTATTACAGTTAATAAGTTGTTTTATCTTTTAAGATCTTCCCGTTATATGACTGTAAAATGTATGAAAAATTGAATAGGTCTCTGAAAGACTGAACAGGTCCTACATTGGGATCTGCCACATTTTTAACATCCCACAGTATCTAGCCAAGTCCCTTGTTGGGATATATTCCTCGTCTGGGATATCATACTAGGAGCAACTGCATTACCCTAGCTCTCCTATAACTGATTCCAGGGCTTGTAGGTAGAATTCTGTGTAAAAGAGAAGTGAATACGTTGTTATAAAATTCAAATCAAAATTGCCAGTTCTTTTAGGACCAACGTTGATCTTACGTTCCTTAAATAGATATTTCCTGTCATATAAAATGGCTTTATCATATGCCTGTTTAATCAAGGTTACATCATAAGACGATCTACCAGACGATCCCATAATAATCGCCTGTGTTTGAAATGTATCCCATGTAGAGAATATGTGGCGGATTCTTAAAAATGTACCCGTGGGTATTCCATTCACCAATGGACATGGATGTGCTGAGCTATAGCGTAGCAGTGTATTTCTCCATAGATGTAGCGCCGCCCCCACCATCCCATGTACAAATTAGCATAGGGCGGTGAGAATTTCGCACCCATGGCTGCGCCACACCCCTGGAGGTAATGAACCCCATTAAATAAGAAATTATTTGTCAGAAAATATTCCAATGATGTCAAAAGGAATTGCTTCTGTACAGATGTGTATTATACTCATTTAACCAGAACCAAATGGCTCTAAATCCTAGATCATGAGGTATACATGAGTACAAACTTATCACGTCAAAAGTCAGCAACCAATAGTCTTTTTCCCATTTTTTTTTCAGGCAATCTCCTGTATTCCTGAAACAGACAACCATGGGGAACATAAAACTATCTACATATTCAGATAATTTTGCATTAAGACATCTGATGCCCAAACTAATCGGTCTACCTTTAGGATTATTCAATTCTTTATAAATTTTTGGTCAGAAATGGAAAATGGGCATCGATGGGTATTCTACAGATAAATATTCAAATTCACTTTTGTTGAGAATACCCTTTTCCAGCCCCTCATCTAGAAGGGATAGGATCCTTTTATTGCATTGTGCATCACATTTCAATTTGGTATATGTTTTAATGTCTCCTAGTTGTCTCATTGCTTCGGCCTCATAATATGACCGATTCAACATCACAACAGATCCCCTTTTATCTGATTGACTAATGACAATATTTGTATTCTTTCTCAAATTGTTTACAGCCACTCTATGTCTATTGGACAGATTACCCACACAACCTTTTCTTCTAGAGCTGTCCGCTAAAGTAGTGAGACTTAGATGAAAGATTAGTATGTACAATATTAGTAGTGTCATTATAACTGGGGTCAGAAATCAGTGATGCAAGGTCATAGGCTAAACACACATCCTCAAATGTTGTGACTTTATATGACTCATTCTTACATGTTCCTTGTGTGACTCCAGAACATTCAATTTCATTAGCAGGTAAAATATCAGGAGTATCAAAATAGGAAAAATGTGTGTCAGGCACAAAGTTCACTTCCAAGTCCAGTACCTCCAACTCATATTTGGTTAGTGAATAGTCAGATAAATAGATAACATTATGTACAGAAGAATCATCGTTACAGTCCTTCAGTTGTGCCCCGATTTCTTGCGATGAGGAGTCTTTTTGCCGGATTTGATTTGATCTCCTCCTTTTTCTTGTCCGTCTGTGTTTTTTCTCCCCAACTTGGCCCTGGTCCGAGTGTATCTTCGATCCCCGTCCTGGCTTTTGCCTAATTCTCCATTCAATTCATCAGAGCTCAATTCCATATCTGTAAAGGAAACAGTTTTGATAGACCCATTGTCAGAACTATTGCTGGAATCTTAATCATTTCGGTCGGTGACCCGTTTCTTATTATATCTTTTTTTCAAAATTGATTTGAAGGGGGTTTTAGACTGAGGACGCATGTAGGAAGATCTTTTTATATATATTATCAGGTTCATAATCCTTTTTATTTCTGGAAAACATTATCTTTTTAATTTCCATTATTTTGTTCTCCAATTTATCCACCTGATTCTCAACCTTTTGCACATTATCCTTCCAATGATCGTCACCCAGGGATGCCCTGAGTTGTTCAGACAACTCCGTAAATTGTTTTTGAGTCTCTATAAAATGTTCATTGTACAAATCCACTAAAAGTTGCATCAACAAAATGGAGGATTGGTTAAGTATTTTGTTCTTTCTGTCCATAAAATCAGTGGGTATCTCAACCAATATTAGGTATCTTGTAAAACAGTTTACATCTGATGATTGGAGACTTGAGCAGTTTAAATGAAGTGTATATTCAGCATATACAGAATGAAAGTTTAGGTGAGTCCATGATGCTATTGATGCTATTAATAATGTAACTATGTATTCTATTGCAATTGCTTCTTGATAGAGACAAAATAACACCCCGTTATCATGTGTTATTCCAGACATTCATATTTTAGAATTTTATTCAATGTATCTTTGTATCTCAATTGTCAATTGTTGGGTTTACAAAATGACCCAAAATGCATCAGAAACACCATTCACCACTTTGTAAAATCAAACCTTAAAAGATTTGGAATTTCTCTTTGTCCGTCTCCATTGTCCAGATGGTGCCCATGCATATAACCCCCTTGCCTGTATGTTTGTCTATACAGATACACACTCTATTATCTTAGTCGGTGCTGAGCGGTGTGATATTCTCCTTTGGGTGTGCTATCTTTAATAAAATGGAAAACTCATAACATTTTGTAACAGAGATCATATTTCTGTTATGTCATTAATTCTCCTCTGAATCCCATAGCCTCAAAGTATGTTTAGCCGTATCCATTAATCTCACTTTATTAACTTGAATTATGTCTAAACCTTACCACTATTGATTTAATCCCCTTCTCCTTTCTTCAATCCTACCACATCTTATTGTGAAATATACCTTTCCAGAAAAACCCAGATTCTTAAATAAATTGAAACCCCCCCCTCACACACACACACCCACCCCTGTGGAGCAATTCCTTTTTTTTTTCCTTCCTCTGGATCAGCTGTAAGGTAAGGTTAATATGTAGGGTATATAGTTTGGACGAGATGGATGTATGTCTTTAATCAACCTCAATTATGATGGTTACTATGTTACATATTGTGTTATTGACCCCCTTTTCAAATTTGTAAGTACCCTAATTCTAGGGTGTACTGCCAATGGGGTTGGGTGACATTTAGGGGTGTAATTGCAGGGGCCCAGCCCCCCCCCCGCAAGATTGGAGGTGGGTCCTTGATACACACCTCTCCCAAGAAGATCCACAACCAGCTGTTTTTAAACAGGCAAATGGTAATGTTGTTATACCATCCTTATTGGAAGAGGTTGTAAGAATTTTAAGATGGCCATAAAAGCAATACTTTAAAGGGCATTTTCTCCCACTAATTATAAAATAATTTATTTTATAATCTATAATATCACCAACCAAGCTGCAAACCCACAATAATTAGAAAGCTGGCAGATGTAGGATTAACCTGTTATGGAAAACCAGAATTTCAAAAATCACATAGAAAATATAAAATGGAAAATTCTAAAACCTAATTTGAAAAGTAGAAATTTGAAATTGAAAATGACATAGAAAATTCGAAAATCATAATCGGAAATAATAAATGTTCTGGTTCAAGTTTGAAACAGATTTTCGAATTTCAGTTCCGAGGAACTGCTAATGGAACCGCCAGTTTCAATTATCTCTTCAAATTACACATGATAATATATTCTTAGGCTGGGTACACACATGCAGATATTTCCGGCCTTGGATCAGTTAGTCGGCTGGAAATATCTGATGGTGTGGGGCGGCCGGGCGCAACCGAGCTTGGCCGACCGTTTGTCAGAATCGAACAAACAAGCCCATTGGTAAATCCCTATGGGACTACATGATTGGTCGCGCGCACTGTCGACTGCTGCCACTATTGCCTCAACCAACATTCATTTGTCCCGGCCGAGCACTCGGTCAGGACAAAAAATAGCCAGTGTGTACCCAGCCTTACTTTTATCTAGAGAAGTTCGAAACTGTTGAGTTTTGTTCCGTTTTCGAACTTTCGAAATTTTCGAAAGTTTGAATTCGGACCCATTCAAGTCTATGGGAGAGTGATAGTTTGAAAAGTCCGAGTGATTTACAGCTAATCTAACAGTGGTAACTTACTGTAAATGACTGTGGCACCTGGGAAATGGTCTGGGGAACATGTCACTATCACCAAAACTTGTTAAAACACTTCCTGAAGTCAGGCAGGCAATTGTCGGGTTTTGCGCAAGCTACATTCGACGATAAATTCGAGGATTATCGAACGAACCTTCCTGTGTTAGGGAATGGATTATCGAAGGAACGAATGATCCTTACTGGGTTAGCGAGCGGTACATTATCGAATGAACAAACGATCCTTCCTGGGTTAGCGAACTATACATTTGAGGGTTAGTTCGGCTCGGACTATGTGGTTATTATATGGTTATTATATTACTGGGTTATTATATGACTAGGTTATTATATGGTTATTATATGACTAGGTTATTATATGGTTAATATATTACTAGGTTATTATATGGTTATTATATTACTAGGTTATTTTATGGTTATAACCTAGTAATATAATAACCATATAATTACCTAGTTATATAATAACCTAGTAATATCATAACCATATAATAACCTAGTGCCATATTTATAAATGGCCGAAATTAGCGCGTAAAATTACCGCTGCACATTGTCGCTGAAAAACAGTGATTTTTAGATAAAATTCGATAACTCGAAAAATGTGGGTTTCATGAAATCGTGAAAGTTTCGTCGGGACTTCGAAACCCTCAGATTCGATTCAAAACTGGGTTCTATTCGAACCCACATTACATCTCTACTTTTATCATATCCAGGATGTTTGCTTTAGGTTGCATTTAGGTTGTATCAGGCTTGCTTTGCACTTTGATACATGTATTACACCTATAGACATTAATGGCAACAACACTCCATGGCAAAGAGAAATAACTGAAGAATCATTCTTTAGTGTATCAAAAAAACATCAGAACAATTTATATTTAATTACTAAAAAGTGAATTCTCAAAAAAAAAAAAATGGTGTTAATTTAGCAGGTTCTTTATTATTCTGAATTTATGCTCAGTTAATGTGATAAAACATGTTGCAATGATTTAAACTGGCTTTGAATAATTTGCAATTTGGAATAAAGACATTAAATATACAGTTGGTTCACATATTGTTCAACGGGACTAAAAAGAGACTTTATGTAGTGTAAATGGAAGTGTATTAGCTATTAGCTAACATTTGTTTGTCATTACAGTACTGTTAGAAAATAATCAATTTAAAAAACATTTGCATAGTAAAACAAATATTTATTGAATTATCTAATATTTAGATACTATTATTGTTTTTATTTATGCAACTGATTGTTTGCTATTGCTCTTTATATTATCCCTGCAAACTGCTTGTCGCAAGCAACCCTTTCGTGAAAAACTGCGGTCTGCATGGATAGGACTATGGGTGGAGCTTGGGCATGGTGGGATGAAGTCTGGATGGTTCAGGTAGGAGCCTGGTTGTGTCAGGGCAGGGCCTAGCCAGCGACCCAGTAAATGCCTGGGGTGGCGCTAGTTTTACCCACAGCCTGGGGCAAGTTAAGCTTCCTTGTATTTGTGTAATTGTGTAGATCAGCAATTGTATACTTTAAATTAAAAAACTGCAAATATTGTGAGAATACTAAACACATTTAAATGATCTCTTATCTGATACTTGTATTCGGCAGCCAAGTCATGCTGGGAGTTGTAGTTTCCAAAACATCTGACGAGGGGCTCAGGTTTAACATCCCTATTCTTTGTTATCCCTAATCAACAAACACACTAAAATCTTACAATACAGAGATCCCTGTAGTTACTGCCTGTCCTTTGCTTGTCGGGCTCAAGCATGCTCAGTTTGAAATCCACCAATCAGGGAAGTGAGGGAGAAAAATAAAAAGTGCAAATTCTGTAGTAAAAGTGTTTATTCGATTTACACAGCTGTATCATTAGGATTATATCATTTTAATCAGTAATTTCTGAACTTTAGGAGGTGCCATATTCGTTATAATATTTTCTAGGAAAGTTAAGTGTGCTTGCTGAATACACTTTTGTAAATATCCAATATCTAGACATTCATTCATGAATTATTCTCTTTTCCTTGAGAGCAAAGCCAGAGAGAAAACAATGCATGATACAGTACGTCCTTCTCTATATAATAAAGCTTCATTTTTAACAATTGGAATTGTTGTGGAATATCTTAAATCTCCTTTTTTAACTTACAACATCTAATGCAACATGGCAAAATTCTACATCTCACCCAAAACAACACTTCTCCCAAATATATGAACTAGAAAGAAACAGGATACGGGGTAGTGAATATCAATTCTACTCACATTGCTATTAGACTAATTGCAATTTATTTATCTATAATATATAGGGTGAATAATATGACCATTAAAACAAAGGCCTTTGTTTTAATGGTTATATTATTCATATTAGTCAAAATGTAAAATTTAAATGCTTTAAAGCCAAATGATACAATTTGTTCATTAGTAATATGTGCGTGGAATCAATATTTGCTCCCCCCATTTGATTCTACTCTAGGAGAGAATTAAGTGGTTCTTGTTTATTGCAGAGAACAATCTGCTTTACATATATATGTAATGCTAAGTACACATAGTACTGATAAAGCTCTGATACTGTCGGATCCAACGGTATCTGGCTTTATCGGCACTGTGTATGGCGGTTTTCCCCAATGAGTCCCTAGCTGGCGAACGTTCTGGAAATAACTGACATTTTCAGTATAGGGGAGTCAGCCATGGCTGAGGGAAACACAAAGTCCCAAGCATTCTCCCTATACACAACATATACACAGCTTGGGGCTGTGTGTAGCCTGATCTTTGAAAAATCTTGCAGATCCTGTCTGTCATTTAAAAAAAAAAAATCTGTCCTGTGTGTACCCAGCTTTAGTAGCAGTAGACATGACAGGGAGACTAGTTACATAAAGCCAAATGCTTCTCAATGGATCTGGGTTCAGAACACTGTGGCACTTGGTTTCTTCTAGGTCCTGAAGTACAGGATTCTAATGTTTCCTAAAAGAAAGGAATCTATATGGACTGTCTAGAACTGACTTGATGTTATTTGAATTTAGACTGTAGAAGAGGACAATAAACCAGTCAAGCAATCACATCTAAATAAAAGTACGGTAATGCTATAATGGCAAATGTTTACAAAGAAGTTGAAATCCAGATCAATAAACACTGAAGCCAGACTAAACAGACAAACACTAATAAAAGCCAAAAAAACAAAACAAAAAAATACTAGCACCAGCAAGGCATGATTCACAAAAGAATTACCCCAATACAGATAAACCAACTGTGTGCATGAGACTGTACACGCACCAGGGTTTCATAGTAATTAGTTTCATTGACATCAACTGGTAAATTAAGATCCATCACAGGTGACAAGATAATTGTGCTACCTGCCATGTCTGTCCCTTGAGACCACACATGTTTGCAAGTTCTAGGTCAACAATGGCATCACCATTGGTACTTATGTAACATGATTTTATGGCAAAACAAATTTCAAAAACTGAAGGACCAACATTGGGATATTATATGTTCATTGGTGATACTAACCTCAAGGTGTTGTGGAGTTGTGGAGTCGGTGGAGTCAATGCCAGCAATGTATATATTTTATTCCATCTATAGTTGGCAAAATGGAGAAGTACTACAAATCAGGAAACTCCTAGTTCAGGACTGGTTCCTCCTTCTGTTAAAGGATTATGGATTTATGAGTCACTAATAGGAAAGGAATAATGGTCGGTCAACCCAAAATTTCTTCTGGTGTGTACCTAGCCTTACTCACAGCTTCAGACAATCATACTGTATACAAAAGACAAATAGAACCCCTATAGACTGTACTTATAAAAGGAAAACTGTGTACACCAGTCTAGATTTTAATAGGTGTTTATTAACACATAAAAAACACCATGTAACGTTTTGGTAATATAACATGGGTCTGACGAAGGTACTAGTCACAAAAATGTTATTTGGTATTTTTTACGTGCAAATAAAAGCCTATTAATGTCAAGACTGGTGTGCACAGTTTTCCTTTTCTATGCTTATAATTTGTTTGCCACAAGCCTGCAGCACACAGCACCTGTCTCTTGCCTTGAGTGTGCAGGATCATCTTCTGTTTTTTATAGACTGTACTTGGGTACATTTCTACAAATACTTTTTGTCATTCTAAAAGGTATTAGATTCATAACAAACTTTCTGTATAAAAGCATTGTAATGACATTGACTGTCTGCTTCTTCACATGGTTAAATATGGAGAGAGAATAGCTAATTTCCTTTCTACTTTCTTCTTTTCGACACGAGCATTACTCAGCAGGTAACTACACAAAAACTCCTGTCTGCATGTGTGTCTTTTGACAAAATGTACTTTGGTAGTTCACATTTATTCTTTAGTTTCCTAGGAAGTAGCTTAGTTTCATGGAGTCATTTGCCAAGAGGGACAAAAAATATAGGGTATAAAATGACATCCTACTTCTCTGATGTGCTTCCTACTAGTTCATACTATATATCCCACTTGGAACATAAATTCTGTCTGACTCGTGGATATCTGTCTAAGAAAGCAGAGCAGGCAGCAGGCTATCTATCATTTAAGCTTTTATCACCATCAAACAGAGTCTGTATTTGCTAACGCTTCTCTACAGAATGAGGAGTTTCTTTCCTAGGAAGCAATTTTACTTTTGTGTGGGACAGCACATGAAATAATGGTGTACACTGACAGTTTGAGTTAGAGAATGGTATTTTTACTTTCCTATCTTCTTAAAAAAGAAGCTTATGTTTAAATCACAGACATCCTCTAGAATGGACATATGAATCCCTTGAGTGCCTTTATGCAGAAATATCTCTACTATTAGAAAAGATGAAAATAGATCTCTAGAGGGTTTCTGCAGAATCCCTTAAACAGTTGGAAAAATAAAAACTAAGTCAAATGCCAAGGCTGTAAAAGCATAAAATTAATATAAAGGAAGCAGTGTGGCAAAAAAACAAGCTGAACTTCTAAGGACTGCAAACAAGTAAAGCTTATCAATTATTAAAAAAGTGCTAAAACATTCCATAGCGCTGTTCAGTTGTGTAGAAATAATTAGACAAAAAATGGCAGAGGGTACTGCAAACTAACAAAATATGTAGGCCCAGTTAGCCTGCTATCTGCACAATGAATGCTTTTGTTGTGATAAATTGCTGTTGGGTATTGTAATATTAACAATATTGTCTATGGAAAGAAATATTTGCAAAGCCCCTCCGTTCCCTTCCCAAAGCATTTTGCAAAATGCATTTCTATCTTAACCACAAGTACTTTACTTCCTGTACAGGACAATAACAAGGTACATTTTTTGGTAGAGGACCTCACAGTGTTAGATGTCTGAACAAGGAAAACAAGGTCATGATCAGGGTAGTCAGGTTAAAAGGAGGAGTTACAAAAGCAAGGCAAAAAAATAAAGAACAGCCTGAAAGAAGCAACATAGTGAACATAGTGTAAGCAGAGCACGTGGAGCAAGAAATAAATGATAGAATTTCCATCTTGAGGGGTTCCTTACAGACTTAGATCCACCTTCCCAGAAGTGGTAATTGAGAATTAAAGAACAGGACACTAGACATCCTCCAAGACCAAGCCACTTGGAAATGTGTACTCCACCCAAAGTGGGTCATGTGTTCAAGTACTTCAAGCTGGAGAGCTAGTCCAAAGAAAGCAAGTGAAAGAGCAGCACGGACGTTCATCTAATAAAATGCACATACAGACAGAAAGAAAAAGTTTGAAAAATACGTCTCCTAAAAAGGTAAATGTATAAAGCACACCTAGCTGGGCTTAAAATAATTTTGACAAGTTATTGAACTAATTGCTTTAATTTATCCGGAGAGAAGGGCAGGCTTTCTAACTCGCAATACTATGGTAACATAAAATGTAACCAATTTAAATGGATGTGCAATAGGCTTCTATTTTTTGTCTGTATTGAATATATTCAGTCACTAGTTGCACTCTGTGTGGATGTATTCTATCCTATTTCCTATTTATATATTTTGCATCCTGCAGTGCTGTAAGAATGGTCCATTCATGTTCACACATGCTATATAACATTTTGGAAGTATTACAGACCCAGTGCACATTCACCTTCTCAGAATGCAAGACAACTGCAACCCCTACCCCATGTGTAACATAAATCTTCAAAATAGGTGGTCGAGTGATTGAAGAACGGAAGGTAAGAAATAGGTCCATTACCTCCCGGTCTTCAATCGCTACTTAATAAGGCAGTTAATAGTTAATTTTTTGTGTGAACTATTCCTTTAATATATTTTTATTGTGACCCAAACATGTTACAAAAAATGTGTCACGATGTATCATAACAGTGACCTTCACAGGTGTTTATTTACCCATAAACCAAGAACACTTCTCCCATTTGAGTGTCCAATAAATAATCTAAATGAAAAGTCTTTGTCCTTTTTCATCCATCTTTCTAGTATTAATATTTGTTCATTGCTACTCTAGCTACCCTGTTGCAGTTCCTTACTATTGTGCCATAGTCTGTATCCTGTTCCAACTACACATTCTCTCACTCTATCTGTTCTTTGGCTTGCTTCACTTCTAGTTTTGGCCTGGTGTATTGTATGACACAGATAATTAGGCTTTCATAACAAAGAGCATGCTTTATTCACCAGTCAGGTAGCATACAGTGTTCTAACTAAAGTAAAATTTTCCCACACCAAGAAACTGCTTTTCGAGTCAATTGTTGAAGTGGTTCACTAACTGTTGCCATATAAGGAACAAATTCTGCAAACACTGCAACTAAACCAGGAAAACTGCGAACCTCTGTAGGGATTTCTGGATTTCGGGCCTCAGACACAGATTTGATTTTGCTATTGTCTGGACCAATACCTTTGTCTGGCAAAACATTGGCCATGAAAATCAGTTTATGTATTTGAAATTTGCACTTGTTCTCATTGAGTGTCAAGCTTATGTCTTTTAAGTGCTGTAATACTGTGCACAGTCTGTCATTGTGCTCATGTGTGGATTTGCCCACACAAACATGTCATCTGAAATATAATGTGTGTTGAATGACATGTTGATATACCTCAGGTGCACACCTCAGGTGCACAGGATATGCCGAACATCAGGCGTTTGTAACGGAAGAGGCCTTTATGGCTTATAAATGTAGTTATCCCTCTAGAAGCTGGGGATAGTTCAATCTGATGATAGCCCCATTTTAATTCCAGTTTACTAAAAATGGTTGCACCATTCATCTCATGCAGAATATCCTCAATAGTTGGTATTGTGGTATCGTGCCCCAATCACTGCTTCATTTGCAGTGGATGTTGCATCTCATATCCACACAGACTTGAATGACAGATCCTTTGGGTCCTAAAGGAGATACCCTGGGAGTGGGTCCATCCACTTGTTTAATAATATCAAGTTCCAGTAATTTAACTTAAGAGCATAATCAGACAGCATGTTGGTCAAGTTAAGTTGTTCCTTGCCCTTGAATCACAAAAAAAATCAACCCACACAGGAGATTTAATACCATTTATTTGAATAAGTAGCAAACTTTCCTTTAAGCTGAAAAAGAGCATTAGAACCATATGTATAAATCTTCTTATTGGTGGTGTGTTATTAAGGATCTTTGCTTTGCAGCATATCTCATGATGCAGAATCCAAAACATTACAAGTTGCTACTGAATCAATCAATACAGTTAAGTCAGTGTTACTGATCTTAAAAGGCAGATTTCCTATTTGAAGTGGGTCAAGGGAAAAATATTCTCAGAATCACTTGTCTCTCCTGTATCTACAGACATAAGATTAACTTTGCCATGATCATCTGTTAATAGGGGTCTGTGATTGTCAAGGATGTGGCAAACAACTGCAAAATGTCCCCTCCACAAGCATAACAGGTTTTATTTAATGTAACAGCACAGTTCTGACTCGTGTGGCCCTGTCTGCCACAGTTACTGCAGTTTCCTTACACATTTAGAATATTTTGCTGTCTTTCCCTTTATCTCACTTAGTTTGTTGTTTGCTGTGCCCTAATCTGAAGAATCGCCTGTTCCTTCAAGTATTTCAAAAATGTTCTGAACTGCTGGGACAACCAGATGCAGCAGGAGAGCCTTTTTCAATGTCAAATGGACCAGTTGTTGGTAAATAAAGATATTTCGCCATTCCTCGTCACCAATATATAATGTATGACACAGATAACTAGGCCTTCATAACAAATAGCATGCTATATTCACCAGCCAGGTAGCATGCAGTACTCTAAGGGCTAGGCCACACTAACGCGTTTTTAGTGCGTTTGGGCACGTGTTTTCCGCACACGATTGCGCATGCGGTTTTGGTTAACATGGAAATTGCGGGAACGCACAAATTACCGCAATTTCGTTTTGCATGCACCATTTTTAACGCAAATGCATGCATTTTTATAATATTAAATTACAAAAATGCAAGCACAAATGCAGCGCAATGAGGAACAACTAACAGAAATCACACATGTGATTGCGTGTGCGATTTATTGGGGCCTCAGCCTAAAGTAACATTTTCCCAGCAAGGCTGGGCCATAGCAATGTAAGAATTTGCTGCTGCTAACAGTTAAACACATTGCTTACTAAGAAATACTACACCTGGATGACCTGTTTTATTAAATTGCTGGTGTTTCGTTCCAGATTCATCCTCTGTATGATTCTCTCTCTATGCTTATGGTGGTGATTAAGGAAATAACAATTGTAATGGACCATTTCCCAGATATTCAACAACTTTTATGCTACTATATTTGGCAAAACGAACACATGTGATTGCTACTATGTTCCAGCGCTAGCTGCAGTCTGTTCTATCAACATAACCTTTACTTATAAATGGTTATCTCCAACTAGTGTGCTGGGCTTAGAAATATAGCATAGTAAACTACAAGGCTTCTATAAGAAAATGATGATCTCCCAGGTTAAAGTTCCTTTTATTATATTATTGAAAGTTGTGGGCAAATTGTATTTGGCTTAAGGGGTAAAAATCCCATTCCCCACCGCCCTGTCTTATCAGTTCTATTCAAAAACCCAGGGTAAAGACCTAAACTGCTAGGTCCAAAACCCTGGGTTTGGGCTAGAAGGCCATTAATTTAGCACAGAAGTTGCAGAGAGTCTCTTCCCATAGGCTAGGCCTGACCAAGGAAGGATCCCCGGATCAACCAAATGGCAATTGGAAAGGATACAGTTCCAATTTAGATACGTGGATGAGAACTCACCAGTTAAGTGAAAGCATGTGCATAGCTGTACTCCTGACACTGGAGCTAAAGACTGACCGTGCAAGTTATAATCAGGGTGCACACTTGATATAATAGCATATTTAATTCAAATACATAGGGAGACAAAGGGGCATACTAATAAACGGTCGCTATTTTCAGCATTTCGCGATCACAGGACATCGCAATGGCAAAGAGCAGTAATTTCGCAGGATTGATATAACCGTTTGTCTTTGCAACAAAAAGTATCGCTGTGTAGCAGTAGTATCAGCGGTACTACGGTGGATGTGCACTGACAACTTCATCTTATTCATTGCGTTAAGCCTGTTATCATGGGAAAAAAAAGAAATTGCTCTCTAGCGTTGGCCATTACCAGACCAGGGCTGCAAGCAACAATATGCCAACATTAAAGAGGAACTGTGGTCCAAAAATGACTTTAAGTAAATTGATAGGAATTGCTCTCCTGAGAGTTTTTGCTATTTATTTCCATTGTTTATTTTACATAGTTTCAAAGATATTTACATTTTTGTGTGTGATATGGCAGCAGCATCTCCAGGTCCCCTGCAGTTCCTGCTTCCTGCTCTGAAACCACGTCAGTCAATCTGCCCTGTGTCTCCTCCCCTTTCCAGCCCCCCTGGTCCCTCCCCACTTATGGACCCCATGGTCCCTCCAGTTGCAGGCCCTCCTTGGACTATTCCCTTACAGCCCCATGTGGCCCCACCCACTCGCTGGTGCCTAAGTCCCGCCTACTCGCAGGCGCCTAAGCCCCGCCCACTCGCGGGTGCCTTTTGCAGATTTTCCAGAATTTTCACCAAACATTGGTATCTAGCCTGCCAATGGGTCCATGGAAAGTGTCAATACACACTGTAGTGTTTCTCAAACCTATCTCTCTATCTATCTTCCTTTAATTCTATGAAAAACTCCTTAACGATGTTTGGCGAAAATTCTGGTGAAATTGCAAAAAATGCAAGAAAAGGCAGAAAAGGTGGCAAAAAGGTGAAATTTCACCTATTTATAAATAGCATTAAATAAAAAATTTCAAAAATAGCTCTGAAATTTCACCTTCTCTGCTTTATAAACATGCCTCCAAATTCAACATATATATTAGTGTTTTTTTTTTTTTTGCTAAAGAGACCACCCTTTAATGTTGGCAAATTTTTGTTCGCAATGAAAAAGTCGATACGACTGCCACACATCGCTGCGGCGATACCTTTCAATGTGCGGTTGAAAAGAACAAGTGGTTTACTAAATAAGGCAAAAATAGTGCTCTTTGCCGTTACGATGCACTGTGATAGCGAAATAGTTTATAAATATGCTCCTTTGTCTTGAATTTGAATGAAATATATCACTATATCTTGCTTGCACCCCAATTATCACTTACATCGTCAGTTGAAAAGGTCCCTGGATTAACACAACTAAATGCATTAATACCAGTAATTTTTAATTTCAGAAATTTATCCAGCCCACACCATTACCACATCTTCTGGAAGAAATTTCCACAGTTTTACCTTTAGTAACCTTTCTTAAATTTTAAAGAATGTTCAGCTGTCCTCAGAAATAATCTGTGAACAATGTGCCAGACAGTTTACTGTATTTGTGTAAAGTGATCATATCCCCACACAAGCACAGCCCTAACATGTTTAATCTGTCCCTATAGTCAAGCCCCTCCATTCCCCTTATTCATTTAGTTGACCTTCTTTGAACACATTCCATTTCCAATATGTCCCTTTTATGAACATGTCTTCATTCATCCTTGACAAATATTTAACATGTTGCCTTTTGGATCCCCTTACAGTTTTACAGTTTTTAAAAAAGGTGCACAAAGGATGACTGCAGAAACAAAAATTTTTTACAAATTCAGACATTACTGATGGACCTGTCCTCAGCACGATAGAATGAAAGCTTGTTAACATTCCGAAAGGCATTGCAGAAATAAAAGCAGTAAAGTGATTCACGCAGCAGTTACTTTCTGAAACGTTATAAAATGCAAATATTTTTAGATCACATACATGTCCCACATTCAGTCAATATTATTCCCTAAACAAGTTCTGCATTTTAATACCAAACTTAATGAAGTCTGCTGCTTCTACATATTATATGCTTCCAAGAGCTGCAACCCACATATTTATTTAACTACGTTATTCGCACGGCCCTAATCCTGGGGCTCTATAAATATTTTTAATGTTTTGTGAAAAAATCCGTTATTTAAATACTACCTCCCAGCTATAAATGTAATCATTTTATACCCATATGAGTCACATAAGAGATTTCAGCCCCTTAATAAGTTTTAAGCAGGTTCAGATAAAGAGAAAGTGTTCAATTCTTAACGTGTTTAATTCCATGTAACAAAATGACCTGCATTCAGCACTGGGTAGACAGCATCATTTTGCCAGTTGGAGTCTCCTATGAATTAATTCCAGTGGCTTTTTCATGTTCTGCAGTTACATTTTTGGGAAGCTCATTCAAGCAAATAGAAAGAAGAAATGTTTTAATCTAAAGTTATTTGAGCTTGGCAAGTGAAAAAAAAATAATGTTGTAAATTTGAAAGTAAAAAAATTAAATAATCTATACATGGGAGAATAAGGAAAACATACAGGAAGCAAGCAATTCAGGAAAAGACTCAATTCTTAGTATGTTTTTGCACAAGTGTACCAACAGCTTGTGCTTGTTTAAGATGGGTTTTGAAGTGCCTGTAGTAAGAGCATAACACTTCCCACAAGTGGTGTAATACAATTTAAGACAGGAATTCAGCAGATCTTGGGTACATTTTTTTAAAAGACAGTAGAGAACCCAAGTGTAAACAAATATATGATAGCAAGGATGTAATATGGCCAACAGATGTATTCTGTGGGTTAAAGGAGAGTTATACCCTCCAAACCAATTCCCTCCCACTTAATTTAGCCAGGTCAAGGACATAAACACCAAGGTTTAGCAATCTTTACCTAAACTTGTGCTCGCCAGTCTGGGTCCAGGGCCATGTCTATGGGAGGATGCGCTGTGCAAGAATCACATCTTCCAGTTGACCAGGTTTGGACTGTGGCAAAGGATGGGGCTGGAATGGACCAAGGAGTGCACATTTAAGTAAGTATTCTAATTTATTAGGAGGTAAGAGCCATTTCTTCCGACAAACGCAAAAGAACACTTTGACACGTTGTCATTTCTCTCTGGCACACTCCACAAATCAAGGCAACCAACAGATATGTTGGTCCAAAATAACTGATTTCAGATCGTTTGGAGCTGTACATAGCCAGACATTTACAAAATGTTAGAATTTGTGTCTGTGCATGGCCGTCTTTAGTCTAAAAGGGATTTCTTTTATGTAGAATAATGATTCCCCTCTGTAAACTACAAATAAACTTATCCCTTCAAAATAAAATAGAAATTCTACCTGTATTGTCTACATTGTTTATATGTTTATCAGGGTTTAGTGTGATTAAGCTCTGTCTGTCTTGTAAGTGATAAAAGTGAATGTTTTGATCCATTTTCCATTTTATCTCCTTTTCTGGCTGTAGGAATTAAGCTGACCCAGGGCAGGTCTCATTTGTGTAGAAGACAAATCTGTATTTCCTGTTGTAATAAATCCTTCCCTCACATCATCACAAATCTACCGAATTACAAGGATTAGACTGCAGATTTGAATTGTTTACTGGGAACATTAAAGATTATGCAAAATCATTTAAGGACACCACTCTGGGAAGTATTGCCACAAACATTCAGTCTTAGCTATAATAGAGTCCCGTGTGTAAAGTAACACAAAATCTGGAAGGGAAGGTTTAAATGCAAAATACTTGTCTTTCACTTTCCAGAAATACTTTCACTACGACAGGGCCACCGGGTCCGTGTAGCATGGTGGAAATCCTGCATATGGCACGGCAATTCAGCACAAAACAATTTAATGGCGTGATCTGGAGCTTTCCGCCATCTAATATACTAACCGAGAGTTGCGCTGGACCCATCTGCGAGTGCATGTGATGTCATCTATGTGCCATAGCTGGGGATCAGGGTGTGCGTGTGCCGCAGGGTTTGCTAGTTGACTTCTACTGCAAGGGGAGAGGCAATCTGCTACTGTGCCTAGCTGACCATACTGCCTCAGTATAGAACATCCAGCTATTGAACACGGGTCTCAGCCTGCTGGTGGCTTGGATTCAGTAACATTAGAATTTAACTCAAGACCTTGGTTTCAGAGATGAGTAAAAAGGCAAAGTTTGGAAATACGTCATTAGATCTCTGTTATGTTAATAGAGAAAAGAAACGTAAATGCAAAACTTTCTCAAGCATGCCCAGTGACAAGCGAGAAAACTCGGATAACGTCAGTTCCACCATGTTTACGATCTCCCTGATGAAGGCTTTGAACTGATGGACTGGAAAATGAATTGCTAATCTCCTGCAAATAAATGTTTTCTAAAGGAACTGCCCTGATTTACCTTAATCCGATTTATCTGACATGTTTCGTACTGCTCTGTTTGTTATGTGTCAGCACAGAAGGGATTCGCACTCTAAAAAGAAAACCAAAGAATATTGGATAGCCTATTTATATATTTCTGGAACCCATTAGGCATATGTGCTGTTTATTTTAAAAAGATACCAACAAATTTTTTTGTGTCAGCGTTCATCTTATTTAAAACAAAATGTGTCACTGGCCTTTCACTACACAAGCTCTCCTGTTACTGTACTTTGCTCACCCTTTCCCCTCTAACTTACAGTAAAAGGTTGTCAACTCTATCAACTCTATCAACTCTATCAACTCTATCAACTTTTAAGATGTGATGTACCCTGTGTTTCTTAGTACTGTTTGACCCGAGGAAGAGAGAAGTGTATCTCTCGAAAGCTTGTCTGTAAAAATGAACTGTTAGTCCATAATAAAAAGGTATCACCGTATCCTGCAGTACTCAGCTCTTAGTATACATTATTCTACTGGACTAATATGGCTACAACCATTTTATCTGCCCCTTAACTTAGCACAGGACGATAGCTCATTGCTTTGGCTGGATGGATCTATCTAAGAAGCACTTTAAAAAAAAGTGATTAAAAGACAAGGAAAGGCTGAGAACTACACAAATTGGATATATAAATTAACCTTTGAGTTAAGGGAATTATTAACCCTCAATCTGTGGCATTTAAAAAGAAATGCATTGATGTCAGATGCTCCTTTTGCTGGAATATTTTTTTGAATTTTGACAGGATGTATCTCAGGAACCAGATGGAAAGTTATAGGATATGGTCAGAGAGATTCATCAGATCTAGGCAAATCTCCCGGAAGAGATTTACCAGAGGCTGCGTGGCTTTGGGCAAATCTCATCCTCACATTCGTATTGAATGCCAGATAATGCTAAATACGGACACAAAACAAGCCACGCCTCTGGTAAATAAGCTGCGGAGGCAGGTATCTCTTGTGTTATTCGCGCAGCTGCCAAAATCTAGGGGTTAAAGTTGCTCTAATCCATTGGAAATTGGTTAGCGTGACTTTTAACCCCTTACGAGAACGCACGGTCTCTGCAGCACATCCCCAAAACACAGGTAGTACTGAGAGGAAGCACAGCTTTTAGCCTTATTTTTCTTTGAAGGGATGACCTGTCTGTTTTAATCTACTGAAGTATATTTTAATAGAGATGAACTGAAACACTAAATTGCAATTCCCTAAATGTTTCCCCTGTTTGATCAATCTACAGGTTCCCAAATTATCTACTTTAACCCCTTGTGAAATGTATACATACAGCGCTGGGTTCAAATGCAACCATCGTCATCATATGATATATAGATATTTTGAAAACTGATCAGGGTTGTTGCACGTATGGCAGCCTTTACCCTTGCAAGTTTATATGATCTTTTCAAATTTTCTTCTGGGCACCATTCATAGAAACTGGGGGAAGAAAATAATAGTAAATGAGCTGCGTAACATTTCCAGCAATACATACATACATACAAACATTCCTCTACAAAGGGGAAATATTATTACCCATTCATATGCAAGCGGATGCCTGGAGCATGTCATGGAAAGGTCTTTCTGCCCTGGAGGTCCATAGAGAACAGAGGAAGTTCACATCAAATTTCATTTAAGTATTATATATCAAGACCTATCAAAAAAGTAGTTCATTTGCCCAGAAGGAGGGGGATGACCCAAAAGTGACTTTATTTTTACTTCTACTAAGTAAAACAAAGAAATATAATTAACAAAGAGCACATTGTGAGCAATATAAAATGTTTTTTTTTTTTAAAGATGAATGTTCTTCTGGCTAGTATAAGGTTAAACTGTTATACCAATATAAAGAATTCCTGTTAGAATATTATAACCTACCCCTGTAGTGGATTTCTATGGGAGCAACTGTAAGATTATAACCTTATAATCTTACAGTTCCAGGAGCATAAGGAAACCAGAAGCCAAAAAGGGGTAGGTTTAATAATGCACCCCTGTAAATTAAAGGGATATTAGAAGTCACCTTGGAGTTCCATGCCATGTATAAAAGGTACTGGGCCTGCGGCCTCGTGTTTCAAATGGTCACGGAACACCTTGTTGACTTCTAATATCCTTATATTTTACAGTTGGGGGTGCATTATTCACTATATTGTGTATAGTGTTGAATGTTTTTTCTCAGTCAAAGACTGGTTATTTTGGATATATAGAGATGGGTTTGCATGGGAGTATGTAACCTTGTGAAAGTTAAATGATAACTATAGTTAAAATGAAAATACCTGGGGCAAGGAGGTAGGATAAGTAATTCCTACCTCCCAATATTGTTTCTGTGAAGATCAGTAAACCAATCGACAATCTCACAAAAAGCAGAACCAATGTCTTGTCAGCGACCGAGCAGCCCATTGATGACTGCTGAATTGAAATAACAGTTCAGTCCAGATTTACATCCAATTTGGATGAAACATTTGCCAGAGGTCGGTTGGTCACAGAAAAAATATTGCGGTGGCCAGTTGATCAGGGCAAAAGATTGTAAACTGGACCTTAGACTCACACGAGGAAAACAGTGAATCAACCCTGGTCCGATATTCCCTTCAGAAAGACTAACAATCAATAAAACCCAATCAATAGTTTGATGGGCCCAAATCTGCAACAGACATTAGATAGATTAGACAATCGAACGTCAAGTCTATGTGATATCTAAGTACTGAATGGCCTGCATAAAGTGCCCTTAGATTAGTAAAATATTAGATTAGACATTGTTTACAGACAAACTTCTAATCGATCTAATCTATAGCATCAGTCGCAAACAAGAACCGGTCAGACGGTTCTTTCATTGTACGAACATCGCAAGAGATTGGAAGGTGAGTTTCTAATTTGTCTTTAGACATTAAATAGATGCATCTATTAAAAGTCAAATATATCTATCTTCCTGGGCACCTATAATCCCCCCTAACAATGCCCTTAGATATCATGCTCTGGGCCCCAGGTCCAGGCACTTCTTCCACATTCAAAACCCCTGGTAAGTGCATAATAAGGAGCAACCGCACATGATTCCACCCAGGCATGAGTTTACATTACATACAGGATAATACATATTATACAAAGTCATACATATTATATACACAGGTAATACATAATATAAGCATGCAGTGATGAGTTACTTACAGCAATACCTTAATACAATAGGAGAGTGGACCCTGCCCAAAGAGCTTACAATCTAGTGGAAATGGGAGTGAGACATAAGGTGATGGGAATCGGTAGGCTGTGAGTGGCAGCTGAGTGTAAAAAGCGGGTTGGATCATATTGGGTAGTAATAGGGGTAATGTCTAGGCCAGGTTATATGCTTGTCTGAAGGGGTGGGTTTTAAGGTTACGTTTGAAGGTGATGGTGAATGACAGTCTATCTATCTATCTATCTATCTATCTATCTATCTATCTATCTATCTATCTATCACTATTTGTGTTTATTTTGCTCTTTCTTCATGTTTTTATATCTATCTATCTAATTGCCTGTCTATCCCTATTAAATACATAATGGGCATGTCTTAATTGGGCGGGGAATGGGTCAGGGTGCTGCATATTGTTACCTGTGCGGTGCCTCTTTCCAGACCCTAGAAACACCCTTGGTTTTGCTGATCTTATCGGCCTTGCAGGTCTGGTTTGTGTAAACTGCATTGAGTTTAATTCGGTTGCTTTTGGCTGGGTATATATAGAGGTATAGATCATCAACAGCTTTAATGTCCATGGAATTTTATACAGGATTCCTGGGTAGGTTTAGCAGAGATCACTGTGTAAAAAGTCTGAAGTTTTACCAGCCCTGTTATTGATTAAAAGTTGCAGATAAAGAGTTAAAATGAGCTGATACCAGACCAGAGGCCAATGAGAAGTTAGAGGTTAGGGACAGTAAATATATAATTCCAAATGTTAATCTATTACTGAAAGTTTTCTTTACTTGGTGTTGATGGAAGTAGGAGTACCCTGTTGGCTCTGTACTGTGCACTGTGCTTTATTTAAAAAATATAACTCCCAGTTATATTGTATGAATTTTTACAAATAAAATCTAATTATAGAAGCTAAAATGAATTTACACATTTATCCATAGGTTTTTTTCTATGAATATTGTTTAATTATTTTTACTTTTTCGAACCTGTATAAAATTTTAAAGAAAAAATGAAATCAGGTTTTGGTCAGGTTGCAGGTGCATGGTTTGGATACGGATATAAAAACCACCAGCAAAGTGGGTGGTTTTGTAGTTGCCGGTCTGGAAAAATAGACTTACACAGGACTTTACCAGAGCTTTCACCCCCAGACACAGTAAAAAAAAAAAGGTTTGTAATCAGGATAGAGAAAGTTGATGGAGAAGGTATTTGGGTATTTTGTGTGTATATTCCAGTGTAAACTACCCATTTAGCACTAATACATGATGCTCCCTGTATCTAGAATATGGGGTGTGCTGTTTTTCACTATAAAAGTAGTATGACCCCTTCAAATATATAGTTGCATTATAAAATTATTCTGATTTATGGGGCAATGCCACCAGTTAAAATATAGCCTTATAACTATAGTTATACAGTATATGTCAATAATTAGAAAATCCTTTTAATTTAGTAATTTTTAAGAAGGAACCAGTTTCTTTCTTCCCACTCTCCTTCAATTTTGAACTGCCAACAGGCAAACAAATTCTTCAATCTGAGAAGTCAACTGTGAAAGGGAGGATACTTATGCTCGGTTGTAAAGTCTCTCTTGCAGCTAATGAAAGAACTGCCCCCGAGTCAGTGCTTTGAACCTAATTTAATTGCAAAGTAAATAAAAGAACTTTTATTAAAAAAAAAGTGCCTTTCAATCTTTAATCTACGGCCAAAGAGAAGAAAGACAAGGCAGGTGATCTTGTGGCCATCCAATAAAGTGAAGAACGTTTCCTGTAAATGTCTGAATGGACATTCCTGAGCAATATATCGTCCAACCTGTCTGTCAGGGTCATTATTTATGGATGATAACATATGAAAGTAAAGAGTATCCCTTGACATTTACTATCTTTTAGAAAGCAAAAACTTCACCATAGAACTTAATTATTCCTCAGTGTTCTGAGGAGCTCTTGGCTTTTGACATATTTCGTAGACAGGATGACATGCCTTATTAGGTCTGCTCTGCCTTGTGATACAATTAATATCGATCTGCTTAAAACACAATGGCTCACTCTGTGAGTGGGTATATACTGTAGACCTACCACAAATTCCTTTTACAATATGACAATAAGAATACCTATCAGACAATGTGGAAACTCTCAAAGCTGAGCGCAAAAACAGCAGCAATTTTGTAACGTGTCTTTCCTTAATAGTTTTTTTCAACCAAATTGATTTAAGTGACTTTGTTTTTTGATATGTTCTCTTTGTTACCAGTTATAAAAGTACAAATTGCTCTTACAAGAACATCTCGGAACATCCGCACCATTGACAAAGGGTGATCTTTGTATTTTGGGGAGTTTAATGAAAACAAGATTTGATTTGTGATTAACCCCTCCATGACTGCTGCATATAACTGCATATAAAACATACATTTCACAATTTGGAGTAGTATAAGAACTCTAACAACCCATCAGGTATTTCAATTAACAACAGAAAAGATGATCCCCAGGCAGCAGGTCTTTATATGACTTAAGTTGGCTCAATTGGACACACCAATCCTCAAAATTGATTGTCTTAGTGCCATCTCTGTCTTCATGTCCTCCCACTTCTTCAAAGACCAAACTTGTCCTTTTCCCACCCTCACAATCTGTTCCCCTCCCTAGTCTTATTACTATTAATATTAACAACACACCCATATTCCCACCTCCTCATGTCCGTTGCCTGGGAATAACGCTAGATTCCGATCTTTCCTTCAAACCTCATGTCAATTCTCTTGCCAACTCCTGTCGGCTCCAACTCAAAAACATCTCCCACATTCGACCCTTCCTCTGGAATGAAGCTACAAAAATCCTAGTCCATGCCCTAATAATATCCCGGCTAGACTACTGCAACACACTCCTGTGTGGTTTACCAAACAACCGCCTGGCACTGCTTCATTCCATTCTTAACTCTGCTGCCCGGCTCATTCATTTCTCTCTCGTTTCTCTAATGCCTCTCCTCTCTGTCAGTCCCTCCACTGGATGCCCATCACACAAAGGATCCAGTTCAAACTGCTTACCTTATCCTATAAAGCACTATCCAACACAGCCCCTCCATATATCTCAGAGCTGAACCAGCGATACCGTCCCAGGCACAAACTCTGCTCCGCAAATGATACCCTCCTCTCATCCACCCTGGTCACCTCTTCCCATGCCCGCATTCAGGACTTTTCTCGTGCTGCCCCTCTGCTCTGGAACTCCCTTCCTCCGTCTGTCAGTCACTCACCATCCCTTAATACCTTCAAACGTAACTTTAAAACCCACCTCTTTAGGCTACCATATAACCTGGCCTAAACATTACCACTCTTTCTACCCAATATGATCCAACCCGCCTTTCATACTAGAATGCCAATCTATTTACAGCCTACTGATTCCCGTCACCTTATGTCTCACCCCCACATCTTCTAGTCTGTAAGCTCTTTGGGCAGGGTCCTCTTTCCTATTGTATCACGGAATTGCTGTAAGAAACTCCTCGCTCTGTTTACTTATGTTATGTATTACCTGTGTATGTAATATGTATGACTTTGTATAACATGTATTACCCTGTATGTAATGTATAACTATGTAATTGTAAAGCACCACAGAAGATGTTGGCTCCATATAAATCAATAATAATAATATGAAAATGTAGCATTACACAAGAACCAAATATGCAGTGCTTCAGTGATTCTTTATTGAATGGAGATGTGGCACAACATGTTTCAGACCAACAGGTCTTTCTTCAGGTGCAGTGCAATATTACTGCAGGCAGCAAGGTCCTTTCTCAAGTGTCACACTGCACAGTGGGGCCAACAGTGGGGCAAATTTTAGGTGTGGGGGTCGACATGCCCTTCTTTTTCTTCTTCATCTTCTTCTTCCCTTTTATCCTTCTGCTTTTTTGGACTGTATCTCCTCCCTCGGGATATAAGCTAGAAACACAAAATTTGGTACAGACATGCAGGAAAGAGAAGTCAATTACCTAGCTAAGAAAACTGCTGGAGCGTTGCCACATTATCGGTGAATTTCTAGACATTTTTTCCCGTAGACTATAATGGGTACAATCCTCAAATATGGACATTTCAAGGTTTTTGGTTCATGTTAAAAACAAAAACACTGATACCACCCACTGATACCACCAATCCCCACATAGACACAGGTACACACACATACTGACCTACCCTACCCCTGGATCCCACACTTAAAGGGTAACCAAAGTCAAAAAACTAATTTTGATCAATCATCAAAAAAAGTTAATTTTATTGTCATTAATGCAAAAACAACATACCCCCCAACCTGACATGTGTACACACACCTACTGACCTACCCTTACATTTCCGTGGCAGCCATACTTAAGGGTAACTATAGTCAAAAAAATTTATCAAAAAAAAATGTTAGTGTTATGATCATACATGCAAATATATACCCCCCAACATACATTTACTGACTTATCCTTTTATTTCGGTGGCAGACATACTTAAAAGGTAACTATAGTCCAATAATTTTTTCGATAAATCAATCAAATGTTCATCAAATTGTCAGGTAATCATTCTAATTCTCATTTTTAATGGGGGTTTAGCATGCTAAGGTCACAGCTTTATTGGAGCCCACTGTTAATTGTCCATTCTATAAATAGATTTGACTAGTGGGAAATATGAATCATAATGTGGATGTGTTAAATGTCATGCATTTGGTATCTGTAAGATTCTGCCTGTTATCTGCTCCTAGAGACATTTTGGGTTAATACCAACCCAATGCCAATTGTCGAAATACAAATAGCCTATAAAAGGTTGATCTCACAAGTACTGGGGGCATCTGCACTTTATCAGTACTGTGTGTGTGTGTACCCAGCTTTTGTGTTAATATCCTGTATACATTTCTTGGGAGATAAGTTCCTCCCTACTACTTACAACAGATTTGTTCTCTCTCTCCTCTACAAACTTATCATTTAGTATTTATTCAGCACAGAGACCTCAGTTTATGTTTTATTAGTTTAATATTATCTAACACTGAAGCTAGAGACAGGTGTGGGGACAAAGGCCTTGCCCAGAGTGCATCTTGTAAAGCATTTCCTTTTTTCATTGGAACAGATTGTTTGTAGTGTACGACAACAAAGTCTCAGTCCACCGTTGGGGATAATAAATGCTTTGACTTACTGTTGTTTTCCTGTTACTTCTATTTAAATTCAACACCTCAGCAGCTAAACGGCAAAAAGGTCCTGACTACTTAGAATTAAATGATTTATACAGATGACATTGAAGTTTAAAATTAAAATAAGAGTATTTAGGCCTAGTTTCTCTAAAGCAACATCTAGGTAATGTGCAGTGTTCAGTGTGGGGCAATCCTAGATATCATAATCATATAATGTGTTTATTTCTAGGTATTCATACAGTATATCTATACGTTTATGTGCAATACTTCCACCATTTATAGTGACTTATTTAAAGAGGAATTTTAGCTCAAACACATATACTTCCAAGAACAAAAGTCAAAATTTTCAATTTCTCTCTAAATAAATAAATGCTTTAAAATTACTGACTTACCTGTTTGTAAGTGTCTCAGTTCCTGGGTTGATTCACTTGCTCAGTAGAGATCTGAGCATGTTTGACCCATCCAACAGCCAATCAGAAGAAATTAAGAACATTTCAAAGACATGAGCAAGAGAATTACTGGTATTAATACATATACTTGCAGTTCTGTTTGATCCAGGGATATTTTCCTATTGACATTTGGAGTCAGGAAGGAAACCCCCCCTCTTTTTTTTTAAGCTGTTTTTTTTTTTGCCTTCCTCTGCATCAACTGTTAGGTAGGGTTAAAAAGGAGTATGAAAAGGTTGGACTTGGTGGGCTTGTATCTTTATTCACCTTCAATTACTATGTTACTATGTATGTTACATCCTGGGAACTAGAACCTAAAATTGCAGCTCACTACTGACCACAGCATAGTAAAGAGTATGAAATCAACCCCCCCCCCAAAATGAAGACAATACATAGGTATATGTTATATAGATAGATAATTAAAATAAAAAATACTGAACTTCCCCCCAAAAAATATTTGGCTTGTGCTATTAATCTGCAGCAACCAATCAGATGTTAGCTATTTAACATCAACTGCAGTTCTAAACATCTGATTAGTTGCTGAATATAACTAGCAGAGCCAAACTTTGGAACCTCTGTTTAAATAAGGCCTAGATACTGTAGCTTTCTATAAATTTCAGTTCATCAAAAACATCTTTAAAACAACAGTGGGAAACTAGAAAAGACATTTGCATTTCGAGGGTCCTTATTTTTTCATGATATTTTGATTACAAAAGGAAACAGCATAACATTTAAATTATTTGCATTTAAAATAATATGGGAACTGGAATTGGTATTCATTTAGGATCACATCATTGAACAACCTCTGCTGATTACATTTTAAATTTCATCATTCTGTGTTTTAAGACTAGGATTGAATATTATTTTACAATATACAATTGCGCACTTTTATAGCGGAGTTACAATGAATTATATTTTTATAACAGTCTCTCTACTATGTCATAAAGTGGTTGTAAAATTAACCATGTCACTACTGCCACACGGAACAAAACCCATAACCCAATAAAATCATTTAAAAATGAACTAGAAGGACAGAACAGCTGTTCCTGAGTAGAGATGGTCGAACTATTGAAAGTTCGGTCCGTTTTCGAACTTTCGAACTATTGTAAAAGTTCGAAAGTTCGAAAACGGACCCATTAAAGTCTATGGGAGCAAATAGTTCGAAAAGTTCGAGTCAAATACACATAAAATATTAATGTAACTTAATGTAAATGGCTGTGGGACCTGGAAATGGTCTGGGGAGCATGTTCCAATATCCAGGACTTTCGTAAAATCGATTTTACTCTTACACGCGCTACTTTCGAGCTTTCGCGTTCGAACGTTCGAGGTAACATGGACATTTTACTCGCAGATTCGATGCTCGCCTATAGGCTTTAATGGAGACTTTACTCGCAGATTCGATGTTCGCGCCTAGATACCATGTACATTTTACTCGCGGATTCGACCGTTCGAACATTCGAACATTCGATAAATCATCGAAAGTCCGGGAAATATCGAAAGTCCGCGTCCGAGATAGTTCGAGAAGTTCGGGTCCGTTCGAACTCGAACAGTTCGGCTCGAACTCGGGTTCGAGTTCGAGTTCTATGCCATCCCTATTCCTGAGTAGAAAATTATGGAATTGAATCCCCAACCAAAAATGGTTAATGAACTCCAACAGAGGTTTATGGTATGCAGCAAATATTGGCCTTGTGCTACTTTGGGGTCATGAAACTCTTAAATGGCCTTAATGTAGTATCCTTATATCACAGTTTGCGTGATCTGCTGATTGAGTTTAAAGGCCCTATTTAAAAAAGTGTGGTATCGCAATTCAGCAATAGAGATGTCCGAACTTCGCAAAATCCGGTCCGCTCGAGGATCCGCGAATTTTCAAAAAAATTCCAAAATTCGAAAATCCGCGAGCGGACCCGTTAAAATTAAAAATACCCTTGAAATAACGAGATTTTTCGTATTTTCGAAAATTTTCGAAATTACAAGTTTACAAGTATTTTCGAAAATACGTATGTATGGAATTAAGAGAAATCCTTGTATTTTCTAAAATTTTCGAAAATACATGTTTTCCCGTATTCGGATCCGCAAACCGGCCATCCCTATTCAGCAATACTGTGCGTTATCGATAATGTGCGCAGTCGTACATTAACACTATGTACGTTTGCTAATAACAAATGTTCGGTTGTAGAATACCATGCGGTAGTAAACAACTACTGCAATGATATTCTATGGGGATCATAAATCTGCAAATGCGTTATCATAGATTTAGGATTGGTATTTTCCAATCGTTATCGTGAATTAATGATAATGAGCGTAACTTAGCAATCGTTAAACCAATTGGAAATTAGTGATCAGTTTAAAGACTGTTAAACCGACCCTTAAAGGCGTGGTATCACAAAAAAACTATACTGCGCCTTTATGAATATGGCCCAAAGTGAGTACACAGATTAGCGTGTATCCCGCTGGTTGGCCCATTACCCTTAATGTGAGTAGCACATTTCCGAGCGGTCCAAGGCTGACAAACGTTCACCATTGGCCTTGCAGGCACTTGGAAATGCCCAATTGTTCTCTCTATGCTTTACATAGGGAGAACACTTAGGACTGTGAGTAGTGTGATCTTTAAAAAATGGCAAACAGAATCTTTTAAAGGTCTAGACTGTGTGTACCCAGTTTAAGGGTCAGTATCCAATCCACGTGATTATGGAATAAAACAATATGGTAAATAGTGACCAAACATAAATGACAGTTAATAAACAGTAGGAATGTTTAGCTCTATTTTCTCCAATTGTACTAAGTAAATTGTGTTGTAGCACTGCCAGGAACAATGTTATATGTTATAGACCTCTTAATTAGGGATTAACGAAACCAAGCAGAATTTTCGACATTGAATTTTCACACATCACATCTTGGCAAATTTCCACCAATGGAAAGTTTCAAAGTTTAGCCAACTCTGTGAATTTTCTAAACTGACAATTCTGGCTCGAAAAATGGTTTGGTTTAAAACTGGGACTCCTAATAATTTAGGCTGGGTGTGGGAGCAACCAATAAAACACCATAGATACTTGGGTATCAATAAAAAGAGAGATATTCCTTTAATCATACAAATGTATACCAATATAAGACATAAAATATATACATCAATGCTTAAGTGTGCCTTAATAAACCATATCCAAGTGTTCCATTTATATTAGTCCACATATATGTTTAGTCCGTGTGTTACACTATAATCCAAGTGTTGTGACCACTATACAAGTCCTGCACACTACTAACCTCTCATATGCTGTCTACTACTGCTTTAGAGCACTGTACGCTTGTGACTATCTCACCCCTGCTGCGGTTGTTTCTATTGGTCAGCTCTCCTCTCAGTAGGCTGGTGACAGTATGTATATCTAGTCTCTCTGTTTGTAATATGCCAATCGGTTAGCACTCTGATGCGGCGTCTTGGACCCACACGGCCAGCTGATCACAAGGAGTTCCGGAACCTCGATACCTTCACTCCACGATGACTTCACTGGGTGAGAACGCCGTCCGCGCACAGTGCCTTTAGCCGTGGGACAGTCAGAGGTAAGTATAAACTGCAGAGTGCTGCTAAAAGTATACAAAAATTCACTAATAAAATGCTACGTGTTTCGTCTGACTCTCCGACTTCATCAGGCATCAAGAAGGGCACCTATTTAATTTAGGTGCCCTTCTTGATGCCTGATGAAGTCGGAGAGTCTGGCAAAACACGTAGCATTTTATAAGTGCATTTTTGTATACCAATTGTGCACTTTATTATTTATATATATTTTTCAGCACAGCTCCTTGTGATCAGCTGGCCACAAGTGTACGAAACGCCGCATCGGAGTGCTAACCGCACTAAAAAGCTACTGGATATATTTATAGCTACTTTCTCAAAAAAATAATAATTAACCTCAGTGAACAATTTTGACTAACTAACATCAGTTTATGGTATAATAATCTCACCAAAGCTAAATTGTAGTGCAACAAGAGTTTATATTATTTTATTACAGCTAAGATTCTCATTACAAATGCTAAAAAAAATGATATATATATATATGAAAGCCATCTTTTTTTATACTAGCCCTTTAATTTGTGCAACGCATCAGTATAGGGTTATCTCTGTGTTTTTCCATAAACCAGCAGTTGCTTCTAATCAACCAAAGAGTGAAAGGTCCTGTGTGAGGGAGAGGTGAAAGCCTAGGCAGGTTTGCATCCCATCTCTGAGAACCAATAATATTTTCCGTGTGGGAGATTATACACACTTATGACAGGTAATAGAAGCCATAACTCCAGTTAGAGTGAATTATATCTTTGGTAAATAGGTCTGTCATCTTTAGCTTGGAACATTAAGTAAAACCTATTCAGTCAATGATAGGATATTCTATTAGTTACTTTCTTATTTAGCTGGAAAGGGCTATTTTCTGCCAAATCAGTGTATTTTCCCAGAGACCTTTTAATCATATCCTTTGTGCATGGGGAGATAATGTGACCTACCAATTGTTAGAAGGAGAAGGACGTGCAGACCAAAGCGAGCTTCTCTGTTTGAGGATAGAACTAATTTATCTGAAATAATGTTTCTTTAGTTAAGCACTGGAGACTCCTAAATCAGAAGGATATGACTTATCCTGGTCTTACAGACTTTCCAAACTGCCTGGGAAAAAAAAGGAGAAAAATAAAAGGAACACATATTCCTTTTGTCTGGTAATTCTTTACTGATATGTATTACTGAATGTTCCTTCCTGAACCCGGACTGGCAGATTTATTACTCTCTAGAAAATCCCATTACAGCAATCCTGGCAATGTTAGAGGGGCTTCTTGTCACCCATTATTTCTGAACCTCTATTTTTCTCTTCGCGTTCTATCGCTGTTTTGTTTTACTTTCTCTTGTTTTGCAGTTTTAATCAGGGGGATGTAGGAGTCCCGAGGCCATCAGAAAACTAAACAAGTTTGCTCAGCCTACAATCCAACAGCTTTGGGGAACTGCAACTCTCAGCCTTCCAAAGTATCAAAGATGAGACGAGCACACTACTTGTATTGAATCAAATTGATTGTGCTGAAAATGTTTCGGGAAGGACTAGGTCCCCTACCTCAGGTATCTAAAGCCTCGTACATACGTAAGATCATTTCGTAGGATGTGTCCGACGAACGTTCAGCAACCGTCTCGTTATACACTAATTTTGCCAACCACGCCTGTACATACATCAACGATAGTGGATAGATAATGTTCATTGGTAAAGGTGTTATGTGACGTTCGGAATATCGCGTGATCTCAAAATGTTGCATATGTGTATTTCATTCAATCTTCCATTACACTCTACCGATAATCTGCCAACTATGTACAAACAAACGACAATCAGCAGAACGAATCCACCAGGCTGATCATCGTAAAAAGCCGAGAATAGTCTTGGATCGTTGGTCTTAGAAGATCGTTAAAGCTTCATTTTGCACGAATGTCGCACAATAGGTCGTTCGTCGGGCAAATTGTGCGAAAATTATCTGACTTCTGTACGAAGCTTAAGCCTTCAACTGCTAAGACTAAAAGAGGATACGGTGATACCTTTTTATTTTTATACAGACAAGCTTTCGAGAGATACAGTTCTCTCTTCCTCACTCCTCAGGTATCACCTTATCCTACAGTACTCATCTTTTAGTATATGTTTCTGGACCAATACGGCTACAACTATTTTATCTTCAACTGCTAAGAGGACAAATTCAGACTGATTCACCCAGAGCTGCAGCACTCTTTTTTTAGGGTTAAAGTCGCGCTAATCAATTCAATATTGGTTAGAGCAACTTAAACTATTAGGTTGCAGCAGCTGCACAAGTATCGCAGGAGACCCACCAGAGGCTTCTTGGCTCGTTCTGCGTGAGACTCATCCAGAGCCGCACAGCTTCTAGTAAATCTCTTCCAGAGGACATTGAGTTGCAGTCCATAAACAGCTAAGGGGTAGCAGGCTTAGAAAATCCTTAAAAACTGGAAAAGGAGATGTTCACTCACATTGTATCTGGCTTACAGACAAAAAAACAGATGTATTTCTTGTCTTTCTTTAGCTGTGTTCACACTCGCCCAATAAAAGACAAATCGGAAACAACAGGGTGTGGTGATTATCGTATGTGTGTCAAAACTCGCAAATTTCAATTGGTCGATATCAACAATCTATTCAAGGAACCACCTGACCAGTTATTTTTTGTGTCCGACATGTGATATTAAAATAATCACGGGAACGTTGAAAGGTTAAGAAACCACCAGCACTTAAGATATTAAATAGATTAGATGTTTGTCTAATGAAATCTGGCCCAATCTCTACACTTATCCATTCTTCAAGGCAGCAGCAAAACCCTTCTGAAAGTTTCCTGGTCGGACCCCTGTCAAAACCTCCTCCTCACCCCTACTGCATGCAAGTCAGCAAATATTAATAATATAATAATAATAATAATATATATATATATATTAAATAATAATAAATGTACCGGTACTGGACAGGCAGTATTTTAAAACAGCTAATTGCGCGCACCATTACTTAAATATGTGCAGTCAGCTGTTTAAAGCATGTACCTGGTGTGGAGATCACGGGCCTGCTTAGCTTCCAGGACCTCCCGCCGCCGCAGGGGTTATTGTTATGCCATCGCTTTAAGGTTTCCGTGTGCTTTTTACTTGCGTCAAGCTATCTACACACCTGTGTCTATGCATTCATTCTTACTGATAAAAACACACAAGGACCCACATATAGGAGGTAGTGAATGCAGTTATACAAATAACAAGGACATAACCTTGTGCTTGAAAAGTAAATATTTGCTCACCTATAAGTTTTTTTTTGTCCTGAATTGTATAATGTCAGATCATTATTGTAAAATAACACAAATTCCATAGCAACAACATATTTCTAGATGATCAGAAGTGCATTATGTATGAAATTAATAAATCTTTTCATTTTTTGGTGCTATGTCAACAGGTGATAATGTTATGTCTACAGTCAAATTTGAATCTTCTTTACTAATCTCTTCTCCTGTTTCCTATTTGACATTTATGCCAATACTTACCAGACATCCAACCCTGCCATATGAGTCTTCCGGGCAGAGTGGAGAAAGGGGGCATGGTGAGGGGCGTGGCTAGGGGGACATGATATTGGTGATGTCATCTAGGAGGTGGGAGGAGATGGAGTTAGGAACCAAAGGGATGGGCAGAGGAGGTGTTAGGGGTGTAACGGGGCGTTCTGGGGGTGTGGTGTCTAGGTAAGGGGGGTTCCAGGGGAGGGGAGGGAAAACTGACAGTTTTGCAAATCCCAAACCAAATATAGCCATGTCATAGATCCTGCAGTCACTTTCCTGACAGTCTTATTCAACTTATTCCCTTTTAAATACTTCTTTGCATCATTCATCTTCATTTTATTACAAATTATTTACCATGTTTACTCATTTAATTTTTAAATGATTTAAGAATGTATCTTATATACTAAACCACAGTTCCACGGATTGGGGGGCTGGATCTATTTGCTCACGCTGAAGCCCCACTTTCTTTTTCTGAATTTAAAGGATAAGTACACTGTAAAATTTCAATCTCTCGTGCACCCTGAAGCCTTGCGCGCTCGTATGGAGCGCACAGAGCGGCTGAGACTTACCTATTGAGGCTTAACAATTAGAAGGAAGATGAAAATCTCGCAGGGGAAGAGCTAACCATGCAACTAAGGACATACAACATGTCAGCAACTTTGAATGGAAAAAGGTAGTCTCTGGAGGGGCTTAGGCAAACAAAAAATATGCCAAAAGTATTTTTAAAGCTGCAGCTTCCAAGTGACCCCAACTTTACTTTACAGCGTGCTTATCAGTGTATTGGGGGCTTACTGTATATAGACACTATTTGGGGATTACTGTATATGGGATACTGTTTATTGGGGGCTTACTGTATATGGACACTGTATTGGGGGATTACTGTATATGGACACTGTATTGAGGGCTTACTGTATATGGGCACTGTATTGGAGGATTACTGTATATGGATATTGTTAATTGGGGGGCTTACTGTATATGGACACTGTATTGGGGGATTACTGTATATGGGAACTGTATTGAGGGCTTACTGTATATGTCTGATGTATTACCCCAACACAAAGGCCCAAAAAATATGTAGTAGTGCTAAGATGAAGGACAGTCAGTAGGTAACTGGGCTCAAAAGTCTAAGGAATGGTCTCACAAGTAGTGATCAAGTCCCACCAAGTCCAAGTCCCGATCCACGAAAGATGACAGCCATCCGGGAATGTCTGTGGTAAGCTAATCAAAAAAGCTGTTACTTTCACTGCAGCAAGCCCCCCATAAAAGGTATCCATATACAGTAATCCCCAAATACGTGTCTATATACAGTAAGCCCCCCCAATAAACAGTATCCATATACAGTAATCCCCCAATACAGTGCCCATATACAGTAAGCCCTCAATACAGTTTCCATATACAGTAATCCCCCAATGCAGTGTCCATATACAGTAAGCCCCCCAATTAACAGTATCCATATACAGTAATCCCCCAATACAGTGTCCATATACAGTAAGCCCCAAATAAACAGTATCCATATACAGTAATCCCCCAATACAGTAAGCCCTCAATACAGTTTCCATATACAGGAATCCCCAAATACAGTGTCCATATACAGTAAACCCCCCAATAAACAGTATCCATATACAGTAATCCCCCAATACAGTGCCCATATACAGTAAGCCCTCAATACAGTTTCCATATACAGTAATCCCCCAATACAGTGTCCATTACAGTAAGCCCCCCAATTAACAGTATCCATATACAGTAATCCCCCAATACAGTGTCCATATACAGTAAGCCCCCCCAATAAACAGTATGCATATACAGTATTCCTCCAATACAGTGCCCATATACAGTAAGCCCTCAATACAGTTCCCATATACAGTAATCCCCAATACAGTGTCCATATACAGTAAGCCCCCCCAATTAACAGTATCCAATACTAATCCCCCAATACAGTGCTCCATATACAGTAAGCCCCCCCCAATAACAGTATGCATATCAGTATTCCTCCATACAGATGCCCATATACAGTAGCCCTCAATACAGTTCCATATACAGTAATCCCCCATACAGTGTCCATATACAGTAAGCCCCAATTAACAGTATCCATATACAGTAATCCCCAATACAGTGCCCATATACAAGTAAGCCCAAATACAGTGTCCATAACAGTAATCCCCCAATACAGTGTCCAATACAGTAAGCCCCCCAATTAACAATCCATATACAGTAATCCCCATACAGTGTCCATATACAGTAAGCCCCCCCAATAAACAGTATGCATATACAGTATTCCCAATACAGTGCCCATATACAGTAAGCCTCATACAGTTCCCATATACAGTATCCCCCAATACAGTGTCCATATACAGTAAGCCCCCAATATAAACAGTATCCATATACAGTAATCCCCCAATACAGTGTCCATATACAGTAAGCCCCCCCCAAAAACAGTATGCATATACAGTATTCCTCCATACAGTGCCAATAATCAATGGGGGTTTTTTTGCTTCCATACCACAGTTGCTTCTAACAACCAAAGAGTGAAAGGTCCTGTGTGAGGGAGAGGTGAAAGCCTAGGCAGGTTGCATCCCATCTCGGAGAACCAATAATATTCCGTGTGGGAGACACACTTATAACAGGGTAAGAAGCCATAACTCCAGTTAGAGTGAATATATCTTGGTAATAGGTCTGTCATCTTTAGCTTGGAACATTAAGTAAACCTATTCAGTCAATGATAGGATATTCTATTAGTTACTTCTTATTTAGCTGGAAAGGGCTATTTTCTGCCAATCAGTGTTTTTCCCAGAGACCTTTAAATCATATCCTTGTGCATGGGGAGTAATGGACCTACCATGTTGAGAGGAAAGGACGTGCAGACCAAGCAGCTTCTCTGTTTGAGGATAGAACTATTTATCTGAAATAAGTTTCTTTAGTTAAGCACTGGAGACTCCTAAATCAGAAGGATATGACTACCTGGTCTTACAGACTTTCCAACTGCCTGGGAAAAAAAGAGAAAATAAGAAACACATATCCTTTGTGTCTGGTATTCTTTACTGATATGTATCTGAATGTTCCTTCCTGAACCCGGACTGGCAGATTTATTCCTCTGAAAATCCCATCAAGCAATCCTCAATGTTGAGGGCTTTCTGTCACCATTCTTATTCTGAACCTCTATTTTTCCCTTCGCGTTCTATCGCTGTTTTGTTTTACTTTCCTTGTTTTGCAGTTTTATCGAGGGGATGTAGGAGTCCCGAGCCATCAAAAACTAAACAAGTTTGCTCAGCCTACAACCAACAGCTTTGGGGAACTCAACTCTCAGCTGCTTCCAAAGTATCAAAGTGAGACGAGCACACTACTTGTATTGAATCAAATTGATTGTGCTGAAAATGTTTCGAAAGGACTAGGTCCCCACCTCAGGTATCTAAGCCCGTACATACTAATAGATCATTTCGTAGGATGTGTCCGACGAACGTTCAGCAACCGTCTCGTTATCACTAATTTTGCCAACCACGCCTGTACATACATCAACGATAGTGGATAGATATGTTCATTGTAAAGGTGTTTGTGACGTTCGGAATATCGCGTGATCTCAATGTTGCATATGTGTATTTCATCAATCTCCATTACACTCTACCGATAATCTGCCAACTATGTACAAACAAACGACAATCAGCAGAACGAATCCACCAGGCTGATCATCGTAAAAAGCCGAGAATAGTCTGGATCGTTGGTCTTAGAAGATCGTTAAAGCTTCATTTTGCACGAATGTCGCACAATAGTGTCGTTCGTCGGGCAAATTGCGAAAATAATCTGACTTCTGTCGAGCTTAAGCCTTCAACTCTAAGACTAAAAGAGGATACGGTGATACCTTTTTATTTTTATACAGACAAGCTTCGAGAGATACAGTTCTCTCTTCCCCATCCTCAGTATCACCTTATCCTACAGTACTCATCTTTTAGTATATGTTTCTGGACCAATACGGCTACAACTATTTTATCTTCAACTGCTAAGAGGACAAATTCAGACTGATTCACCCAGACTGCAGCACTCTTTTTTAGGGTTAAAGTCGCCTAATCAATTCAATATTGGTAGAGCAACTTAAACTATTAGGTTGCAGCAGCTGCACAAGTATGCAGCGGAGACCCCACCAAGAGCTTCTTGGCTCGTTCTGCGTGAAACTCACCAGAGCCGCACAGCTTCTAGTAAATCTCTTCCAGAGGACATTGAGTTGCAGTCCATAAACAGCTAAGGGGTAGCAGGCTTAGAAAATCCTTAAAAACTGGAAAAGGAATGTTCACTCACATTGTATCTGGCTTACAGACAAAAAAACAGATGTATTTCTTGTCTTTCTTTAGCTGTGTCCACACTCGCCCCAATAAAAGACAAATCGGAAACAACAGGGTGTGGTGATTATCGTATTTGTGTCAAAACTCGCAAATTCAATGGTCGATATCAACAATCTATTCAAGGACACCACTGACAGTTATTTTTTGTGTCCACATGTGATATTAAAATAATCACGGGAACGTTGAAAGTTTAGAAACCCCAGCACTTAAGATATTAAATAGATTAGATGTTTGTCTAATGAAATCTGGCCCAATCTCTACACTATCCATTCTTCAAGGCACAGCAAAACCCTTCGGAAAGTTTCCTGGTCGACCCCTGTCAAAACCTCCTCCTCACCCCACCCTACTGCATGCAAGTCAGCAAATATATAATATATATATATAAATAATATATATATTAAATATTAATATTCCGGTACTGGACAGGCAGTATTTTAAAACAGCTAATTGCGCGCACCATTACTTAAATATGTGCAGTCAGCTGTTTAAAAGCATGTACCTGGTGTGGAGATCACGGGCCTGCTAGCTTCCAGACCTCCCCCGCCGCGCAGGGTTTATTGTTATGCCATCCCTTTAAGGTTTCCGTGTGCTTTTTCCTTGCGTCAAGCTATCTACACACCTGTGTCTAGCATTCATTCTAACTGATAAAAACACACAGGACCCACAATAGGAGGTAGTGAATGCAGTTATACAAATACAAGGACATAACCTTGTCTTGAAAATAAATATTTGCCACCTATAAGTTTTTTTTTGTCCTGAATTGTATAATGTCAGATCATTATTGTAAAATAACACAAATTCCATAGCACACATATTTCTAGATGATCAAAGTGCATTATGTTGAAATTAATAAATCTTTTCATTTTTTTGGTGCTATGTCAACAGGTGATAATGTTATGTCTACAGTCAAATTTGAATCTTCTTTACTAATCTCTTCCCTGTTTCCTATTTGACATTTATGCAATACTACCAGACATCCAACCCTGCCATATGAGTCTTCCGGGCAGAGTGGAGAAAGGGGGCATGGTGGGAGGGCGTGGCTAGGGGGACATGATATTGGTGATGTCATCTAGGAGGTGGGAGGAGATGGAGTTAGGAACCAAAGGATGGGCAGAGGAGGTGTTAGGGGTGTAACGGGGCGTTCTGGGGGGGTGTGCTAGGTAAGGGGGTTCCAGGGGAGGGGGAGGGAAAACTGACAGTTTTGCAAATCCCAAACCAAATATAGCCATGTCTAGATCCCTGTCACTTTCCTGACAGTCTTATTCAACTTATTCCCTTTTAAATACTTCTTTGCATCATTCATCTCATTTTATTACAAATTATTACCATGTTTACTCATTTAATTTTTAAATGATTTAAGAATGTATCTTATATACTAAACCACAGTTCCACGGATTGGGGGGCTGGATCTATTTGCTCACGCTGAAGCCCCACTTTCTTTTTCTGAATTTAAAGGATAATACACTGTAAAATTTCAATCTCTCGTGCACCCTGAAGCCTTGCGCCGCTCGTATGGAGCGCACAGAGCGGCTGAGACTTACCTATTGAGGCTTAACAATTAGAAGGAAGATGAAAATCTCGCAGGGGAAGAGCTAACCATGCACTAAGGACATACAACATGTCAGCACTTGAATGGAAAAAGGTATTCTCTGGAGGGGCTTAGGCAAACAAATATGCCAAAAGTATTTTTAAAGCTGCGCTCCAAGTCACCCCATTTACTTCAGCGTGCTATCAGTGTATTGGGGCTTACTATATAGACCTATTTGGGGATTACTGTATATGGGATACTGTTTATGGGGGCTTACTTATAAGACACTGTATTGGGGCTTACTGTATATGACACTGTATGGAGGCTTACGATATGGGCACTGTATGGAATACTGTATATGATATGTATGGGGGCTTACTGTATATGGACACTGTATTGGGGGATTACTGTATATGGGAACGTATTGAGGGTTACTGTATGGGCACTGTATGGGAGGAATACTGTTATGCATACTGTTTATTGGGGGGGCTTACTGTATATGGACACTGTTTGGGGGATTACTGTATATATACTGTTAATTGGGGGGCTTACTGTATATGGACACTGTATTATTACTTTGTAATGGGAACTGTATATATTAGGGCTTACTGTATATGGGCACTGTATTGGAGGAATACTGTATTGCATACTGTTTATTGGGGGGGCTTCTATATGGACACTGTATTTGGGGATTACTGTATATGGATCTGTTAATTTGGGGGGCTTACTGTATATGGACACTGTATTGGGGGATTCCTGTATATGGACTGTATTTAGGGCTTACTGTATTGGGCACTGTATTGGAGGATTACTGTATATGGATACTGTTAATTGGGGGGCTTACTGTATATGGACACTGTATTGGGGGATTACTGTATATGGGAACTGTATTGAGGGCTTACTGTATATGGCACTGTATTGGAGGAATACTTATATCATACTTTTATTATTGGGGGGGGGCTTACTGTATATAGCACTGTATTGGGGGATTACTGTATATGGGATACTGTTAATTGGGGGGCTTACTGTAATGGACACTGTTTGGGGGATTACTGTATATGGAACTTTGCTTACTGTATGAGTGGCTACTGTATATGGGCTGTATTGAGATACTGTATATGGCATATACTACTGTCTTTATTGGGGGGCTTACTGTATATGGACACTGTATTGGGTTACTGTATATGGATACTGTTAATTGGGGGGCTTACTGTATATGGACACTGTATTGGGATTACTGTATATGGAAACTGTATTGAGGGCTTACTGTATTGGGCACTGTATTGGGGGATTACTGTATATGGATACTGTTTATTGGGGGGTTTACTGTATATGGACACTTGTATTGGGGATTCCTGTATATGAAACTGTATTGAGGGCTTACTGTATTGGGGGATTACTGTATATGGATACTGTTATTTGGGGGCTTACTGTATATGGACACTGTATTGGGGATTACTGTATAGGATACTGTAATTGGGGGGCTTACTGTATATGGACACTGCATTGGGGATTACTGTATATGGAAACTGTATTGAGGGCTTACTGTATAGGGCACTGTATTGGGGGATTACTGTATAGGGATACTGTTTATTGGGGGGGCCTTACTGTATATAGACACGTATTTGGGGTTACTGTATATGGATACCTTTATTGGGGGCTTGCTGCAGGAAAGTAACAGCTTTTTTTGATTAGCTTACCACAGACATTCCCGGATGGCTGTCATCTTTCGTGGATCTGGACTTGGACTTTTGTGGGACTTGATCACTACTTGGGTGAGACCATTCCTTAGACTTTTGAGCCCAGTTACCTACTGCTGTCCTTCATCTTAGCACTACTACATATTTTTTGGGCCTTGTGTTGGGGTACCATCAGGACTGGGTATGTTCCATATCAATTCATATTAACGGTTTCTCTGTAAATTCCTGCTAGGGTTATTCTGCTGATACTCATTTCTTGTTCCCTATGGAACTGATGTGCTATAGTTTTTTATTTTTATGGTGTTTTTTCTGTGTGTGCATTTAAATATAGGGGGAAAATTATAATAAAAAACTATTTGATATTTTTAATATATAGTGTGGTGTCCACCTCCAGACCGTTATTTATTGATGAGGTGCGTATTAGCCCCCGTTTTTTGTTATATTATTGGATGGTATTATATGCAGTTTGGAGTGCTCTTGGGTTCTGTGCCCTTGTACTACCTAGCTTGACCTTTCTGTTGTTTTTTATGGCTGTTTTCTGTTCTTGTTTTTTCTGTCTTCTTTTTTATTTTCTATTATTCCTATTGGCCCTAGATTGTGCACCCGCTTTTGGCGTTGACTGCTTTCCATCAATTTGCCCATTACACAACTCTTGTGTACTTGACACCCTTTTTCTTCTCATAATTTACTTACTGTATATGGACACTGTGTTAGGGGGGCTTACTGTATATGGACACTGTATGGGGGTTACAGTTTATGGACACTGTATTGGGGGATTACTGTATATGGACACTGTATGGGGGGTTACAGTTTATGGACACTGTATTGGGGGATTACTGTATATGGAAACTGTATTGAGGGCTTACTGTATATGGACACGGTATTGGAAGATTACTATATGGACACTGTTATTGGGGGGGTTACTGTATCTGGACACTGTATTGGAGGCTACTGTAATGGACACTGTATTGGGGGAATTACTGTATATGGACACTGTATAGGGGCTTACGTATATGGACACTGTATTGGAATCTGTATATGGTCACTATTTTGGGGGCTTACTGTATATGGGCACTGTATTGGGGGTTACTGTATATGGACACTGTGTTTTGGGGCTTACTGTATATGTACACAGTGTATTGGGGGTTACTGTATATGAACACTGTATGGGGGGCTTACTGTGTATGGACACTGTGTATTGGGGCTTACTGCGTATGGGCACTGTATAGGGGGCTTAGTGTATGGGGACTTACTGTACCTTACTGTGATCTTACATCTCCTGATGATGTCGTTGAGGAGGTCTGCTCCAACAAGCCACTTTGTTCCCTTACTGTTATGGCACTGGTATTGGGGGTTACTGTGTATAAGCACTGTATTGGGGGATTACTGTATATGGGATACTGTTTATTGGGGGCTTACTGTATATGGACACTGTATTGGGATTACTGTAATGGACACTGTTGAGGGCTTACTGTATATGGGCACTGTATTGGGGATTACTGTATATGGATATTGTAATTGGGGGGCTTACTGTATATGGACACTGTATTGGGGGATTACTGTATATGGGAACTGTATTGAGGGCTTACTGTATATGGGCACTGTATTGGAGGAATACTGTATATGCTACTGTTTATTGGGGGGGCTTACTGTATATGACACTGTATTGGGGGATTACTGTATATGGATACTGTTTAATTGGGGGGCTTACTGTATATGGACACTGTATTGGGGGATTACTTATATGGGAACTGCATTGAGGGCTTACTGTATATGGGCACTGTATTGGAGGAATCTGTATATGCATACTGTTTATTGGGGGCTTACTGTATATGACACTGTATTGGGGGATTACTGTATATGGATACTGTTAATTGGGGGGCTTACTGTAATGGACACTGTATTGGGGGATTCTGTATATGGACACTGTATTTAGGGCTTACTGTATATGGGCACTGTATTGGAGGATACTGTATTGGATACTGTTAATTGGGGGGCTTACTGTATATGGACACTGTATTGGGGGATTACTGTATATGGGAACTGTATTGAGGGCTTACTACTGTATATGCATACTGTTTATTGGGGGGGGCTTACTGTATATGGACACTGTATTGGGGGATTACTGTATATGGATACTGTTAATTGGGGGGCTTACTGTATATGGACACTGTATTGGGGGATTACTGTATATGGGAACTGTATTGAGCTTACTGTAATGGGCACTGTATTGGAGGAATACTGTATATCATACTGTTTATTGGGGGCTACTGTATATGGACACTGTATTGGGGGATTACTGTATATGGATACTGTTAATTGGGGGGCTTACTGTATATGGACACTGTATTGGGGATTACTGTATATGGAAACTGTATTGAGGGCTTACTGTATATGGGCACTGTATTGGGGGTTACTGTATATGGATACTGTTTATTGGGGGGTTTACTGTATATGGACACTGTATTTGGGGATTCCTGTATATGGAAACTGTATTGAGGGCTTACTGTATTGGGGGATTACTGTATATGGATACTGTTTATTTGGGGGCTTACTGTATATGGACACTGTATTGGGGGATTACTGTATATGGATACTGTTAATTGGGGGGCTTACTGTATATGGACACTGCATTGGGGATTACTGTATATGGAAAACTGTATTGAGGGCTTACTGTATATGGGCACTGTATTGGGGGATTACTGTATATGGATACTGTTTATTGGGGGGGGCTTACTGTATATAGACACTGTATTTGGGGATTACTGTATATGGATACCTTTTATTGGGGGGCTTGCTGCAGTGAAAGTAACAGCTTTTTTTGATTAGCTTACCACAGACATTCCCGGATGGCTGTCATCTTTCGTGGATCTGGACTTGGACTTTGTGGGACTTGATCACTACTTGGGTGAGACCATTCCTTAGACTTTTGAGCCCAGTTACCTACTGACTGTCCTTCATCTTAGCCCTACTACATATTTTTTGGGCCTTTTGTTGGGGTATACCATCAGGACTGGGTATGTTCCATATCAATTCATAGTAACGGTTCTCTGTAAATTCCTGCTAGGGGTTTATTCTGGATACTCATTTCTTGTTCCCATGGAACTGATGTGCCTATATGTTTTTATTTTTATGGTGTTTTTCTGTGTGTGCATTTAAATGGATAGGGGGAAAATTATAATAAAAACTATTTGATATTTTTAATATATAGTGTGGTGTCCACCTCCAGACCGTTTTTATGATGAGGTGCGTATTAGCCCTCCGTTTTTTGTATATTATTGGATGGTATTTATATGCAGTTGGAGTGCTCTTGGGTTCTGTGCCCTTGTACTACCTAGCTTGACCTTTCTGCTGTTTTTTATGGCTGTTTCTGTTCTTTGTTTTTCTGTCTTCTTTTTTATTTTCTATTTATCCTATTGGCCCTAGATTGTGCACCCGCTTTATTGGCGTTGACTGCTTTCCATCAATTATGCCCATTACACAACTCTTTGTGTACTTGAACACCTTTTTTCTTCTCATAATTTACTTACTGAATATGGACATGTTATAGGGGGGCTTACTGTATATGGACACTGTATGGGGGGTTACAGTTTATGGACATTGTATTGGGGGATTACTGTATATGGACACTGTATGGGGGGTTACAGTTTATGGACACTGTATTGGGGGATTACTGTATATGGAAACTGTATTGAGGGCTTACTGTATATGGACACGGTATTGGAAGATTACTGCATATGGACACTGTTTATTGGGGGGGTTACGGTATCTGGACACTGTATTGGAGGCTTACTGTATATGGACACTGTATTGGGGGAATTACTGTATATGGACACTGTATAGGGGGCTTACTGTATATGGACACTGTATTGGGAGAATCTGTATATGGTCACTATTTTGGGGGCTTACTGTATATGGGCACTGTATTGGGGGTTACTGTATATTTTCTACCCAATATGATCCCCCACCGCCTTTTCATACTAGAATGCCAATCTATTTACAGCCTACTGATTCCCGTCACCTTATGTCTCACCCCCACATCTTCTAGTCTGTAAGCTCTTTGGGCAGGGTCCTCTTCCTATTGTATCACGGAATTGCTGTAAGAAACTCCTGCTCTGTTTACTTATGTTTTATTACCTGTGTATGTAATATGTATGACTTTTGTATAACATGTATTACCTCTGTATGTAATGTATAACTATGTAATTGTAAAGCACCACAGAAGATGTTGGCTCCATATAATCATAATAATATATGAAAATGTAGCATTACACAAGAACCAAATATGCAGTGCTTCAGTGATTCTTTATTGAATGGAGATGTGCACAACATGTTCAGACCAACAGGTCTTTCTTCAGGTGCAGTGCAATATTACTGCAGGCAGCAAGTCCTTTCTCAAGTGTCACACTGCACAGTGGGGCCAACAGTGGGGCAAATTTTAGGTGTGGGGGTCGACATGCCCTTCTTTTTCTTTCTTCTCATTCTTCTTCTTCCCTTTATCCTTCTGCTTTTTGGACTGTATCTCCTCCCTCGGATATAAGCTAGAAACACAAAATTTGTACAGACATGCAGGAAAGAGAAGTCATTACCTAGCTAAGAAAACCTGCTGGAGCGTTGCCACATTATCGGTGAATTTCTAGACTTTTTTCCCGTAGACTATAATGGGTACAATCCTCAAATATGGGACATTTCAAGGTTTTTGGTTCATGTTAAAAACAAAAACACTGATACCACCCACTGATACCACCAATCCCCACATAGACACAGGTACACACACATACTGACCTACCTACCCCTGGATCCCACACTTAAAGGGTAACCAAGTCAAAAAACTAATTTTGATCAATCATCAAAAAAAGTTAATTTTATTGTCTTAATGCAAAAACAACATACCCCCCAACCTGACATGTGTACACACACCTACTGACCTACCCTTACATTTCCGTGGCCCATACTTAAGGGTAACTATAGTCCAAAAAAATTTATCAAAAAAAATGTGTTTTATGATCATACATGCAAATATATACCCCCCAACATACATTTACTGACTTATCCTTTTATTTCGGTGGCAGACATACTTAAAAGGAACTATAGTCCAATAATTTTTTCGATAATCAATCAATGTTCATCAAATTGTCAGGTAATCATTCTAATTCTCATTTTTAATGGGGGTTTAGCATGCTAAGGTCACAGCTTTATTGGAGCCCACTGTTAATTGTCCATTCTATAAATAGATTTGACTAGTGGGAAATATGAATCATAAGTGGATTGGTTAAATGTCATGCATTTGGTATCTGTAAGATTCTGCCTGTTATCTGCTCCTAGAGACTTTTGGGTTAATACCAACCCAATGCCAATTGTCGAAATACAAATAGCCTATAAAGGTTGATCTCACAAGTACTGGGGGCATCTGCACTTTATCAGTTACTGTGTGTGTGTGTGTACCCAGCTTTGTGTTAATATCTGTATACATTTCTTGGGAGATAAGTTCCTCCTACTACTTACAACAGATTTGTTCCTCTCTTCCTCTACAAACTTATCATTAGTATTTATTCAGCACGAGACCTCAGTTTATGTTTTATTAGTTTAATATATCTAACACTGAAGCTAGAGACAGGGTGTGGGACAAAGGCCTTGCCCAGAGTGCATCTTGTAAAGCATTTCCTTTTTTCATTGGAACAGATTGTTTGTAGTTACGACAACAAAGTCTCAGTCCACCGTTGGGATAATAAATGCTTTGACTTACTGTTGTTTTCCTGTTACTTCTATTAAATTCAACACCTCAGCAGCTAACGGCAAAAAGGTCCTGACTACTTAGAATTAAATGATTTATACAGATGACATTGAAGTTTAAAATTAAAATAAGAGTATTTAGGCCTAGTTTCTCTAAAGCACACATCTAGGTAATGTGCAGTGTTTCAGTGTGGGGCAATCCTAGATATCATCATAATCATATATGTGTTTATTTCTAGGTATTCAACAGTATATCTATACGTTTATGTGCAATTCACTTCCACCATTATAGTGACTTATTTAAAGAGGATTTTAGCTCAAACACATATACTTCCAAGAACAAAAGTCAAAATTTTCAATTCTCTCTAAATAAATAAATGCTTTAAAATTACTGACTTACCTGTTTGTAAGTGTCTCAGTTCCTGGGTTGATTCACTTGCTCAGTAGAGATCTGAGCATGTTTGACCCATCCAACAGCCATCAGAAGAAATTAAGAACATTTCAAAGACATGAGCAAGAGAATCTGGTATTAATACATATACTTGCAGTTCTGTTTGATCCAGGGATATTTTCCTATTGACATTTGGAGTCAGGAAGGAAACCCCCCCTCTTTTTTTTTAAGCTGTTTTTTTTTTTGCCTTCCTCTGCATCAACTGTAGGTAGGGTTAAAAAGGAGTATAAAAGGTTGGACTTGGTGGGCTTGTATCTTTATTCACCTTCAATTACTATGTTACATGTATGTTACATCCTGGAACTAGAACCTAAAATTGCAGCTCACTACTGACCACAGCATAGTAAAGAGTATGAAATCAACCCCCCCCCCAAAATGAAGACAATACATAGGTATATGTTTTTAGATAGATAATTAAAATAAAAAATACTGAACTTCCCCCAAAATATTTGGCTGTGCTATTAATCTGCAGCAACCAATCAGATGTTAGCTATTTAACATCAACTGCAGTTCTAAACATCTGATTAGTTGCTGAATATAACTAGCGAGCCAAACTTTGGAACCTCTGTTTAAATAAGGCCTAGATACTGTAGCTTTCTATAAATTTCAGTTCATCAAAAACATCTTTAAAACAACAACAGTGGGAAACTGAAAAGACATTTGCATTTCGAGGGTCCTTATTTTTCATATATTTTGATTACAAAAGGAAACAGCATAACATTTAAATTATTTGCATTTAAATAATATGGGAACTGGAATTGGTATTCATTTAGGATCACATCATTGAACAACCTCTGCTGATTACATTTTAAATTTCATCATCTTCTGTGTTTTAAGACTAGGATTGAATATTATTTTACAATATACATTGCGCACTTTTTATAGCGGAGTTACAATGAATTATATTTTTATAACAGTCCTCTACTATGTCATAAAGTGGTTGTAAAATTACCATGTCACTACTGCCACACGGAAACAAAACCCATAACCCAATAAAATCATTTAAAAATGACTAGAAGGACAGAACAGCTGTTCCTGAGTAGAGATGGTCGAACTATTGAAAGTTCGGCCGTCGTTTCGAACTTTCGAACTATTGTAAAAGTTCGAAAGTTCGAAAACGGACCCATTAAAGTCTATGGGAGGCAATATTCGAAAAGTTCGAGTCAAATACAACAAAATATTAATGGTAACTTAATGTAAATGGCTGTGGGACCTGGGAAATGGTCTGGGAGCATGTTCCAATATCCAGGACTTTCGTAAAATCGATTTACTCTTACACGCGCTACTTCGAGCTTTCGCGTTCGAACGTTCGAGGTAACATGGACATTTTACTCGCAGATTCGATGCTCGCCTATAGGCTTTAATGGAGACTTTACTCGCAGATTCGATGTTCGCGCCTAGATACCATGTACATTTTACTCGCGGATTCGACCGTTCGAACATTGAACATTCGATAAATCATCGAAAAGTCCGGGAAATATCGAAAGTCCGCGTCCGAGATAGTTCGGAAGTTCGGGTCCGTTCGAACTCGAACAGTTCGGCTCGAACTCGGGTTCGAGTTCGAGTTCTATGCCATCCCTATTCCTGAGTAGAAAATTATGGAATTGAATCCCCAACCAAAAATGGTTAATGAACTCCAACAGAGGTTTATGGTATGCACAAATATTGGCCTTGTGCTACTTGGGGTCATGAAACTCTTAAATGGCCTTAATGTAGTATCCTTATATCACAGTTTGCGTGATCTGCTGATTGAGTTTAAAGGCCCTATTTAAAAAAAGTGTGGTATCGCAATTCAGCATAGAGATGTCCGAACTTCGCAAAATCCGGTCCGCTCGAGGATCCGCGAATTTTCAAAAAATTCCAAAATTCGAAAATCCGCGAGCGGACCCGTTAAAATTAAAAATACCCTTGAAATAACGAGATTTTTCGTTTTTCGAAAATTTTCGAAATTACAAGTTTACAAGTATTTTCGAAAATACGTTAGTTGGAATTAAGAGAATCCTTGTATTTTCTAAAATTTTCGAAAATACATGTTTTCCCGTATTCGGATCCGCAAACCGGCCATCCCTATTCAGCAATACTGTGCGTTATCGATAATGTGCGCAGTCGTACATTACACTATGTACGTTTGCTAATAACAAATGTTCGGTTGTAGAATACCATGCGGTAGTAAACAACTACTGCAATGATATTCTATGGGGATCATAAATCTGCAAATGCGTTATCAGATTTAGGATTGGTATTTTCCAATCGTTATCGTGAATTAATGATAATGAGCGTAACTTAGCAACGTTAAACCAATTGGAAATTAGTGATCAGTTTAAGACTGTTAAACCGACCCTTAAAGGCGTGGTATCACAAAAAACTATACTGCGCCTTTATGAATATGGCCCAAGTGAGTACACAGATTAGCGTGATCCCGCTGGTTGGCCCATTACCCTTAATGTGAGTAAGCACATTTCCGAGCGGTCCAAGGCTGACAAACGTTCACCATTGGCCTTGCAGGCACTTGGAAATGCCCAATTGTTCTCTCTATGCTTTACATAGGGAGAACACTTAGGACTGTGAGTAGTGTGATCTTTAAAAAATGGCAAACAGAATCTTTTAAAGGTCTAGACTGTGTTGTACCCGTTTAAGGGTCAGTATCCAATCCACGTGATTATGGAATAAAACATATGGTAAATAGTGACCAAACATAAATGACAGTTAATAAACAGTAGGAATGTTTAGCTCTATTTTCTCCAATTGTACTAAGTAAATTGTGTTGTAGCACTGCCAGGAACAATGTTATATGTTATAGACCTCTTAATTAGGGATTAACGAAACCAAGCAGAATTTTCGACATTGAATTTTCACACAATCACATCTTGGCATTTCCACCAATGGAAAGTTTCAAAGTTTAGCCAACTCTGTGAATTTTCTAAACTGACAATTCTGGCTCGAAAAATGGTTTGGTTTAAAACTGGGACTCCTAATATTTAGGGGCTGGGTGGGGGAGCAACCAATAAAACACCATAGATACTTGGGTATCAATAAAAAGAGAGATATTCCTTTAATCATACAATGTATACCAATATAAGACATAAAATATATACATCAATGCTTAAGTGTGCCTTAATACCATATCCAAGTGTTCCATTTATATTAGTCCACATATATGTTTAGTCCGTGTGTTACACTATAATCCAAGTGTTGTACCACTATACAAGTCCTGCACACTACTACCTCTCATATGCTGTCTACTACTGCTTTAGAGCACTGTACGCTTGTGACTATCTCACCCCTGCTGCGGTTGTTTCTATTGGTCAGCTCTCCTCTCGTAGGCGGTTGACAGTATGTATATCTAGTCTCTCTGTTTGTAATATGCCAATCGGTTAGCACTCTGATGCGGCGTCTTGGACCCACACGGCCAGCTGATCACAAGGAGTTCCGGAACCTCGATACCTTCACTCCACGATGACTTCACTGGGTGAGACGCGCGTCCGCGCACAGTGCCTTTAGCCGTGGGACAGTCAGAGGTAAGTATAAACTGCAGAGTGCTGCTAAAAGTATACACAAAATTCACTAATAAAATGCTACGTGTTTCGTCTGACTCTCCGACTTTCATCAGGCATCAAGAAGGGCACCTATTTAATTTAGGTGCCCTTCTTGATGCCTGATGAAGTCGGAGAGTCTGGCAAAACACGTAGCTTTTATAAGTGCATTTTTGTATACCAATTGTGCACTTTATTATTTATATATATTTTTCAGCACAGCTCCTTGTGATCAGCTGGCCACAAGTGTACGAAACGCCGCATCGGAGTGCTAACCGCACTAAAAAGCTACTGGATATATTTATAGCTACTTCTCAAAAAATAATAATTAACCTCAGTGAACAATTTTGACTAACTAACATCAGTTTATGGTATAATAATCTCACCAAAGCTAAATTGTAGTGCAACAAGAGTTTATATTATTTATTACAGCTAAGATTCTCATTACAATGCAAAAAATGATATATATATATGAAAGCCATCTTTTTTATCTAGCCCTTTAATTTGTGCAACGCATCAGTATAGGGTTATCTCTGTGTTTTTCCATAAACCAGCAGTTGCTTCTAATCAACCAAAGAGTGAAAGGTCCTGTGTGAGGGAGAGGTGAAAGCCTAGGCAGGTTTGCATCCCATCTCTGAGACCAATAATATTTTCCGTGTGGGAGATTATACACACTATGACAGGTATAGAAGCCTAACTCCAGTTAGAGTGAATTATATCTTTGGTAAATAGGTCTGTCATCTTTAGCTTGGAACATTAAGTAAAACCTATTCAGTCAATGATAGGATATTCTATTAGTTACTTTCTTATTTAGCTGGAAAGGGCTATTTTCTGCCAAATCAGTGTATTTTCCAGAGACCTTTTAATCATTCCTTTGTGCATGGGGAGATAATGTGACCTACCAATTGTTAGAAGGAGAAGGACGTGCAGACCAAGCGAGCTTCTCTGTTTGAGGATAGAACTAATTTATCTGAAATAATGTTTCTTTAGTTAAGCACTGGAGACTCCTAAATCAGAAGGATATGACTTATCCTGGTCTTACGACTTTCCAAACTGCCTGGGAAAAAAAAGGAGAAAATAAAAGGAACACATATTCCTTTTGTCTGGTATTCTTTACTGATATGTATTACTGAATGTTCCTTCCTGAACCCGGACTGGCAGATTTATTACTCTCTAGAAAATCCCATTACAAGCAATCCTGGCAATGTTAGAGGGGCTTCTTGTCACCCATTATTTCTGAACCTCTATTTTTCTCTTCGCGTTCTATCGCTGTTTTGTTTTACTTTCTCTTGTTTTGCAGTTTTAATCAGGGGGATGTAGGAGTCCCGAGCCATCAGAAACTAAACAAGTTTGCTCAGCCTACAATCCAACAGCTTTGGGGAACTGCAACTCTCAGCCTTCCAAAGTATCAAAGATGAGACGAGCACACTACTTGTTGAATCAAATTGATTGTGCTGAAAATGTTTCGGGAAGGACTAGGTCCCCTACCTCAGGTATCTAAAGCCTCGTACATACGTAAGATCATTTCGTAGGATGTGTCCGACGAACGTTCAGCAACCGTCTCGTTATACACTAATTTTGCCAACCACGCCTGTACATACATCAACGATAGTGGATAGATAATGTTCATTGGTAAAGGTGTTATGTGACGTTCGGAATATCGCGTGATCTCAAAATGTTGCATATGTGTATTTCATTCAATCTTCCATTACACTCTACCGATAATCTGCCAACTATGTACAAACAAACACAACAGCATCAGCAGACAGAATCCACCAGGCTGATCATCGTAAAAAGCCGAGAATAGTCTGGATCGTTGGTCTTAGAAGATCGTTAAAGCTTCATTTTGCACGAATGTCGCACAATAGGTCGTTCGTGCGGCAAATTGTGCGAAAATTATCTGACTTCTGTACGAAGCTTAAGCCTTCAACTGCTAAGACTAAAAGAGGATACGGTGATACCTTTTTATTTTTATACAGACAAGCTTTCGAGAGATACAGTTCTCTCTTCCTCACTCCTCAGGTCATATCACCTTATCCTACAGTACTCATCTTTTAGTATATGTTTCTGGACCAATACGGCTACAACTATTTTATCTTCAACTGCTAAGAGGACAAATTCAGACTGATTCACCCAGAGCTGCAGCACTCTTTTTTTAGGGTTAAAGTCGCGCTAATCAATTCAATATTGGTTAGAGCAACTTAAACTATTAGGTTGCAGCAGCTGCACAAGTATCGCAGGAGACCCACCAGAGGCTTCTTGCGTCGTTCTGCGTGAGACTCATCCAGAGCCGCACAGCTTCTAGTAAATCTCTTCCAGAGGACATTGAGTTGCAGTCCATAAACAGCTAAGGGGTAGCAGGCTTAGAAAATCCTTAAAAACTGGAAAAGGAGATGTTCACCATTTTGTATCTGGCTTACAGACAAAAAAAACAGATGTTTTTTTCTTGTCTTTCTTTAGCTGTGTTCACACTCGCCCAATAAAAGACAAATCGGAAACAACAGGGTGTGGTGATTATCGTATGTGTGTCAAACACTCGCAAATTTCAATTGGTCGATATCAACATCTATTCAAGGAACCACCTGACCAGTTATTTTTTGTGTCCGACATTGATATTAAAATAATCACGGGAACGTTGAAAGGTTAAGAAACCACCAGCACTTAAGATATTAAATAGATTAGATGTTTGTCTAATGAAATCTGGCCCAATCTCTACACTATCCATTCTTCAAGGCAGCAGCAAAACCCTTCTGAAAGTTTCCTGGTCGGACCCCTGTCAAAACCTCCTCCTCACCCCTACTGCATGCAAGTCAGCAAATATTAATAATATATATATAATAATTATTATATATAATTAAATAATAATAAATGTACCGGTACTGGACAGGCAGTATTTTAAACAGCTAATTGCGCGCACCATTACTTAAATATGTGCAGTCAGCTGTTTAAACATGTACCTGGTGTGGAGATCACGGGCCTGCTTAGCTTCCAGGACCTCCCGCCGCCGCAGGGTTATTGTTATGCCATCGCTTAGGTTTCCGTGTGCTTTTTACTTGCGTCAAGCTATCTACACACCTGTGTCTATGCATTCATTCTTACTGATAAAACACACAAGGACCCACATATAGGAGGTAGTGAATGCAGTTATACAAATAACAAGGACATAACCTTGTGCTTGAAAAGTAAATATTTGCTCACCTATAAGTTTTTTTTTGTCCTGAATTGTATAATGTCAGATCATTATTGTAAAATAACACAAATTCCATAGCAACAACATATTTCTAGATGATCAGAAGTGCATTTGTATGATTAATAATCTTTTCATTTTTTGGTGCTATGTAACAGGTGATAATGTTATGTCTACAGTCAAATTTGAATCTTCTTTACTAATCTCTTCTCCTGTTTCCTATTTGACATTTATGCAATTACCAGACATCCAACCCTGCCTATGAAGTCTCCGGGCAGAGTGGAGAAAGGGGGCATGGTGAGGGCGTGGCTAGGGGGACATGATATTGGTGATGTCATCTAGGAGGTGGGAGGAGATGGAGTTAGGAACCAAAGGGATGGGCAGAGGAGGTGTTGGGGTGTAACGGGCGTTCTGGGGGTGTGGTGTCTAGGTAAGGGGGGTTCCAGGGGAGGGGAGGGAAAACTGACAGTTTTGCAAATCCCAAACCAAATATAGCCATGTCATAGATCCTGCAGTCACTTTCCTGACAGTCTTATTCAACTTATTCCCTTTATAAATACTTCTTGCATCATTCATCTTCATTTTATTACAAATTATTTACCATGTTTCCTCATTTATTTTTAAATGATTTAAGAATGTATCTTATATACTAAACACATTCCACGGATTGGGGGCTGGATCTATTTGCTCACGCTGAAGCCCCACTTTCTTTTTCTGAATTTAAAGGATAAGTACACTGTAAAATTTCAATCTCTCGTGCACCCTGAAGCCTTGCGCGCTCGTATGGAGCGCACAGAGCGGCTGAGACTTACCTATTGAGGCTTAACAATTAGAAGGAAGATGAAAATCTCGCAGGGAAGAGCTAACCATGCACTAAGGACATACAACTGTCAGCAACTTTGAATGGAAAAAGGTAGTCTCTGGAGGGGCTTAGGCAAACAAAAAATATGCCAAAAGTATTTTTAAAGCTGCAGCTTCCAAGTGACCCCAACTTTACTTTACACGCGTGCTTATCAGTGTATTGGGGGCTTACTGTATATAGACACTATTTGGGGATTACTGTATATGGGATACTGTTTATTGGGGCTTACTGTATATGGACACTGTATTGGGATTACTGTATATGGACACTGTATTGAGGGCTTACTGTATATGGGCACTGTATTGGAGGATTACTGTATATGGATATTGTTAATTGGGGGGCTTACTGTATATGGACACTGTATTGGGGGATTACTGTATATGGGAACTGTATTGAGGGCTTACTGTATATGGGCACTGTATTGGAGGATACTGTATATGCATACTGTTTATTGGGGGGGGCTTACTGTATATGGACACGTATTGGGGGATTACTGTATATGGATACTGTTAATTGGGGGGCTTACTGTATATGGACACTGTATTGGGGGATTACTGTATATGGGAACTGTATTGAGGGCTTACTGTATATGGGCACTGTATTGGAGGAATACTGTATATGCATACTGTTTATTGGGGGGGCTTACTGTATATGGACACTGTATTTGGGGATTACTGTATATGGATACTGTTAATTGGGGGGCTTACTGTATATGGACACTGTATTGGGGGATTACTGTATATGGACACTGTATTTAGGGCTTACTGTATATGGGCACTGTATTGGAGGATTACTGTATATGGATACTGTTAATTGGGGGGCTTACTGTTATGGACACTGTATTGGGGGATTACTGTATATGGGAACTGTATTGAGGGCTTACTGTATATGGGCACTGTATTGGAGGAATACTGTATATGCATACTGTTTATTGGGGGGGGGCTTACTGTATATGGACACTGTATTGGGGGATTACTGTATATGGATACTGTTAATTGGGGGGCTTACTGTATATGGACACTGTATTGGGGGATTACTGTATATGGGAACTGTATTGAGGGCTTACTGTATATGGGCACTGTATTGGAGGAATACTGTATATGCATACTGTTTATTGGGGGGCTTCTGTATATGGACACTGTATTGGGGGATTACTGTTATGGATACTGTTTTGGGGGGCTTACTGTATATGGACACTGTATTGGGGGATTACTGTATATGGAAACTGTATTGAGGGCTTACTGTATATGGCCTGTATTGGGGGATTACTGTATATGGATACTGTTTATTGGGGGGTTTACTGTATATGGACACTGTATTTGGGGATTCCTGTATTGGAAACTGTATTGAGGCTTACTGTTTGGGGGATTACTGTATATGGATACTGTTTATTTGGGGGCTTACTGTATATGGACACTGTATTGGGGGATTACTGTATATGGATACTGTTAATTGGGGGGCTATGTATATGGACACTGCATTGGGGGATTACTGTATATGAAACTGTATTGAGGGCTTACTGTATATGGGCACTGTATTGGGGGATTACTGTATTGGATACTGTTTATTGGGGGGGGCTTACTGTATATAGACACTGTATTTGGGGATTACTGTATATGGATACCTTTTATTGGGGGCTTGCTGCAGTGAAAGTAACAGCTTTTTTTGATTAGCTTACCACAGACATTCCCGGATGGCTGTCATCTTTCGTGGATCTGGACTTGGACTTTGTGGGACTTGATCACTACTTGGTGAGACCATTCCTTAGACTTTTGAGCCAGTTACCTACTGACTGTCCTTCATCTTAGCACTACTACATATTTTTTGGGCCTTTGTGTTGGGGTATACCATCAGGACTGGGTATGTTCCATATCAATTCATAGTAACGGTTCTCTGTAAATTCCTGCTAGGGGTTTTCTGCTGATACTCATTTCTTGTTCCCTATGGAACTGATGTGCCTATATTTTTTTATTTTTATGGTGTTTTTCTGTGTGTGCATTTAAATGGATAGGGGGAAATTATAATAAAAACTATTTGATATTTTTAATATAAGTGTGGTGTCCACCTCCAGACCGTTATTTATTGATAGGGTGCGTATTAGCCCTCCGTTTTTTGTATATTATTGGATGGTATTTATATGCAGTTGGAGTCTCTTGGGTTCTGTGCCCTTGTACTACCTAGCTTGACCTTTCTGTTGTTTTTTATGGCTGTTTCTGTTCTTGTTTTTCTGTCTTCTTTTTATTTTCTATTATCCTATTGGCCCTAGATTGTGCACCCGCTTATTGGCGTTGACTGCTTTCCATCAATATGCCCATTACACAACTCTTTGTGTACTTGACACCCTTTTTCTTTCATAATTTACTTACTGTATATGGACACTGTGTATAGGGGGGCTTACTGTATATGGACACTGTATGGGGGTTACAGTTTATGGACACTGTATTGGGGGATTACTGTATATGGACACTGTATGGGGGGTTACAGTTTATGGACACTGTATTGGGGGATTACTGTATATGGAAACTGTATTGAGGGCTTACTGTATATGGACACGGTATTGGAAGATTACTGCATATGGACACTGTTTATTGGGGGGGTTACTGTATCTGGACACTGTATTGGAGGCTTACTGTATATGGACACTGTATTGGGGGAATTACTGTATATGGACACTGTATAGGGGGCTTACTGTAATGGACACTGTATTGGGAGAATCTGTATATGGTCACTATTTTGGGGGCTTACTGTATATGGGCACTGTATTGGGGGTTACTGTATATGGACACTGTGTTTTGGGGCTTACTGTATATGTACACAGTGTATGTGGGTTACTGTATATGAACACTGTATGGGGGGCTTACTGTGTATGGACACTGTGTATTGGGGCTTACTGCGCTATGGGCACTGTATAGGGGGCTTAGTGTATGGGGACTTACTGTACCTTACTGTGATCTTACATCTCCTGATTGATGTCCGTTGAGGAGGTCTGCTCCAAACAAGCCACTTTGTTCCCTTACTGTATATGGACACTGTGTATTGGGGGGTTACTGTGTATAAGCACTGTATTGGGGGATTACTGTATATGGGATACTGTTTATTGGGGGCTTACTGTATATGGACACTGTATTGGGGGATTACTGTATATGGACACTGTATGAGGGCTTACTGTATATGGGCACTGTATTGAGGATTACTTGTATATGGATATTGTTAATTGGGGGGCTTACTGTATATGGACACTGTATTGGGGGATTACTGTATATGGGAACTGTATTGAGGGCTTACTGTATATGGGCACTGTATTGGAGGAATACTGTATATGCATACTGTTTATTGGGGGGGCTTACTGTATATGGACACTGTATTGGGGGATTACTGTATATGGATACTGTATTGGGGGATTACTGTATATGGACACTGTATTGGGGGTTACTGTATATGGGAACTGCATTGAGGGCTTACTGTATATGGGCACTGTATTGGAGGAATACTGTATATGCATACTGTTTATTGGGGGGCTTACTGTATATGGACACTGTATTGGGGGATTACTGTATATGGATACTGTTAATTGGGGGGCTTACTGTATATGGACACTGTATTGGGGGATACTGTATATGGACACTGTATTTAGGGCTTACTGTATATGGGCACTGTATTGGAGGATTACTGTATATGGATACTGTTAATTGGGGGGCTTACTGTATATGGACACTGTATTGGGGGATTACTGTATATGGGAACTGTATTGAGGGCTTACTGTATATGGGCACTGTATTGGAGGAATACTGTATATGCATACTGTTTATTGGGGGGGCTTACTGTATATGGACACTGTATTGGGGGATTACTGTATATGGATACTGTTAATTGGGGGATATGGGAACTGTATTGAGGGCTTACTGTATATGGGCACTGTATTGGAGGAATACTGTATATGCATACTGTTTATTGGGGGGGCTTACTGTATATGGACACTGTATTGGGGGATTACTGTATATGGATACTGTTAATTGGGGGGCTTCTGTTATGGACACTGTATTGGGGATTACTGTATTGGAAACTGTATTGAGGGCTTACTGTATATGGGCACTGTATTGGGGATTACTGTATATGGATACGTTTATTGGGGGGTTTACTGTTAATGGACACTGATTTGGGATTCCTGTATATGGAAACTGTATTGGGCTTACTGTATTGGGGGATTACTGTATATGGATACTGTTTATTTGGGGGCTTACTGTATATGGACACTGTATTGGGGATTACTGTATAGGATACTGTTAATTGGGGGGCTTACTGTAATGGACACTGCATTGGGGGATTACTGTATATGGAAACTGTATTGAGGGCTTACTGTATATGGGCACTGTATTGGGGGATTACTGTATATGGATACTGTTTATTGGGGGGGGCTTACTGTATATAGACACTGTATTTGGGGATTACTGTATATGGATACCTTTTTTGGGGGCTTGCTGCAGTGAAAGTAACAGCTTTTTTGATTAGCTTACCACAGACATTCCCGGATGGCTGTCATCTTTCGTGGATCTGGACTTGGACTTTGGGGACTTGATCACTACTTGGGTGAGACCATTCCTTAGACTTTGAGCCCAGTTACCTACTGACTGTCCTTCATCTTAGCCCTACTACATATTTTTTGGGCCTTTGGTTGGGGTATACCATCAGGACTGGGTATGTTCCATATCAATTCATAGTAACGGTTCTCTGTAAATTCCTGCTAGGGGTTATCTGTCTGTGATACTCATTTCTTGTTCCCTATGGAACTGATGTCCTATATGTTTTTATTTTTATGGTGTTTTTCTGTGTGTGCATTTAAATGGATAGGGGGAAAATTATAATAAAACTATTTGATATTTTTAATATATAGTGTGGTGTCCACCTCCAGACCGTTATTTATGATGAGGTGCGTATTAGCCCTCCGTTTTTTGTATATTATTGGATGGTATTTATATGCAGTTGGAGTGCTCTTGGGTTCTGTGCCCTTGACTACCTAGCTTGACCTTTCTGCTGTTTTTTATGGCTGTTTCTGTTCTTTTTTGTTTCTGTCTTCTTTTTTATTTTCTATTTATCCTATGGCCCGATTGTGCACCCGCTTTATTGGCGTTGACTGCTTTCCATCAATTATGCCCATTACACAACTCTTTTGTACTTGACACCCTTTTTCTTCTCATAATTTACTTACTGTATATGGACACTGTGTATAGGGGGGCTTACTGTATATGGACACTGTATGGGGGGTTACAGTTTATGGACATTGTATTGGGGATTACTGTATATGGACACTGTATGGGGGGTTACATTTTATGGACACGTATTGGGGGATTACTGTATATGGAAACTGTATTGAGGGCTTACTGTATATGGACACGGTATTGGAAGATTACTGCATATGGACACGTTTATTGGGGGGGTTACGGTATCTGGACACTGTATTGGAGGCTTCTGTATATGGACACTGTATTGGGGGACTTACTGTAATATGGGACACTGTATAGGGGCTTACTGTATATGGACACTGTTTGGGGAAACTGTATATGGTCCACTATTGAGCCCTAGATTGTGCACCCGCTTATTGGCGTTGACTGCTTTCCATCAATATGCCCATTACACAACTCTTTGGTACTTGACACCCTTTTTTCTTCTCATAATTTACTTACTGTATAGGACACTGTGTATAGGGGGGCTTACTGTATATGGACACTGTATGGGGGTTACAGTTTATGGACACTGTATTGGGGATTACTGTATATGGACCACTGTATGGGGGGTTACAGTTTATGGACACTGTATTGGGGGATTACTGTATTGGAAACTGTATTGAGGGCTTACTGTATATGGACACGGTATTGGAAGATTACTGCATATGGACACTTTTATGGGGGGGGTTACTGTATCTGGGACACTGTATTGGAGGCTTACTGTATATGGACACTGTATTGGGGGAATTACTGTATATGGACACTGTATAGGGGGCTTACTGTATTGGACACTGTATTGGGAGAATCTGTATTGGTCACTATTTTGGGGGCTTACTGTATATGGGCACTGTATTGGGGTTACTGTATATGGACACTGTGTTTTGGGGGCTACTGTATATGTACACAGTGTAGTGGGTTACTGTATATGAACACTGTATGGGGGGCTTACTGTGTATGGACACTGTGTATTGGGGGCTTACTGGCGTATGGGCACTGTATAGGGGGCTTAGTGTATGGGGACTTACTGTCCTTACTGTGATCTTCATCTCCTGATTGATGTCCGTTGAGAGGTCTGCTCCAAACAGCCACTTTGTTCCCTTACTGTTATGGACACTGTGTATTGGGGGGTTACTGTGTATAAGCACTGTATTGGGGGATTACTGTATGGGATACTGTTTATTGGGGGCTTACTGTATACTCATTTAATTTTAAATGGATTTTTAAAGAAGTGTATCTTATATACTAAACCAGTTCCACGGATTGGGGGGCTGGATCTATTGCTCACGCTGAAGCCCACTTTCTTTTTCTGAATTTAAAGGATAAGTACACTGTAAAATTTCAATCTCTCGTGCACCCTGAAGCCTTGCGCGCTCGTATGGAGCGCACAGAGCGGCTGAGACTTACCTATTGAGGCTTAACAATTAGAAGGAAGATGAAAATTCGCAGGGGAAGAGCTAACCATGCAACTAGGACATACAACATGTCAGCAACTTGAATGGAAAAAGGTAGTCTCTGGAGGGGCTTAGGCAAACAAAAAATATGCCAAAAGTATTTTTAAAGCTGCAGCTTCCAAGTGACCCCAACTTTACTTTACAGCGTGCTTATCAGTGTATGGGGGCTTACTGTATATGACACTATTGGGGATTACTGTATATGGGATCTGTTTATGGGGGCTTACTGTATATGGACACTGTATTGGGGGATTACTGTATATGGACACTGATTGAGGGCTTACTGTATATGGCACTGTATTGGAGGATTACTGTATATGGATTGTTAATTGGGGGCTTATGTATATGGACACTGTATTGGGGGATTACTGTATATGGGAACTGTATTGAGGGCTTACTGTATAGGGCACTGTATTGGAGGATACTGTATATGCATACTGTTATTGGGGGGGCTTACTGTATATGGACACTGTATTGGGGGATTACTGTAATGGATATGTTTAATTGGGGGCTTACTGTATATGGACACTGTATGGGGGATTACTGTATATGGGAACTGTATTGAGGGCTTACTGTATATGGGCACTGTATTGGAGGAATACTGTATATGCATACTGTTATTGGGGGGGTTACTGTATATGGACACTGGATTTGGGGATTACTGTATATGGATACTGTTAATTGGGGGGCTACTGTATATGGACACTGTATTGGGGGATTACTGTAATGGACACTGTATTAGGGCTTACTGTATATGGGCACTGTATTGGGGATTATGTCATGATACTGTTAATGGGGGGCTTACTGTATAGGACACGATGGGGGATACTGATAGGGAAATGTATTGAGGGCTACTGTATATGGGCACTGTATTGGAGGAATACTGTATATGCATACGTTTATTGGGGGGGGCTTACTGTATATGGACACTGTATTGGGGGATTACTGTATATGGATACTGTTAATTGGGGGGCTTACTGGATATGGACCATGTATGGGGGATTACTGTATATGGGAACTGTATTGGGCTTACTGTATATGGGCACTGATTGGAGGATACTGTATATGCATACTGTTTATTGGGGGGGCTTACGTGATATGGACACTGTATTGGGGGATTACTGTATATGGATACTGTTAATTGGGGGGCTTACTGTATATGGACAATGTATTTGGGGATTGGGATGTATATGGAAACTGTTTGAGGGCTACTGTATATGGGCATGTATTGGGGGATTACTGTATATGGATACGTTTATTGGGGGGTTTACTGTATATGGACACTGTATTTGGGGATTCCTGTATATGGAAACTGTATGAGGGGTACTGTTGGGGGATTACTGTATGGATACTGTTTATTTGGGGGCTTACTGTATATGGACACTGTATTGGGGGGGTTACTGTATATGGATACTGTTAATTGGGGGGGTACGTATATGGCACTGCATTGGGGGATTACTGTATATGGAAACTGTATTGAGGGCTTACTGTATATGGGCACTGTATGGGGGATTCATGTATGGATACTGTTTATTGGGGGGGGCTTACTGTATATAGACACTGTATTTGGGGATTACTGTATGGATACCTTTTATTGGGGGGCTTGCTGCAGTGAAAGTAACAGCTTTTTTGATTAGCTTACCACAGACATTCCGGATGGCTGTCATCTTTGTGGATCTGGACTTGGACTTTGTGGGGACTTGACCACACTTGGGTGAGACCATTCCTTAGACTTTTGAGCCCAGTTACCTACTGACTGTCCTTCATCTTAGCACTACATACATATTTTTTGGGCCTTGTGTGTGGGGTATAACATCAGGATGGGTATGTTCATATCAAATCATAGTAACGGTTCTCTGTAAATTCCTGCTAGGGGTTATTTGTGATACTCATTTCTTGTTCTATGGAACTGATGTGCCTATATGTTTTTATTTTTATGGTGTTTTTCTGTGTGTGCATTTAAATGGATAGGGGGAAAAAATATAATAAAAAACTATTTGATATTTTTAATATATAGTGTGGTGTCCACCTCCAGACGTTATTTATTGATGAGGTGCGTATTAGCCCTCCGTTTTTTGTATATATTTGGATGGTATTTATATGCAGTTGGAGTGCTCTTGGGTTCTGTGCCCTTGTACTACCTAGCTTGACCTCTGTTGTTTTTTATGGCTGTTTCTGTTCTTTGTTTTTCTGTCTTCTTTATTTTCTATTTATCCTATTTGCCCTAGATTGTGCACCCGCTTATTGGCGTTGACTGCTTTCCATCATTATGCCCATTACAACACTTTTGTGTACTTGACACCCTTTTCTTCTCATAATTATTACTGATATGGACACTGTGTATAGGGGGGCTTACTGTATATGGACACTGTATGGGGGGTTACAGTTTATGGACACTGTATTGGGGGATTACTGTATATGGACACTGTATGGGGGGTTACAGTTTATGGACACTGTATTGGGGGATTACTGTATATGGAAACTGTATTGGGGTTACTGTATATGGACACGGTATTGGAAGATTACTGCATATGGACACTGTTTATTGGGGGGGTTACTGTATTGGACACTGTATTGGAGGGTTACTGTATATGGACACTGTATTGGGGGAATTACTGTATATGGACATAGGGGGCTACTGTATAGGACACTGTATTGGGAGAATCTGTATATGGTCATATTTGGGGGCTATGTATATGGGCACTGTATTGGGGGTTATGTATATGGACACTGTGTTTTGGGGCTTACTGTATAGTACACAGTGTATTGGGGGTTACTGTATATGAACAGCTGATGGGGGGCTTACGTGTATGGACACTTGTATTGGGGCTTACTGCGTTAGGGCACTGTATAGGGGGCTTAGTGTATGGGGACTTACTGTACCTTACTGTGATCTTACATCTCCTGATTGATGTCCGTTGAGGAGGTCTGCTCCAAACAAGCACCTTTGTTCCCTTAATGTTATGGACACTGTGTATTGGGGGGGGTTACTGTGTTATAAGCACTGTATTGGGGGATTACTGTATATGGGATACTGTTTATTGGGGGCTTACTGTATATGGACACTGTATTGGGGGATTACTGTATATGGACACTGTATTGAGGGCTTACTGTTATTGGGCACTGTTTGGAGGATTACTGTATATGGATATTGTTAATTGGGGGGCTTAGTATATGGCACTGATTGGGGGATTACTGTATATGGGAACTGTATGAGGGCTTACTGATATGGGCACTGTATTGGAGGAATACTGTATATGCATATGTTATTGGGGGGGTTGTATAGGACACTGTATTGGGGGATTACTGATATGGATACTGTTAATTGGGGGGCCTTACTGTATATGGACACTGTATTGGGGGATTACTGTATATGGGAACTGCATTGAGGGCTACTGTATATGGGCACTGTATTGGAGGAATACTGTTATGCATACTGTTTATTGGGGGGGCTTACTGTATATGACACTGTTGGGGGATTACTGTATATGGATAACTGTAATTGGGGGGCTTACTGTATAGGACACTGTATTGGGGATACTTTATGGACATGTATTTAGGGCTTACTGTATATGGGCACTGTATTGGAGGATACTGTATATGGATACTGTTAATTGGGGGGGCTTACTGTATAGGACACTGTATTGGGGGGATTACTGTATAATGGGAACTGTCTTAGGGTTACTGTATAGGGGGCTCACTTGTATGGAGGAATACTGTGATATGCATTATGTTTTAGTGGGGGGGGCTTACTGTATATGGACACTGTATTGGGGGATTACTGTATATGGGAACTGTATTGAGGGCTTACTGTATATGGGCACTGTATTGGAGGAATACTGTATATGCATACTGTTTATTGGGGGGGCTTACTGTATATGGACACTGTATTGGGGGATTACTGTATATGGATACTGTTAATTGGGGGCTTACTGTATATGGGCACTGTATTGGGGGTTACTGTATATGGACACTGTTTATTGGGGGGTTTACTGTTATGGACACTGTATTGGGGATTCTGTATATGGAAACTGTATTGAGGGCTTACTGTTTGGGGGATTACTGTAATGGATACTGTTTATTTGGGGCTTACTGTATATGGACACTGTATTGGGGGATTACTGTATATGGATACTGTTAATTGGGGGGCTTACTGTATATGGACACTGCATTGGGGGATTACTGTATATGGAAACTGTATTGAGGGCTTACTGTATATGGGCACTGTATTGGGGGATTACTGTATATGGATACTGTTTATTGGGGGGTTTACTGTATATGGACACTGTATTTGGGGATTCCTGTATATGGAAACTGTATTGAGGGCTTACTGTATTGGGGGATTACTGTATATGGATACTGTTTATTGGGGGGGGCTTACTGTATATAGACACTGTATTTGGGGATTACTGTATATGGATACCTTTTATTGGGGGGCTTGCTGCAGTGAAAGTAACAGCTTTTTTTGATTAGCTTACCACAGACATTCCCGGATGGCTGTCATCTTTCGTGGATCTGGACTTGGACTTTGTGGGACTTGATCACTACTTGGGTGAGACCATTCCTTAGACTTTTGAGCCCAGTTACCTACTGACTGTCCTTCATCTTAGCACTACTACATATTTTTTGGGCCTTTGTGTTGGGGTATACCATCAGGACTGGGTATGTTCCATATCAATTCATAGTAACGGTTCTCTGTAAATTCCTGCTAGGGGTTATTCTGCTGATACTCATTTCTTGTTCCCTATGGAACTGATGTGCCTATATGTTTTTATTTTTATGGTGTTTTTCTGTGTGTGCATTTAAATGGATAGGGGGAAAATTATAATAAAAACTATTTGATATTTTTAATATATAGTGTGGTGTCCACCTCCAGACCGTTATTTATTGATGAGGTGCGTATTAGCCCTCCGTTTTTTGTATATTATTGGATGGTATTTATATGCAGTTGGAGTGCTCTTGGGTTCTGTGCCCTTGTACTACCTAGCTTGACCTTTCTGTTGTTTTTTATGGCTGTTTCTGTTCTTTGTTTTTCTGTCTTCTTTTTTATTTTCTATTTATCCTATTGGCCCTAGATTGTGCACCCGCTTTATTGGCGTTGACTGCTTTCCATCAATTATGCCCATTACACAACTCTTTGTGTACTTGACACCCTTTTTCTTCTCATAATTTACTTACTGTATATGGACACTGTGTATAGGGGGGCTTACTGTATATGGACACTGTATGGGGGGTTACAGTTTATGGACACTGTATTGGGGGATTACTGTATATGGACACTGTATGGGGGGTTCCAGTTTAATGGACACTGTATGTTGGGGATTTACTGATATGTAACTGTATTGAGAGGCTTTACGTATATGGACACGGTATTGGAAGATTACTGCATATGGACCAAAAACTGTTTATAATTGGGGGGGTTACGGGTATCGGACACTGTATGGAGGCTACTGTTATATGACATTTTTCTGTATTGGGGGAATTACTGTATCTGGACACTGTATAGGGGGCTTTTACGTAGATGACACTGTATTGGGGAATCTGTATATTGGTCACTTTTTTGGGGGCTTACTGGGATATGGGCACTGTAATTGGGGGTTACTGGTTATGGACACTGTGTTTTTGGGGCCTTACTGTATATTTTACACATGTAATTGGGGGTTACGGTATATGACACTGGTGGGGGAGGGCTTTACTGTGATTGACACTGTGTATTGGGGCTTACTGCGTATGGGCACGTATAGGGGCTTAGTGTATGGGGGACTACTGTACCTTACTGTGATATTACATCTCCTGATTGATGTTCCGTTGAGGAGGTCCTGCGCCAACAGCCACTTTGTTCCCTTACTGTATTGGACACTGTGTATTGGGGGGTTTACTGTGTTAAGCACTGTATTGTGTGGGGCTTACTGTATATGTACACTGTATTGTGGAATTCCTGATATGGTCACTGTTTTGGGGGCTTACTGTATATGGACACTGTTTTTGGGGCTTAATGTATTGGACACTTGTGTTTTGGGGCTTACTGTGTATGGACAACTGTGTATTGGCGGGTTACTTTATCATGAACACGTCTTGGGGGGCTTACTGCGTATGGGCACTGTATAGGTGCTTACTTTATGGGGACTACTGTATAAGGACACTGTATTGGGGGGCATAATGTGTATGGACACTGTATTTTGGGGCATACTGTATATAGACACTGTATATTGGCTTACTGTATATGGACACTGTGTATTGGGAATCGTACTGTTATGGACACTCTATTGTGCTTACGGTATATTGGCACTGTGTATTGGCAGGCTTCCTCTGTATGGACACTGTATTGGGAGCTTACTGTAAATGGACACTGTGGGGATTACTGTATATGGACACTGTGTATTGGGGCTTACGATAATGGACACTGTTGGGGATTACTGTAAATGGACACTGTATTGGGGATTACTGTATTGACACTGGGGGGGGGGCACTAAATGTTATTAACACTCATTGTGGGGGACACTAACTGTATATTAACAGTGTGGGGGAACACTTACTGTGTTAACACACTTTATGTGGGGCACTTATGTATATTAAACTCTGTGGGGGGACTTACTGTGTGCTTACCGCCACCTATCTGATGAACAGTGGAAGTAGTTAACTGGGGAAGCAACACCTTCAGAAGTTTCCATGCTATTTTGCCTCACTCACTGGGTTTGCTTCATTCAGGTAGATGTAAAAGTTCAGATTCTTACGCCATACCTATTGAGATCCCGCGATACATATGCAGTTTGTGCAAGTTACTGCATTGTGGGATTTATGCCCCGATGGACCACACTATAACTTGCACAAAACTTAACTTAAAGTGTAATGAATTGGGTGTGATGAGCTATCTCCAAAACATTTGGAGACAGAGCAGCCCCCATTTAATTACTGTAAAACCCATATCACCTGATATTACGTGTGGTAGCATGCGTTTTACAGTCATTTGCTAACCCAAATCCAGTGATGAACTTCGCAGACCAACTGAATCTGTCAACAATTTTACATGTGTGGGGACTACTTTTGGAGTAGTTTGTGACCCTACCTGCATTCAATAAAAGAGCCACCACACACCATCTACTACCTTAGTTCGTGTAATTTTATCTTATAGTTAATAATACCACTCACCAAGTCGATATATAAAATAAGGATTTATTGTATGGAGTAGTTACAAATTATGCAAGGAAAAAGCCAGACAAGTACCGTATATTAGAGACAGCCTACAAATAATAAATATATAATTTAAGCATCATTAGTCTATTATGGTGTATGTGTGTATAGAGTGTGTGTGTGTGAGTGTGTTAGTGAAGTGTAAAGTGCATGTCTGCTTACCTCCGCCTCCCTACCCCTTCCTACGAAAGTGTGTGTATTTCTGACAAGTTCTAAACCTCTATGGTGGCTTAGGTACACTCTAAAGTTCCATGAATGGTCACAACTTGTTACTGATACCTTCATTTTCCAAAATAACTTCTACTACTTGTAAGCAAGACATTGCATACATAACAAGCTTTGGTTACTCTTTACAATAAGGATTAACCTTATATACTGGGTTTAACATATCCGAATTGGTCATTTGTCAGTTCCCAGAACACAGAAATCTGTTAATTCTAAATACTCCTCTATGATCTGAGATGGCCTTTTCTTTTCTCACCTGTAACTTTCTGGTAGGATCAGAGTCTAAACATTAGAGAAGCAGATTATGCTATAGGAATAATCAAGGCAATAACAGACATGGTTCTGTAAAACGACCACCAGCACTTAGCAGAAGCACAGGCATAAAAGAGTTAACTAGTTATATTCAGTCATGGAGGAAGATCAGAGGTGTGAGCAAAAGGCAGTTCAAGGTTGATACACAGTTGAAGGCAGTATGAAATGTAGAGTGCAATGATATGTATGAGAAGTCAACAGAGTCAAAACACCCAAATATAGCAAGAGAGAACACAGACGGAGTCAGGGTAGATAGTGATCGTTTGATCAAAAGAACTAAGATTGAGCAAGGTGGAAAATTCTTCGCCCCATCTTCCAGAACCGCAGATTTCAAGCTATGGAAGATCGATGGTGCAAGGTGGGAAATCTTATTGGAAAGCCACAAGCCAGTCTATGGATTGCTAACTGGATAAACCCTTTCTTTTATTGAACTGTGTTCCCTATTCTTTTTATATCCAATTTGAACCATCTTACATTTTACTGTCATATCATCAACTGTAAGCAGTTTTGCTGTGCTGACATAGTGACAGATTTTTGACAATTGTGTGTGGGTATATCGGACATGTTGTTTTGGGGCTTACTGTATATGTACACAGTGTATTGGGGGTTACTGTATATGAACACTGTATGGGGGCTTTACTGTGTATGGACACTGTGTATTGGGGCTTACTGCGTATGGGCACTGTATAGGGGGCTTAGTGTATGGGGACTTACTGTACCTTACTGTGATCTTACATCTCCTGATTGATGTCGTTGAGGAGGTCTGCTCCAAAAAGCCACTTTGTTCCCTTACTGTATATGGACACTGTGTATTGGGGGGTTACTGTGTATAAGCACTGTATTGGGGGATTACTGTATATGGGATACTGTTTATTGGGGGCTTACTGTATATGGCATGTATTGGGGGATTACGTATATGGAAAATGTATTGAGGCTTACTGTATATGGGCACGTGTATGGAGGATTACTGTATATGGATATTGTTAATTGGGGGGCTTACTGTATATGGACACTGTATTGGGGGATTACGTATATGGAACTGTATTGAGGGCTTACTGTATATGGGCACTGTATTGGAGGAATACTGTATTGATACTGTTTATTGGGGGGCTTACGTATATGGACACGTATGGGGGATTACTGTATATGGATACTGTTAATTGGGGGGCTTACTGTATATGGACACTGTATGGGTGGGGATACTGTATATTGGGAACTGCATTGAGGGCTACTGTATATGGGGCACTGTATTGGAGGAATACTGTATATGCATACTGTTTATTGGGGGGGCTTACTGTATATGGACACTGTATTGGGGGATTACTGTATATGGATACTGTTAATTGGGGGGGCTTACTGTATATGGACACTGTATTGGGGGATTACTGTATATGGACACTGTATTTAGGGCACTGTATAGGGCACTGTATTGGAGGATTACTGTATTGGATAACTTTAATTGGGGGGCTTACTGTATATGGACACTGTATTGGGGGATTACTGTATATGGGAACTGTATTGAGGGCTTACTGTATATGGGGCACTGTATTGGAGGAAACTGTATATGCATACTGTTTTTGGGGGGCTACTGTTATGGCACCCTGTATTGGGGGATACTGTATGGATACTGTTAATTGTGGGGGCTTAGATCTTGCTATGGCCACTGTATTGGGGGGCGTACTGATCTTGGGCACTGTCTGCGGTTGGGGGCTTACTGTATATGGGCACTGTATTGGGGGTTACTGTATATGGACACTGTGTTTTGGGGCTTACTGTATATGTACACAGTGTATTGGGGGTTACTGTATATGAACACTGTATGGGGGGGCTTACTGTGTATGGACACTGTGTATTGGGGCTTACTGCGTATGGGCACTGTATAGGGGGCTTAGTGTATGGGGACTTACTGTACCTTACTGTGATCTTACATCTCCTGATTGATGTCCGTTGAGGAGGTCTGCTCCAAACAAGCCACTTTGTTCCCTTACTGTATATGGACACTGTGTATTGGGGGGTTACTGTGTATAAGCACTGTATTGGGGGCTTAATGTATATGTACACTGTATTGGGGGAATTACTGTATATGGTCACTGTTTTGGGGGCTTACTGTATATGGACACTGTTTTGGGGCTTACTGTATATGGACACTGTGTTTTGGGGCTTACTGTGTATGGACACTGTGTATTGGCGGGTTACTGTATATGAACACTGTATTGGGGGGCTTACTGCGTATGGGCACTGTATAGGTGGCTTACTTTATGGGGACTTACTGTATAAGGACACTGTATTGGGGGGCATAATGTGTATGGACACTGTATTTTGGGGCATACTGTATATAGACACTGTATATTGGCTTACTGTATATGGACACTGTGTATTGGGAATCGTACTGTATATGGACACTCTATATGTGCTTACTGTATATTGGCACTGTGTATTGGCAGGCTTACTCTGTATGGACACTGTATTGGGAGCTTACTGTAAATGGACACTGTTGGGGATTACTGTATATGGACACTGTGTATTGGGGCTTACTGTAAATGGACACTGTTGGGGATTACTGTAAATGGACACTGTATTGGGGATTACTGTATATGGACACTGGGGGGGGGGCACTAAATGTGTATTAACACTCATTGTGGGGGACACTAACTGTATATTAACAGTGTGGGGGAACACTTACTGTGTATTAACACACTTTATGTGGGGCACTTAATGTATATTAACACTCTGTGGGGGGAACTTACTGTGTGCTTACCGCCACCTATCTGATGAACAGTGGAAGTAGTTTACTGGGGAAGCAACACCTTCAGAAGTTATCATGCTATTTCTGCCTCACTCACTGGGTTTGCTTCATTCAGGTAGATGTAAAAGTTCAGATTCTTACGCCATACCTATTTGAGATCCCGCGATACAATATGCAGTTTGTGCAAGTTACTGCATTGTGGGATTTATGCCCCGATGGACCACACTATAACTTGCACAAAACTTAACTTAAAGTGTAATGAATTGGGTGTGATGAGCTATCTCCAAAAACATTTGGAGACAGAGCAGCCCCCATTTAATTACTGTAAAACCCATATCACCTGATATTACGTTGGGTAGCATGCGTTTTACAGTCATTTGCTAACCAAATCCAGTGATGAACTTCGCAGACCAACTGAATCTGTCAACAATTTTACATGTGTGGGGACTACTTTTGGAGTAGTTTGTGACCCATCCTGCAGGATCAATAAAAGAGCCACCACACACCATCTACTACCTTAGTTCCGTGTAAGTTATCTTATAGTTAATAATACCACTCACCAAGTCGATATATAAAATAAGGATTTATTGTATGGAGTAGTTACAAATTATGCAAAGGAAAAAGCCAGACAAGTACCGTATATTAGAGACAGCCTACAAATAATAAATATATAATTTAAGCATCATTAGTCTATTATGGTGTATGTGTGTATAGAGTGTGTGTGTGTGAGTGTGTTAGTGAAGTGTAAAGTGCATGTCTGCTTACCTCCGCCTCCCTACCCCTTCCTACGAAAGTGTGTGTAATTTCTGACAAGTTCTAAACCTCTATGGTGGCTTAGGTTACACTCTAAAAGTTCCATGAATGGTCACAACTTATGTTACTGATGACCTTCATTTTCCAAAATAACTTCTACTACTTAGTAAGCAAGACATTGCATACATAACAAGCTTTGGTTAACTCTTTACAATAAGGATTAACCCTTATATACTGGGTTTAACATATCCGAATTGGTCATTTGTCAGTTCCCAGAACACAGAAATCTGTTAATTCTAAATACTCCCTATGATCTGAGATGGCCATTTTCTTCTACCTGTAACTTTCTGGAGTAGGATCAGAGTCTAAACATTAGAGAAGCAGATTATGCTATAGGAATAATACAGAGCAATAACAGACATGGTTCTGTAAACGAACACCAGCACTTAGCAGAAGCACAGGCATAAAAGAGGTTAGAACTAGTTATATTCAGTCATGGAGGAAGATCAGAGGTGTGAGCAAAAGGCAGTTCAAGGTTGATACACAGTTGAAGGCAGTAAATGAAATAGTAGAGTGCAATGATATGTATGAGAAGTCAAACAGAGTCAAAACACCCAAATATAGCAAGAGAGTAAACACAGACGGGAGTCAGGGTAGATAGTGATCGTTTGATCAAAAGAACTAAGATTGAGCAAGGTGGAAAATTCTGCCCCATCTTCCAGAACCGCAGATTTCAAGCTATGGAAGATCGATGGTGCAAGGTGGGAAATCTTATTGGAAAGCCACAAGCCAGTCTATGGATTGCTAACTGGATAAAACCCTTTCTTTTATTGAACTGTTCCCTATTTCTTTTTATATCCAATTTGAACCATCTTACATTTTAGCTGTCATATCATCAACTGTAAGCAGTTTTGCTGTAGCTGACATAGTGACAGATTTTTTGACAATTGGTATGCTGTATGCAATTTTGAAAGTTGGTATGTGGGAAATTCCCTCTTCCAGTGATGTCTCATAATGATTACTGGACATGCTTGCCCTCATAAAAAAGTTTGGTCAGATGGAAGAATGGGGCGGTGGTGGTTAAAAGATGAAAGGGAGATACTAATCCTGAGCAAAAAGTACTGGATTGAAGGCATGCAGCAACACATCTACTTAAACATATCTATTTCTATTTCATTTTATCAGTAGTTGTCCTTTAATGTATTTGTTAAAAGGGATCATATCCCCATAGCGCCTCTTCTCCAGTGGGAATAAATTACCAAATTTTTCTACATAGCAAAGCTCCTCTTTTTGCCTTATTAATTTAGTTGCCTTTCTCTGAACCCTCTTCAGTTGCATAATGGTTTTTTTTTGTATACAGGATTCCAAAAGTACACAGAATTTTCCAAGTGAGGCCTTTTCTGTGCTTTGTAAAGAGGGAGAATAACAATTTTCTCCCTTGAATCTATACCCCTCTTTATACAAGACAATGTCTTGCTAGTGCTAGAAGTAGTCTGGCTGTTATCTACTATAACTTTTATATCAATATACTTAGCACTGACATATTAATAGTGTAGCCAGTACAAGGATTGTTAAACCCCAACTACATCACCTTGCAATTGTCAACATTGAATCTAATCTGCCACTCTGTTTTGCATTTTGACAATATATCTAGGTCCGCCTGCAGCAATTGCAAGTATTCAAAGCTTTGCATAGTTTTGTGTCATCAGCAAACCTTTCTCTCAAAACCCCCTTCTAAATCATTACATTAGCAGATTAAATAGATGTGACCACAATACAGACTGGTTGACGAACGTCCAATTAAGATGTCAATGGCCCATGTGTAGCAGGTCCCACCAGTATACCACATTAGTGTTATGTTGCAATCGGAGCGGATGTGATCTGAAAAGAAATGGTGATTGCGTCCACGCCAAAAACAGATTGCAGAGCATGCACTGCTCTGAGATTCTCACACACTAATGAATTTGCAATCGTGATAGTAATTGAGGTTGAATAAAGACATAACTCCATCAAGTCCAACCTTTTCACCCTCCTTTTTAACCCTACCTTACAGTTGATCCAGAGGAAGGCAAAAAACACAGCTGAAGGGGAATTCCTTCCTGACTCCAAATGGCAATTCGGAAAGTATCCCTGGATCAACCAGAACTGTAGTATATGTATTAATACCAGTAATTCTCAATATTTTTGTTTTGGAAACGTATCATGCGAGAAACTGCTGTAAAAGATGTTATAGGTCAAGAGTGTAGGGGAGCTGCTGCAGTTAGAAATTATTGAAAAAAAGACTTAGCTAATTAACAGATTTTAAGGACTATCATACTCACCTTTCCCGAATCCATACCTGCAGAGTACCCAGGGTGAGTCCTCATTCTGGGTACTTTACCTAACTGCTGCAATACTAACTCCAAGTCTCCTTCGGTGCTCCACTTTATCCCTCCTCCCTTCCACTGTCAGTGACAGTCCATAGTGTCTTCCCATTGGCTAATGGCTACACTGCGGACTATCACTAACGGGAAGAGAGGAGGAATAGAGCAGATTGCCAAAGGAGACTTTGAGTAAGTATTGCAGAAGTTAAGGAAAGTACCCAGGGCACCTAGCGATTTATAATATATATTGAGTTTGAAACTCGTTAGTACACCTTCTCCTAATTAAAGGGGACAAGGTATTTGGTTCCAACTACCATATAAAAATGGTGGTGCTTAGGATGAAAGTATATATGCAAAAAAAGGAGGCTAGATAGCCTAAGGGGCATATTTATAAAGAAACGATGTTAGCGCAAAAAAATTACCGCCGCACATCGCGGCCGCGAAAATAGCGCTATCGCCGTATTTATAACGGCGAGCGCTATTCCCGCGATACCTATCGCGGCCGCGATGTGCTGCGGTAATTTAGCGGGCTCACTGTCGGCCGCAGTGAGTCTGCCTGGCATCGGCGACCTGACTGGGGTTGGTGTCGCCAGCCCGAAGACGTCGCCCAAGGGCTCTTTTAAGAGCCGCACTGGGGTTCCCGGTTCGAGCTGCGGGACCCCCGCCAAAGGCACTTATCAGTGCCGCAAGGGCACTTATCAGTGCCGCAAGGGCACTTGTCAGTGCCGCAAGGGCCCTTACAAGGGCCGGGGAGGGGGTCCTGTTTCGAGCTGCGGGACCCCTAAACCCCAAAGGCTCTTGTTAGAGCCGCAAGGGCACTTGTAAGTGCCGCAAAGGCCCTGATAGGGCCGGGGAGGGGGTCCCGGTTCGAGCTGCGGGACCCTTAAGCCCCAAAAGGCTCTTGTCAGAGCCGCAAGGGACTTGTAAGTGCCGAAAAGCCCTTACAAGGGCCGGGGAGGGGGGGTCCCGTTCGAGCTGCGGGACCCCCTAAGCCCCAAAAGGCCCTTCTCAGGGCCCCGCTGGAGGGAGCCTCACACCCCCCAGCGGCTCCCTCCGTCCCCTCCGGGAGCGGCCGGGGCGGGGGGCTTGAGGGGTTGCCGGGGAGGGGGTGCGCGCGGGTGGTCGCGACCACCTGCTGCGGCCCCTTCCCGGCAGCCCTCCTAGCCCCCGTCCGAGCATGCTGCAACGGGTTGGGAGGGGCTGCTGGGAAGCGGCGGCGGCGGGTGGTCGCCGCTGCCGCCGCGGGGGGTGTGGGCGTGTCTCCCGGGGCGGGTGCGACCACCCGCCGCAGGTTGCCTGCCCATCCCCGCCGCGGGAGGTTAGTATCGCGCCGCGGGAGGTTAGTATCGGCTGACTTCGCCACCTTGAAGCCGATACTAGCCGAGCGAAACCAGTACCGCCGCTTTATAAATAGAAGCGGCAGTAACAGGTAAGTATCGCCGCGAAAGGTTAACGCTTCGTTAACTTTTCGCTGCCGTTTTCGGACTTTTATAAATCGTGGTAAACGCGATTTAAGCGTTAATGTCCGCGAAAACGGCCGCGAAAAGTTAACGAACCTTTATAAATATGCCCCTAAGTATCCCATTAAGCTCTTGTGGAGTAACTATTTTTGAAAATGGACTCAAATTATCTACTGGGGGTCAATAATAACAAACCTGTGGGTATCTGTCTGTTTATCAAGATAATACAACTCAAAAAACAGTCCCACCCAAAAGCCCAAGCAGATCTAATGTTTACAAACCAATGAATATATACACACATTATCCCATATTAGTTACATACCTAGATAAAAACAAAGAAGGAATATAAATGTATGTACTGTACATAGCAGTTGTTAAATATAAATAAATGATATCCTCACACTATTACAGCCCTAATCCCAGATAATGCACCTCCAATGGAAATCACAAATAATAGTGCAATGAAGTGCATATATGTGCTCCAGTTCGTAAATAAAGTGCATGTATGTGTTCCAGGTGTCTCTAGGCTGTACAAAGTGTCTTAAGTGGTGTTTGTCCGCTTGGCAGTGTGGATTTTACCTCTCTAGGTGTCTCTAGGCTGTACAAAGTGTCTTTAGTGGTGTGTGTCCGCTTGGCAGCATGGATTTTACCTCTCTAAGAAGAGGCTTCTCAGGCTCTACAGATGCATCTCCGCATCTGCACAGCCCTCTGCAGACTCCGATGGTGGTTCCTCTCATGCTAAGACTCTGATACTCCTACGCCTGATTAGGTTCTCCTCTGCTGTGCTCCACTCAGATGTCTCGTGGAGGGTTCAATCCTCTTACCTCCCTGGACACACACCAAGCCGGCTTGGTATGGAAATAAATGCTCCCACCCTGGGGACAGATCATTGTCAACTGCCAAATTTCCCAACAGGTCCTACGTACGTTTTGCCCCTCAAATTAAAATGGGCGGTGCTTCCTCAGGGACTCGCCATTGGTTCTCCTCTTCGCCTCTTTTATATCTCAAGGTATCCAAATCCTACCCAATTACTTGCCATGTAACTAATTGTTTTCTCCACCCTAATTAAATTGATATTAAATACATAACATTATTGCAAACTAGTGGTTACTATTTGTTACGCATTGTATCATATCTGCATACCGTCCTGGGTATCAATTTTAAACTACAACTATTATTACATATAGATACATTACTTACCTTATATCTCCCCGGGATGAGGTGCTTTTTGAGTCTTTATGAGCAGTGAAAGTTATATACAGGTGATTTTTAAAAAATATAAATTTACAAGAAACTTATTAAGCTATTATACATATAGTTTAGAGCATTCACATTTAATACAGTAAACTACCTGACTAGTCTGGAAGTTAATTAATGTATTTATCCTGAAAGCATATCCCTTTTCTCACAGCTCTTTTACGCACAGTACATATTTACCAATGTTACATCTGTTACATCTACTGCACCAAGCCATACCAATATCAGGGCAGAACCCCAATATCTCTTTTATCCCCCTACTTGGTGGGGTATAGTGACTGTACCAGGGTATCTTTAAGACTTCTTGCCCTTTGTGCTACCATACTTGCTTTGGGGTCCAATTGCTTATCCAAGATAGGATCTTGTTTTATGGGGAACCACCAATTATCTAGAATCTTTTGGATTCCCATCCACTATTGGATATATGTGGATATGAATTTGATTGTACTCTTTTTCCTGTCTCTTGTTCTCATAAATGAGACTATTTCTCTTAGTATTGGCAGCTCTAACAAACCTTCTTTTAATGCTGGCCTGAAAGTAGCCCTATCTTGGAATCTCCCATCTAGTTCCTGGGCTTCCCTCTGTAGGAGGGAACCCCGGGAACAATTTCTTCTAATACATAAGAATTGACCAATTGGGATTCCCCTTAACAGGATTGGGGCTACCTGCATCCAGCAAGGAATTAGTGGCTGTGTTCTTTTTCTGAATGTTTTAGTATGTAACAGCCCATTTTCCACAAAGATATTTAGATCTAGGAATTCAACCTTGTTCATACTGTAATGCCATGTTAAATGAATATTTCGCTCATTCACTTATTTAAATCATGCAAGTAGCTTTTCTGGACTTTTCTGAGCCAGACCACAGCATTAAAATATCACACACATATGGACTTCACTGGACTTTAAATTTAGACATTTTGGGGCATATCTCCTGTTCTTCCCATAGTCCTAGATGCAGGCCTGCATAGGTGGACCCCATCGTGGTTCCCTGCAATTGTCTATAGTACACATTGTTAAAAATAAAAATGTTGTTAGTTAGGACAAATTGTAACAGTTCCAGTACAAACTGTGTATGTAATGCATATTGACTTCCCCTAGTTGACAGGTAATGGTGGGCAGCTTCTATATCTCAATTGTGTGGTATAGACGAGTACAGTGCTTCAACATCAATTGTCACCAGGATAGTTTGGTCCTCTATGCTGATGCCCTCTAACATTTTCAAAACATCTCTTGTATCTTGTGCATAGGAAAATAAACCTGCTAATAACTTTCTCAGGCATCTATATATTTGCTTGCACCCAATTCATTATACTATTAGATGTCCTGGAGATCTAGTAGCATTCTTATGTTTTTTTGGTATTGCATAAAAAATTGGTATAATTTGATGCTTCTGATGTACAAATTCTAATTCTGTTGAACTTATAACATGGTTTTCTTGTGCCCTTTTTAATATGTCTGTATAATAGCTGTACCTGGGGTGGAGGGTTTCTTTCCAACTTAATATATTGGGAAACATCTCCAAGTAACCTCTTTACCTAATTGGCATATTGGTTTTCATTCAGAAGGACCATATTTCTGCCTTTGTCTGCAGGTTTTATTATAACTACCTTAAAATTTTGTAATTCAAATAAGGCATCCCTCTCATCCTTAGTTAGGTTGTCATTACTTATCGGAGTTACTTCCAAGTCTTTGTTTCTTTTTCCACCATATCTACAAATAGTTAAATATTTGGAAAATGGCTCAACATGGGGGTGAAAGAAGATCTGCCTCTTAGTCCAGTGTTGCAGATTGCCCCCTCTGTGTCTGCCACTATATTGTTAGTGATGTTCTCATCCCCATTTGCCTGATTTGTCAGTGTTTGTAAACTGTTTAAAGTTTCTCTATCTCGTAGTGTAAGAGGAGCCTGTCTATTTGGTTTATCTGCAAATTTTTTTTATTAAATATTATAAAAATATCTGCTTCCTAGCAAATAAATGTAATAAACTTATCAAGTCTTGATTTTGAAGCAAAAAAACCCAACAACCTTTTTTTAAACAACGAAATGTGATTATCAGTCAGTTCTATCTCTGATAAATTAACAATTTTCATTACATCCTCTGATATCCCTACCTGTGTCGTCCACCCCTCTTCTATATTTTTTATGATAGATTTGTCTGGTGAGGGGGGAGAACCTTAAAGCGGTTTCTTGGCTATCTGTCTGGTTTTTGTGTCGCCCTATCCCTTCTACATTAATTGGCCCTCTTCTGTAGTTGTAGACCACATTTTTTGCATATTCTTGATATCTCAAAAAAAATCCCTAGTTTTAATTTCCCTTTGCAATCCGTCCAATTCATTTTTCAATTTATTATACAGAAACTCAAAATCTTTCTCTTCTTGAAACCGTGTTATCACTTCTTTTGTGGTTCTCACTTTTTCCTCGATTGAAGTACGTTTCACTGAGATTTCCTAGATCATCAGATCCATTACCCAGCGATTTATGTCCTCACCTAAGCTAGTATGCAGCTATGGAGAAAGATGTGTGAGGGGGAGGTGAGTATAATTGTCCTTTAATACTAGGTTTGTGTGAATGACCATTCATCAGTGACTCATTCTTAATGCCTTTGCTGGTAAATTTCATCTGTGAACTTAGCTTTAGAGGGATTCCACCATTGTAACAAGTCCCTAGAGTGAAACTAATTAGAAATTTTAAATAAGATCAAGCTACTACTGTAACTCTGAGTACATTTTGTGGCCAGAGATGGGCTTATATTGGGGGTGCAGCTTAAGTTGCTGATTGGTTGAAATTATGGAGTTCTAACAGTTAATAAGTCTGAAAGATTGTACAATAGATTAAATAAATTAAAAACACAATAGGATCACTGCCCCTTTAATTCACACTTAAAAAATGTTATCTGAAACACGCTGGGAAATGAATGGTTAACCTATTACTGAGAGACTGGCATAAAAAATGCATTTAAAACCCTCTAATTTATCTCATCTCGTTAGCACCGCAGTTTGTACTAATCAGGTTTGTAGCGCTTTATCCTATTTTTTCACCACTCTAAGTTATTTTATTGCTAAATACATTATGGTGATTAATGATGATTTAATTATGACTTATTTGAAAAAGTGATAATGCTTCTCTGCCCTCATTTCCAAATGCTGTTATATACATACTCTTCATTTTTCTAACTCACAAACTCTCCCTTTAGATTGCATTTTATAAAATAATTTCAGTTCATTAATCTATGCTTGGATTTACTTCCCATAAATTTTGTTTGTTTCCCATAATTTTAAAGAATATTTACAATAAATGTGGCTAAAGACATCAGCCCACTCCTCTCCCATTAAGATTACTTAATAGAAGTTCTGATCACTGCCTTGTTGTAACTCCACCCCCCAACCAGCTTCTTTAACACTTCTTGTAGAGTGTGTCTTTTCATTGGTTAGGCCCCAGGTTGAAAAGAGGGTGGAGCTACAATATCAGTCTACAATCTTAAGTTTGGGCCCAGGCACACTCAATGGCAATTTGCCAGTGATGTTATAGGTGCAACCACAATCAGTCCTCTGCATAGGACTCCAAGCTATAGCACAAGCATATTAATGATATAATAAGGTGTACACTATTTTATGGGGATTTTTAGTTTATTGTAAATCACACACACATACAATATTTCAGGGATCACATTGTCCCCTTCACCAGATGAATGGGACTATGTGATCCCCAAAACATTGTGTGTGTGTGTGATTCACAATAAAGTGAACATTCAGATAAAGTAGTGTGCACTGATCACTTATTTGAAAGTGCTGGAGATTCAGTATCATCTTTCTAAATGACCTGGTTAATAATAGAGGTTGGTGAGAAACTCCACTGAACTTATTTACAAGATGCAGATTACAATATATCTTCTGAATTAGATCACATAAAGTGGTGGGAATGAGCTTGTTTAAATCAGACCTTTGTGCTCATCAGAATTACCGAAAGACTGTTTTAAGGGTAAAGATTTCCCTAATCAAAATAAAGTGTTTGACACACTTCAGCCTAATTCCTTTTTATTTGTTCCTTTAGATTTCAGGGTCTATTTTACAACTGGTGTTTAGGGATTATCTGAAAACTGGTGAATGATAGAATATCAAACAGGCATTAAATTCATTTTACTACCATATATTTAGGAAGATACATGATCAAAATTTTGCTTTTTAAAAATTCAATTGGGACTGTTTAATGAACCATAACCACTTTGCAAATTGTAATCTTTTGTAAGAATGACTCCTTGTCACCATTCTATGGTTTTGGCATTGCTTAATGCATAATAATTACCTGTCTTCATCTTTATGGTCCTTTTCAATATACACAATGAATTCATAACAAAATATATGGAATATTTCCTTTTTACAAATGTTTAAGCAACCACTGAATGACAAATATGGGTAACACCAGCAATAAAAAGATATTACAATAACAGGAAAGCAGTGCGTAAGGAGCCAGTGCACGGAAAATATTGAAACAACAACAATAAAAAAAAAAAATGGCATGAGGCTGAAGGCAGGACCAAAGATGCTGTCTTTGGTCCTGAAAAGAATCATTTGCACAATATTATGCAATATTATGCATCTCCGTGTTCAACTGCCATGTTCACATTATGAATGCACAAGAGATTGGATTTCAAGCATACAGCTGTTTATGACATACCAATACCTTTTCCTTGTTGGCTCCTTGTTCTGGCATTCAAAGTGCAAAGCAATGGACTTCACTAGAACTATTAGTCTATTAGTCTACCCTTAGTAATTTAGACCCTTTTACATGCATACTGTACAACAGAAAACGTCTGTAAGATTTTGACATGGTGTTATTATAATTTCAGGATTATATGACTGTTTTCCATCCTCTCTTATCTTGATATGTCAGAACTTTGTACTGCACTTCATTCAGTCTTTGCCATGCATTACATTTTTAAATTAAAGCTGGCCATACACTGCAAACTTACCTCCCATTCGTACAACAGCCTAAAAAGATCTTTTGGTGATTAAAATAACAATTACAATATTTATTACAACAATGATCTGCCAGGGAAATATCACAGTAATGTCAGCAGGTAAATTCAGTGCTCCATGATAGTAACATATTAACTGAGATTGAATAAAGGCATGCGTCCATTCGCTTTGACATTCATGTTGGATCTTATGTCAAATTAATATTACATCAAGGCAGTGTATGGCCAGTGTATGGCTTTCTTTTTGCCATTCCATCATCAGGCTACAGTTGTGTAGGTTGGCTTACAAACTTGTTCCTGAGAGTGAGGCCACACTAGCGCGTTTTTCCCGCATTTGCGCCCGCGATTTTTTGGCCAAATGGAAATCGCGGGAACACAAAAATTCCCGCGATATTTGGAGTGTTAACGCATGCGTTTCCATAACGCAAAACGGCAAAAATGCATGTGCAAAATGCATGCGCAAAAGCAAAACGCACAAGAATCGTGCACAAAATCGGGTGCGTTAATGCTCACGATTTTGTGTGTGATTCCTGTGCGTTGCAGTATGGCCTCACCCTGACAGAGATGTTTGTCTTCTTTGTAACCTTCATTCATTTTCACCACCTGACTAATGATCCTTTCAAATACATGTGTATTCAATGTCTAATTAAAAGTTACTGTTATGGCTTACAGACAGAGGACAATCTGCTAATTTTCTGGGTCATAGACTCAAACATTTAGACTTTATTTACTATTTTGCTGAATATTTCAATATAAAGTAATTTTGACAGATTTTTTTTTATGTAAGTTACTCTGGTCTGGCACGTGGATAGGGATGAAGTCCGGTTCCAACTAGTACCTGACGGTTCTGAAGTTACGATAGAACTCCTGGATTTTTGGAAATTTGGGATCATGGAACTTTCCACAGATTTCCGGATTTTTGCAATCGAATATACAGGTTGATTTTAAGAAATGTAAAACACATGAACCCTCGATTTTGGATATGTGAACCTTACATCTAAATATGGAAGAAACAGTGAATATGTGAGCCCTCAATTTCGAATATTCGAAAATTATCGAAAATGTGATGCGGAAACTCGAAAATAGCTTGCGTGTGAAAATATTTTTTTTGGTTACATGTACATGTTCCCCAGACCATTTCCCAGGTCCCTGAACCATTTACCTTAACTATCTACACCAAGAATTTAATCTGAACTTTAGGATTTTTTAATTCACTTTGACTGTTTTTGGATTTTCAAACATCTCTACACGTGGATATAGTTTTCACGTTTCACAGATAACATTTCAAGTAACTTGGACATGGCTCTATTGTTAGTATTGTCAATTAAATTTGATTTCTCTACACTTGTTTCCAAAACAAACTTAAAGGGCATGTCCACCCCCAAAACTATAATTCCACCCACTACTGGCCCCACTCTGTAGTATAATAAAATCCTTACCTTACATCCCAGCTCCAAATGGTTCTCCTGGATTCCTTCCCCCCCAAAGTCTGAAAAAACTGGCCACCAGGAGGATAGCAAAGTCCATATAGGACTCTGCCTCCTGTCTCTCCTCCGGGAGAATTTTGTCCTGCGCACTGCAGGCCTCTCCCTCTCCCTCCCGTTTTGCAAGCCCTCCCAGGGCCGGATTTCCCACTAGGCCACCTAGGCCGTGGCCTAGGGCGGCACAGCCACCAGGGGCGGCAAAATAAAACAAAAAAATGTTAGGCAGTATTGCATCCCCATATTAAATTTACACAACTCACTTTATTTGGCACACAACAGAGCCTTACTGGTCTCTGTTAAATATGCAGCGATTGCTGATTTGCTATGGGCAGCAGGTCCCTCTCCCACTCACAAAGCTCCGCTTCAGCCAATGAATTACCGCGTATGGGGGGGGGGGACAGGAAGTACAAGTTAGCTGGCCTAGGGGAGAAAAAAGTATAAATCCATCCCTGAGCCCTCCCCTACCATTAAAACCCTTTGCCCATTAGTAGCTAGACTTCCCCCAGCCCCAACCACATTAGTAAATTTTCCAGAGACTCCCCAATAGTTACTTACCTTACCTCTTTCCCCCAGCTTTCTGAACTGCTGGCAGCCGCGTCCGTGATTGGCTGCCTCTCAGCCAATCAGGGACGTGGCTGCCAGTCCCATCCCCTGTTTGCAGTTCAGTGCAAGCAGAGGGCCGGGGTTGTGCGGGGAAAGGTAAGGTAAGTAGCTATCGGGGCACTTTCTGGAAAATCTAATAATGCGGTTGGGGCTGGGGGAAGGTGCCCTACCAGATATAATTTTTTTGTTTAAAGGGACATGCCCTAAACAGGCCAATCTGATCAAAAATAGGCCATGCACTTATTCCAAAGCTGAGGGTAAATAACCTCCCACACTGTATTAAATCACTGGAACACATTAGAACTGCTTTGTAAGAACTACACATAATTGTACAATTTCATTATTGGTCAAACCAGGGCAAAACCCAAGCTAATTGATGTAATATTTGGATAGTGTGAGTTTTGCACTGGATTTTGCAGAGCCCATTGTGCACCCGGTTCAATAAACTTTGAATTACTATTAATTATGAAATTTAATGCAAATTGAATCAGGAAATCACTTCTTACCTTACCCTGCAAGTAAATACAGTTACCGTAACTTATCAATTGCCGCATCGCAAGAGCAAGGATGGTAAGTGGTAACCTCCATCAAATGTTACATCTCCCCTTATATGTTTAAACCAATAGCAGCCACCATCAGTTGCTGTGCCTGATAGACAACCACATAGGTCATATACTGTCACTACTGACAATTTCAGTGGATTCAGACATTCTAAGTCCAATGTGCCTGTAAAATAAAGATGAATAGAAATTTAAGAAAAAACTCAAGAAATCAAGTATGCTGTTCTCGTTCTTGTAAGAAGAAAAAAGTGTGAGGCAACGCGAGGGTTATTATTTATTGTAGGCCTCAAAGATTTACTTTGGCACGTTCTCTGATCCCCTTTGTTCAGATGATTTATGTAATCACACCACACTACAGCAACAGTCATGCCCAATATTGCGAGGCATTTGGAAAGTTGACATTTTATCATTCTGACTTACTTGGGGGATAATTAACTTGTAGTGTTTCAGAGTAAAGATATTCCTCATTCTAAGTCACGTGAGCACAGCAACTATTAAAACTTCAAGTACTATTATTTAAAATGCATTTTCTCATTAAAAAAGATCCTTAGTGGTTACATAAATGACCATGATATGAATAATTTATAAAGCTTTATGCACTGTAAGAACTCTGGAGCAGCACAGACATAGTTAAGATTAGGCTGGCTGAAATACTTCCTGTTCTCGTAACTATGCTATTCATTTTATAGCTCTCAATTTAAATCAAACTTGCTACATTCTAGATAGCAGACAATTTGTTTATTATAGGATCAGAAAAAATACAAAAAACATGCCGCGTTTTCCCAGCAGTTAACACATTAAAAGGCAAAGTCTGTCTGTCTTGATTTGTTAATGACCATCTAAACTTAATCAATAGGAAAAAGATAATTTGATGTACACAGTACATAGGATACAGCCCTTGGGTTTATTTAGTCTGTTATAGTTCCCTATTAAGTCTCACCTTCTGATCTCTGGTACATTAAAGGAAACAACAAGCAGTGAACATTTACTGCTGGTTGTGCATTGTTTGAGGAGCTTAACCGTTATTAAAGAGGAAAATGCCTCGTTTTTAAATAAGACAAAATGTAGATATAAACACAATCACATTTTACAGAACATACAGGAAGAAAGGGACAATAGAATGAAACATACAGTTAATGCAATATAAAAACCAGATACATCCAGGAAGCTGTTTGGCATTGGGTAAGAGCTCTAAGAAAAGGAGCAGTAATAAAATAAAAGGTTTATATGAGGCAAAGACAGGCAGACCAGGATATGCTGACACACAGAAGGATATTATGGATGAAATGTAGGGTGAGATGAAGAACGGAGAGCCATATAACTGTTACAGATTGTGGCAAAAACTTCATGAAAAGATAAGAAAGTGTCTTCAGAGACTGGATAGGTAAAGTTTTTTTGCATTAAGAAAGGGCATCAGATTTAGGGATGATACAGAGTTTTGGCTTAAACTTGACTTCAGGTCTAAAGGTTTTGTTGTCAAAATTTCTGTAGTCAAAACTAATATGGAATTTTTTTTAAATTTGACCGGCGAAACCAGAAATTTTGCAGTTTAACCTTTTTGCGGAATTACAGTCAACATTCCATGTTGAAAGCTGCATCCTTAATCAGATTGTGTTGCAGTAATCAGACAACAACATTCATAGTTGTAGCTTGCGAGACGTACAAAGGCTTTACTAAATGTGTTATATAGAGAGACCCGAATGTAGAGTCAATAACAGGCAGTCTGAAGTATAATGCAGTATGTGGATGATTCACACAATGAAAGCAAAATATTATCTATTATGCCCTACTGTTTATTTATTTATCTAGGAAGGACTTGATGTAACATATTCTGCTGCTCTTTCTTGGAGGTGGTTAAGAATAAGAGAGTCAACAGGGGAAATTTGTAGGTTAGCAACAGGAAGGAATTTTAAACTAGATGAAGAGTATTAGCCCCCTAAGACAAACCTTTGGATCCCCAACAGAGGGTTGAATAGGAGATTGAGTCCTTTAAGAAATTATATAGAATAGAGTCAGTGAGAGGTAAGATGAAATCGAATAAACAAATAAAAAGAAGCAAGGGAAAGGAAAGAATGTCTCAAATTGTTTTTGTAAATTAATTTGCACAGGTTGTAGCTGAGGAAACCAAGCAGGCAGATGTCCAAGAAATCTGCAGATAAAGGGCTATTGAGAAATGTTGTGGGAAACATTCTAGGCTATTAAAAGGATTATTACTACTTGCTTGAAAGAGCAGAGGAAATTTCCAGGCTATAGTGAAAAATAAAAAAAGATAATGTATTATGACTGAACATGAGTAGATCTAAAAGGAAGGTGGTAGGTAAGACTAAAGCACCTCAGGCTTCTGTGAATAATTCAGAATTGGAATATAGAAGGGTGAGAGAACTAGAAAGAAATATCAAGAAATCTGTGAAAAATGCTATCAACCTTTAGCAGATCTTCAGTTGGTTTCCAACACAAAGGTGCCTAGGGATCAGCTGACCCAATCTTGCATTCCTAAAACCTTGCGGTGATGCAAAGGGCAACACAAACCATATATACTGAGAAGAGGTCCTATAATAGATAGTTAACAATCATTCACTGAAAATACAGCATTTTTTATTTTATTTAAGCCACATACTAATGTCTCTTTGGTCAAGCAAAAAATATCTCTGAAGGTGTCCATATACATTGGCAGATAATCGTCAAATCCCCTTGCCAAATATTAGCGAAGTGAAGGGGTGTACACATGATCACCAACAATGCTCATCTACTGCTGTCGGCATAGTGGTCAGTCGTTCCAGGCGGAGAATTTCCATCGGTCGGTATCAATTTCTTTTACTTCAAGAAGCGTGAGCAGATATGATTGGCCTTGTGTATGGGTGCACGGCAATCCAATCCCTATACCACATATGGGGGATTGGTCAGGGACATGTATGCAGTTACAACTGCACAATACATGTGTATGGCCACCTTAACTCCAGTTGGGATTATGCCAACATTCACAAATGTACCTAAATTCCTGGTTCCGTAAACCCCCCTATTTAACACTAAATACTGTACATTTCGTCTCTTGTTTTTTTTAAGGAATTATCAATCAATTCCGATAAAAATAAAACCAAACATTCCTTACTTGTATTTACAAAGCATTGTAATATGAGATTTAAAACTTCTATTTTTTAAAAATGTTTGCCTGTGCTATTTATATGTTTTTAACTAGCCTACTGCAGTTTAATAACATATGATTGCTTGCTGCAGAACACAACCAATAGCATAGGCAATAGTTTTCTCTTAAAAACCTTTAAAGGAATAGATCAATGAAAAAAATAACTTGTTCCTGCTTGTTCCTGGCTCCTGTAAAATTGATTGAAGAATGGAAGGTAAGACATAGTTATCCTTTACCTCCCATTCTTCAATCAATGCATTAAAGGAATAGTTTATTTTTTTCATTGAACTCTTCCTTTAAGACTTTATGTTTTAACTGAAAGTTTATAGATACAATGAAGAGATGCTTTAAATTGCTAAATTACTAAAACTGAGCAAACAAAATATAGTCCTGTGTATTTAAACTCTGTTTTAATAAACAATTGTTCAAAAAATATGTATACTGTATATAAAGTATATAAACAGAGAATGCAGCATATACAGCATAGATTTATATTTAACCATTAAATAATCTCGTCCAAGATCATTTTTTCCCCATATTGTAAGGTTTAGGGTGCTTTAAATCCTGCGTTTCAATTTGCTGTCATACAAATTCCTCCTAAATTAGAATCCATTTTAATATATTTGAATGAATTACATTGTAAAACAGGGGTAATGCCTGCCTTTTGATGCAAGTAAGTCACACAATGTGAATGCCATAATAAATTTAGCGGTTGTCTAAATGGAAACACATTCTTATTTATTTATTTCTTTATCTCCATTTACAAATACATATTTCTGTAAAATCCAGATTGCCTTTTCATTTTTTTTAACTTCCTTTGTCCAGAATGCGATTTGTATTCTAAAATAACAGAAGATTCTCCCTAATGTAGTAAACATTTAAAGTGTATTAAAAAAAAAACAAAAAAATGAACCGTACTTTTAATCTATTTCTATTCGCTCAGGCAGAGATTGAAAGATAATTCCCATCTGGGTCAGATTTAGTTTTCGTGTATCTTATGTGGTAAAATAATTTAATAAGAGTAAATTGAATTTGAAAGGAAAATTTAAATTTAAAATAAATTTAAAAAAGAAGTTTAAAATATTTTTAAAAAAGCAGATACTGTTATACATATTGAAATAAACAACAATGAAAAAAGATATCTAATTATCCCAGTCTTCGTAACCTTTAGGCCGGGAAAAGATCAAGAGTATTTTTTTAATGCTGGTGTTCTTATGCAAATAAAGACTTTTTATATTTTGATGATTTTTCCATATGATTTTCACCAATATTTCCATATTGGTGTGGAGGCATCTGTATAGAAATATTGAATACTGGGGTCAGGGGGCATGGCAATAGGTTCACATGCTAACAAGGCTCTTTGGCAACAACAAGGAAGCCTTCTTAGTTCCGAAATCTATTTCACAGTTTTTACAGCCTTTACATTAGGATTTAAACATTTTAGGTTTAGTGCCTTTAAAGAAGATAAGGCACCCTGGATCACTGACTTGCTTTTTACTAGAAACAATATTTTAAATGTATGAATCACAAAAAAAAAGAAAAAATATATATTTATAAACCTCCGTGGGTGTCCGCACTCCTTTGCGTCTTTAGCGCTGCCCGGGTGCTTGACCTCCTCCCGTAAACAACAAAACCGCTCCAGCTCTCGGGGTTTTCACAAACTAACACACGTGATATATATATATATAATTTATTTATTTATTTATAAATATCCTTATTTTTAAATATAATCTTTTTTTTTTTTTTAATGATTCGTACATTTAAAATATAGTTTCTAGTAAAAAGCAAGCCAGTGATCCCGAGTGCCTTCTTTAAAAAAAAAAAAAAAAAGATTATAATTATAAATAAGAAGTTTGAAATTAACATAAGCCAGGAAAGATTCTGTCCTATGATTTTTTAAAAGTCCCCTTGCTATGCCAGGTTCTATTTTGAAAGAATAACATCCCACTTGTTATTACTTGTAAGGTAAATCAATAACAGGTGGGGTTCCAGACCACAGGAAGGAGTAGTTTTTGGTTGATAAACTGAAAAAGGTTTAAAGGACAACTCCACCCTCATAAGAACATCTTTTAGAAAGAATGGCCTTTTTAAAATATATTGACATATCCTACTTTGTCCTATGAATTCATTACTGTATGCCTGCTATGCTTCTGGGTTCCTTGTGGAAACTGAGCAATATAGAAAACTGTACTGAGCCTGGGCATGTTCAGAAGAGATAGACAGGGGATTAACATTCAGTCATTGGCTGGGATAACTGTCAAATCCATAACTGACAGTTACTAACCGGAAGAACGAGGAAGCAGAAACAGGGGAAACAGGACATTTGTGCAGGATTTCAGGTTAGACTTATATATTTAAGATTTCAAACTATTACCGTTTAGGCTTTTGGGGAGTGATTTACCTGTATTTAAGTTTTCATTTCAGGGCTGGACTTGCCCTTTAAAGGTTTGTTGAGCATGCAACTTTTTGATCATCACCTCACACTGGAGTCAAATAACTTTGATTCATTATAATCTGCTTAAATGTGACCAACATCTCATAAAATATATAGTCAGCTGCTTCTCATTCAGTCTTTAAGCAGCCAGTAGCAAGGAGCCAGCCGAGAACTCCAGGAGTTTTGACAGGCCTGTTGGTTGCTGTCAAAAATAATAATAGTTCATGAATCAATCATTTATGAATCATGCCAGTTGAATAAGGCACTATATATGAAGAGTATATTTTTGGAAACACTTTACATGGATTAGTGCAATAAGGCAAAGTATTAAAAAAAAGATCCCTTAACAGACAGATGCCCATTAAACCGATGCGACAGAGACTCCACTTCAGTTTGGAATAATTTGGAGACTGTTAGACAGCTGCAAGATCTTCAAATGACACTTTTTCCAAACACCAGCTACATCATCAGATCGCAATGTGCTTCAGACTATTATTTCTTTCTTATTATCCTGAAATACAGAACTTTGAGATGTCTCATCCTGCGCACATTATATCTTATAAGTGTAAAATAGAAAAGTGTCTCGCTGTTGTTAATTCCATTTCATTGGTTTCAACTCAAAGTACTCTTCCCTTCCTGCATACTTAAATTCATGTACTCAGCAGATTATGCATTTTTATTATTTGCTTAGACAGTGGTTTCTATAAATCAAAGAATCTATTTCACGCTGTATCTCCCTCTACAGTCTTCCTGCAGAGCAAACTACCTGGACCCTCATATCCTCTCTTTATCCTCTGTACTCTGGAATGCCAGTAGTTTAAGTCCTGTTCTGATATAAAGTGCAGTGAAGTGGACTAACAGTAAATCACAAGGGCCCCCAGAAAGGAAAATGTTCCCTGTTAACAAGTAAGATTCATTTTAGAGTTAAATCCCAAATACATAAAATTACAATTTCTTACAATATTTAAATTTGTATGTTCAGTTAATATGAAATGAGGTAGTTTCCATGCACTGAGATCCATTTTCTGTTTATGAGATGATTTTGAGAATACAGCAAGTCACTTAGGAGCTTATTGTCCGATTAAGGAATTTCTAGTATTTGAGAAGCAGTCAAAGGAATTTTTAGCAGGCTAGAATGTATTTTTTTTTCATTTCCCCCGCTATCCCCTACATCTCACCCCACATTTGGATCTATAGAGTCGTACCATAGGGCCCAGATTCTATCAAATTTTTTGGTGTTACCTCTATTATAGTATATAATTCTCAGTTTGGGCAACATATTATTTAATAAAGTTTTCCAGACAGCTAATTTGGGCGGCTCAGGTGCCATCCACACCATAACTATTGTTCTCCTGGCATAGTAGAGAGTTTCTCGAAGCAGTGACAGGTGGTACCTGTCCCAGGAGTCTTCTGCGGGGACTCCCAGCAGATATAGCTTGGGCTCCATTTCAACTGTGAGGTGCAGAACACCAGAAAGATAATGTGTAACTTTAGCCCAGAAACGATGCACCCGTGGGCATAACCAGACCAGGTGCCAGAAATCAGCGGGTTCCATATTACATTTGGGGCAGGTTGGTTTAAAATTAGGCGACATATAGGATTTTCCTAGAGGGTTAATGTATGCCTGGTGTAGGATATAAAATTGCATCAGCTTATTCGCTGCTGCCGGGGAAATGTGTAAATGTGATTCCGCTACCTCACTCCAGTCTGAGTCCTCTAACGCAGGAAGATATCTTTTCCATTTCTGCAAAATATTTATGGTTCCTGCACTGAGTTTCGCATATATCAAACAGGAGTAAAGTTTGGATATACTGTATTTCCCATCTTGCTGTTTCGTTAGCTCAATAATTGGGTAAGATTGCAGTGGGATATGAGAGCCCTGGAATTCAGATATTAAACAATATCTCAATTGGAGGTATCTGAACATAAACCGATCTATTGTTTGGAATCTTTGTTTGAATGTGGCAAAGGGGATTAGCTGGTCATTTTGTATAACTTGTGAAAAGGAATAGATACCTAGTCGTTCAAAGACATTAGGTGCTGGGAATGCTGCTAAGTTGGGGAATCTGGGGTTCTGCCAGAGTTGCGTGATATTACCTCCCAGTTTAGATATCTCTGGACCTTTTTCCAGACTTTAAATTGTTGGGTATGGAGGCAGGTGCCTCCGCCTGGTATTGAGTTGGAGCAGGAGTCCAGAAAAGTTAAGGGGTGGGACGGGAGATAGGCATGTAGCATGCCTTCCATATCGTATTGCGGTTGTTCCCTCTCTGGGAGGGCTGGTGGCGAGTATAGCCATGTCTCATAATATTTAAGCTTGCCTGCCCAGTAGTACAGATAGAAATCTGTCAGGTACCAGGCCAGCCATTGTTTTGGGCCTCTGAAGTGTGGTGATTTTTACTCTGGCTCGGCCCGAATTCCAAAGGAAAGAGATCATACAGGATTGTAGTCTGGTGAAGAAGGAGTCGGGGATATATGTCATGCTGTGCTGGAGGATATAGAGGAGCTTAGGTAGAATGATCATTTTAATTGGGGTTATACGGCCAATCAGGTTAATGGGTAGGGTTTTCCATGTTTTGAGTCTGTTCATTACCATGTCCAGTAGGGGTGAGACGTTTAAATTGTAGAAGTCAGCGGGGGAGCGGGTGATGTGGATACCAAGGTATTTGAAATTATCTACCACACGTACAAGGTCCCTTACAAATGGGGGGATATGAGTCCCGTTATCAATTGGGAACAGTGCGGACTTGCCCCAGTTTATAAGAAGGCCTGATATGGGTCCATACTGGGTGATTATCTCATACGCTGAGCAGAGAGCAAGTTGTAAATCCGCCAGGTATAGGACAAGATCATCCGCATATAGACTAAGTAGAGAGGTGTGTTGTCCCAGTGATAGACCAACTATGTTTGGATGGGAACGGAGTTGAATGGCAAGAGGCTCAATAGCAAGAGCGATAAATATGGGGCAATGGACAGCCCTGCCTAGTTCCCCTGCAGAGTGGGAAAAATGGGATGTTTTGCTGTTGACTCTTATAGCGGCCATGGGGTTAATGTACAGAATTTGTACCCATTTTATAAATTTAGTACCAAAACCAAATCTTACCATACAACTCCACAGGAACGACCACTCCACTGAGTCAAAAGCCTTTTGGGCAGCATACATCTCTCCCCCGAGTTATCATGGTCGACCTGGGTGTGTATAAGGGTTCTAATGTTTATTGAGGTCGACTTTCCCGGCATGAAGCCGGTCTGGTCTTTATGTATAATCTGGGTAATGACCTTCTGGATCTATTTGCCAAGACCTTTGCCAAAATTTTGTAGTCGTTGTTGAGGAGAGATATCGGCGGTAAGACCCCCAATCTAGTGGGTCTTTTCCTTGGCTTAGGTATTAGAACCACATGTGCTTCACACATAGATAGGGGAAGGGATCCCGTCTGGTAAGCTGTCTGGAGGGTGTTTAATAGCTGCGGGAGAGTGTAATCACCGTATCTCTTGTAGATTTCTATAGGAATGCCATCCGGTCCTGGGGATTTTCCAGAGGCCATACTGGCAACTGCAGCCTGAAGTTCCGGTAACGTTATCTCAGCATCCAGAGTGGAGGCTTCTTGGTCATAGTGTTGGACAATTTATGTTGGTTAGTGGTGTCTGGGCAGGGTGGTGGGCGTAGGAAGTTTGGACTTATACAGGTTGGTGTAATAAGAGGTGAAGTGGTAAAGGATCTCGGGGGTGTCTGTTAGTATTTTGTTATTCTTGCTTTTAATTTGCATGATAGTGTTTTGGTCAGAGGGACCATGCGCCAGACGGCCTAGTGCCTGGAGGACTGGTGGCCAAGCTCAAAATATCTTTGTTTTTGGAAAAATAATTTCCTGGTGTATTTCTCGGTCAATAGAGAGTCGTATAGTGATTGTGCTAGTTGCCAGGCAGACCTGGTACTTGGCGAAGGGTTTGATATATAGGCTGTTTCATCATTTTGGAGCGCTCTTGCCAGTTGCACCTCGTTCTGGGTCGAGGATTTTTTGAGGTGAGATATGGTGTTTGTAGGTTCCTTCTCATTACTGCTTTAAAAGCATCCCATACTACTTCTGCTGCTACTGTATCTATGTTATCTTCAAAAAATTGTTGAATCTGGGTGGGAGTGGAATCAGGATCTGGGAATAGGGTCAGCCAGAAAAGGTTTATACGCCAAGGGCGTCAAGGGAAATGTTCGGGGTGCATAGTCTGTATTTTGAGCAAGATGGTGAGTGGTCTGAGAGACTTCTTGGGAGATGTATTACTTCTTTAGACTTTAGGCTTAGCGTCTATTAGCGAATATATAGTCAATACGAGATAGGGTATTATGTGTTTTGGAGTGGCATGTAATTCCTTAAGATATGGGTGGCGAAATCTCCAGAGTCTATCTATTGGAGTTCATTTATATTTGTTGTAGAGGGGTAGTGAGGTGTGGGGAGCTACTTGTGGTTGGTGATGCATATAGTTTATCCATGGTGGGATCCATTAGGGCATTAAAATCGCCCAAGCATGTACAGAGGCCTGGGGGTATTTGAGTAGAAAGGGGATGGTATCCTTTAGGGGAGGGGGGTGGGGGGGGGGGGGGGGTCGTTGGTATGCCGGGGGGGATCATATATCCCAATTATAACGTATGGGGTACCTTCAATGTTGAGGGCAATACATATATATTTCCCGTTTCTATCAGAATTAACTTGTTGTTGTTTGCGCAACAGCACAGAGACTCCTCTGGAGTAAGAGGAATATGTGCTGTGTGTGGTCCAGCCTATCCATGGCCTTTGGAGGTATTGGGTGGTCGAGGGGAGAAGATGGGTTTCTTGAAGACATATTATGTCAGGTTGGTAGGCTTGGAGCTGAGAGAAGACAGCTAATCTTTTTTGAGGGTCATTCAGACCCCGCACATTCCATGTTATTATTTTAATCATATATTAAAGGTGAGTATGTTAGTGGAATGAATGGTTGGCCTGGGAGTATTAGGGTGATATAGGCTATAGGAAAAATACAAATACCAATATGGGAGGTGCTTATCAAGTAATTGCTATATATAATTTTGAGAGATGACACTTTAACAATATAATAACTTTGATGATATATTTTACCAGTGTTTATGGTTGACCGACACATTTCTGATAGTAACATCTAGTAACTGTAACTAAAACAAAACATTGTTCTAAGAAGTGTTAGAACTAGATAGTGGGGATGCACGTAGTGTGGTTTCTGCAGAAAGAACAGAACCATTGGTATTGGTTTTGTGCGGCCCTAAACTGCATTTGAGGTTTAAACGTATAGCGTATGCAAAAACTGAGCACCGTTTGCTCCTGAAATTATTAATACCACTTGCTAATGGTTATTTAACTGTATTGTCAGCTGAAGGTGTCGCCGAGCACATCCAGCTCCCGGAGATCAATGTAGAACATTCACCAGTTATCAAAATAAAATTCTCACTTTTCCCTAGTCCGCCCATAGATTATTTCCCAGCAAGCCGGGAGGCCCAGCCAATCGGGGTCATTTTGGGGACAAGGGGTTTCACCGGCAACGGCGTGGTTGGCACCGGGTCTGTTATAGGGTTAGCTATAACATATGGTTTGCTATTAGGGGTCTTGTTATAAATCATATGTGGTGGACAGTGAATCTGAATCTTTGGGCCCCTCCCCCTGAGCCATCGCTATCAACCCCCAGGTGGCAGGGCCCCCCGCCCCCCCGTCCCCCAACCCCGTCACGGGAAGGACGGCTAACCAGCCAGACCTGCACACGGTCATCAGCAGAGTTAGGGATTGCAATATTTAATTACAATATATTCCAGCCTCCTTGTGTTTAGAGGCCTATTGCGTTGGTTGTTTAGAGTGTACATTTTAGGTTGGGGCTAGACGGTTGCCCGCCACATATGGTGCAGTAGTGAGGAGGCCCCCGTGAATACAACCAGAGGGGTTCTCCGTTTAGATTTGCTCGAAACAGACCACTGCAGGTGGCCGATTGACCCTCCCCCCCACACAATATTTACATTTCCACCAGTTCAAAGTATGGTTTTTAAACACAACATGGTCATTACGCTCTCTCACTTGGAGCAATGGGGGGACAGGAAAGGATATATCAGAGTTTACAGGATATAAGACAAGGAAAGAGAAAGTTCCGTGTGCCACAGGTGGGGGTAGGGGATTCTATTACTTGCCCCCCCTCCCCCGTGGATCCGGGTGCCCTCCCGCTGCAGCAGTGTTTGCTAATTCAGGGGTAGTCCAGAGTCTGGTGTGAACGGCCCAGCTTTTAGCCCCTCTATATAGAAGATAAGTCTGACAGATTCAGCTAGCAATTCAGATGGTGGGCTTGCCGGGTATCGTCCCAAGTGTGGTGGCAACCATGTAGCCCAGTGTCTTTTATAGTCAAGTGGTTGCTCTTGGCCTATCCTGGGAGGGAGAAGGGAGGAGGGGGAGGGCAAGGGTAAGGGCAACTGTCTCGGCCGTACTCACCGGGTCCCCGGGGGCCAGTAGTTGGGTCCTTTTGATGTGCATGGTGCATGTCAGAGTTCGGTGTTGTCCCTTGGTATATTGGAAAGGGGGATCCAGTGAAACTGTAATGTTCCACAAGTGGCATAAATAGCGTCCCCTTAGGCCAGGGGGTCAGCGGACGTTGAGGACCTCCGGTTTTAGCGGGAGTCCAGCCAGTTACAGGCCTCGGTTGGAGTTTCAAAAAATTTTACCCTTCCCTCCGATTGCAACCGGAGGCAAGCCGGGTAGGCCATTGAGTAGATGATGCCCGCCTGGGCTAATCTTTTTTTTTACATCCATAAAATTCGCTCGTCTCATTTGGAGATCAATTGAGTAATCAGGAAACAGTTTTATTTCAGCGTTTTCGAATTTTAGATCTCCAGTAGTGCGGGACAGTCTCAGTAGGCCATCCCTGTCGTTCGCATTTAGCAGCCTTGCTATAAGCGGTCTGGGGGGGGGCCCAGGGATCGCAAACTGTGGGGAGAGTTCTGATTCGGCGAAATGGGATCTGATCCATCCCTCGAGGAATCGAGCTGGGTCCTGGGCCTCCGCTCCCTCCGGGAAGCCGATGAAGCGGAGGTTCTGCCTCCATGATCAGTTCTCCAGATCATCCATTTTGCTGTGAGTGGACTGGAGATCTTTCTGGAGTTGTGTGATCTGTCGCACCTGTGGGGCCAGCGTGTCCTCCAATGTTGAAATGCGGTTTTCGGTTTCTCTGACTCTTTGGCGCACTTTTGCCAGATCTTGTCTCATGAGGCAGACATCAGACTTAACTTCCTCTAATAGTGTAGTGTGGGTCTTTTTTGTTATGGCACCTAGTAGATCCTTTTTCAGATCTCGTATGGAGCAATCTGATTCTGATTCGGAGGTTGCCTGGTGAGAAGGTGGGTCCGGCGGGAAAGCCTCCTCTTCTAACGGTAAGTGTTGGTGTGCGGCCATTAGTGCGGCCTGGTCTGGGCTGGAGCCTTTCCACGCGTATTGCTGGAGTTTATTTTTGGCTGGCGTGCCTGCTTTGGTGGTTTTGTGTCTGGTCATCAGATATCCTCCGGTTCCACGTCCGCTGCTGCAAGGTTAGGGAGCAAACGGTGATAGTTTAAGGCAGATATTAGCCTAGGATGGGTGTGCAGTTTCGGGAGCTACTGTGCTTTGCGACCTACACCATGCGGCTCCAGGCTCCGCCCCCCCGGCTAGAATGTATTTAATATTTCCCACAGACCCTTGAGTGTTTCTGTATAGGTAGATGTGAGACATTGCTTTTTGTAAGTTCTCTAAATATTACATTTTTAAAGGGGAACATAAGTGGAAAAAACAAAATGATTGCATATAACACTTCATGGTCTACCTAAATATGCATCAACCATTTCTCAGTGAAGCCATATCCATCTATCGGGGTTTGAAGTTGCCTCCAATCTCCATTTTTATGCTATAGACATACTCAGTAGCTTTGAATTTCCTGTGGTGCTTATTTCCTTAGGAGCCATAACTACAATGTAAACTGTCTATTGCATGTTACAATGGCTTCAGTGCATGTGGTTAGTGTTTTCTTTTACCTTTATTAAAGGTGAATGTTGGGAGGTATGTATGTATATATATATATATAGAGAGAGGAGAGGAGGAAGAGAGAGAGAGAGAGGAGAGAGAGGGGAGAGAGAGGAGAGGAGAGAGAGAGAAAGAGAGAGGAGGAGGAGAGAGAGGAGAGAGAGAGGGGGAGAGAGGAGAGGAGGAGAGAGAGGAGAGAGAGAGGAGAGAGAGAGGAGAGAGGAGAGAGGGAGAGAAGGAGGAGGAGAGAGGAGAGAGGACGAGAGGAGAGAGAGAGAGAGAGAGAGGCGAGAGAGAGAGAGAGAGAGAGAGATGGAGAGGAGAGAGAGAGAGAGAGAGAGAGGAGAGGAGAGAGAGATGAGAGAGAGAGTCATAGTTGCGGGGGTGGCACAAACAGCATTTAAAATAAATGGAAGCACTCCTGGGTATTAAAAGAGAAGATTGATATTTATTGTATCATTCGAACGCGATAATCAACGCGTTCCGACTGCAATCTTGCCCGTCATCAGATGGTGGTCGAAACGCGTTGATTATGGAGTTCGAGTGATACAATAAATATCAATCTTCTGCTTCAAGACCCAGGAGGGCTTCCATTTATTTCAAATGACTATATAAATATAAATATATATATATATATATATAAAACTTTATACACAGCAGGCACTCCAGCTTAACTTTCCTTATTGCCCTCGTGCTCCTGATAATCCAATAAGAGAGACAAAATAGAAAAAGTTTTCGGTGCACACAAAAGGACTTTTCAAATAAAAAGTATGTGTTCGTGAAATAAAGCACTTTCGTTTGAAAAGTCCTTTTGTGTACACTGAAAACTTTTTCTATTTTGTCTCTCTCTCTCTCTATATATATTTAATATGCATTACATTTTTATTAAACAAAGTTGGGTGATGGTGATCTATTTAGGCTTAAAGGTAAAAAGGTATTAAAACATTTAGCAAATTAGCAGAATTAAAAGAAAAGTTTTGTGACATAATTATTGCTCCAATATCCATCACCATATGAAGTCACTTAAAGGGTATGTCCACCCCCCAATTTTTTTTAATATGTGTCAGGAAATGGGCACAAACCTCGACTTTGCAAGATTTATATATCTGAAAGCTCTCCCCAAATGTACTTACCAGCCTTCTGCTAGTCTGTGCACAGAAGACAAGCATGGCTAGTATGAGGGCTGGTAAGTACATTTGGGGGAAACTTTCAGACATATCCTTTAAGTTATATAAAAACTGCATAATTTAGGGCAGTAATGAACACCAACATATGGTTGTTCTACAGCTCACAGCATCTTTAACTAGTCAAAGTTATGGCAGCAATTGACAAAATTAAAAAATAGCAGCATAACAGCACTCTGAACAGCGTCCTTATACAATATGAGGTGTTGTTCTTAATTTGCAGCAACCAATCCAAGGTCATCATATGTTTTCTAACTGTAGTAGACCAGTAAAAATGGATCATCTGATTGGTTGGTGTTGCTCTGGGCAAATCTCCCGCATGCGATTCAACATCATGTTTGCGTACGTGGATAAATCCCAAAAGGGACTAGTGCTAATACAACATTGAAGTGCAAGCACTGAATGCACAAGTGTATTTTACGTAACACACACATCCAGCTCTAATATGGAGTTAAAGTCATGCTTACCAATAGCGAACCGATTAGCGCAACTTTAAATAATTGCCCATCCCCTCTGGGTTAATCGCCCCAATAGAGTTCAAATTATAGATAAACTATTAGCGACAAGCATTAATGCAGCTGTAATATTGTTAAAATCTGCTCTTAAAGGCACACCTTCTACCTCCTGTTCTACAATACAGGCCAATCAGACTGTTTTAAAGATTGGTCGTTGGTACAGTTTAGGGCCCCTTTAAAGCTTCCATCTGGCATGGTCCAGCTGCCCCTGCTTTCTTGTCCTCTGAGCCATTCTTATGAATAACAAATACTTGTTTACTTACTGTGAAAACTATAACTAGTATTAGATACTAATGTGTGCCTATTTAGTGCTGACAATCTTTATAGTGTTATTCTTTTATTGTCCTCTGGTTTTGAGAACAGAATTCCCTGTTAAATTAAATATTGAAACTAATCTGCAGCTGATTATTTTTTGATCTGTAAACATACATGACAACCGTGTAGTAACCCATTGATAGTCTTGTCAGTCAGAAATTAAAAGGGTACAGACAATATTTAGTTTACCAACATGAGATGAAATTTATGGGCCAAATTATTATTTTTGCTCTCAAAATTTTGGTACAAATGTCCACTTGTCTATTGTTTCTTCCAAGGTGGAAGCAATCACTAAGTAGTTACAGTACCTTGTGATGTTCACGGTAGTCAAGGATAACTGTAATAATAGCTAATAGGGTAATAATTACCTTTATCATTAAAGATGGAAGCGTGATGTCGGACTCCCTGGGTATACCTTCAGCACCTATACCCTAATCTATCACCGCTATCTTCACCTATAGACAAGCCCCCTATAGTCAGGAAACTTGACGCGTCTCGATGTACACGGTTACCCCCAGGTCTTAGAGCACATGGTATAGATGCTGAGGATGGGTATACCCAGGAAAACCAGGACACCAAAGCTGACACAGGAGCAGGAAGATAATGACAACAGGGGGAGGATAGGAGACAATGAGAATGACAGAAAAGTATGTGAAAATGAGAATAACAAAGAAATTCTGATAAGGAGAATAACCAGGAATAACTTGGAAATAGAGAAAACAAGGAACCACCAGCATAGACAAACCAACGCTATAACGGGCAACAGGCAGAGAGTGTGAGAGGTTTAAATAAAACAGAGGACCAATGAGGAACGACAAGAGTCTGATGCAGGGCTAGGCTGAAGGGTAATTTTGAACTGATTGTATCTCCTCTGTCCAATCTACTGTTTGCAGGAATGGAGGAGATAAGAAGAGGTGCCTGCGCACATCCGCGAGGAAGAAATGGAATCTGAGAGAGGACACATGCATGACAGAAGAAACCGAATGTCGGGAGACGATGGAAGACAAAGATGACGTGGCCGCATTCAGAGTTTCCCGAAGACAGCGAGTGGAACCACCACAGGAGCTTGAGTCAGGTAAAGATGATTCCTGACAGGAAGATATGCAAAAACATGTCCAGATCTCGAGTGAGATCACTGGATAAAGGGGGTCTGACAAAAGGTCTCTACACACTATACCTTTTCTTTCAAATTATATGACTTTTTAATTCTACTTCTTCATTAAACGTCCTTGGATTCCCTTATGTGTAGAACATTCCCTTAATGTTGAGGTATATTAGTTCAGTAGGGTAAGATACATTTTGGAACATTTGCTCTTGAGAAATTTCTGTCTAGACCTTTTTGTGCAAGAATGTCCTAATGAAGGTCGTCTAAACCATCCAATGACACACATTAAAACATACAGCAAGCCTGAGTAAAAATTAATGCAAATAATCAAGCAAGTTCCTCTAATTAATATTGTAGCAATTTTTTAAGAGTGTCCTCCAATCATCATATGATTGTTAACCCTAACCCCGTGTATAATCTGTCCCTGCTTGGCCGCTGTACATTTTCAGCTGCGTATAAGCAGCTGACCTCAATGACTAGGAGATAAGCTAGAACATGCAGAACTAATCAGCTATTATGTTCAGGTTCATTGAGCTTCTGTTCACGCACACAAGTAAAAAGAACTATGACACAGGTACATAATGCGTTAAAAAATAATATTTCTTTAGTTGTCCTTTAAGCAACAACAGTCACATAATCAATATGTCAAACAGCCCGAGGCACAGCTGGTAGTGTATCATAGAGAAGCCCTGCTTAGTACTTCACACATCTAATGTTGCTGACATAAAGGTGATTTGTGATCCCTACTGCATTCCTGTCAAGTTAGCAGGCAGCATCCGCAAACATGGGTTAATTAACTGGGAAGAACGTGGTATAGTAAAGTAAAAAAAAAAAAAATTATAGTATAGGGAAAACAGAGCAGTAAATGACCTTAAAAACCTTATCTTGTTTGTAGTTGTTCAGCTGGGGAAAGTCAACCCTCTGCCTCCTTCCCACCCAATATCTACACTTACAAATGACAGGAAAATCACAGAGTAATGGGGTTAGTTTTGCAGTGTGTTAGTAATTTTATCTTTTATTAATCGTCTGGAAGTGTGTTTTCCTCACATAAAACATATTGTTAATCACCCTCTGGTATGGCTTTGATGCCACTCATTTCTGTTTAAATGATCACCCTTGTCAGTTTGGTTGATGCCTCCAAGCTGAGCCCAGATGATGCCAATGTACATTAACGCTCATTAAGCCTCTTGAAGGGTGACGAGCAGTTTTAAATGCAAAGGTGTAATCGCACAAGGATGTGAAGACTATCCAAGCTGGCTGCTGGACCGGAACAGGTTGACTCCTAAGCATTAATGACTTTACTGAAGTAAGGCTAGTGAATACAAATACACATTTTAAATTGGTGTTAATTCCGGATATGCAGCACTTTTCAAACTGCTAAAATGAAGAAAGAAAAAAGAACTGTACACTAAGTTACTGGGCCTAATAGCGGCGATACGTCTTTCCACACAGATATTAGATTAATAAAACATACACAAAATGTAGAATATGAACCAGAGTTCAAAAGTTCTCTGTCTAATGCCCTTTCTTCAAGGTAACTTGCACTGTAGCAGAAAAGCATATAGAAAATATAATGTTCTGTATAGCGAATTGTACACAGCAAATGCCTCGAAACATAATTAAAATATACTCATAGGTTTTCCCATGAAGTAAATGTTATTAGCTTTGGGTTTACCATATTGGGTGGCAATTAGGAACCCTTATATGAAGCCAGAACGTGTTCAGAGTAATGCTGTCCATAGACGCAACGATATCAGGATATTCCATATATTTATCAAGTGAAGGTTATACAATGTACCAAGAACTTTTACTACAGGGGAATCGAAGTGCAATCGCAGCTCTCATTCAGAATATTTGTCTCCAGCCCAATGGCTATCATGTCCCCAATGGCTATAATGTCCTGCAATCCCCCATCCCCACTGGCCAGCTTTTTATTAGGAGCAAGACATTTTTTCGATTAATTACTGGTTTGGGGGGCTTTTTCCTTTATTTTAAAAAAACTGTGGATTGCTGCCTGTAAGGCAGAGGCCACACTCTAACCCGCTCCTGCTCGCACGTTGCCGCTCGCAGTTGTGCGCACATTCCTGGTGCGTGAGAGCACGTTGCATGCGCTCCATTAACGGATCTCACGTGCAGCGCACAGTAGTGTGGCCACATCAATTGGGCCACACAAGTGTGCTTAAAAGCACCTCAGTGTGGCCTAGCCCTAAAAGTAATCCAATGCAATGGTTAGGGTCTCCCAAGAAAACAAAACAAATCAGCTACAAGCCTTTATGGATGACTAAAGGTAATTGGTTCAGGCTTTCCATACAGATGGTATCCTAACAATTTTCATGATCATAAACATGTAACTAAAACACCTTTTGTTTTTAAAACAAGCCCTTGAAGGGATTCTTTGTTAATGTGACAGACCCAGAAATGCGCATTGATCATCTGTCTGCTACGGTAAGTGAATTGGTATCACATAATTACTGCCGAACAAATTATTCTGACCAAGGACAAGAAAGCAATTTGCGACTCTCTTAATTGTTGTTCCCTGTATCAATCTATTTTTTAATGGTGAGTAACTGAGCAGCAACAGGGGATGAGGTCCCACCAGAAAAAAAAAAAAAATCTTGTCATTGGATCTGTCCTAATAACATCCAAAGTCCAGTTCACTAAACACAGATTTATTTCATGCACTGAAGCTTCTAAAGGAACCAAACACCTCCAAACCCCGTTCTCAATCCCTCTACAATTGGTTTGGACTTGTCCAAGCTTTGCTAAACAGTGGTTAGAGTAAAGTATGATAAAAGAATGTTCATGAGACAAAATTACATCTCGTTATAAGTTTATTCAAGGGAGCGCTAAGAGAAATCCCCAGAAACAGGAAGCCATAGTGACTATGCAAACTGTACGCAGTAATTGGTTATTATAAAGCTTGTGTCATATGGCAAAGAATTACTAATAAACAGGGGTCAACATAAAGTTATTAAAAATGTAGCTTAACGAGTCTTATATTTGAGAATAAATCATAGCGCTCACCAGACACTGTTCAGCTGAGGTTTTGTAAATGGAACTAAATTCTATTATTAAGAACCTGTTTTCAGTGTTTTGTGTTATTTGAATTAAAAGCACAATCATTTCGACATCCCCCATTAATCCAATTAAATAACACTACCATGTGTTTAGTAAACTGAAACCTTTAATTAACCCTGTTTCCCACTTTCTCTATCATTAGCCTGCCTCATCTCCATGCTTGAAGCCCAAAGATCCATTTGCTCCTTTAGGAACCCTGGGCATAACATTTATTTTTTAAGAGAGAGCAACTGATTGATTGTTTAACTGGAGTTATAACAATCTGGACCATCCACTGGGCAGAGTATTATATTTATTTAAAGCAGTTAATAGTTTCTTTATAATTGCTACACAGTAAGCTGCATCTCACACAAGATTTCAGTCTTACTTGTATTGTATGGCTCATGACACCTTGGAATAAAAGTACAAGATGTTTAAACCTTTGCTAATGTGTGACATCTAAAATGTGTGATGTCTATAAAGATAATATTCCCCAGAAAATACAATTCAAATTTGTTCCTCCACCCTACATTTCCACATAAATGTATCCAGGGTGACCCCCTGGATTTGGCCAATATCTCCTTCCCCAGTCCAGCAGTTTGTTAACGAGTAGACATGCCCTGCAAAGAGAGACGTTGACATTGGAAGGCCAGAAAGAAAGAGACAACATTTTAAAGGGCCAGAACTTAATCAAGTATGATGTTCCCGAGAGTGGCACATGAATGAGAGGTAACCTTTGTTCAATTGTATTCTGCCCTTTCTGATCATCAGAATTTCAAAAACTTTTGGCCAGTTATAGAAGGGGACAGTTCCATTGATATTGAAACTCAACACAAGCCTTTATATTTGTATAAAGAAGTTAAATCTTTATATATATAATGAATTTGTACAGGCTGATCCAGTGCAAAATACTAATGTACCTTCAGTTTGAGGCACCACACTTCTGCGCGCACGGAAGCACGGCGAAGAAAACGGTCTCTTACTAAACATGACAGTGAAGCCCAAAATAGCTTCCCAGGTGAGGATCTTCTCCGCTTCAAAAAATACACTGGTGTCTGGACTACAAGGGATGATCATTGACCATATCGCTCGCTTTTATAGGGTGGGGATAGACATAATGCTCTGCTCCGTAGGGAATCCTTTTGGATTTTTTTTTTCTTGGGATTGCTTGTATCTAAAAGGCTTATATCCCAATCTTGACCTGTCCTGTTTACTTCCAAAAAGTAGGCAAGCAATATTATATATAAAGTATTAAATATATTCCTGTTCTTTATATTTCTAGAAATAATGTGGACATTACATTTTTGAAGTATTCTGTATTATTCTTGTACTTGATTATTAGGCACTCACTGCACTTTAATATTCTATAGTGTTCACTGTGTGGCCACTAGTAGGCCATCTCACTCCTTGTCTCACCCTATTTATAGGGACTTGCACTATCATTATATTGTCTGTCTAAGGAAGGTACCTGTGTAACAAAACATCACAATAAATACTAAATAAATACTATTTATACACACACACTGAACTTTACAATTAACTTAACCATTCACATAAGGCCTTGTCATAAAGATCTTATAATCAAGGTATTATTTATGCAAAAGCAACAACAACAAACAATCCCTGTGTATTACTATTAGTGTTTGTTGTCTATAAGAATACACTAACTCGTCAAATATTGATAGAATTAATTTAGCTACATTTCTGTCTTAGTTTTGTACTTTGGCACCTACATTGTTATAACAGCTAAAATTACGCACACATTCTTAGACTGTTGTGCTAATGAACAGGGAGATTAGCTTATTGTTGAAGGTGAATAAATAGCCTTCAAACCCTGGGGTGCTACAGAAATGTGGCTAAATACTGCACAGTGCAGCTATTCTGTGGGCCTGTGGCTAGCACATTAGTCAGGGCAGATTTGCTGTAGATAATAGCACATTTTATACATTTGCATAACAAGCCTTCTATGCTTCTATGGCGGAAAACAAGGGCAAACTGAAGGACTTCGGTAATATGTTAACTGTGAGGTCACCAAGATAAGCTAAATCATATTTGTTTAAAAAAGTCTTTAAATGTTGCTGTCATTTAAACAAAAGTTAGATAAAAAAACACTAAAAAGACAATGTTTATCTTCTAAAAGGGAAAATATTGACACATACATAACTTTACATTACAAGCTACATAAAAAATACGTTAATCCATTCAGTTGAGTTCAGTTCTAGCACAGAAATCCTGTTCTTTACAGCCATTCAACAATTTCACCCTGCTAGTTATGCCCTCCTACTGTCCAAGGCTTTTGTATTTAATATTTAACATGCTGTATCCTATGAATATTTAATATCCCTGTCTTAGCAACTGAAGATCTGCAGCGAATTTTATTGTTGACAAGTGTAATAATGTTCTCTCACCTTCTTAACTTTTGCTATTAAATATTAATCTTCACTGTGTTATCCATTATACAGCTGTGACCTCTGAAATGTTTAGGGCCCAAGGATTCATTCTTTACATACTTGAGATTTTGTTATAAATAGTAATAACAGTTTGAATGGAATTGGTGTAATCATGATCACATTGCTTTAATCAAGTACAAAATTATCCTTTTCTGTGTATTTCCCTTTTTCTAGATTAAAAAGTCTGAGAAATTAAAAAAATGAAAGATGATGAGTGGAAAATAAAGGGAACAAAAAAATTAGGTCCCAAATAGAAAATTAAAAAAACTAAAAAAAAAATGCTTTCTCATTTTAAAGGGCATGTCCACCCCCAAAACTATAATCCCCCCACTACTGGACCCATTCTGCAGTGTAATAAAATCCTTACCTCACATCCCAGCTCCAAATGGTTCTTCTGTAGCCCCTCCAAGTAAAAAAAAGTGGCCACCAGGAAGATAGGGTCCATAGGACTCTGCCCTGTCTCCCCTCTGGGAGAAGTTTGGCATGCGCACTGCAGCCCTTCTCCCCCTCCCTCTCCCTCCCTCTCCCACCCGCTTTGGACTCCCTCCTAGCGTAATACCCTTTCAGTATATTATAGTCCATGTTCCCCCAGGCCCAACTGCTATAATTACAGTATATTCTCAGAAAGTCCCCCAATCATTACTTACCTTACCTCTCTCCTTCACCGCTCTGAGCAGCCAGTAGCCGCGTCACACACGTGGCTGCCGGTCCCGCCCCCTGCTTGCGGTTCCGTGCAAGCAGAGGGCCTGGGCAGTGCGGCAAAGAAGAGAGGTAAGGTAAGTAATGATCGGGGAACTTTCTGAGAATATAATTATAGCGGTTGGGGCTGGGTGAACATGGACTATACTAAAAATTTGAATAAAGGGTGGACATGTCCTTTCAATGCTTATATTAACAAAACTACTTCCATCAATACACAGCTTTAAAAATGGTTCCTTTCTTAAGTTAGAAGTATTTGTTCTTCACAATCATTATCTAGGTATATAATGGCTATAACAGGAAATTACATCACATCCAAAATTACATCACGTCCTGTTCCTAACAAGCATTTATTGTACTATATAGTGTCTAACACCCCGTGATGTGTATTAGTAAGCTCCTGCTATATATATTATCTAGATATTTATAAATGCATCATATGCCATATGACCATGATTATATAGTAGATAATGTAGCCCAACTGTGAATTATAAGGATATTAGAAGTCACCAATCAGTTCTGTGATCAAAGAATGAGGATGCAGGCCTTTTATTATTATTCATATCCAGCTGTACAGCAGGGATCCAGGGTTAAAGTCATGCTAATCAATTCATAAACCCCTTGCTTAAGGGTTATCACAAGAGACACTTCTACAGCCTCTGCAAGCTTTTCATTGGCTGTGCAGCTGGACTTGTTACTAGCTAATAGCTGGCGTTAAATGTAAAATAAGTGGAGACCAATGAGGTTTGACCGCACAGCCACTGGTGAATCTTACTACGGTGATCTTAGTGACAGCTGCAGCTCTGGGTACATTTTTTCCAAATGTCTTTGAAAGTTTTAATATAAGTAAAATATAACTGTTACATATGATAAAAATTTGCCCAACGAGCGGGGTAGGGCATTTTTGCAGATTGATGGTCTGCTGATTGGTTGTATAAATTATTGTATGAGTGTTGTGCTGTCTGGGGGATTTCTTTTGCACTTTAAGGGCATCCCAATTTTAGTTTTTGAACCTTACATGATTTGGTGACTCTAAAAGCCTATTTTCACCTGCCTCCCATTTCCAGTCCTATATGGAATTTCCCAAGATAGGGTTATATGCATATAGAATCCAATTATCTCTTGATCTTAACTTGTTTCCAGAAGGGGAACACTAATCCTTTTATGTAGGTTTCCTTTAATCTGCTTGAAACATAGAATGGAATTTTCCATATGCAGCCTCTTTAATTGGATCAGTTTTTTCTTTCTTTTTTGAAAAACAATTCCAAGGTCCTAGACTGAACCAGAAAAAAAATTGAGTATCTGTTAAGAATAAAATCCTCTTGAAAAAATGGCAATCTCTTGGTATTAATGTTCCCAATTCAATTCATTTTATTTCTTTTCCTATGCCCTTGCTGTGGTTAGTAGTGACCTGCCATTTTAGTTTTTACAATGTAGTTCCTCTTCCCAGGATGCTCATTTCCTTGGAATATTCATAACAGTCATTTTTCCTGGGTCAGTCAGTCATGCTCTAATGTCAATCCTGAATCAGTGACAAGACCATAATAGATACTATTAAGGATCAGCATTTATTTATGGAGAGGTAGATTAAGGATATCTTAATGAGAAAATACTCTCAGACATCTACCATAGCAACCCAACCTGTAAAAGAAATATTGTAGCTGTTGACTCATGATACAAAAGGAGGTTCAACATTTATTACATGCATAATAATCCTTTTAATATGGATTTTATTTTAGCTAACTTGTGCCAGCAAGGGTCACTCTTCAGGCAAACATGAAATCAATAAACAGTTTCATATCGCCAACATAAGTTTCCTAGCACAACACAATATTTTGCACTGTTCGGTACAAAATAAACAGTAAGAACCCAATTTCTTTTTATAGAGCCCCCTTGAGATATATCACCTTACAAAAACAAGGGCAAGAATATTGTAAAAACTGGCAAATGTTATCCTCAAGGGCTAAGAACAAAGGTGTTATATCATTACAGGAATTGCTATTTACATAATTGTATTCATTAAAAATTACATAATATAAACCTGAAACTTGTTTTTTTAATTTAGTATCTTATCTTTCTATTGCTGGTCTTACACACACACATGCTTTTTTGTGTGTATTGTGATACAGATGCATATAGATATTGAAGACCACATACTGTATGCTTATAAACATTCTTATGGACATCATTCATTAGATTTACAATGTCTTAATTGCATTAAATGCTATATGATCACATCCCTTATCCTTATTCTTTTTACTATGTACTTGAATATATACTGTTTCTATTCCCCATCTTTTCCCATTATGCTTTACTTTTTCTCTTTACTGCTGTGGCATCAGTTCAGTTCTGGGCCTTCTCATAACAATATTTGCTGATGATCTCTGTGGCTTTCTCATCTCCAAGGGTCATTAAACCTGTTAATTTAGTAATTACCTTGCATTGTGTTATACTCTTTATCTCTCTCTTTGTGAGGCCTTTGTCACACTTGATGGCACAGATGTTCAGATAGCAGAACTACAGACTTTACTGGTAAGACAATTTACAATTTCATGCATCACATTCCAAATGTTCAGTTATTTCAGAACTTCTGGGTTGTATGTACCTCCTTGGTTATACTAGTGAGCTACAATGGCTCTACATTGCCCCCCTCTCTCTATAATTGTATTTTCTGCAAATTATACATTAGAACTGTTAACAGAAATGCTTTCAAAAACAACCGAGGTCAGTCGTTAATGTGACCATCCTTTGCTATATAACAAAACTTGTTAATAGCATGTTCTTTATATGGTAGAGAACTTCCATCCTGGAGAACATCCACATTTCTGCTGTGGACTAAGCTGTTTTACTTGCTTCGGTCTATAAAGTAATCCCACATTGGCTGAATGATGCGGAGATCAGAGCTCTGTGGGGGAAAGTCCATATGGTGCATCATTCCTTGTACTTTTTTTATTACCCATGATAGTTTGTTATGATTTTGGAGTTTGTGGTTTTAGCTGTGACCAATCAGATGGCTACATTGCTACAAGCTACATTGTGAACAGATATCTGCATGTACATTCCACTGTGAGAATCAGTCAATTACGAACACTATGGTCTATGGGTAAGGACTAGGAGTATGATATGACAATTCTGTTCTTATTTTTTGTGATGTTTTTTGTGCAGTTTTGCTATATCTATTTACTTTGGAAGGCAGAAGAAGTGGAGCTCTGATTTATCTTCAGGTTTAGAAAAGGTTTCTTAACAGTAAGAATGGTGAAGCAGATGTGGTTATGGTAGGGTTCATTGAATAGCTTTAGTTTCTAAAAACTAAAAAATTGAAAATTACTGATATTAATATATATATATATATATATTCATTCCCTCAGCACTCTGCATTGCCAGCATCCGTGTCTGTGGTTGGCTGCCTTTCAGCCAATCACAGGCGCAGCTGCCGGTCCTGCCCCTTCCAGCAAGCAAAGGGCAGGGAACAGAGTGCCGGGGGAATGAAGGAGTGTAAGTACATTTCTGCTGCTTCTTTTACAAAAAAACTTAGTGGTTGGAGCTGGGCTAATGTGGGCTACACTACAGAAAAAGTTTTTTTTCAGGGTGGAGTTATCCTTTAAGGTAAGTTTATGGTTTCCTTTGGGTGGTGGGCATGTCCTTTGAAAGCAAATAAAGTCCAATTCTAGCAGAGGAGCCCGTAAAATGTTAAGAAGCCCATTGGTCAGCCTGTTTTAGCTTTTGTCTAGGAAATCTTGCTCCTCGCTAAAAATCTTGACCTCTACATTGGTGCAGCATGACAGTACCTACATAGGACTGTACAAAATTTTCTCATTTAGTTCAACAGATGCATCAAAGAAATACAAGTGTACTTAATTGTCATTACTTTCCACTCACGATAGTGCATACCATAGGGACATTTTAATTCTCTCTTAGTCTAAGTTCCTACATATTTATATGTACTCATTATTCTAGGTAACACTTCACACAGAGAATCAATAGGACAGAACTTGTGGCTGGTGACACAGAAAATCCAAAAACAAATCTATTTTCAATCCCAATAGATTATAGAATTGCTTGAGCAGCAGGGCTGGTCTGACATGACTTGTTCCCAGTGGAGAGATTGTTCTGCAGTATATTCTCCTTTTCACTATCTCTATGTCTGGCTAGAGACCTTCATTTATGCTATTTATCTGCACATTGTCCACCCACCCTCCAAAATTTGCCTTTCCCTCTGCATCATGTAAAAGTTTTCTACTTTTCTTTTCTTTCTTGTTCTGTTAAATGAATTAACGCATTTTAAGGAGAAGTTTATGGAAAAACATTACAGTACAGCAGATTAAAGGGCAAGTCTTTTGACAAATACAACCAGCACCTCTTTCCCAAACCATGAGATCTCTCTACTTACTGTAGTCCCCTGTCTTCCTTTAACTCTGCTGGTTCCTCTTCTGAAGGTTTCCATCTTCTTTGAAGGGTTTACAAGGCTGCACAGCCACAAAGGAGGTGGCTTGGGTTGCCAAAGTTGATGGCTGTGACTTCACTGTCATGGCTCTGAATGACTGCTGCTACCCAGACTGGAAAGGAAGAAGAGGGGCCTGCAGAGCTGGTGCTACCCTTTCAGGATAGCCGGTAATTTTAACCAAAATCACACATGTGTGAAATAAGTAAAATCTTCCACTTCAACAAACTCTGCAGCTACTTTCACTTTATATCCCTATCCTTAGCTCAGAGAGACACAGATTACCTCAATGGGCAGATCCACTTTTTTCACTCTGGGTAATACGATCGGGTTCTCTCCCGATCGTGCGATCGGGAGAGAACAGCTGTTCAGTGAAGAAGCGGCTGCGAGTGGAGCGGCGGTAAGATAGTCCCCCGAGTGTACAAAAAAATTCACAGGGAGGTGAGTATAAGCGTTCTCACCTCCCTGTGAATAATAGAAATGAATGGAAAATCGTTGTTTTTATGGGTTTAGTGTTCCTTTAAGCCCTGTACACATGCTCAATGGCACACATGATGGCTGCCGAACAAGTGGGCGATTAACGTCTAAGCAGCTGAACATAAGCGATTATCGGACAAAACGGATGTTAATTCCCCACTCGTTTGTCGGGGGTTGTGTGATTAAGGAAGGCAGGGGACTACGGTAAGTATTGCGATCTTATGGTTTGGAAAAGAGGTGCTGGTTTTACTTATCATCAAGCCTGTTTACTGGGCCTTAGACAGAAGGTTCTGTTTTAGCTAATTAATGCTTTCAATGATAATGCTACAACTCAAATTAAAAATTATATATAGTTAAATCACCACCCAAACCCCCAAAACTACAGTAGTTATAAAGCTGAGAGATGTAAGAATGAACTGAAATGCTGCCTGATGTTCTGTTTTACCACTTTCTGCTTCCTGGTTTTCTGGTTAGCAGTTGCAGTCATGGATGCGACAGTTGACATCACAGCCAATGTCAGAATGCTATTCCCCTAGCTGCCTCTTCTTAGTATGTAAAAGAGCTTGGAGAAGAGGCGGAAACCTTTTTAGAGGCAAGGGAAAAGAACATTTTGCAGAAAAAAAGGTTAATCCTACATCTGTCAGCTTTTGAAAGAATTAGGGGAACCTTTTCTTTTTTGCATTATTTGAAGAACGAGAGGTAAAGGACCTATGTCTTACCTCCCATTCTTCAATTACTGTTACAGGAGCCAGAAACAAAGTACTTACCCACGAGCATGCTCCCTTGCTGATTCACCTAACAGGTCCCGTTTGTTTCTGGATTTAATTAAACTATAGCACGCTAATGCTAATATTATTTTTAATATTTAAGACCACATTTTACCCCAATATAAGTTTACTATTTTAAATGTGACTAGACAATAAGGCCTGTTATATAAACGGACGATAGACATTAAGAATGCAAGCTTATCCTGTGTATGCAGACAAGCACACATATGCATCCATATACACACTATGCAGAGAGACACATACACGCATGCACACACATACAGACAGACACATCTATACAGACAGAAACACATATATACAGACAGACACATATGCATACAGACATACACATTCAGAAAGACACACATACATGCTTGTAAACACACACATACATGCATGCAAACACATAAACACATGCATGCAGACACACATGCACACAGACAGGCATGCAGACTGACTACCACCACCCCACCCCCCTCTCAGATGCTTCTTTGTCACTCGGCACTGTGCTCAAAATCAAAGGGCAAAGGTGCCAGTTAACAGTCCGGTTCGGGCCAATGGGGGGAGGGAACGTTAGTGTGGGTCAGGGAAGAATTGCTGCTGGCAGTGTCAGGTCCTGTTTGTGCATGTGCATAGGTCCGGGCATGTGCAGAAGCCAAGGAACCCCCCCCAAGCTTCTTCAATGTGCCATGTTGGCACCGCTAAGGTAATAGTCCAGTTCTGGCCACTTGTGTGTCAGGGAGCAGTTATCCCATTTGCGCACATGCATGTGCAGAAGACAAGGGACACACTTACATGCCGTCACGGACACAGCTTTAGGATTTTATTATAAAGGATGTGCAAAACGTTACATGTTAATTCGTGCAATGAGAGTTACCTCATTTCTCCCATGTTGAATGGCATATTCCTATGTATGAATACAAAGTATAAATGTTCAGATGACGATTTTTCCACTTTTTGGTGCCTTTAAATATATAATAACTAAGGACATCGGCAGGTAGAAGTCTTCATTTCAGGCTCAGGAACAAACAATTTTACAGTGTTACAGTGTCCAATGAATAGAAAGCTTACACTGTCCTTTTTCCCAGTGAGATAGAGGTCACCTTCTCACTAATTACAGCATGTGGAGAAATTCACTAGAAGGAAGGAGCAGAATATCCCAGAATATATCACTATCCAATGTTTTATCGGAGGGCCCATGTTCCTGTGGCTGAACTCAAAAAAACTCATTTAAGGTTGGCTTATTAATTGCTCAGGTGGATAATCAAGTAATAACAATCCCACATTCTTATAATCGCAGTACAATAGCATTATGGGGTTCCATTTAATTATGACATTAGCTGGACATTTTGTAGAAGTACATTGTTTTATTTTGCATCGAATACAGTGTAATGAAGGATTGGGAAAACATGACAATTAATTTATCCAATAAACTGATAATCCTGTTCATTTTGCTATTTTCTAAGTCACTGAGTTTATGTGCCTTGGCAAAACACAGCTAAACCATTTAATCATCTGCGAGTACGTAGACTAAATCTAAGCAGATTGCTTCTAGGCCATACAAGTGCATGTAATATTTTTATATACCGTATTTAAACACAAATATGTACCATATCAATACTATGATCATTTTACTGTCTGACGGTGATTTACGGTAAAGGTATGTAAAGTTCACAGAGCACAGGGCCTAAGGTAGAAGGTTCCAGAACCTGTATTGCAAAACCAATAGATTTTAGAATAGTTTTTATTTACTATTTATTAATTTTTTTAATTAATGCAAATAATATATATATATATATATATATATATAAGAGTAGAGAACGAGACGAAGCACAAACCGCTACTTTAGTAGTATCGCCCGGGTGCCTTCCGAAGTAGTAGGGATAATCACAGTGAAGTAATCGGAGCACTCCTGGGACTTGTGAAGAAACAATTATTTATTGTAACAAACACCATTAAGACACTTAATCAGCTGTTATTATTGGGTTTCTGTGGGGGTTGGACTATGGGAGGTTTTATAAGTCACATTCGTATGTTTACATCACATCCTGATGACAGCCAATATGGCGGCCGAAACGCGTTGATGGCGTGGTGTTTGTTACAATAAATAATTGTTTCTTCACAAGTCCCAGGCGTGCTCCGATTACTTCACTGTGATTCACTATATATATATATATATATATATATATATATATATATAGCTTACAGAAAAACGGAGGCACTCGCGGGACTTTTCGAATAGCGTGAATGTTTATTCAAACATAGCGGTTGACATGTTTCTGCCCCGTAATTGGGGCCGTCTTCAGAACATCTGTGAATCATGATACAATAGTTTAAATACCTGTGGCATCCAATCCGTGTCAATACTTAACTGTGGATCAATCGTGTCAAGGTGATGCTGACCAATGTGAGGTGTGTGGCCCAACGGCCAATAAGCAAAGGGGGTGTGTCCGAGTGACGCCAGTCACGAAAAGAGCCGAAACTCAGTCGGCTAAGGAGCAATAAACTCCTGTCATATGGACTTAGCATTGACTAGTATCTAGCAAACGCTAGACATCCAATAATATACAATGGCATACAAGAAAAACCCCAATGTATCTTAAAATGCTATTGTGCAAAAAGGTGCTAAGTGCTAATACAATAAATACATAATATGTATAAAAATGTTATAAAATGAACAGACTAGAGGAACACTAGTCATCCTGATGACGGCCGCGTGTTACGGCTGAAACGCGGTAGAAGTTTTTACTATGAATAAAAGTTTATTTTAAAAGTCCAGCGGAGTGCCTCATTCCTTATCTATATCTAATATATTATATATATATATATATATAATATATATATATATATATATATATTAAATAAATATGTTTTTTAGGTTACCTAGTCTGTGCCTGGCGATTCAAAATGGATTCTGACAAGATCCCTGCCATCCTTATTTGTACTCTCTCTGTTGGCACCAAAGCTATTCAATGCTTTCTTGTTTTTTCCAATTTTCATAGACAATTCATTAAAGGGTTTTCTACCATAATGGTTCCTATCCTGACCATTATTAAAAAGGTGGTCAGAAATCTTGGACCCCTATTGCAGTGGAGCCATTGAAAAAAATAAAATAACCTTTTCTTTAGCTCCTCTACTTGTACATCCCAATCCTAACATGCCTTTTTTAATCAAAGAGGATGCATCCTATTTGGAAACTGGAGCTGTTTTTTTTCAAAGGCAAGGAAAAAAGGGTATATTCCATCCTTACGTATTTTTTCTCAAAAAAATTCCCAATCAGCAGAACTATGACAATGGAATCCAAGAACTACTATCCATCTAATTGGCTCTAGAAGAATAGTGATATTTACTAGAAAGAGCAGAACATCCTATCACTATTCTCACTGACCTCGAGAATCTAGAATACATTCATAATTTAAAAAGATTAAATTCCTGTCAAGCTCATTGGTTCCTATTCTATACTTTTTTTAGTTTTATAATTCAACCAGTTACAGAACCCAGCGCCTGGTCTCAGTTTCCTTGTCCTTTCTTGCTCCTTTCCTATTCCTCCTGGCTGGACCTCCCATTGACTAACTTTACATGTACCACAACCACAAACCTTGACGCCAGCCTCTGACCTCTTCCCTGATTTGGCCTCTCTTACTGATTTTGTACCTCATTTTAGAGTTTGGCATCATTCTGAAAGCAACAATGTGAGTACCCCAGTCTCTGGGGCCTTTATTCATTACACAGGAAACATTTATCCTATTAAAGGAGAACTATACTTAATTTTTTAAAATCCTAATGTGAAAGCTTTTTCCCCCCAGAACACATATACATTGTAAAATTCTTCTCTATTAAGTTGCATTATATACATATGAGAAATAGATTCTGTAACTAAAAAGGCTTCCATTCTGTTGCCAGTACAACTCACAGCCCATGTAGTCCTCAGAGTCTTGTGAGCATGTGCACCTATTGCTCACAATATATATATATATATCCCTTATATTAGAACAAACAAGAAAAGAGATGATCAATGCACATTGCTGGGTCCCATATACCATAATATCTATGCTAGTGCAAACAGTAAAAACATGGGGGTTTTTAGTTACAATTTTATGCATAAAAGTGAAAAGCCTTCCAACCACGTCAAAGTAACCCCAGTATGGAAGGTCCTAACAGTTTACCTTGGGTCATTTATCTGGGCTGACACTCCCTGCTTGGTTGCATTTTCTTGGGAAGGGTTGTCTCCCTGACCTTGCATTGGATTAGTATTACAGGCTATCACTTCCCCCTGCCTACTGGCTTTTAACAAGGAGGGAAGAGGCCTTTCATCCAATGCTTAGTATTCAAGGCATAAGACCTCCAATTAAAGGGACGTGTTGGGGGTGCTACTACCACATGGAAGCTTGGTCAATCTTCCTGCAGAGAAACTCTGCTACAATATATACAATATATAAATTTATATTTTTAGGGAGATTGCACTGAGTTTTTAGGAGCAACCAATTAGGTTGGGGTATATAACTGTATTACACATAGGAAAAGTCTATATGTATGTGTGTAATTATCACTATTTAATGAAAATCACCATAAGAAAAAACACTATACAAAGTATAGTTCTACTACCTACTACTGAATTACAAAACAAATCATATACAATTAATAAATTATACTTACTTTACTTGACACCCCTAGGTTTGAATGGAAAACTCAAAATGATAGGTTAAGCTACACCTCTAGGATTTCTACAGGGTCTCTAAAAGGAAGTGGAAATGGGACACTAAAAGGAAGTGGAATTTTACTAACATCCAATTAGCGGTTCTGAGCTTCCACTGTTAGCAAATCAAAAAATTATCTTAGGCATTGTACATGACAAGACAAGAAGTGTAAGGAAGTTCCTGTATTACACCCAATTATGTGCTGTTTGTAAAACATGTGACAGTCTCTCACATTTACTCCCCCCTCCCCTCTCAATAGAAAGTTATGAGTAAATCCAGTTTCTGTTTGCTAGACAGGAAGTGGACATAAAGAAGAAACTTACTGCTAACAGAGAATGCTGGGAGTTGTAGTTTTTAAACATGTGAATATTCAAACCCTTGGGTAGGAATTGCTAAAGCATGGGCTTTTAATGTCTGTAAGTCAGTAAAAGGGCTTTTTTTCCAGGATGTATGAAAAATACAATTTTCAGCATTCTGTGCAGCCAGGGAATGCTGGGAGTTGTAGTTTTTAAACATATGAAAACTTCAACACCTATGCTCTATATCATTACACTTTATTGCATCTTAATACATTCATTAGCCAGTGGACATAAAGTAAAAACTTGCTGCCAAGAGAGAATGCTGGAAGATGTCGTTTTCAAAAATGTGCATATTTAAACCATTGGGTAGGAATCGCTAAAGCATGGGCTTTTAATGTCTGTAAGTCAGTAAAAGGGCTTTATTCCAGGATGTATGAAAAATACATTTTCCAGCATTCTGTGCAGGCATGCTGGGAGTTGTAGTTTTTAAATGTGAAAATCTGGCAGTTCAAATAAAAATGGAAGAGTATGTGTGTGTTTGATCATATTATGCGGTAGGATTGCCTGGGGACTTTCAGACTTATCCCATTTGAGCCTCCCCCTAGATACTTGCTGGGAGTGGAAAGGGAGAGCAAGTTCAGAATGGATCCTAATACCTACCGGCTAAACTGATGTAATTAGCCTCTCTCTGGCCCTACAGCTTAACAGCTTTATGCATAAGGGAGAAGTAATTGAAGTAAAGAAATTAGAAAGTTAGGACCTTCCAGACTGGAGTTACCTTGACGTGGTTGGAAGGCTTTTCATTCATGTGATCACAGTAATGTATACTAAAACCCCTTTGTTTATAATGAATGCCAGTGTGCAGATAATATGATATTGTATGGGGCCTAGAAATGTGCATTTATTATCTTTTCTATGTTTGTATAAATGTTTGACCAGATCAGTAGCACTTCCACATATATATATATATATATATATATATATATACATATATAGTCTATATACATATAGTCATGCGTTCAGCACTCTGCTGTTTGATTGCCTGGGTGGCGTCTATATGTTGTATACAAAAGGTATACACAGGTCTTGTAACACACTTTACTGTGCTTGTTTACATGTTTCCGCCCGAGATTCGGGCCGTCTTCAGAACATCTGATTGTGTGGTGTGTTTCTTTGCAGTGACGGGTGACTGCCATGTCGCCGTACTTACTAGAGATTTGTTGTGAGGCATTGGTCTCCTGAGCGACTGTATGGTCGATGATTCGCCATTCTTTCTCTAAAGCTAGTTGTAGTCATGCCAGAAAATTAGAGGCCACATGGGCATGACAGAAGATAGATGATGTTTTTAATCGTGCATGAGAACCTCACATGTATTTTTATTCTTCTACCCATATCCGAGTGTGGGAAGGTAGTACCAGTTAACATCCCATTGCACGTGGTGCAATTTGGGCACCTATAACAACCTTGGTGGTAATTGGACTTGGGATCTTCAAATGTACATCAGTTTGTACTAGTAATCATTTCAATGTTTTGCCCCTTCTATAGACATGTCTAATTGTCGTGTCACTGAATGGCAAAGTTTTGTCTGATTGGGCAATATGCCAATTGGTGTCCATGATATTTTTTAGTTGTGGGCTTTTAGGATTATGCTCTGTATAAAAATTGATGACTTTATGTTTTTTCGTTTTTTTATGGGTGTTGACGGTTCTGACCCAATTAGGATGGCTCGTTCCATAGCGTCAATTAGTTCCTGTGGTCGATACCCTCATTGTAGTAATCAAAGTTTCAATTCATCAAGTTGCTTTTGTGTGTTGTCAGGGTCGCTGTTGTTACGTATGACTCTCAGAAATTGGCTATATGGAATGGACTTTTTTAGGGATTCTGGATGGCAACTGTGTCGATGAAGTATTGTATTCTTGTCGGTGGGTTTTCGGAACAAAGTCGTATGAATAGCGTTGTTTTCCCTATATATTCTCAGATCTAAGAAGTCCACTTGAGGCGAATTGATATTGGCTGTGATTTTGATGGGTGTGTCTAAAGAATTAATATCGTTCATGAATTTATGTGCTGAATCTTCAATACCTCGCCAGATGAATATGAGGTCATCTATGAAACGTTTGTATACAATTATGTTAGACGCATACTGGTCAACAATATATTTGTTTTCGAATTGTTCCATATAAGGGTTAGCAACCGAGGGGGCCACATGGGACCCCACTGCGCTACCTGAAATCTGTTGATAGAATCTGTTGTCCAATCGGAAGTAATTGTTGGTCAATATGAATGTTAGCATATATATGTAAAAGTAAAATTGTGCAGCACTCATTGAATATTTATTGTATAAAATACATCATCATAAGGTAAGAAACAGGCCTGTTTCTTACCTTATGATGATGTATTTTATACAATAAATATTCAACGAGTGCTGCACAATTTTACTTTTTTCTATGTTTATTGGAGGATTGCAGGTTGTCCTAACCTTGGGTCTAGTGGAGTGCTGTTGTTATGCTTACCTATTTATATATATGCAATGTGGTGTGTCGTTGTGCTCTCACTGTACTATGAGGTATTGACCTGGGTGCCACTGATAGATTATAGGTTCATAAATTCAACAAGGATCAATGCACACCAGGATTTATTAATGATGCTTTATTCCACCAACAAACAAAACAGGCAACATTTTGGCCGGGTTTGGGACCTTTATCAAAGAGTTTTTGACAGCTGCTTGTTACCCTGTAGTTTATTTACCAGCCAGCATGACTTGCACGCAGCTTTCCAGGGGCAATACAAAATATTAATTTGATTTTACTAACTTTTTTTAAATTCTGTTCCTAGTAAAATATAAAGCTTCTAAATGTACCTGAATACTTTGTATATGGTGTGGTGGCTCGCCTGAATTTGTTTTAGAAACACACCAACCCACAATGTCAGTTTCACATCCCAAGACTCACTTTTTTTGTTTCCATTAAGTTTCTAGCAGAGATAGAGATGTCAGATCTCTGTGTTGTTATATGATTGTCTGTCAACTTCTAGGAAAGAAGGCTGCCACTTCCATGATTTGATCTGTTAAGCACTACATAGCATGTGAAGTGTACTGCAAAACTTAGCCCGGGTAAGGTGGACTATGGGGAACTGAACCCTAGAACCCACAGGTTAATTTCATAAATCACACAGCAACCACAGCAGAGGGAGTGGCGAAACACAGCTTGTTGCAGATTTGTGAATGTGCTCTGTCTATTGGGACAATGTTGTCTTGAGACTTTAGTTCCCCTTTAAACATAGGGAACCTGAATGTGGTTTTAAACCACATTCCTTCCTCAGACGGTCTGAGGAAGGAACCACACACGTTCCGAAACTCAGTGGTTCCTTCCTCAGACGGTCTGAGGAAGGAACCACACGGGTTCCGAAACGTTACCAATAAATGATTATTTGACTCACTAGGACTGGTGTGCCCAGCGTATTGCACCTTCATATTCATTTACTGTTGGCCACAGTGCTTGGAGCACCGAGCATTTTGATATTATTTCCATTCTTTGGGTTTAGGTGTGCAGGGTCCTATCCATTATATTTACTCTATAAGTCTGTTATGTTTGGTGGACATGCCCAGAACTACTGGAGATATTTATTCAATGTACTTAAAGTAGTTTTAATGCATCCTACCCCACCACAGTCAGGGCCAGCCCAAATAGGACATGAAAGCCAAGACTTGAACACACACATAAAAAGTTTGCAATGCTGTATAGGCCCAGTGAAGAACCCCACTTCTTATATACACACAGAGCAATAGACCATATAAAATAATGATAACAAGAGGTTTTCCATGTTCTTTATGATACGGAATCCATCATTCTAGACAAATTTAGTTTATGTGGGTTATAAAAGCTATGCTGCCAGTCAACCAGACTGGGTGAAAGGTTTACAGTAAGTCGATAAGCAAGAGAACACAGAGTTGTTTAATATAAAATGCATAATTAACATTATTGAACACTAATCAATTTATAAATTTTTAGTTAAGTTGCCATTTAAACACTTGTATATTAAAAGATATACCGGGCAATGTATTATCTCCAAAACGTGTTACATACCAAATTCAGTAATTATGATGCAGTCATTGTGCGCCGGTACTGCATCGGGGGCAGTGCTTTATTACGCATCGGTAGCGGTGTTTTATTACGCTCCCATTTAAAAGGCTTTGAATTTCATAATGACTTCCAAAAACTGCCAGAAACCATGCAGGCCCCTAGATTTGGTTGATTGAGCTAAATTTTCAATGGCATTAATTACCTGACCGCAACCCCGTGATGCAGTAATCTGCTTTGCAAGACTTACTGACATGGGATCGCAGTCTCGAAAGATGTCCGTGTTATGCCACCATTCAATAGGTGTGAAGTTTCCCACAAAACTTAACTGAGCCTATATTGAATAGGCTATGCTGCGCTATTTCCAAAAAGTTTTGGAAATGGTACAGCTAACACTAAATTAGTGAAAAACTCTCATTTACCCAATAATACATTGTGCTTAGTGGGTTTTGCACTAATTTGTCCCTATAGCGGAAAATATAGCATTGCCCTGTATAAATCTTATAAGTCACCCTTACACTTTTCAGTCCTATGTGAAAACCCCCCTGCCAATATTTCTTTTGTTTCTATATGTTCCAGAAGTTCCTGGGTGACCTTTTATATCCTTCCATTATAAGATAAGTTTATATTCACGTTTTATGCAGAAAATACAATTGTGTAATTGATATGTTTCTAAGCATTGTGGTTAAAAAGGATTCATATTACCGTACGCTGGGTTAATATGCATTTATCTTTTTTCTCCCTCTAAGAAAGGCCATTCAAAGCCACTCTGTCTTCTCTCCAGCCATATGAAGGTGAAGACATTGTTCTGTTTAATAAATTAATTTCTAGTGGATTATTACAGTGACAATAAATGAATACAAGGAGAACTTTCTGTCTCTGCCTTAACACTACCATTAATTAGAAGGATAGTATTAGTCAGAGCTGAACAGACTCGTTATTATTTCCATCGATTTGGACACTGATTATATTACCTCAGGGGTCTGGTAATCAAAAGAACAATTTTAAGTGATTCTTTTTTATATTCTGTATGTTATTTTTTCCCTTGACTTCATAAATAAGGTAAGTCAGATTTACAGAATATGGTGCACCCATACTCGAAATATGAGCTACAATAAATGTTAAAATATTAAAGGAGGACTAAAAGCTAAAACATATTTTAAAGATTTAAAAAAAAATATTGCTAAATGTGATGACGTACAACTTTTTAAAGGGCATCTATAGTGGAAATTTTTTTTTTTTTTTAAAATTGCCCATTATTGGAAACAATAATTCTTCCCAACTATTACTGTACCATTAATTTATTGTACCAATAAAGATGAACAGTACTCGGAACTAGCCCGGGGACCGCAGAAACCCACTATACTCCCAAAAACATGGTATAACAAAGGGAAATAAAACTCCCCAAACAACACAGGGAAAGAAATACACAATTGTGTTCCCTCAAACTATCCAACCATACTAAGTTAACATAAAATACATCTTTATTAACATATCCTACTAAAATAGCCATACACCAAAACCCTATAAAAGCCATACACTCTGGGCGTCCCCAGAAATAAATATAAATACAAAAATATTCCTAGAGTTTGTAGCAGCAAAGAGAAAGGAAGCAGTTAATTATGCCAATACATACAGAAATGGTTAATACATGTACCAGCAATAGCAATCAGGGCCCTCTGCGCAACCCCCCTACGTCCTAGAGGTCGGGGTAACCCTAGGCTGTAAAATGCAAAAAGTGTAGAGATAGGCAGGCAGCATAATGCATAAAAAGGTAATAACTGTACAAGAAACAAAAGAGGAGGTGATAATCAAGTGTCTATTGTCCCGCGAAACTCGAAGCTTCACGTCTGGTCACCCAACAACTCCTCCACTGATACCCTAGATATGGGATTCCTGACGAATTACTAATGTTGTCAACTTTTTATGCATTATGCTGCCTGCCTATCTTTACGCTTTTTACAGCCTAGGGTTACCCCGACCTCCAGGATGTAGGGGGGTTGCGCGGGGGCCCTGATCACTATTGCTGGTGCATGTATTAACCATTTCTGTGCGGATTGGCATAATTAACCGTTTCCTTTCTCTTTGCTGCTACAAACACTGGGAATATTTTTGTATTTATATTTATTTCTGGGGATGCCCAGAATATGGTTGGATGGTTTGAGGGAACACAATTGTGTATTTCTTTCCCCGTGTTGTTTGGGGAGTTTTATTTCCCTTTGTTATACCGGTAGAGTGCCTCCCATGTTTTTGGGAGTATAGTGAGTTTCTGCAGTCCTCAGGCTAGTTCCGAGTACTGATTGTCCTTATTGGTATAGTTTATGTCTTCCCCACAGCACCTGCATGTATTTCATGATTGGTTAGAAGGGTTGCTAAGCTAATTATCCTTTTTTAGTATTTAAAAAACATTAATTTATTGATCTGACGATTATTTATTCATTCAATGTGACATTCAATTTGCATTTTAATATTATATATGTCCCTTATTATGATAAACTTTTCTGCTGTGTGCAATTTTCCTGTAACTGAAATGGTGACATTTGGTACTATATGTGGGACTTGCATGATGGGAAATTCCCTCTTTCAATGCTGCCTCATAGTCATTACTAAGCATGCTTGCCGCATAGAAGGTCTAGTCAGATGGAGGGAGGTGTTGGTTAAGGGAGGGAGGGGGATACAAAACCTGATCAAATCAAGTACTGGATTGAAGGCGTGCAGCAACACACTCCTCAGAGTAAGGACTACTGACATGTAGTAATTTAAAGATTAAGATGAGGCAAAGTTATTTTTTAATTACAGATGCCCATTAAGGTTAAGCAAATGAGTTAAAGGGCATGTCCACCCTTGTAATAAACTTTTTAGATTATGTACTGCTCCTTCCCCCAGCCCCAACCGCATAACTATTATTCACAGAAAGTGCCCCAATCTTTAATTACCATGCCTCTATCCTTCGCCGAACTGCCCCGGCCCTCTGCTTGCACGGAAATGCAAGCAGGGGGGCGGGACCGGCAGCCGCGTCCATGATTGGCTGAGAGGCAGCCAATCACAGGTGCGGCTGCGGGAGTTCAGACCGGCAAAGGAGAGAGACATGGTAAGTAGAGATTGGGGCACTTTCTGTGAATAATAGTTATGCGGTTGGGGCTGGGGAAAGGAGCAGTACATAATATAAAAAGGGTTTTATGGTAGGGGGAGGGAGACAAAATCTGGAGGGAGAGGGAGGGAGAATGGCTGCAGTGCGCATGCCAAACTTCTCCCGGAGGGTCTCTGCTATTCTCCTGCTGGCCAGTTTTTGGGACTTTGGGGGGGGGGGGCTACAGGAGAACCATATGGAGCTGGGATGTGAGGTAAGGATTTTTACACACTACATAGTGGGGCCAGTAGTGGGTTAAATTATAGTTTGGGGGGGTTGACATGCCCTTTAATTTTCAAAAAGTGTTCCTGACATTTTATCTTTAGCCCCACCTCCTTAATCATGGGAAGATGGACGTAAGAAATGAAGTCACATTAGAGCATCTGTGGCACCATTTTACAAATTCAACAGTAGAAACTTTGACAACAAAACCAGTTTTAGGTAAAAAAAAACAGTATGTATGTCTAAAGTTTATTTGTCACTGTTTTGCATAAAAACATTAATTTTGCATATGAGAATCTCAGGTAATAAAAAGGACTTAAAGTGCATGTCCACCCCCAAAACTATAATCCCCCCAACTACTGGCCCCATCATGTAGTGTAGTTTAATCCTTACCTCACATCCCAGTTCCATAAGGTTCTCCTGTAGTCCCCCCCCCAAGTCCCAAAAACTGCCCACCAGAAGGATAGCAGAGTCCATATAGGACTCTGCCTCCTACCTGGCCTCCGGGAGAAGTTTGGCATGCGTACTGCAGCCCTTCTCCCCCTCCCTTCCTCTCAGGATTCCCTCCCCCTAGCATAAAACCCATAAGATATAAGATTCCCCCTGTCCCTCCAGCCCCAACCGCTCCATTTGTATTCTTAGAAATCTCCCCAAACTTTACTTAACTTCAATCTTTCCCCCACCGAAATGAACTGCCGGCAGCCACGTCCGTGATTGGCTGCCGCTCAGCCAATCACAGACGCGACTGCCAGTCCCGCCCCTCTGCTTGCATTTTCTCGCAAGCAGAGGGCCGGCAGCAAGGCGGAGGAAAGAGGGGAGGTAAGTAAAGTTTGGGGCACTTTCTAAGAGTATAAGTAGAGCGGTTGGGGCTGGGGGGACAGGAGGAATCATATATCCAAAATTAATTTTTAGGGTGGACATACCTTTTAAGCCGTCCATGCACATTAGATGGCTTCACCATTGAGGCACTGCACCACCGTGCACTATCTATTTTGAATTTATTTCTTGTTGAAATCCGCTAAAAATTATGTGCCAGATTATCCAATGGCATAACTTGGAATTACTGGGCCCCTGAGCAAAACTATAATGGTGCCCCTATCCCTGCCTAATTTACAGTGATTTTCTGTGGGGAGGCTATATCTGTCATAGAGAAAATAAGAAGAAGGGTCTCCCAGGCCCTCTGTAATTTGAGGGTATGCTCCCCTATTAGTTACGCTCCTGGAATTATTGTAACTCAGGTCTGACCAGCTTTTCTTCACTAGACTGCCGATATTGTCTGTCAGTTAAATAGACGCCACACATGGGCTGATTTTTTTGATTCAATTGATAAAACATACTGTAAAAACCTGTGTATGCCAGCTTTTTTGTAGATCATAGGTGCCAAAAAAATTGTGTCCCCTAGGTGGAGTTAGAATGAGGTGGGGTGTGTGTGGATGAGGCAGAGTCAAGGAAGCTGCCCAGTTACTAGGTGAAGAAAAGAAAATAATCAGGGTGTTATACTAAAGTATAATGACCCATTTTTAGATGGCCATACACATGACTGCTAATCAGCTAATCCCATGAGATCTGTGTGTGTGGCTACTTTAACTTTCAAGATCCTTCCAAGTAATTCTAATTTTGCTAAGATGAGCTTGACAGTGTTGCAATGTAGCCAGTGAACCTCTCAATGAACTTAGCAGTTTGCTTTACATCCCATAGTTACTGCCATTTACAAATGCATGGGTAGTCCATTTGGACATACAGCCCTGATTCTGTGTAAACAGAACATGGCACATGTCAAAAAAGGTAAAATCTAAAAAAAACCTATTATTTATGAAAATGAAGAAGAGAATTTTATTGGAGCGGTATAACATTTTCAAACAGTCATTGAGTTTAATGGCTGTAGGCTTAAACTGTCCTAAAATGATGCTAGAAAATTGTCATGTTTTGGGTAAAGACACATTTTTATTGGAATCTTAAGTGGTGCACTCTATTTCAATATATATTAAAATAACACTTATAGTCTGGCACACACAGTGAAGCTTACACTGTTTGGCACACCACATGATTCTTACAGTAAATAAGAAAATGATAAAAACAAAAAGTAGTAAAATATTTTTACGACCTCTCGGTAATAACTTGGAAAAATAATACACCATTTCTCATTGCATTTTAAGCATTACATTTCAGGTTTAGCAAAGCATGACAGATTATGCTTACTGTGCAATAGTGGTTCTTAAAAAAATCAAAGTTTTCTTTATAGTTTACAAATATATTAGATTTTCAACAGAAATGAGGAGCCTTTTGCCTCTTTCTTAGTGTCATGGTTCATGCAAATGCTTTCAACACATAAGGGGGCAATATCTCCAGCAGATCTAGAGTAAAGTCTGTGGGGCCCCTTAAGCTGGGTACACACAGTAACGATAAAGCATCTAGGCTTTTTCGGTATTGTGTTTACCTTTGTTTACCAAACGAGTGCGTGGCCGCCGGACGATCGGGTCGGCCAAACACACGTTCGGGAAAGACCGAAAATTTCCATCGGCCGCGCTAGACTCCCTATAGAGGAGTCTAGGGCGGCCGATGGAAACACACAGTCCCGAGCGTTCTTCCTATGATGTTCATAGGGAGAATGCTCAGCACTGTGTGTATGCAGATCTTTGAAAGATGGCAGACAGGATCTTGCAGATCCTGTCTGTCATCTTTCAGAAATTTGTACTGTGTGTACTTAGATTTAGGAGTTAGAGCCCTGGCTTAATGTAGGATTTAAAAAAAAAAAATCTTGCCTGTGTCTCTAAAACATTGATGGGAGTTAAGGGGGGATTTTATTTTTTCACATGGGCCAATAGCCTTGTTTGCTCCCGATCTAGCTTCCGTCTGGGAGCTTGCTCAAAAGCAGGTTGCATTAGTTGATGGTTGCAAAATTATGAGATTCTTCATGGTGCAAGCGATGTACTAAAAATAAATATAGTGAGACTTTAGGGCATTTAAACACATAAAAAAAGATAATACAGAAATGATAATGTAATACAGAGGATCCATTGAAGGAACCAATGTACTTCTTGAATCTTCCTGAAAGTTTATTTGAGAAGTTTTGCTTTAAAAACAGATTTAAAAAAAGTGAAAATATCCTTGTTCATGTTCTTCTATTCATATTTCTATCCCTCGTGTTCATTTTTGGCTTTATTGGAAATTTTCAATCAAATCCATCAATGTCACTGCCTCTGCAGGATCTTGCATACAATCCTGCTACTGTGTCTGCATTTCCAAATGATACAATAGCAACTGGACCTGTTACTGTTTCATTTTTCCTGAAGGAGAAATAAAGTTCCAACTGCGTTCCCCATTTCAAATGCACTTAGTGTTGTGACTTGCGTGTACTATATACAGTACATTATACATCTTAAAGGGAGCTAAATATAACAAGTTTGCGCTAAGATAATGCAGCAATCTAGCACCGAGGAATACTGCAATTAACTTCCCAAAAGTTAATTTTTAATCAGTTGCTTACCTAAGAATGGAATATACCTTGTTCTGCAGCTGCAGCTGAAATGGCTAAGCATTACAGCCAGGACATGTATAAATCAGCTGTCCTCTTTAGTAGTATAGTATAGTATAGTATTTGAGATTAAATAAAGACATACGTCCATCCAATCCAACCCATCCAGGAATATCCTCATTTCCTGCCTAACTGTTGATCCCGAAGAAGGCAAAAAAAACCCATCAAATTTATGATGGGGGAAAAAAATCCTTCCTGACTCCAAGTGGCAATCAGAAATTTCCTTGGATCAACTGCTACAGGACACATTCTGTAGAAGGGGTGGGGCATTCAAGGAGGTACTTTTCTCCCTTCTCCATGCACAATGACAGCAAAGGTTATGTCCATAATTGCCCGCAACCCAACTGCTATTTTTACCAATTTATTACATGCATTTATAACAAGATATTTAACGATACATTCTCTTCCGTTCTGGCAAAGGGAAAATAGCAGTCAATCATTGGCTGTGATATCACTAGTCGCAGCCTTTATTGAATGCATGGGGAGAAGAGCTGGAAAGCATGGAGGGAAGAGCCAAAATGCAGGCAATTATTACCCTTAAATGTCTGGTTAGTAATCCATTTAATAAAGTGCTGAATTAGTTGGGGTTGGGCTCATGTAACTGACATGTAAACAGTTTTTTGGTTTAAGGGTGGAGATGCCTTTAAAGTCAGATAGACTTTTGGGAAAAAATTAAGGAAATTGCCTTTCGAAAATCCCCCTGTTCAGTCATTTGCCAAGCACCAAGGAACAACACCCTGCCACCCCAGAAAGTGTCAGCCAGCCAGGACTAAAATAAAAACCTGGGCCAAAAAAATAAACAGTGTGCTGACCAGTCTCTTCTAAAATAATCTAGACAGACATTATATATAGTTTGTAGGAAGAACTCAAGCCTCTCTAATGTCAATACGTTAAATACTTTCTTACAGCAATTATTTGAGTGTACATTATAGTAATTTAACAAGCATGATTTGGCCTGTGCTTATATACAGATTTCTTTGCCAAAATGTTTAATCATATTAAAAACCAGCTTGTAGCTTTAAATCATACAGACTCATAGCCTCCCAGCTTCTTCATGCATCATCAATGACTGATCTGAACGTTCCCTTATTCATGTTTGGATAAGTACAGTCAAAAGCTCAGACTGTCTCTGTCTTTAGAAATGGCCTCTTTACAAAAGCTGAGTGAAAATTTTACATTGCATTCCACTGTATTTGGAAACTAGATTTTCCCGTGCGTGTTTATTTTTTAATGGTTGTCACCTTAAAATACAAACAAAAGATCATATCACAAAATAAAAACACAGGCGTTGTGTAAATGAAGAAGCACCAGCAGATGTTGGAAACTTACTTATAGAATCAAAACCCAACTGGGGGGGGGGGGTCAAGGAGAGTGTAGGAAAAGGTTATCATGAGGAACAGTAGAACATTTATCAATATGACAGTCATAATTCACATAGGTCTGATAAATCCTATACTCTTCAGCTCTTGGGGTTACTTTTATCACATACTATCACCTCTGTTCATTTGCAACATGAAGCATTTACACATACTGTATATTTATTAATTTATTTAAAGATGCTTCATCACTCATCTAGGAGGCTTCTTCAGCTTGACTCAGTAGTAGGGGCATTCGGCAACATACTGTATATATAGAGGTATATGTTAATTGTCCAGGTAACATAACTGGAGGTTTGAAGATCCAATTAACAGAATCCTGTCACCACATGCATGCTGGAAAATATCCCAACCAATCTGAGGAAGCCACTCGTATGAGCGGTAAAATTCAGTTACTAAAACAGCTCCAATTGAATTTTTAATTAAATGTAATTAATGTACCTTTGTTTTCCAGCTACATAAATGCTGCTTGAGTGACAACTAAATGCTTCAACACTGCAGCAAGTCTTTAGGCTGGTTACACACGGTAAGATTTTCAGAGGAACCGAAGATACTGGTCGGCCTAATTTTTCGTGCCGACTGGTATTTCTGTGTATTGGTTGGTCAGACTGAAAAATCTAAAATGATCGGAAGTGACAGTGTGTACCCAGCTTTACTCTTTGTCTTTACCCCTTGTCTACAGATTTGCTCAGTGTGCTCTACCCAGAGAGGGAGAAACTGATCCTTCTCGCACATTTAATTAGATTAACAGATTGGCTGCTGTAGAGAAAGATTATTCCCTCTTTAAACTGCAATATAGTGGTGTAGACATCACTTATTGTGCCCATACTCTACAAACTCACCTTCCAACATGTCCAACGTTTTACACCATCGATCTCCATGAGAAGCTTGTGTAGGGGAATCATTCTTTTCTTCTGCATTTTTAAGCACATAAATCCTTTAAATTAAATAAAGCCAGAATAGGTCTTCACCATTAATGTCTACTGGGCCTAGAGTTTCATATGAAGAGACTTCTTGTGCCTTAAGTGATGGGGAAAAAAACAATTACAACTTAAATAAAAGGTTTACTACAATACAAACATATTTTGCCCATAATCAAGATTGTTAAGAACTAAAAAAAAGTATCCCTTTCCATTTGTTTACTGTTGTGATTGTATCATGGAACCAAAGAGCTCAGTCAAATGACCACCTCTATATCCCTGGCTGGAGCATGGACTGTCACTGGTTTCACGCATATGAAACTTTGTCTTTAATCCTTGTAAGTAAGCTTGCGTGGCTATCTGAGGTCGAGCCAGAAAACACATGCTATGACATGGTTCTTTCCAGGCTTACGTTTCTTTTTTTAGTTATTTTTAGTTCTTATTATAAGCCTACATGCCATTTAGCTTGCCTTGATTTGATCTGCAATCCACAGTCAATGAAATATACCTGCTTACCACTAGGGATGGCCGGTTCGCGGATCCGAACCCGGATCCGCCGCGGATTTATCACGTTCGCGAACGGCGGATTTTTCCGGATTTTTCGCCTTCCGAACTTCCGATTCGCGGATTTTTCGTATTTTCGAAAATTTTCGAAATTACGAGTTTTCACGTATTTTCGAAAATTTCCGGAAAATACGGGAAAACATGTATTTTCGAAAATTTTCGAAAATACAATGGTTTCTCTTAATTCCTAACATACGTATTTTTGAAAATATTCGAAATTACGAGGATTACTTGTATTTTCGAAAATACATATTTTCCAAAATACATGAAAACTCGTAATTTCGAAAATTCCCGAAAATACGTGAAAACTCGTAATTTCGAAAATTTTCGAAAATACGAAAAATCTCGTTATTTCAAGGGTATTTTTAATTTTAACGGGTCCGCTCGCGGATTTTCGAATTTTCGGATTTTTTCGAAAATTCGCGGATCCTCGAGCGGACTGGATTTTGCGAAGTTCGGACATCTCTACTTACCACCATGAACAACATGGGCAATGGAAATCAATTTCCAAAAGAAGAAGAAAATAATGATGTAGAAGACGAGGGTTTTGAAAAAAATCTTTTATGCAGCACTTTAGGTTTTATCCTAAGATTGTTAGGATTTAATATAGGTTAAAAAAACACACTTTACAGACACAATAATCTGGCCTATATCTTAATTATCACATTATCACAGCCTACAAGCTTTCTGTGTGTTTAAGGACTGTATTTGTAAACCTCTGTCCTTGTGTCCTCTGGTTTTACTGCACATTATTCTTTCTTGCAATAGCTTTACATAACAACTATTGCCGCTATGGCATCAACACTCAAGAGACAGACTTATCTATTCCAAAGAAATGAACCTAACTGTATTCCTTGTAACTCTATCAAATTAATTTTTCATTGCATAAAAAGCAATAACATGGCTTGACATAGAATTATTGAAAAATGCAAAATCAAAGGATTAGTTGAATGCACAGCTTTATATATTTCCAAAATAAGGTTTATAAAGGCAACATAATTGGCACATAGTGCAAGATAAGTAATTATTTACATGTTTGCTAACAAACTAGCATCACACTAAACATTAATGTAAAGTTATATGTTCTCTAAAATACCGGTGTCAGTCCTGCTTGAGCAGGAATATCTAACTATATACATTATGATTATATAACCTATTAATCAGCACATTTATCACACGTCAGCCTGTAAGACTGATGTTCCTCATCCTTGCTTCAGGATTTAAAGCCCTATTTCTGGTTGAGGAAACTAGGAAGGAATTTTTTTCCTATTCAGTTATTTATACTTAAATCTACAACATTTCCTTCCAATGAGATTTACAACTTCGTTTCTAGGCTTATTTAGACAAACAGTCATAATTAACATCTTGCTCTGAAATTACTCTTCAACATTTTGTCTGCTTTTCAGAGATCTGGTTAACAAAAAATAAAGGAAGTTTAATAAAAGACTTTGCATCCACTCAGGGATGTTTACACAATGATGTTTGCCCCATAAATTGCCACAATTCATATAACAATATGCTTATCTATGTCGAGAGCCGACTAAGAACATAATGTCATCTAAGCTGGCAAACATTTGGCTTTGGTGTAGGAATTAATTTATGTTTTCAAAGCTTATTTGAGATAAGGTATAGGAAGATGCGCTATTGAAACTTTCCTTTCTTGCTCCCATGATGCATTACGTGTGTAGTGCCTCTTCTTGTATTACGTTATCCCTCTTCTGTTTGCAGAACTTTAATGCTGCTTCTTTTAGATGTTGTTTTTTTTTTCTCAAATATTTTCTGCAACATTTAATTACAATTAAGATCTGTCACAGTACCGCATTTTAAGGTTCATACACACATGCTAGCGTGCGTGCCGAACCGTGATGCATGATCTGTATGCACGGCTGTTTCACCCGATAATCGTGCCATGTATGGGCATCTTGTCGGTCAGGGTTCATTGAAGATCCATCAGGCAAATCTGTCAACGAGCCCTGAATAAACAGCTGTTTTGGCCGAAAAAGTGCCCATATATGGCATGATTATTGGCCAGAACGGCTGTGCATATACCATCACACATGTGTATGAAGCTGTAATCTAAAGCCTTGTACATATGTTCAATAAGATGCTTAACCCCAAGACACCCACACGACGAATGGACGTTACATCCGATAATCCCAAATGTGTTTGCTCGTTTGGCAATCCACAATGGCACATCAACACCAGAGGGAACGCATAAACACATGCGATTATCATCCGAAACAGCTATTTGTCGCTGGTGTATTGCACTTGGGGGTCGAACGTCAGGCGTCCTATAATTTGCAACTAAAAAGTATAGTTGATATTTTGACCCAATCAACCAGTGGCGTAGGGATCACCATAGCAACCATAGCACTTGCTATGGGGCCCGGAGCTGAGGGGGCCTGGCTACCCCAGTGTACATTAACCTGTAGCTACAGGCAGTATGCTAATACCATGTGGGGCCCGGGCCCCCTGTGTTTGTACCAGGTGCCATTTAATTTTCTGCTGCCCGAGTGCCTGGCCCCCTATTGGTTACTTACGCCGCAAGGACTCACTTCCTGAGACTTCGGCACGTGCATGCGCACATTGTGCATACGCCCGGCAGAAGTTGGAAAGTCCGGCTGGCTCAAGTCAGGTGGCAGCAAGAGTGCCTGGAGTGGGGTGCAACAGAGCCAGCAGGCTGCCATCAGACTCTACGGTTTGGTTCCTTTGCACTAGTCAGCAAGTCACTCTGTCTCTGTGTGTGTGATACAGTTACTGGAGTCTGGAGGAGGTAATATTAGTCTGCCTGTGACTCTCTCTGTTTGCTCATTATGAACAGGGTTGGGTATCTTGAATTGGATTAGTTTGGGTGGGGGGAAGGGGTAGAACTTTGAAATTGGGCATCAGCAGGTATCAAGAGGACAGTCAGGATGTAATCCTAAGTAAAAATCTACTGGAAAGTGTGGTTGGGTGGGAGCTAGTGGAATTTGGAAATATTTTTCATGGGGGGGAGGGGTTGCTTGTTTTGTTTGAGAGAAATAAAAAAAATAAAAAAATAACTGCATTAAAAAAGGGGGGCACATCTAATATTTTGCTATGGGGCCCAGTGATTTCTTGCTACACCCCTGAAATCAACCGAAATATGTTGGGTTGAAATATTACCTTGTGTGTAACTAGCCTAATGGTAAACCTCAGCATTATGGGGGTCATCTTGTGTTTAGGACTACTCTACTTGAAATGTGGGCCCATTTGCCTTGCCGCAACTAGAAATGCATAACTGACAGGAAATATAGACCCTTTAGTAGGCGGCACTATCTACAAATCACATTAATAATTCATAACCATGGGAATGCCAGAAAAGCCAAGGCAAATATAGAAACAATTTAAAACTTGAAAACAGACAAATAGCATATGCAGCAATTGCTTAATCCAACTGCTATAAAAGGAATACATTATTGTAGAGATAATATGCGGGAAAACACTAACGGTAAATGTTTATGTTTAGATGTTCACACATTTAAGGCAGTGTCATGCTACTCACCAGCTGGGAAACACCCCATTTATCTCTGTAAGGCAAAAGTTGGCACCACTTTAGTAACTGCCAAGCTAACAGTCAATAGAGGTGGTGGTGCAGATGTTAGAGAACAATGAATGGACAGCCTACCTTGATACAGCAGTGTAGAGGGCAGGGCCCCTTCTCTAATGAGGCAGAGTGAGACATTTTTCTCAGGTGGCACCACTGTAGTAATCAGGAAAGGCAAGATACAAATTGCGTGTGCTGAGATTGCCCCGGGGCACCATTAAAGTGCCCCACTTGCCCCCTCGATCCCCCATCGGTTTAGCCCAAAACCAATGTGGGGATCACTGGTAGTTTACCCCTGTAGTGCTGGGCGCCTTATACCCTGTAGTCTCCACAGCGGTAAGGGAGTCCCTGTGATGTTAGAGGACTTTCTATGATGCCGGGGGAATCCCTCGTCTTGCCCCAGACAGCCCCAGTGTTCTAGTAACTTGCGATTAGCACTGATAGCCGGCGAATGACAACTGTTAACAATTAATGATCCATGACTATTCACTGAGTTTTTGAAAGACCAACTTGGTAGATTCTTTCTGCTGATAAACGTATGTGTATACAGAATCATAAGATTATCATTAGACTGTAACGTATTATAGGAAGAAATATGCATGCGCAAAATTTTGAGAACACGCGATATTATGAGCTACCAACTATAGTTCAAGTACAAATGAACAAATAAACGTTCGTCGGTCACATCGTGCAACAAATATCTAATGTGTGTACGAAGCTTTAGGGAAGTCCCTTTTGTACCATATTATATTAAGGTTTGGTGCAATTAAGAAGTTAAAGGGTATGTCCACCCCTAAAATAGGTTTTTAATATTCTGCTCCCCCATGTCCCCCAGCCCCAACCGCATGTTCTTCTTCTTTTCAAAAAGCTCCCCAAACTCTTACTTACCTCCCCTCCCTCCGCCGCACTGCCGGCCCTCTGCTTGCGAGAATGCAAGCGAGGGGCGGGACCGGCAGTCGCGTCTTGTGATTGGCTGAGCGGCAGCCAATCACGGACGCGGCTGCCGGTCATTCAGTGCAGAGGAGGAAAGCGGAGAGGTAAGTAAGAGTTTGGGGAGCTTTTTGAAAAAAAAAAACATGCGGTTGGGGCTGGGGACATGGGGGAGCAGCATATTAAGGGGGTTTAACGCTAGGGGGAGGGATAGTAGAACGGGAGGGAGAGGGAGCGAGAGGGAGGGAGAGGGAGGGGGAGGGAGAAGGGCTGCAGTGCGCATGGCAATATCTACCGCGAAGCTAGATAGCAGAGAGACTGCTATCCTCCTGGGGGTTAGTTTTGAGACTTTGGGGGGGGGGGGGGGGTACAGGAGAACCCTATGGAGCTGGGATGTGAGGTAAGGATTAAACTACACTACATTGTGGGGCCAGTAGTTGGGGGGATTATAGTTTTGGGGGTGGACATGCCCTTTAAGAAATAAACCAGCGTTTCTAAATCAGGGATCCCTGAGAGGTTGAATGCATCATTGTGATGATACAGATATATTTTTCCATATATTTATCAAACCCTGAGATATTAAATATCTGTTGTAATCAGTTAGTTCAACTGTACGTAAAATTTAGTTCTTGAAGACGTTTCGCTAGTCATCCGATTGGCTTTCTCAGTTCAGAATGAATTGTAGAAAAATCTGTGGCAATTATGTACCCTGGAAAATCAATTAGCATATACAGCCAGGTGTTAAGGGCGTGATTGCATAGTGGCTAAGAGATGTTATAGGAACGCCCAGGGTAAGGTGTCAAAACAGCATTGTACATGGCAGACAGTTGGTGTTGAACCCCCCCACCTCTATTAATGCTTGGTTTCTTTATTTTCACATAAATGGCATCCTTAACACCTCTCTTGAACCAGTCACGTTTCTTTGCGAATATGTTAATATTACAATCTTCAAAGGTATGTCCTTTATCCTTAAGATGCAGGTACACGGCTGAGTCCTGACCCAAGGAATTGGCTCTTCTGTGCTGGGCCATATGTTGATGCAGTTGCTGTTTCTTTGGAAAAGAAAAGAACACACATTTGAGTGCATTTTTAGATAGAGATATATTTATAGATTTATCATTTATATTTGTATAAATTATGTATTTTGATAATTTGATGACAGATATTTTATGTAGGGGATCCCCAAGACACAAAAAATGTTCAAAGGGTCCCCACAGATAAAAAGGTTGAGGAACATTGAAAATCTATTTATTAATATGGCATAGAAACATCACACTAAATATTATTAATCATTTTGGAAACTGTCTTTAACAACTTTCCGATCCTCCATCTATGTTATTCCGCAAAATACAGCATAAAACCCCCATCAAAAACGCAAACAGTAACAAAACTTCCAGATGTATTCATAAAGCCTGAAAACAGGTCCTAGCATATAGAATGGATGGGAATCTTCACAGAGTTTGCTGATACAAAGGCTGTAGGACTGAGACAAATCTAAATAAATGAAATAATATAAAAAAAACAATGAGATGATAAAAATGAATAAGCAATATATAAAGACTCTGGATATATATTACATAAAGTAAACTTGTGATCTGTTTATCAATGAGGAAGAAAAAATATTAAGAAATGTTCTAATACTGGAACAATAAATACAGCTAAAATGAAAACTAAAACAGTCTAGTTCAATATATGACACAAATGATCACCATGAGACTCATCTCAGGTATAAAGCAATGTCTCTAGATCTGAAGGGCAAGCGTTCCTCACAATAAATATATTGCTTAAGAGCTTGAGTCTTAACTGTGCAGTTTATTCATCAAATTGTTACTTATCTTGTGTTTTTGATTGTTCTACTCTTGAGTGCAACTTAGAGAACCCTCACTGGTGCTAGCAGATAATGTGGAAACTGAGAGTTCTAAAAACAATTTCCAAGGAGCTCAATCAGAAAACAAAATGTCATGTAATAAAATAAAGAACTGGGACTTTAGTGGGACAAGATTTGAGAAGCTGAACACACTTCATTTCATCTTCCCTTAACTTTGTTACTTGCAATGTGTAAACAAGAGATTAGAAGCCAAAGAAGAAACATTAGAAACTAGAAATGTCTGAAATACTTGTGCAAGTCAAACACTACAAACACTATTGGCTTTCAGTTTATTATCTTACACTTGAAATTGAATGGTATCGTATAAGGATACATTGTTTCCTTGATGCAGCTTGCAATGGGGAAAAACAGCTATTATATGTCTTAGATATTTATGATGCTATTTCGAAGAGGAAAGGATTCCAAGCATATGTAATTTGCAGGTAATTTGTACCTAGTAGCCAAAACTGGTCTGTGGCTGGCTCTCTGTTTTTCCATTTAGCTCATCGAATGCTATAAAATTGGTATGGCATTTTCTAAAAGCTACTATGGAAACATGGAAATTACCCAGAAGTCTCCGTTACTTATTTGCATTTAATAATGCAAATACTTTTAATAACATTTAGATACATACACCCTCACTATCTCTGTCTACATCCCTAGGTAGCTTACTCATATCTCCTTTGTTTGATAAAGTATAATCCTTTTACTTTTCCAAATGAGTCCCAACTTACTAGCTATATGATAAAAGATATATTGATAGATGGATATCCCTCCCCCACGCTTGCACCACAACCCCGGTGCACGCACTCCACCTCGCACCCCCGATCCCCCTGATGTCATCGGAGGTTGGATGACATCATGTGCGTGTACAGATGGGTCCAGCGTTTGTGCATATAAACAGGTCTGTTTTAGTATATGGGATACGATAGAGAAATAGATGATAGAAAGAAAGAATAGATGATAAAAGATAAATTGATAGATATATAGATAGAAAGATAGACAGACAATAATAGGTTAGATAAATAGATAAATCAAAGATAATAAATTCGGCCGATAATAGATTAAATATAGATTAGATAGATGATAGATTAGATAGAAAGATGATAGATTAGATAGAGAGATGATAGATAGATAGATAGATAGATAGATAGAGAGATGATAGATAGATAGATAGATAGATAGATAGATAGAGAGATGATAGATAGATAGATAGAGAGATGATAGATAAATAGATAGATAGATAGATAGATAGATTATAGATAGATAGAGAGATGATTGATAGATAGAGAGATAGATAGATTATAGATAGATAGATAGAGAGATGATTGATAGAGAGATGATAGATAGATAGATAGATAGATGATAGATAGATAGATAGATAGAGAGATGATAGATAGATAGAGAGATGATAGATAGATAGATGATAGATAGATAGATTATAGATAGATAGATAGAGATATGATAGATAGAGAGATGATAGATAGAGAGATGATAGATAGATAGCTTTATAAAGCTGTAGCTGTGTTTCTAATAGAACATGCAATAAAGGATGGGGGTGAATATACCCCACTCCCCTGGAATTCAGCCTAATCACTTATTAGTCATAATGTTAGAGAACATGGCACTCTGTTAATCAGGAATGGAAAATGGAAATCAGTAGCAATGACTTTAATAAGGAAAGCCGTCTGCAGGTGCTCTTAATCCTTCCCTTAAAGAGCTCTGTCTCAACACCTCCATATTGACCTGAAAAGCTCCCGCTGATTCAATTCACAGATCCCTGCAAGTAGGCAGTGCCAGCCAGGGAAAGCAGCTGCCAGACACAAAGGAGAGCAAATTAAATATCGTTTATATCTACTTAAATGTGTTTACTTCTGAAATAAATTAACAAATGTATGTAGCTTGAGGAATTGACATTAAACCTGGTATTCAGCAGAACAATGATATTAATCAGCAAAGAATGCTAATTATCAGCGCTCTAAGTTGTTGTGGTATAGTGAATGTCATTTTAAAACCAACCCAGCTCAGTTCTGCCTTAGAAATGATTAATTAAAGGTAGTGTGAGGAGCACTTAGAGGACATTCTGTTACCATTGTTGTCAGGATTGCTTGACTATGGTAACTGGGTGGATAATTACACTGTACACATACAATGACCTCGGAACCAGGGAGCTATGGTGATGCCACTACCAGCAGTTGAGAAAATAACCAAAAGGACAACATCGATGAAGGATAAGGAAGAGGTGGATTGTGGTATTTTGGCCATGGATTAAATGGTCATTAATATTGCCTGCAGACTGGTCAAACCTTTATGTTGTTATTAATAATGTTTTGGGCCTAAGAAATACAAAATAAAGACAACCAAGATTATGTCCTTCTAAAAATTATTTTGCTTTTTAATTAACATTAAAATATTTTTCGAGCTTTCTTCTAGGTAGAGTAGATTTCCCCTTACTGCGTGATATTAAAGGAGAGCTAAATGCCAATAAGAAATTAAAGAGGAGCTGTGATGTCAAAATAAATAGCCCCAATACCCTTACCATCCAGTGTCTAAAAAAGTTATTCCCTCACTGTTTAAAACAGTGGCGTAGCTAAAGCCTTACGGGCCCTGATGCAAAATTTGGGCATGGGTCCCCCACTGGTTAAATGCTTGGCATGCAGACACCGAACTGGTTGGGAAACTGGCACTGGTTAAATGCTTGGCACACAGACAATGGTAAAAATGCTTTGTAAACAGAACCACTGGTAAAACAGTTGGCACACACACTGGTAGTTTTGGAAGCAGGATAAACAATGGTGGAGGTGCACTCTACCCAACTGTGGGTGCAGACACCTCTGTAGGTTCTTCCCTTAGGAACCAGTGGCTTCGCAGGAAAAAAGAGTAGCTGAGGGTCGCACTCCAAATCATAAAGAAAATATTTATTATAAACCACACATATTCACGTCACAACGTTTCGGGGGGATACCCCCTTCTTCAGATCACCTGAAAAAGGGGGTATCCCCCCGACGTTGTGACGTGAATATGTGGTTTATAATAAATATTTTCTTTATGATTTGGAGTGCGACCCTCAGCTACTCTTTTTTCCTGGTAGTTTTGGAACCTTAGCACAAAATGGGGCCCCTTCTTGGCCAAGGGCCTGGTGTGGTCCCCTGCACCCCTGGTAGCTACGCCCCTGGTTTAAAACATTCTCAGACTTATTTAATAAAGTACAAAAATAAGATAAGAAGAGAAACATGGTAGAGTGGTTACACCTGTCGCTTGTTAAACAGTATCTGTTTTTCTGCTTATGTTCCAGTGGCTGACAGTTTGGCGCAACCCATCACATGGCCAATAGGTGACCACACCATCTGTCGTGATTTACTGACATGAAATATCTGTTGGTCTGTCCTAAATTTATGTTTGTGTGCACCTTGTCCAAGCCCTTCATCTTCCACAGTAAATAAAACTGCTCTCAGGTCCAAGTTGAGTTTATTTTCATTTCAATCTGGTAGAAAGCAGTCCTGAAATGGTAAATTGACATTTAAATTACACACAGAATAACAGGTTGAGAGACTAACAATGAGAAGTAATAGAAATTGAAAGAGAAAGGATAAGCGGGCACTGAGGGGTAACAAGGAGATACAGTTAACAGACAGGGTCAGAGAAAACACCTCCACATGATCACAGTTGGTGTAAACTAACGTGATCATTGATTTTTACTAAACACTAACGCTGATTTTTACTAAACACTGCTTACTGCATGTGTAGGACGCTCAGAAACATCTGGGGGTTCTTTAATAAAAGGTGCAACATTTTCCCCATGTTCTTAATCGATGTATAGCAGGCAAAATAAGCCCATTTTGTCTTGCATCTGATTGGATCTCAATCACCCTACCCTGGCTCCATGCAAAAGGTTATTGGCTGACATGGAAATTACAGACAGGCCCTTTGCCTATCAACCCACTTAGTCAGATCAGGCAGATCAGGACAATTTGATCTTTATGTGTGGCCATATTTTTGTGACTCTCTCTATCAGCCTGTGTGTGGCGAGTGCACTTTATACTTAAAGTGTGTACACACGTCACAGATTTTTGAAAAATGACAGGATCTGCAACATACTGTCTGTCATTTTTCAAAGATCAGGATACACACAGTCCCAAGTGTTCTCCCTATAACCAGAATATGCACAGCATAGAGAGAACGCTCAGGACTGTGTGTTTCCCTCGACTGCGGCAGACTCCCTATATATAGAGACTACCACGGCTGAGGGAAATTTATGGTCTTTCCTCAACGACCGCTCGGTCAACGTGAACGTTCGGCAGCTGAGCGCTCGTTTGTATTAGCCGCCACACACAGTGCTGATAAAGCCCCGATACCGTCGGATCTGGTACTGTGTGTACCTAGCTTAAGAGGGCATGTCCACCCCAAAAATATCATTATACATAGATTGCACAGAACTACACACAAAGAAAATTATTCAGCTTGATCCCTCTCTCATATCCTAGCAAACTCTTTTTACTTCTTGGTTGAACCAGAGTAACAGCCATGATGTGTAATTGCACAGGCAATGACTAACGAGTGTACCTGGAGGCTTGTCCATTGAGATCAACTGAAAGCTCTGATCTTTGCTGAATAACCAACTTAATGTGCAGTTCTGGGCACTGTGAGTATAACAATCTTAAGATTTTAAGGGGCTTTTCTATCAGAATATCAATTGTCATTTTGCGGGTGGACATGCCCTTTAAGTATGAAAAAGCTCTTTTTGTGCTTGATGTTACTGGTCATTTCAAAAGTACAATGTTTAGATTCACGGAATATGGAACTAGATATTAAAGGGCAACTGTGGTCTCCAAACAAGTTAGGGTTAAATGAAAGCCTGTAGTATTTCCTTTAAAATTAACCAACAATCACATCTCTGGCTGGAGCCTGTAAGAAATTACATTGGGGTAAATGTTCAAACTTCCTGCTCCCAGTAGGTGAGTGACATCACCTGACCTCTGCCCAGCCTGTCCACCCCGGGGGAGAAGCATGCTCAGTTAAGACTTAATGCTGGGGAAATCAGGAAGTACCTGGGGAAAAAATTGACGGTTGAGAAGGGGAGCCTATTAATGCAGGCTAACGCTGGTCACATGACTACAAGCTGGTCACATGGCTGAAAACAGGAAGTGTTCAAGCAGGAAGTAATATTGCTGAACCTTTTACAGAAATAACTTCTCACAAATTTTATCTAGAGATGTGATTTCAGTTTTATTTTGAAGGTACGATTGAAGGCTTTTTATATAATCCTTACTAGTTTGGAAGAATTCGAGACCACAGTTACCCTTTAAGGTCTTTCTGCTATCATATCTCTTGCATTTAGGCATGTTGAGCTTAATGTATTAATGTAATTTACCAAGTAAGTTTACAGGGGTTCCTGAGGCTCCAGCTTTTTTAATGTGGTAAATATTGATAGTACGCTGGTGTTATCATAAAATAACAATTGGTAATGATGGCTATTTTATTATATTGCCTATATATGCCCTATAGTTTACTAGATAGATGCGTATGTTATCATAAAATAATGATTGTTACGATTGTTATTTTATCATAATTCTGGCAGTAAACTATACCAGTGGCATTTTATATTTTGGTAGAGTACCCCCCCAAACCCCACTTTCGCATTAATAAGAATTGCCAAAGATGCCTCTGAAAGGACTTACCTTACCATGTCCCTCGACACCTTTGTGCTGCCCACTGCTCCTGTTTTGAGCAAAAGAGCTGTCAGCCTCAGAGCAGAGGAGGAGAGGAGGAGCCGCGAGGGACCAGGTTAGGTAAGTCCTTCAGAGGCATCTTCTAAAATTCTTACTAATGCGAAAATGAGGTTGGGAGGGTCCTCTATCACAACATATATATTATGTATATATAATCCACCCCTTCCATGGATTCCTATGGGGCCAAACAGTAAATAATAATCTTATAATCGGCGCGCTACTACGTAGTAGCGCGCCGATTATAACTTTCCGGGACTGCCTTACCCTCTCCCCCTGCCTCACTTCCCCCACCTCTGTATACTTATCCCTTTACATTTACCGTGTATCAGTCAGTTCCGCGGCTTTGGCACCACTGTGTATGGCGCGGCTCCACCTTTTCCTTTTACATGTAAAAGGAAGAGGTGGAGCCGCGCCATACACAGTGGTGCTGAAGACAGACACGCTTTCTCTCTGGCCCCGCTCACCCCCGTGTTACTTGGTAAATAGGCTAACAGGGACCTGCCGTCCGAACAACCAGCCTGTTGAAATACCCGGGCTGATGAGGGAAGGTAACCAAGCGCCGTCCCTGGGAGGGTCCGTCCCCACCGCTGTCTGATGCTCAAAGACTTGGAGTCCGGAATCGCTGCTGGTGAAGCTGCTTCTACCTCACGTGGGCATCTAAGGGAGAGGGGGAGGGCCGGGCACGCGCTCACTGTTATCCACTGTGTCCGCACAGTCACCGGCACCTTTACTGGACTGATGGTCAATGGGAAGCAGCAGCAGGTGGTCGGGGAAATCAGGGAGACTGATTAGGGGGCTGGGACAATAAGAGGGAAGGAGCTAGAGGCAGGGAGGGTCCCGTGCTAATGAATTGCATTACAGTCATACTGGATTGTCCCACACTGGCCATTACTCTCTATAGGGATCTAACAACTGTAAGATTGCTGGAATGTTGGGATTATATATGAGGGGGTGGATTATACTAAATAATACACCCCCTACTGTAAACTATTCGGATATTAGAAGTCACCTTGGAGTTCCGCACCCTGTATAAAAGGCACTCGGCCTGCGGCCTCGTGCTTTTATATGGTCACGGAACTCCTCGGTGACTTCTAATATCCTTATAATTTACAGTAGGGGGTACATTATTCACTATATATATACACTCCGTCCAGAAATTAGAGCACTCGTGGGTCTTCACATATAAACATTTATTGGTACATACCATTGGACATTCCCTTTAAAATAACAGTAACAATCATTATTTTACTATAACAATCTTTTATAAATTTAGCCCCAAATTTTTGTATTACCTTATTTCATTTCAAGTCTGAAAAAAACATTTCTAACAGCATAAAATGTTATTGGTAGCTGGGGGATGATATGGACCAATGGTTAAATACCTGAATAAAAAAAGTATTCTAGTAAAACTGTCCATGGGAGCCATACCATGTAGATAAAGCCTTTCCTAGCATTCCAGTTTAAAAACAGACTTTTAGCCACAAAACAAACAAAATATGTAGAATGTTACAATAGGCTTATCTTCAAAAACACATTTATTATAATTACCATCCCAAGGAAATACTTGATGGAACAATGGATAAAGGTAGCCAGAGGCTGATGCTCAAGTATCGGCAAGCTTAAAGCATCCGATAACAATGCTAAATGTAAACTACCAATGTTGGCATTGCGGCTGATTGCTCTGGATGGAAAATTTCCATGGGTCTGTATCGGTTCCCTTTACTTCGGTGTATGGGGGAAGGAAGAATCGTTCTGTATATACTGAACAACTGATCCTTTGTATTTGCGCATTTGCGTTGGAATCAGATGTGAATTTGCACCTTAACTCTCATTAAGCTATATTTTTAAAGCACTTGATTAAACTGCGATTTATCAAGTATCAGAAGTGGTATTTATGTTTGATTCGCACTCAATCACAAGATTTCTTAAAGATCAACTTGGGCTGTTGGGAATTTAATGTGGGGTCTTTTTGCTTTGACTTTGCTGGTTGTTAATTCACTTTATTGCTACCTATGGCAATTGGTTTCAGGTTGTTTTTGTGTAATATTTATTAACTAGACATTAAGCCTGTTACAATAAGGGTCTTTGAACCCACCTGTGGCAGAGTTCCCCCCACCTGTTGCAGAGTCCCCCCCTCTGTGACAGAGCCCCACTGTGGCAAAGTCCCCCCTCTGTGGCAGAGTCCCCCCTCTGTGGCAGTCTCCCCCTCTGTGGCAGAGTCCCCCCTGTGGCAGAGTCCCTCCCTCTGTTGCAGAGTCCCTCCCTTTGTATCAAAGGAATTTACATTTCTCCCTCTAGGGGTGAATCAATTGAAACTGCAGGGAATCTCCCTCTAGTGGTGAGTCCATAGGAACTGCAGTGACACACACACACACACACACACACACACACACACACACACACACACACACACATACACACACACAGCAAACAGAATCACCAATCTCTCTGGGATTTTATATATCGTATTATATAATATATATATATATATATATTCTAGCATTTTAGAGATTTCACGCATTTCATTTATTAACTATTTTGTTCAGAAACTTTCCGCTAATTTCACTGACTTCAGTACAACTATGTCATATGAAGCATAAATAATGATAAAACAAGTATCGTGTGTAAGTTATTTCCGGTTCGAAAGCATAAAATAAAACAATAAAGCAGGAAACCAGATGCTGCTTAGCTGCCTAGAAAGAAGTGCAATGTTCTGAGTGGGTTAATGTATTTTAAATAGTGAGTAAGGTGGCTGTGTATGAAAAAAGTGGCAAACTGATTTTCCTCTAAATTTGCATCCATAAAAGAGAGTGATGGTTCAAGCAGAAATAGGCCACCAAGGGGCTGATGCAATTAAAGGTCTAAATGCAGTAACCCAGCAAAGAGATAACATCTGATTGGTTGCTGCAAAAAATTGCATGGGCAGAGTCTCTGCATCAGCCCCTAATTCTGCCAATATTATAGGTACAGGCAGGGTTGATCCCACACCGTATCAGTCCAGGTGTGGGAGTATGGGGCATTGTGGCTGCATGAAAAACATAGGCCAAAAACACCTTTACTAGTATATCCTTGTAACTAAGCCCCCCCCCATTTATTTTACCATTGTAGATCTATTATACAGGAGAGTATGACACCTTTTTAGAGTTACAAATCCAAATATCCATTGTAACCCCAAATCCTTCTTAACAGAGTCAACATCCAAAACCATCTTTTAGATTTTGGTAGAGGACCCCCCCCCAATCCCTCACATTATTTTACTTAATAATCCACTAAAATAGATATTGCAAAAGGTTCCATTTTGATTCAGTATAGTGAAAACTCTGAGAGATTTAGGGCATTCTATACACACCACAGGTATACTCACTGTAGTATTGTAGTATTTTGAAATGTAAATCATATGAAGGATGACTGCTCTGTACTTACAAGGATGCGTATACTCATAGAAACATCTATGGCTACATATATATGAGAGAGCACATGGGGGTCTGACGCGTTTCACTGTGTCAAAGCCGCTTTCTCAGAGACACGGACAAAAAAAGCTTGTATCTTTCAAACAAGGATCAACTATTTGAAGGGGTTGGTGTTTACATAAGTGCAAGTGTATATAACCCTGAATATGGGCAACACAGTGGCACAGTGGTAAGCACTGGGTTCACATCCTCTCTTGATGACAAATTATGTGTAATGCAAGTTCTTAGATTGTAAGCTCTTTGGGACAGAGCCTAAATGGATAAAATAAATGTTGTAAAAAATTCAGCGCTACACAAGAAAACGAATACAAGATGTTGTTACTTTTAAAATCAAAATAATATATCTCCTTCTATAAAATGGCAAACATAATAAAGTCACAAATACAATTACAGTTTTCTTCTATAGAAATGAACAATGCAGCATACTTTCTTTAGGATAAAGTTTGCTTTGTATTGAGCAGTAATTTGCCTACAGAAAATAGAAAGTTGTGAAGTAGACACTTCAATACAATACAAGAGACACTCCAGCACACCGGTGTTGGCTGTAAGCCAGACAGGTAGGTAGGTGCAATCCCCTTAGCCCTCCACTCCTGGGGCCAGGCAATTCTCTAGCTCAAGAAAGATATGGGGGAGCACACTAATCAGGTGAATCCAAGATTATTTATTGTAACAACACATACAACGTTTCGGGACGCCCTGTCCCTTCCTCAGGTATCGTATCATATCATACCTGAAGAAGGGACAGGGTGTTCCGAAACATTGTATGTGTTGTTACAATAAATAATCTTGGATTCACCTGATTATATCACAATAGAGTAATAGTGTGCACTCTACCTTCCAACGATATAGGGCCTGGGTGCTGCTGTAGATTCCTTAAGTATCCAACCTTGTAATAAGATGCAGAGCACTCACAGGACTTGTGAAAAAATTGTTCAAACTTTTATTTCATGTGCAACGAACAAACTAGCGACGTTTCGGTCCTTGTCTTAGACCTTTCTCAAGCCATGACTCTGTCAGTGCAAACAACAACTCTTATAGCCTACACCCCACCCCTCATTAGTGACATCACATGCTCAATTAATAAAACATATGGTGATACATATATTCTTAGATTCATCAAAGTGCATATCATAATCTCTTCCAAAAAAAGTGCCTTTCGTAAAGTGCATAATGTGCATAAAGTGCATATCTTAATTGATAGTGCATTCCTTATTAAATAGTGTACCAATGTAAAACCTGTATGTAGTTAAAAACTGCATAAAATCAGTGACTCCTTATATCGTGAACGGTTAATAAATCTAAAAATAAGTTCATATAATATTTCCCACACTTCAGCTGATCAATAACTATATAAATATGTATAATAAATATAATACGTGTAATAACAAACGTGGTGGTACATGTTATAAAATGGCGAATGTTGAATTTGGCATCTCCATTGGGATGTTACACGTATTATATTTATTATACATATTTATATAGTTATTGATCAGCTATATCGTTGGAAGGTAGAGTGCACACTATTACTCTATTGTGATATATATTGGGATTCAGATTCAATTCCAGTGTGGCACAACCCGAGTAAAGTTTTCTAAATAGTTTATTTAATATGGAGGACTATCCGGAACAAATAAATTATAATACTGGTATAGCTGATACCTGGCATGTGACAGAGGAAGACGCGGACAGAGTGTTATGGGGTAACTCACATACAGACTTCACCGTTATAACCCCTACTAAAGATATAGTGATGGAATTCCAACGCCTCAAGAAAAGAGAAATGGATCTAGATATGCATGGACTGTTTTTGTCCGATTATTATCGCTCTAAGAAAATACCACGAGGCTTTAGGATACATAACGTGCCAACGATTGGACGCCACAACCCGGAGTTCTGTCGAAAATGGATTGGGGTTCTGAACAGGTGTTCTTTGGATTTGATGATCCTAGTTATAGAGGAGGTTGCCACTGAAATCACTAAAGTCCGTGAAAATATCACTAAATTTGAATGTGAGCATAAATCAACACTTACCTTGCAGGACAACCATGATTTGATTAAAAAAACACAGTCCCAGATTGATCAATACAAAAACGATTTGCTGAGATATAAAAAACAGAAAGTCCAAAGAGTGAATGGGGACTATGAGAACAACCTGGTATACAGATGGTTAATGGGTGGAGACAGTAATCAGAAATACAACTACCGAGGGAGATCGAGATCCAGAAGCAGGAATGGAAAATCTCGCCATACCCGTGACCGGAGTCAATCTACAAACAAGTTACGTGAGTTTACAGAGACCGGAAGTGACGGACCGGAAGTGGGGCGAGATGCCAACAATACTCGGCCGGAAGTGGGGCGAGACGCCAATAACACGCGGCATGGAACAAATAACGATGAAGAGACATGGGAACATCTACCACAACGGCAAAAACATAAGGAACTTGGAGGCTCACAGAACGGCAGAGTGTCTTTTTTAGAGGCACATACGGACAGGGAGGAACGCACACTTCGGAGCAGAGGAAAAAGAAACGACCCACCAGAAGAGGGGGTTTTAGGAGCCCGCTCGAGAAACAGGCAATAATTCTGATATTCAATTTATCACAAAGACAACTGACTGATGTTGAAAATGGCATTCTCCAGAAGGGATTAACGTATGTACCCACAGTTAAATTTAATGACTTCCAATGGGAAATTGATCTTTATAAAATTAATAGATAGTTATCATTGAAAGATTTTTTTGTGGATAGTGGCGATGTATCTTTTAATCCATGCAGGTTAAAAAGTGTGTTTGATCCAGTGACCAGCAACGCCTCCATTAAGAGTTTTTACAACACGGTCCATGCAGATATAAGTGAAAAAAAGCAAGCTGGTAAGCCGTTTAAACGTAATATCTCCAAAATGCAATGGAAAGCGATACAGTCACTGAGAAATGACAATAACATTATTATTAGACCAGCAGATAAGGGTGGAGGTATAGTGGTGTTGGATTATGAGAAGTATCGTAGTGAAATATACACACAGTTAAGTGATCAGAATATATATACTAAATTGAAATCTAACCCACTAAAGATGTACAACAACAAAAAATTGTTGTGGTCACTGAGCAGCCAATACAGCTGGAATTATTAATGGGATCTAAAATTATTCTCAAACAGACCCACCCAAGGCCAATTCATCAACCATACAAGATACCCCATCCTATACACCCTACCTAAGATACACAAATCTTTGGATGCCCCACCCGGACGTCCAATTATATCTTCAAAGGGAAGCCTATTGGAACCAATTGGTAAATTTCTGGATACCATTTTACAACCTATTATACAGAAAACCGAAACATATGTAAAAGACACAGCACATTTCTTAGAGTTGATAAACAAAATAAGTATTCCAAACAATACAGAAATTTGGCTAGCCTCCTTGGATATTACAAGCCTGTATACCAATATCCCTCATGATTTAGGTTTAAATGCGGTGCAGGGTATGCTGGATGGTAACAATTGTGGGTCAGAACAGTACCAAGATTTCATACTTACCTTATTAAAGACGGCATTAAAATACAATTTTTTCAGATTTGAGAATCATTACTATATGCAGAGAACTGGGACGGCTATGGGGGCGGCCATGGCGCCAGCCTACGCTAGTATTTTTATGTACCAGTACGAACTTAAACATATTATACAATGCTATACAGAGAACTTGTTATTCTATTGCAGATATATTGATGACACATTTCTCATCTGGAAAGGTACTAAAGAGTCATTGATGTCCATGATCCAGAGATTGAACAATCTGGAAGGGACTATTAGATTTACCCACAAGGTCAGTATGGAACAAATAGAATTCCTAGATATTCTGGTTAAAAAAGATATGTTCAAGCTACAATATACACTTTACCGGAAAGACACTGACCGGAATACGTTACTACATTTCCAGAGTTACCACCCACACTCCCTAAAGAAATCATTGCCGATTTCACAATTTTGCAGAGTTATCAGAAACAACTCAGATCCAGTTCAAATGGAAGCACAAATCAAGGAAATGAATACACGCTTTCGCCAGAGGGGGTACACCGCACATATCTTACAACAGGCACTAGTGAAAGCCAGAGAGAAAGTCATGATGGAAGGACAGAATACACCAATAAAGGAAAAACAGTTTGTGTGTACAACTACATTCTCAAACATGGGAAACACAATAAAACAATCTATTCAGAGTAATTGGAACATTCTACAATCAGATGACAAACTGAAATACAAATTAACATCTAAACCCACTATTGGGTTCAAGAGAGGTAAGAACCTAAAGGATTTATTGGTTAACACAGACCCTATAAAGAGCTATAGAAAAGAAATGTCATGGCTGTCAAAAAAACCTAATGGATGCTATAAATGTAAGAACTGCATCACATGTAAAAATATGGTATCCAAAACCTTCTTTCAACATCCCAATGGAGATGTCAAATTCAACATTCGCCATTTTATAACATGTACCACCACGTTTGTTATTTACCTACTTTGGTGCCCCTGTAAGTTATACTATGTGGGCAAAACAGATCTAATGTTGAAAACACGCATGGATGGACATAGATCAGATATTAATGTGGCATACAGAGACAAAAGATCAGGGAAACCAGTTGCTAAACACTTCCTAGAGAAGGGCCACACAATTACAGATTTGGAATTCATTGCTATAGATCATGTGCCAGTCCCCCACAGGGGCGGAGACAGATCCAAACTGTTGTTACAGAGGGAAGTATATTGGATAAAAACTCTGAACACTGTGAAACCCAATGGACTTAACGACCAATGTCTATTTAAATGTTTTCTGAATACTAGACTTTGAAGATTTATTTATTAACTATAGTTATTTATTACACGTATTATATTTATTATACATATTTATATAGTTATTGATCAGCTGAAATGTGGGAAATATTATATGAACTTATTTATAGATTTATTAATTGTTCACGATATAAGGAGTCATTGATTTTATGCAGTTTTTAATTACATATAGGTTTTACATTGTTACACTATTTAATAAGGAATGCACATCAATTAAGATATGCACTTATGCACGTTATGCACTTTACGAAAGGCACTTTTTTGGAAGAGATCATGATATGCACTTTGATGAGTCTAAGAATATATGTATCACCATATGTTTTACTAATTGAGCATGTGATGTCACTAATGAGGGGTGGGGTGTAGGCTATAAGAGTTGTGTTTGCACTGACGAGATCATAGCTTGAGAAAGGTCTAAGACAGGACCGAAACGTCGCATATTTGTCGTGTGGTTCACATGAAATAAAAGTTTGAACAATTTTTTCACAAGTCCGTGTGCTCGTGCTCTTCTTATTACAAGGTTGGATACTTAAGGAATCTACAGCAGCACCCGGCGCCTATATCGTTGGAAGGTAGAGTGCACACTATTACTCTATTGTGATATTTATCTATCTATTTATCTATCTTGCATTCTATCTGGTTGCCTGTCTCTCTGTCACTGATATGAAATTCGGTGTGTTTACTCATTTAGATTTTACCTTTTCTGCCTCGTTGAACATGTGCAAAACAAAACATCTCTGCTTATTTCCTTCCTGTCTACTATCTTAACCCTCATAAATTTACTAAATTATATGTCACCACTGCATATTAAACGCAACAAAATTTTCCGAGTCAAAATGTAATGCACTGTCTGGGAAATTGGTGCAGAGATCTTTATGGCTAATCTGGAACATGATGTTTTAAATCAGCCAAACACCTTGACAATTTTGTACAGATGTTATGTGCACAGCAAATCCTTATTATGAATAAAAATGACATATGGTATTTTGTTGTGCTATTCAGTAAATGCCCTCTAGAGTCAGTAATGCAAATGCAAACTCAAAAGGTGCTGGATACAAGAACGTCAAAGATGAGGCCTAGCAGTTGTTGAACTACGGATCCCAGGATACTGGTAGTTCAAGTTCACAAACAGCTGGGTAGCATAAGTTGGACATCCCAGTGCTAGAATAACAGTTCAGTTAGACAGATGGACCATCTATTTTATAGAAATTATAATGGAAACAAAAAATTGTTTCTGTAGGTCCATCTTATTATATAGTTCATGGGGTTATTGTGGCTGTTCAAAAGTAACAAAAATATTTCAAATGTATTGCTCCTATTATAACGATTGGTTTTACTTGTAAACTGATATGATTTGTATTTTGTAAGAACCTTTGATAAGCAATGTTACTCTACTCTACTTTACTCTGAAGCACACAGCCGATATTCCAGACGTACAGATCAATATATATATACATATATATATATATAGTATTTCTGTATGCATTGCTTGTATGCAATATATACCCCATTTGACCTCCATCTGGACACTTCCTGTAATAAAGGACCACAGTCTCTTAACAATGTTCCCATGTTCATTTACTGAAAAAGGTTACTCAATTTTCAGACTGGGATAAGAGACTTGGGAAGGGTTGAAAAGCACAATGACATCTTATTAATACAAGCGGTTTTGCATTATTATTAGGAATTTAGCTGTTTAAGACAAAGATACTTTATAATAGGATGGTAGGTATCTCCTCTTTCCTCATAACTTTCCTCATTCAGACAATGTGTCATAAAATGATGACTAGGATATCTTTATTTTATATAATGTGTTAAAATGCCTTACCAGTCAATTTCCCTGCTTGATGTCATATCTATAGTAAGGAAATTTCAACCTTCATAATATAAGATTCCAGGAGCGAAACTGCAGAGGCCCGGGCCCCCTTGGAAGTTTCTGGCCATGCCCCTGATACATGCACCATCTTTCCCCAGTGCCAGGCCTGATACTGGGATACAGCTGATTGGGCGTATGTAAGTAAAGGTGCTTAAAACATTGGTACCGGACTGGCAGTAGTTTAGAATGATCATGCACCTTAATTTACTTACACCCAATCAAAAAACAGCTGATTGCAGTACCTGTTGGCAGGCCCTCTTAGTCCCCCCTCCCCCCATTGCTGGGGCTGTAGGTACAGCGTAGGCACTGTAAGAATCCTTGAATTCTAAGACTTGTGAACTGTGCTTAGACAGAACATATGGTTGCAGCTCAGACTATAAGAAACAGATAAAGTCAAGATGTAAAGAGCAGCAAATATCAACAATTTGACTTCTGCACAACCAAAACCACTATATGTGCTTCCTGCATATTTACATTGCTTTGTGATTCTGCTGCTTTCAGAGAATTTTCTTTTGTTATTGACAAATAGATTTATTAAAGTATAACTTTTAACAATAAAACAAATTATTAAAAAGTGCATTAATCCATTACACAAGTTACCAAAAAGCCAGAGAGACATGGGCTAGACTGCTCCCCCTGTGATCCAGAGCTTGTGATTAAGGTTCATAGTAACTGTTTTGGATCTTAAACTCCTGTGTTGTAATATAGGGGTTAAAGGGCATGTCCACCCCCCAAAACTATAATTTCCCCCACTACGTAATGTGTAAAAATCCTTACCTCACATCCCAGCTCCAAATGGTTCTCCTGTAATCCCCCCCCCCAAAGTCCCAAAAACTGGCCACCAGGAGCCTAGCAGAGTCCATATAGGACTCTGCCTCTTGTCTCTCCTCCGGCAGAATTTTGTCCTGCGCACTGCAGGCCTCCCCCCCTCCCTCTCCCTCCAGTTTTGCAATCCCTCCCCCTACCATAAAACCCCTTAGCTATCCTTCCCCCAGCCCCAAACGCTATAAAATATTTTACAGGAACTCCCCTGATCTTTACTCACCTAACCTTACCTCTCTCCCCTGGCGTTCTGTGCAGCCGGCAGCCGCGTCCGTGATTGGCTGCCTCTCAGCCAATCACGGAGGCAGCTGCCAGTCCAGCCCCCTGCTTGCAGTTTCATGCAAGCAGAGGGCCTGTACAGTACACCGCGGGAAAGAGGTAAGGTAAGTAAAGATCAGCGGAGTTCCTGGAAAATCTTTTATAGCGTTTTGGGGCTGGGGGAAGGAAAGCTACTATATGGCAAAATTCTGAAAATGGGGTGGACATGCCCTTTAAGGTTCATAGTAACTGTTTTGGATCTCAAACTCCTGTGTGGTAAGGTAGGGGTTAATTGGTCACTGTTTTGGATCTCAAACTTCCGTGTGGTAATATAGGGGTTAGTTGGTCACTGTTTTGGATCTCAAACTCCTGTGTGGTAATGTAAGGGTTAATTGGTCACTGTTTTGGATCTCAAACTCATGTGTGGTAAGGTAGAGGTTAATAGGTAAGATATTGGTTCTATCTAGTTTATCTATCTGTGTCTATCTCTCTATATATATGTGTATCTGTATTAGTTGATTTTGATGAACTAAAACCTCAGCATTCAGGTTAAATTGTTATGTTGGTACTATGTAATAAATACGGTAAGTGGGTTTTGGGTTGCAGTTTGGGCACTCAGTTTCTATACGGTTCATCCTCACTGCTCTATGACTTGTGTGAAACTAAAAGGTCTTGATGAGATTTATTTTATAGAGACCCCACCAATACATGTGTGCAGCAGTGTTAAGTTTATGTGTGTTTGCAAATGTAAATAGATTTTCAGGCTCATGTGATCTTCTGCTGACTGCTGCATGTTGACAGCAACTGACACGTATGAATTATGTTACACATGGATATTTTCAGGTGTTGCAATTTACACAAATTTGTCCATATTTTCTGGCAACAGTGATGCCCATAAGCTTCTTTAAGGTCATTTCATTTATAGCCATTTTATTACAACTAATTGTCCAAGGAAAAGCAAAATGGACCTGAACCACCCAATATTACATCACTACATGGTCTCACATGTCTATTTAAACACATACAGATCATTTCCCTCCCCACTAAATAGTTACATGTGTGTGTGTACAGTATAGCCCAGTGCAACGTCTAGAACATTTTGATGTCAGACCAAACATTAAGTTACCAAACATGAAGTTATCGCCGAGTGCCGAAGTTATTTTCCAGTTGCGCGCATTTAGAAATATATATTCAATTTCTATTATTGCAACAAGATTACTACTGCTGGTGTTATCTCCATTTCTCCAGGATTTACTCAATTAAGCTAGAAATTGATTTCGAATTATACTTATCTTTTGCCAAAGGGTCACAGCAGGGTCACATTTAATTATTTCAGTGTAAGTAGAAAGTAATTATTTTTTCTAAATGCACTAAAATGCAAATCTCTACTCTGTGTAGTCAAATAATCATTTAGCTGACTGGTGAATGCTAGCTAGAAAGGGAACCAGTCGCGTATTATTATTGCGGATGTTAAACCAAGTATAGACTGACCGCCACGTGTATTAACAACTGCTTAGTGTGCCAGCTTCAAATATGAACCCTTTATAATCCAAAACCTTATGAGAGAACATGTTTCTTTTTTTATATGGTGCAGAATTATTACACAGTACTTTACAATTATAAGGCCAAGTCCAGTCAAAAATAAAGTTTAGTTAGAAATGTTAATCACCCCCCCAAACCTAGCTTTTGCATTATTAAAATGTTCCAAAGATGCCCCTGAAGTCTCTTACCTGACCCGCTCCCTCGCCTGGGCGCTGCCTTCTGCTCCTGTTACAAGCTTGTTGCGAGTAAACACAGGTGCAAAGGGCTTCTGCGCTGACAGCTGCTCCACTTCATGGTTGCGGCTGTCTGTCAATTGGGCCAGGTCATCACATTGCGCCTTTACTGACAACCAGGAAGTGGAGCGGCTATCATCCACAGAGCAGAGGAGGAGTGATGAGGGACCGGGTTAGGTAAGAAACTTTAGGGGCATCTTTGGAATATATTAGTAATTCGAAAGCTACAGTAGGTTTGGGGAGGTGATTAACATTTATAGATAGACTTTACTTTTGACTGGACATCAGTGTTCCCTCGTGCGTGCGCACACAACTCTGCTGGCCTGCGCACACAAAAATCTTTTGGAAAATAAGTGCTGCGGTAGGTAGCGCACGCAATTTAATTTTGTATGTGCACAGAAAATTTCAATCACACATACAATTTCTAATTAGACGGAACATTGCTGGACATGCCCTTTAAACTTGCCCCAATGAACTTACTAAGTAAGCTGTATGTCTTAATGATTGTGAGGGAAGAACCCAGAGGACACTATGCAAGCACAAGGAGAACATACAAACTACTTGCACTTGAGACTTAAGCTTGCAAGGTATCAGTGCTAATCGCTGAACCCTCATGTAGCCTGCTGTCTATAGTTTTTTTTATATTTATGGATTTCACAAAGGTTTCTCATTTAAAGTTTAAAGTGTTTAAAGTGTTTCAACCAGTGCTATAACTAGAAATAACTGGGACCCCAACAGATCTATAATGGGGCCCCCTCCCTGCTCATTCTTCAGTTTTTGGTGGCTGTATTTGTGGTAGGAAAAGTAAGAATTTGGGGGGCCCTGACCACCCTCCCACCCCCCGGTCACAGGGGCTGCTAAGTGGTAGTTACACCTTTGGTTTCGACAGGCTGACATTTATAACCTAGAAATAATGAATTAGAATTTCAAAGATTTAATTCAAAAACCCACTAAACAATGTGGAAAGGAAAAAACACTTTATTGTGACCCAAACATCTTTTATACATAAATAATTTTTAATACAATACATAGAGCTATCTTTAGCTGTAGTTACACTTGCTAATCCTTTATCGTATCTAGCAATATTTTTCTCTTTGGTGTTAAGCAATTTTTAGGCCTTGTCATAGATTCTCATTTTATTCAAGATATTGGTTTTGACTGGCCTAGTTCAAGGGTCTGTGAAGGGGGAGATGGTAGTTTTGATTCAGTAGTGTTTGAAAACTGGCTTGGATAGGATACATGAAATAGCTTGCAATAGACAGTTTAGTTCATTCTTTTACCAGTCTACCATAAACGCAGACAGGGTTATTCAATAAAAGTTCTTATCGTTTAAAATGGTGCTAACTTTGCCCCAACCAATCAGATGTTTGCTTTCAAATGTTAAATAAAATCTGATTGATTGGGGCAAAATTTGCACTATTTTAAACAATAAGAATGTTTATTGAATAACCCTGTATGAATACTACAGAGACTAATGATAATATGCATACAGAAAGAAACGTTAGGCATTAGGAGAGAAAAACCATAACATGGGGAATGTCAGATAAGTGCCATTTGCATTTTACAATAATCAGAGACATGTAATTTAAAAAAGGTCAAGTTACTTAAAATAATCGTCCCTTGGATTGTATCCAGTAATGTTCATTTGTGTATTTTTAATTTTGCTTTATATTGACCCCATGCATTTTTGAAAGTGTACCACCACATTATCTAAAAGACTTTTACCTGATATCTATCGTCCTTCCTGGTAATTGACATTTTCTTTTGTTATCTTTTAGCTTTTCCATCTTTACTTCCAATTGTGACCTCTAGTTCTACACATATTCTTTTAAAAATACTTTGCTCCCTCCTGAATTCTGATGATTCTCTTACTTGTTTAAATTCTATAAGTTCTCTTCATATCTTATTAGAAATCTTCAAACAGTAGAGAAAAACATGTTAAGAAAAAAAAATCATATGTGGTCACAGAAGACATTTTGTATTGGAGTTTGCAGTATCCATGGCCCCCTCTTTGTCTTTAGCATGAAGCTTTCTAATTTCAATTTTATCAACATCTATTGCTTCAAAATTTATGCAATCGGGCACTTTTTATTCTATTCATTATTTTTACATTTTTTACATTACAAGGTATCATCATTTCCAATACTCTCTAGGGGAATGTTGAAATGGAGATGGAGAAGATGGTTTGAGGTGTAAATTAAGAGGCATTAATCAACTCTTTGTCTTGTTATTTCAAGTGACAGTTGATACAATAAGGGGAGAAACACATACTAATCAATCAACGAAGAAGAATTCTCAATTTTATGGAAACAAATGGTTATTAACAGAGTAAAATTAGCTTTTTTTGTGTGTCCATGACATGGGAGGACAGCATTAAAGGGAGCTGATGACATAGCAGAAAGGCTTCAGTTCATTAGCTATTATAAACAGAAAGGACATATTAATAAAGGCATAAAGTGAATATTAAGAATGAAAGCACTAATGTAAAAAGATAGAATGAGTTAGGATAAAGCCCCTATACAATAAATGCCCTTATAAAAGTCATTGTAAGAATAATTATTTTCTTTGTTTATTTAAATAAATACTGCATTGGTAAGAATCAACATTCTTCTCTCCCCACCCCCCCCCACAGTAATACACACGTGAAATGTTGTGCTCCCATAAATACTGTCAATATAAGGTCACACGATACTTAGTACGAAGAGCGAGCATCAGGGAGCGGGTCCTAATTCCGGAGCGGTCCGCTCCCTGATGCTCGCTCTTCGTACACACAGTATCACAAGTGCTGTTCCCCTTCGCAGCACCACTTTTCATGCTTTCATCATTTGGCTCCCAACCCCTAAGTAGCATTGGTATTCTATACAATCTTTATATTATCTACTTTATTTCCTGGGATCCCCATCCTTCTTTATTAAATCTTAGCAAGAAATAAATATGCCATCTTTTTAATGATAAATCCCATAAGTAACATTGAGTTAAATGTGATAAATCAACCTTTTAAAGGGCATGTCCAGCATAAAAAAACAGGAGCAAGGGTTGGGCACCCGGGTGGTGAGGGTCCACGTAAGGTAAGTCCTTTCAGAGGCATCTTTGACAATTCTTACTAAAGCAAAAATGGGGTTTGGGGGGTTCTCTACCATATTATAAAAATGTTTTTTTTATGCTGGACATGCCCTTCAAATTTCACATTCATACAAAGGTTAACATTGCAAATGTTTTTTGTTTTGTTGTTCATTCAGATTGTTTAACATGAGTTCTGTATCACATTTGCAAAATTACTGAATGAAAATAGCACAATGCAAGGTCTCTGTCTGCTGACAATAAGATTTAGATAGCAAAACTGGCAGTAAAGTGACAGATAGGTTTAATGTTGATACATGTTATGTGACATACAGTATTTGAAGTTTTGAAATCCTTCTGCAGCTTATACACTAAATGGATCTATGTTAAAGGAAAAGTCCAGCCCTCAAATGAAAAATTATATATAGGTAAATAATCCCCCAAACCCCCTAATTGCAATAGTTAGAAAGCTGAAATATATAAGACTAACCTGAAATGCGGCACACTGTCCTGTTGCCCCTGATTCTGCTTCCTAATTCTTTCAATTAGCAGATATGTCATTGACTTGATAGTTGACATCACAGCCAAGCATACTCAAACTCATAACCTGCTCACTATTTTGACTATTAACAGCTCATATTTTTCACTATATTGCTGAAGGGAGTGTAAAGAAATAACATATACTACCCCTTAGTTTTCATAAGGCATCTAGGAGCAGAGCAGGCATATGCTATTAACTCCAGAAGACAAGGTAGGATATATCAACAAATATAAAAGGGCCAGTCCTTTAAAAGATGGTGGAGTTGTCCTTGCAACGGTGGCACAGGCAGAGCAGAATAATTACAATCTGCTGAGAGCAGGCAGTGGTAACATTTTCAGCACCATAACTGCTATAATATTTCATTCAGAGGTGTAATCCAGGGTTGAATAAAGGCCTACATTTTACCTTTAAAGGACAACTAAAGTGAAAAAAAACAATGTACACATTGCATTGTATATAATGCACATCCTCAGAGTGACATCAGCCCAATGACAGTGAATATATCTGGTTTTAAAGTTGTCCCATGGAGGCTGCCATCTTGGCTTCTCCTCCTGTACCCACTGGGTATTGCGCATGCCCAATGCCCAGTCTTAGGGACTTAGGAAAAATAGCAAACTCCTCCCTATTTTGCATGTATAAAAATGAATGAATGCTGCAACTACATTAGATTAGAAATAGTATTACACTTTTTATGTGCACTAAAAACTGCATATGGATTTTAAAAGAGCAAACTTGCTAAATCCTGTTTAAACTAAATATTTATAAAATATAGTTATGGTTGCTTGTTTATTCTAGTAGGTACGCTTAATAAAAAAAACCTTTTCTGGGAAACTTTAAAGTTTCAGGCACTTATTTTCCTGTCCCAGGATAAAACATAGCCTCCAACAATTACCATTAAAATGTGCTGAAATGCCTGTAGTCCAGAAGTTTATTTCCTCTCTCTTAAAATGGTATTTTAGTATAATAACGATTTTATGTAGACCCTGCACAACACATTGTTTAATTTTTAAGGGGGGTGTAGATGTTAAAGGATAAATTATGTCAAATTAATATCACATATGCTGTAACATATTGTGCAGAAACATACCATCCCCATTCAAAAAGTACATTATAGAAACAACATTTTGCAGAGCTGCAGGGGGAGGGTAATGAAGTGAAATTATAGCACAGCTCTGTGCAATGTATTTCTCACCTTATTAAAGGGAATGTTGGAGGGTATTTATAAATCTGCTTCTTTGTGTGACTCCTTTTTGTAACCTGTAACTATTTGCCTCATACTTTTAAATGTAATGTTTTCCATTGTAAACCCATTTATTTAATTGTTTAATAAATATCTAGCGCAGAAATTAATATGTCCCTACAACACTGTTTTTCATTGTCCCGGTTTATGGTTGAACTACACCTCCCAGCATCCCTTAATGGACAGATCCTTAAATGTTACCAAAATCTTTCAGAGCAGCAATAAATATGTTCTGAGAACACTATCAGGGTGATTCATTTGGAAATGGGGCTGTGCCTTAAAATCCATGTAAAACACACATTAACCGGATATTAATTTGGGTTAACGTGGGTTTTAGCATATTTGCCCCATATTAAATCTCCCTATATGTCTGGTAAGAAATGCTGAAAAGTGTAGTTAAACCATTAACTAGGGTAATTTTAATCATTCATTGTTGTAGCATTAATTGCTGCTCTGGATGATGGGAAGTGTAGTTCATCCTCCATCCAGGACAATTTTAAAGTAGTTACTTAGGCTGAGGCCACACTGCAACGCACAGGAATCACAGACAAAATCAGTGTTATTGCATGCGATTGTGTGCGCGATTCTTGTGCGTTTTGCTTTTGCGCATGCAATTTTGACATTTTCCGTTATGGAAACGCATGCGTTAACGCAGCAAAAATGTTGAACGCATGCATTACCAAAACCGAATGGACGCGCAATCGCATCGGAAATTGCATGAATTTTTGCGTTCCCGCAATTTCTTTTTTCCTTTCAGTTATATTTAATTAATTGATTAAAAATAATAACTTGCATTGAATACAATGCAGTCTGCAACATGCATTAGAAAAATTGCAAATGTGGGTAAAGGATTGAAAATGTTTCACACTCTCTATAGAACAAACAGGGAGATTCAATATTCATTCAGATGGACATATTGTTACTATAAAATGTATTAAAGGGCATGTCCACCCCATTTATAATTTTTTTCTGTAGTGTAGGGCTCCCTCCCCCACCCCCAACGTAATTTCTCTAAAAACTCCCCTGATCGTTACTTACTTTGCCTCTCTCCTCCGACGTTCTGTCATGTTCTGTCATGAAACTGCAAGCAGGGGGCCGGACCAGCAGCCGCATCCGTGATTGACTGAGAGGCAGCCAACCACAGATGCGGCTTCTGGCTGCACAGCAGGTCGGAGGAGAGAGGCAAATAAGTATAGATCAGGGGAGTTTTTAGAGAAATTACTGTAGCGGTTGGGGTTGGGAGCCCTACACTACAGAAAAGGGATTTTACTTTAGGGGGAGGGAGAGCAAAACGGGAGGGAGAGGGAGGGGGGGGAGGGCTGCACTGTGCATGTGCAAATTCTCCCTGGTGGAGATACAGGAGGCAGAGACAGAATGGGTCTTAGCCAGGCTCCTGGTGGTCAGTTTTTTAGACTTTGGAGGGACATTACAGGAGAACCATTTGGAGCAGGGATGTAAGGTAAGGATTTTTCTACACTACACAGTGGGGCCAGTAGTGGGTTAAATTCTAGTTTTGAGGGTGGACATGCCCTTTAAGTGCTGAATTTCAAGCCTTAGAGCCTAAAGGTTATTTTTTCACTGTAGTTCTCCTTTAAATTCTTTGGATTAGTTATAAAAAAAGTTATTGCTGCATTTTATTGACCCACTATTGGCTGCTAATAAAGTTGAGCTGGGTTTTACTGCAAGTAAAACTTTTCATTGTTCAATACTATAATGCCCTGCATTGGAATTACATGCTAGATAGCAGAGCTTAAACCACTGTTTTATTTTGTGCCAACACTTAAAATTATTGTTCCTACTGTCAGAGGATGTTTTGTTAGAGTTTGTGAGAGAGCTTAATGTGAGAGAGCTTAATAGGATTAAACAGACAGTGATATATATTTTAAATAGCTATGGGGTAAATTCCAACAGCCAGCCTTATACGCAAGGGTGGGATCTATCATACTGTTTCCAAAATTTGTAACTCATTTTGAAAAATATTTAGTTCATAGCGACTTGCTCCTTATGTTTTTACTGAGATTCCAATGCAATTTGTTAACTTTTAATATTGCTATTTACCTTTAACACAAATCATGTTTTTAATATTATTATCTGGATATGGAAGACACAGAATATATAATGGTCTAATAAAATAGGAATTGGCTGTAGTTACTATACCATCGTTTGTATTTAATTCTGTCATAAAAATTGACCCAGACTGTTGTTTTCTTTGCAACCTTGCAAAATGTAGCCCCCAACCATTGTATTGTGTCCTAATAATGTTTATGAGCAAATGTCAAGCCTTGTCAAAGTTTATTTACTATGGTGTGGTGGAGAAGGAATGACTAATAGCCAACAAAGCCTGGGTTAGTTTAGAAGTAGATCTTTGTGACCTAAAGAAAGTTAAAAAAAAAAACAAAACTCTACTGGACAGGAGAGGAACCAGAAAACTCAGCTACTGCAGGCCAATATTGTGTAATATTGTGTAATATTGCTTTATAATTAGAACCATGTTAATGGTGTATCCCATTAACAATTACAATGGATGTTCCCAACTTTTGAAAATGTAACTTTTTTGCATATTATTGGGCTTAGTATTTTTCTGAAACACTGTTGATTGATAATTTACCTTAATACCTCCTATGTCTTACCACAGTAGAATCTAACAGTGATCTAGTTAATACTTATCCATCCTATAAGTCACCCGATTAGTGAGTAATACAGTCACAGGGGTCGGAGGATCAAGCATCAGACATGATTAAGCTCAATGGAGGGGGAGGATGTCATAATAGAAGCAGGTGCGCTTCGCCAAACAGGAGGCTTCTTATGGCGGCTTCTGATACCACCCATGTTCCGTCATTAAATCTGCCACTAAGCGCCAAATGCGTCAATTACGTCTGATGTCATGGAGTTGCGCGGATCGCTAAAAAGTGCCAGTAGTTTGTTCTGACAAACAGTTCTGATTTGTATGGCCACTCCTACTGCATTTTGTCACAGGACGATCTAGAGTCAGAGACTACTGGGTCCTAACGAGCCTTGGATAAAGTGGCAAAATAAGTACAGCATAATAAAGTGCAAGTGGGTTAAAAAAGTGCTTTACGAAAAGGCAATTTCTATATGTACAGTAGACAGATCATCATTATACGTAGAATACGTATTAGTAAACACTGTAATCAAAAAGGAAGAAGGTAAATTTATAATCCTATGGTGTAATAGGTCCAAGTCCTACACCTGTTCAGGTATACATGGTATGAAATTCAAATGCAAAGAAACTTTTTCTGTTATGGTGATGAGGGGCCCCCTCTATTTAAATATACATAGTGAAGTCTAGTTCTTCATTGATTCTTTGAGGATTTAATGTTTTAAGAGTGTAAATCCAGAATGTTTCACGCTTTAATAATTGTAAATCCAGGTTCCCTCCTCTGGGGTGTGGGAAGATTCTTTCAATTCCAAAGCAAAGATTTTTTGTAGAACAATTTTGGGAATCCAAAAAAATGTTGTGCCACTGAAGAAAGCTGGTGCCCTTTTTCTCTATGAGTTCTTGCCAGTCTTATATTGGAAAGATGTTGGCCAAGTCTTTCTTTAAGTTTTTGGGTGTTTTTTCTCACATAGAGAAGCAGGCAGGGACACTGTATATATACATTTCAGACATATACAATTGCAGTGATACGGTTTATGTAATTTTGTATCATAAATGTAGTATTGTTGGAGTTGTCTGAAAATGTTTCTATTCTCTTAATAAAACAGCAAAAACTGAAATCCCTGCAAGGATATGTTCCTCTCAACCTGTGCCCCTAGAGAAATGTCTGTTTGTCAGTAAGATGCCCAAATTAGCCCCTCTTTTCGCTGTTAAGCTAGGATATGGTTCAATGTATTTTTTCAAAGTAGGATCATTGGTGAGAATAGGCCAGAGTCTAGTTAGGACTTTCTTAAGTGTATTCCATTGTCTACCGAATGTAGTGATAAATCTGATGTTACAATAAGTATTATTACTTTTGTTTGGAAAAAGTTTAGATCGGTCATTAGATACTAGTTTAAAATCCTTAACATAACTGCAATTTCTCCTTACCCGAAAAAATTGGCCTTTAGGGATGCCTTTTATCAAATTCAATGGATGCACACTCTTATAGTATAGTAAATAATTCAAAGTTGTAGGCTTTCTGTACAGGTTTGTATATAAATGTCTTTCTACACTGACCATGACATCTAAAAATTCGATAGAACACCTTTTTCACTGCACTACAAAGCACACTGTTCTCTTTGATATGGGGGTCGGGTCGCGCGCGAACTAAATTCAGTGTCCTTCAACTGCCTAAGACCGCAGCTGGTATTGCACTGCCAGATTTGTACCTGTATTACTTGGCTGGACAGCTCAGATACTTTGCGGACTGGGTGATTCCCCTCCCACCGGGCCCACAAGACACTCCCCCACCCCCAATATATGATATGGAGCGAATGCTCCATGTATACATTCCAACGATACCCATCACATTCCTAGAAGCCCCAAAGAATACTATTCCAGGTGGGGGTACAGCCCTACACAAGCAGATGCGGAGGGTTTGGCAGGATACGACAAAATATTTAGATGTGTGGGGTGTGTTGGGAGAATCTGTATTGTGGCATAACAATAAATATCAGGTTCTAGCAAAATTTGGAGCTTCTGAGTTTTGGGAAAACAGGGGCATCCTGTATTTCCAACAGATTATACGTAACAATACACTGATGTCATTCCTAGAAATGCAGCGAGAATTTTCACTAGCACACTCAACTTTGTTCCATTATCTCCAACTCCGGTATTGTCTTATTTCGGAATTCCAAACACTCAATATACATATCACCTCACACCCTATAATTAAAATTCTGAAGGACCGGACGGTGAGGCACATTATCTCATGTATATACTCACGTTTAATTAATCAAAAGAATATTGACATACAAACAACTTCGATGCAAAAATGGAACAACCCTACACTGGGAAGAAATTGCTCAATCACATACACAGGTGTCCCCATCAGCTAACCATAGGGTCACACAATTTTACATTTTACATCAGGTCTACCTAGCCCCAAGCAGACTAGCACAAATATCACCCAATAATTCCTCAAATTGCCCTAAATGTCAGGAAATGTCTGCTGATTTTTTGGCACCTGATTTGGACCTGCCCCAAAGGTCTCAACATTTTGGGACAAAGTTATAAAAACTCTGACAAAAACAAAATCCATGTACCGGTACCATCTGATCCCGAATTGTGTAAACTAGGGGTTGATGAGGCTGGGGGATGGACAGGTGCACATCTTAAACTGTTACGCAATTCCCTTTTCTATGCTAGATGCACTATAGTACTCACCTGAATGTCCCATCAGGCACCCAGGTGTGGGGTGTGGAAAGCTATGATCAAATCAGACCTGCCTTTCATTCGGTTAATATATCTGAGTAGGGGTACACTGGGTAAATTTAATAAAATATGGCTACCTTGGTATGAATATATGGGGATACCCATCCCCCCCTCTCCACAACACACAGAATAAGGGGATACCCATCCCCCCCTCTCCACAACACACAGAATAAACCTTATCTATGATAATAATTCCTAAGCTTCGCGTGAAGTAGACAAGAGACCTATGTCTTTGACACTCAATCAATATAAATATCCTTCTACGCTTTATTGAACTATCTATGTTTTGATTTTTCTTATAAATATTGTTGCTGAAACTACACTTGTAGATCCGGAATACTATTAATCGGACAAGTGACGATAAACCAAATGCCACTCAGACAGCGGAAACCCTCCCCCATCCCCTCTACCCTCCCTATATCCCTTCCAATGGTATATCATTTCTGTTATGGTATTTTAAGAAATTGTATAATGCAGGGCATGAATGTATGTTAAATTATGCAACCCATCTGTAATTACTGGTGTTAATCAATATAAGACAATATATGTTTGTGACCTGTTTTTCTAAATAAAACAAGTTTAAAAAAAAAATTCGATACAACTGTTAGAATAATGTAAAGTTAGCTTGATGGGTTTTTTTTTAACTGTTTTTATTTATCAAGATAACCAGTACAGAAGGCACATCATTAAATACATATTGACATAGTAGATACAGTTTACATGAATGACTTCAGATTACAATTAGTGCAATATTGGTTGAAGTAGTGTTTCCCAAAATACAGTTTACATGAATGACTTCAGATTACAATTAGTGCAATATTGGTTGAAGTAGTTTTTCCCAAAAGTCATTTTATGGTACAGTATAGCTGGTGGTAGTTTGGTGGATGAGTCCATCTTTAGGTTATCTTTTTCATTTTCCCATTAATTATAGCATTAGAGGGGGTGGGTGGGGTTGTGGGGGTAGGGGAAACCTGGAACAGGGGAAAAAAGAATGGGGAAGATAAGAACACGGAAAAGAAAAAAAAACTATAACAGAGGTTCATCTGTACTTGGTTCTACAGGTATATGGAGTGGTATTTGATTCAAATATTCCTTAAGGTTGACTGGATTCTCCCCTCTTAAAAGAAGGGAGCCAGATACGTATGGTCCCCTCATGACCTTTCTTTCACTATCCTTTCAGAGGTCTCTGATTCGGTCCTCCGTGTTTTGTAGGCTTATGTGTTTTCTATGTCTTGATACCACGGGGACCATATCTTGGTAAATTTGGTGGGACATCCATGATTAATATATATCACTCTAAGCAGGGGCAGCACATTTTTGATCACAGTTTTCCATGTTGTTAGTGTGGGGGCCACCCATGACATTACAATAGTTCTCCTGGCATAGAATAATGTTTCTCGAAGGAAAATCATTTTGTGGGTTTTCCATACATCAGCTTCTGGAACACCCAGTATACAGAGCTTGGGGTCATATTGTATCGGGTATGGTAAGAGGTTGGAGAGGTAGTTTATAACTTTCGTCCAGAATTTAGTGATTTTGGGGCATGTCCATAGGAGATGCCAGAAATCAGCTGGTGAGTTGTGACATTTAGAACATTCTAAGGAGTGAGTTGGAGACATTCGGAATAGTTTGTGTGGGGATAGATATACTTGATGAAGGATGTAGAATTGCATCAATCTGTTTGGGGCTGCTGGGGACACTGAGAGGTGTGATTCTGCCAGATCTTGCCAGTCTTCTGCCATCACTGTGGGGATCAAGGCTTGCCATTTGGTCAGAATTTTATTGGTGGTTTCTGAGGTTTGTGTATTTATGAGAGTGGTGTATAACTTGGATATTGTACCTTTTACTTGTCCTGATTTAAGGATTTTGATTACAGGGTGGGGCGTTACTGGTATTGAGTCACCTTGGAATTCAGACAGGAGTGCAAATCTTAGTTGAAGGTAGTCGAACCAGAATGAATCTGGCAGAGAGAATTTATCTTTAATATCTCTGAATGGTAGAAGTTTTTTTATCCTGTATGATATGAGAGAATAGTATTACTCCCCTTTCTTCACATTTATTAACTGAGGGGAGAGCTCTCAAATTAGGGTAGTGTGGGTTATGAAAGTTCCAAGAATGCACAATGGCACATCGCTGTTGGCTCCTTGGCCAGACAAGGCTTAGTGTGGGTTATGCCACAGAGGGGTTTCCCCAGGGATGCCGTCATATTTTAGGGTTTTATTTTCCAATATCCAAATTGCTGTATGTGTAATGTGGTGCTTCCTGCGGGAAGTGAGTATGTCCAGGTATTTAGGAATACCATTGGATGTGTCAGGAAGTAGGTCTGCAGAAGTCTTTGGTATTGTAGAGTGTGTGGGAGATTGGGGTATCTGGGTTCTCCGGGTCAGGCACACACCAGGGGGTAAAGTATATGAGCTGGCCTGCAATATAGAATAGTTTGAAGTCTGGCATTGCTAGGCCGGCCACAGATTTGGGTCTTTGTAGGGTTTTTAATCTTACACTTGCTCTTCCTGCTCCCCAAAGGAAGGTGAGCAGTATGGTTTGTAGTGTGTCAAAGAAAGTGTTTGGTACATGTATTGGGCTGTGTTGCAGAGTACATAGGATTTTGGGTAACTTTCACGTGTAAATTATATTAGTGGGGTTAGGTTAAGGGATTCAAATTGTTCTGGGTTTTGTGTGATTTGTATTCCCAGGTAACAGAAGTTGTCTACTACTGGAATAAGTGTTGTGATTGCTCTGGGTATCTGGAGATTTGGGTTTTTTATCCCAGTTTATATATAGGCCTGATAAGGTTCCATATTGAGTAATTATATCATAGGCCACTTGGATTGACTGCTGTGAGTTGTGCAGGTATAATATCATGTCATCTGCGTACAGACTTATCAGTGAATTATGGGCTCCCAGCTGTAGGCCAGTGATATTATGGCTAATGGTTCTATTGCCAGTACAAACAGGTAGGGTGAAATGGGGCAGCCCTGTCTTGTTCCTCTAACTAGAGGGAATGGGGAGGAGTATGTGCCATTGACACGTATGGCTGCTGTCGGATGTGTGTATAAAAGGCGTATCCACTTTTGGAATATGGGACCAAATCCAAAGTGTTTTAGGCAGAGCCATAGAAAGGGCCATTCGATAGAATCAAATGCTTTCCTTGCGTCTAGTGATAGCATGGCTCGGGATTCTGTATTATCATGATTAAGCTGCGTGTGTATTAGGGTTTTGTGAATGTTGATAGATGTGGATTTCCCTGGCATGAATCCAGTTTGATCCGGGTGTATAATATTAGTCATGACTTTTTGCAATCTGTTAGCGTGGACGTTAATGAGGGATATTTGCCTATAGGACCCACAGTCTAAAGGATCTTTGTCCGGTTTGGGTATTAGGGTCACGTGTGCTTCCTACATGGTTGCAGATAGGGCATTTTGGTGGAATGCATCGCTTAAGGTGTTCAGTAGAAGGGGAAGTATTTGTTCTGTGTATCTCTGGTATATTTCTTTGGGGAGTCCATCTGGGCCCGGGGGTTTTGTTTGCTGACATTTCTCCCAAAGCTTTTTGTAGTTCTTCCTTTGTTATCCCTGTTTCCAAAGATGCCGCATCATTACGGGACAGCCTGGGAAGAGAGATATTGTTAAAAAAAGAGAGGGGTTAGCTTTATGTTTAAATAATTATTATTAAGAAATGCTATAAATTCTTTAAGTGTGCATTCTGGGTCTTTTCATAAAAGGAATATGTCATCTATGTATCTTAGCCAGAGGCCCACCAAGGGGGTCCAATGTGTGGTGAGATCAGAAAACACGACCTCTTGTTCCCACCATCCTAAAAACAGGTTAGCGTTGGATGGAGCACATTTCACCCCCATGATGATCCATCTGGTCTGTAGATACATCTTACCATCAAAGGGGAAGTATTTGTGAGTTAACACAAACTTAAGTGTTTGTACCAGTTCATTATGGAATAGTGGGTACTTCAGCTCTGATGCCCCTCTAGAGCAGCCACAGGCCTACTATGTTTCAAAATTATGTTGTCATAAGTTAATAAAGCTGTGGTCCATTTTTACCTCCAGCATTGGTTTTGGTCTCATTTAACAGTTTGGCATTTATATAGCAGTGTCAGGTTGATCCAGACTCGTTAGTCTGGTGTGTATTAGCAGCCAAGATAAACAAGAGAAAATCCAGTGGAAAAAATACTATTCTTAAATGTATTATTTACTTACACATACCTTTACATGTGGTCTTTATTTTTAAAGAATCTATAGATTTCATATCTTTTGGTACGATTTTGGTAAACCCATTCCAATAACTGATGGTCTCTTTCTTTATAGTTGTATCATTTAGAAATAAAGATGTGGCTGATGGGGAGGTTCTATTAGAAACAGGAGCTTGGAAAGAAAAATATAAGCAGCACACACACATCACAACTGTATTTGTAAGGTCAAAAATATATATTATTATTACACTACACAATAGTATAATTAATCAGGGACTCACACAAACGTATCATTAGACTTTCATTCTTCTTTATTTGCAAGCAAAATATAAGAAACCAGAAAGTGTAATATGAAGGGTAGCCACCTCCTGGGCTAAAAAAATACCAACGGGGTAGGCATTCAGTGGGTGAGTCTTGGTGCAGGGCTTAATCCCCCTTTTAATGTATAGAAGCCCAGAGAGCAATTTTGACCAATGCCAGGGTGTATTCACTTGGTGATAACCCTAATAATATATAAAGTATGCTATTGTGTTATCAATTTTTTGTTTTGGGGCAATCAAAAGTTTTTAAACATTACTCCTAATCCTGTATTTGGGGAGGGCGTATTTCCTGTAATCCCTCCCATTTTTATTTTTTTATTACAGTACCATGCTGATATAACTGTACTGTTTTATTGCTAAGGTTTTCTATTTTAAACATGGTGGTAAAAAAAAAAAAAAGTGCTTCTGATCTTTGTATTTACAGAAAGCACCTTTGTGCCTTTTTCCCTTTGAATGTAGCAATTCATCCTGGCTTTTACCAGCAAATATGAACATGTCTCGAAACAACTGAGATCTCCTTCGATGTGTCAACATGGGAAATCAAACCTTATCAAAGACATGACTAACTCAGAAAGCAAGAAGAAAAAAATGACCCCCTAGGATATTCCGGCTTGCACATCATTCACGTTTTCTTCAAGTTAGTTGTGTGCGCTTGTTGGGTTTGCTGCTGGAACTAATGATTTTTCCTGGTCTGTTTTTTTACTCTTTATTACCTTTTCAGTTGCAGAAATATTTATTCGGCTGATATGGTCAATATCAGTAGTGCTCCTAATGGTAGAGGATTTAGGATAGGAAACAGCAAGCAATGTTTTGTTTATAATCTTCTCTTTATTAAATGTAAGGACATAATACAAAGCCAAAAGATGTAGATATAGTGGATTTAAATTTCATTCTGATTAGGGATGTGCTGTAGTTTTGTTTCAAATCCCATTTTGGGGTGGCCTTTGACCCCTGAAATTTCAATCCCAAACTGCTGAAATTTCTACCACTGAACGGAAAATATGACAGTTGAAATTCCAAGTAAAAATTTGTCTTTGATCCGCAAACCTGCAGACGGAATAGGTTTGTACAACTCTATTTAAGACCAACTGATGGATAGTTAGGAATCATAGGTTAAATATGATTGCCATATTCCTTTACCAACTTTATACAAAGGAATGTAAAGCAGAGAAAGAAGAGTAAATGTGCTCATACATTAGGCGCTCACATTCCCGTGATGTCCAAACAGCCTGTACTGACCTTTTTTTGCAATTGACTTGCAATCCTAAAATTAATGGACCATGTTGGAAAGTAGGGATGAGCTAGAACTGGAATTCGAGTCAGATTTCATGAGTCTGTATAAACTTTTTCAGACACTTCAAACTATGAACTTTCTGACTTTTTAAAGTTGCCGACTTTTCTTTTGATAATTATCAAACATTTGAAAATGATCGAATTTTTGAATTGATAACCCTTGGCTTTAGCACTCCATAACCCTAAAATGCAGTGTTCGAATTGAATTCGCCCATAACCCACGTATGTGACGTTCTCTAACCCACAAATTCGTCCATAAACCTTGAATGTAGTGTTTGATAACTCTTGGATTCGGCAATAACCATTGAATGTGGCATTCAATTATGATTTGGTAACCCTTGAATACGGTGATAACCCTCAACTTTAGCACTCTTAAACCTCAAATGCAGCGTTCGGGAACCCTCAAATTCGACTATAACCCTCGAATGTGGCGTTTGCTAACCCGCAAATTCGGCCATAACCCTCGAATGTGGCGTTTGGTAACTCTCAGATTCAGCGATATCCCTCGAATGTTGATTTCAATTTAGGTGAACCTTGAAAATTGAATGCGGAAGCTCGAAAATAGCCCAATTGTATTTAATCAGTATTGGTGATATGTGTTCCCCAGACCATTTCCCATATCCCAGAGCCATGTACAGTAAGTTACCATTGCTATTGTAACCTTATTTATCAGAACTTTTCGAACTCTTTGGGGCAAATTTATAAACTTCGTTAAGTTTTCGCAGCCGTTTTCCTTGACATTTCCGCACAAATCTTGTTTTACCGATTTTAAAGCGGCGGTAACTGTTTCGCACTGCTAGTATCGGCTGTTTTGCTTTGCCACCTTGAAGGTGGCGAAAGCAGCCAATACTAGCCTCCCTGCGGCAGGGACGGGCAGGCAACCCGCGGTGGGTGGTCGCACCCGCCTCGGGAGGCACGCCCACCCCGCCCTCGCCCCCCGCCACCGCCGCTTCCCAGCAGCCCCTCCCAACCCCTTACCCACTCGCGCCAATCTCAGAACAGGAGGCTAGGAGGGGCTGCCGGGAAGGGGCCGCCGGGCACCCCCTCCCCAGCAGCCCCTCCAAGCCCCCTGCCCTGCCGCTGGCAGAGAGGGGAAGGGCCCGCTGGGAGGGGTGGAGGCACCTTCCAGCGGGGCCCTGAGAAGGGCCTTTTGGGGCTTAAGGGGTCCCGCAGCTCGAACCGGACCCCCCTCCCCGGCCCTTATAAGGGCCCTTGCGGCACGGACAAGTGCCTTTGGCGGGGATTGACCCCAGTGGGCGGCTTTTAAAAGAGCCCTTGGCGGCGTCTTCTTCTCCTTCCAGTCCCGGCGACACCACAACTCCCTGAGGCCCGCCGAACCCCGAGAGGTACCCCTGCGGCCGCCAGGGGTACCCCCGGCAGCGCCGGCGATCTCAACGAGGCCGATGTTGTCGGCTTCTTGATCTGACGCAACGTCTTTGGGCTGGCGATACCAACCCCACTCAGGTTGCCGATGCCAGGCAGACTCACTGCGGCTGCCAGTGAGCCCGCTGGCACCGCCAGCCTCAGCCGAGCCGATGTTGCCAGCCGCTTCTTTCTTCATCTTCAGCCACCCCTCCTGCCCTGCAGCGGCGGGGTAGGGGCTTGGAGGGGCTGCTGGGGGGGGTGCGCAGCGGGTGGTCACACACCACCCGCTGTGGCCCCTTCCGGCAGCCCTTCCTAGCCTCCTGTTCCAAGACTGCCGTGAGCGGGAAGGGTGTTAGAGGGGCTGCTGGGAAGCGGGGGGTCGAGGGCGGCATGGGCATATGCCCCCCCCCTTAGCGCCGGGAAGGGATTTTAAGTCCCTTCGCGGCGATATTGTACTTAGCGCATTGCGCTATGTGCATATCGGCCGCGAAGGGACTTAAAATTACCACAGGACATATTGCGGCAATAGCGCTCGCTGTTATAAATACGGGGATAGCGCTATTTTCACGGCCGCGATGTGCGGCGGTAATTTTTGCGCGGTATTAACTTTTTTTTATAAATATGCCCTTTTGTCTTGATAGTCCGTTTTCAAACTACCGAACTTTTACTGAAGTTTGAAAGTTCAAAAATAAACCAAATTTTAGGAAGTTCGCCCATCTCTTTTGGAAAGCTGCTAGAACATTAAAGGTGAGAAACGGCAGTGGACAAACACATTTTAAAAACATTTTTAAATTACATAGATTTGAGGATCGAAGTAGCAGTACTTATAAAGCGCTCCAAAAAGGCTTTTCTGTAAGTTAAGACCTAGCATTTGGCAATACAATGACTCCATCCCTTGGTTTGAAGGATAACATACCATATTTGTATGTGTCGGACATAAACAACAAATACAATTCAAGATCTACACAAAGTTAAAGGTGAAATGCTATTTTCATAAAATACTAGGAAAAATAATTGCTGGTTATGAAAAAAGCTAATAGATCAATCATACTGTTTTTCAGCCATAAACCTATGAAATAATAATTATCAGCACTCATATCAACATTGGCCATGCAAAATCAAATGGAGGAACACCACCTTTTCATTTCACCCCATGGATGGAATTACAATATAATATATTTTTTAATCCAGTAGAAATTTTTTGAGGGCTTTATTCAAAAAGAAATTCTTGTTGTATCACTATATCTCCAAAGTCTACTAAAGCCATTGAAAAAAGAACAGTATGATCCAACAAGTCTTATTTGTACAGTTCTATAAAATAAAGCTTGTGCTTTAGAAAACTTTGGAACAGCGTGTTGCCATCTGAGTTCACAATAGTCCAAAGAGCGTGTTTGTGTTCTTCAGCATGAATAATATTATACAGAAAGTAAATCTAGTTATGTAAAACATAACATTTACTCAAAATCAAACCATATGTTTTTACACACATTATGATAAACGGAAGATCTTTTCCCTCTTTTTTCCAATTTCTATTTATTTATTTGTTAGAATGTAGTGAAGCATGGAAAATATATATATAATATGCAACAGGACTTATACAATAAAAGAAAAAGCTACAGGTTTGTACTTCAAAAAATGTAAACAAGCTTATACGGACAATATACGGAGAGATTTTAATTGCATCTCATGATTGAAACTGATGGTATTGGTCAATTTGTTCTCCATTTTATATGACAAATAAAAAGCTGACTAAGGGCAGGCCCACACTGCGCCGCAAATGGGATTGCATGTGCGACCGCTGTGTTTGCGCCTGAATTTCTTTTTTGATATACAAATCGCAGCGTTTGCACTTTAAAATGGTGATCGCATGCGATTGTGCTTTAAAATGGTGACCGCATGCGATTGCGTATCACAAACGGAAACGCAATCGCAAACACATGCATTGCGGATAGTAGTGTTTGAAAAAAATTGCATGCGCAATCGCAAGCGCGATCTCAATAAAAACATGATAGTGTGGCCTAGCCCTAAGCTAAGAAATGAAGGTATTTTAGACTAATATTCCAACAAACACAGCATGATTTTACAGAAAGTGCTGTCATGGAAAGAGATATCCAAATACCTGATGGTCCTTTAGAATTAAGTCAACGGATGGTGAATTTGGAAAGAAATATCTGTACAGGTAAGAAAGAACTTAATGTGGATCGCTCCAGCGTTGGCTTCTCACTGACAGTCCCCTACGCATCCATGCCTTTTGCAAAGGACTCAATGCAAAGACTCCTGCAGTTTTACTGAAGAACGTTAGGTAAGACATAGCCATGTTGCAAAAATCGCGGACGCGAGACGCGAAAAACACGCTAGTGTGGCCTAGCCCTAAAAGCGTTGCAAAAGCAATGTTAAATCACTTGCAGATGTCTCAATTCTTAAAGGACAAGTTCAGTGCAATACATATAATTTAAGAAAAAAGAGCAGTATTTTTCCATCCTAATGACCTTAACCTGCCCATTCAGCATCTTGTCTGTGTATAAATAAATGCATCGGAAATACTGAAAGTTTGCGGACCCCTAATAGAGACCGCTTGCCCTTTACCCAGAGCCTGGGTAGATTCAGTTGCTCAGTAGAGATCTGAGCATGTTTGACCCATCAACAGCCCATCAGTAGAACTTAGGAAAATTCCACATTAGTGTGCATTCTGGGAAGAAAAAGGCCCATTACAGAACCTGAAATTTCAGCTCATTAATGTCAACAGCACGGAATAGCAAAGCGTATATATGTAACTGATCTTTCAAAATGGAAGAGAATAGGGAGATTACTAAGTATGCATAAATAAAAACTAAGAATTTTGGTAATATCTGTTGTATTCAGTTGAATCAATTGGACTTAAAATTAGTTCTTGAAGACGTTTCCCTAGTCGTCAGACTGGATTTCTCAATTCAGAATGACTGTTACAATAATTACCCTGGAAAATCCCAATTGCATAACAGCCAGGTGTTGGGGACCTTCTGATGCAAGTTGTGATTGCATTGTGGCATATGGCAGATAAGGTATCTAAATAGTATTGTTAATGGCAGACAGTTGGGGTTGAACCCCCCCACCTCTATACAGGCTTCAACCATCATGTCTTAAACCGTCCTGTTCCTTTGCCAAGATGTTGACATTACACTTTTCAAAGGTATGTCCTTTTTCCTTAAAATGCAGATACATGGCTGAGTCCTGACCAAAGGAATTGTCTCTTCTGTGGTGGGCCATACATGGTGCAGCTGCTGTTTGGTCCCCCAACATAAAAATGGAGCACTTTCAACTGCACTCCATTTTTGTTATCACTCTTCTTATATTTGGTATGGGTCTTTCGGATGCACCAATTGCTTCCTCAGTGTGTTGTTTGGTTTAAAGCAGATGGGGATACAGTGTTTTTTTGAAAATTCTTATTAATTTTTGAAGACCCCTGCTACAATATGAGATGACCATATTCTTCTCCTGTCTCCTTTCCCCCTTTACTGGTTGGTATTCAGTTTTGTTTCCTTTCCTTTGACATAGGATTGTGTTCTGTGGAGGCTGTATTTCCTTCTGGTGGATTTTGGGTGATGGGTAAACGGTATCCAATTTTGAAAGAATGTATGCAAGATCGCACACCAAAAATATATAGTCTACTCTTTATTGAACCTTTACACACACAACCTTTCGGAGGGTTCCCCCCTTCATCAGGTATACACAAGTGATCCTCCCTTCTTTAAATACCCATCATGCTCAGTGATCCTCCCAGGGAGGAGTGGCCAAAGTCCAATCCATATGGTTATAAATTGCTACATATTGAAAGTGAAAGTCCAGTATTGAACAATATTTTTACACGATAAAACAATGGATAATGTAAGAGACAATTAAAGGGCATGTCCACCCCCAAAATTATAATCCCCCCCAACTAATGCGCCACCCCATCATGTAGTGTAGGTAATCCTTACCTCACATCCCAGTCCATATGGTTCTCTGTAGTCCCCCCCCAAAGTCCCAAAAACTGCCCACCAGGAGGATAGCAGAGCCCTATAGGACTCTGCCTCCTACCTGGCCTCGGGAGAAGTTTGGCATACGTACTGCTCTCCCTCCCTCTCCCTCCCTCTCAAGATTCCCTCCCCTAGCGTTAAACCCTTAATTATAAGATTCCCCCTGTCCCCCCAGCCCCAACCGCTATATTTATATTGTTAGAAAGCTCCCAAACCTACTTACCTTCCCGCTTTCCCCTGCCAAAATGCACTCCCGGCAGCGCGTCCGTGATTGGCTGCCGCTAGCCAATCTCAGACGCGACTGTCGGTCCCGCCCCTCTGCTTGCATTTTCTCGCAAGCAGAGGGCCGGAGCGCGGCGGAGGAAAGAGGGAAGGAGAAGTAGAGTTGGGGCACTTTCTAAAAATATAAATATAGCGGTTGAGGCGGGGGGACAGGGGGAATCTTATATTAAAAAAACATTTTTAGGGTGGACATACCCTTTAAAGGATAAGGGACTGTAAAATCAAGTTATGTTCATTTGGAAGGTGCAGCTTTAAAATACTGTTGCCATGTTTTTTTACCTATGCCCCTCCTACCTTTGTGCAGTGAAAGTTTCTGACATCTTGTTACTGGTTTGCTGAATGTTAAGCTCCACCCCTCTGAGATTTCCTCTGCTTTCTCCTGCTTGAGCCTCAAATGGTAATGCCTGTGAGTTCCGTGGAAGGGCTGGGCACTTTTATTATATTAGTAGACTAGAGAAAAGTCAATGGTGCCTCAAAATCACCATCTGTTCATGTAGGAGGCATTATTAATTGTTGAACTAATTGAGGTAACCATGGACATTTGTGTTTCATATTAAGGAAAAGATCCCTCATTGATGTGAACATATCTGAGTATATTCCTTGTGGTGCACACCTCTGTTAATCTCCAGAAAGGTTGAATATTGTAAAATGCAGACAAGGGTTTTCCATAATTTGGTTCACCTTAGTTACTATTTCCTTCATCTCTGTTCTAGTTTATTACTGGGTATGTCCTGACATTGGTCATGATGATAAGGCTAGAAGCATGGCATAAAATCCATAGTGAAGAAGTTAAGTGTAACTTGTAGCTACATTCATCTATTACTAATGCCCATTCTGCTTTACTGAGTGTGGAATAGGAAGTTACATTAGCTGATTTAGACTATATTCAAAATCCCAAAAATTAGAAAAGCATTAGCACTCCAGCTAAGGCAGGTCTAAAGCCTCATATTTCACTAAATACTTAAATATAAGTATTTTATAATTTAAGGCATTTTATTTTAGTGTCATGAAACAATGTATATAGGTATAGTTACAAAAGCGTCTTTCCTGTAAAGTATAAATAGTCAGATGGAGGAATTCTTGGTGCTGTCAATTAGCCTTATGAGACTATGGTGCGATCAATATAGATAATGAAAGCTCCGACTGAGCTTAGCTTAGTTCTCATGATGCAAAAATCCTGTGAAGATTTAGAAACAGCTTTGCATGGATCTCTGACAGTTCACTAAGCAGGCTTAGGCCCCATAATCAATGGCATAAAGTTTGGCTACATAGTAGTGCAATATTTGCTTTTTCCGAATATTTTCGAAATGGTGCAGGCCACGCAGACTCACCCAAGCTAACAGGATAATACATCGGATAGTGTGGGTATTACACTGATTGGGGTTTATGCCCAATATTGCATACCCCCCTATTTTAATAAACACTAACCTCACATGCAGATTGTTTGGACGTAAAATATCATGTTGCATGAATTTATGTAAGATTAAGAGATTGCTACAGATTATAACTCATTCTCATTTTCATCTGTACAATTTAATACTCTATACATATCTTGCTGATAATAACACAGGTGTATACTTAGGGAGAATTATAATGAATTAATCACATTTGCAAGGTCATAATGGTGCTGTCAATAAAGCCTTATTAGCTACATTGGAAATCTGTATTCTATGTTCTATTACTGTTTCATCACATCTAATGTACAGTCACACCTAGTTACCTGTCAAGTTTGAAAGACAACCTTCCCTTTTCCTATGTTTGTATTTATACATTGTTCCCTATTACTCTTTATTTCACTTGTAGACCTGTATGACTCTAACATTTTCTTATGGTTACTTTCAATCTATAATGACTCCAGAGACTTCAGTGGTTAAGAGCACACTTCATTCGATGCTTACACGGGATTACCACCCTAAGTGTCTTAAACTACCAATTGTACCTAACGGCTGGTCCGAGTTAATAAGAAGACAACACAATATATAAAAACCTGACGTACATTATAATAGTTATGCAGATAGCGTCTGCACACCAATGTATCGACATCACTGCTGGATCTGCCCGAGAGATATTTGTAGCTGCACAGTTTTTATCAATTTAGTGAGGGATAACCTGTTAGGGGAAAACAACAGGCAAAAGGGAAGCAAGAAGAATTTACGTGAAAGACCAGCTAAAGATGGAGAAGGACATGGAACACTTAAAACATCATCATTTTATTCTTATTTTAGGTGCTTTTTCAACCGAGTATGTATTATAGCAAAACACAATTACAGCATTGTTTCATTGTTATAGTTATTATAGGTTCTACTATTAAATGCAATGGTATGTATAAACATATTCGGATAGCATCTCCCATATCATTAAGTGGACATTTTTCTGTGTCACCTACTACTGTCTGCAACCACATGCTCCCACCCTCAGTGTTATTATATAGGGTTTATTGTATAAAAAACAGCTCAGCTGTACCTTAACCTAAGATTTTTCTCAAGTCTGATGCAAGTCTGGTTTTTTAAATACTCAGGCAGTAAACAGTGTGTGATTACAGGATTTTGTTATGTAGATCACGCATAGATTGTTTGGACATCTGGCTCACAAAGCACACACACATACCAAGTATTTCTCTGGGAAAATGGTTTGTGAGTGCACCAGATGTCTTAATAAAGTGAACTTCGGCAGTACGTAGTGAGGAAGAGTTGGGGGAAATTGACCATTACAGAATGTTTTGTATTCATTGCTTACTGCTCTGGTGACCACTTGGTATATGGGCATCAGATATACTTTGTAACTCCTTGGGATTAGCAAGTAAAATATGTTTTATCTTGTCATATCGACGGATTTTCAGGTATTACATCCCAGTCTGTGGAATTCAGAAAATGCTAAAAATATAAATTGCTTGTACTGGATACAGAAGGTCTTCTAGGATAACATTGGCGTGTCTCTTCTGATTGGAGGCTTGATTTTTTTGTGTTTGAACAGGCCAGTCTGATGTCTCTAAGAAACTGAAAAACACTAGGATAAAACCGAAGCATATGTACAGTTGTACTTTATATTGATTGAAATTTAAGGGCATTAAAGGTTAATGTATTTAACTATTTGCAATATCACTTTTTATTTACCAGTATCACATGGAATTTCCATAGCTCCAATAAACTGTGGGTGATTACTAGTGGGTTTAATGTGGGCACCTGAGCTTTGATGGTGCGAACTTTACTATATATTGTTAACGATGATGATGGGATCATCATTTCTTTTCTTTATAGATTAACCTTTTAGTGAAACTGTGAAAGTCTAAAAGTTCAGGGGATTCCCCATGTAATAAAGAACCTATACAGATATAGACTAACATTTACTGAGCCTTATCATTCATTTTTGTGACATGAACATTGGTGAATTAAACCAATGTGGGGCCCTGTGTGTTATTTATAAGATCATCTTGCCCCACCCACAAACCACTTCCCAATTACCTTGCACCACCCAAGTCCTTTGAATCCTCACCTTTTACTGGTGACATAAAATAACAGACAGAGACTGGTGAAATAATTAGCGAGAGACTGATTCCAGCTGTAAGTTGTAAGGTTTTTTGTTCATGAGACAGGTGGAAGTTGGGAACAACGAGGAATGACGTTAAGGCAGGGACAGGCAGAGTAAAGAGCAAGTAGTCCAACAAAGTCCAGCAAAGTAAATAATAAAACAGATTCAGGCACAAAAGTCTAATGGCAAGAGCAGGCATGGAAACCTAAACACAGATAAGGATGAAGTAGAAGACTTAGGCTGGATACAGGAACCAACTAAAAGCAAAAGGGTGTGGAACTGATTCAAGAAAAACAAGAAACTTAGCACAGCAATATCAAGTGATGCTATATTTGGGAGAAAAGTAATAGAAAAAAAAAAGAGAAGCAAGAAATGGCTAATCTAAAACTCTAACACTTTTATTGATAATTTAAAAATAGTATCAAAAGAGTAGCAGATCATTAAGTTCAGCAAATGAGTGTACAGCTGATCTCAGTCCATAAGTAAACCATGGTGGTTATTCATTAAAAGTTCTTATCATTTAAAATGGTGCTAATTTTGCCCCAACCAATCAGATGTTAGCTTTCAAATGTTACATAAGTTCTGATTAGCACCATTTTAAACGATAAGAACTTTATTGAATCGCCTCCTGAGATGTTGTTACACATATATTTACTCATGTATAACAAACCTAATAGTAAACCCAATAGTAAAAATAGTAATACCATCCTGATACATTAAATTTACAGACATGTCATGATAATGTTGGAACAACATGTATAATACACCTAGATGCGGCATGGACATGCGATTCAAAGACAATCAATTAATATTATTTTTCATCTTATATATTTTATTCATGTACAGATCTAGTAGCAGCGTTGCTGGTCTAAGACAGCAAATAGGAAGAGTGTGGCCACTGTGTCTTAATATGCCCAGGTTTAAGTAGGAGAATGGGTTAAAAGTAAGTTAGTATGTACTGAGGCAGTAGTGGTGATTATAGTATATGGATTTTTGTTTTTAAGGGATATAAATGGGAGGCAAGTCTAAAAAAATGCCAGCTATGTAAAAGCAGCTATAAACCATACCATTACATGTGTTCATTTTGGCCCTTTAGTGAAGCTATTATTGAGGTATGTGGTACCTTAAATCTTGATAAACCCATGTAATATGAAGTTTTTTTTTTTAGAAAGCTTAAATTGAACAGATCTGAGAGGAAATGCCCGACCAGAACCTGGCTCTGCTTTGGGGCACATTTACAAAAAATATAAACATGGCAATCATATTAAATAGATCAGTCTATGAAAGAAAAGTTCTAAAATCAGTCAAAACAAATCTAAACTGAATATATTCCAGAGCTTAATGTTGTGGTTCCAAATGTTATTTATTTTTTCCCAGTAATTATAAATTCAGTGTGATTTTAGGTTGTTCGTTTTTCCTGTTTTACAATTATATTGCTACCGGAGATTATAATAAAATATTTTATTGCATTTTGAGATGACAAATCCTCTGTTACAACAAAGGTTCACGCTTCTTAAATCTGTTGCCATAAAATTATTTTTTTAAAGTCTACAGGAAGGGAATTTTCTGCTGCTCAATCATAGCTGGTATGAAGCTACAGTCAGGGCATTAGGGGTCTATCAAAAAGAGTGCAAAAATGTTCCCGTTTTCTAAACTGCTGCAGCCAGTCAGATGTTGTCAAATGTTTTCTTACTGTAATTGCCCAGTAAAAACGTAAACATATGGTTTAAGGCGAATTAACAGGTCAGCAAAAAGAATCAGGGATAGAAAAAAAGACTCGAGATGAACAGAATTGCAGAGTTCAGAGCAAAAATCAGTCAGTTCTGAGACAGAACTGGGTTTGACTACCAAAGACTGGATTACACTCTGTTTATGGGACACGTGATGACCTCTTACTTGTCATGTTTTTAGCGTGCAGTATTTTCAGGTCTTTGCACTGCAATCTCCACAACATAATCACCATCGAGGTCAGCATCAATCTATGTTCTAAAATAATAATTTAATTGTTGAAGTGCCACCTGTGGAGTAGGCTACCTGGCCATGGTCCTGCCCTTAGGAAATCATTAATAATTCCAAGGCAGATACCATACAAAGGCAAAAGCTTCAAGCAGAATATAAAACTATGTTAAGGAACTTTGGAAAAACAAATAAATTATAGAACTATATATTGATTTCTTAATATTTATGTTACACAAATAAAACAGAAAAAGTGAAGAAAATGGTGTCTCTTGAAGTGAAGCCGGTAAACAAAGACTAGAGAGACTGGTGTTACTCTTTATTTTTACAGCAGCAAGAAGGGTCATGGGGAACCGCTAACTGCATTTTTCATGAACGATTGTCTCATTTGTCACTCAGTGATGTGGCTGCTCTCAGTAAGGGAATTTGATTGCATTTTCTGTGACTTTCACAAAGCAGCTAAATACCCTGGTCTAAAGTAGGAGTTTCCATGTGTCCTCCAGTTATTGTCTATTAGGCAGACAAGTCAGACAGACTAAACCTGGAACCTGAATCTTTCTGACTCGGATAAGAATCAGAGCTGATAATATGAAACTCAGTCATATGGCTCAGACAGTAGAAAATACAATACAATGTGCAGAATACCTTGGTGGCAAAATAAGAGACACAAATCAAAGAGCATCAGTTCAGATTAGATTGACAAGCAACATAACTGGATTGCGGTATGAGACTAGTTCTGCCATAGTAATAATCTAAAAGTCAGTTGGTGCCCTTTCCTGCATGTTGGGTGAAAACATACTTCTACATTTTAGAACCCAGTAGACCCAAGAATTAATAGATCAATGTAAAATAACCATATTAAAAACACATGCATCAAGAATCAAAACCAGCACAATTTAAATGCAATCAGTATCCAATTAAAACAGCCAATCTAACAGTGGCATAGGGATAAACTGTGAGCTTTGAGCATCCCTAGTAAAAATGTCTTTCAATAGGTTTGCAATTGATCCCTGACCCTGAACTGCATTGAACTTTCTACCTGTCAGGGTGGTACTTTTGTCAAGTTCTGTGTTGAAAAAACAAGGCAAGACAGTTGCCAGATCAGGAAAAGGTTTTGAGGGTCAGGAATCAAAAGAATGGATTTACTCTGTTTTCCTTTTCTGCACCCAAGGTATGAACCTTTATCTGCAGGATTGTTCCTGTTTGATTAAATGCTTAGAATTACAGAAACACTAATCAAGGTGACAGAAGGAAGTCGTGTATTTGTATTTAAAAAAAATAAACCCAGTGTGTTTGTGAATGCAAATTTTATATGTAGCCATTGCTACCTGTCAGTACACACTAATTCTATTTGGAAAGGTAGTGTAGTTATGGAAGTAGCAAGTTTGTTACTGGACCCAGGTTACCTAGAATACACGTGTCATGGGGGGTGGGGTGAGACGTTAAGGTTTTATTTAATCTTTTGGATTGGGGAAAGGGCTACAAATAATATTCTGTTACTCACTCCTCCTTATAAACTTCTGTGGGCCTCATCTATTCCACTCCATCAATGTATAATAAAAAAAAATCAAGGTTTGTAGACGAGCCACAAATAGTGCAATCTGCAAAACTTTTATTGTGTGTTCAGCAACATGTTTCGGAGCTGTGTGCTCCTTTGTCAAGCTTGATAATGGAGCACACAGCTCCCAGACATGTTGCTAAACACACAATAAAAGTTTGCAGATTGCACTGTTTGTGGCTCATCTACAAACCTTAATTTTTTTGATTGGGGAAAGCGCCCCATCCAACATTTTGCTATGGAGCCCAGTGATTTCTAGCTACGCCTGCCTGCTGAGTCCATTTTTAAAGATATCCTCTAATTATTCAATAATTTATTAATCTTATGTAGACCTATCACTGTAAATTAAAGCATATCTTAGTTATAGTACAAGGTCAAATGCTCAAACATCAACAGCTTTCATGTCACCAAGGTCTATGGGCAGCTGTAGTTCATTTACAAGCTCACTACACCGCTCACATGTTATCGTTCAGGTATAATTTTCTTACCAGTTACCAGACATTTTTGAGCTGTCACCGTTGGCAAGATGTACATATGGCGTTTTCTCAAAATGGCGTTTTTTTTTAAACATAAACATCTAGATCTGCTCAGAAATTGCTACAAAACTGTTCTTTTGAAAGTAGCCCTAAACTACATCTGACATTTATATTGCTTAAATATATTACCAACACACTCTGTAAAAAAGTCAAATTAATTATGCATGCATGTTCCCATGAACACGCATGTAATAAATCAAAACCACACATTTTCTGCCCCGTCAAACATACCCCTAATCTGTGCACTCACATACCCTACACACAGTTAAATCCAGCCACCTCCACAGCACTCCTTCTGCCCCACACCCAGCAATCGAGGCGATACAGTAGTAGGCTTGCTAAAGCACCTTTAGGAATTCATAGTCTTGCAGCTGAAGAAGATAAATTATTTAACACATTTACCTTCTCACTGCCCCTGTAACAATATATTCCCGATCTTTAATTCCCCAAAGCTCTCATCTACTGATATATTAGATATGACACAGATATATTAAATACAAATCTCTATACTGTACACAGAAAAGGTTCTTCTTACAGAATGATCTGTACTTGCATGTTTCACTGAATTGAAGTTAAATTGAGAGAATGGAAACTATTTCAAAATTAAAATATATCTCCATGTTAAAGTTTAACTTCTTCTGTTTGAGAATCGTGCCAGCAAACTGGCATAAGAAATCAAAAGTTGCTCGGTAAGCAGCATTCCAGTTTTAAACCTAATTTAGCTGATTTAAACAATTAAATCAGTTTGTCTTAACAGTGTAAGTATTGTTGTAAAATATTTGCTAAGATAAGTGGTTTTTTGCATATGGTAAAATGTAGCAGCTGGTTTCTAATCTGTCATTTTAACAGAAAGCTAGGACGGTAATCGTATTATGGGAACGTGTGGCCCCTCTGTGAATTCCTTTATAAACCATTTTTTTCTGCTTTGCCTTTTAAACCATATTGCACTGGCTAAAAGCAATTCAAAGGGGAGATTGTTTATTTTTTTGTTAAGACAAACTGATTTAATTGTTTAAATCAGCTAAATTAGGTTTAAACTGGAATGCTGCTTACCGAGCAACTTTTGATTTCTTATGCCAGGTTTGCTGGCACGATTCTCAAACAGAAGAAGTTAAAACTTTAACATGGAGATATATTTTAATTTTGAAATAGTTTCCATTCTCTCAATTTAACTTCAAGTCAGTGAAACATGCAAGTACAGATCATTCTGTAAGAAGAACCTTTTCTGTGTACAGTATAGAGATTTGTATTTAATAATATCTGTGTCATATCTAATATATCAGTAGATGAGAGCTTTGGGGAATTAAAGATCGGGAATATATTGTTACAGGGGGCAGTGAGAAGGTAAATGTGTTAAATAATTTATCTTCTTCAGCTGCAAGACTATGAATTCCTAAAGGTGCTTTAGCAAGCCTACTACTGTATCTGCCTCGATTGCTGGGGTGTGGGGCAGAAGGAGTGCTGTGGAGGTGGCTGGATTTAACTGTGTGTAGGGTATGTGAGTGCACAGATTAGGGGTATGTTTGACGGGGCAGAAAATGTGTGGTTTTGATTTATTACATGCGTGTTCATGGGAACATGCATGCATAATTAATTTGACTTTTTTACAGGAGTGTGTTGGTAATATATTTAAAGCAATATAAATGTCAGATGTAGTTTAGGGCTACTTTCAAAAGAACAGTTTTGTAGCAATTTCTGAGCAGATCTAGATGTTTTATGTTTAAAAAAAAACGCCATTTTGAAAACGCCATATGTACATCTTGCCAACGGTGACAGCTCAAAAATGTCTGTAACTGGTAAGAAAATTATACCTGAACGATAACATGTGAGCGGTGTAGTGAGCTTGTAAATGAACTACAGCTGCCCATAGACTTGGTGACATGAAAGGCTGTTGATGTTGAGCATTTGACCTTGTACTATAACTAAGATATGCTTTAATTTACAGTGATAGGTCTACATAAGATTAATAAATTATTGAATATTAGAGGATATCTTTAAAAATGGACTCAGCAGGCAGGCGTAGCTAGAAATCACTGGGCTCCATAGCAAAATGTTGGATGGGGCGCTTTCCCCAATCAAAAAAATTAAGGTTTAGATGAGCCACAAACAGTGCAATCTGCAAAACTTTTATTGTGTGTTTAGCAACATGTCTGGGAGCTGTGTGCTCCATTATCAAGCTTGACAAAGGAGCACACAGCTCCGAAACATGTTGCTGAACACACAATAAAAGTTTTGCAGATTGCACTATTTGTGGCTCGTCTACAAACCTTGATTTTTTTTTATTATACTTGATGGAGTGGAATAGATGAGGCCCACAGAAGTTTGATAAGGAGGAGTGAGTAACAGAATATTATTTGTAGCCCTTTCCCCAATCCAAAAGATTAAATAAAAACCTTAACGTCTCACCCCACCCCCCATGACACGTGTATTCTAGGTAACCTGGGTCCAGTAACAAACTTGCTACTTCCATAACTACCTACCTTTCCAAATAGAATTAGTGTGTACTGACAGGTAGCAATGGCTACATATAAAAATTTGCATTCACAAACACACATGGGTTTATTTTATTTTAAATACAAATACACGACTTCCCTTCTGTCACCTTGATTAGTGTTTCTGTAATTCTAAGCATTTAATCAAACAGGAACAATCCTGCAGATAAAGGTTCATACCTTGGGTGCAGAAAAGGAAAACAGAGTAAATCCATTCTTTTGATTCCTGACCCTCAAAACCTTTTCCTGATCTGGCAACTGTCTTGCCTTGTTTTTTCAACACAGAACTTGACAAAAGTACCACCCTGACAGGTAGAAAGTTCAATGCAGTTCAGGGTCAGGGATCAATTGCAAACCTATTGAAAGACATTTTTACTAGGGATGCTCAAAGCTCACAGTTATCCCTATGCCACTGTTAGATTGGCTGTTTTAATTGGATACTGATTGCATTTAAATTGTGCTGGTTTTGACTTCTTGATGCATGTGTTTTTAATATGTGTTATTTTACATTGATCTATTAATTCTTGGGTCTACTGGGTTCTAAAATGTAGAAGTATGTTTCACCCAAGCATGCAGGAAAGGGCACCAACTGACTTTTAGATTATTACTATGGCAGAACTAGTCTCATACCCAGCAATCCAGTTATGTTGCTTGTCAATCTAATCTGAACTGATGCTCTTTGATTTGTGTCTCTTATTTTGCCACCAAGGTATTCTGCACATTGTATTGTATTTTCTACTGTCTGAGCCATATGACTGAGTTTCATATTATCAGCTCTGATTCTTATCCGAGTCAGAAAGATTCAGGTTCCAGGTTTAGTCTGTCTGACTTGTCTGCCTAATAGACAATAACTGGAGGACACATGGAAACTCCTACTTTAGACCAGGGTATTTAGCTGCTTTGTGAAAGTCACAGAAAATGCAATCAAATTCCCTTACTGAGAGCAGCCACATCACTGAGTGACAAATGAGACAATCGTTCATGAAAAATGCAGTTAGCGGTTCCCCAGTGACACTTCTTGCTGCTGTAAAAATAAAGAGTAACACCAGTCTCTCTAGTCTTTGTTTACCGGCTTCACTTCAAGAGACACCATTTTCTTCACTTTTTCTGTTTTATTTGTGTAACATAAATATTAAGAAATCAATATATAGTTCTATAATTTATTTGTTTTTCCAAAGTTCCTTAACATAGTTTTATATTCTGCTTGAAGCTTTTGCCTTTGTATGGTATCTGCCTTGGAATTATTAATGATTTCCTAAGGGCAGGACCATGGCCAGGTAGCCTACTCCACAGGTGGCACTTACAACATTAAATTATTATTTTAGAACATAGATTGATGCTGACCTCGATGGTGATTATGTTGTGGAGATTGCAGTGCAAAGACCTGAAAATACTGCAGCGCTAAAAACATGACAAGTAAGAGGTCATCACTGTCCCATAAACAGAGTGTAATCCAGTCTTTGGTAGTCAAACCCAGTTCTGTCTCAGAACTGACTGATTTTTGCTCTGAACTCTGCAATTCTGTTCATCTCGAGTCTTTTTTTCTATCCCTGATTCTTTTTGCTGACCTGTTAATTCGCCTTAACCAATAAGATGTTACGTTTTTACTGGGCAATTACAGTAAGAAAACATTTGACAACATCTGACTGGCTGCAGCAGTTTAAGAAAACGGGAACATTTTTGCACCTCTTTTTGATAGACCCCTAATGCCCTGACTGTAGCTTCATACCAGCTATGATTGAGCAGCAGAAAATTCCCTTCCTGTAGACTTTAAAAAAATAATTTTATGGCAACGAGATTTAAGAAGCGTGAACCTTTGTTGTAACAGAGGATTTGATCATCTCAAAATGCAATAAAATATTTTATTATTAATCTCCGGTAGCAATATAATTGTAAAACAGGAAAAACGAACAACCTAACAAATCACACTGAAATTTATAATTACTGGGAAAAAATAAATAACATTTGGAACCACAACATTAAGCTCTGGAATATAATTCAGTTTAGATTTGTTTTGACTGATTTTAGAACTTTTCTTTCATAGACTGATCTATTTAATATGATTGCCATGTTATATTTTTGTAAATGTGCCCCAAAGCAGAGACAGGTTCTGGTCGGGCATTTCCCTCAGATCTGTTCAATTTAAGCTTTCTAAAAAAAAAAACTTCATATTACATGGGTTTATCAAGATGTAAGGTACCACATACCTCAATAAATAGCTTCACTAAAGGGCCAAAAATGAACACATGTAATGGTATGGTTTATAGCTGCTTTTACATAGCTGGCATTTTTTTAGACTTGCCTCCCATTTATATCCCTTAAAAACAAAAATCCATATTACTATAATCACCACTACTGCCTCAGTACATACTAACTTACTTTTACCCATTCTCCTACATTAAACCTGGGCATATTAAGACACAGTGGCCACACTCTTCCTATTTGCTGTCTTAGACCAGCACGCTGCTACTAGATCTGTACATGAATAAAATATATAAGATGAAAAATAATATTAATTGATTGTCTTTGAATCGCATGTCCATGCCGCATCTAGGTGTACTATACAATGTGTTCCAACATTATCATGACATGTCTGTAAATTTAATGTATCAGGGATGGTATTACTATTTTTACTATTGGGTTTACTATTAGGTTTGTTATACATGAGGTAAATATATGTGTAACAAACATTCAGGGCGATTCAATAAAAGTTCTTATCGTTTAAAATGGTGCTAATCAGAACTTATGTAACATTTGAAAGCTAACATCTGATTGGTTGGGGCAAAATTAGCACCATTTTAAATGATAAGAACTTTTAATGAATAACCACCATGGTTTACTTATGGACTGAGATCAGCTGTACACTCATTTGCTGAACTTAATGATCTGCTACTCTTTTGATACTATTTTTAAAATTATCAATAAAAGTGTTAGAGTTTTAGATTAGCCATTTCTTGCTTCTCTTTTTTTCTATTACTTTTCTCCCAAATATAGCATCACTTTGATATTGCTGTGCTAAGTTTCTTGTTTTCTTGAATCAGTTCCACACCCTTTTGCTTTTAGTTGGTTCCTGTATCCAGCCTAAGTCTTCTACTTCATCCTTATCTTGTTTCAGGTTTCCATGCCTGCTCTTGCCATTAGACTTTTGTGCCTGAATCTGGTTTATTATTTACTTTGCTGGACTTTGTTGGACTACTTGCTCTTTACTCTGCCTGTCCCTGCCTTAACGTCATTCCTCGTTGTTCCCAACTTCCACCTGTCTCATGAACAAATAAAACCTTACAACTTACAGCTGGAATCAGTCTCTGCTAATTATTTCACCAGTCTCTGTCTGTTAGTTATGTCACCAGTAAAGGTGAGGATTCAAAGGACTTGGGTGGTGCAAGGTAATTGGGAAGTGGTTTGTGGGTGGGGCAAGATGAATCTTATAAATAACAACAGGGCCCCACATTGGTTTAATTCACCAATGTTCATGTCACAAAAAATGAATGATAAGGCTCAGGTAAATGTTAGTCTATATCTGTATAGGTTCTTTATTACATGGGGAATCCCCCTGAACTTTTTAGACTTTCACAGTTTCACTAAAAGGTTAATCTATAAAGAAAAGAAATGATGATCCCATCATCATCGTTAACAATATATAGTAAAGTTCGACCATCAAAGCTCAGGTGGCACACATTAAACCCACTAGTAATCACCCACAGTTTATTGGAGCTATGGAAATTCCATGTGATACTGGTAAATAAAAAAGTGATATTGCAAATAGTTAAATACATTAACCTTTAATGCCCTTAAATTTCAATCAATATAAAGTACAACTGTACATATGCTTCGGTTTTATCCTAGTGTTTTTCAGTTTCTTAGAGACAGTCAGACTGGCCTGTTCAAACACAAAAAAATCAAGCCTCCAATCAGAAGAGACACAGCCAATGTTATCCTAGAAGACCTTCTGTATCCAGTACAAGCAATTTATATTTTTAGCATTTTCTGAATTCCACAGACTGGGATGTAATACCTGAAAATCCGTCGATATGACAAGATAAAACATATTTTACTTGCTAATCCCAAGGAGTTACAAAGTATATCTGATGCCCATATACCAAGTGGTCACCAGAGCAGTAAGCAATGAATACAAAACATTCTGTAATGGTCAATTTCCCCAACTCTTCCTCACTACGTACTGACGAAGTTCACTTTATTAAGACATCTGGTGCACTCAGCAAACCATTTTCCCAGAGAAATACTTGGTATGTTGTGTGTGCTTTGTGAGCCAGATGTCCAAACAATCTATGCGTGATCTACATAACAAAATCCTGTAAATCACACACTGTTTACTGCCTGAGTATTTAAAAAACCAGACTTGCATCAGACTTGAGAAAAATCTTAGGTTAAGGTACAGCTGAGCTGTTTGTATACAATAAACCCATATATAATAACACTGAGGGTGGGAGCATGTGGTTGCAGACAGTAGTAGGTGACACAGAAAAAATGTCCACTTAATGATATGGGAGATGCTAATCCAGAAATATGTTATATACATACCATTGCATTTAATTAGTAGAACCTTATAATAACTATAACAATGAAACAATGCTGTAATTGTGTTTTGCTATAATACATACTCGGGTGTAAAAAGCACCTAAAATAAGAATAAAATGATGATGTTTTAAGTGTTCCATGTCCCTTCTCCGATCTTTAGCTGGTCTTTCACGTAAAGATTCTTCTTGCTTCCCTTTTGCCTGTTGTTTTCCCCTAACAGGTTATCCCTCACTAAACTTGAATAAAAACTGTGCAGCTACAAATATCTCTCGGGCAGATCCAGCAGTGGATGTCGATAGCAGTTGGTGTGCAGACTGCTATCTGCTATAACTTTATTAACATGTAACACAGTCAAGGTTTTAATATCTTTGTGTTGTGACCAAAGAAGTAATGTATTTATTAAAGGGGCCCAGTTCATACCCAGGTCATACCTTATGATTAGATATATTGAACATAAAAATAAAATAGTGAAGTAACCACAAAAGTATAAATGCAATGCAGAAGCATTAGGCAGAAGGGGAACCGTGGTATTGTCTGTCTGTTTCAGAACATTGACAAGGTAAACTGGGGTGGAGCTGTACATTTAGGATGGTGGATTGTTAGAAACAGCTTAAAATAGGAAAACATAGAAATACAGAGGAATTTCCAATGTAAAGCTAATAGAGAGGCTTTATGTATGACAGCATCCATTAAAATGACCTTGCAAATGTGGATTAATTCATTATAATTTCTCCCTAAGTATACACCTGTGTTATTGATCAGCAAGATATGTATAGAGTATTAAATTGTACAGATGAAAATGAGAATGAGTTATAATCTGTAAGCAATCTCTTTAATCTTACATAAATTCATGCAACATGATATTTTACGTCCAAACAATCTGCATGTGAGTGTTAGTGCGTTTATTAAATATATAGGGGGTGATGCAATATTGGGCATAAACCCCCAAGTCAGTGTAATACCCACACTATCCGATGTATTATCCTGTTAGCTTGGGTGAGTCTGCGTGGCCTGCACCATTTCCGAAAATATTCGGAAAAAGCAAAATATTGCACTACTATGTAGCCTAAAACTTTATGCCATTGATTATGGGGCCTAAGCCTGCTTAGTGAACTGTCAGAGATCCTGCAATGTTCTAAATCTTGCACAGGGATTTTTGCATCATGAGAACTCGAGCAGGTAAGCTGCGTCGGCTTACCATATTGCATCGCCCCCATAGTCTCATAAGGGCTAATTGACAGCACCAAGAATTACCTACACTGACTATTTTATACTTTACAGGAAAGACGCTTTTGTAACATACCTATATACATTGTTTTCATGACACTAAAATAAAATGCCTTAAATTATAAAAATACTTATATTTTAAGTATTTAGTGAAATATGAGGCTTTAGACCTCGCCTTAGCTGGAGTGCTAATGCTTTTCTAATTTTTGGGATTTTGAATGATAGTCTAAAGTCAGCTAAGTGTAACTTCCTTATTCCACACTCAGTAAAGCAGAATGGGCAGTTTAGTAATAGATGAATGTAGCTACAAGTTACACTTAACTTCTTCACTATGATTGTATGCCATGCTTCTAGCCTTAGTCATCATGGACCAATGTCAGGACATACCCAGTAATAAACTAGAACAGAGATGAAGGAAATAGTAACTAAGGTGAACCAAATATATGGAAAACCCTTGTCTGCATTTTACAATATTCAACCTTTCTGGAGATTAACAGAGGTGTGCACCACAAGGAATATACTCAGATATGTTCACATCAATGAGGGATCTTTTTCCTTAATATGAAACACAAATGTCCATGGTTACTCAATTAGTTACAACAATTAATAATGCCTCCTACATGAACAGATGGTGATTTTGAGGCACCATTGACTTTTCTCTAGTCTACTAATATAATATAAAATGTGCCCAGCCCTTCCACGGAACTCACAGGCATTACCATTTGAGGCTCAAGCAGGAGAAAGCAGAGGAAATCTCAGAGGGGTGGAGCTTAACATTCAGCAAACCAGTAACAAGATGTCAGAAACTTTCACTGCACAAAGGTAGGAGGGGCATAGGTAAAAAAAACATGGCAACAGTATTTTTAAAGCTGCACCTTCCAAATGAACATAACTTGATTTTACAGTGCACTTATCCTTTAAAGGGTATGTCCACCCTAAAAATGTTTTTTTAATATAAGATTCCCCCTGTCCCCCCAGCCTCAACCGCTATATTTATATTTTTAGAAAGTGCCCCAAACTCTACTTACCTTCCCTCTTTCCTCCGCCGCGCTGCCGGCCCTCTGCTTGCGAGAAAATGCAAGCAGAGGGGCGGGACCGACAGTCGCGTCTGAGATTGGCTGAGCGGCAGCCAATCACGGACGCGGCTGCCGGGAGTGCATTTTGGCAGGGGAAAGCGGGAAGGTAAGTAGAGTTTGGGGAGCTTTCTAACAATATAAATATAGCGGTTGGGGCTGGGGGGACAGGGGGAATCTTATAATTAAAGGGTTTAACGCTAGGGGGAGGGAATCTTGAGAGGGAGGGAGAGGGAGGGAGAGCAGTACGTATGCCAAACTTCTCCCGGAGGCCAGGTAGGAGGCAGAGTCCTATATGGACTCTGCTATCCTCCTGGTGGGCAGTTTTTGGGACTTTGGGGGGGGACTACAGGAGAACCATATGGAGCTGGGATGTGAGGTAAGGATTACACTACACTACATGATGGGGCCAGTAGTTGGGGGGATTATAATTTTGGGGGTGGACATGCCCTTTAAATTGTCTCTTACAATTATCCATTGTTTTATCGTGTAAAAAATATTGTTCAATACTGGACTTTCACTTTCAATATGTAGCAATTTATAACCATATGGATTGGACTTTGGCCACTCCTCCCCTGGGAGGATTCACTGAGCATGATGGGTATTTAAAGAGAAGGGAGGATCACTTGTGTATACCTGATGAAGGGGGGGAACCCTCCGAAAAGTTGTGTGTGTAAAGGTTCAATAAAAGAGTAGACATTATATATTTTTGGTGTGCGATCTTGCATACATTCTTTCAAAATTGGATACCGTTTACCCCATCACCCAAAATCCACCAGAAGGAAATACAAGCCTCCACAGAACACAATCCTATGTCAAAGGAAAGGAAAACAAACATGAATACCAACAGTAAAGGGGGAAAGGAAGACAGGAGAAAGAATATGGTCATCTCATATGTAGCAGGGGTCTTCAAAAATTAATAAGAATTTTCAAAAAACACTGTATCCCCATCTGCTTTAAACCAAACAACACACTGAGGAAGCAATTGGTGCATCCGAAAGACCCAATACCAAAATATAAGAAGAGTGATAACAAAAATGGAGTGCAGTGAAAAGTGCTCCAATTTGTATGTTGGGGAGACCAAACAGCAGCTGCACCATGTATGGCCCACCACAGAAGAGACAATTCCTTTGGTCAGGACTCAGCCATGTATCTGCATTTTAAGGAAAAAGGACATACCTTTGAAAAGTGTAATGTCAACATCTTGGCAAAGGAACAGGACTGGTTTAAGACATGATTGGTTGAAGCCTGTATAGAGGTGGGGGGGTTCAACCCACAACTGTCTGCCATTAACAATACTATTTAGATACTTATCTGGCCATAATGCCACAATGCAATCACAACTTGCATCAGAAGGTCCCAACACCTGGCTGTATATGCTAATTGGGATTTTCCAGGGTAATTATTGTAACAGTCATTCTGAATTGAGAAATCCAGTCTGACGACTAGGGAAACGTCTTCAAGAACTAAATTTTAAGTCCAATTGATTCAACTGAATACAACAGATATTACCAAAATTCTTAGTTTATATTATGCATACTTAGTAATTCTCCCTATTCTCTTCCATTTTGAAAGATCAGTTACATATATACGCTTGCTATTCCGTGCTGTTGACATTAATGAGCTGAAATTTCAGGTTCTGTAATGGGCCTTTTTCTTCCCAGAATGCACACTAATGTGGAATTTTCCTAAGTTCTACTGATTGGCTGTTGGATGGGTCAAACATGCTCAGATCTCTACTGAGCAACTGAATCTACCCAGGCTCTGGGTAAAGGGCAAGCGGTCTCTATTAGGGGTCCGGCAAACTTTCAGTATTTCCGATGCATTTATTTATACACAGACAAGATGCTGAATGGGCAGGTTAAGGTCATTAGGATGGAAAAATACTGCTCTTTTTTCTTAAATTATATGTATTTGCACTGAACTTGTCCTTTAAGAATTGAGACATCTGCAAGTGATTTAACATTGCTTTTGCAACGCTTTTAGGGCTAGGCCACACTAGCGTGTTTTTCGCGCGTTCGCGTCCGCGATTTTTGCTAACATGGCTATGTCTTACCTAACGTTCTTCAGTAAAACTTGCAGGAGTCTTTGCATTGAGTCCTTTGCAAAAAGGCATGGATGCGTAGGGGACTGTCAGTGAGAAGCCAACGCTGGAGCGATCCACATTAAGTTCTTTCTTACCTGTACAGATATTTCTTTCCAAATTCACCATCCGTGACTTAATTCTAAAGGAGCCATCAGGTATTTGGATATCTCTTTCCATGACAGCACTTTCTGTAAAATTCATGCTGTGTTTGTTGGAATATTAGTCTAAAATACCTTCATTTCTTAGCTTAGGGCTAGGCCACACTATCATGTTTTTATTGAGATCGCGCTTGCGATTGCGCATGCAATTTTTTTCAAACACTACTATCCCGGCAATGCATGTGTTTGCGATTGCGTTTCCGTTTGTGATACGCAATCGCATGCGGTCACCATTTTAAAGCACAATCGCATGCGATCACCATTTTAAAGTGCAAACGCATGCGATTTCGTATATCAAAAGAAGAAATTGCATGCGCAAACACAGCGGAATCGCACATGCAATCCCATTTGCGGCGCAGTGTGGCCGTGCCCTTAGTCAGCTTTGTATATTGCATATAAAAATGGAGAACAAATTGACCAATACCATCAGTTTCAATCATGAAGACTGCAATATAAAATCTCTCCGTATATTGGTAAAGCTTGGTAACTTTTGAAGACAAAGCTTTCTTTTTATTGTTATAAGTCCTGTGCATATTTATATGTATATTTTCATGCTTCACTACATTTCTAAACAAATAAAATAAATAGAAATTGGAAAAGATCTCCGGTTATCATACTAGTTAACTACGAACAGGCTGACAGCTCAGCTAAGGTGTGCAAAGCTATTGCATAAATCATGTCCAATGTCCAATATGTCTCTGTACAATCATTCAACTAACTAATGCTGTGTGCGCAATAGAGGAACATAAATTTACAGAATGTCCATCTCTTCAGTTCCTTTTAAAGGGTTAGAAGGTTCATATTGTGTATCTTACAGTATATTTCTATCTAGATTTAGTCATCAATGTTTTAGAATTATTGGTTACTGCAGTCTTTTTGCTAAGGGGCATATTTATAAAAGAGCGAAAAGTAGCGAAATGTTTTCGCATTCGCTTTTCGCATGGGTTTTCGCCAAAAAGACAGTTAACGCTATTTATAAAGGTAGCGTTAGCGAATGGCGAAACCGTTTCCGCGAGCTATCGCTAAACCCTTTTCGCCTAGCTTCGCAATGGTAATTTTAGCGAAAAAGGAGCAAAAAGGCATAACGTGATTTATAAAAGAGCGAAAGGTGTTTTTTGCGTTAAAAAGAGCGAAAGATTAGCGCGACCCTGAAGGTGGTGAAAAGTCATTGTTTGAACGAAAAGGCATTCTAATGGGTAATATGCCTTGAAAAAGCGAACGCGCATTAGAAGGGCGATCGCGCATTAGAATGTAATATGCCTTGGAAAAGCGACATTAGAAAGGCGATCGCGCATTAGAATGTAATATGCCTTGGAAAAGCGAACACGCATTAGAAAGGTGAACGCGCATTAGAAAGGCGAACGCACATTAGAAAGGCGAACGCACATTAGAAAGGCGAATGCACATTATAATAGAATATGCCTTGGAAAAGCGAACGCGCATTAGAAAGGCGAACGCACACTAGAAAGGCGAACGCACATTACAAAGGCGAACGCACATTACAAAGGCGAACGCGCATTACAAAGGCGAATGTGCAGTGCAAAAGAAAATTGTATTCCAATTGAGAAATTCTAAGAAGATTGACTAAATAAGACATGGCTGACTTCTTGGTAAATGTGAGGTGGCCATTTTGAACTTGACATCATTTTCTAGTGGGCTTTTCTGGTTTCGAATGGTTTTCACAATGCAGTCTTCTTAGATGCGTTAAGTTTTCGCTGCGATACTTTTCGCTCTTTATCGCGCCCGTTCGCCTTTTTCAGCCGCTAAGTGTGTTTTTTTCGCTTTTTTATAAATAAGGCGAAACGAAGCCCCAAATGGCGCTATTTTCGCTGCGATGTGCTGCGCTAATTATTTGGCGAAAAAGACAATCCTTTATAAATATGCCCCTAAGTCTGTTGTTTATTTTTGAATAGGTCCATGGTAATTATTGAGTATATAAAGAAGGTTGAAATTCTGAAGTAAACAAAGTTTAAGCCAATAACTGTGTTAGACATAGGAAGCCTTTTAGTTTTGCCCAAAAGCAATGCATCTATTCAACTTTTTATACTTTGAATTGATAAAAAAGCCAACATCTCTCCTATTTACCACTTTATATTAATGCAAGGCATGCTGGGGATTGTAGACCTGAACCATAGTTTAGTGGAAGATGTATAAAAGGGTCTAGCTGTTAGGCTTTTCTATGCAATACAATGTAGCATAAACATTTTACAGTTGGGTTAAATCTCTAGCAATTCCCTTCCCTTGTTTTATATAATAGTACAACCAGCGCAGGAGACCTATCAGACTTTTCTTCCTTAATATAGCTTTTCATGAGAAACCCAAGCACTGGCTCAGCTCTCTATAGGCCTGGGGGAAATTCGAAAGAAAAAGAGATACAACAAATATCATAAGTTCATTTGGAAATTCTTCAAAGTGTTTTCATTTAATAGACAACCTTCAATAAACCTTTCACAAACATCTGCTGGTTAGATGGGTTACAGCAACAGCTAAAGACTCAGAGGCACCCTAATTCATGAACCTCCCCCCACATCAGTTCCTGGTGTCGGCAACACTAACAACCCCCAAATACCCAAGCAAACATATCAACAAAGGTTCCCTCTAACACTCACAACATTTATCAAATCGATTGGATCCAGAAAGAATAGGCTGTCCCTTTCGTTGTCATTTTCCCCAATGTGGTTGTAACACAGAGAAACACAATGGAGAACAGTGCAAAAAGAGTTTCCTTATTAAAACACCCAAAAAATAAGTAACAGGTTTCCAGGTCTTCATTTTATCCCACCATTGTGAAACGTTCTAGAATATAAGGTATCATTGGACATTAGTCAATATTCCACAGCAAACCCTATATATGACTGAAGATAAATGATGGTATTCTAAACTGTATATTTAATATTTAAATAAAAATTTGATTGTGCTATCACATATGTATATATTTAAGAAACATTAAGTAGGTTGCCATACAGACTGTACGATAAGTTACTCTGGCCACAAAGATAGACTGTAAATTTAATGACCTTGGGTCACTTTCCTTTAACATTTTTGAATTTAAAAAAATCCCTTTAAATCACACACACACACAACAACACACACACACACACACACACACACACACACACACACACACACACACACACACACACACACACACACACACAAACACACACACACTTATTTTGGTCTACTACAGTACTACAGTAGACAATTGAACAATTAAACTGTGCATTTTTCCTGACATAAAGCCTATAGAATGATTATTAATATGTGTATTTCAAGTCAAGGGTATACACATGTAAATATGTACATTTCCTAATGATAGATACCTCACTTTTACCAGAAAGAGGCATTGAACTTCTCTTTACCGTCTCCCTGGATGATGCACACAGAGCATGTCTGTATCACTGGTAGAGGAGTAGTAAAGAAGTATAAGTGATAAACGGTTTTACAAGTATATCTTTTGTTAGGCATTGCTTAGGCAAAAATATAACACTTTACTCACTTTATGAGCTATTTTCATAAAAATTGTGTTCTTTTTTAACATAGTTCTCCTTTAAATGCTCATTCCTTTCAATATTGGTCCATCACTTTTTTTTAAGCGGAACATTTACAACATTATGTAAATGTTAAATTACAAATTCATCATCGTCCTTATTCACCTGCATTTTAGCATGGGAAAAATGAGCTATCTTTCTTATTGTCTGAGTTTACCGGCATTAGTGAGATTATTGTTTTTTCCCATAGAGACTTCCTTATCATTTGGTAGGCTGCAAGGATTAGTGACAATAATATAACCTTTTTCCTGCAGGCAGGTGACCTGCTTCCAAGTAATGGAATGTTTTTGCATTAGGCATTTGTATTTTAGGTCATTGAATATAAGCACTGCATCATTGTCAGTTCTATATAAGCCAAAATAAAACCATTTTTATATAGATTTACTGTGAATAAAATCTGCATTATAGTATTATACAAAGATCAATCAGCAAACTACCGGTCTGAAAAAAGTCTCCAAAATGCATAACCAATAGAAACGATTTACATTTCAAATAATTCCTTCAAAGCATGATTTTCGTCTTTAAATAATCCAATTTTTTAGAGAGACATGAATAGTTCTATTTCGTGATTCAATTTTCAGAAACTGCATTAAGGCAGGGATTTTCAACCTACTGCCGGATGTTTGCAGACTACAACTCCGACTACATCAAGATTTACCAGATTCCTTGGTGCAGACCAATGAGTACAGTAAAGGTAAAGGAACAAGGCACAGGAAACAAGACAGACCAGGAAACCGGTGTGGGAACAAACATCCATCACTGGTATTCTCCTTTCCCTGCCTTTTAAATTCTGACACCACGCCGGCATGCACAAACATCCGCGAGCACCCCCATAGGACATTGTGCGCATGCGCAACAGGAAGAACAGACACCGAGGGACCCAAGGAAGGTAAGGACCAATCGTCACATTACCCCCTTTAAGGGAGGCCTTTGGGTGACCTTCAAAAAAGACTTCTCCAGGTAAAGAAGTCGACGAGGAGGAAGGTTCCTTGCTGGTTCCCAAGAGTTTTCTTCCACTTCTAAGATTGATTCAATCTCAAATTCCTCCTAACCATCTATGACTACTGCAGATACTACTGGAGGAAGTTTGAAGGGTTTTTAAGGGTTTGAAGAGAGAAATGTGAAAGACAGGACAAATTCTTAAGGTAGCATAGTCTTAAATTAGCTTTGGAAAGATATACTAGATCTCAAATGGAATAAGTGGGGCCTAGCTCTCTTGCAATCAGAAAATTTCTTCTGAGTCTGAGTGAGCCTTCTCAAGATTCACATAAACCTGATCTTGACACTGGTTGATCTGGTCCATCAATTCTTGAACTACAGGAGTAGAAGAAGACTTAGTTGAATCCAGAATGAAACTAGGGTGGAAGACATAATTAACAGTAAATAAAGTAGATAATTGGGCAGAGTTGTTATAGGCAAACTCTGCTATTGGGATGAGAGAAGGCCAATTATCTTGCGCAGTTGAGAAACATCGGCTGCATTGCTCTAAAGTCTGATTCGTCCTCTCCGTTTTGGCCATTGGACAGAGGATGGTATGCGGAAGAGTGGCAAAGTTTGATTTGAAGGTTTTTACAAAGGTTAGTCCAGAACCTCGACATAAACTGTGACCCGCGGTTAGATGTTATTTCATTGGGGATCCCATGAAGTTTAATAACCTCTTGATGAAAACTCATGATGAAAACTCATGATAATTTCAAGGAAGATGGAAGCCCAGCAAGAGGAATGAAGTGTGCCATCTTTGAAAATCTGTCCACCACTAGTATAGTGTCAAATGCTTGCATCAAAGGGAGTTTGACAATAAAGTCTACAGAAATACGGCTCTAGGAGGTAATAAGGGCAGAAGTAATCTGGCAGGTTTACTGTGAAGAGACTTGTTTTGAAAACAAGTATTCCAATTAAGAACATAGTCTTTACAGTCCTTGTGCAGGTTTGGCCACCAGAATTGCTGGGAGGTAAATTCCAGTGTTCGTTTGGAGCCAAAGAGGATGATAGTGGGAGGAGGTTTTCAGGGACAAAGATTTTATCCTTATAGAATAGAAGGCCATCTCAAGATGTTAATCCCAGTGAAGTCTGAATGGCCAAGAATTTCAGATTCCATAAGAAGGAAATGGTGCTGGTTGATAACAGCTTCAGGAATATGATCTTCAGGGTGATCAGAAGGAAAAATCCAGGAATGAGCATCAGGCTTATCATACTTTGAACCCGGACAGTATATTATATGAAATTATAATGGGCAAAGAACTGCCCATCTAGCTTGTCTGGGTTTAAATCGTTGAGTGGTTCTGAGATGTTCTAAATTCTTATGGTCTGTATAAAACAAAATTGGGTGAATTGTTCCCTCCAAAAGGTAACACCAATCTCCAAAAGCAGCTTTAATGGAGAATAGTCCTTTATCAGCAACATCATCATAGTTCCTCTCCGTGGCCCTTTCCAGGAGAAGAAAGTGACTGGATAAAGGAGATCCTTTCCTCCAGACCCCTGGTAGAAAATAGCTCCCACTGCAACATTTGAGGTATCTAGTTACAGGATAAATGGTTTAGTCACATCAAACTTTTGGTAAAACTTTGCGAACGACAGGAAACATTGGACCTCTTTTCTACAGGAAGTGGCTTGCCAATCCAAAATAGCTGCTAATTTAATGGTAACCATAGAGATTCCCTCTGGGGAAATAACCAGACCAAGAAACTGTTGTGACCTCAAAAATGCAGCTTTCAAGCTTGGGTTTATTTGTCTCTGTGTGCATCAAACTACAGCTTCGAGCATTCCCTGGCTGCAGTAGCTGTAGGGATATAGGTTGGGCATCCCTGCATCGAGGTCTGTTCTTGGTGCAGTTTCTGTCTTTTTTGAACCTAGCCATAGAAATCAAGATATGATTGTCTCAAACACTGTGCGTTTATGATGAAAAGTTTACAATTCCAGATGGGTACTGTAAGCGAAGCACAGTACAGGTAATCGATGGGGTGTATCTTTCACTCCAGGGAATGGCTTGTGGAATTAGGCTGTTTTCTATACAGATTTAATAAAAGCTGGTTTATGGGTCCCTAGAGCGAATTGAGGAAGTAATACTTGTGTCCTCCATTCACCTACCTTTCCAATTGCCTAATTAGGCTACATCTGGAAAAGGAAGGCTGAGGTCTTTTAAAAAGTACCCGGTGTTATCAGCCTCTCTCTCTATGAGCCTGGGGACAGTACTGTGGTGCTGTGTGTGAGTGGTGCTGTAAGTCAAACGTTAAACTTTACTTTCTGTGTTTTGTTGCTGCTTGTTGGGACTGGGCACTAGTCCCTACTCCTGTTAGTGAGGGTTTTTTCCCTTTTTTATTAGTTAAGGCCAATCTGGCCTAGGTTAATTGTTTTGTATGTTTCCTATTTTTGTGTGCCGAATAAAACTGGTTGCTGCCAGCAGGGCCGTTTCTAGCCATTTTAGTGCCCTAGGCGCCCACCCACCTACGCCCCCCCCCCGAAAAAAAAACTTGCCCTGTCAAACTACAGCTGGGTTTCCTCCTTCTGTTTCTGACACCGTCTACTGCGACTGTTCTTTATAGTGGATCCGTTTTACTAGTTGGTAAGAGGCACACACTGTACCAGATGAGGCGGGAGTGTATACATACTTTTGTATGAATGCAGTGACACTGGCCACCAATGAAATACTGATTGGAAGGACAGGATAGGTTTCACTGGATGTGCGGTATGTGGCACCAGTGTTCTCACCAGAAATTGTTACCAGCCGGATAGTGCAGAACAGGGAAATTTGGTGAGAGCTAAGATGTTCAACCCTTCAGTGCTTTATAATATTGGCATTAATACTTTCAGTGCCAGCAGAACATTACCATGAACCATTCAATGCCAACAGACTTTCCTATTAACACTTTCAGTGCCAGCATTGTTATTACCATTCACCCTTTCAGCTGCCAGCATTGACATGATATACAATATGTACCAGTATTGACACGATATACAGTATGTACCAGCATTGACATGATATACAGTATGTACCTGCTTTCCATGTCTCCTCCATTGAATTGTTCACCCCTCACCTACTCTAAAGTTCTAATTGGAGAGTTGGGTGGAAGGAAGAAAGAGGCAGGGATAGGGATCTCATGGCTGCTAGTCACAGGGGTCATTGTTATAAAGTTTATACCTGGCATTTTAGATCTGTTCTCCTCAGTCCTGTTAGCTGAGCTCATCCTACACCCTCTTTCCTTCACCTTCAGTTAATTTGCAAATTGCAACATTTGTTGCTATGTAGAGTGTGTGGAGTTCAGGCTCTGTACTAGATACAATGTTGCAGGTAACAAGGAGAGCAGTTCTAACACCGCAAGTAACAGCTGACAGGGAGATGCTAGGGAGAAGAATAGGCGCCCTGGATCAACATAGGCGCCCTAGTTTTTGCCTAGGTGGCCTATGCCTAAAAACGGCCCTGGCTGCCAGTTTAAACATTGGACTGTTTCTGTGTTCTTGGGTCTCCGTTTTAACACTGTGCCTTGGTCCTAACCCAGGGGACAGAGTTCCCGTAATCCCTACAGTACCAAGTGTTAATGCTGTGCCAGCAAAAACATGCTTGCCTGCATGAAGATGTACCTATTCAGAGACCATATTGATTCTTTAATGGGACATCTGCCAGTGGATCTTCAAGATGGAAGAACCTGATAGGCTTAATGACAACTGAAAGGTCTCTTTCAAGGAAAGGTATTAGTCGGGGCAATAATAGGCCTAACCATTCTGTCTATTATTACCTTTATAATGCTTCTTACCCATTGGATTTGTTGTGTACCACATTTAACATATGACATATTGACAAAACTACAGAAAACATTGCAAGCAAATGGAGCTTTCCTAACTGATATGCTGTGCTGATTTTATTGCAGCAAGAGATTGCTTTGATTATGACTTAATGGGGAATTATACCCTCTAAATCACCCCCACCCATATGATGTACCCGGGACACGGACCTTAATCATGCTGGGCCAGTGAAGGACAAAACCCTACAGCTTTGTTTCTGGTAAGTTTATGAGCTCCTTATGAACTCACACAGAAACAAAGGAGGCAGCCCCGGAAGTAGCCAGTCACTGGCTGTAATGTAACTGTCAGTACCATGACTAACCTGGAAGGATTAAGAAGGAGATCTAAAGAATATTGAGAATTACTGGTATTAATGCATATACATCTGGTTGATCCAGGGATACTTTCCGATTGCCGTTTGGAGTCAGGAAGGAATTTTTTTCCCCCTTTTTAGCTGGGTTTTTTTTGCCTTCCTCTGGATCAACTGTTAGGTAGGGTTAAAAAAAAAAAGTGAATAGGTTGGACTTGATGGACGTATGTCTTTATTCAACCTTAATTACTATGTTACTATCTGAGGCAGCAAGGAAGAAGATAAATGTATCAAACCAGGGGCACCAGATAAGCATTTAGGTACTGCAGTCTTGGAGTGTCCTCCATGTAAATATAACTTTGAGTGAGGAGGTGGTATACCCTTTAAGAATTGCTTGTGAAGTTTCTTATTCATCCAGGTCATAGTAAATTTGTAGAATTCCAGTTACCTTTAAGAATACTTTTGAGGATGGTGTCAGGCAGCGGCATTTACGTTTTTGCGCTCCCTCTGTGGATTTCCTCGTTGGCGTCGGGGATCTTCGGAGTCGGCCGCGGGTGACGTCATCACTGCGTCCTCCTCTTCTCTCGCGGTGGCCTGGCTGTCTTCTGGTGCCTCGCGGACGCGCGAGGGCACCTCTTCCTATCTTCTACGCTATCGCAAATGCTGATTGGGCTGAGAGGATTATATTTAGTTCAAATGGGCCAATCCCTGCATCAGACTCTTGTCCTCCATTCCAAATTTGGTTCCTCTGCTCTACTTAAGCCTGTTTCAGTTATTTCTGACTTGCCTGTTATAGTTTTGGTTAGACAAGCTAGTGGTCCCTGTATAGTAGCAAGGTCTAGTTCTTGTAGCCTAGTCTTGTTCATTGATCTTCTCATTGTTATCCTTGCATCCTTGTCATTTTCTTTGCCTTCCAGTTCCTGTGATTTTCATTGGTGTTACGGTTTTCCAGAGTATACCTGGCCTCAGCGTCTATAACTTGCACTCTAAGACCTGGGGGTAACCGTGTACAGTGAGGTGCAACAAGTCTCCTGACGATCGGGGGCTTGTCTATAGGTTAAGACAGCGGCTGTAGATTGGGGTATGGGCACTGAAAGTATACTCAGGGACTCCGGGCATCACAGATGGGGTTTTAATTAAATTTCCAATTAAGTTTAATATTTATTTCTTAAGATGTTATCAGGGAAATTCAATAAAAGTTCTTATCGTTAAATTTGCCCCAATCAATCAGATCTTATTTAACATTTGAAAGCTAACATCTGATTGGTTGGGGCAAAATTAACACCATTTTAAACGATAAGAACTTTTATTGAATAACCCTGTATGTTTTTAAAATACAGCAAATTCAAGGTCAAGGTCTATACTACAATAACATACCTATTGGACCACCATCAATAATGTTCTGGGCCAATGGGGGTCCATAAGATAAGGTTGCAATAAAAACATTCTCAAGTCTGTCTCTCTGTCCCTCCAGTCTGTTTTTCAGGTTTCTCAGATAATTACAAAAGCTTGCATCAGGAATGGTTGGTCCATTGCAGTTCATGCAATTAAGATTGCTATAATAAAACCACTATAGTCTGTTTCTTTCAGTTTTGTCTGTTAATTCCCCCCTGCCGATGTTCACTGTAATTTGTTAATTCACATATACAAACAAAGTCCCTTGGGATTGAAAAAGAAAAGGTTTCTCTAAACACTAACAAAACAACCTCTCCTATTACATACCATAACTGTACAGAGCCTTATTAATGAGTGTGTGCTGCAAATTTTAAAACTAATTTCTATGGCAATGAAAGAGGGTAAATAAATTTCAAACTATATTAAGTTAATACATAAAACACTAACATAAATCACTAGCACTTGGTCTTACCCACGCTGTGGCATTGACGAGCTGAAGAAGTTGCGCCAGAACTGAGACCAAGCCACATACTGGAGTTGACATGTACTGTATATATTTGGATTTTTTGTTGTTTCATTACTGAATCTATTTGTAAGGCTGGCCATACACTTACAGCCTTCATCACTAATTCACAAATACACCAAATAATGATAATGATTAAGGACTAACTGTAATTTTTTGGCCAGAATGACCGATCCTGCAGCTTATCTCATAAGTTTATCACCATTGAGGTGGACCAAACTTAAGACATAAATACGCATGCCCAAAAATCAGCAAATACCTTCAGATCCAACAGGATTTGCCCATTATTGGGCATATGCATAGCCAGCTTATTTGCGGTCATGTACATGAAGACTACGATAATAAGATAATGACAAGCTGGCATGAATTGAGATACGATTGATTGATTTGGTAATGGTCAAACTGCTGATGAATCTGTATAAGGCGCATTATTGGTTTTAGAAAAGTTAGAGCTGAATGGGGAGTTTGTAAAACAAATAGCTGCTGGGAGTATAGTCAGAAATGGAGCAAACTCTATGGTGCTCATTTACTAGGAGGCTGTGTGCACGCAATTCAATATCGGTTAGCGCGGCTTTAAGTCCATTGTTGCTTTGGTTTGTGTGGTTTTTTGCATGACTTTTTAGCGCTAGCTAATAGATGCCATTGAAAGTCATGCAAGGTGTTATGCCAGTTTCGGATTCACCAGGAGGCACACACGCCATAGGGGCTCTGGGTAAATCTCCCCCTTCCAGGCACGATTATGATGCTGATAAGGTGGATGCTCAGAAATATAGAGGCAAATCCCCTGTAGTAGTACAAAGCAACCCCTGATAAAGGATTTTATATGTTGTAGTTTGGGTTTTTCTTTACATTTTTTGACAACGACAAATTTGAAAAAAGGTTAATCTGTCTTTAAAAATGGTTTTCAAATTATTTAAATAAATGACCATTTCTTTATAAAGAAGAATGCAGTATGTTATCCACACGTTAATTGTACGTTTTATTTTTTTATTCATTTAGAAATTGTGAAGAGTTTGGAAAGAGCCATTAATTTCAGCTTAACTGTGTTTATTTCCCAGATTACTTAATATTCCTTAGGTCACCGCAACCACAAAAAGAATGATATGCAAACTAGCCCCCTGATTATTCAACATTATGCAAACAATGGTATAGTGAAAATGAGTTTCTGATTTGCGGTTATTATTGCTTACATTAAATAATATTCATGCTAACGCAACTCCAGCTTTCTTCATTAGTCAACCACAGAGAGCTAAGCAAGAATTAAAGCTGCACCAGCATCAAAATTAAAAGAATTTATTAGTGCCTGTAAACAGGCCATGCCAATATCACATAAAGTAGCTTAGTAAAGATCTTAATTTTTTTTTTCACATTTCCTGCTTTTGTAAAAAAAAATGCAAAAATATGTGCACTCTAAATGTATTTTTCACACTCCAATGATGAAATAAGCACTTTGCAACTTGTACCGCATCACAGGAGCATGGAAGTTAGGACACCTTTTGAATGGCGAATAGAGTTGCATAACTTTGGTTCTGCAATCACTCGATTTCTAGTTATTTGCATTGCTTTTTTGTTTTGTTTTCAACTACCACACAACCCTGAAATCGTTATATTTACTCAGCCCCATGTGGTGCCTGTAGGGATGGACTAGAACTGTAACTTGAACCCGAATTCGAGCCGAACTCGAACTAGTCCGTGTTCGAACTAGTTCGATTTTCTGGACTTGCGGAACTATTTTCGATTATCCTCAAACATTAGAGAATTCTCGAATGTACAAGGATTTTCAAAAGTTAGGCAGGCCTGGAACGGCCACTTCTGAAAATCCCCGAACGGCCCGGAGATTCAAGAAAACAGCCGCTAGCGGATTGCCGAACGGCCGACAATGACGAGGCCGGACGTTCAGGGGTCCCGCAGCTTGAAACTGGGACCCCCTCCTGGGTCCTTACAAGGACCTTTGGCCCTAACAAGGGCCTTTTGGGGCTTAAGGGGTTCCGCAGCTCGAACATCTGGTTTTTATGCTGTTCCACAGACCATCTCCCAGGTCCCAGAGGCCTGTAGGGTAAGTTTGCCCTGCTATATTTCAGAAAGTTCTAACTTTCCAAACTATTTACCCCCCATTGACTTTAATGGGTCCATTTTCGGACTTTTGAACTTCGAACTTTTTAGAAGTTTCAAAAGTTTGTCCATCTCTAGGTGCCTGAAGCCCAGGAAACATACCTTATACTACCTGGCCCTTGCCTCCTCTGTAAGCTCTGAGAACTTTTCAGAGGAGACATGCAGGACTGGGGAGGTGGGGCCGAATGCTGCCAGTCATTGGCCATGATGGTGAAGTCAACAGTGCGGCCATGACTGACTTCTGCAACATGGAAAAAAGCTGGCATCAGCTGTATTAACACATTTAGCAAATAATGGAACTGTATAAAGTATCTTTGGCATTAATTCATTAAAATGTTGTGTGTTTTTTATGTGACATGCGACAATTACTAAAAAATGTCAGTGCATGCTATGCAAACTATTCAATATTTTTTATGATTAAAAATATTCTGTTGATAATAGAATCATAGAAATAAACATTTTCAGCCACTGAGCACTTTGTACCCGCCTGAGCACAAGATAAACATTTCCTTGATGTAGATCTAGTCCTTTTTGCTATAGTTTATTTGCATTATTTTTTTTTTGTACCAGTGGCTTGTCCACACCATATATAACACCCCTACAATCTCTCAGGCACATGAAATGGAATTAGTTATTGACAAAGGTCAAAAACTAACTGAAATTGTCTCCCAAAACTACAGGTGCATGATAGGTATTGAAAATTCAATCTCAGAGATTGGTCTTTCCAGGGAAATCAGCAGTTATATTGATTGTGCAGGTTAGATAATGTTTATGGGGATTATCTGCGCTCCTCACAAAAACATCAACTTTCAACCAAGTTCCAACACTGCCATTTCCTACCAGGGTTTAAAGCCCACTGTGGCAAAAACAAACGTTCTAAAGTATTTACCCATCCCTTTATTCCAGTAACTTAAAGCATAATTTTTGTTTTAAGACCACAGAGTTCCCTTTCAGCCTTTTGCTGCATAGCTGCTGCCATACATAATCAGTGTGTCAGAGGACACATTGGATATTAAACCTTGCTTTCTTTTAAACTTTGCTTCCTTTCTAACCTTGATAAAGGTTTTACATAATTGCTGTACATGTAAATAAAGTCATTTGCATTCCTTTATAGTCCCTCTTATTTTCATCATGTTGTAGGTAACCTAGCTTATTTTTAATCAGTGTTTCCAAGGACATCAATGGAAATTCATTATCTGGTTTCTTAGATTAAGGGGTTTTTAATTTAGGGGGGTGGGAATATAAAAAAAACATTTAATTTACATTTCCTGAAGATTGCTAGTCATCGGGTGAACAAAAAAGAGATATTTTCATAGTGATGAAGACTGAACATACAGTTTATTACATTGCAGTGCTTTGCATTGGTTTTAAATAACAAAGGGTAGCTCAGATTTATGCATTTTTTTCTTAGCTAGGAGTATTATAATAATTTATTATTAATTCCCCTTTGAAAGTAAAGGAAAAATCAGCACAATTATTTTAGTAAAGAGGCCATACACATGCAACTCCAAAACTAAATTTGGGACAATTATATGTCATATAGAGATTTATCATTGGTTTGGTTAAACAATCTGTGATGTCATTGCCTCCCCCTACTTTAGTAAAGGGTGCCAATCACAATGCAAAAGGAATTTTCCTTCTGGCTTGATAGATCCTGATGTCAGCATCAGGAACATTCGTGCCATTCATTGCTGAATATTGGCCACGTGTGTGGTCAGCTTTTGCTTAGTTCACACAGGGGTGCCCCTTCCATGAAGCAAACTTAAACATTTGGTCAGGGCGCACCCCTGCAGAACACTTAAAAGGCGTCAGTTAAAAAAAAAAAATCTTCCTTCCTGCAATACTGCATTTCAGCCCCAGTCCACCAATCAGTATTAGTCAGCCCATCACTCCCACCTTCACGCCTATGTTCCCTGATGCCACGCCTACTTCACGTGCCGCCACCCATCTACCGATAAGCGGCATTTAAAAGTTGTTTCAGGTGTCAAAAACCCTAGGAACACCCCTGAGTTCACAGATCCTATATACTAAAAGAAGGTTGTCGATTTGCATGGATGCTGAACCCACATGCTTGTGCTGGCCATGTGACGTCTTCTAGCCAACACCCACAAGTTGGTCTCGTTGGGGGGGAGGTGCACGTTGCGGGGGACGATACTGTATAGAATGGGGGGGATGCTGGTTGTAGTATAATATACTGAATTCATCATTTTATCTATTTTCTATATAACAGAGCTATCAAGGGGAGGGTGGCTTGTTTGAGTTAAAATGTACAAATTTTTAGCCTATCCAGTTGACAAATGGCCGCCAACTACAAATTTAGGATCTTTAGGCATCATGATTTTTAATGTTGTTCTTTATAGCAAAATGTGCCAGTGTACAGACTTGGCATGTAAGGAGCAGGCTGAATCTTTTAGCTTCCCAATGGTTAGCAGCTGTAGTATTAAGCTGGGTACACACGATGAGATATTTTGGTCCGATCGACCGATAGTTCAGTATATCGGTCGATCGGACCGAAATTATCGCATCCGAATGTGCCCATGTCCGATCGACCGTTCGTCCGAATCGGACGAAAGGACGATCGGACGGGGTGGAAAACCTCGTTCGCGGTGACTATCGGACGCGGCTGCTTTTGCCGCGACCGACAGTCCTTCCTCCTGGCCAACCGCTCGACAGTATCGAACGGTCGGTCAGGAGGAAAAATCGCTAGGTGTGTACCTAGCTTTAGGATGGTGGGACATTATGCAAGTTGTAGTGGCACAGGACTCGGTCATCAGTAAAGTAGTAATATTGATTTGTTGCTGGGATTCCAGATTCCAAATAGTTTGTTGTTTACCTAGTAAGAAAGTTTGACATGTAATATCAATGATTGTAGACAAATTATTGGCAAGGACAGGGAGAGAGGTTAAGGGTGCAGGGCGTGAAACAAGATCTAATTATCGTGTCTGCTCTGGTAAATGATTTTCTTGACTTTGCAGGGCTTGAGTACTGCATAGGCAACTGATACATCATTTTAATTATTTTCTGAGCAATTCATTAGGAATAGTGTTCTTAGTCTGTATATCTTCTTTAAACCCGTTAGGGTACTGTTTTGTTTCAGTTTAGCTGCTCACACATTCAATAATACTGCTGTAAAGTTCTCAAATTAAGACAGTTCATACTGTTTGGATTTACTTATTGTAGGTAGAAAATTTAGTCATCCACCTGTCTCTGATGAAAATATAATCCGAGGTACTTATTTTTAACAGATAAACTAGGAAAACTGCTTGACTCAATTATAAACCGAGGGTTGACTTTCTCCCATAGGCAGCCCCATAGATAGTTCCAAACACAGTCCATAGAAAGTCCCAAGCACAGCCCCATAGAAAGTCCCATACACAGCCTCATAGAAAGTCCCATGCACAGCCCCATAGAAAGTCCCATACATAGCCCCATAGAAAGTCCCATACACATATGTGCCCTGCATACCTTTCTGTGCAGCCTGAACACTTAAAGACAATTTTTTCCATTTGCCTTGCAGTCTGGGCTGATCTGAGTGAGCAGGACAACAATTGCCTAACCCACTGAAATCAATAGGATTCTCTGTGTTACAGGGTAGAGCTTTTGTTTTCCCAGGGCTATGTGATTTTGTCCAGCAGCATCCAAATCAGCACAGACCCGAGTATAAACCGAGTGGAGACTTTCAAGATGATTTTAAAGGTAAAAAAATGTGTTTATACTCGAGTATATACAGTACTCACTTTATATTTACGTTCTGCGGAATCCTGGAAAAATGTATGATGATACATGTTAAATACCTAAAGTGGTTGTAACATCATGCGGCCACCACCCTTACGAATACATACATGCACTGGGTTATGTTTAGTAGATACTGTAAGTAGTAAATATTACACCTGCCTCTCATTCTTGTGGTGAGAGACTTTGGCTCATCAAGTATTACTGCTTTACTTGACACCTCTAATTTTTAAAAATGCAGAGTGACAGATTTTTTTTTTTTGATGTTAAAGAGAATTCTTTGGACAAACATATCTCTATCAAAAGTAAATTAATGCAGGAGTGTACTAAGCATAAGGCGGCTTGAGCCATCGCCTCAGGCGGCAAACTCTGCCACATTGAATGTCAAGCGTGCTTCAGCAATGCCACCCATAGAAATTCCCTGATCAGTGTGTACTCCCACACTTGTGCAGTACTCCAATATATTTAAATGTGTTATACTAAAACATATTTTTTTTTGCATTTACATGTTTAATTATATAGTGCCACTTGGGTACGCAGTTCTGTCCAGTATTATAATACAAAAAGCCATACAAAGGGGACAAAAAATATAAATAAATATATAAATAAGTATAAGCATCAAAAACTATACAAGTGCTTAAACAATGTAACATGAGGAAAGAGGTCCCTGCCCCGTAGAGCTAACAATCTAATTAGGAGGGTAACATACAGATACATAGAGAAAGGTAGAAGTGCCATGATAAGAACTTGTGCATTTTACAATCCAATGCTGTAATGCTATATAGATCTCATGTTACTATCAATGTAATTTTTACCCCAAAAAAATTTAAAGGGTATCTCCACTCGTTTTTCTAAGTTTTCGTAATCCAGTTCTATTGAAGAACGGGAGGTAAAGGAGCTGTGCCTTACCTTCCGTTCTTCAATAGAACACACAGGAGCCAGGAGAGAAGGTACGAACTTACCTCGCTCGCTCCCCCGGCGCGTAGTCTGACAGGTCCCGACGGACCTTGTCTTCTATGCGTATGCGCGATCTTGCGATAGAAGACAAGGTCCATCGGTCCTGTCAGACCAAGCGCCGGGGGAGCGAGCGAGCGGGTAAGTTCTACCTTCTCTCCCGGTCCTGTGTGTCTATTGAAGAACGGAAGGTAAGGCACAGCTCTTTACCTCCCGTTCTTCAATAGAACTGGATTACGAAAACTTAGAAAAACGAGTGGAGATACCCTTTAACAATGGGAAATAAAATGCCCTATTATTGGCTGCTATTGGTATATCAAAGGTACCTAGATTGCTTTAGGTGCAAATATCTTGTCCTACTACATATCCTTCCCCATTTGTTTTAAAACTTCTTGAATCTAAAGACGCAGAATGTGAAACATATCAAACACTCTATCATGCACACATGCTGTCGCCGATGTTAAATATAAAAAAACAACATGCACTGGATGACAAATCAAGTCCCATTTTCTTTACGTTAGAAGCATTTGTACAGAAACAAGTAGAATTAAACATTTTTATGACAGTGCAAAGGAATGTTTGGCAGATAGCAGGAGTGGTAAAAGGGAAAAGAAAACTGACACCATTACAGTGTTTAGCTCTTTAAAGATATAAATATATATAGGACCAATGTGTCTGAATTGCAATGGATATGTCACGTTATGCCTGCAGCATTTAGTTCATGCTTTAGAAGGCTAGCAGTCATTGCCATTCTGTAGATATAACATCCCAATTTAATTTTTAAATTGTTATTTTAGTTTCAGCATATAATTCTCTGGCAAAAAAAACCACCAATAAGACAATTCAGCAAAGATTGATTTTCAATGCTTATTCTCCGTGGCCAGTGTTAGACATTAAAGCAGATTCGACATTTACCTTTTCAAATGTTGAACCGTCTTTAATGTCTACACACTTGAAAAAGGACCTTGTGTCCAAAACATGTTGTGTGTTTCGCAACAATAAATTAGCCACTTTTGCAATTACCTTTTAGTGTTGCGGTCTAAGTCCTTCCATGAAGCATCTGCATCCTTCATGTATTTTGTTGCCTGGACAGGGCAAGCAGAACTGGAATTATCCTATTTACAGCCCGTTAGTGTGGACCTTCTCTGTCTTATAGCCCATATTGCAAAGTATTGCTAGGATATGCATCCTCTTGTATTATACAAAACTAAACAAAACTGAGTTTAGCTTACTGTGCCTTTAATATATCATTATTCAACTCATAATTGCACATTCTAAGCTATATACATTATGTTTTATGTACAGTTCCATATTTTACATATACATTGGGATTATTTGGGTTGAATACGTTGGCAAAGGTAATTTATTTTAAATGTTGTGCCAAACTATATCTGATCTCTAAAAACCTTACACTGAGTGATTGGTTTAATATGTCATAATATGTAAGAAATATTGGGTGAGTCATTGAAATATTTTCTTTTGCTTTTTGATTTGCAGTTTAATTTGCTCATGTAGCAGAAAACAGATACCAGAGTATGGGAATGAAAAAATATGCAGAGATTTCATGTTTCTTGTCATTGTTTAAGAAAGAAACCGTGTAATTCTGTTGGGCAAAGATGCATGACCTTGTCCCAGGATACTTTGAGAAACATTACATTAACAAGCAGTTCCTTTGTTTTGGTTCAAGTGCTTTAGTCATATTTGCCAGTGCTGGAAATCTCAATTTGCTGAAAATCACATGAGAAAGTGAACTGACACACATGAAAGTTTTTAATAAAATGGCAGCAGTCAATATTTGAGTTAGATTTAATTTAGATTTTCATATCTAATGTATGTATATCCTCTCAGCCTTTTTTGAGCATGTTAAGTAATGGGTGACCTATACAATTTCATCTTGTGATCCTTTACTGTACTGATGATTGTAGTGAAGATTGTAGGGGACCGTTGTTACAAGGAAACAAGCAAAAGAACCTGCTGGTAATAAATGACTATTCACGTAAAATTAGTTTTATTCAACATTAAACATTGGGGCGTATTTATAACCGAGCGCTTACCGATCGATTATAAATGGGCGGAAAGCAGCTGCGAAAACTTAACGCCTCATTAATTTTTCACGCCTATCGCAACAGTTACCACCTCTTCTATTTATAAAGCGGCGGTAACTGAAGCGCCACGCTAATCTCGGCCATTTCACTTCGCCACCTTGAGGGTGTAACCACCCCACCCTCGCCACCCGTGGACCCTTCCCAGCAGCCCCTCCCAGCCCCCCACCCTGTACTCTCGTGGGGAGGGAAGGGCCCACTGGGGGGGTGGAGGGACCCTCCAGCGGGGGCACTGAGAAGTGTCTTTTGGGGCTTAAGGGGTCCCGCAGCCCGAGCCGGGACCCCCCTCCCCGGCCCTGTCAGGGCCTTTGCGGCACTTACAAGTGCCCTTGCGGCTCTGATGAGAGCCCTTTGGGGGTTAGGGGTCCCGCAGCTCGAACCGGGACCCCCTTCCTCAGATTTCCTTACATTTTTGATTGGTTAAAGTAAAACATGTAAACCAAGCATTAAAAAATTGACCAATCAGAAACGGATTAGGGTTTTCTGCAAAACTATATAAAGATGCACTGCTGAGGCCTGGTGGTGCCAGCGGGCTCACTGTTGGCCGCAGTGACCTGCCTGGCATCGGCGACCTCAGTGGGGTTGGTGTCGCCAGCCCGAAGACGTTGCGACGGATCAAGATGCCAGCGACATTGGCTACTTCGAGGCCACCGGCGCCCGCAGGGGGTACCCTTGGCGGCCAGGTGTACCTCTCGGGGGTCGGCGGCCCTCAGCGGATCTGTTATCGCCGGGGCTGGTAGAAAGAAGACGCCGCAAAAGGTCCCGGTTCGAGCTGCGGGACCCCCTCCAAATGGCACTTGTATGTGCCGCATGGGCCCTTATAAGGGCCGGGGAGGGGGGTCCCGGTTCGAGCTGTGGGACCCCTAAGCCGCAAAGGACTCTTTTCAGTGCCCCCGCTGGAGGGTCCCTCCACCCACCCAGCGGGCCCATCCCAGTGGTATTTTTTCAGCGGCGATGTGCGGCGGTAATTTTACTGCAGTAATTTTGCCCATTTATAAATATGGCCCATTGAATTGACCATGATACTGAGCAGGCTGGAAAATGTATTACCTAACATTCCCCTGACATACCTTGCTCTGGGCCAATCATTTTTTTTGGGGTGCTTAAAAGAGAACTAAACTTTAAATCCTAATATGAAAGCTTTTATCCCCAGAACACCTATATATTGATAGATTCTTCTAGTTGTATTTAGTACCCGTAAGTAATAGAATTTGTAACTAAGAAGGCTTCCATGTTGTTGCCAGTTCACACCTCATGTAGTATTTATATATACAGATGTCTCCATCCCATTATAAAAGTCCATGATCGGACTAGTTAACCAATATTTTATTTACCAGCCAGTATAAATTACATACAGCCATCCTGAGGCAATACAAAAATCAGCTGATTTTACCAATATCTAAAGCTTCCAAATGTTCCTTTATAACGTGCATGTACTGTGGAGCCTCGCCAGTTAAAGTGCTTATTTTAGAAACACACAGCCCACAAGGTCACAGCCTTTATGCTCCTAAAAGTTTTGTTTTTAGTAAGACAGAATACATGAGGTTGCAGGTTCAATTCCCCAAATGTACTTACATCCATGCTATCTACGAAATACAATACAAAGATTATTTTTCTTTGATGTATAACCCCCCCCCCCCCAAGGATTATATAATTGTTAGGAAAGGAGCATTAAACAAGTTTGAAAAAAACAAGAAACAGAAATCCCTGTTTTGTGTCAGAGAGAGGGAGGATCTCTGTGCTGTTATGATTGGCTGTCAGCTTTTAGTAAGCAAGGCTACAACTTCCTTGTTTTTGATCTGTTGAGTGATTCAGAGCATGTGAAGTGTACTGCGGTGTACAATTAACTGGGTTTCACCTAGCTACAGTACATAATGGGAGTTAACCCCTAGTACCCACAGACAAAGGGAGAGGTGAGACACAGCTTGTTGCATGTTTGAGTCTGTTATTTGTATGTTTTATGTATATGCTCTGTCTATTGGGACAATGTTACCTGGAGACTTTAGTTCCCCTTTAAGCATAAATGAAACCTGTTAACTTCCCATATTTTGTAACACTGTTGACCTTTCACATATGGCAGTCACCTTTTGTGGCAAAAACATATATTATGTGTGCATCCATGATCTTTAGTTGTACAGAAAATGGTGACCACTGTATTTATCAGGAACAGTCACAATGTAGTGTAGTCATGATAATGCCATTAGCAAACAGGTGGAGTAAAAATATTACTATATGCATTTTGCTACAATGCCTGAAAATAGGCAAATCTAACTGGATCCAAAGGGATTGGCTGATTATTTAAAACAACAAATCAGTTGTTCTAGACATAAAGTTTAAGTTGGGTCGTTATTACCTCCATTTACTAAAGTCTGCATGTGTCACCCAAATAACCAAAACCCACAAGAAGAATGGGCAGTTTGATTGGGTGAGTGTACATGCAAGTCATAGCATATTGCTGACATTCCAATGAGCAACTGTTGTTGTCTATCTTTGCCTAACTGCACATGGTTACCTTTTATCCAGTTCCTTTTAAGTAATTCTTTATTTTACTAGATAGTTTGATCTCTGCTCATGGACTAATATACAGTTAGCGTTAAAGTCTGATAAGGCTCAGGGCCAAAATTAGTTTCAAGATCTGATGAATTGAAAAGCACTTTCACATAATCAGTCGGTGTATATTTAAAGTATGTGCAGCTCCCAGACTGGTCCACCCCATCCATTTTACTTCACCTTGATCCCTTGGCCAGTCACAATCATAGTTTGGGATTTCTGAGCTTGTTCTCGATTGTTGAACCCTAAATGCTTTCACTTCAAAGCAGGACCATGCTTGTCTTTGTATTTCTTAAAAAAATATGCATGCATAGCAATATGGTATGAAAAGTATAACACAAAAACTTGATTAAATATATGGCGAGAACTGCAAAAACAAAATTCTAGCAGAAAAAAAAAACTGATTCTAAAGTGCACATGCAAGCTGTTTATAGCTGTATATGGGTTAACTGTCTCTATTACTTTCCTGCAGACAGTTCTGCCAGCACATGCAGTTTCTGATAAAAAGAGAATATTGACAAAACCTTTGGTTGACTCAAAGCCAATGATTATGAAAATATGCCCAAAGTGCTTTCCAGCCTCTCTATAATGCTTCAAATATTCTAGAAATGCAATGTTTAACAGTCACCTGTAGTACTTAAACAGTTAAACCCCAGTTCAAAGTAGCAATTTCTTCCTTAAATGTCTAACATGAAGATATAACTGAGTGATTATATAGATCTCAATTGGACACCAAATGGAAGATGTGATTTTGAGTGGCAACTGAAAACTATTATCACATTTGCAGTATAACAATTCCATAGAATGCCATTATACTGACTGGGCAATGCATTCCGCTGACAGATAAAGATTTGGCATAATGCTCTTAAAGCTTAAGGTGAAGCTGGGAGCTTTTATCTTGTGTAACATGAGACAGTAAGCGATACTATTTTTTCTGCACAAAAAATGTTTTCCCACGTACATTGCTTTAATGTCAAATTTTCAAAATCCCGTATACCCCCCCCCCCCTCATTTAATATTTGTCCCATTGACAGGGTGTAATAAAAATGATTTGTCTGCAGTTTTCAAATATAATTTCATTTTCTATTTTTCCATTTTTGCCATTCAATGTAACCTTCATTGCCAAATGATCTTGGATAAAAATGGTGCCCTGGCAGCGAACGGATCATTTCTATAATGTTAGGCAACAATTTAGCAAGTGCATCCAGAAAATTGGGTCTTAACTTGATGGTGGTTAAAGAGAATAAAGCATAAAGCAAATTGAAACTTTCCAGACAGCTGAAGAACATTTTATTTTCCTGCCAGCTATACATATTAAGAAGCGTATTTAAAAACTTTAGGACATTTAAAAGAAGCCACATTAATCTTTGCATCAGTTCATCTAGAGTATTTTCTCTGCGCACTGTATTTTATAAATTAGAGTATTAAATAAAACAAAGTCAAAGTTATTTTAATAGCTGCCGCCATTCTAAAATGCACCGTATGAATGGGAAACCAAATCAAGGAGATCTAAGGCTCGGCTCTAAGTGATCACAAGGGTAATAATCAGAGTTGGTGTACACTGCTGATTAGTCAGTACAAAGATATGCAATCTGAAAACTCTTGCACTGCCATCTGTTGCTCTGACCTCCACAGTTTGATGGTACCTTTATGCATAGATACATTAATGCTAATTGCACTTTTAAGGTGGACAAGGAATTGTCACACTCCATAGGGGGTGGCAGTGATGGATGCTTACCTCAAATAGAATTGTGTATAAAATCCTTACATTTATTGCTAGCACTCAGGGGTATTGGTTAAGGGATAGGGTTAGATAAAAATAATGAAATAGATTAAGATTAAGATCAAGATCCCCCATGAAGCTGTAAGATCTAAACAGTGAAATGCATAGGAATTATTTCACAGAGCCCTCACCAAATGGATTATATCTTACTGCAATACCATAATACCAATACCATAATAATTTAAAGGGCCACACCATAGCAGAGAGTTTTTGGCGAGCTATACAGATCAAGCAAGCATTGAAACAGTACAGAATAAGGCCTGCAATACCCCTAGTAGTGGATAGTGAGTGTTATATGGTCTTTAATATATGGAAGTGTTATTTTAAACATGTTTAAAGATATCATGACCTAAACCTATTTTATTATTTTTTTCTCTACCCTTTTCCTAAACCCATACCCTTGAGTGCAAGAAAAACATTCTTGAATATTTTTTTACACAATTTAATTGACAATTTGGAGTGCAGCCACACCCACCCGACTAAACAATGTTCTTTATCACAACAGAGCACAGGAGGAACCCATCAACTTAAATAGAATTTCCCCCAGAAAAAGCCTTGAGAAGGACCTGTGCAGTTTTTAGTCTGCAAAGTAAAATTCAAGAATCAGATTGTAAAGTTTAGAGGGGTTACTAAAATTGCATGTGTGGGCTCAAAGGGCATCTATACTGAATAAAATATTTTTCATTTTTTCAGAGCCGGATTAAGACCAAATGGGGCCCAAGGCACAAGTCAGATTTTTGGGGCCCCTAATAACGTTCCATTACACAAATACATATCACCAGCACATCCCCTCTGGCACCACCAGCACATCTCCCACTGGCTGCAGCCAGCATAACACAACACCCCACAGGTACCACCATCACAGCCCCAACTGCAACTGGCACCACCATCACAGCCCCAACTGCAACTGGCACCAGCACAGCCCCAACTGGCACCACCGCACAGCCCAGGCACACCAGCACAGCCCCAACTGGCAGCACCAGCACAGCCCCAACTGGCAGCACCAGCACAGCCCCAACTGGCACCACCAGCACATCCCCAAATGGCACCACCAGCACATCCCCAAATGGCACCACCAGCACAGCCCCAACTGGTACCACCAGCACAGCCCCAACTGGCACCAACAGCACATCCCCAACTGCAACTGGTACCACCAGCACAGCCTCAATGGTACCACCAGCACAGCCCCAACTGGCACCGCCAGCACATCCCCCAACTGCAACTGGCACCACCAGCACATCCCCCAACTGGCACCACAGCACATCCCCAACTGCAACAGGCACAACCAGCACAGCCCCAACTGGCACCACCAGCACATTCCCAACAGCCCCAAGTGGCACCACCAGCACAGATCCAACTGGCACCACCAACACAGCCTCAAATGCAACTGGCACAACCAGCACAGCCCCAACTGGCACCAGCAGCACAGACCCAACTGGCACCACCAGCACAACCCCAACAGCAACTGGCACCACCAGCACAGCACAGCATTTTTTCCAGTATAGTGCACCTTTAAGCTAGCCATACACAAATCAAGTTGTATTCAATCAATTTTCCATTTCTATGTTTAAAAGTTTTATTATCAACTGTTGATTGCAAATGAAGTGATTGCTGCAGCGCACAAGGGAAATGATTTCCGACTCTTTATAACTGATTATACTATAAAAGCACATTCTTGTTGATATGATCGAACAGGAATTAATCGAAATGTCGTATTAGTTATTTATAGGATTAAAAGAAAAATTTTCAACCTGTCTGATTAAGGATAAATCCATTTTACAAAGGGAATTGAGCTTAAGGGGATTCAATTAAAATCATTAAAATATCAACCTTGTATGTATACTTTTATACTATAAATACAGAGGACCCCCCCAAACCCAGTTTTGCATTATAAATATTTGCCAAATATGCCCCTGAAGGGACTTACCTAACCTGGTACCTCGCCTCTCCTCCTCTGCTCTGTGGCTGACAGCTGCTCTACTTTCTGGTCATGGCTATGAGACAATTGGGCGTGACGTCAGTGGCATTTTGGGTTGGAGGGGTCCCCTACACTACAGAAAAGTTTATTTTTTTTCTAAAGAACCTGTGCAGCATGGAGGAATGCGAAGAGTGGAAGGATGGGAGCGAAGAGAGCTCTCCTACGCATGCCAGAGTCCTTAGTGAGGACAGGGAAGCAGCAGGCACCGGATGACACAGTGACAAGCTCCTACTCCTCAGTTTTTTGGACTGTAGAGAAAAAAGGTAGAAAAATATTTTGAACACTATTGGGCCCAGCAGTAGGGCAAATTTTAGTTTTGTGGGTGGACATGACCTTTAATATATTTTGTTAATTCACATCACCTTGTGTAATGTCTAAGCTTCATTCAAAAGCAAGGCTTTAAAATGTTTTAGTCTTTGTCCTGTTTTTGCAGTTCCCCAACAGGTAGATTAGGGGAGGCATTAGTGTTTGTACTAATAGTACTTGCAATGTCTTTCTTTTCTCCTTTTATAAGCAACTGCTTGACCATATTATGGGTAGAGTATTTGCATGCAATCTGAATTTATTGAATGTGCAATTTTGTATCTATGTACCGAATTGGTCATTAGCTGCACTCTACATATTGTGGATGTTACAAACAAACAAAAGAATAATCAATGCACATTCCTATCTGTGCACTTGCCTACATTATAAACAGGATATAAATAAGGATAATTTTCTCAAACAGTAACATTTATCATACTCGTGCATTGGAATAGGTAAGGGGGAAGTGAAAGCCTGCTACACTAATCCAGAATTGAATTGTAATTTAGACTAAGAGTGCTCCCATGGTCCTTCTAGTGTATATATTGTGGATGTTTAAAGACCAGTTTTTATATGTTTCTGTGAATTGTTACTTGATCATGAATGAAAGTCTTCAAAACTGTAACCAAAAAATGTAAGGTAAGGTCTGATTTTACAGTAAATAGGTTCCAGGTTATAATTACTTGCTCATTTGTGGTTTCTGTTTTTTGGTGGCAAAAGTGTTCCTATCAACATTTTTATATGATATAAGTAAAGGGTTAATTTATTCTTTTGTAAATGATTTAAACACTGATTATTATTTCTCAAACCACAGTTTTAAAGTGTATGAAATGCCCAGGTCTATGAGCAGAGGACTTGTGATGTTCATTCATAATTATAATCAATCAGGGAGATTCAATAAAAGTTCTTAAAAATTAAAAGGTTTGTTAATTTTGCCCCAACCAATCAGATCTTATTTAACATTTGAAAGCTAACATCTGATTGGTTGGGGAAAAATTAGCACCATTTTAAACGATAAGAACTTTTATTGAATAGACCTGTAGGTATCATATTTATGAATAAAACGTAATATAATTGAATAAACCATAGGGAAAGCAAAGGGCTGAGAATTAAATGAAGATTATTGTGAATCTACGGTAACTAAGTAATGTTTCTTACAATTACTCCAAGGGTATTTTTCCATCATGCCAAAAATCTATCATTAGAAATTTAATCAGTAAAACAATGTGGCTTAAACAGTAGAGATGGACTAGAACTCGAATTCAAACCCGAGTTCGAGCCGAACAGACTCGAACTTCTCGAACTACTCCGGATCCGGATTTTCACTATTTTCCAGACTTTCGATAATTATCGAATGTTCGAGGCATGCGAATATGCGAGTAAAATGTCTATTATACCAATACGCGAGTAAATACCGAATATGGAATCCGCAAGTAAAATGTCTATTATACCTATACACGAGTAAATATCGAATTCTCGAATCCGCAAGTAAAATGTCTATTATACCAATATGCGAGTAAATACCGAATATGGAATCCGCAAGTAAAATGTCTATTATACCACCTATACACGAGTAAATATCGAATTCTCGAATCCGCAAGTCGTTCATGGGATAATTATTGAATGTTCGAACGCGAGAGCTGGAAAGTAGCACTTTCCGAAAGTCCTGGATATTCGAACTTGTTCCCCAGACCATTTCCCAGGTCCCACAGCTATTTACATTAAGTTAACATTGATATTTTAATTGTATTTCGTTTGAACTTTTCAAACTATTTGACTCCCGTGGACTTTAATGGGTCCGTTTTCGAACTTTCCATATATCGGTAGTTAGAAAACGGACCGAACTTTTGAAAGTTCGGTCATCTCTATTAAACAGCTTGTCGGTGAATTCAGCAGTAATGCTGCAGAGCAGCCTACAAAACGCATTCATAATTTAATTAATTATACTTCTCTTGTATGTTAAAGGGCATCTCCATCCCCAAAACTATAATCCCCCCAACTACTGGCCCCATCATGTAGTGTAGTTTAATCCTTACCTCACATCCCAGCTCCATATGGTTCTCCTGTAGTCCCCCCAAAGTCTCAAAAACTGCCCACCAGGAGGATAGCAGAGTCCATATAGGACTCTGCCTCCTACCTGGCCTCCGGGAGAAGTTTGGCATGCATACTTCAGCCCTTCTCCCCCTCCCTCTCAGGATTCCCTCCCCCTAGCATAAATCCCTTAATATAGTATTGCCCCTGCCAGCCCAGCCCCAACTGCTATATTTATATGTTTAGAAAGCTCCCCAAACTTTACTTACCTCTCCTCTTTCCTCCGCCGAAATGAGCTGCCGGCAGCCACGTCAGTGATTGGCTGCCGCTCAGCCAATCACAGACGCGACTGCCGGTCCCGCCCCTCAGCTTGCATTTTCTCGCAAGCAGAGGGCCGGCAGCGCGGCGGATGAAAGAGGGGAGGTAAGTAGAGTTTGGGGAGCTTTCTAAACATATAAATATAGGGGTTGGGGCTGGGCTGGCAGGGGGAATTTATATTAAAAAATGAATTTTAGGGTGGACATACCATTTAATAAGAGTACGATTTAAGTTTTTTGTGAGCATTTAGCCATCAACCACACTGAAACTAAAACTTTCCAAAGCAGCCATGGAGTAATCAGGACTTTTCTGCAACATGGCTGCTACACCCAAACCATTTTTTTGCACTTTATTGCAAACAACTTCTAATAGTTTTTTCAACCCATTGATATATGATTGTCACAAACTGAGTTGTCCTATATTAACAATTACTGGGTATTTTTTTAGTAAAAATTACTAGTGTGTGAATCAAGAAACATCCTGTCAGGGGTAAGCGCTTACCTGCTTCGCGCTCCCACGATGGGTCCGCCGGCCTTCTTCAGAAATCCTCGGCTATCTCCATTGCGGCTAATGTCATCTCTCCACCTCCAGCCTCTTCATGTGCGAGCCCATCCTCCCCTGCTTGCGCACCCGCTCAGTGCTCTTCTGGTGCCTCACGGACACGCGTAGGCACCCCTGCTTATCTCCTCCTTTCCTGCAGTTCCCAGATTGGGCAGAGGAGATCCAATTAATTCAAACTGCTCTATCCTTGCATCTGACTCATTCCATTCCCCATTGGTCCCTCTGCTCTATTTTAGGTCCCTTTCCACCATTGTACCCTTGCTCTATTTTAGGTCCCTTTCCACCATTGTACCCTTGCCTGTTATAGCATTAGGTTGTCCTTACGATTGTCTTTCCTGTTTCTTGATTCTTTATTATCCTGGTTGTTCAGGTTTTCTTGTCTAGCTCATTGTCATTAACCTTGTCTTTCTCTTCCTAGACTTATCTTCCAGTTCCTGTGTCAGTTTGGATGTCCTGTGTCAGTTTGGATGACCTGGCCTCAGCCCCTATACCTTGTGCTCTAAGACCTGGGGGTAATTGTGAGGTGCGACAAGTCTCCTGATGGTTGGGGGCTTGTCTATGGGTGAAGATAGCGGTAATAGATTGGGGTATAGGTGCTGAAGGTATACCCAGGGACTCCGGGCATCACACATCCCATTCGTGTCAAAGTAATTAGAGCAGTAGCATTTTGTAACCACTTTAAAAACTTCCAGATTTATTATGATGCACTGAAACGGAGTCCCATTGCACCACTGTTGGCATTATGGGTTTCAATGCACATTTTCTGCACTTTACTGCTGGGACAATGCATAATAAAATGTTGACATTTATTCACTACAAATAGTAGATCCATTATTTCCTCAGTCTACTTGAGTATACATATTTTTAAAGGATAAAATGGGTCTGTTTTGATTCGAGGTGCAAATTGGTGCCTGTGCAGCACCCATATCTTTTCTAACTGTTTTTTAAATAATTACCAATCTTAACACTCTGAATATAAATAATAAATCTGATTTTGTCACGTCTGTTTGTTTATGTGCTGCTATTCACTGTTTCCTAAAAGCAATGTGGAATGTTTATCTCATCTTAATTTTTCCTAAACTATTGTTAAAAATGATCAAACGTTTTTCATGTATTCTGTATCAATGTTGACAGTAAAAATTACAGATTTCTATGCTAAGGGCCATGAAGGCTTGGTCTAGATTATGAATTTTGAGGCTTTTCCTGATTTAGAATGTTTTACCCTTTATTGCTCCTTTAATTAGGAATTAGACTGCATTTTCTTCAGGGCAGGAGCTTGTTGAATAATTCTGTTGTGAACCAGATTACACGTTCAGTTTAATGTAATGAAAAATCTTTTCTCTGATGCATCCTGCCTTATTTTGGGGGGTAGGATGTAATATACATAAAGTGTTGAAATTGCAATCTCTGAAAAGGCAAAATCAAAAAGCATTTGGCCTTCATGTGAAGCAAGGGAGCACTGTAAATGTTACATTTTATGGCAAAATTAAGTACCAGAATACATTTAACTGCCTACATAACAATATAATTACTTTTAGCATTAGTTTCTATAGGAATTGAATTATCGTTGCTAGCTATTTTAAACAAGGAATTTAACAAGACTTGTAAAATTGCCACCAAGCACTTAAACTATCTAAAGTTTTACAGTATACATTTGCAGCTGTGACATGACAATGCATAATAAAATATTGCCATTTATTCACGTTATACATTGCAAATAATAGATCCCTTTTCCCCTCAATCTTCTGGTTATACATATTTTTAAAGGAATTCATGGGGCTTATTTAAAGGTTATGTCCACCCCTAAAACCTGGACCTCGCAAGTAGAAAGGGCCATACTGGCAGCTACGATAGTGATTGGCTGAGACATCACATCTCAGCCAATCACTGTTGTGGCTGCCGCTCCAGCCCCTTCTGCTTGCTTCCCTGCACAGAAAGGGTGCGGAAGACAAGCAGAAGGCAGCCGAGGGAACGAGGGCTGGTAAGTATATTTAGAGGCCATATTAAGCTATTAAGACCTTGCGAGGTCTAGGTTTTGGGGGGTTTCCAGCCACCAGTAACATTTCTGTTTAGGGGTGAACATACCCTTTAATAAGAGTTGCAAAATGGTGACTGTGCAGCAAGCAATCAGCTGTTATAATGTTTTTTAACTATAGTAACAGCAGTAAAAGGTAATCCAATATAAAGTGTAATGAATAAGGTAACAAACAGGCAGGAGGCAGAATAACTGCTAGTGGCAACTTTATTTCATGTACGGTAAGCTCATACACAAAAACATGTTGTGGATGAGCTACATGGAATAAAGTCGCCACCAGCAGTTATTCTGACTCCTGCTTGTTTGTTACCTCATTCATTATACTTTAGATTGGATTTACTTGATACATTTTGGTAGGATGCATAAAGTGGGATAACACAATTTGCCACAAACCTAGATTACTGGTTATTGTAATAAAAGTAGTATCTAATTGGCTACTGCAAATTAACAGGGCAGGCATACTTTTGCACCTTTTATTAAAGAAGCCTGAATATCTTTAAGGGAAGTAAATGGAAATCATTATATAGGCAAGATTCCCTTTCATTTTATTTGTAATAATTGTTCAGTAGAGTACCCAAACATGTAACAAATACATTTAGCATTTTGTACATAAATCCACATTTCCCTTATTTATTTCTATATATTAACATTGATGTCTGGTAATTCCTAGAACTTAATGATGTTTTGGCCAAATTTATTATGGTTTCAAAAGGAAATCTTAGTTATAGATTTAAAACTGCTTGATTTTTGAAAAAGCGCAAATTCTCACTGGAATTCAAAGTGGTATATTACTGTATTAATGGTTTACAGTGTTCAGGCAGCAAGAACACCTTCAGCACTATTCCATGAAGCAGGACAAGGTTGATTTAGACAAAATCTCAGTCTAAAAGCACCCAAGAATTCTTGTCAATATGGTAACATACTGTGTGTACTGTCAAAGTACAATGAATATTCAATATCTCATGAAATCTTTCCTACAGCAAACATTTTATTAAATTTGGCAGGCAACTTGCTGGTAATTTAATAAGCAGCTCTCATACGTGGTGTTTAGCTCTTGAAGATATTTTGCTAGCCATCCAACTTGCTCTCTCAAATTAGACTTGTACAAGAATCTGTTGTCAATAAATACCCTGGAATGTACCGATCAACATATAACAGCAAGATATTGGGGACCTCCTCAATGCAAGGTGTTGATTACATTGTGGTTGTGAGTATTATCAAACTGCCCTGGGTAAGGCATCAAAACAGCATTGCCCATGGCAGACAATTGGCGTTGAAACACCCCCTCCCCTCTATTATTCAGGCTTGGTTTCTTTATTTTGACATAAATGGCCTCCTTGACACCTCTTTTGAACCAATCCTGTTCCTTAGCCATATTGACATTACAATCTTCAAACATATGTCCTTTTTACTTAAGATGCAAGTTAGTCCTAAACCAAGGAATTGGCTCTTATGTACTGGGTCATACGTTGCAGGTGCTGTTGCATCTCCCCTACATAAAAGTCAGATGTCTTTTAGATACACCAGTTGCTGCCTCAGTGTGTTGTTGGGTTTAAAGCAGACAAGGATACGGTGCCTCTTAAATATTCTTCTTAATTTCTCTGACACCCCCCTACATATGGGATGACCACGTTCTTTCTCTTGTCTTGTTTTCCCCCTTTACTAGTGCTTTTGGTGGTATTTGCATACTTTTATTTCCTTCTTCAAGTTTTCATAAAGGCCCAGTCCAGATATCCACAAGATTAATTTCCTTAGCCTCTGTGCTAATGGGGATGTTCTCTGTTCAGTGTTGTAAGGTTCTGATAACACCCAACTTGTGATCTAAAGGGTGATGGGAGTTAAACATGTAATATTTGTCTGTGTTGGTTTTCTGTAAACCTGTACTTCCAGTTTCACATTCTCTCTGACGTTTGCCAAGCAGTCAAAGAAAGCCAGTGTGTTGCTTTGTACTTCTTCCCGTGTAAATCTGATGTTTTGGTCAACAGCATTGATGTGTCCTGTGAAGGCTTGCTCACTTTATCCCAGGTGTCACCCATATATCTAAACCAGTTGCTGGATGCAATGCCCTTGAATGTATTAAAAGCCCGTGTTTCCAATTCCTCCACATAAAGGTTTGTCACGATGGGTGAAACTGGAGATCACATAGCTGATCCATGTTTTTGCTTGTACAATGTATCCTTATATTTTAAAAATAGGTGGCATTCAGGCATAAACCCACCATGAAACACATCTATTTTATGTTCTGTTTTATTCTGCTGGCTGTTTTGACGACTTAGCATGGGCAGTTGTGATAAGACCTTTTAGCCACAATGCAATCAACACCTTGCATACAGGTGTAAGTCTCTAACACCTTGTTGTTATATGCTAACTGAGACACTATCCGGGGTATTAATTGCCTACAGATTCTTGTACAAGTGAATTGAGAAAGCCAGTCGGATGACTGAAAAAATGGGAGATTGGAGGCTTGGACTGAAAAGTATGATGTGATAGGTATAGCATAAACATGGTTAAACAATTCTAATGACTGGGATTTAAAGGGAAAGTATCATTATTTTAAAAATTCTTAGTTTATGTTATGCATAACTAGTCATTCTACATATTCTCTTCCATTTTGAAAAATCAGTTGAATTTATACCCCTTGCTATTCCCTGCTGTTGACATTGGTGAGCTGCCATTTTAGGTTCTGTAATGGTCCTTCTTCTTCCCAGAATGCACACCAATGTGGAAAGTCCCTAACTGTAATTTCTACTGATTGGCTGTTGGATGGGTCAAACATGCTCAGATCTCTACTGAGCAATTGAATCAACCCAGGTGCTGGGTCAAGGGCAATACCATAACGGTCTCTATTAGGGGTCCTGGAAACAGGAAGTCAGCATTTCAGAAGCATTTATTTAGCATGCTGAACATGTCAGAGGAAATGCATACATCCCTTATGACTAGAAGAAAAGAAGTTTAGTCTTTAAGTTCGGAAAGGGTTTTTCACTGTGAGAACGGTAACTATAGAACTGTCTTCCAGTGGACATGGTAATGGCAGGTTCATTGGATTGTTTAAAAAAAAAGCTGGACGAGTTTCAAAAAACAAAGAATGTTGCATGTTACTGGAATTGATACATAAAGTTGTAGTTGATCAAGGGATATTTCCGATTGCCACTTGAGGTCAGGTCAGGGGTGTGTATTTTTTTTTTGTCTCCCGCTGGATCATTTATATGGACCCATGCCTTGGGTTTTGTGCTTTGTTCCTGTGCCTATACTCCTGTGCCTCTGTGGCTCTACTTTCTCTGTCAACTCGTCGTTTCCAGGTAATGGGGGTCGCAACTTGGTGTGACCCAGGAGTGCAACTTCCCCACTATCAGGGGCTCTGGTGAAAAGCTGGTTTCACTTAGACCCTGCGCCCCAGTGCTTGTGGGTAATTATCAGTCTCCAACAAGGAGTCAGGTAATGTTACGGACTTTCCTGTTCCTTTCTCAACTGTTCATAATGGTTGTCTTATTAGTAATCTTACTAAAGAAACTCTCTCTGTAAAATGAGTTTGCATTTCACTTACCTTTTAACACAAATTTTCAAATGTAGGTTAAAATTACACGTACCCTTTAAAATTTTGTGAATAATTATGTTTTTTAAAAATATAGATTGGCATTTGGCTTACCTTTTTACCATGTTTAGATAATATGAAAGGATCCATTTAATGGCTGAATTGAACCAATGACCCTAATAATCCTTTTGCAGTAGTGCTTTCTTTAGAGTGAAACTCTGTCTCTAAATATGGAGTAAGTTCTGTTTTACTAGGCCTTTAAGGCTGCATACACACACAGGCAAATTTTTTGCCCCCACTGACCATTCGCCACAAGCGAGCAATCGCCTGGGACAAATCACTCTTGGTCACGGTGAAAATCAACAGACATCGGTTGCCAGCAATTCTTTTGGCCCAATCGACCTATATACGAAAATATTGGTCGGTTTGGCAAAAAAATTGCCTTGTGTTTACCCAGCCTAATTGATTAATGTTTTTCTTGTCCTCTTCAAACTTTACCAATGACACAACTGTGAAGAAAAAAAAAATCTGTCATGAGTGAGCAGTTCAATTGTATTCTTTAGATCTTAAAATAAGCACAAAACTATACTAAAGATCAATACTACTGAGTTATTAGCATTGATAAATAACAGTAAGACAGCTGGCCCTGTTAATCTTTTTTCAGATGTCATATTTATATTTCTTTGCAAGAAGCCTATACATGCATTCTTCTCAGTCAAATATGTATTTAATAATAGATCTCGTGTCACACTTTCCAGTGTATTTTGCTTGAAATACTATAGACGCCCCACATGCTCAAGGTTTAATTTGGCATTGGTCAATATTCTGTTACTTTTAATAAGCACACAAGGTTCTCTTTCATCATCTGAAAGTACAGTGGGATTCTGAATTGTAAATGAGTATGTCTGGTATTTTTCCAGAATGTTTCATACATTTGTTGCCATTTCTTAAGGTTTGTGAAATTATTGTAGCTGTAATGGACTCGGAAAAATGAGGTGGAAGTAAAATTGACCCTATATTCAAATTGCGAGCAAGATAATTAAGTATTTATAAGAAACTGCAGTAATCTTTGTTAGGCATGGAGGAGGTCATCTGTTTAACCCATAAAACAAATATGTGGAAACACTTGTAAAAAAAGAATCTTATTAGGTAGCCATTTAACTATTGATATACAAATTAAAATTGAGTATAAGTGGAAGGAAGAAGGGAGTTAGGTTAAAGGCCCATTTGATAATTTTACATGTAAATAACTTCTTTAAGTCTCCATCCTGGGTACTATGTGGGGGAAAGGGCTCCACTGGGCATGCCAGCAGCCTCTGAGAGGACACAACAGAGACCATTTGGACAGGAAGAAAGCTCCTACCCATCCTGGACTTTGAAGAGGCACTACAGGAGAAACCTAAAGAGCAGGGATGTAAGGTAAGGATTTTTTTGTACAGTGGGGCCAGTTGGTGAATTTTTGTGGGGTGGACATGCCCTTTAAAAGAAAAGGGTTTCTTTTCCTGGCCATCTTGCAGCACTCCAAGGGATTAACTCCTTGTCAGCTGAGACAAAAGAAAATGGACACTCCCATTATTATAAATAGCCCCCTCCTCCTCCTTACTATCAGTAAGTTATAAAGGGGTGAGAAAAGAATAAGGTTGTGTTCTATTGCAAATTCTTTTTAATGGGAGATAAACAACATCTAAAATTGTATCTATAACTGCCCACAAATGTTATCCTTTGAGATGGAATGACATAGTAACATAGTAATTAAAGGTTGAATAAATACATATGTCCATCAAGTGCAACACCCTCCTTTTTAACCCTACCTAATAGTTGATCCAGAGGAATGCAAAAAAAACCCCCAGCTAACAAGGGGTGAGGGGAATTCCTACCTGACTCAGCAACCAAAAAGTATCCCTGGATCCCCACTTTTAAAGCTATTCAATGGACTTGCCATTACCACAGCTACTGGAAATTAAAAAGAAGTGGCCCCAGTACAGAACCCTGAGGCACTCCACTTGCTAGTTGTAGCTCTATTGACCATCACTTCATGTTTGCGATCCTATAACCAAGTCTCTATCCATGTACAAATGTTTTTTTCAAGGCCAACAGTCCTCAGTTTATAAATTAATTTCGCTTATATGGCACAGTCTCTAAAGCTTTAGCAAAATCCAGGAATACTACATCCACTACTATGCCTGAATCTAAATTCTTACTCACTTCTACTACTAATAAGATCAGTTCTGAAGACAAAGTCAAGGATATGATCCTGTAACAAAGTTTCTAGAGCCTTCCCTACCACTGATGTTGGTTTTACAGGTCATTAGATGACTCTTTAGATAAATTATCAGCCAGCCAAACTTTTGTTATATGTTTAGAACTCTCTGTCTCTTCTGTTTATCAAATCTTGTTTTGTTCTTGCAACAACTAAAAGATTGACGTGTTACACTTCGATCCTTACACAAAAGGGGGGGCTGTGGGAGCACTCCTGTGGCAAAATTACTTTATAACAAATAGTGGAAGTGCTACTGATCTGACCAAAACATTAGAACAAACAAGAAAATAGTTGATCAATGCACATTCCTGGGCCCCATATATCATAATATCTATGCTTGGTTGCATTTTCTTGGGAAGGTTGTCTCACTGACCTTGCATTGGATTAGTATTACAGGCAATCACTTCCCCCTGCCTACTGGCTTTTAACAAGGAGGGAAGAGGCCTTTCATCCAATGCTTAGTATTCAAGGCATAAGACCTCCAATTAAAGGGACATGTTAGGGGTGCTACTACCACACGGAAGCTTGGTCAATCTTCCTGCAGAGAAACTCTGCTACAATATATACACAAAAGGGGGACTGTGTGAGCACTCCTGTGGCAAAATTACTTTATAACAAATAGTGGAAGTGCTACTGATCTGACCAAAACATTAGAACAAACAAGAAAATAGATTATCAATGCACATTCCTGGGCCCCATATATCATAATATCTATGCTAGTGCAAACAGTAAAAACATGGGGGGTTTTTGTTACAATTTTATGCATAAAAGTGAAAACCTTCCAACCACGTCAAGGTAACCCCAGTATGGAAGGTCCTAACAGTTTACCATGGGTCATTTATTTGGGCTTTCACTCCCTGCTTGGTTTGCCTATTCTTGGGAAGGTTGTCTCCCTTACACTTCGATCCTCTCATCTCAACATGGCTAATGTTCGCTATCGTTAGTTAAAGCCAGAAAATTTTAGAGGAGCCAGAGGTGGATTGCACTTGGTGGGTACATTTTCTTTCTTTGTTCCTGTTACAATAAAGGAGAACTAAACCCCAAAAAAATCTAAGTTTAAGTGAGAAAGTACTTGCCTCAATATCCTTCTCAGCATGGAAGATTCCACTCAGGAGCCTTTTCTTTACCTCTATGAGCTCATTTTAGGTTCTGTTTGTTCCCCAACTCTGAAGCTGACATTTTCCCTTGCCTGCCAGTACTTTTGCCTTGATTACATTTTCAGCACCTGTGTGATTTCCACTCCCACCACTTAACCCCTATGATGTAGGAATATATGAAATCATCAATATTCAAATTGGTGGGGGGGGCGGAGCCAAGCAGGACATGGAGTAGGTCGCAAGCCGGGGCCGCTCCGTTACACACTCCGTCTGCAGCACAAATAGGGATACCTACCGGACTCCAGACAGCACCGGAGGATCGGCCAGGGGGGACCCCAACCTATGACACGCTCCAGGAGCCAGAAAGCAGCGGGGCAGGAGCGCACCAAACTACAAAAGTTTGCCCGGACTCCAGACCCGCCAGCCCCTGAGGCCACGTGTGAGGCCCCAGCCATGGCCTCTCCCCCTGCCTCGGAACAGCTACACAGCCCAATAAGCCCTGGTAACCAGAGTTCTAGCCCTGGGACCCCAGCCCTAACGCTGAACGACCTCATGGGTGCAATACAGGACTCAAAAAAAACCCTCACCTCCATGCTGGAGGAAGTGAAAGCGGACATGTCAATCCTCCGCCAAGACCTACAAAAGGTCAGATACAGAGTGGGGGAAGCAGAAATGCGTGTCTCCACGCTGGAGGACACGGTCACCCCCATGTCGCAAACAATCGCCAACTTACAAAAGGAACTCCATACCACCCAAAGCAAGCTGGATGATCTGGAAAATAGATCCAGGAGACAAAATCTCCGATTTTTGGGTTTCCCGGAGGGATCTGAGGCCCAGGACCCCTCTTCATTTCTTGAGACCTGGATTAAAACTAATCTGGGTACCAATGGATTATCACCGCAGTTCGCCATAGAACGGGCGCACCGAATTCCCGCCAAAGCCCCAATACCAGGAGCTAGACCAAGACCTTTGATAGCGCGGTTCCTGAACGCCAAGGACAGAGATGGAATACACGCCTGGCGTCGGCTGGAGAGCTACAATTCGAAAACACCAATATTAAAATATTCCCGGATTACTCCATGATTTACAAAAAACGCAGAGCTACTTTCCAGGATATAAAAAAAGGCTTCTGGATGCTGGTATCACATATTCCATGGCAACCCGGCTAGACTCCGCATCATGGTGGATGAAGAGTGAAATTCTTCGACTCCCCAGGGGACGCTAACACCTGGTTGGACCACCGGTAAAGTATGAGTCAAACATATGACCATTGTTCAAATTCGACTTGGGCCCTGTCCCTCCTGCTTAAACTGCATTAGCCCCCTTCTTCCCCCCCCCCCCAACACCCAGCTGTTTCCCGGTGCCACCATACTAAGTAAGCCTCAGCTGCGCTGTACCCAAAACCATTCCAAGGTACATTGTTGCGCAATATCCCAGTTGGTGTGATAAAATGTCACAGACTTATTTGTTAAATAGCAGACACCCAAGCCACACGAGTAGCTATCGCACCCAAAACGCCCCTGTAAATACTGTAACCTTCACAAGCCTATCGGGACGGACAATAGTCCTAAGTATGTATACACGGATTGGTAATTCATGTCAATAGCAGGGCGCATGAATAATTGGAAGCATCTGAACTACGTCTTATGTGGGATAATACTACTGTTCTTTGAGAGAACTATTTACAAGGCATACAACATTGCTAAACTATACTCTAAAATAAGTTGAACCTATTACCTGAAACAAAGTAACAACGACAATGATCACACGCTGCACCCTGTCTATTCCAAGCTGACTATACTATTAACCATACGTGCAGTTACGGATGCCAATGGGTCTGCTCAACAATATATATATATATAAATGTGTATTGACTAATCATATTTAGCAGCACAATGGGCTCTAAAATGTGGCGAATACAATTTGACAAGTTTCCTTCTTCTTTGCTATAAATAACTATTATAACTGGAATGTCCAAACAAGGCCCTTGAATGTATTAAAAGCCCGTGTTTCCAATTCCTCCACATAAGGTTTGTCACGATGGGTAAAACTGGAGATCACATAGCTGATCCATGTTTTTGCTTGTACAATGTATCCTTATATTTTAAAATAGGTGGCATTCAGGCATAAACCCACCATGAAACACATCTATTTATGTTCTGTTTATTTGCTGGTGTTTTGACGACTTAGCATGGGCAGTTGTGATAAGACCCTTTAGCCACATGCAATCAACACCTGCATACAGGTGTAAGTCTCTAACCCTTGTTGTTATATGCTAACTGAGACACTATCCGGGTATTAATTGCCTACAGATTCTTGTACAAGTGAATTGAGAAAGCCAGTCGGATGACTGAAAAAATGGGAGATTGGAGGCTTGGACTGAAAAGTATGATGTGATAGGTATAGCATAAACATGGTTAAACAATTCTAATGACTGGGATTTAAAGGGAAAGTATCATTATTTTAAAAATTCTAGTTTATGTTATGCATAACTGTCATTCTACATATTCTCTCCATTTTGAAAAATCAGTTGAATATACCCCTTGCTATTCCTGCTGGTTGACATTGGTGAGCTGCCATTTTAGGTTCGTAATGGTCCTTCTTCTTCCCAGAATGCACACCAAGTGGAAAGTCCCTAACTGTAATTTCTACTGATGGCTGTTGGATGGGTCAAACATGCTCAGATCTCTACTGAGCAATTGAATCAACCCAGGTGCGGGTCAAGGGCAATACCATAACGGTCTCTATTAGGGGTCCTGGAAAAGGAAGTCAGCATTTCAGAAGCATTTATTTAGCATGCTGAACATGTCAGAGGAAATGCATACATCCCTTATGACTAGAAGAAAGAGTTTAGTCTTTAAGTTCGGAAAGAGGTTTTTCACTGTGAGAACGGTAACTATAGAACTGTCTTCCAGTGGACATGGTAATGGCAGGTTATTGGATTGTTTAAAAAAAAAGCTGGACGAGTTTCAAAAAACAAAGAATGTTGCATGTTACTGGAATTGATACATAAAGTTGTAGTTGATCAAGGGATATTCCGATTGCCACTTGAGGTCAGGTCAGGGGTGTGTATTTTTTTTTGTCTCCCGCTGGATCATTATATGGACCCATGCCTTGGGTTTGTGCTTTGTTCCTGTGCCTATACTCCTGTGCCTCTGTGGCCTACTTTCTCTTGTCAACTCGTCGTTTCCAGGTAATGGGGGTCGCAACTTGTGTGGACCCAGGAGTGCAACTTCCCCACTATCAGGGCTCTGGTGAAAAGCTGGTTTCACTTAGACCCTGCGCCCCAGTGCTTGTGGGTAATTATCAGTCTCCAACAAGGAGTCAGGTAATGTTACGGACTCTGTCCTGTTCCTTCTCAACTGTTCATAATGGTTGTCTTATTAGTAATCTTACTAAAGAACTTCTCTGTAAAATGAGTTTGCATTTCACTTACCTTTTAACACAAATTTTCAAATGTAGGTTAAAATTACACACGTACCCTTTAAAATTTGTGAATAATTATGTTTTTTAAAATATAGATTGGCATTTGGCTTACCTTTTTACCATGTTTAGATAATATGAAAGGATCCATTTAATGGCTGAATGAACCAATGACCCTAATAATCCTTTTGCAGTAGTGCTTTCTTTAGAGTGAAACTCTGTCTCTAAATATGGAGTAAGTTCTGTTTTACTAGGCCTTTAAGGCTGCTACACACACAGGCAAATTTTTGCCCCCACTGACCATTCGCCACAAGCGAGCAATCGCCTGGGACAAATCACTTTGGTCACGGTGAAAATCAACAGAACTCGGTTGCCAGCAATTCTTTTGGCCAATCGACCTATATACGAAATATGGTCGGTTTGGCAAAAAAATGCCTTGTGTTTACCCAGCCTAATTGATTAATGTTTTTCTTGTCCTCTTCAAACTTTACCAATGACACAACTGTGAAGAAAAAAAAAATCTGTCATGAGTGAGCAGTTCAAGTATTCTTTAGATCTTAAAATAAGCACAAAACTATACTAAAGATCAATACTACTGAGTTATTAGCATGATAAATAACAGTAAGACAGCTGGCCCTGTTAATCTTTTTCAGATGTCAATTTATATTTCTTTGCAAGAAGCCTATACATGCATTCTTCTCAGTCAAATATGTATTTAATAATAGATCTCGTGTCACACTTTCCAGTGTATTTGGCTTGAAATACTATAGACGCCCCACATGCTCAAGGTTTAATTTGGCATTGGTCAATATTCTGTTACTTTTAATAAGCACACAAGGTTCTCTTTCATCATCTGAAAGTACAGTGGGATTCTGAATTGTAAATGAGTATGTCTGGTATTTTTCCAGAATGTTTCATACATTTGTTGCCATTTCTTAAGGTTTTGAAATATTGTAGCTGTAATGGACTCGGAAAAATGAGGTGAAGTAAATTGACCCTATATTCAAAATGCGAGCAAGATAATTAAGTATTTATAAGAAACTGCAGTAATCTTTGTTAGGCATGGAGGAGGTCATCTGTTTAACCCATAAAACAAATATGTGGAAACACTTGTAAAAAAGAATCTTATTAGGTAGCCATTAACTATGATATACAAATTAAAATTGAGTAAAGTGGAAGGAAGAAGGGAGTTAGGTTAAAGGCCCATTTGATAATTTTACATGTAATAAACTTCTTTAAGTCTCCATCCTGGGTACTATGTGGGGGAAAGGGCTCCCGGGCATGCCAGCAGCCTCGAGAGGACAAACAGAGACCATTTGGACAGGAAGAAAGCTCCTACCCATCCTGGACTTTGAAGAGGCACTACAGGAGAAACCTAAAGAGCAGGGATGTAAGGTAAGGATTTTTTGTACAGTGGGGCCAGTTGGTGATTTTGTGGGGGACAATGCCCTTTAAAAGAAAAGGGTTTCTTTTCCTGGCCATCGCAGCACTCCAAGGATAACTCCTTGTCAGCTGAGACAAAAGAAAATGGACACTCCCATTATTTAAATAGCCCCTCCTCCTCCTTACTATCAGTAAGTTATAAAGGGGTGAGAAAAGAATAAGGTTGTGTTTCTATTGCAAATTCTTTTTAATGGGAGATAAACAACATCTAAATTGTATCTATAACTGCCCACAAATGTTATCCTTTGAGATGGAATGACATAGTACATAGTAATTAAAGGTTGAATAAATACATATGTCCATCAAGTGCAACACCCTCCTTTTAACCCTACTAATAGTTGATCCAGAGGAATGCAAAAAAACCCCCAGCTAACAAGGGGTGAGGGGAATTCCTACCTGACTCAGAACCAAAAGTATCCCTGGATCCCCACTTTTAAAGCTATTCAATGGACTTGCCATTACCCAGCTACTGGAAATTAAAAGAAGTGGCCCCAGTACAGAACCCTGAGGCACTCCACTTGCTAGTTGTAGCTCTATTGACCATCACTTCATGTTTGCGATCCTATAACCAAGTCTCTATCATGTACAAATGTTTTTTCAAGGCCAACAGTCCTCAGTTTATAAATTAATTTCGCTTATATGGCACAGTCTCTAAAGCTTTAGCAAAATCCAGGAATACTAAATCCACTACTATGCCTGAATCTAAATTCTTACTCACTTCTACTACTAATAAGATCAGTTCTGAGACAAAGTCAAGATATGATCCTGTAACAAAGTTTCTAGAGCCTTCCCTACCACTGATGTTGGTTTTACAGGTCATAGATGACTCTTTAGATAAATTATCAGCCAGCCAACTTTTGTATATGTTTAGAACTCTCTGTCTCTTCTGTTTATCAAATCTTGTTTTGTTCTTGCAACAACTAAAAGATTGACGTGTTACACTTCGATCCTTACACAAAAGGGGGGGCTGTGGGAGCACTCCTGTGGCAAAATTACTTTATAACAAATAGTGGAAGTGCTACTGATCTGACCAAAACATTAGAACAAACAAGAAATAGTTGATCAATGCACATTCCTGGGCCCCATATATCATAATATCTATGCTTGGTTGCATTTTGGGAAGGTTGTCTCACTGACCTTGCATGTGGATTAGTATTACAGGCAATCATCTCCCCCTGCCTACTGGCTTTTAACAAGGAGGGAAGAGGCCTTTCATCCAATGCTTAGTATTCAAGGCATAAGACCTCCAATTAAAGGGACATGTTAGGGGTGCTACTACCACACGGAAGCTTGGTCAATCTTCCTGCAGAGAAACTCTGCTACAATATATACACAAAAAGGGGGACTGTGTGAGCACTCCTGTGGCAAAATTACTTTATAACAAATAGTGGAAGTGCTACTGATCTGACCAAAACATTAGAACAAACAAGAAAATAGATTATCAATGCACATTCCTGGGCCCCATATATCATAATATCTAGCTAGTGCAAACAGTAAAAACATGGGGGGTTTTTGTTAAAATTTTATGCATAAAAGTGAAAAACCTTCCAACACAGTCAGGTAACCCAGTATGGAAGGTCCTAACAGTTTACCATGGGTCATTTATTTGGGCTTTCACTCCCTGCTTGGTTTGCCTATTCTTGGGAAGGTTGTCTCCCCTACACTTCGATCCTCTCATCTCCACTGGCTAATGTTCGCTATCGTTAGTTAAAGCCAGAAAATTTTAGAGGAGCCAGAGGTGGATTGCACTTGGTGGGTACATTTTCTTTCTTGTTCCTGTTACAATAAAGGAGAACTAAACCCCAAAAAAAATCAAGTTTAAGTGAGAAAGTACTTGCCTCAATTCCTTCTCAGCATGGAAGATTCCACTCAGGAGCCTTCTTTACCTCTATGAGCTCATTTTAGGTTCTGTTTGTTCCCCAACTCTGAAGCTGAATTTTCCCTTGCCTGCCAGTACTTTTGCCTTGATTACATTTCAGCACCTGTTGTGATTTCCACTCCCACCACTTAACCCCTATGATGTAGGAATATATGAAATCATCAATATTCAAATTGGTGGGGGGGGCGGAGCCAAGCAGGACATGGAGTAGGTCGCAAGCCGGGGCCCGCTCCGTTACACACTCCGTCTGCAGCACAAATAGGGATACCTACCGGACTCCAGACAGCACCGGAGGATGGCCAGGGGGGACCCCAACCTATGACACGCCAGGAGCCAGAAAGCAGCGGGCAGGGAGCGCACCAAACTACAAAGTTTGCCCGGACTCCAGACCGCCAGCCCCTGAGGCCACGTGTGAGGCCCCAGCCATGGCCTTCCCTGCCTCGGAACAGCTACACAGCAATAAGCCCTGGTAACCAGAGTTCTAGCCCTGGGACCCCAGCCCTAACGCTGAACGACCTCATGGGTGCAATACAGGACTCAAAAAAAACCTCACCTCCATGCTGGAGGAAGTGAAAGCGGACATGTCACCTCCGCAAGACCTACAAAAGGTCAGATACAGAGTGGGGAAGCAGAAATGCGTGTCTCCACGCTGGAGGACACGGTCACCCCATGTCGCAAACAATCGCAACTACAAAAGGAACTCCATACCACCCAAAGCAAGCTGGATGATCTGGAAAATAGATCCAGGAGACAAAATCTCCGATTTTGGGTTTCCGAGGGATCTGAGGCCCAGGACCCTCTTATTTCTTGAGACCTGGATTAAAACTAATCTGGGTACAATGGATTTCACCGCAGTTCGCCATAGAACGGGCGCCACCGAATTCCGCCCCAAGCCCCAATACCAGGAGCTAGACCAAGACTTTGATAGCGCGGTTCCTGAACGCCAAGGACAGAGATGGAATACTACGCCTGGCTCGTACGGCTGGAGAGCTACAATTCGAAAACACCAATATTAAAATATTCCCGGATTACTCCATGGATTTACAAAAAACGCAGAGCTACTTTCCAGGATATAAAAAAAAGGCTTCGGATGCTGGTATCACATATTCCATGGCATAACCGGCTAGACTCCGCATCATGGTGGATGGAGAGTGAAATTCTTCGAATCCCAGGGGACGCTAACACCTGGTTGGACCACCGGTAAGTATGAGTCAAACATATGACCATTGTTCAAATTCGACTTGGGCCCTGTCCCCTCTGCTTAAACTGCATTAGCCCCCTTCTTCCCCCCCCCAACACCCAGCTGTTTCCCGGTGCCACCATACTAAGTAAGCCTCAGCTGCGCTGTACCCAAACTTCCAAGGTACATGTGAGCAATTATCAATATCCCAGTTGGTGTGATAAAATGTCACAGACTTATTTGTTAAATAGCAGACACCCAAGCCACACGAGTAGCTATCGCACCCAAAACGCCCCTGTAAATACTGTAACCTTCACAAGCCTATCGGGATGGACAATAGTCCTAAGTATGTATACACGGATTGGTAATTCATGTCAATAGCAGGGCGCATGAATTATTGGAAGCATCTGAACTACGTCTTATGTGGGATAATACTACTGTTCTTTGAGAGAACCATTTACAAGGCATACAACATTGCTAAACTATACTCTAAAATAAGTTGAACTTATTACCTGAAACAAAGTAACAACGACAATGATCACACGCTGCATCCTGTCTATTCCAAGCTGACTATACTATTAACCATACGTGCAGTTACGGATGCCAATGGGTCTGCTCAACAATATATATATATATAAATGTGTATTGACTAATCATATTTAGCAGCACAATGGGCTCTAAAATGTGGCGAATACAATTTGACAAGTTTCCTTCTTCTTTGCTATAAATAACTATTATAACTGGAATGTCCAAACAAATGTCATTGTGATCAGTCAAACACCATATTCATTATCTGTTGTTTATAAGATTGTAAATATAATTATTACTGTTAATATCAACATCGCACCTTGGTGGGCGGGCGGTCGCTGCGAAGTATACACCAGGCACGGCACAGCAGTAAAGCGGATATCTAACTACACACCTAAGGGTAACTCTGTAAACTATAACTATAATCACAAATGAAACACCTCGCCTATTAAGATACAAGGGTCTCAATAGAGCACCCCAAGTAAATGGTAAATAGCTGGGTGTGTTCGCATACACATAGACGTGCTGGTGTGGGCGTATCGACTGCTAGTTCACCTGCGATATACAAGACTTTGCCTGACTGGGGTCAGCAACATAATGTTTACTATAGGTAAAGATGGCCCAGCAAGGAAACCGCTCCCCCCCCCCTTTTTTTTTTTTTTTTTTACACATCTTACCCAAGTAACCCACAATATCCTGCGTCTCTCCCCTCTATCCAAGTAGATGGAGTGTGTAATGCAGGAGTGCAAGAAGCGCCCCCTACTGCTCTAAGTACTCCCGCAGAAACTGCACATAGTGCAACCCCCACAAAACCCAGCAACGCTGGAATTGTTCTTATGATTTGTTATTGTTAATGTCGTTATACAGTTTATGATTCAGTCACACAATGTCATATTGTTTTATCTGTGTTTAAAAATTGATTATACAAGGTGCACCTATCCACAGGCCATTAGGACCAGCTTAACGCTAAGCCTCTACCACTCTAGCTACACAACTTTAATTTACTCCAATGCCACGACCGCTTAAGATACTATCATGGAATGTGAGAGGCCTAAACAATCCCAGGAAAAGGCTGGAGGTCTTTTCATATATTCGGTCCATTGGTCCAGATATAATATGCTTACAAGAGACCCACCTACTTCAAACCACTACTCACTACACTCTAAGACCCTGGTTGAGCTGGATGGCACACAGCACTTACTCCTCTTACTCAAGAGGGGTAACCATCCTACTTAATAAATCACTCAGATATGTTATACAAGATGTAAAGTCGGATAAAATGGGAAAATACATATGTGTCGCGCTGTTGATAGAATCAACACCACTTGTAATTATAGGAATATATGATCCTCCGCCAGCTACATTACAGCCGATTAAAGATATATTACCATTCCTAGCCCAACACGCACAGGCGCACATGATATGCCTGGGTGACTTTAATTCAACCATGAACCCACTACTTGATAAACTGACAAATAATCCCTCAAACAGGCCATCTAACCAACACACACCCCTCGCCTGTCTAACAACAGAACTGGGTTGGATCGATGCTTGGCGAAGCCGCCATCCGCATACGCAGGAATTCTCCTGTCACTCCAAAACACATGGATCTCTATCTAGAATGCCCAGTTTTTACTAACAAGTCAGCAGACCAAAAAATAACCGAAATTACATATCTCCCCAGAAGCATCTCTGACCACTCACCAATCCTAGTTAAACTCCACAACTGTAACCAACCACCATCCAAGGGACCATGGAGATTCCACCCATTCTGGCTTACTTTGATGACAGACCCAGATCCCATTCCCGATCATATAGATTTCTATTTTAATCTGGACAATGGAGCAATGCCAACAAAAACTAAATGGGACGCCTTCAAAGCGGTCCTCAGAGGACACCTACATCCTCAATCGCCTATATTAAAAGATATTCCACCAAAAGGAACGCAGCATAGAGCACCCTCAGAATGCTGAGGCCGCATACACACAACAGCCAACGCCGGATAACAAACAAGCTGGCAATCTCGCAATTAGCATATGACAGTATACTCACAGAAAAATATAACAGGAAATAATTTTTAATAGGCAGCGATACTTTGAACATGGCCACCAATCCGCGAAAATTCTGGCAAGACTTGCACATGGCCCCCCAGACCAAAACATATCACCTCCATACAAAACCCAATGGGAGCAACCCTCACAGAAAACAAATATACTAGAAACCCTCGCCAATTTCTACACTAACCTATACACATCACGACACGCAATTCCTGAGCACACCCTTACCAGATACCTCTCGAATACCGTTCCCAAAGCTCTCCCTACTAGAGGCCCATCACTTGAAAGTGAAATAACAGAATTCGATTGAGAGGAGCACTGAAGGAATGGCAAACAATAAATCCCCTGCCCCGATGGTTATACCATCGGAAGTGTGCAAGAGGTACATAGAGCAAATAAACACCAGAGCTCCTACGTTCTACAACGACGCCTTTGTGGAGGGATACTCCCTCCCTCTATGTACGAGGCGCATATAATACTCATATAAAATCAGGAAAGATCCCACAGACTGCAACTCATATCGCCCTATATCCCTCCTGAATGCAGACTATAAAGTGTTGGCAAAGATCCTAGCCAACAGGCTCCAAAAAGTTATCCTCAAAATTATACATCCGGATCAAACGGGCTTCATGCCCGGTAAATCCACCTCGATAAATATTCGGAAGACCTTAATCAACAGTCAGGTGGACCACGATAACTCTGGAACTAGAGTGATGTATCATCACTTGATGCCCAAAAGGCATTTGATTCCATCGAATGGTCATTTCTTTGGGCCTGTTGAACGTTTTGGATTCGGCGCCCCATTTTTTGTAAGTGGACTAAACTCCTCTATGCCTGCCCGGTAGCATCTCTTAAATAAATGGCTCATGTTCACATCCGTTTCCATTAACAAAAGGAACTAGGCAGGGTGTCCACTTTCACCTTATCTTTTCGCCCTTGCCATAGAACCCTTGGCTATTCGTCTCAGACAGCACAGAAGCATTAAAGGACTATGCCTAGGCCAAAACACAGCATTACTCAGCCTATACGCGGATGACCTGATTTTATATCTGGCAGACCCTGATCAATCCCTCAAAAACGCACATGATATAATCACTGAATATGGCCCTTTCTCTGGCCTATACATCAATTGGCACAAATCATCATGTTCCAAATAGATAACCACATCAACTTCTCCCCATTTGCTAGATCACTGTGGTACCCCTGGTTAATGAATTCAAATATCTGGGCATAACAATAAGCCACACTCCACAAACTTTTACTCGCTAATGTAGCCCCGCTATTAGAACTGACCAATCTAAAACCCAAATCTGGAAAAAACAACCTATCAACTTAATTGGTAGGATTAATTTAATCAAAGTTATACTGCTCCCTAAAATTCTTTACACCCTACAGCACACCATGGCTAAATCCCAGACCCCTTTTTTGCAGCTCTACAATTATATTGTTGTCTTTTCTTTGGGGCTCGGGGCGGAACAGGGTAGACTTAAAGTACTACAGAGGCCTAGGGCGGAGGGTAGACTGGCAATGCCAGATTTCAAGTTATATTACCTAGCCGGACAATTGAAGCACTTTAGAACCTGGTACTCCCACCATAAGCTCCACAGAGGCCCCACCATAGGCCCCATTGAGGATGCAGAGAGGATGCTACACTCCTATTTCCCTACCTCCCCAATGCCTTCCTAAATGGGCCACAATATCATTGGAACGCCCCTACACATACAACAATTATATATCTGGAAGCAAGTTAACAAATACTCCATACACGGGTATCCCAGAAGAAACCACTCTATGCACAATCCCATTTTTCAACACCTAGCATCTTTTGCCCCTCGCAATACTGGGAAGATAAAGGTATACATTATTTCGGACAGATTACTGAACACCGCAACTACTACCATTCTCCACTATGCAAGAACGCTTTCACCTCCCGCACACATCACTATTCAGGTATCTCCAGCTCCAATACTGTATATATCCGAATTCCAAGTACCACACTTCCCATACGAACGCACCCAGTTATTCAGTTATTGAGAGCAGATGGTAAAAAGAATTGATCTCCAGACTATACAACTGTCGCTGGGAGCCAATAGACAGGAAGAGGTAGACAAGCTGATAAACAAATGGCAAATCTATATCCCATCCCTGGTGCCCTCAGAATGGAAGATATAGCAGAATCCCACATCAATGTATCACCCTCGCACCTATAAGTTAATGCAGTTCTACATAATCCACCAATCCTATCTCTCCCCGATACGATGTTCCGTATATCCCCTACACATTCCTCATCATGCAGCCCGAAATGCCAAACTAACCCCGCCGACTTCTGGCTCTTATTTGGAGCTGCCCACGTATTAACAGGTTCTGGAGTAAAGTCACTACACTCTTAACCGAAATACTAGATAGGAATGTACCTGTTGAACCTAAACTGTGTGTTCTGGGAATATCCGAGGTCGACATTTGGAACAGACCCCAATTACTATTTCTCAGGGAATCTCTGTTCTACGCCAGAAGAACGATAATCCTTGCATGGTGGCCCCCACCCCTCCCAAATTTAGCGAATGGAAAAAAATGGTCATGAATATGCTACCGTATTTAAGATTAATCTATATTAACAGAGGCTGTATTGGAAAATTTGATAAAGTCTGGAATCCTTGGAGGAACCATTTCGGTATTCTCCCTTGAAATGTTAGTCGCCATTTATTGTATACAAACATAAAAGGTACAGACAGACCATGTATATCTACTTTAGCCTGGAAGTGCACCCCGGATGTTCTTCAGAATACAATAGATGTCTGCATAGATATTATATCACTGCTATGATAATGTGACTATGTTATTAACTCCCCGTGTTCCAAGTTTCCCCTCCCCTCCCTCCCCATGAAGACATAAATGTTCGAATCACCCAATGTAACAAATGTACAGACTAAAATAATTTGAATCAATGTATCTCTATTGTAACGACAAAATGGTTGTATGTACATCTTCATTGGGTATGCAATAAAATACAGTTAAAAAAAAAAAAAAAAATTGGTGGCGCAGCTGATTAACCCTTTCCTAGTAGCAGTGTTGTGTGTGATGTATATAGGTCTGGTTACCTAGTGTGTCCGGATCTGAAATAATGCATGTCTCACCTACAGCTTTCACTCCACCAAATCCGATATATAAACAATAAATTGCAGGTGAAACATACAAAGCCATGCAAGCTACATGTTTCAGACCCACACAAGCACTTGAGGAAGAACAAGTGGGTCAGAAACATTTAGAATGCATGTTTTGCAATAACCTGCACTATTCACAAGTTACAGACCCAAGTCTTTGTATGTTTTACCTGCAATGTATTGTTGGAGGGCCTATTTAAAAACTTACGATACCGTGATACTTGCAATACTATAACATGTGGAATTAACTACCATAATGAATTCTACACGGGTGGTTTTAGATTTACGTTGGCTATCGTACTTTTACAAGATTTACGATAGTGATCATAAATTGATGATCGCCATAACGATCTCTAAAGAAGGCTATACCACACCTTTATAATATGGCCCGTAGTGAAGGTCTCTAGCTGTCCCTGTCAACTGTAGCAATTAGTGGAAATGTAGCTTCTTAAAGGGGAATGTTGGAGGGTAGGAAGAGTGTTTTTATAGGAACCACATGGTGCAGAACTGTAGGGGGAGGATAGAGAAATGAACCTGAACTTAGCACCAGCTCTGTGCAATGCATTTCTCATCAGTGTACCTTATTAAAGGGGAATGTTGGAGGGTAGGAAGAGTGTGTTTTATAGAAACCACATGGTGTAGAACTGTAGGGGGTGGATAGTGAAGTGAACCTGATCTTAGCACAGCTCTGTCAATGCGTTTCTCATCAGTGTACCTTATTAAGGGAATGTTGGAGGGTAGGAAGAGTGTGTTTTTGATTCAGCTGTCTGTATAAAACAAGCTAAGAAATGCATTGCACAGAGCTGTGTTAAGATCAGGGTCATTATATTATCCTCCACCTGCAGCACTGCACCATACTCTATAAGTGTATGTACTAAAGTTGAATGTTGGAGGGTATGCCATTTGCAGCTCTGCACCATGTTATTTATATAAATGTACATATTAATAGGAATTATTGGAGGGAATGCCAATTAAAGGGGTACTGTTAGAGGGAATGCAAACATGTTCTATAAAATTAATGCATCAGAAAGGCTGCATGTGGGAAGTTTAGCATACAGAAAATCACTCTTCCAACTAGGGTTCCCACCTTTGCCTTTAAGACCTGAACATGTGGTGGATCGTGTAGACAGATTATTGGGTGGGGCTGGGAGTGACCCGGCGGTCTTGGTTCACATTGGTGCCAATGACAAAGTTAGAGGTGGAGTGAGGTCCTTAAAAATGATTTCCGAGAATTAGGGGCCAAGTTAAAAGCAAGGACCTCCGGGTAGTGATTTCAGAAATACTACCGCAGCCACGTGCGACGCATGGAGGCAACGGGAGCTCAGGAGTATAAATGCGTGGCTAAGGGAGTGGTGTAAGGAGATGGGGTTTGGGTTTTTAGAGAACTGGGCTGACTTTTCTGTTGGCTACAGGCTCTTTAGTAGTGACGGATTGCACCTCAATGGTGGTGGTGCAACTGTTTTGGGGGAGAAGATGGCTAGGGGGTTGGAGGAGATTTTAAACTAGGTATGGGGGGGGAGGGAACGTTTAACTACACAGGGGTAGATAGAGAAGTTAGGGATTTGGGGGCTAGTAACACAACGGAGGGAGGAGAAGGAGGAGGGGGGAGCATAGAGGATAAGGAGGCATGTACGACCATGTATGGAAGTAAATCAATTGATAATCTAAAATGTATGTTTACAAATGCAAGGAGTCTGGCTGGAAAAACCGGCGAACTTGAAATAATAGCGTTAAAGGAAAGGTATGATGTAATTGGTATAGCAGAATCATGGCTTAATGATTCACACGACTGGACAGTAAATATTGAAGGGTACTCCTTATTTAGACATGACCGAGTTAATAAGAAAGGAGGAGGAGTATGTATGTATGTTAAACAGGAATTGAAGCCAAATTTAAAAGATGGATTAGATGGGGGAGCAAACGATGCGGCAGAAACATTATGGGTGGAACTGTGTACAGGAAGCAAGAAGGTAGGTAAATTAATTGTTGGAGTGTGTTATAAGCCGCCAAATGCCGGGGAAGAGGTGGAAATGAATCTCCATATGCAGTTGGCGAAGGCTGCTGGTATGGGGCATGTTCTGGTTATGGGGGATTTTAACTACCCTGAAATAGATTGGAGTAATGGAACTGCCAGCACCTCAAAAGGTATAAAGTTCTTAAATTTCCTATATGAGCATTTTCTTTCACAGATGGTAGAAGTTCCTACTAGAAAGAATGCGTTGTTGGATCTGGTGATATCTAATAACCCAGAGCTCATTTTGGAGATGAAGGTAATGGGAAGCTTAGGGAATAGTGACCATGATATAGTGTCATTTAATATAGGTTGCAGAAAACTAAAGTGCACTGGCTTAACAAAAACTTTTAACTTTAGGAAAGCTAATTTTATGCTTTTAAAGGAATCGCTCCTGCTCATAGACTGGGGGGAACTGTTTCTAGGTAAAGATACTGAGCAGATGTGGACCACTTTTAAAGGGATATTAAACTATAACATTTCCAAATCGGTACCTTTAGGAAACAAGTGTAAAAAAATGAGGTCCACTCCTGCATGGCTTAATGCTCAGGTAAAAAGGGAAATGGAAAAAAAGAAAAGGGCTTTTAAAATTTTGAAAGCAGAAGGCACAGAACAGGCTTACAGGGACTTCAAAAGTTGTAATAAAGAGTGCAAGAAAGCAATTAAACTAGCTAAAATAGAAAATGAAACACGGATTGCCGAACAAAGCAAGTCCAACCCCAAGATGTTTTTTAAGTATATAAATGGTAAAAAAATGAGGACTGAGAATGTGGGACCATTAAATAATGGAGCTGAGGTGGTTGTAGAGGATGCCGAAAAGGCTAATCTGCTAAACCGTTTTTTTACATCGGTTTTTACTGTTGAGAATCCTTACAGTAGGGATTATAACAATGTGCAGGGAGGAAATGAAGAGTTTTCACATTGGATAACAGAGGATATGGTACGGAATCAATTAGACAAAGTTAATATCAATAAAGCGCCAGGACCAGATGGATTGCATCCTAGGATTTTAAAAGAGCTTAGTTCAGTTCTAGCAAGACCACTGTGTCTCATCTTTTCAGATTCGCTTTTGTCTGGGAATGTGCCACTGGATTGGAAAAAAGCCAATGTAATACCAATATTCAAAAAAGGTAGTCGTTCACAGCCTGGTAACTATAGACCTGTAAGCCTAACATCAGTGGTAGGGAAGGTGATGGAAACTTTGTTAAGGGATCATATCCTTGACTTTGTCTCCAGAGATTATCTTATTAGTAGTAGTCAGCATGGATTTATGAGAAATAGATCATGCCAGACAAATTTAATTGGTTTTTATGAAGAAGTGAGTAAGAAGTTAGATTCAGGCACAGCTGTGGATGTGGTATATTTGGATTTTGCAAAAGCCTTTGATACTGTGCCACATAGGCGACTAATGTATAAACTGAGGACTGTTGGCCTTGAAGAAAACATTTGTTCATGGATAGAGAACTGGTTATTGGACCGCAAACAGAGAGTGGTGGTTAATGGAGCTACATCTATGTGGGCTAAAGTTCTAAGCGGAGTTCCTCAGGGTTCTGTACTGGGGCCGCTTCTGTTTAATCTGTTTATAAATGACTTAGAAGGGGGCATTGAGAGCAAGGTCTCTGTGTTTGCTGATGACACTAAATTATGCAGAGCTTTGGAAACTTCCAATGATGTGCAAGTGCTGCAAGCAGACCTAGATAGATTATCAAAATGGGCAGCAGAATGGCAGATGAGATTCAATGTTGATAAATGTAAGGTGATGCATTTGGGATTTAATAATCCCTGTGCCACCTACACCATAAATAACTCTGTGTTAAGTGCATCTGAAATGGAAAAAGATTTGGGGGTTCTGGTAGATAACAGACTTAGCTGTAGCAAACAATGCCAGGTAGCAACAGCTAGAGCTAGCAAGATATTGTCTTGTATAAAGAGGGGAATGGAATCAAGAGAGAAAAATATTATTCTCCCTCTTTACAAGGCACTGGTAAGGCCACATTTGGAATATGCGGTGCAGTTTTGGAATCCCATATACAAAAGGGACATCTTGGAAATTGAGGCAGTTCAGAGAAGGGCAACTAAATTAATAAGGGGAATGGAGGGGCTTGAATATGCAGGCAGATTAGACAAGTTAGGGCTGTTTACATTGGAGAAGCGGCGGTTGCGTGGGGACATGATAACCTTATACAAATATATTAATGGCCCATACAGTGAACTCTCTGGTGCATTGTTCACTAATAGGTCATATCAGAGGACTCGTGGACATCCTTTAAGGTTGGAAGAAAAGAAGTTTCATCTTCAAGTTAGGAGAGGTTTCTTTACAGTGAGAACGGTGAAACTGTGGAACTGTCTTCCAGCAGAGGTGGTAATGGCAAGTTCATTGAATAACTTTAAAAAAGGCCTGGATAAGTTTCTAAAACTAAAAAATATTGAGAATTACTGGTATTAATGCATATAGATCTGGTTGATCCAGGGATACTTTCCGATTGCCGTTTGGAGTCAGGAAGGAATTTTTCCCCCCCTTTTTTAGCTGGGGTTTTTTGCCTTCCTCTGGATCAACTGTTAGGTAGGGTTAAAAAAATAAATAAATAAATAAATAAAAAAAAAAAAAAAAAAGTGAATAGGTTGGACTTGATGGACGAATGTCTTTATTCAACCTTAATTAATTACTATGTATATAAGGGCCTATGTATTAAAAGTTCTTATCGTTAAAAATGGTGCAAATTTTTCCACAACCAGATTTTAGCATAATAACTTTTATGACATCGGCCTTATAATATGTACACAACAAAAGATTGTTAGTATTTTCTTTAGAAGCATGGTGCAGGCTGATACAGTTTGTATTTAATGCAACATGTATATTTAATACGTGTTTGGGTCTTAAAGGCAAAGGTGGCCTTTGCCTTTACACTACTTCCAAAACTACTTCCAGGCTCCAACATTCCCCTTTAAAATGCATTGCACAGAGCTATGCTAAGACCATGTTCACGTCAATATGCTGCACCTGCAGCTCTGAGCTGTTTTGTTTTTATAAGTGTACCTTGTAAAGTGGTCAGCTCAATTCTACTGGGGTTGCCACCTTTCCCTATAAGATTCAAACACTTAGGGCTAGCTTCCACTAGCGCATTTTGGATTGCGGTTTGTGATCCGATTGTACTAGTGGGAGTGCAGGCATGTAATAACCTATGGGACTGGCACCCACTACATGCGATGCATTTCTGTGTGCTATTGGAGTGCATGCGATCACCATTTTTTTGTCTGTATTGCATGCGCTCTGCTAGGGTCCAATTGCACTTAAGTGGGGCCACAGCCTCAGGAAATTGCTAAGTTCCATTGCATTAAATACATGCTGTATGGCTAAACTGAAATCAATGCAGCTTGCATTACACTTCTAAGGGCTAGGCCACACAAGCACGTTTTTCAGGCGATTGCAATTTTCCAATTGTATTGAAATTGCAGCAACACACCAAAATCTTGCGATTTTGGGTGTGTTGCGATTCACACGTGTCAGCAATTCTGTAACAAATGCGTTTTTTTGTGCAATCGCATGCGGTTTCATAATGACAATGGACAAATCTCAATCGCATGTAAATCGTGTGCGATTCAGGTGCGTTGCAGTGTGGCCGTGCCCTAAATGTACATTTCAGCAATACACACACTAATATAAATGGTGCAGAAATAAACACATACAAAGACACAGTCTTGCAGAAATGCTCAAAAATATAAAGGGTTAACAAGTTGCTTCCTAAATACATATGAAAGAGGTTAAAACCTTCCCCCACTCTGTTTGAGCAGGAAAATCTGCTAATAATATTCACTGCTATCTCTCATGATTGGCTGGGAGACACTGGCAGGTGGGGACTCTGAGTTCAACTGTTACATGCAGCTTAGCATAAGGGGAGTGAGAAACAAACAAAAGTTAGCATGTGCAGAAGGAATTTTGGTACCTGGACCACCAGGAAGAGGCAACACTAGAAGCCAGCCGTGACATCATAGATTGCCAGTACTCAGAAATGTTCTATAAATGATTTCTACAGTAAGAAGCTGAATTCAGAGGGGAGAGACAAATGGTTTTACAAAGTGACAGTTATAGAGTCTGTGGAGCTGCCCTTGTATTTTGGGTTTAGTTCTCCTTTAATTAAAGAACGGGAGGTAAGACATACAGGGTTATTCAATAAAAGTTCTTATCGTTAAAAATGGTGCTAATTTTGCCCCACCAATCAGATGTTAGCTTTTAAATGTTAAATAAGATCTGATTGGTTGGGGCAAAATTAGCACCATTTTAAACGATAAGAACTTTTATTGAATCTCCCTGATAGTACCTTTACCTTCCATTGTCCAATTAATCCAAAAAGGAATAGTTCACTTTCTGAGTGAATCAAATAGAAACAAGGTGGACTGCACTCCAAAATTAAATGTTTATTTCAGGCCAAACATCAAACGGCAATACAACGTTTCGAGGGTAACACCCCCTTCATCAGATTTCGAGGGTAACACCCCCTGATGAAGGGGGTGTTACCCTCGAAACGTTGTATTGCCGTTTGATGTTTGGCCTGAAATAAACATTTAATTTTGGAGTGCAGTCCACCTTGTTTCTATTTGATTGCCTTGTTCCCTGTGAAGTAGGGAAATTGGACTTTTTGCACCCACTGGGGGATCAGTGTGCATATGGACTATCTTTGATATATTTCACTTTCTGAGTGAACTATTTCTTTAAGTTCAGGCGATTCCCTGTATGAAGAACCTAAACTGCTATATAAGAAAACAAATGCTATGGGTCGCTTGAAAATTGTTATTTGTGGATGCTGCCCCTTCTCTTTTTCACAATCTGCTTCTATTAGCACCTGTGACATACATTTTTATTTGGCATCAGTCCCATAGATTTTAATTGGGTTTACATTATCAGCACTAAAGGACTATGGGAAACATGAAGAAAGGAAGCATCAATGATGGGAATGGTTGTAAGTTATTTATTCAAAAATAAAAACCATGTAAATAAGGTCCTTGTTGCACAGGGAATGACTTAAACTTATTGTACTTTTAGTCTAAAATGGACTGGCAGATGAGAGCTTTACACTAACCATTTTTTTCAAACAAAAAATGGTTTTAAAGGGGAATATATAAATATATTAATGACTTATGTATTTTAACATGTGCTGTGGCTTAATTTATCTGATTAGTTTTGAAGGTGTCAAGATTAAATGTAAAATCTGTCAACATCCTCTTAATGTAAACATCAACCTCCTGGTAAAAAACAAATTACTTGAACAAGCCTTTATCCAGGTGGCAGGGGGTTATGTGAGCTGCAGTTAAGCCAATTAGAAGCACATAGGAGAATTAAATAATAGTGTTGTGACATATTTATTGCAGCACTGAGAATGCATTTTAAATCTTAGTTGAATTTTGTTTAGAAGTGGTACTGAGGGCTGTACAACCAACAATCTAGAAAGGAAGTTAGATGTATAAAAACCATCAACTGCAACAATTTCATAACACGTTTTGTGATAGCCTAAATATAGTTAACCTTTATTTAGACGTTTACCTCATATTCCTAATACTTGTTAACATGTGGTTTTGGATTTCACTGTATACTTACCTGCCAACATTGGATGCCTACTGCACTGCATAAACACAGATATTGTGCTATTCAACTCCATTTATTGTTATTTATTAATACACTGGCTGTGATGTCAGTTGTCACAGCCTTGATTGACTGTATTGAGGGAGGGGCCAGTTTACAATTATTATCCTTTAATATCTGGCTCATAATACAGGTAGTAAAAAAAATTGCTAAATATATCAGTTTGTGTTTGGGGCAGGTAACCGACAATTGACTAGTTTTATGTTTAAAGGTGGATATGTCCTTTAAGTTGTCACCCCTGTATACTTTATCTAACAGCTGACCTTCTAACACTAAGTTTCCCAAGGTGTTCTGGTCCAAGGTGCTCTGCAAAGGAGCGTGGCTTCCCATTGGCTACATTGTGGACTGTCACTGACAGTGGCAGAGGAGAGGAATGGACCGGAGCACAGAGGGAAACATACATAAGTGTATCAGCTGTTAGGTAAAGTACCCAAGGGTGAGAGGTTAGCGATTTAGGTCCTCCCCCTGAATATTAAGCAGCTATGGAACTGGAAAAAGGTTTGTATAATTGTCCTTTAACACATGGAGGTTGAAACCAGTCCATCTCCTTAAAAAAAACATAACCTTCAAATCAGCTTAAAAGCCATATTACAGCATATGGGAACCACACTAACAATAGCGTATCATACAGTTAAATTAACAGTATAAAATGGAGTAAAACCTTTTTCATTCATAAAACATTATGCCAAATGTCTGGGGTCTGCCTTTAGTACTTGCAGTATTTCCATTAGAAATATACAATGAATTGGTAGTGGCGCACTGCTACCCCCACAAGGGGTAGGCTGTGTGCTGAGGGTAAATTAATTAATTGTAAAGGGAAAAAGAGAGAGAAAAAGAGAATAAATAAAATACTATTTTAACATCAGATGATGAGCCTATGCTCCAAACTCTTGTTGAGCTACAGAATAATGTTGAGACTGAGTATGACGATATCCAAACTAACTCCATTGATAATGTCATAAACAATGATATTACGGATAAAATTTACTTGATTTAGAGCCTAGGATTATCAAAATCAAGTCTAAGTTCATGCCAGAAATTTCTAATTATCCTTCGATTCTGGCATTCTTCAATACTGTATGTAACAGGATTATTGCAATACCTCCGTCTAGTTACCCATCCAAGTATATTGACCGTAAACTGCGACATGTCAGGAACCTTAATTCTTATGTGAAGTAACACAATGGAGGTTTTGGCAAAAATATTACAGATACAACGATCTTAGTATTACAGATACAACGATCTTAGTCACTGCGGATGTCAAATCGTTGTACACCTCCATAAATCATGATCAAGGAATAATGGCCACCAAATATTTCATGGAGAGAGATACCATTATTCCCAAGAGGAAGGATTTCTACTTGAAAAACCTACAGATCTGGGGCACTGCAATTGGCACTTCTTGTGCGCCCACATATGCTAATTGGGCACCAGACAGAAGCTAGAATAGATTTCCTCGTAACCTCCCTCTTTGGGTAACTGATTGTAAAGGCTTTGCCATTCTATGCATTACGACATTTGATACTGCATATCGGGGGACGAATCATCCCCCTACTTTCCATTAATGTTGCGGCAGTTCTATGCGGTGGGCGTGTCTTCAGGAGGCTTGACTGGCCACACCACTGCCAATTGGCTTTCCAATAGGGGGGCGTAACTAAGGGAGGCCGGCAAAGCCAGACCTATGCTGATTTGTCCATGAAATAACCAATTGCAACTCACTAGATTTGCAGCAGGGTATATAAGGGGACCAGCTCAACAATAGGCAATCTGCCTAAGACTAAGCTCCCGTGAGGAGCGAAACTCGTCAGGGGGACCTATTTTTGTTAACGTTAGCACTCCACCTTTGGACCATGTGTGTCTTTGTACCAGACAGTGAGTGTTTACTGACTGGCTTCACTTGGCCCGCTTTCCTGCTTAGCGTAGTAATAACTAGCACAGTTTGCAGCTTTTGGTGTATTCGGAGTGCCTCTTTGATTTTAAAACATCCAGCAGTTGATTTCAGTTTTCCTTTAGTAGTAGGGCCTTTAGACCAGTCTATATCTTTGTCAGACTAGGAGGGCACAGAGTGCCTAGGACTGCCTGCATTAGAATCAGGGCTAGCAGGGTGAAGAGGCTGCTTCCACCCTCTGGAGGGACATAGGAGGTCTATGTTATATAATATGGCGGGCTGATATGAAATATGGTTTCAGGTAGGCCTACACCTGTTGGTGATTGGTTGGGGGTAAATTATTTGCCCCCCTTTTGCCTGGGGGTAGATAAGGAGCCACACAGCTACCGGAGGGAGCTCCTGATTTACATCTTATGGAACATCTAAACTATGGATTATCAGTTGCCTTTTTGGAGCCAAGGAACTCGTGTCAACAAATGGACGTATTCTTTTAAGGACTTGGACCATCATATAAGTATTTTCACCTTTTATTTTACCGTTGCTATCTTTTTATGTTTGTTTGTTAATTATTTTTGTAAACACTGTTGCACCGTTTAGTAATATAGTAATTCTATTCTGTATTTCTTGTATTATCTGGTATTATTCCTGCCTGAGTGTGGCAGCGAGTGATACAGGTATTTAGTATTATTTTAGATTTATAGCCGTTAAGGCTGGTGTTGGTTTCCACAGCTGTTAGTAAGTGGGTTTTTGCAGTAGTTTATATACCTGGTAAGTGGTATACAGCCAACAGCAACAGCCCTCAACCTGGTTTTGACCCGGTGAGCTGGGAAAGCTGTTTGGTCTGAGGTTGAGGGTTGTAGTTTTGCCACTGGGATCGGCTCCCACAGCTGTTAGTGGTGGCAGTATTTACATACCTGGTAATTGGTATATGGTAAGTGACGGCAGCCCTTAACCTGGTTTTGACCGCTCTGTTTGCTCTGAGGTTGAGAGCTGTAGGTCCTTCACAATGGGATTTTAGTATATGTCCTTGATTTTAATGTATATATATTAAAAGTTATGTTTTAATCACCCCTTTTGTCTGCTGGTTGCACTTGAATTAATTAGCTGTATGCACTTTATATAAGGGGGTCTCTTTTTCTCTTTACAAGTATCATTAGGACAGCCTGTCAATAAATAAAAAGGCCTGGCAATGTCTTTGTACATTTTTATTCAGTTTTGACAAGACAGTTCAAAAACTAGTACTAGTACATTTTTATAATTATGTTACCAGTAGGCTGTTTCATAAATATCTATTAAGCAATCTTTAGGTACAATTTTACATCAATCTTCCAGACTTACAGGCTACCATTCAATAAACAGATTGGTTGTCTACCGTTCAGAAGAAAATGTGCTGCAGATGACATTTTGGCACAACCAATGGTACAGTCAATTGAAGACTGAATGATCGGCTGAAAGTTACCGACACGTCTGATCGAACTTTTGTCCAATTTTAAAAGGATTACAATGGTAATAAAAGTATATGCGATGACAGCACTGACGCAGCATATTCAAAAAGGGTACTAGTCACCTTGAGGACCTTTTCAGCAAAAGTGTCTCCATCAGAGATATGTAAAGCAGCCACATGGTCTTCTTTAAAGACATTTATTAAACATTATATTATTGATGTCCCAGCTTGATCTGAACCAAAATTTAGCCTCAACATTTTTATAAGTAGCTATATCTGGTAGAAAAATATTAAAGGCAATGCTAAGTAACATTATTTTGTTTGTTTGGAATACCTGCAATTTTAAAAAAAAGTCTTGCTGTTATGTTATACACCCTGGAATATAAGAAAGTCTTACTTTTATGTAGATACTGGAAACTTCCTGTTTGATCTGCTCGACTAATGTCCGTTGCCTGAGATTTGCTACGAGGTCATGTTTAAGCTGCACATGCTTATTATATCAATTCAAATTCTTTTTATCTGATTTGTTATTTTAGGTGAAGATGTGGAGGATGATGGCTCAGAAGTAGCATGTATAGAGCGGGCCATTCCATGAGAACTCGTGGACCGCCATCTCTAATACAAGGGAGGGAGAACTGGGGGCTAGGAAGGATATGCAGGTGGAAGGGGTCTCCATTATTAGAAAGGTAGATAGGGTAATTCGCCGCTAATATCCTATATGCCAGTGCGTTGCCTGCCTGGTACTAGAGATCAACATGGGATTGTGTAGACAGATTATTGGGTGGGGCTGTGAGTGACTCTGTGGTCTTGGTTGGCTGAAAGTGTGGTGTAAGGAGATGGGGTTTGGGTTTTTAGAGAACTGGGCTGAATTTTCTGTTGGCTACAGGCTCTTTAGTAGAGATGGACTGCACCTCAAAGGTTTTTTTAACTGTTAAATGTTCACAGTAGTTCTATCTGTTCTACTTAATTAACTACTAGGTGGCACCTCTCCCCACGAGGGGATTTATATTGCTGGTGCTGGGTTCTTTGATTTCTGTATTGTTTTAAGGCTTTAGTTGCCCTTTAAATGGACAGTAATCCCCAATTGCTTGGCAATTGGACAGTAATCCCCAATTGCTTGGCACTCCAGATGTTTGGAAACCAACTCCCAGCATGCTTTAGTTGCTAGGAATGGTAGTTTCCAAACATCTGCAGTGGCAAGCACCCCCAGGGCAGGCCAGGTCACTACCCAGCACCAGGAAGTGTAACCGGTGCCGAATAGTGACGCCAGGCAGAGCAGTGGATGCGGATTGAGCAGCAGACGGATTGAAGTAAGTGATTGACCCAAGTATAAGCCAAATTTCGTTCTTCGGACTATTTTTAAAGCCTGAAAACCTCTGCTTATACTCAAGTATATACGTTATGTTTCATTTTTTTGGTAAATAAATTGCATTAATCAAAATGTCATGCTCTTCCAGAGGTTTTTCTAAGATTGGGCAGTTTCTCTGCCTACAAGATATCACAGATGCTTGGTTTACTTTCAGTTCTCAAAACTGAATTTCACTCAGCTTGAGATCACATGCCCCTTCTTCACAGCAAAAATGTTATAACATGAACAGAGTTGAGAAAAAGACATTAATCCTGTTCTATAAACCTATGAATACAGAATCAACCCCTTCAGTGCTAAGTTTCAAGAATTTCAGTGTATAGAAATGCTGTAATGTTATTGTTTCCATTGATTAAATCTATTTAAATTGTTATTCTAAAAATCTTCATCTACTTGCATATTAACGTTATACCAGCAAGAATTAGTCTTTGTGTAGAAAACTATGATTTAAATCTAGCCTTACTAAATAGTGATTTATATCAGCTTGATTTATCAAATCCACCCTGGGCCTTGGTTTCAGGTTTACTGGACAATTGCTGGCAATATTCTTTATGGAACTGGACTTGACCCAGGGGTGTTACTACAGGGGCCCATCCTTCTTACTTACCCTGCAACAAAGATAAAGTCTGCCCCAGAAGACCACTTCAGAGGAAGCAAGGAGGGGCCCTATAATAGTTCTGCAGGGGGGCCTGTGAATCCTAGTTACACCACTGACCATAAGGACATACACATCACATAACCAGTTACAGGATAGGCAATCGGTATCTCTCCAGGTGTAGGACTTCCACCATCTTCCCAAGAGCCTCCCTGAAATAAACAGCCCATCCCCAACAGGTACAATCATGTATTAATGCGATACAAAGTGATGTAGAAACTTGGCACTCCAGAGGTTTTGAAACTACAACTTCCAGTATTCTGCAACCAAGGTATGCAGGGAGTTGTAGTTTCCTAGACATCACGGTGCTACAGCCATACCAAAGACAGGAATGCTGCGCGGAAGGTGCTGCCAAATCAGAGACAACACATCGATCAATAATTAACGCGTTCAATGGTTCTGAGAGCTCGTGAGGGAGGGGGCAGCGCGCGGTGATCTCCGGGAACAGTCCGACCTTCCAATACTTCACGTGTTAAATCTCCACGAGGGAGCAGCCATGACGCTCTCGCTCCAGTCCCCACCGTTCGAATCAAACCCCACCCTTTTATTTATATACAGCCAATAGAAACGCAGGCTTGTGTTTTCTTTATTCCATTGGACAACGTACGCCACCCCTTTTCTCTTAGATTCACCAATCGAAATCATTGTTTAGGGGAGGTCTGAGATCATTAGTAAAAGAAGGCGGGACATAGTTGGTGATTATTTTTTTTAACCAATCGAATGATTTGTTTCTTTCACACAGCCCCTCCTACACTTTACTGATGTCGCCGGCGAATCTAAGAACCACGATTGGCTACAAAGGCTCTGTCAATCAAAGATCGCTTGTGGGCTGCGTTTCGGGGAATTACCCTTGCGTCGCGCCTCCTTTATTTTTTTCCCCTCCCTCGCGCGCCTTTGGGTCTCGTGCGCGCGCTTCCGACTTTCCCTTTCCCTTTTTTTCCCTATACCGGTCGCGAGGAGGAGGAGGAGAAGGAGGATGTGGCGCGCGGAGGGGAAATGGCTGCCGAAAACAAGCCGGAAGGTAAAGAGAGCGACCGGTTACCAACTGCATGTTTGTGGGGGGGAGTGGGGGTAGAGTGAGGGCGGGAGATTTCATGTTGTTTTCAGCAGGGATGGTGAAGTGGGAAGAGTAGGGGGAATGGTTAGGAGGAGGGGATGAGAGAGGAGCTTTCTCCACACGGGATGAATTAAAGAGAGGAGCGGCCGGGAGGTGGAGGAGGAGGTGGGGAAGGGGAGGGTGTGGGACTGGGGAAGGCAGCGGTGGAGTCGGGCGGCACAAGGCAGCGGCAGCGGAGGAGGGAGGAGGAGGGTGGGAACAGTTTGGCTGAGAGAGGAGGCCTCTGTCATTGGATAGGACCCGGTTCCACCCCCTCCCCACACTCTCCACCATCCACACACTGTCCGGTCACCTCTTCTCCTCACACAGCCCAAACTCCCGGTCCCCCTCCATCTTTATTATTTACCAGGGAGGGTGGGGGTGCTTCCTGGGCTTCCAATCACAATCACACCGGGGTCCACTAGTTCCTGTAAGGCAAAAAGGGGGGAAGGCAAACCTCGTCATTTCAATGAATAACCTCGTGGACGGAGCTTTAAACAACCAGCCCAGGAGACAGACCACTGGAAAGTATGGTAAATGGGGCAAAGGGGGGCAGAGAGCATCATGGGAACGTAAAGGGGGGTTTGTTTGTGGGGGTTTCTATATACCCCAGTCAATTTGGTTCAACCTGATGGACTTCAGTCTTTCCCAACCCCAAGTAACTGTGTCACCTCTCCACATGGAGTTCAGGTAGAACCCTAGTGTTGAGCAATGTGTGACAGCTGGGGGGCTCTAGGATGCACATTTTAACACCATCTGTGAGGCTTTATGCTGCTAGATCATACTAGGAAACTTTAAAAATAAATAACCCCCACACCATTTATTATTAAGTTAAAGGGTTCTTCATTAACAAGTGGTACATGTACACCCTGTCTTTAAAGCAATCCTGCTGTGTTTGTGTGTACCTCCTGATGAAGGAATTTAGTTACTGGTATGGTAATGCTTTCACAACACGTTAATTTATCTTTACAATTACCAACGTATCATTGCCACCTCGCGCCTCCTCATACAACAACTCCTTAGTTTAGGTGCCTTTTGCCAAGTTGTTAATCTGTTTTGTAGTATTCGTGCACAATATTGGGTAGGGAATGGAGTTACCTACTATTTTTTTTTTTGACAGGTATCAACATTTTAGTTAATGTGTTGATGTGTTATTGCATACTAAGTTGCGTCTGTGTGTTCTAACTAGTAAATATAGTATATCTAGACAGAAAGCAAAATATTGCTTGGAGATCACATCAACTGGCCTTTACTATTAGACTTTGTTAATTTACAAACTGCAATTAGTTTTTAGACTATTCAAATGGTTGAATTTTCTCTTATCCCTTTTGGTTTTGTTTTGCCCAGGTAATAGTATTTCTTTGTCAGTTACCTTATAACGTATAATGTTTATCAAGTTAATTAATTGTTAAAATGTAATAATCCTGACTTGGTGTTTACAATATATTAAAAACGGATTTGCCCATCTTTGATAACATTTAATATGTTTAAAATCCACAAGGGGGTAGTGATGCACTGTCAAGACATTTTCAGTATAGACATGCTGATTATGTTTTTTCTTTTTTTCCCCCCCAAATGCTTTGACTTTATAGAAAAATGGCACATTTGCATTTTAACTTTAGATACTACAAAATATTTTAATTGGTGTATTAGATTAATTTATGTCACTGTTTAAATGCAAAGTGGCATTTTCTAGTGGATTTACTATAGAAAATACTTTCATTAAAATGTTCTGGTTTGGTGTGGATTTAAGACTATAAGAAATCATAGTTTGTTTTGGGGAAAAAATGATCTAATTTGTAATCTTGGCTGTTGAGGAAAGCTTTGCACTGCTTTCAGCAGAAATCCTCATTAGTATGTCTTAGGATACTGTGGTCATCGTATTTAACTGCTTTGTGTCGCAAATTAGCATTTTCTTATGTTGGGGGGTATTTCAGGTTCTATAATTTTACTGATAACAAAATTGAAATTGGTTATTTTAACTCTTAAAGACTGTTGTTTGTTATGAAATCTAATTATAACAGGTTTGGACTGTTTATTTAATTTCTGAAAGGATGTAATAAAATCTGGTACCTAGTTGTTGTTTAACACTTCGTAAGGAGGCACAGCTGAAATTAAAATGTACAGTTTAAGTGACGCCTATTAATATGTGAAAGTCAGAAGTAAACATTTAACGGTGTTCTCTGTATGGTACTTTTCATTTTGTGTTTAATGTGAATATTTTTACAGTTTTGTTTATGGAGTCTTTGTTGTGTTCAGGTTGTTTTCCATCTCCTGTTGCTTGTTGAGTTACTATGGACACTTGCATAAACCTTGGTGATAGAAGTATGCAAATATTACATATAGTAGAAATGAGTGCTTCACTTTTTTTTTAAAAACAACCCTGTTTTTTTTTTGTTTTTTTTAAATGTATATTCTTTAAAACTTTGTTTGCACACTGGTATATATTGTAATAATTTGATCCCTCTATCCACACACCCACTCTGATAATACTGACCTCCTTATCTATGGTACTGGGGTATTAAACCTTTGCACTTGAGTAACCTCTGTTATTTGTTTGGCTAGTGTATTACAGATCCTTTTCCCGTTTTAGTTTATAATGAGGAAACTGCATAATATGTACGCCCCCATCTCTCCCTCTGGCCTGGCATTGTGGGGTTTTTCCTTAAAAAATGTGTATGTGTTTTTTTCTGCTAAAAGTGAACATTCCCATCTCTTGAAATTGAGTTGTACACTACTTCAAGCCTAGCATTCTGGTTGCTATCCAAGGTGCTGAATAGTAACTAGGGAATTCCCTTTTCATGCTGTAGTGCTGTTTAAGGCACTCATGTTAGATAATCATTGATTTACAATCTCCTTGACTATTTTTTTTTTACCTTTTTTATTTAAAAGTGAATACACTTTTATTACTGTATTTTGCCAATAAAATGTAGTTGTGTGTCCATTTAGTTGTAAACATTGAATGGATGGCTTAATAAAACTATGCTAAAATTTGAAGGGAAGTTATTTAAACCCTGCATCTTACTGAGGAGAAGTTGTGAAGATTGTGCCTTTACTTACGTATTTTCAGCCTTCATAAAATTACAGACCTACTTATTTTAGATATAAGCTACAAAGTTTTAGGTTTTGAGGAAAAGTGACACAATTTTATTTTTAATAACAAATGTGCTTCTCTGTGATTTTTGTATTATAGACAAATTATTATAACCTTTGTCACAATACCAAAAACGATCCCACTTTATATAGTCCAAAAATCAGACAGTTTGCATCTAGCATCTTATTTTTGACTGGTTTAAAACCTCCAGAAAGTTAGTTGAATTTAACTTCAAACAGATTTTATGACAAGCTGATTCTTTAGCATTTGTAAAACTCAAATACAGTTGCTAATGCTAATAAAGTTAAACAGTTTCATTAATGAAGTTGCTGTTTTTTGAGTGTGTTTGTTTTTAATGGGTAAATCCAGAAACTTCCACCTGTAAAATTCCATTCTACTTCCCTAGAGAATTGTCTGCTATTACAGTGGTATTCAGGTGAGAAGATGTATATGTTTTTGCTAAGTTCGTGCAATGTTGTAAACTGCTAATGTCTATGTTTTTCAGGAGAGAGAATAGAAATGCTGGCATATACATTTTTATGAGGTTCCTAAATAGGGAGAACCTACTTGAGACTCCTGCTCTCACTGATTAGTTAATTTCCCTAATCCTCTATAAACATTTCCCTATTTCTCTGCTTTTAAATTTGTAGGTGTGAAAATGACTGCAGGACATGTTCTTTCCATGTGACCTTGATATTGGTTTTATCATGATGTTGGTTGGGAGTGTTAGCTTGTATATACTGCCTGTCAGTTAATAAGACTAAATGGTGGTAGACTGAAAGTAACTGCTAATGTATATGTCGTTTACCTTTTTTTATGCCCTTCTTTTAAATGTTAGGGCTATCACACACTTTAAAGTTTTCGTTAGCGGTGTGAGTAGCAGTGCATGTCAATGTGGCTGGCCATATTGCATGGGTTGCAATCTGTTTTCGGAGCGCATGCAATCACCCGTTTTTCCACATGGCAGTGCAAATGGAAGGTAACAACTGATTTTATTGGCACAGTGTGGCCTTAGCCTTAGGTAGGGTTAATGTGTAAGCTATAACGGTTGGACTAGGTGGAAGTATATCTTTTGTGTTACTATTTCACCTATGATAAACACAGCAAAGTTAAGACACTAGGACTATGCAGCAATTTAAATGGCATTGTGGTATATAAATAATAGAAGACTTTATGGAAAGAAACAATTTAAGCTCAGTTATGGGCTTAAGGACGCAACCGGACAAATGTGCTATTTTTTGGAAAATGTTTCTGGCTTTTACTAAAAAATGCAGCATCTAAAAAAAAAAGAAAGCCTGGTAGACCACAAATATTAAGCTTTTGCTAGCTGGTACGCAGTTTAAGTAGATTTTATAGAATTCATGATATTTTTAACAATGCAGGGAAATTCATTTTGTGTCTTGCACTCTTACTAGAAAACAGAAAAATAAAAATATAAGAACGTTTAAGAGTAATCTAAGCTTAATGCTGTGAAGTTTTCCTAAAAAGCAAAATTCCTGGAATTTAATGATTATGGTCTGTAAAACTTGTGGATCATGTGACAATGTCACTAAAACCAGAAACAAAGCATGTATATGAAATTTAGTTTGCAACTTTTATTGAATCGTTGGCTACATTTGAGTTCTGTGAAACCAGATGTATTAACTAGCACTGATCCATTCTACGACCTTTTTGCTCAACTGTAAATCCTGTCCTTTTTAAATAGCCCCTTCAAATTAGCAAAATGTTTTGTGTATACCAATAAGACTAAATGTATTTATGGGCTTTCAGGATTGGGAATGAAATGGATATATATATTTTTTTTGTATCATTGTGATTCAAGAATCCTGTTTTGGGTTCTTAAATTTCATCAGTTCCTGCACTGACATTTGAAGTTGTCATTGGGTAACTACACATTTCAAACCTGTGGTGCACCCCTACTGGGCACTGGCAGAATTCTGAGATTGTCTACAAGATTCTGGTTCATGAGCTTGAAAGTAGATGTAAATCTATACAGCTTCTTTGGGGGCAACATGGTGGGTAAGTGGTTAGCGCTGATTTGCATACACAATCACGTTAAATCTGCCAAGGTTTTTATGCAAAAAGAAATTAGGAAAGGTACTTGGTAATACTCTTGTTAATATAAAGAGATTTTTATATTTTGATACTGTCACAAACACCAGTTCCCTGGGCACGTGATCTGATCAATTGCCACCACTCCAAGGTTAAGGGCTTAGAGTACCAAGCACACCCCTATCCTGGCAGCTAACTGGTTAATGCTACACCACTCACCTCAGGCATTAAGAGTTATTAGCATTTACACAAGCAAAGCATTCAATATATTTAAAGACTATCCTTACACATGTATCTTTCTACGGCTAAGTTCTTTTAGAGCATCAAATACAAAACTTATTTAATTTTAGATTTTATATTCCAAAAGGGGGATGGTGCATATAATACAAAAATAATAGAAAATGGTGCTTGTGAAGTTTCTTATAGAAAATGGTGTTTTAATAAAATGACAGAAAATATAAACAGTTACCGTATATAGTCAAGTATACGTCGTTCCAAGTATAAGCCGAGGTACATACTAAGGTTCCCTAAGCTTACCTTTTTGTCTACAGTGCAAAGTACCACGAGTAAGGTAGATGGTAGTGGTGTGTTTAATCTTTTCCTTTATAGTGCCTGCGTGTCTTTAAGTTGGTACAGTAATGGCAGTGTGTTATGTGCATATGTTTTAGCCAGTATTCTTAATTTGCCTTTAACTGAACATAAAGCTGCAAACCAGGATTCAGATAGCTCACCGATTATTTAATTCAAGTTAAAAATGTTTTTGCACAGGACTGTGTTGTGATTTCTTTAACATTTTCTCTTTATTATGCTGCAACTCACTTAAGGTTTAGGCTGATTGTCTTAAAACTTTCAAAAAAGACATGGATGACAAAGATAATTTTTGATTTGGTGTGGTGTACTGTAAAATTTTACGATCCATGTTGGCTCCTTTGGGAATATAAAGTGCAGGGAGCATGAAGAAGCCCATAAAATTACCAGATATTTCATATTGTTTGTAATTAATGTAGGGTCTCTGAGGTTCTTGTAGCTTGCTAAAATATTCAAGCTAAATAAAACTACAACTTGTCTATTTTTAGGTGTATCCTTCTGTAACCTTAATGGCATTTAGAAATAGGGAGAGAGTAAAGTACGATATCTAACCTTGATATGGCTTTTAATCACTGCTTTAATTATTATATTTTGGATGTAGAAACATATATACATTAACGTTTTATGCTTAATTTTTTTGTTTGCCTCTGTTTAGAGCATTAGATGACAAATGGAGTGTGCTGCTAATTTTCTGCCTTCACTACTGGTCACTTTAGTATCGTATATGAGGCTGGCAAAATAACCATTAGGATGTAACACAGAGACGAGATTAGATTAGGCATTCGTTTTGAATATATTGATAAGTCAAAAGTATGATTATTGGACTACCTAATTTCTGAAGGCTTCTTAATTACTTCAGCAGCTACGCAGGCTTTAACATCCACTAATAAAAAAGTTAAAAGGTATCTACCAAAAAAATCAAAATTTCCCACTGCTTTAAAAATTTAAATCTGAGCTGTAGATCTAGAGAAATCATCATTTGAAATCGCAGCAATTACTGGGAAAAACCTGTCACTCCAGAAGCAGAAATTATAATATGTGCCCTATGCCTGACCTCTTACTAGGATCTTTGACTGCTTGCCAGCACACTTAAGAGAATCAGCAGAGAAAAGATGGCGGAGGTGGGTGGGGGTGTTTTAAGATGTGTAGGCAGGGCAGTGTACATGGTGAGGCTGTGCAGAACCTATAAGAGGCAATTAGGAGCACTCACTAAACAATTCACTTCTCTCAAATTGTAGTTTCAGAAAATGTAAAGTTGTGTGAGTATAGTGACCCTTTAAGCCAAACTTTTTTCTCTAAATTTATACACATAGATAAGAGTGTCAAATAATAATGGCAGCAGCAGTGGAATATTTTCTTGTGATAAACACTCTGCTACTTTACTGATTGGTTATTTTAAGAAAATGCTCCATTGCATCTTCCATACCCTTCTGGCCATCCACCATTCCAACCATGAGGAGCAGAGAGTGTGCCTGTCTAAGGACTTGTAGGAAAAGCATCCACTCTTTCTATGCGTTCTGCTTTACGTAAATACTATAGTTACATGGGCTGGGAAGAGAGAGGATGCAGCCACACTCATATATATGGATGAACACATTTTTCTATTACTTCTAGATCAGAAATTTTTGATATATGTAGCTAGCCTATACAAATCGTTGGGAAATATTGAACTGTAAAATCTTTTCGTTCCTCAAGCCCTACAGTAAATTTCACTTTTCACTCTTGCCCATTGCAAAAAAAACCTTAAAGGGTATGTCCACCCTTATTTCTATTTTTTAATATTGCCTTCCCCCTGGTCCCCCAGCCCCAACCGCATGGTTTTTATTTTTAGAAAGCCCCCCAAACTTTTACTTACCTCCCCTCTTTCCTTCGCCGCGCTGCCGGCCCTCTGCTTGCGAGAATGCAAGCAGAGGGGCGGGACCGGCAGTCGCATCTATGATTGGCTGAGCGGCAGCCAATCACGGACGCGGCTGCCGGTCATTCAGTGCAGCGGAGGAAAGAGGAGAGGTAAGTAAGAGTTTGGGGAGCTTTCTAAAATTAAAAACCATGCGGTTGGGGCTGGGAGACCAGGGGGATTACTATATTACAGGGGTTTTATGCTAGGGGGAGGGATAGTAGAACGGGAGGGAGGGGGGAGAAGAGCTGCAGTACGCATGGCAAAAATCTACCTGAGGCCAGGTAGCAGGCAGAGGGGTGAACGTGCCCTTTAAAAATGGGGGAGGTGTTTAAAGGGTTAGAAATGAGAGACTATACTTGTGCTTCTAGGTAAGTGAATTTATCAATTAGATAAAAAAAAATTCAAATTGGCGAAATGTGTTTTAGCTAAACGTCTCTTTTAACCAGGATTTTTTAGCAAAATGCACAAATACATTAGGTTAAATATATTATGTGGTGTATTATGAGGAAATAAATAGACCTTCATTTATGTATGTAGTTTTTTAGTTTGTATTGGCCACTCCATTGCGACAGATGTTCATATGCCTAGTTATGTGACCAATCTCCTAACATCAATTTGTACCACAGATCACTGCATTTGCACCGGTCATCTTTGGCATGTGTCACATGACCTGGCAGGAACTTCAAATCTTCTCACTGGTCATAACTTTGGGCAGCTATAAGAAAGGAATGAGTCACAGCAGGAGGGTAAAGGCGCCTGTCCTGGGTCTTTATTTGTTTTTAGCTTTCCATTAAGATATGTATGTGGTCCGCCCTTTTGAGGATAAAGATTTAAATGCAAAACTTATGTTGCACACCTCTTTCCAGGTATATTTAGGGGGCCCACACCTTCCAACTGCAGTGTAATTGATTCTTCACACGTATAAAGGTACAGAAGGGAACACCTCACAATACTTCAGACTGCAAACTGTGCTCTTTATAACGACATGTTTTGGACTGCAATGAGTCCATTTTCAGTTTGCAGTGTGTGTGGTGTCCCCTTCCTTACCTTCATACATGTATAAAGCTTTAAATGGAGCACCAAGATAGAGCAAGTCTTGATTATGTAGATGTATAAATCATCTATTTGCTCAATTACCATTTACATGGGAATGTCTACACACTTTGCAATGATAGGTCAATATTCTATCCATTTCCTCATAGTTTTAATCATGTGTGATTGTGTAATAACTTAGATCACCTGAATAAAACAGGTTATAAAAATGATATATCGGAATAGATAATCCAATGGTTTTGACTTGCTGAATTATTGAATGTTGGCAATAGAATATTTTTGTCATTGACTTCTAGTATTTTAAACTTCACTGGGTGCCCAAGATGCTTCATGTAAATGTTATATATTCTTCATCTAATTCATGTTTTTAGTCTGCCCAGCAGCTCTGGTTAAACAAAGTGAATATTGCATTTTTTTCAAGAAAACAAATTGGTTGCTCAATCTTGTATTACATTATATACTTGTTTCATGAATGATACCTACAATTTGTTTTGTCAGATGATCATGGAAACAGCAATGGCAGCCATGTGAAGATATTCTTGCCGAAGAAGCTGCTTGAATGTCTACCAAAATGTTCAAGTTTGCCAAAAGAGCGTCATCGTTGGAACACTAATGAGGTATTTTACCTGATCACCCTGTGGCTTAAATGCTTTGTTCTAAAAGGCATTTTCTAGGCAACCCTTTTATTTCTGCTTTGTTGTATTTTAACAGAATGTACGCATTTAAGTTCTGTAGTACTAGGTCATATAATGACAGGTGTATTATCGGCACAGCTTTTTTTGGTTGCGTTATTTGGAGAATTATCCAGTGCACAGGCTTCTCTGAAATTCCTATTGTAGACAGGATTCAATGAAGCAGATCTCTGACACTTGGCATCCATTTGTAAAACTGATAACTCATGAATGCCAGGGGGATTTTTGAGTGAAATGTGGAGCTTTGACCTGTAAAGGTTATATGAAAGCTACACAAGACATTTTACCTGATTTTTATTATTTTTTTTAAAGGGACATTACTGCTTTGAAGAAATTGTCTGATAATCATACGATAACAGTTGACAAAGTTATATAGAGAGAGACATGCTGTATTTATAAAATATCAAAGTGTAGTTAACATAATGTTCCTACATCGCCTGCACTGAACTGAAGTCCAGTTAAATAAATGCGTGGACATCTTTGCAGACAGTGCCAATGGCTAATCACTTAGGTGAATCCGTTGCCTGGGGTTGTCTGCCAAAATGTATTTAATTCTCGTGTTATGTTTTCCTTTAAATTTTCCCTTTTGGTTCAAGCTAACATATAATAAAAGAACAAAATTATTGTGATCTAAATCTTTTAATGTAGCACTTTTTTGAATTAAAATATGTTTGTAGAGAAAGCTATTCATGTTGTTCTGTTACTGTATAATAGTGTAAGCACTGAACTATTCTGTTGCTTAGTGACAGATGGGACAAAATAACACAAATTTCATATTGTCCTTTTTTCTTTTCATTTTTCTGTACTGTAGGGGGGAAATGTCAAGGTTACAGTAAAACAAGTGACTGATGATGATCTGGCAACAATAGGCAATTATTGCTAAATGAGCTTTACCTTGAAAGTGAATTAATGCCACATTTTCATCAAATATGCTGTGACTTTTTGTAATTATTGGCTACCAATTTTCTCCAAGGAGTCACTTTGTATGTGGAACATGAGGTGTGTTTATTGAGATATAAGATTGCAACAAAACCATGCATTGTTCCTTATGTATCTGTAATGTCTTGCTGCCACCAATAGTGTGAAAGTGAGAACTTTATTTTTCTAAAAATGATTTATATTAAACTGACATTATGATAAAATATTCTAGCTAAATTAAATAATTTTGTTTATTTTCCTTTGTACCATTCATAAATATAAAAATTGTTGTATAAAACCTACACCAATTGACAATGCAGTTACAGAATAGAAGATTTTAATATTCTTAGTATCCCTACCTAGCTGGGTAACAAAAGTCCATATGCACACTAGCCCTTAATGGGTGCAAAAAGTCTGATTCCCCTACTTCAAAGGGAATGAAGTACTGAAGAGAACACAATATAGACTTGCACTCCAATGTGAACGATTTATTGTTACCTTGATGTTTGTCTCACAATCAATCGTTCACATTGGAGTGCAAGTCTATATTGTTATCCCTACCTAGCCAATTAAAGAAAAGTTAAGACTCATGACAATTTTTTTCAGTTTGGTGGGCTCAGAAGTAGGAAGTAGCAGAGCTGCCCAACATGTTAGGGATTTGTATTTTGAATTTGACATTTGTGCAATTCCTGTGTTGGGCAGAGAATTAGGAAGTAGTAGTGCTGCCCCACATAGTAGGGCTTTCAGCTTTTAAATGTGACATTTGTACAATTGCTATGTCATGCAGATTCAAGTCCTGGAGGTTCTAACAATTACTAGGAGGATCCGTGGAATAGTTAATTACATGTTGGGATTTTTGACAAACCTCTTTTTCAGGTTGCGGTTGTAGATTAGTTAAAGAGATTTGTGCACTAAAAAGTCACTAATGACAATCTGAAAACTTTTTGAAAGCACCCATTCCCAAAGACAGTTGTCTAAAGAAAGCTTTATATATATAAGGTTAGAAATTAAGTATAATTCCCAAAGAAAGCTATTTTAAAAAGTATTTCTAGCCTGTGATATCAATTTCGACACAATTTCTGTCAACAGCTGCTGTTGTGACGTGTTAAAGGCTTTCACGCGGATGGCAGGTCACATTTTTTGTGATAGTTTTCTGTCCCTAAAAGTGGCAAACATCTGTAACTGCTCAGAAAATATGTTCGACTGTAAGTAATCTAAAAGTAGTGCTGAATCTGGTTTTGAAACAAACCTGTTACCCCCCTGAACTGCTGGTTTTGAAAATCTTCAAATTGAATTGGGTTTGAATTAGATTTTGGGAACATCAATAGTTTCCTCAGAACCACTGTTGGAACAAACACTCCACTTTCTTTCACCTCTATCTAAGAGCAGCAAGCAGATGATATCATTAGACAATTTCACATTAACAGCTGGTTATATGTACCAAACTGATTTTACATGTAAAAACACACTTTACAGGTTAGAATTCCCTTGATTTCTTAATTAACACAGCAGCGCAATAATAGTTAATATAGATTGATTCCATTACCGTATATACTTGAGTATAAACTGACCGAGTATAAACCGAGGTACCTGATTTTATCTGAAAAAAGGAATAAAAGTGATTGACTCAAATATAAACCAAGGGTAGAAACTATGACCACTATAGCCTTCTGATTCTCTATTGTTTTGAGACTTCATACAGTAATAGCTAAATCCAGTATGACTATTACTGTATGGGACAACTGTATGGGAATTCTGCTGTCCATTTAAAGGGCAACTAAAGCCTCAAAACAATACAGAATCAGAAGGCAATCTTAAACAATAGATACCATCCTCCTGATTCTGTATTGTAAGTTGCCCTTTAAATGTAGAGTAAATCCCACACTGTAACCCCCAATTCCTTGCCCCTCCAGATGTTTGGAAACTAAAACTCTTAGCATGCTTTAGTTGCTGGGAGTTGTAGTTTCTAAACATCTGCAGTGGCCACCTTACTGCCACCACTCCACAAAACATACAGAGGAGCTAACCAGTCCCCAATAGTAAAACCTCCTATTTGAAAGTATTGGGAACTGGCATTTGGTCCTCTGTATATTTTTTTTAGTTGACTTCTCCTACCTTGTCCAGCGGCAACAGCTTCTGGATGACATCGCTACTCGGCACCGGGAAGTGAGAGGCGCCGAGTAGTGACGTCATGCGGAGTGAGCGGGCGCCGGACAAGGTAGGAGAAAATGGTTAACTCGAGTATAAACCGAGGTTCGGTTTTCAGGCTTTTTTTAAAGCCTGAAAACCTCTGTTTATACTTGAGTATATACGGTAACTGTTTTTTTATGATATATTTATTTTGCATATAAAGGGAACAAATTGGATTTTGTAATTCAATTAATAGCATGTTTCATAAACCATGGAAGAACTAACCATTAGATATTTTTTTAAGATAAGGGCTGATATTCCTACTTTCCTCTAAAGCTATATACACGAATTAGAAGATGAATGACCACTTTATCCAAAAATATTACATGTGGTAGTTCGTGCTGGTATTGTTTAGTTATCCATTTCCATGCATAAATTGTTCCCCACATGCACAACTCATGTAAGTGACGCCTGAATGCCTCTTAAGCACAAAAGCTCCCACCTTCTCTATTATTATAAAATGCCAATAAAGGTGCAGTTTCTGAAATTGTTCAAAGTGGTCCTTTAACACACTATCATCTATTATTTACTGAAATATTTTTAGAGCCCAAATTGTTTATCAAGAAAGGCACAATTACTAGCTAATAAACCTTTCCTGGCTATTTCAAATGCTTTACACAAGCTGATGAGGCAGAAAATGCTTGGAAAAGTTTAAGGGGTTTTCATGCAATAAACTGGCAGTTCCATTTAAAGATACCAATCTCTATTAACCTGGTACTGATTAACAGTTGTCATTGCTATGAATCATAATCAAGTGATTATTTATAAAGCTGCACGCTAAATTAAGGTCGGCAATTCATTCTGTTTCTGTAACATTGTTACTTTGCCAGCTTATTGCATTCATTTCTATTAAAAAAGATAAAATAGCTGAATAATGAATCTTGCCTGCAAATAAGTTTTTTTACAATAAAAAAATCACCGCAATAAACATGGATTCATTGTAATTTTGGTTAAGTTCTCTGGTCAAGTATTGACTGGATAAAGAAAAATATGTATACAATAATAGATGCAATGTTTGCAACCCACATTCAGTTTTTGGAGATTGCAGACTTCGATTTAGAAGCTGAAGGTCCTCAAATGGGACCTATAAATAAAGTCTCACAGATATAGAAAGCAAAAATTGTTAAAAAGTTCTAAAATATGCATATAGGAAGCTTAGGATACTAATGGGAAAATATATCCTAATAATTTTCAAATAATAAAGTTGAGATGATTCCCCAAAACCAGCCAGGGTTGAAAAACCCACGGATCCAGTGGAATTCTGAGAAATTTGAAAAGTCAGAACTTACCGTATCGAAAACGTTTTTTACCCATTTTTTTTACCCATTCGACTGAAATATCGACCTGTGTGTGGCTATTAGAAGAATGTAATGTTGTAAGAAAAATGTATTACCAGAGAACTGGTAAAATGCTAGTTTCTTACCCCTAGGCTTACAAGTCCTTACCCTGGGTATACCAAAAGTGATGGGGAGGGGAGGGCATTATGTATGTTTCCCAAATGTATAGGTATGGAAGGCAATCAGAGATTTGAAAAGGTCTATGATATTTATGCTGGTCAATTCTCCAGTGCATGCGTTAAAGTACTGCACTGCTTAAATAATAATATATCCCCCTGAATAACCTGATGTCCTATTTCAAACTTTTTGAACATTCCCAAAATGTGCCATTTACTGTATAATAGACAAAAAACAGATATCTATTTCAACAGCAGAGGTTGTGCTGCACCTGATAACTGTAAACAGACTAAAGAAGGGTGGCATTATTAGCCATTAAATATTTTTGAAATCCTGCATTTGTTACTTAAATGTAGGTGGGAGAGGGAATTTGTTAAATTACATATCTGCACCATTATAGTTGCCCAATAATTACACACGTAAGAGAGTACTTTTTCCCCATGGCTACCATGTAAAATAAAATTTTGCTTGACTAAGGGCACTGCAATGCAAATGGATGTGCTAGCACAATCACATGTGATTGCGTTTGAGATTTCCGTGCGTTGCAATGCGTTTGCGATTTCCCCAATTCTGATTATGGAAGTGCATGTGATTGAGATTAAAAATGGTGATCCAAAACGGAAACGCAACGCATTGGAAATCGCAGTAACCTTTTGCGTTCCCACGATTTCCGTAAAATCAAAATCGCAAACACAATCGTGCTTACACGTATATCGTTGCCTTGTCTTGAGTGTTATAGAGTGTTATATTTTAACAGTGTTAGACAACTAACATTTGCGTATTAATTATTTGCGCAGTTACAGAGGAAAATTTACTAAATTAATGGGAGATGGGCGTTAAATCAGCTGTTACCTTTTTACTTTATTATTAAATAGCGATCTAAAATTAAGACTTCTTTCTTTCATCTGTAAGGTTTTGTTTTGCTTCAACTGATTTCCATTTTGACATCACATATTTCATTTTTAGTTTCTACCTAAGTTGCAAGTGAGGGAAGCTGATGTCACTAATGAGCCACACAGGCGGTCATTTGTCTGCCCCAGTGGTACTATGTACTTACATATTCCAGTCTCTTTCTATTTTTTACGAGCAACTTGCACCATGTTTAAGAGGGAAATACAGGACAGGACATAAATTACTAGTGTTTATGTATATATACATTGTATTTTTAAAGGCAAAATCTGTGTGTTTATAAAACAGGCAGAAACCTATACATTGCACTAACATTTTGGTGCCACCTTGAACTGCACAATGAGACCGCTTTCTGATATTTCTTATAAAAGAACTCTCCTTTTAATTTTCTTTGAAATATATTTAAAGAGGAACTAAAGTTTTTTTTTAGTTTTCTTTAGATGGTTAATTGGGATGGGGGTAATTGCTAATAAGTGTATTAATGGCACGGGTACCTTATGCTGCTATGTAGCACAAAACTTAATGTCTCCTGAAGGGAGGCATAATGCAGAGCTCCTTACCTGTCCATGATCTTTTCAAGTGAATACTGCATCATGGGACCTCGGGCAGATGGGTAACGCTGGTTAGCATTATTAGATGTCACTTTAAGTGTCCAGGGAGCAATTTCCCGCCAATATATAAGTAAGAATGATAAACAAAAATAGAATATACAAAAAAGGGATCATCTGTACAAAATTATCTATAGTATTGAATGGAACTGATGACTACCCTTCATAAAAATATTTTATTTTCTTTTAAACATTTAAGCTCAATACTTTTATTGTATATCCAAGATTTTTTTTTTTAATGTTAGCTCCATCTGTTTTGCAGAATTCATGATGCTGACGTCCTTTTGGATTTCTTTTCTTTAATATTGTGACCTTTCATCCTTGATACCCTGACCTGCATTACTTTGGTAACCATTTCATTTTTATTTACTTTTATTATTTTATGCAATTTTTTTTCTATATATACCGTAGATATATATATTATTTTGGCATCTTAATGTGTAACCCCTTTTTTTCCACTCCCCAAAATTTGCATGTTTTTCATTTTAAAAAATTTGTGTATTTTGTAATGAAATTCATTTTAACAGTGAAATAAAGATTTCATATTGGTTTATTTTAGCTCCATTGTCTTTTTTTTTTTTTTTAAGTTCATTTTATTTTGTCTGGTTGTGTACACATTTTTATCCAAAAGATTTTGACCCTAGATTCTATTTACAGGCCGCACACTGCTAAAAATCAATTGGTCACATATACTTGAGAATTACTGAACTGAAAAGGTTATAACCTTCATCTAAGTTTATAAAATCTGCAAACTGCAAACATTTATAGCTGAAGACAATCGTGAAACTTTAATAAAATGTCAAAAGACTGGTCATTTACACCCACACAAGCTATAGATATCTTTACTTTAAACAAAATGTTTATGCTTAATGTTTTTTCTTTAGTAGTACACTAGATAAAAGTAAACATTATCAAGAAAAGAGAGTCTGTGTTCTAATACAATCATGGTGGGCTTGTTTTGCATACACAAGATTATTTTTCATAAGGGCTAATGCAATATGTTCAAAGGTTTTTCCGTGCTATTAATTTGCAGCAACTGATTATGTTTTTTTACTGGGTTGCTATAGTGATAGCATTTGATTGGTTACTACAGATTAGTAGCATAGGCAATCTTATTCACCTTTTAAGCCCTCCATACACCGCTCCTATATTCAGATCAATTTTAAGAAATTTGCTCAAATTGGTCGAAATATTGAAGACCGTTACACATGTTTTTAATAGACCATTCCGCCGTATTGATCGGAATGAAAAAACGAAGATCAGGCAAGGTGGGGAATTTTCCTCCGACCCTCATCTTTTGCAGTTTTTAATAACTATCAGATTTTTAATGGTTTCACCCTATCAGAAATGTGATTGGGGAACCAGAGACCTGTGTATAGCTAGCTTAACTGAATCAGCCCCTTTTTGAATTAAAGTACAATTATACCCACCTCCCCCTCGTTCCTTTCCCCCCACTCCTGCAAAGTACCCAGGGTGAGGACCTAAAATGCCAAGTCCTCACCTCTAGGTACTTTACAAAAGTCCTGCACTACTTACTTGTAATCTCCCTCATCGCTCCGGTCTGATCCTCCCCACTGGCACTTTTGAGTGGCAGGTCGTGAGGCAGCCAATGGGAAGACGTGCTTTGCAAGGAGGTGTGTCTTCCCATTGGCTGCCTCCCGGACTGTCACTGACAGTGCCAGTGGGGAGGATCGGACCGGAGCGACGAGGGAGATTACAAGTAAGTAGTGCGGGACTTTTGTAAAGTAACTTAGCGTTTTAGGTTCTCACCCTAGGTACTTTGCAGGAATGGATCGGGGAAATGGTAAGTATAATTGTCCTTTAAGGGTTGATTGAGAGAATTGCTGTTTAAACTTTATTGTGAAAACATACCCAGGGATGTCCAATCTTTAGCACTCCAGATATTTGCAAACTGGGAGTTGTAGTTTGCAAACATCTAGAGAGCTGCTGGTTAAACATTCCTAGTGTAAATGATTGTGAAAATTGGAAATGTTATCTCAGTGGTTGCAACTCGGAGGTTTTATATTTCTACTGATTGTTAACACAGATTAACAAGTACGCTATGGAAAAATGTATGTTTAATTTCCTCATTACTGTAAGTGTTTCTATATAGTATGAGCTCCCCAGCTCGTGGTCATCACACATTGTTTTACAATTCTGTAGGATAATGGTCAAGGTCCGCCAAGTTTATTCAGGAAAACACAAACAGCCTGGAGCAAACCAGCTGCCAATTCATCCTCACAGGAAAAAATAAAATTCTTTCTGGTTGCAAAAATCACAATCTAGTAACTTTTCAAATCAATAATACTGCTGTGAAATGGCTGTAACTACATTAAGATTTGGAACAACACCAAGCAATGTCACACTATTGTGTTTAGTAGTAAAAGCAAGTTGAAACTTTAAGCCTGCGTAGGTGCATATTCCATGTTTTGTTGTGTTTTTGTTATCATGCTTTTATTGACTGCAGCTTTATTGCAGATCTCTCTGCTTCAGGGATGGAAATCAGTCAACAAATATTTTTTGAACAAATTGCTAGGATTCTACAAAAAAAAAAAGGGAAGCACACTATTAAAGGTGTAAGGGCAGATCATCTCAGGTTATTGGGCCCATTTTACTAGTTTACATGTTTAAAGGTGACAATTGTAATGATTTGAGCATACAGTTTGAGTGACTAACCTTACTGGGTCCTTAGTTTGGCTAGTCTGCATTACAAACTTGGTGATTTGTGAATCTGAAGTTGTACTTTTTTAAGCACTCATTTATTATCCTGTGTGTCTTTAATAGCCACCTCGTCATACAAATTTATTAAAATAATAAAAAATACAAATCCAAGAATTGGGAAATTTCCTAGATAATTAAAATTTGAGAAAATGATTGCCTTAAATTAGGTATTATTTCTCTTTCTGAAGAGTGATAGTTTTTTGTATTGAAGTGTACAGACATGGTAGCTTTATGTGCAACACCTGCAGCTTTGATTCAATAAAAGCTGTATTCCATTTTTTTTTCTGGCACAGAAATTGGAATGTTAATATACACTCACGGCCCTGTAGGGCACAGTCTATATGGTGTACTATTAGAATGTGTTTTCATTGTGATTTGTATACATGAACTCAATATGTGATAAATATTAATTGACTGGAAAGTGTACATCTTAACCATCTTTACTGAAAGACATGTTTGACAAGAGTTTGCATATCTTAATGGTCACTCAGTAGATTAAGACACCTGAAATGTATAGATGTGTATAAAGATGTCTATCTAAATATGCTGACATCCATAGTAATTTGCGTTAATCAGCAACAGGCCTACTGTTGCAATATCTCTTCCTGCCATTTAAGTGAACATAGGAAATATCTCCTATCAAGCATGGCCCAGAGAAGCACAATTATTTTTTAAGTGTCTCATTTTTTAATTCTGTAACATTTAGTGCTGATGTTTTAATTGCATACAGCTGAAGCTGCTAAATGAGCATGGAAATGGATTTAGATCCTCTTCAAGCTTTCTTGCCACCTATAAAACATATATCATTCATTAGACTCTGAGATTATTTAGGTTTTATTTGACTGGCTAGTGCAAAAATTACAAATGAAAGGCATACTAGCCTTATGAAAGTAATAGTATCTTTGTATTTTTTTTAATTATTATTTTACATCTGTCATAGCTACATCATTAAAACTTATTTTTGTTAATACATTAGTGCCACTGTGCTTTGTTTTTTATTTGCTGTAAGTGCATTAGATTTCTGCATCATGACTATGAATATGAATATATATATATATACTATGAATATATAAGTATAAATGTTGAGGGGAAAAAGTCCAATGAAGCCTTAGGGTGAGGCCAAACTGCAACAGAAGGTAACACGCATGAAAAGTGTCACTCCCAACACAGAAATATGGGTTTTCTCTGTCAATTGTCACACAACATTTATGGTGTAATCCAGAGCCGATTAGATTATTTCTGTGTTGTTGGTTGGGTTACCAAAACAGTTTAATGGCTATTTCATGTTATCGAATATTTCTTGATATGCAGTATAAAAGGAAAACAATTTTTCAGTTTTGAAAACCCTGCTAATGCTGGCCATACTCTGAACTCCTATTATGCCAGCCCATGGTTCAATCCAGCATGAACATTGAATGAGACCTAACGTCTTTTTTTTTTTTTTTTTCCTTCCATCATTCCCACTATGTTTCCTGGACTGTTTTCTAAACAAGTTTTCCATGGATGTCCATTTGCATGTGTTTGATCAACAAGAATATTGTTTGCTTTTTGCAAAGGTTTGCTTTATGGAAAGCAGCATATTTTGTCGAATAAGCTAAATAACTTTCTTCAACTTGGGGGAATGTGTGAGAATAATGGTCTTAGGGTTTGGGGAAAAGTAAGTTGGCGGTGGACATGCCCAATGGAGGAAAAAACTGAAAAACAACTGTTACCTCGTGGAGATAAGGAAGCTTTGTGTGGAAATGCCAGATCACCTCTGTGACTCTTAATAATATTGAAGCTTCACTAAGAGGTTGAGAAGTTGCATAACTTTTAAAATCTGGACTTTTGGAGAGTTAGGGGAACAATCCTGAGAAATTTGGATTTTTGGTTTACTTCTCTTTTAATGTTGGCTTACTGAGTACCTGTCTCCGCTTTTATACCACATTTCAAAATAAGAGGCAAAAATAAATGATAAAACATATTATAACTGAATATGTTTTACAAGAGAGCGTACATGGTATGTAATGTAAATAAATTGTAGTTATTATGCAAAGCAAAGTGCCATTGCTTTCGGCAGTCTTGTAATACACCTTCCAATCTTTTTGTTATGCTCTAGAAATTATAAAGTATAATTGGAAGGGGGAAATAGATGTGGAAATTAAGAGGGTATTTTTAGTGCAGGAAAAACAAACAAAAAGAATAAATGGGTTTATAAAATGAACTTGACAAGGAAAAAATGAACATGCCACTTGTAAATGCGGAGCTCCTATACTTCAAGACAAGGAAATTCTGGTAAATGTGGCCTGCAAAGACATTTTCACTAGCATAAACAGGATAAAGCTAGTTATGGTCTAGAACAAGTTATTTGTCTTTGGAGTTTTATAGGTGTACACATACTTTTATCTTTGCAGGGTTATAGAAATTACATCTATTGTTTCTATTATGGACCACACTGTACATTTTATTGTGAATATAAGAAACATCACCACCTGAGCCTGAAAGTGGAGGTGATGTTGATCTTGCCAACAAACTCTAGTGTGATCATATTAGTCAATTGACTAGCGTGAAACTGAAGGACCACACAGTTCTAATGCTGCATAGCCCAAAAACTGAAAAACGAATAAAGGTTTATTACCTTGGTAAGACCCATGTTCGCTGCCTCTTACCATCTTGTGTTGCCTATGTTCTTCTTTGCTGCTAGTTAAGTGATCAGAAAAGGAAGAAGTGGTTGTCAAGAATTGCATATTCTAAAAGCAAGAAACATCTAGCGTGAAAGGTGAAATTTCTATCTCTATTTTTTGTCAAAATATATAAAGATCAGAAATTCTATATAATAAAAATAACCTACTACCTTTTAAAACAGTTTTCACTGTATTTATTAAAGAAGGAAAAAGAACTGGAAAAATTCTTTCCCTAGAAGAATCCAGTGTTTTAGGTTTGCCCTGTTTTTTTTTTTTTTTCTTTCATTTTTGGAGTTAGAGGAAACATTTTAATTCCTTTGGCTTTTGTCGACTTAACAATTGGTTGAATGTGAGTTTTTGCACTATTCTCTAGTTTGTGTTTTAAAATCAGCAAATTAAAAGACCCGGACGATTACCATACACAGCAGGATTGTAGCCCAGAACGAATGCGCATACACATCGTGCATGTGTTTGAGCTTTTATGCATAATTTGGACAGTAAGTGCATGGCCACACTGTATCGCACTGGAAGTGCTCACACAAGCGCACCCGATTGAGTGGGAGATTTCCCGGTATGATTTCTCCTTTTGAGAGAGGAAATCACATGCGATTGCGCATAAAAGTGCTAATAGCATGCGATTGCGTATCTTACACAGATGTGCAATTGCAATGCACCGAAATCACACAATTTCAGTGCGTTGTCATGATTCCAATGTTGGAAAAAAATTAGGGGTTAAAATCAGGCTGTTCATTACAGTTCTTAAATCTTTATTAGAAAGTAAGTTCTCTTCTATCGTATGTATCTAAATATAATTGTCAATCTTAAAGAAACCATCCATTCTTTTAGAAGCAATTTGCTTTACTTTAATTCCCTATTGCCATGTGCACCAGATGACATTGTTGAAAACAAACTAAATTGTTATAAAGCTCCGTCTCATACAGTGTGATGCCAGCGTAAAAAATGTACCATAGTGTGCGGAACTGCTAAAGAAAATGGTGCAAGGTAGAGGATTTCATTATTATATAATTTGATAATTAAAAATCTCCCTGCAGTATGATACCTTTTTATTAACGTTTTAGAACTTCTCGTTTCCGATTACATTTTAAATGAAAAATTTCTGGAGACAAATTAACTTTCCTTTAATGTTCATGTACTTGCGCTGTTCTCTTGCCCCGTTCCTAGTGTTTTTACTTTTTTTTTTTTCCAAATGCTATTTAGATTCCCAGAAATAAACATTCGGAACAGTAGATGAAGTGTTAATTCTGTCATAATTCAATTAAAATATTGCAATACACTTCTCTGTTTGATATGATTGTCACACTTCTCACTTGTTTGCAACCTAATACTGGTAAATCTTCAACAAAGCTGATTTTTTTTCCACCCAGTTCTTTGCCCTGAATGTAAATCAGGAGCTGTTTAATCTTCTGATTAGATGTTTTAATAGAATCTAAATGTTTAACTTTGTAATAAAATGAAGCTATGTTTTGCATCCACATGAACACAGTGAATAAAATAAAAATGTCCAATTATGCAAATGATAGAGACAAGAAAGGATGTTACCAGTAACATCTTTAAACATTTCTTAGCACATTATGATTAAAAAAAACAATTGTTTTTTTGTAGTTTTCTTTTTAGAAGGAAGAAATTTAACTAAAAGTATTTAATATTTAAAGAACACTTCAGGCTTCTATTACAGTGCATTTTTTTAAATGCACCTGTTTTGTTGTTTTCCTACCTGTTTTTTTTTTTTTTTTTTGGAGGAACAGTTCACTTCTTAATATACTAGATTAACATAAGAGGAATGGTTCCTGGAGAAGGCAATTAAAATATTTTGCTGCGACTGTGGTTTGATATGATTTATATGTGTATATCAGGCAAGCAGGCGGTTTAGTAATCTGATGGAGGAGTTGAAAGTTACATAATGCAATGCAGACAAGTTTATGGTTGTGATAAAACACCTGACAAGATCATGGAAAAAAACAAAAGGTCATTTTCTAAAATAAATTTGTAGTTCTTTCCTAAAAGGCAGATCTTGTGTCCATTTATTACCATAATATGAATTTGTAGCTGTTTCCATTTCGTAAAATGTAGCAGGAGACCTTCTACTGGTGTCTCCTAAATGCCTGAATTTTTAACAAAGTGTGATACTTTTTTTTTTTTTAATTTGCACTATCAATTATTTTCTTTAAAGATTAGCTTTTGGGAACTTCCTCCCTTTTTCAGATCTTTTCATTATCTGGCAACAAATGGTAAAATATAAGACATGGATAATTGCAAAGTGGAGGGGTAAAGAATGATTGGTTAGCGGAGAGAGATTGGTCATGACAGTGCCTGATAGTGATTTAAATGGGCTAAAGTCGATGTTGAGTCCAGTTTCTTATGTTGAACAAAACAATCAATCTGAGTTCAAAGAAAATTCTTTCTTGAGTAGTTTTAATTTCCCTTCAAAACCAATACATTTAGATCTCAAGCCGTGTTCCCTGCTTGGCTGAAGTAGTAGCCAATAGGCAGATATCCTCTTTTGTACTTTTTTGATTATACTCCTATATGAGTTTGTTCATTTTTTTTAAAGGTTGTGATGTCTCCACAAGGTAATGTCTCTTATCATATTAGTCACACTGTATAAGGTACACAACATTACTGGAAGAGCAGCAGTAAGATCCTGTGATGTTAAATGGTCCTGTAGCACTTACAGGGAGATTAACCCAAAGCCACAGCCTCTCTTGGTATATCTCCCTTATGGAGATTCAATAGCAGCTTTGCTACTCTGCATACACCCCAGAAGGAATTAACCCCTGCTTGACTATTTAAAACCAGCTATTAGCTTGCCTTAAAAAGTGACATAGGAAGAGCCGCAACGAGATACCAAATATTGTCCTGTACGATACCCATGCAGCTGCAAGCAAGGAGTTAAAGTTGCATTAACTGGTATTGGATCAGCTAGCATGACTTTAACCCTAATTTGCGCGGTTATGGCTCTGTAAATTGGGTCCTTTGTGATTTTTTGCATAGTTTAGTTCACTTGTAGATATTGATGATTGCTGCTTTTAAAATGGTGCAGGATTCAGATCTTATAGTGGAAGTTCATACTGTTACTTGTCTTTAAAGAGACGTTTAGATTAAATTAAATTTTTTCCCCCACATAGTGAATGCTAGGATGTAGAGAAAGCTTAAAACATCCTGTGTTTCTCTGTTTAAGGATTCCTTAAGGGCTAGGTCCCACTATCTTGAGTGCGTTTTGCCCGCGCTCCCGTCCGTTTGTGGGTTAACAGATGTGATTTTCTATGCGTTTGTCCGCCTTTCCAGTCCATTGTGCATATTTAGGAAAAGCACAGGAAATACTGGAGAAACTCAAAAAAATCCACAAAAAATTATTTTGTCCATGTGTGTCTTTTTTTACATTCCCATAAACAATTATTACCGTGCAGTTCTGATATACAGGGACCAAAAGTGGTGCACACATGCGGATAAAAAACGGACTGAATAGAACGCAAATTATATTGTGGGAACTCGCAATTTCCTTTTATTTTTAATTACATTGCGATTTGCAAAATGAAACGCACATAGTGGGACCTAACACTTGGAGATAAGCAAGTGATATATTATATAATTTAGCATTTTCAGTATGGGAAAAAATAGCATTGTATTCCTTACAAATTCACTGAAACATTTATAAAAATATGGCAATGTTTATCTTAATGAGGCAACACAAGTTGGAAAAGTAAGGGATCTGAGCATACATCTTCTGACTGAGAAAACCACCAGCTTTTAGCCCAACACATGAGTTATTTCAGATCAAGTCAATCAAAAATATTGACCAGTGTATGGCCACATGTTCACATGATTTCCTGGAAACTGCTTGCTCATTATCTTTGGTAGATTTCAAGGGGAAATTTTCCCAAGATGTTGCATGGTGGTGAAATCAATTCTGAGTTTCAAGTTTTGATTGGGAAGTACTGATTGGCTGCACCATCTTGAGGCCATCGGGCATGTATGGCTGGCTTTAGTTCTCAATCTTAAAGAAACCAATAAATGTATCATGAATACACTGAGTTCCCAGACCCCTGGTTAAAATAGGAGAATTAAATTAGGTAATTGGTTTATAGATAGGGATAGAATCCGAGTTCAATTCAAACTCAGTTACCAGAACTGGGAACTTGTTTTTTCGTTAACAAAATACGGAACTACTTTTGAGGGTTATCAAGGCTACTTTCTGTAACCATCGAAAGACACACATGCGCAATCCTATGCGCATTGGAAATCGCAGGAATTATTGCATTCCTATGATTTCTATGTTATTTAAAATCTCATGCACAATCACAAGCAAAACTGCTTGAAAAACACATTAGTGTGGCCTAGCACTAACTTACTAATGCTATTTAAACCTTAAATATGATCAATATTTTCAGATTTTTTCCCTACCATTATACTCTATTATTTCTAAAATCGAAAATGGAACAGAACTTTTTTTTAACATCTCTAGTTAAAAGATAGCTATCTATAAGGGGACCTAAATGGTTACCCCCCTTCCCACAGCTAATTGTACTCAGGCAGACAGACTAAAGTCATTATTATTACCTCTAAGGCATGGTACACACGGTAAATATTTTCAGACTGATTAGCGATTTTGATTGGTCGGTCGGGCAGAAATATTGTCAGCTGTGTCTGATTGAACATTTGTTTATCAGATCCAGGGAATATGTGTAAACAGCCTAAATTAAAAAAAAAAATTTAAACTTTCTTTAGTACAGTTTAGGAGAGCTCCCCAGTGATCCAAACAACTAGAACATTTACTTCCTGAAGGGTGGCTTATTAGTTTAACCCTGTAGTTTCTGTTAGATCTGAATTACTTCAGGACTGAATGTAATCACAATGTTAGATCCCTAGAATTGCTGAAATATGCATGTATAAAATATTAGATCTAACACATTTTGCCAAACTAGTTTATCTCATTGCTGACAGCAATATAAAATAAGAGAAAGCTGGAAATGGTGTTATAGACATCCCCCCCCCCCAGTTTATGGAATAAATTATATGCAGACAAAAGCATAAATCACAGCATTTCACAGGGAAACTTGGCTCTAATTTATTTAAATTAAATAAGTTGGGATCTAGAGCCTTTGTGTTATAAATTGTTTTGAAAGTGGCACAATGTGCATCATTAATCTGAAATCTGAACTTGAGTACAGGGGAAAGTATTGGTAAAACCTAACTGGCAACTAGGTAACTCTGGAATTCAAATATTTTGTCTGCCTTGAGAGCATACAAGTTTGCTTCCAGAATATGGGCAAGGAAGGAACTGCATGATCATAGACATTTTACAGAGCAATTGGCAGGATTTCCCTATGGCCAAAATGGAAGACTATGGGTGCAACAAACTAAAAAAGCTAGAGAAGCTGAAATTTACATATATAGTACTAGACCACAATACTCTTATAATGAACAATTGTGCATTAGATGGGAAAATATATCAAACGTCCTTTATTAAACACGGACGGACATTAGAAATAAAACATTCATGTTCTCCCTAGTAAGTGCAAACAGTTAATTCATAGTCAACAAAAGACAATACCAAGTAAAGTCATGATGTAATGGGAGACAGCAATCCAATAAAAGCATATTGGGTTGAATCAGATTGCAACAGAACGCATTTTGCTCCATGAAAATATCATACCGTAGCATTGTCAACTAATTTTAAACCTACCTCGCAGTTATTTGAGGCATTCACAGCGTTGAAATATCTTGTACGTGACGTCACGTTCTCGCGAGATTTCAAGAGTGCGTTAAAGTTCCAAAAACTACTAGGCTATCTGCTCTAACCTATGTATTTGGAAAGTTTACTTGGAAAGATCTTGTGGTCTAGTACTTTTTGCAGCATTAATAATATTCCTAGACCAGCACCTACCCATTAAGGCTTGTACTTTCCCCCCCCCAGTGCTTTGGAATGGATCATAAATGACTGCTCAGATTTATGCATAAGATATTTTAATGTTGTTATGTCTTTATCCTGGTATTTGGAATATAATTTATATGGGATTGATATTTTCTTAGTAATCCTTTTATAGCATAGTCTGGATTTGTACATCTTAAAGGGTATGTCCACCCTAAAAAGAATTTTTTAATATAAGATTCCCCCTGCCAGCCCAGCCCCAACCTCTATATTTATATGTTTAGAAAGCTCCCCAAACTCTACTTACCTCCCCTCTTTTCTCCGCCGCGCTCCCGGCCCTCTGCTTGCGAGAAAATGCAAGCAGAGTGGCGGGACCGGCAGTCGCGTCTGTGATTGGCTGAGCGGCAGCCAATCACAGACGCGGCTGCCGGAGCTCATTTCGGCGAAGGAAAGAGGAGAGGTAAGTAAAGTTTGGGGAGCTTTCTAAACATATAAATATAGCGGTTGGGGCTGGGGGGACAGGGGCAATACTATAGATTAAGGGTTTTACACTAGGGGGAGGGAATCCTGAGAGGGAGGGAGGGGGAGAAGGGCTGCAGTACACATGCCAAACTTCTCCCGGAGGCCAGGTAGGAGACAGAGCCCTATAATTAAGGTTGAATAAAGACAGACATCCATCAAGTCCAACCTATTCACTGTTAGGTAGGGTTAAAAAAAAAAAAGTGAATAGGTTGGACTTGATGGACGTCTGTCTTTATTCAACCTTAATTACTATGTAACTATATGGACTCTGCTATCTTCCTGGTGGGCAGTTTTTGGGACTTTCGGGGGGGACTACAGGAGAACCATATGGAGCTGGGATGTGAGGTTAGGATTACACTACACTACATGATGGGGCCAGTAGTTGGGGGGATTATAGTTTTGGGGGTGGACATGCCCTTTAAGTAAACAGTAATATGTATTTGAAATGCATACTGTTTATAGAGGTTCATAGGGTTGTCACCTCCCAGACAAATAGGGGAGGTGGGCAGGGGTATGGCAATAAGAGTGGAGAATTTTTTATGTTAATCTTATAGGTTAAACAATGAATGAAACTATACTATACAAGGAGAAAATAAACTTTAGATAGTTTTATGCTGAATTATGTGATAGTAAGTTTAATTCTTAGTCTATGCTTTTTATAGAGCCATGGACTGTACATTCTTATAGGGAGATTCTCTCAGACTGGGTGAATCTCACCCTGACATAAGTATTTAACGCCAGTTATTAGTGGTGTTAAATACTTACGTCTTAAGAGCAGTGCAGCCTCTGGTAAATAGGCTTGCGATGACTGCGCAAGTTCCTGTTCCGGGTTTCGCACAGCCGCCGCAAAGCCTTAACGTTGTGCTAAGTGAACGTAAATCAGCGTGACGTTAAGAATGGGCAGGAGCACTGCGCGCCGCCAGCATTTTTTGCTGCAGCCTCTTAAGTAACTTTTCTAAAACCCACACAGCTGCTGCAAATCCTATGTTAAAGTTCTGCTAAGTCTTTGTAAATGGTTAAGTGTCATTTTAATAGGGGAAGTTTTGTGTTGGTCCTCTGTGTTAATTCCCCAATAAGTCTGCTACAAGAACTCAGCTCTCTTGCTGATGTCCCAGCTCCTTTACTTCCTGGGCATGCTCTCCGCATGCAAAGAAGGAGAGCCTGTCAAGGCTATATTCTTTATAATGATATTTATACATTCTTCTTTCATGCTTTTTTCTTCTTTATTTTACCATTAACATTATTCATATATTAATTGTTTATTTTTTCACATGCCTTAATTAGGACCTAAAGAGCATTCAGACATTCCTTGCAAACAGTAGTGGATGTTACCTTATTTCCTGATTTCCATGAGACTGTATGGTTGATGATGTCAGAGTCTGGTGGCAAATTATAGTGTGTAAAGTGTTACCATTAACTGAGGAGCATGGGAAGAAGATTATTAACAACTTATATGACATACATGTTTAGGCATTTTTAAAACTTTATTATTAGACTTTTGTTTTTGAATCAAAATCTATTTAAAGAATAACTATAATTATTAAAAAAATGGAAAGTACCTGAGGCAGGGAGGTAGGATTGATTATTTCTAGCTCACAATATCGTTTTGTTAAGGAGCTACAGCATGTATTGTTTTCATTTGCAAGATTAGTCCTGGACTAATAGTCTGTATAAAAGTCTAATTAGTCTGTATAAAAGATAATGCTAAAGCCAGGAGGAAGACTAGTAAAACCAGTTTTTATTGGGCTGGTGCTCCTCACAGTAATTATATTGGGAGGTAGGAATTACCAGTCCTGTATCCCTGTTCCAAGTACTTTATTTTAACTTATTTTTTTCAAAACACTATAGTTCTCCTTTTAAATTGTGTAAAATGTATTTGGATATTCTGTATCTGGACTCCCTTCATTGAATTTCTTACTAGGAATAACAGTTTAAATTATATGCCAAAGGAATAACACTAAATGTTCTTAAGGTGGAAGCTACTAGGCTGTGTCTACATGACATACTGTATGGAAGCAGAAAAATGATAATAAGGAGTTTTTATAAATATAGTCAGGAGTATAGCCCTAGTTGTCTACTAAAGCATTAAATGACTCTACTGGATATAGGTTTCATCCTCACGCTATCTGTAGTTAAGAAACAAGTCAAGTTTTGATGGTTTTGTTTGAGACATGCAGTGTTCTTCATCTTTAGTTTTCCTTTGGGAATATAACCATCAACCTAAGGGCTTTGAATTCATCTGCTAAGCAAAATGAACCAGGAGCTGAGCTAGCAAGTGCTTGTTTAGCTGTGATGCTGATTCCCTCCTTTTTATTACTTCACCTATCTTATATATTGCCACCCAAGCATTCTTGATGTTTTATGTTTAACTGAGATGCGTGTTGCAAGGTTTGAAATTTTTTTTTCAGTTTAAGGGCAGGGATGCTGATGTTCTACAATGTTCATTATTTGTACCAACTAGGTGGTATTCATGTTTAGCTCTATGTTACAATGTTAGATATTCTTTTTGGTCCCTAGTAGCTACATCAGTTAAGCATATAAAGATAAGTAAATACAGTATGCTATCTATAGAATAGGGCATTTGATTAAAGTATATTTAGTCCTTTTTGTAGGCTTGTCCAGAAAAAACGAATAGAATTCTGTGCACCTTTGGTTTAGGGCATTGTAATCCATAAAGCAATCTTCACATAAAAATATTGGCATGGATTTGGGGGCATATTTATAAAGGTTCGTTAAACTTTTTAGCCTTCTATAATGCTGCCTTTTTGCCAAATTTGTACTTTTTGCTATTTATAAAGCAATGATAACCAGTAGTGAAAGGTCATTACCGCTACGCTTTTTGCCATACATCGCTGCGGTTACCGCTCAAGCATATTTATAAAATGGCGAAAAGTGTATTTTTGCGTTAAGTTCAGCCACTTAACGTGGTAGTGAAACCGCATAAGTGGCCATTTATTTAGCCTGCCAATGGGTCCATGGAAGGTGTCAGTACATTGTGGATTGTTTCTCAATACTAATAAGTAATCACGGGGAGTGTTGGACTATTTTCCAGCATCTGCGGGTTCGCTTTTTTAAGATTTTTTTTAAGGTTACTATTTTCTTTATTTACCAATAAAATCAAATATTTTGATAATTTATAAAGGGGCTTTATTTTTGCTTTTTTTCCCCCCACCAGCCTTTACCATAGTTTTTTAAACTTTCAACTTTTCTTTTCATCAAAGTTATTAAAAAGGCCAATTTTCATCAAAAGCGAAAATTACGTAGCAAAAAGTTGCACTAATAATGCTGAAAAAGTTCAGTACATGTGATGGTAAAAAGGTAATACTCCCTGGTGTTTTATCAAAGTAGTATCAAATTGGTTAATACACACGGAACACCTATCTTTGTTATTTAAAAATAGCCTAACACATTTGGTGGGTTTTTTTTCAGCCAAAGATATAATAAATAGTGTAAAACTCAAAAGGTGAATTTTCCATATTTAATTAAAAGGATATGATAGTGTAAAACTCAAAAGGCAATTTTCTCTAGTTCTTTAATAGGATATGGTAAATAGTGTAAAACTCAAAAGGCAAATTTTCTCGTTCTTTAATATGATAAGGTAAATAGTGTAAAACTCAAAAGGTGAATTTTCTCTATTTTATTAATTTTTTAGTATTGCTTATTTTTAGCAAACTGCAGCTAATTTTCAAACCAGTTGCATTAATATGGGAATATACCATAGTGCTGTGTAAGAAATATCATGTTAATGGAACATTCCAGTAAGTAATGATGTTTGGTGAAAATTCTGGTAAAATTGCAAAAAATGCAACGTCATTCAATAACCTATATAAAAGGACTTTTAAATGTTCCTGGAAGTAATGTCTAATATCCTTATTTATTGATAAATGTATATTTAATCTCCAGGTAAGTATAATAATTCATAAAAATAGTCCAGATCCTGGGCACTCTTGTATTTATTCACAAAAAACTTTTATTATTATATCACATCAAATTAATGTTTCGGTTCTCGGTTATGCACCTTCATCATCATCATCCTGATGAAGGTGCATAAACTAGCACCGAAACGTTGATTTGATGTGATATAAAATAAAAGTTTTTTGTGAATAAATCCAAGAATGCCCGGGATCTGGACTTTTAGGTATCCTTATTTATTTTTACTATATATAATGTACAGTATTGTTTCTTACATTGTTAGCACAATAAAGGGCATCTACTTTAACACCAGCACTGGAAGTGAAACAGGGCATGCCCCAGCTTAAGAATGTTACCAACAAAGCAGATATGGGTGACTGTCACTTGCTGGAAGATATAAAAATGCAGTAGGTCATCGTCTTGGCTTGGTGTAGAAAACAGTACAAAAGTACAGTTCCTGGGATTAGCCAGCCTTGCTCTTAATTAATTTGGCTTGAAAGAGACAAATTCCTGTTCTTTCCATATTTCTTCCCTTTCATTCTTTAGCTTTTTGGACTATAGCTCCTCCCACAGTTTTTGAGCTATAGACCAAATTTGGTACAGATGTGCAGAAAACATAGGACTGTGCTATTACCTAGCTAAGAAATCCTTGAAAGCGTTTTTAAATTACCTGCGATTTATTGATTTTTTTTTTTTGCGCAAACTTGAAAAATTATATATTATAGATGATTCCCCCCAATGCTAAACACCAACCTTAAATCTTCTACAACAGCCTCTAAATGTACTTACCCACCTTTGTTCCCTCGGTCGTGGCCTCTTCTGCTACTTCCTGGAATGAAAGAGCAGACGTGGCCAGACTGGCTGCTGCGTCTGTGATTGGCTGAGACTCCTCCAATAATAGATGCGGTTGGTGGTCAGCAGAGGGAGCTCTGGGAACAAGACCACATAAATATATTTCTGGGCTAATTTAAATGATTTAAAGCTAGTGGTTAGGGTGGGGGGTTGCCTTACCTTTTAGAGAGTCTCTTTTAAAAAAAAAGACCATGCAGCCGCCGAAAGATCTGGAGGATGAGAGGTAGAGCTCCACTGTGCATGCCAGATTCCTTTTGGAGGAGCAGAAAGTGTCAGGCACCAAATTACACACAGAGAGGCGGCTACTTTTAGTTTGAGGGTACGTTTAAAGCAGGCACGTTTAAAGCTGGGTACAAACAGTAACGATAAAGCTTCCCTGTAGAGAACTCTGCCGCGGCTGAGGGAAACAGCCCCGAGTGTCGTGAGTTTCTACGTATTTTAAAAACTGAGCATGTGACACAGGCAATAAAGACAGATAATCAGCACTGATTTGGTCTGCTCTCAGGCCAAAGATGACAGACAGGATCTTCAAAATCCTGTCTGTCCTCTTTCAAAGATCTGCATACACACAGTCCTGAGCGTTCTCTTCTCCCTATGATATGTATAGGGAGAACGCTCAGGACTGTGTGTATGCAGATCTTTGAAAGAGGACAGACAGGATTTTAAAGATCCTGTCTGTCATCTTTCACTGTTCTGTACTATGTGTACCTAGCTTAACACCCGCCTCTTGATTTGATTTACCTGAGAGCAGACCAAATCAGTGCTGATTATCTGTCTTTATTGCCTGTGTCACATGCTCAGTTTTTAAAACACGTAGAAACTCACATTAAAAGGGAACTGTAGTCCAAAAATGACTGGGTAAATTGACAGGAATTGCTCTCCTGAGCGTTTTTACAATTTACTTTTTTTTTACATAGTTTTGAAGATATTTTTTTTTTTTTTTGTGTGATATGGTAAAAGCATCACCAGATCCCCTGCACTTCCTGCTCTGAAACCATGTGACGGTCCCTCTTCCCCAAGTCTCCTCCCCTTGAAAACCCCCCTGGCCCCTCCCACTCATGGGTCCCATGGCCCCTCCACTTGCATGCCCCCCATTGGCCCCTTCCCTTGCAGCACCTCCTTGGTCCTTTCATTTGCAGCCCCCTCACCCCGTCCACTTGTGGGTGCCGTGTCCCCATCCGCTCTTGGTTGTTGTGGCCCCACCCACTCTTGGGTGTTGCAACCACCCCCACTTGCAGGTGCTGTGGCCCCACCCATTTGCGGGTTAATGGCCCACTCAGACACATACCCCCCTACAGAAAACTGAAAATAGCCTTTTCAGGCAAAGTGAGAACTGCCTGAAAAGGCTGTTTTCACACAGTGGGAGGGTAGGGCTGCAGATTCCATTGTCTTTTTCTATGGGGATCTTCACACAATTTAGTCTGAGGCTGTGCTCTGCCTGTGGCAATGTGGAAGAGCAGCCTTTGGAATGTGACATGTCATCCTCCTACCCATTAACTTTCTGGTCAGTAATTTCTTTATATCTTGGGTTGTGGAGCACTTAGAGAGGTGGTTGATGGCTTATTTAAAAAGGTAAATGACAGTTTGCCCCTGTTCCTTTTTTTACCTATGCTACTCTGCCCGTTTCTGTGCCATTTTGTCTTTCCATTTTTTATAACACACTACACTATTACAATTGCTCACCTCTATGTGCTATGTGTGAAACTTTATGATAATTGTATAAATTAAAATAACTCTCCAAATGGCAATACAAAATTAAATTCCTGACACATGCATTTTCATTTGTTGAACCACAGGCCAAGGATAAAGGCAGGACTGCTGCATGAAGGAGCGTACCAGGCTTGACACTGGAGCTTCCTAGCAATGGCTCAGTGGTTAGCAAGGCCTGATGTGAATGTGCATGTGTAATTGTAAAAGCGATACGGAAGACATTGGCGCTATATAAATCCACAATAATAATAAAACTGCCTACAGGGCTGTTAGTAATGATTCTATTCAGGGATAGGAGGGTATTTTTCATTCACACTGCAAGCTTTATTGTTCAGACCTTGATTTTGGCATGGCCTTTGAGACTGTTGCATGAATTCCAGTTTGTCTGTTCACACTGTGAATTGCAATAACATCACACCTGTATTCAATTTAGACCACATATGGAAGTGTCCCAAATCCATTTCAGAAAGATCCAATTTCAATGTGATTTTTGCTGTTCATACTTTATGGAGAAAAGAAATCTGATCTGGGTCACATTGGATCAAAAAATTGGACTTGGGCAAATTTTGCCTGCAGTGTAAATGTAGCTATAAAGTCCATGATCTTCCTCTATTATAGCTAATCCTCAAAGCATTGGACCACATACAGCCTGGTCATACACATTATACCATAATGAATATTAGAAAGGCGATTTTCCTTTTCACGTTATGTCAGCAGGTGACTGACATTAAAATAATACAAATGATACAATATTCTGGAACCCATTGTAATTACTCCGTTATATCTTTGCCTCTTTTGCTATTGCAGTGTCTGAAAAGGCTTGCAGTGATGAGTTTCTTTTGCTTCTCCGGTATTAGCATGCTTCCTCCTGTGTGGCTCTGTATTGATCTCTTCTGAAGGGCACTGAAGGGGTTATTGAAAAAAGACTGGAGAACAAAAGGCCACTTTTGGAAAAAAAATAAAACACTCTACAATCTTATTTATTAGCTTTGTAACCTATTCAGTGCTGCTGCTGTCCACATGGCCTCTGTCGTTATGGTGGATTGGCCATACGGACAGTGAATTGGTTAATTGTGTATTGATTTTTTTTGGTTTCATGTGCACTAAATTACTTATGTTGTCAGTGCTATAGATGAGCTATTTTAAAAGCACTGTTAATCCTTTTTCTCACAGCTAAATTGTTTCTGGACGAAGCAATCGCAGCTTTTACTGAACACCGTAGAAAGAATATTTACCTTTTTTTAATGCTATGCTAAAAAAAACAAACATATTTTGAAATGATGGAGGAAAGGACACCTGAGAAAATAGCAGACATTTCTTCTATTTGACAGTTTTCAAGGCATAGAAAACCTTTAGATGTAATGCTTTGGGCTTTGAAAGCAATGCCCACCTATTAGAATAATGTCTCTTCCTTAGAATGTGTGGTGCTTGCCCTGCAGCAAGGCTATGGGCAGAATAATTGATCTGTACATTGTGTCTCTCTCTTGTCTCAAGGCTTCAGCTAGTTACAGCCCAAGATAAAGCCCAGCCTTTGCTGTATAGTTACCACAGGACATTCTTTATTTGAAATAGAAATATACTTTTGTAAAAGTACAATTCTTAATTAATATTGGCATTGTGCTCATTGCCATGAAAGGCTTATGGTGATGAATCTATAACATAAAATAGTTTAAGCTATATTTTCAGTGGAATTGAAGGCACATGGTGTTTGTAAAAAGACAGCAGACTGAAGAAAAGTAAATTTTGACCATCTATATCTGATACAATTCTTGCTTATTTTTTTTTTTTACTTCTTTTTGGAAATGCTGCGTGTACTGTAGGTAACAAAAACAAAAAGGAATCTTGGGTAAAAATTCCTTAATCATCCTAGCGGATGGTAAACCCCTACTGAGCCAGAGTAGATTCTTCCTTTACATACAGTACACTGTGGAATTCTGAAGACCAGTCTAATTAACATTGGCTCCAGAAGGAGACTTAATAATGATGATGCTAAAAACTTTAATTTTCTTTGCTATTACTACTTAACTAATCTTTACTTACCCCTCATATACTTTGTTCTTTACAACTGGTTTGAGACAATCTCTACTGTACTAAAGGAGCAATTTCAAGTAAGAGGGAACCTAATTAAAATAATAATTTTAATTATATTTCAGTAATTGAATGTTCTATTCAAGGGCCTAATTCTTCTATAGGAAAGTTTTATTAGGTCGGTTTCAGGCAGTTTTTAAGTTCAACCTCATTGTATGTCTATTGTGAATGTTCTATATATATAATTATATATATATATTATAATATATATATATGTATAACTTCAAAGAAGGCGCACTCATAGGTCTTGTAGTAAAGTAGAACTTTTATTCCTCCATTTAAAAGAACGCTCATGCTACGCGTTCCGGTCAACACGTAGGCTAATGTGTAATGACGGCTCCTGTGTGAGCATAAACACGTGAACTCTGCAATAAAGATAATAATTGATAAGAAGTCCCCTGAGTGTGTTCCTACTATCTATGGATATATATATATTATATATATATAAAAGATAATGTAGACTGTTGGCACTCCTCTCTCCAAACAACCCCGTGTGCTGTTCCAACAAGGAGAATCTATGCAGTAGAAAACAGGACGAACTCACGGGATAATGGTGAAAAAGCAAGGTGGTTTATTGACCAAATGTAGTTTACATGTTTCCGCCCGTTACGGAGCCGTCATGTAAACTTAACTTGGTCAATAAACCACCTTGCTTTTTCACCTAAGACCCGTGAGTGTGCCCCGTTTTCTACTGTATGTATTTTTATAATATATATATATATATATATATATATAAAAATATATTGAATCTCCTATTTTATAATTTCATTTTACATTCTCTCATTCTAGTATTTTTTTTTCTCTGAGAAACGCTACCTTTCTGAACACTGATAAATATTTCAGCGGTTCCTGTCATAACAGTCTTCCTCCTACTATGCTATACTATACATATTTTAACTGTGTTAATTTTTTTCTTTTGCTCACACACCAATTTTGTTTCTTTTGATCTTTTTTGTTTAATTGATCTAGGTCTGCTTTATATATTTTGACCACATGCTTCATATTATCACTATAACCCTTAATTTAATGTTCATTAAATGAACCTTCAGAATTTCCAAACAGTGTGTACCAACTGGACATTGCAAGCATAAAAAGTCAGTGGCCTGAAAATGCAGGAGACTCAGTGCAGTGGTGGTGAACCACCCAGATTCTGACTTAAACAGAAATGTGTCAGCTGTAAGCACCTGAGATTGACAAGCAGTTGTCTTTTCAAATGAATTGTCTGGGTGAGTTGTGGAGTTTTATTGACATGCCCAAGAAGTTTATTTTCTGGTAATCTGTTACTACGTGGATAGTGCTTTTGTCAAAATGAGCTCTGGTATTTCAGCTCCATAGCATATCAGGATGATGATACTGACCGAATTGTGGTAGAACATGTAAAATATATATATATATATATTAACAGCAAGATTTTTATACTAAAGGAATGATCATATTTTCACAATAGCAGTCTTTACATTTTACCATGGTTCCATAAATGGTAGGTACAACTTATATACAATTGTTAATTGCTTGTTATACGTCTGTCAGTTTATATGTGTATAGGAGCTAATCCAAGCTTACTGAAAAGTCAAAATTCTTATCTAAAACAGTCATTGACCAAATCTGTTAATTTTTTCTGGTATTCTTGGGTGTCTGATCTTTGTTGAGGCCAGCGTAATTGGACATCATGACATTTAGCCCATAGAGAGAACAACAGAGCTTTATAAACACGTTAGATAATTGTTGGCCAACTATCTTAATATGTGTGTAAGCCCCCCTAGACATTGTTTAGGAATCCGTCATAGTAGATCACTAAATGATTTTGAGACTCTTCTTCTACTGGCAAGCAGCCAATCTGTAAGACAAGTGTCTTACAAATGTTTAAAGGAAAAGTGCACTGTAAAATCAAATTATGTTCATTTGGAAGCTGCAACTTATAAAATACCGTTGCCATATTTTTTTTTTCCTATGCCCCTCCAGAGCCTAGTTTTGTGCCTTGGAAGTTGCTGACAACTTGTTACTGGTTTGTTGAATGTTAAGCTCCGCCCCTCTGAGATTTCATCTGCTTTTCTGCACGGAACTCACAAGCATTACTGTTTGAGGCTCAAGCAGGAGAAAAGTACCTAGTGAGTCGTGACCTAAAAAGCTGACTTAACAGTGACTAGTGAATTGGAGGACTGACTTAACAGTGGCTAGTTAACTGGAAGGCTGACATAACAGTGTCTTGGGAGGAGCAAGGCTGACTGGGAACCTGGAGGCCTGACATAACAGTATCTGGGGAACTAAAGTTATGACTTAACAGTGTCTGGGGAACTGGAGGGCTGATTTAACAGTGGCTAATGAACTGGAAGTCTGACGTAACAGTGGTTAGTGATTTAGAGGGCTGACGTAACCAAGGCTATTGAACTGGAGGGCTGACTTAACAGTGACTAGTGAATTTGAAGGCTGGCCTACTAATGTCTGGAGAACTGGAGGGCTGACTTAACACTGGCTAGTAAACTGGAGGTATGACCTAACAGTGTCTGAGAACATGGAGGGCTGACTTAACATTGTCTGGGGAACTGGAGGGCTGACTTAATCCTGGCTAGAGAACTGGAGGGAAGATTATGAAAAGCTGACTTAACAGTGACTAGTGAATTGTAGGACTGACTTAACAGTGGCTAGTGAACTGGAAGGCTGACTAAACAGTGTCTTGGGAGGAGGAAGGCTGACTTAGCAGTGTCTGGAAACCTGGAGACCTGACATAACAGTATCTGTGGAACTAAAGTTATGACTTAACAGTGTCTGGGGAACTGGAGGGCTGATTTAACAGTGGCTAATGAACTGGAAGGCTGACATAACAGTGACTAGTGATCTGGAGGGCTGACGTAACCAAGGCTAGTGAAATGGAGGGCTGACTTAACAGTGTAGGGGGGACTGGTGGGCTGACTTAACAGTGACTAGTGAACTGGAAGGGTGACTTAACAGTGGCTAGTGAACTGGAAGTCTGACTAAACAGTGTCTGGGGAACTGGAGGGCTGCCTTAACAGTGTCTGGGGAACTGGGCTGGAAGGGTGGTAATATATGTTTCATACAGACTGTTAAATTTAATACAACCTCCCCACAGACTGTTAAATTTAATATAATACCCCGCAGACCTCACATACTGTTAAATTAAAAATAACTGCCCCACAGACTGTTAAATAAAATGTAAGTGCCCCACAGACTGTTGCATTTACTATAACTGCCCCACAGGGAGTTAAATTTAATATAACTGCCCCACAGACTGTTAAATTAAATATAACTGCCCCACAGACTGTTAAATTTAATATAACTGCCCCACAGTCTGTTAAATTTAATAGAACTGCCCCACAGTCTGTTAAAAAATGTACTGTAAGTGCCCCACAGACTGTTAGGGAGGAGAGGGCACAGGGGCGTACCTGCAGCCCCCCCTCCCCGAAATTTAAGGCTGGGCCCATGACCCCCTCCTCCCTCCAAGCTGTCTTCTGCGATCAGCCGTTTTAGACAGCTGATCGCGCATATGAATGAAATATACGCGTAATCAGCTGTTTAAAACCGGACCCTATCTTCTGGAACTGAACTGGAAGTACAGGTCAGGTCTTTTAAATAGCTTGTTGCGGGCCTTACTAACATCCCCCCCCCCCCCCGGGTGCGGTACTTACGCCAATGAGAGGGCAACATAATCTAAGAGTCATCCCTAGGACCAGAGATCTGCATGATATATTTAGCACTTTATTACCTGCATTAATAACCAGATATCTAAGGATTATTATTGTCCCCATTCTGGCAACGTGAGATGCCCCTCTCTCATTCAATCAAGGTTGCAACAACTGTCATCACAGTCAATGAATGACTGCTGTTTCACCACCTCTGCACATGCTCAAGGCTATAAAAAGCTCTTTGGGCACAGAGAGGAGGCAGATACATTTACCAGAAAGGAATAGAACTTTCATTAAATATCTGGTTACAAATGTATGTAATAAACTGGGGAAAATAGCAGTGCGGGTTGTGGGCAGATAACAAGGGTTGACATGCCCTTTAAAGCAATTCTTATGTAGATTAGGGCAGATAATAAATTTGATGTTTCCTAGCTACAGTAGACAAGTAAAAAGGTAACCTCCGACTGGTTATAGTTTAATTGCACAAGCAACTCCCTGTACTTCTCATCCAATAAACCCTATTGATTTGTATAAAGAGGGGTATAAATTTAAGGGGGAAAAATATTCTCCCTACTTTCACGAAGCACTAGTAAGGCTTTGTGGAGAATAGTTAGTGCAGGCATTGGAATAAAAGGATATAGCTATAAATATTGGTTATTCACATTTAAGAAGAGGCACTGTCATTGTGATCATTTTTACAAATATGTAAATATATATTAATATATAATAAATTGTTATAATAGGACTTTTTTTTGTTTAAATGCCTTAAAGAAAAAAATCCTGCCTTTCTTCATCTTCTAACTTCCTGCAGATAAGAGGGATTAATCGGAACAGGTGAGCAATCACAGTACAGAGCGGGAAGAAAAGGCATTGTCAGGGCCTATTGAAATAGTACCGGTATGTGTTATTTCCACCTAATCCTGATTATTCAGCGAATTTGTTGTAAGAAAATACACAGCAGATGGACATACCGTAAACCATTTAATTCATTCTTTCATTTATTGCTTCTCTCAGTTCTAGTTAATTTGGCTTGAAAAAGCCAAATTCCAGTTCTTTCTATTTCTACTTCTACTTCCTCCATTTTATTCTTCCGCTTTTTTGGACTGTATCTCCTCCCACAGTTTTTGAGCTAGAGACATGAAATTCGGTACAGACATGTGGGGTATATAGGAGAAGTGTGCTATCTTCTAGCTAAGGAATCCGCAGAAGAGTTACGGCGTTATCAGCGAAGAACCCCCTCAACCAGACCCAGATACACACACCTACTGATCTGTTTATCCATTACTGTGGCAGCCATACTTAAAGGGTAACTAAAGTCAAAAAACTAATTTAAATTTATCCTCAATAAAAGATAGTTTTATGGTTGTAAACACAAAAAAAGACACATCCCTCAACCAGACACAGGTACACACACTTACTGATCTACTTATGCATTACTGTTGCAGCCATACTTAAAGGGTAACTAAAATGAAAAAAGCTAATTTTGATCAACAATCAAAATTTTTTGTTTTTCTAACCCCCAACGTGATTACAGGTACACACACCTACTGACCTATCCCTCCATTACTGTTGCAGCCATACTTAAAGGGTAACTAAAGTCAAAAAAACTAATTTTGACCAATCATCCAAAAAAATAGTTTTTTTTACCCCCCAACCTGACACAGGCACACACACCTACTGATCGACTTATCCATTACTATGGCAGCCTTACCTAAAGGGTAACTAATGTAAAACAAAAACTAATTTTGATCAATAATCAAAAGTTTATTTTTTTAACTTCCAACCTGATCCAGGTACACACACCTACTGACCCACCCTTCCATTTCCATGGCAGCCATATTTATAGGGTAACTATAGTAAAAAAAAACTTTTTGACCAATCATCAAAAAAGTTAGTATTTTATCCCCAACCTGATCTGAATACACACACACCAACTTACCTACCTTTGAAGCATGTGACATATTTAAAGGCTAAGTAAAAAACAACAATGTCCTCTTCATTGGCATTACTGAGTTTTAAAATCTGCAGCACAAACACACAAATTCCCTTCCAAAATGCAGTCTTTCAAGCCAAATTCAAAGTTTATACTTAAGCTTTCCCTTTCTAGTTTTCACTTGTAATAGTCATTTAGAAAAAATAGCAATCCCTAGTAAAGTATAGCATAGTAAATAAAAAAGTTAAGTATAATATTTGAGGTTAGGGGTGGCGGGGTGACACGTGTTTCATCATGGAACATAGGCGTGGCTTGTAGAGGTGGGTATGGTGGGCTGACTTACAATGACTGATGAACTGGAGGGCTGACTTAACACTGATTTGTGGACTGGTGCTTAAAATGGTAATTAAATTAAGTTATTGCAGGAAGAAGGGTTTTTTAACTGCCGCCTATTAAGTGTTCCGCCACAGAGGCACGCCCTGAGCAATGTTTCAGCTTGCTTCATGGTAGGGGCACCCCTGCATGGAATAAGTCCATACAGGGGCTTTCTAGAATAGCTGTACATTGGAAAAGCATTATATAGGTAAATTATCAAAACATAACTAATGTAGCTTAGACAGAGATCAGTGATTATTATCAGACAAATCCTTTTATAATGAAAAATATCAAAAATTTAATTGTACAACCAGAGTGGTGCCATAATGTCTAATCTAGGGCCCTCCATCTGTCCTTAAAACAACACATTTCACTATTATTCATTAACATGGTAGCATGTTAACACAGTTAATTAGACTAACCGTTACAATGTATATGTGAAGAAGCCAAACTCGCTGTATAAATGAAGAAATAAAAATTTTTATGTCAGAACAAGATGGAGCCTGTTTTACAAAATGGATACCACATTTCAGTGACTTGCTGTCTCCCGCCAACTAGACATATATACATTATATCACATTCCTCTTGTATCCAGTAGTTAATTGGCTATAATGGAATAATCTGTGAATACTGCATGCTAAAAATAATATATTTCTGATGCAAATATGGCATTTTTTAGCAAAAATTCTGAAATTGACCCAAAGGTTCTATCTCCTACATGCTTTTGGTAGCCAATACAATTCAATGCCATGTTACACATGCATATGTCTAGCAAACATATGTGGATCCTAGACAACTCAGCATAGATTTGAATTTACTTGTGCAGCAACCTATTGAACCAATTTGGCAATCAGCTCTGTCTGAACCAAGGTGCAAACAAAGCAAATACCTGAGCAGGATTATTCTTAATGGTGCTAATTTTGCCCCAACCAATCAGATGTTAGCTTTTAAATGTTAAATAAGATCTGATTGGTTGGGGCCAAATTAGCACCATTTTTTACGGTAAGGGGAGAGATGTAATATTGTGTTTCAAGGGGTTAAATGGAGTTAACCTCACGCTTTCCGATGTTATATCGGGTTTGGGCGGGGTTAACTCAATTTTTCCGGGGCCTGCTCCGTTTCATCTTAAAGGCACAGGCGCCCGATACAAAACAAAAAACGTTTGTTTTTGCACTACTTTGTAACGCAAAAACAAACGTGATTTCAATAGTGCTGTTACCGCCGCGCTCCTTACCTGCCTCGTTCCCGCAATGCAGTATCTCACACTAAGTGTGTACTGCATCGCGAGAACTCGTCAGGAAGAGGATCGTGGAGGTACATATTACATTTATTGAATCTCACTGCTACTGATGTAGGACACTGGAGATATTTCGCCCAGTGTTTATGAACAATCCTCATCTGAAATGTATACCTTTCCTAAATTATGTTATTTATTTGTTGTTTAAAGTCTGCAAACCCAGATGAACATTTGGCACACGAAGGGTGTTGGGCAGCACGGTGGCTCAGTGGTTAGCACTGATGCCTTGCAGCACTGAAGTCCTGAGTTTGATTCCACCCTTGGACACATCTGCAAGGAGTTTGTATGTTCTCCCCGTGCTTGCGTGGGTTTCCTCTGGGCACTCTGGATTCCCCCACAATCATAAAGACATACTGATAGGTTGTATGTGTCAAATGAATGTGCTTAGATTGTAAGCTCTTCGGGGCAGGGCCTGATGTAAATGTAATTGTAAAGCGCTACAGAAGGTGTTTGCGCTATATAAATCCACAATAATAACAATAAATGTGATGTGCTCAGCATCTTATTGTCTCCTGTATGAATAGCAGATAATGTTACATTATAATGCCTCTTTTAACACACCAGAAGAAACCAAACCTATGAGAAGCATTGTTTCACAACTCATTTAATAACAATTTCAGATAATCAAATCAGATTAAAAAATAAAAGAAAATCCGAGTTGATTGATTCCTTGTTTTACCCGAGGGAATAATAACTTATTTATTTCCTAATCGAACTATTGCTAGTCTGGGTCAGAGGTAGAGAAAGTTCTTCATGTGAGAAGCTGTGAAATGTAGCGCTGGCTGTACACCTATTAGATTGGTTAGATGTTCGATCTTATATCGGGCTGCACAATGGTACTACCTCATTACATCCCCCACTCTGGACCATTTATTTTGCGATCATTTTTGAAACATTGCAGGATCGTGCCGAGGGAAATCAAACAGTATAAATCGGTTCTGATTTATTGGTATTGATATTTAATATAAACTTTGTTGAAGGCAATTCTGTTCACCAAAGTCAAAATGATACAACCCAGGAGGACCCCACAAAACCCCAAGACCACGATACTTACGTCTTTCTCCAACCTACCTGAATAGAGATATTGCTCTTTGTCACAGCTGTGACAGCAATGTCATGACCAATGTCTTCCCCTGAGATGTCTCCGCTGCATTTGTGCGAGTTTTGCAAACTACGGCCTCATGCTTTTATATGGTCAGGGAACTCCTCGGTGGCGTAATATCCTTTTATTAACCTGTAAGGGGCGCATTATCCCTTATATAGTAGGGGGAGCAATTAAAGGTCCCTGTCTGCCTTGAAAAGCAAAGCAGAGAGATGAATGGGACAGCTGGGGGGAGGAGCCAATAACAAGGCCCAGTGTGTTTATATAGACTTTACTTAGTTTAAGTTAGTGAAGAAGCCCCCCCCCCCCAGTACCAACATGTTCACTATACTTACAGTTAATAAAATGTGGGTAGACAATCGGGGTTGGAGGGACCATGGCAGAGCTGGACAGCTCCTAGATAGAGGGGATAGTTTGTTTGTGTACAAGAGAAAGTTTATGTATGTAATATTGCGTGTTCTCGTAATGCTACGCATGCACATTTCTTTCCATCATACGTCACAGTCTGCCGACACTGCTGATAAAGTACAAACAGACGATAATAAGCAGAACTGATCTGCCAAGTGGATCATTGGTCTTACTTGGTTGTTGCAACTTCTTTTTCATATGAATGTCGCATGATGGATCGTTCGCTGGTCACAATGTTCAACGTGTGTACGAAGCTTAAAAGACCACATCATATTCCGCTTATTGTCTCATATAACATTATTATTATTATTATTGTGGGTTTATATAGCGCCAACATCTTCCGTGGCGCTTTACAGTTACATTAATATACATAAGGAAATATACATGTTAAATACAAGGGTAGTGCAAGTAATACAAAGTGCAAATAAAGTGCTGCAATGGGATAACATATCATTAAACCACTTGGGTACAGCCGCTGCCCTCATTACTAACCACGGAGCTCACACAGACTATGTAATACAGGGACGGAAAGGAACAAGGGGCCATATTTATAAACTCCTTTAATGAGCGTTGTCACAATCATAGATTTATAATCCTGGTCATAAATCTACGATAGTCGTAAATCAATAAAAAATTATTTAGTCAGTCGGGCCAAATTACTGTATGGTGTGTACCCCAGATTAACAGCTATTCAAAAATCAACACAACCACAGAAACCATTTCTAAATATACCAAAGTTTACCGAGAATGGCCAACACTAAGTGGTCGTACCGTGTTAATGGATACAAGAACAGAATGTAGTCCATACACCTTTAATTATTAACCAAATTAAACCGAAAACGTATACTGCCGCACATCGCCATTTCACCGCAATATATGCAGCAAAATGGCGCAGTGCGGTAGTACGAGTTTCATTGCTTTATAAATGCGCCAGCCGATCGTATCTATAAATACGTGGTGAATTATAAAAATGTGGTGAAAAGCAATCAATCATATTAGTAAAGTGGCAGAAAGTGTTTTTAGCGTTGTCAAGCCTTTAAAAAAACCAAGCCCGAGGTGTTAGAAATACATTAGTGGGAATATTTCTAACCTGGAAATGGGACCCTGGAAGGTGTCAGTGTATTACTGTGTGTGGCCAATAAGGCAATGGATATAGCAGCGAGAAGGTTACAGTTTATATATACGGCAATATATATACGGCAAGAATAACATTATTTGCCATAGCGAAGTCCGGCATTAACAAAATAGTGCTCCTTTATAAATATGACGATAATAACAGAAATCGCCATTGTCCAGCAATACACAAACTAAAATATTATCGTCTCCATCCTCCAATGTAAAACAGAAACCCAGACAGAAATACATTTTATGTGTGTGGAGAAACAATATACATGGAAATTAAGTTTGAATTAAGACAAACGTCCATCCAGTCCAACCTACTCAGCAATACCCACATTTCCTGTCTAACTGTTGATCCAGAGGAGGGCAAAAAAACCCACCAGAATTATGAAGGTGAAAAAATTCCTTCTTGACTCAGTGGCAATCGGAAATATTCAAAATAAATACAGTTGAGGTTGCACTCCAAATCAAGATTTATATTTATTTGTGACCACACATCATATCACACAAAGTTTCAGGGGGGAAAAGACGTGCCCCCTTCTTCAGGTGATGTTCAACTGAAGGGGGCACGTCTTTTCCCCCCGAAACGTTGTGTTATAGTAATAACCATGATTGCGCGGGGCCCGGACAGTAGTAGGGCCCGCCACAAGCTCAAGACATATGCAGCAACCAGCCATTTTTAAAAAACTGATCGCGCGTATTAAGGAAACATACGCGCAATAAACTGTTTAAAAGACCGGACCCGACCTTCAGGAACTGAACCTCTTTTAAACAGCTGATCGTGAGTATGTTTCCTTCATTAGCGCGATCAGCTGTTTAAAAATGTCTGGTTGCTTAGGAGATCTTGTCGGGCTTGTTGGGAGGAGGGGGGTCAGGCGCCTGGCCTCCAATCTAGCGAGGGGGCCCGGGCCCCTGTAGGTACATCCCTGCCACGCAAGCGCCTTTTTGCTAAAAAATTACCATTTTTAATATTGGAATTACAACAGCTTTTTTTCCAATCCAGAGTTACACTTCCACACATGAGGGAATCTGTAAAAATAAGAATCCAAAAATGTAAAGGGTGGGAAATAAATAACTCGAATGCGCCATTATCTTTTGGTGAAGTATCTTGCCCTGGGTTTTATAAGCTCTCTGAATGGCCTGGACATCATCTGATTGTTTCTGTCTTCACGGCCTCACACTTTCCGGGACCAACTGGAAGGAACAAGGACACAATTGGCTCGTTGAGATGAACTTTTAATAATATCTTAGCTAAATATATTGAATTTGGGAAAATAATCCCCGCATGAGGCTGAAATTGGAGATAAGATTGTTCTATGGATAAGGCCTGTAAGTCACAGGCTCCCCTACCTGATGTCAAGGCTATCAATAACATAAGTTTCAATGAAAATTCCCACAAAGGTGCATCCTCCAGTAGAGATGGCTAAAACTACAAAGTTTCGTTCCGTTTTCGGATTCCCGGACCTCTGGAAAATCCCAAAGATCTGAAGATCCGAAAACGGAACGAATTTTCGAAGATTTTCGAAAGTACAGAGCTTTTTTGGATAATTTTCTAAATATCTTCAAACGTTCGAAAATCCTCAAAAATACCGAAAAGTCCCGAAATCCGGACGATCTGTCAGGATTCGGACGGATCTTTCGGATTTCAGAACCGAGGGGTTCTGTGTTGGATCTGGGTTTATGTCGAACCCAGATCTCATCTCTATCCTCCAGTGGTTCAAAGGGTGCGAACAGGACTAGCGGTAGATCCCACTGGGGAAAAAGTTGACATCTTGTTACTGGTTTGCTGAATGTTAAGCTCCGCCCCTCTGAGATTTCCTCTGCTTTCTCCTGCTTGAGCCTCAAACAGTAATACCTGTGGATTCTGTGCACACAACACACATGACGTCACGGTGCACCATTACATCATGTGCATGCACGGTACCCACAGGCATTAGTTTTTGACGCTTAAGCAGTAGGAAGTGAGAGGATTGCTAAGATCTGCACCCTGGTTGTCAATACCTTCTTCAACACCCTAAAGATCAGAGAAAAGGGAGTGAATATATATGCCTTCAAATCCATCCAATCCTGGGCTAGTGCATCGGTTACCATTGCTATGCCATCGTGGAACCCTGAGAAGTGAAGTTGTTCCTGTTCTCCTCCAACACCATTAGATTCAATTCCACTGTATCCATCTGAGGACAATCATATTGAACCCATCTTGAAACAAACTCCACTCCCCATTCAGGATCATTTGCCTGAAGAGGACATCTGCCTGAATATTCTTGGGACCTGGGAGATAAAGGGCTGTTAAATTGGGGTTACTTCCTACATTAGATTGAAGATCCAGGTTCCTCCCTGCTTTATAATGTAGCTGGCCACCACCTGATTAAAGGCCTTCACTGTCGAACCATGCACTAATGATTCAAAAGCTTTTAGGGCCTTATACAGTATATGCCCTTAAGCTTCCAATGATCTTGAGCTATGGAGCCTGACTCTGGCTCTTGAATAGACATCCCTATCCTGAGATGACTCTTAATTCACCACCAGCCAAGATCCTTTTTGAACCTCCAACTTAAACCAATCCTCTGATTGAGATCCTGACTGTTCCTGACCCATCTTTTCATAAAGTACATTTGCAGGGGCCTCATCCTCCATCTCGCCCACTCTACTATTCTGATTGCGAACACCAAGAGACCCAAGAACTTCATTAGGACCTGAGCTGATACTCTTGACTGACAAAAGCTTGTTTGGCAGAATGATGGGTACTTTCACAGCCTGCAAAGTCTCCATGTTCCAACTTCGACAGATGAAATGTTTGCTGAGCCTTCTCAAATCCAGAATGGGGCGTAGATCCCCTGAAGCCTATGGTATCAAAAATAGTGGAAAGTAGAAGCCCCTTTTCTGTTCCTGAATCGGCACTGGAGCAATAGCCTCTTTGCTCAAGAGCTGCTGTACATATTGGAAAAATAAAGCCCTCTTCAGAGGGCACAATGGAAGAGGTGTTTGTATAAAGACATCCTTGTTTGGTTTGGTCTTAAATTCAAGACGATAAGCCCAGATAACAACTGAAAGAACCCAGGAGTCTGTGATATACTTTGCCCATATTGCACAGAAATATAGTAGTCTGGCTCCTCCAGGTGCAACATAAGCCAACCTCATGTCATGCCGACTTTGTATGTTATGGGGACCTGGAGATATTAAGCTTGAGGCCTTGTAAAAAAGCAAAAAGTGACTTCCTTTCCAATTAGATGCTCTTGCATATTATCTCCCAGGCCGATATGACCTGGCTTCCTCTCTTCTTTGTCCTTCCCCTCTACCAGAAGATTTCCTCTATCTTGGCCACAAGACTAAAAAAAGTGCTCTTGCCGTCTGTTGACTTGGCTATAATATCATCCAAAGCATCTTCAAACAGATGACTGTGTTCAAACGGTAGCTTACATAACGACAATTTGACAGTGTGTCTGCATTCCAAGCTCTGAGCCATAATGCCCTTCTGGCAGATACTGACAGCGCCATACTCCGAACTTAACCTTGGTTAGATTTTTCGCTGATTCCAGCATAAAATTGGCCACAAACCTAAAATCTGATTTTGACACAGATAATAGTGCCACCGACGCTCTACAACCTGCCCCTGCAGTTACATAAGCTTTCTTCAAATGCGATTCCATACAACGCTCCATAAGATGTTTAAGAGTGGAAGTATCCTCAATAGATAATGTAGACCTGCTAAAGTATCAACATTCAGGGATTTAGTCCAGAGCATAATCGAAAAGGAGGATTACCTTATAAAAAATCTTTGCCACTTTAAACAAAACTAAAGTGAATGATTGCACTTCCTCTTCATTGGTTAATGCTTGCTTAACCAAGCTAATTAATGAGTTGATCTGCCTTAAATCAAACCCAAATTCTTCCGGCTCTTCAGATTCTGAAGCTACTGAAGCCTCCTGATTCGGAAAATCCTCCTCACTAACTGTAGTAGAAGGATGGGCAGAAGCTTCAGATAGGCTGGGCACAGCATCAGATACTCATCACCTCCCCTAGATCCAGATTTCTTCTTGGCAGCCGGCTCCATGATGGGATCCACATGGAGCAAAGGCACTAGACATTAAATTTTGTTTCAGGTCACGCGATTATTACGTCATCGCGCGTCGTGTGTGCATTCCAGCAGGAGATGGATCTAGACGTCAGTGCTGGCCAGGGGAGGTGGATTCCATACTTGAGTGTGCGCTCAGCGCTCACAACAGCAGGATTTCGGCCACAGGGAGCAGGAGAGGACTGCAACCGGTAAGGTCCTCCAACAAGGGGAACTGTAGCTGGCAGAGCTGAAAGAAAAAACTTATTGGCAAACAGAAGAAAAACAAGACTGCTGGAGGTATGGGGGAGGAGTCTTTATCAGATTAGTGGGTGTGTTTTTCCTCTATTTACCGGCATTACAGGGGAGCTTAACCATTTAGTAACTGCTGCCTGGGGATGGTCATGAACTATCTTATCCCCATTAATTAATGACCCCACACTTTCAGTTCTCATCGTCTTACTATTAATATCCTTAGAATGGCTGAACAAAGCAACACTATCCCTATTTTTATCTACTGTATTGGTCGGTGTCTATTTGAGTTGTTTTTCCTAAAATAAAAACTCAGTATTCAGGTTAAATGATCACTTTAGCACTATGCAATAAAAAGTGGGGTTTTGGGTTGCAGTTTGGGCACTCTAAAAGGTTCGCCATCACTGTTGTAGGGCATCCCTTCCCACCCCCAAACACTATATTAGATTGTTAAAAAGAGAAGCACTCTACTTACAGACCCTCGCTCCTGCGGCCCTCTGATTGACTGAACTTGCAAAAAGGGGCCAGACCATACAGAAAGGCCGCTCCTACTCTTCAGTTTCCTAGACTTTGGACAAGCACTGCAGGAGAACCAGAGATGTAAGGTAGTGTAAGGTAGATTTAACACAGTGGGGCCAGTAGTGGGGGGATTTTTTGTTTGGGGGTAGACATGCCTCTAAAAAATTGTTTAGGCTTAGTGATGCTTTATTTAGCTATCCTAACTTCATTATTAATGTTAGCTAGCTTAATTGCTTTTTTTTTACAACACTTCTTAGTTTTTATAATCCCTAAAGGTCCTTTCCGTTCCCTCTGACTTTTTTAACGCCTTTTTCTTCCTTTCCATTTGCCTCTTTACATCAGAATTCAGCCACATGGGCGCGGATTTATTTTTTTTACATTTATTTCCCAAAGGTATAAATTTAGATGTGAACTGGCTTAAAATCCCCTTAAAAAGAGTCCACGTCTGTTCATTACCTTCAGCTGATAATATATCATCCCAGTTGACATGCTGAAAAGCTATTTATAACCTGGGAAATTTTGCTTTCCTGAAATTAAGACTTTGTTAACCCAGCGCACTTTTTCTTTTGATAACATCCGCTAAATGACACTATATCATGGTCACTATTCCCTAAGCCTCCAGTTACCTTTATATCTAAACTATGCTCCACAATGTTAGATATGAACCTCCCCAACCCATACCCCCAGGTGCAAGCAAGAATCTCTTGAGAACGTTATACACAGTTGACAACAAACAATGCAACCGCCACTCCCTGAATAAACTAATTACTTACCACATCAGAGATGGGAGTAACCTATTCTACTAGCAAAATAGAAGTAGCTTTACAGTATATGTGATAGTTCATCAGCCATTTTTATGCCTATAATCGGAAAATCTCATCAGAGATTATAGGAATTGTTGAATATCAGCCAGGGGTATCCAAACCAATGCCAGGGAATTCTTCTAGTTTATGCAATTCGAAAGACAATAAAATGGTTTATTGCAGCCGGCATCTGCAGATAGTGATTGATGTGGTTTACCAGTGGTGCACCCAGGAAATACCAGGCATCTTTAACAAAACAACTTCATGGAAAGAATTAGCAGGTATACAAGAAAAGGTATGGCTGAAACAATGTTTATTTATAGACAGCAACTGTTAAAGGACAATGGGCCATAATTATTAAGCCGCGGTATCGCTTTTTAGCCATACCGCGACTTAAACGATCGGTATCGTAAATTTACGATCGTCAAACTGATCAGAGATAATGAAATCATAGATTTACGATCCCCATAGAAATCCATTGCGGTAGTTTACTACTGCACGGTATTCTACGATCGAATGTTCGTTAATTAATGAATGTTCGGTCGGAAATGTAAGATTGCGACCGTAAATGAACTAACCCGCGGTATTGATTCGGTTTTATAAAAGATCGTTAACGAAAAATTAATGATAGCTATCGTAAAATAACGACCGGTATTTTCCGATAACGACCCACACAGCTAAATACTAGACTCAGCTTCTTGCAGGTTCTGTAAGATAATTCCCGAGTAAATTTGCAACTAATGGCTAAAGAGCTGAAAAGGATCAGAGATCCCCAACCAAACGAGCTATTCAGTTAGTAAGGGGTTCTGCTAGTTATCCGACTGACATTCTGAATTGACAGATCCAGTCTTTAAGAACAAAACCTCTAACTAAAGTCCAGTTGATCTAACGGAATACCACAGATACACCAAGAGATGAATGAGAACCTTCACAAGTGTTTTTTTGGGAGGTAGGAACTTTAATGAATCTCACCCATCAAAGTTGCCTTGGTCACTGAATGGAACACGGTCTTACAGATTCTTGCGTATTTGTGTTGCATTTACACAAATTGCGCATGTTCACATAGGAATGAAAACAAGTCAGATCAACAGAGACAAAAACAATTATAGCATGGAATGGTCTGCCTATTTGTGCAGAAAGGGCTTATTTCCAGTAAGGACGTGCACAGCCCATAAGTCTCCAGATTTTTGAAAACTACAACTCCCACCATTACCCCACAAGCATAATATAGTATTTGAGATTGAATAAAGACATATGTTCATCCCACTCAGCAATAACCACATTTCCTGCCTAACTGTTGATCCAGAGAAAGGCAAAAAAACACCAAATTTATGAAGGGGGAAAAAATTCCTTCCTGACTCCAAGTGGCAATCGGAAATTTCCCTGGATCAACTCTACTTTATGTATCAATACCAGTAACTTGTAACATTCCTTGTTTGCAGAAACTCATTCAGCTTTTGAAACTATCCATTGAACCTGCCATCACAACTTCCAATAGTTTTCCCGTTCTCACAATGAAAAACCCTTTCCAAACTTGAAGATTAAACTTCATTTCTTCAAGTCTTAAGGGATGTCCACGTGTCCTCTGACATGTTCTATTAGTGAACAATGCCCCAGATAGTTTATTGTTTGGCCCGTTAATGTATTTATACACAGTAATCATATCCCCACGCAAGTGCCTTTTCTCTAGTGTACATAATTGTAACTTATCCAATCTGTTTTCATATTCAAGCTCCCCCATTCCCTTTATTATTTTAGTTTCCCTTCTCTGAACCCTATCCATTTCCAAGATGTCCTTTTTGTGCACAGGATTCCAAAATTGCACTGCATATTCCAAATGAGGCCTTACCAATACTTTGTAAAGAGGGAGAATAACATTTTCCTCCCTTGAATCCATACCTCTCTTTATGCAAGACAATACCATGCTGGCTCTGGCTGTTGCCACCTGGCGCCGCTTGCTACCTTTAAGTTTGTTATCCACCAAAACTCCAAGATCCCTTTCCAGCAAGGATTTTATGTCCAAAATGTATCACTTTACATTTATCAGCATTGAATCTTATCTGCCCAATGTGACAATCTATCTAGATCCACCTGCAACGATTTTGCATCCTATGGAATTTTTAATAGTCGACAACATTGTGTCATCAGCAAAACGCAGAAACCTTGCTGACCCACTTACAAAATGATAACCCTGTGGCACCCCACTTAGCACTTTAGTCCCAAATGATGAAGCCCTATTAACAACTACTCTCTGCAGCCTATCCATCAACCTAATTTCTATCCATGTACAAATGTGCCTCCCCAGCCCAACAGACCTTAGCTTATACATTAGTCGCCTATGAGGGACTGTTTCAAAAGCCAAAAAATCCAAGTAAACTACATCTACTGCTATGCCAGAGTCTAAATTTCTACTTACTTCCTCATAAAAGCCAAGCAAGTTAGGTTGACAAGATCTATTCCTCCTAAATCCATGCTGGTTACTACTTATGTCTGTCCTTGAAACATACTCTAGAACATGTTCCATTATTAAACTTTCCAGTATCCTCCCCACCACTGAAGTTAAACTTACAGGCCTGTAATTACCCGGCTGTGAATGACTACCCTTTTTTAATATTGGAATAACATCAGCTTTATTCCCATCCAGAGGCACACCACCAGACATGAGGGAATCTGCAAAAATAAGAAACAATGTCCTAGATAAAACTGAACTTAGCTCCCTAAGTACCCGAGGGTGTATTTTATCCGGTCCAGGAGATTTATTAATATTAACCTTACAGTATTTAGTTCTTTCTGTACCATATCCTCAGTTAACCAAAGTGCACTTTGGTACCATTCTTTTATACCATTATTGCCATTATACCATTATTGCTACTATACTCTATGATTTCTGTCTTTTTAAGACTTTAAATGGACACAAATGTTGGTGTAAGTATGACATTTAGGTGTATTTAATATGTCCTCCAATCCAAAATGGTGTATATTGCTGCTTTCAGACTTTTCCAATTGGTCCCTTTAACCTCATTTCTTTTATAACATTTGTTTTTTTCCCTTTCAGGATCACCAGGAAAACTAAAAAGTCCCTTTTATTTCAGGAAAATATGCACCTAAAATGAACTAATTAAAAGTCTTGATGAGCAGGTGTTAATAGATCCCACATTGATAGAATATACCCCAAACCTTCACACAGGAAACACAAAATCAGAATATTTTATTTTTCACATATCGTCTTTTTTTAAATTACAATTTTAAACAATTAAACAAGGTAGAAAATCAGTTCAGCCAATAATAAAAAGTATATCCCAGCAGGAGGCAATGTTCATTACTATACAAAAAGGCTTCTGTATAGGAAACCACAGAAACTGGATGGTAACACATTAAAGAGCAGTCAAAGCTTTGGCAGCCACTCTGCGCCCTAGTGGCAGGGTCAGGTCTGTAATGGCCAACACTATTTTAGGGCTGGAGAGGGTAGAAACCTTTACCAACTCAGATACCTGAAAAGAGATGAAAGTAAATAGAAAATGTATTTAGTGATTGCACAAAGGCTAGTCACTGGCAACTACAAATACACCTACAGTCTGATGTATCTTAAAGAAGAATTAATAGGAAAAATCTACCCAGGATGAGGACCTAAAGCAGCACCTAGAGGGTAAGTAGCTGAGGTAATAGGTCATTGCTCTGAGTACAGCTAAAGAAACATTTTCTTTTCGTTTCCAATTAAGTTATTACCGTATATACTCGAGTATAAGTCGACCCGAGTATAAGTCGAGGTACCTATTTTACCTCAAAATTTTGTAAAAACTGGTTGACTCGAATATAAGTCGAGGGTAGAAAATATGACCCTTCCACTACAGTACAGTACAGTTCTTACCTTACCTATCCTGTCCCTGACCCAAATGACTCCCTTACTCTCCCCCCCACCCCATTTCCCTGCCACTACAGTACCCACCCTTCCACTACAGTACAGTACAGTTTTTTAGGCAGACTTACCTTTTTCCAGGTGCTGTGGGTGCTGTCACAGTTGAAGGAGAGTCCGGTCACTTACTTGATGGAGGAATCCGGCGGCCGAATGCACTGTGATGGAGGAATCCGGCTGCCGCATGCACTGATGGTCGCATCCACTGACGTCAGTAGTCGGCGCCGGTCTCTTTTCCCGGCGCCGAGTAGTGACGTCAGTGGATGCGACCATCAGTGCATGCGGCAGCCGGATTCCTCCATCAAGTGAGTGACTGACCCAAGTATAAGTCGAGGTTCAGTTTCCAGGCTTTTTTTTACAGCCTGAAAACCTCGACTTATACTCGAGTATATACGGTAATTCCTTTTTATGTCTGCCCTTGCTAATTCCCAAAATATTGTAGCAAACCACTCACCATACTAAAGGGCATGAACTGTAGAATGCCACCCTTTCCGCCCTGTTCCAGGCTCTCTACGCACTCCTCCATGAACCACTGTACAAACTGAGTATGTGCGCCTGCCGTCTTAGCTCCCAGAATGGAAGAGATCAGCATGAAGAGATTTGCTGAAACACACATAAGGGAAAATAAAAAAAATATAAAAATAATTAAGGGTTAAGAAATTAAAAAGATGAATTATACTGTAATGGATGTGCCTTTTAATTGAAATTGCACTAAATTAGAACAAATAACATTTAGTTACCAGAATATCTCTAAATAAAGTACAATTTATAAAATACAGAATTATAAAGTTACACAGTGGTCGTGTTTCTCTTAAAGGGCATTTCCACCCTCTAAATAATTTTTTTGTTATACTGTAGGGCATCTCCTCACCCCCAAACGCTATATTACATTGCTAAAAAAAGGAATCCGAACTGTACTTACAGCCCCTCCCTCCAGCGGCGCTCTGATCCAGCTACCTGCTTGCTTGAACTAGCAAACACAGACGCAGCTGCCGTCAATGGAGTGCGATGCGGCAGCAAAGGGCTGTAAGTACAGTTCGGGTTCTTTTTTTTTAAGCAATGTAAATATAGCGGTTGGGGGTGGGAAGGGATGCTCTACAATATATAAAACCCTTTTTATGCTAGGTGAAGGGAAGACATGGGGGGATAGGGAGGGAGGGGGGTAGTTTAAAAAAAATCCTTACCTTAAATCTTTGCTCCTTATGGTTCTCCTGCAGTCCAAAATCCAGGAAACTGAAGAGTAGGAGCTGTCTTCCTGTATGAAAGGTTTCTACATCCTCCTTGTCCTCTGACAGTGGCATGTGCAGGGGAGCCCTTTCCCCCCTCCCTCTCAATCCCCCCATGGTTGCCCTTCACTTAGCGGAAAAGTTTTTTTTATATACTGTAGGGCATCCCTTCCCACCCCCAACCGCTATAATTACATTGAAAAAAATAATCCTAACTGTACTTACAGTCCTTTGCACCTGTGGCGCTCTCCATTGATGGCACCCGCATTTGTGATTAGTTGCCTCTGAGCCAATCACAGCCGCTGGTCCATTTGCTAGTTCCGGCAAGCAGGGAGCCGGATCAGAGCGTCCCTGGAGCAATAGAATATAGCTGTTGGGGGTGGGTAGCCCTACAGTTTATCAAAAAAAAATTTAGTGGGTGGAGATGCCCTTTAATGCAACATTGTTAGGCAGCTGTGTAGAATGAGAATGGCATCTTACCGAGCACTCTGTTTAGTGGTTCTTTGGAACTTATGTTGTGAATCTGAGAAGCAGAAAGAGAACTGTTCATTGGACGATCTACTGCAAGAGGGAAAGAGATAATATAAGCAGCTTAACCACACACATAGGCACTCAGTAAGGCTGCACTGCAACACACAATCAACAAACTGCTTTCTTTGCAACGCTTTTTCTTCTTTTTTACTCTGAGTTTTTTAGAACGCCGTGATACCGAAACGCATGCGATACACACCAAAAATGTATCCGGTATCAGACCCTAAGAGTTGGAAGAGGACCTGTTTGATGTGACCAAAGTCATCAGAAGTTTACAAGTAATAAGCCTCACTTGTTACACAGGAAATCGTTCCTACTGCAGATTTCCAGAATTTCTTTGCATGCCTGAGCAGGCGTCATTTGTGGTTAAATTAGACGTACACTATCAATGTAACAAACCCTCCACAAACAAAATAGAATTCCCTAACACTTAATGACAAACCACTGCTACTTCAAATGTAACGCAATGCAATAAAAAAAACTTGGCAACTGAATCAATATGAAAGAAAGGGGAAGGAAATGACAAGAGTTTTTAAGACATCATAAACAGATGACACAACTCACACTCCCGTATCTTATTCTAGGAAAGGAGGAGGGGATTGTTGACTAAAATGCTTGACTCACACAACAGTACATTAGTGTGTACATGGTCAAAAATCCTCAAGATTCCTCAAAAGAATCCTTTATATTGCTACTAGTGCAAGCGCGGATTTTGCCCTGTGGTGTATTTCCAACCCTACAACTCCTGCACATGCAGCATCACTCAACGCATACAATTTTTTAATCATATTAAGGTTCGGGGGGGGGGGCGTGTAAAGAAATAATTTAAATGCACACACAGGCTTAGCACCTTGACAAGAACTGCAGTTTGGCAACTCCCAAATAGCTGCTTCTTTTAACTACTGCCAAACTTCCCATCAGTATATTGATTGGAATTCAGTCAAAAAAGTTGGGTAAAAACTGGTACATGTGTAAAAGAGAAGAACTCTCTATGAATCGAACAGGAACTCGAAACGGTAGCCAATCAAAGCAAATCTAATAGTCAGTCTAAATGTGTGTGCCAACATCCACCAACGATCTTGGTAGCCCTTTCCCTATGGTTACTTTTGCCGCAACAGACAGTGATTTGTCCAGGCCAACCACTTGCTAGTGGCAAACGGTCGGCTGGGACACATGTCTCAGCCTTAGCCTCCAAGTTGCAATTTCATTAAGTGATGTATACTGTGGTTCAGTACAATATGTTAAGCTACACAAAAAAAAAATCTATAAACAAATAAAAGGCAATTGCAAGAAAAAACGTATTGAATTCCGCCCAATCCTGCAGTCTCCTATAGACTGCAAGAACGGTTGTGGCTACTTTTGCTAGTGGTGAACAGTCGGCAGGGACGAAGAATCTTATGGTGTAACTAGACTAGAAGACCACAGTCCCCCCCCCCCCCCCGGGAACGGCCCCCCCCCCCCCCCATGGAATCCCCCTCAAAGGAATCTGCCTTATCTGCTGTTGGTCTCCATGCCTCCGTGTGTGTTTCTTACATTTCTCCCGCTAGTAGTGAGTCAATAGGAATACCAGTGACACACACAGAGGCATGGAACGCAGCAGTTAGGATTTTATTATGGTTTAACTTGACATTAAGCCAGTTACATTAACGGGCACTAGAAGCCCAGAGACCCCCTTAGTGTCCCAAGGCCAGAGTCCCCCCTCTGCCCCAAAAGGCAGATCCCCCGTCCGTCTGTCCCAAAAGGCAGAGACCCCCCCCCTGTCCCAGAGTCCCCCACCCCTCTACCTTATCTGCAGTCGGTCTCCATGCTGCCGTGTGTGTTACTTACTTCTCCCTCTAGTGCTGAATCAATTGAAACTGCAGGGACTCTTACTCTCCCTCTAGTGGTGAGTCCATAGGAACTGCAGGACACACACACGGATTCACAGATCCGGAAGCAGCAGTTAGGATTTTATTATATAAGATACCCAGCCTTACCCTTTCTAAGGCCTTTTTTTTCTTCCCAACTTGGCAGAAATTGAGTCTGCATAACAGCACAAAATATCGATCACTTTAAGGACGTCATTTCAATGAACTTTACTGGGTTAAGTGACCAAGATGTTAATGAGCCTCAGCTATTTTAATGGGAAATTCCCAGCAAAAAATGAAAAGCAAGGGTCCAATTACAGATCGCTGGTGTTACATTAGGACAGATTTCTGTAGGCATGTCTCCTCTGTAGACCACATTTTATGTAAAAAGCTACGCAAAACCTTTTATTACACATAGATGTTAAATTGACATTTACAAGTTAGGTAGGGTTGAAAAGGAGGGTGAATAGGTTGGACTTGATGGACATATGTCTTTATTCAACCTCAATTGCTATGTTCCAAGGTAAACAGAAATGATGGACTCAGGATAAAAAGTTTAATGGCCTAGCCAGTGCAGGATTTAGGTGTCAGGAGCCAAAAGGCACAGATGATTTGCTGCCTTAAGCCCCACCCACCCACCCCAATCCTCATGTGGCACACATTTCAATTCTCCTAGTTGTCTCAGACAGATATCATTTCACTAAAGAATGAGACTGAGAAAGTTAAACTATTTTTTAGAACGTCAAGCAGTAGTAGCACAACAAAAACATTAACTTCCATTTTCCATAAAAAAGTTTCTGTCAGACTTTTCCCTTGTAGTTGCCTGCTGCAGAGTCTGAAGATTGCACGCCCTCAAAGCCAGGTAATAAATAAATTACTATTACTGGAACCTGGCTGAGCAGGACCACCTTTGTTCTCCACCATCCGTTTCCCAAGAAGTGAGTCTCTGAGCCCTGCGCGCCGCAGAGCAATGTAGGTGCGACACTGGAAAGGAGCAAAATTACTAGGACGCTGCGTAACAGGTTCACACGCTTTCCCCTGGCCCTCTATCATCATGGTGCACACCGGAACTGCAGATACTACTGCAAAGGTATTGGGAAAATAGCTGCATGGTACCTGCAAGTATTTGCGTCTAAACTGCGCTGTTGCAGGTTACTGTGTTTCCACTGCCATTCCACCAATATTCTGTAATCAGAGTGCATGTGATTGCAATCAAATGGTGATTGCATGTGTTTCAAAAACGGATTGCAGTGATCTGGCCCGAGAAAAACGCTAGCGTGACTGCACCCTAACTGTGCAGTTTCAAACACTGTAGTATCACTGCTTGTAACTAAATCCCTGCATAGAACTAACATGGACACTGACCTGATAACTATAGTATTAGTTCTATACAGAGATTTAGTAACAACAAGTAATAAACTGTGATTGATGGAGATGTATGATACATTGGTGAAAGCAAACAGAGGTAGAAACGGAAGGCAGAGCTGCCCACAGCAGGGAGAGACTGTGATTGAAACTACACAGTAAACTGCACAGGCACTAACATGTCTGTCTATTGATGGGAGGTACCGGTTGGCTCCTAAACACAATATTCTGCATCTGTGCTTGCTGCTAATTTGGGGGAAGCATCCTTTGGAACGACATCTAGCAGCCCCCCCCCTCTCAGCCTTTCATTGAGAATAAATTATAAACTTGATTGCACACCATAGTTCCCCTTTAATATGATGCGTTTGCCTTTCTATGAATATTATAAAACAGTGTTGCAGAGTCACTTCCTGTCTAAGCTTATATTGAGACAATATCAAATACAAGATTCACAGCAGCGATGCAGCACAAATTCTAAGTTATTCTAAGAAAACCCATTTTTTGTTTGACAGTATTTATGCAATAGTATAAGAAACTTACAGCCAGAATTGCACGCATAACGCTTACAATCACATACTCTGGTTATATCTTGACCTTGAGGGCTCGGCCACACTAGAATGTTAGTCACTCACTTATGAGCGGGTTTTGCGATCCGTTTGTGTGCGAGATATGCATGCTAGGATAACCGTGTGGGTGGCCAAACTTTGTGCAATGCGTTGTGATCCATTTTTTGAAACTCATGCAATCACCTTTTTTTTTTGGCGAATCTCAAGCGCTACAATAACGCACAATAATTGCACTAAATGTGTCTTTATGGTCTCTACAAGATAATGATATGCACACGCAATTAACAATCGTATGACCACAGACAGTAACATGCAGTGGTAGCCACATAATTGGCCCTGAACGATTCCTCCATACCAAAAGGGCATGTCCAGCCGAAAAGTGTTTATCATCCCCCCCCCCCCAAACCTAGGTTTTGCATTATCCACAAGTTTCAAAAATGTCTCTGAAGTTCTTTACCTAACCCGGTCCCTTGCTGCTCCTCTGCGGCAGACAGCTGCTCCACCTACTGGTTGCGGCTGTCAGCAAAGGCAAGAACGCCCAATTGCCTGACAGCTGCAACCAGGAAGTAGAGCTGCTATCAGCGCAGAAGGCTTCTGCTCCAGTTTTTGCTCCAAACGAGCTCGAAACAGGAGTGGGGGGGGTGCCCAGGCAGTGAGGAGCAAGGTTAGAGAAGTCACTTCAAGAGAATCTTTGAAAAGGCTGGACATGCCCTTTAAAGGGTAACTGTGCTTGTGAGCCCCCATAGCCTATCCGCTTGCAGTTCCCTTGAAACCCCCTGTGGCTTTTCCACTCCTCCTTCAGTCACTGAAACTCGATCTCTGCCTTGTTTCTTCTGCCTTCTGCTGCTTTGAGCATATGCTAACCGAAGATTAGAAGGAGGAACTAGTATTTGTGACTGCAGATTCAGACCTCCCACCCCCTAACTATGATCAGTAATTTTTTAAGATTGTGGGCTGTGCAGCACATAGAGGTGTTTGATGGCTTATTTGAAAAGCTAGGAACCTTGCAATTTATTTCCATTGTTTATTTTGCATAGTTTTGAAGATATTTACATTCTTGTGTGTGATATGACAGCAGCATCACCATGTCCCCTGCACTTCCTGTTCTGAAACTGTCAATCAATCTGTCCTGCATCTCCTCCTCCCCTTTGCAGCCCCCCTGATCCCTTCCACTCATGGACCCCATGGTCCCTCCAGTTGCAGGCCCCCCATGGCCCATTATCTTACCCGCCCACTCGCGGATGCCGTGGGTTACTTGGACTGAGTCCAAGTAACCCACGGCATCCGCGAGTGGGCGGGTAAGATAATGGGCCGGTTCAGGCCCATTCAGGAGTGAGAATTCTCTGTTTTCACACAGTGAAAGAGAAGGGCTGTAGATTCCCTTACCTTCTCTGTCAGGACTTCACACAGCAGAGAGGAGGGACTTCCTGTCTCCCTCACACACTGAGGGAGTCTGAGGCTGTGCTCGCCGGCGGCACTGTGCAGGAGAAGCCTTTAAGAATGTCACATGTCAGCCTCCCACCCATTAATCTTGGGCTGTGGAGCATGTAGAGAGGTGGTTGATGGCTCGTTTTAAAGGTAGGAAACTGGCCTTTCATTTAAACTTAACTTGTTTGGAGACCACAGTTCCCCTTTAAAATCAACTTGTTGGGAGACCACAATTTGTCAGCTCAATTTAAAGCAGTGTGGAGTTTTGGGGTAGAAACTCTACTTACTGGGGTTAGCTTGCACACTGTGTTCCTCCTCATTGGAGCTCAGAAGTCGCATAAGTTTTGATTGTTGGGTGTCATCTAAAGGAAATAGACTGCTGTAATCCTGTAGGAAGGAAAACACCTACTTTCAAGCATCAAATGGATACAATTTTATAAAGTTTTTTTTACATTTGATAAGGTATCAATTAAATGATCTTAAAGAAATAGTTCACTTGAAAAAGTGACCAGGAGCCAGGGATGAAGATAGCAAAAACGTACCTGTTGCACAATCCACCACAGCAGAATTGACAGGTCCTGACCGCTTCCTGGTTCTAATCAACTATATTGTGCTAGTTGATTAGAACCAGGTCTGGAATTTTCAGTGCTACTGCGGTGGATTGCAGTGGTAAGTTTCTTCTAACTTCGTCCCTGGCTCCTGAGCTATTGATTGAAGAACGGAAGGTAAGGCATAGCTCCTTAACCTCCCGGTCTTTTCAAGTGAACTATTCATTTAACAAATCATTCTTAAGCCACAATATAAACCTCAGCTTGAGCCAACTGCACAATGTAGATCTTTTGAACATATCTATATAAATCTATGTGGCGATTCATATTCAGGACCAAATCAAACCGCACATCTACTTCAAAGTAATTAAGATCCTCATAAAGCTGACTGGGGATCTAACCCAGCTGCATTTTCCATAGTTACCTCAATATCTTCTCTGTGCCTCTTCCTTTGACGAGGGGATGGTTGCCCCTTGTAATGGGAGGAGTAAGATGTCATTGCACACCAGACAGATAACCTGTAAAAAAAAAAGGTTATAAAAAAAAAATATAGGACGTATATGTATAGTGTGCGTCCTTCCTTAGTTGCATATGCTTGAGATTCTTTTGCTACTCCTGCTTGAGCCTCAAACAGTAATGCCTGTGAGTTCTGCGCACGTGCACGGAACTCACAGGCATTATCGTTTGAGGCTCAAGCAGGAGAAAGCAGAGGAAATACACAATATATAGAAAATTGGGCTGTTGTACATCCATATTAAAGTGCAACTAGAGACCAAAAATATAATGCATACAAAAAATAGAATTCTAGTGCACAAACAATTCTAATTGCATATTGGCTACCTCCAGAGGAAATCTCTGAGGGGTGAAGCTTAACCAGTAACAAGATGTCAGCAACTTCCAAGGCACAAAGCTAGGCTCTGGAGGGGCATAGGTAAAAAAAAAAAATATGGCAACGGTATTTTTAAAGCTGCAGCTTCCAAATGAACATAACTTGATTTTACAGTGCACTTATCCTTTAATAAACTCCTATATAGCCTTGTAATATATAGATTTCATATGCGTTCAGGCTCAATATGTCACAAACATAAGATTTTTTTTAATCTGCCACATTCTCCCAGTTATTATATTTCATTGTGTTCTAAAATAGACATATTTTGTGCTTTTTTATAGAAAGTAACTGGCACATACATAGGATAACTCCACAGCAGATCAAGCCTCTTCAACATTTTTGTAACACCCAAAATCCAGCCGATTGGTTATGGACTAAACATGCAGTTTCCCAGTACGCAGTGATAGCGGTAGCTATAATTTCTACACTGGCCCATCCAATCGTACCATACCTGGACGGTCTGTGGCCACCATAGTCCTGCGCTGGTCTAATTTTCCATACCCGCACCCAACCCGCTTTTCTACCCGTCTAAAAGTTAAAAATAAATATTTTATTCATAACCAAAAATGTTCATAGAAACAAACCTACCATACCACTAAAATATATGGCAGGGTCTTCAACTTGCAGGCATCCAAATGTCTGAAAACGTCAACTCTCAGCATGCCCTGGATGCCTTCCGATATTGTGCGTATTGTAGTGGAATGCTGGGAGTCATATTTTTCAAACAAATGTAGGCCCCCAGGAAGGAGATTCCTGGTATAGAGTACAATGTACTGTACAGAGCAGGCAGGGTGATCCCTCTGCCATCAACACCAGTAAAGGAAACTTTATGTCTATATAATATATTCCTACTGTCCCCAACTACCTACCCGTGGGCCTCTACTGTCCCCAACTTCTATCTACCTATGGGCCTCTACTGTCCCCAACTTATACCTACCCATGGACCTCTGCTCTGGTATCAGCAATACCTGCAACTATTTTATTATTTTTATAGTCAGTAGTTATCCAGATGGTTTAGGAAACTCCCAGCATTCTCTACATAGCCGGGAATAATGGGAGTCATAGTTTTCAAACATCTGGAGATCTACTAGTTACCGACCCATGATTTTATAACTATGTCCTGCAGAATATACATTTCAATCTCCACCCACTGTCTAAACTTGCATTATTGAAGACAGTAAAAGTTATAATGAACAGGTACAATAACAGAGGATTATGGGTTGGGAGCAGGTGGACATGTAGTGAAATATCTACACCTTTAAAAACTACAACTCCCAGCATTCCCGGTCAGCACTCTGCTGTTGTACAATGCTTTGGAGTTTTAAATGTCAATCATCTAGTGCAGGGTTCCTCAAACTACGGCCCACAGGCTGGATACAGCCCTCCTAGATAATTCACCCAGCCCCTGCTCCTGTCCATGCTTCAGTTGCGAGTGGGTCTGCTTCTGGTATAATATGGCTAATAGGGGCGTGACGTATGGAGGCCTATGGGGTTTACACAGAGGCTTAAGCAAGGGTTACTCACCACGCTGACGGGAAGAGAGGGTAGCAGAGCCGCGCCATTAAGAGTAGCAACTTGCAATTTGAGTAATACACAAAATATACAGTCCTCTGCACTCCTGATGTCACTAATTAATAAATTATTCTTTGGAGTGCGACCCTCGACGTTTGTGTTCTTCAATTTTAGTAATATCGGACTCGAAAATTATGTTGCTTGTACATGTACAGATATTAAAATTGACACATGTGCCTATAACACACACAATTCTAGAAGGGAAAATTGTCACTGCTACCACATGCTATTTATGTCTGACATACACTATGTGATTATGACAATGTATGTCAGACATAAAAATAGCCATGCATGTGACAGCAGTGACCATTTTATATTTAGATGTCTGACATACATTTTGTCATAATCACATAGTGTATGTCAGACTTCTAAATATAAAAAGCCATGCATGTGGCAGCAGGGACCATTTTCCCTAACAGGATTCTGTGTGTGTTATAGGCCCATGTATATGTAGACATATATAAGATATATGTAGTGTGCATGGGAATTCGTTCATGCTTAAAAAAAAAAAAACTATAGTCTGTATATAGTCTATAGTCAAATTTATGAAGGGGGAAAAAATTCCTTCCTGACTCCAAGTGGCAATCGGAAATTTCCCTGGATCAACTCTACTTTATGTATCAATACCAGTAACTTGCAACATTCCTTGTTTGCAGAAACTCATTCAGATTTTTTTGAAACTGACCAATGAACCTGCCATAACAACGTCCACTGGAAGACAGTTCCATAGCTTTACCGTTCTCACAGTGAAAAACAATTTCCGAACTTGAAGCCTAAATCTTTTTTCATCAAGTCTTAAGGGATGTCCTCGTGTCCTCTGACATGCTCTATTGATGAACACATTCACCAAACACAGAGCCATTTATAGTATAAGTAGCACAAGGATTTTTAAGTCCAAAATGCATCACCTTACATTTATCAACATTGAATCTCATCTGCCACTTAGCAACCCAATGTGACAATCTATCCAGATACCCCTGCAATGATTGCACATCCTCTGAAGTTTTTAATGGTCGACAAAGTTTTGTGTCGTCAGCAAACACAGAAACCTTGCTGACAATACCAACTTCCAAACCATTAATAAATAGATTAGATGAAGCCCCATTTACAACTACTCTCTGCATCCTATTCATTAACCATGTACTAATGTGACTCCCCAGACCAACAGACCTCAGCTTATACATTAGTCGCCTATGGGGGGCTGTATCAAAAGCCTTTGCAAAATCCAAGTATACCACATCTACTGCTATGCCAGAGTCTAAATTTCTACTTACTTCCTCATAAAAGTCAAGCAAGTTAGTATGACAAGATTTATTCCTCCTAAATCCATGCTGGTTACTACTTATAATATGTCAGTCCTTGAAACATACTCTAGAACATGTTCCCTTATTAAACTTTTCAGGATCTTCCCCACCACTGAAGTTAAACTTACAGGCCTGTAATTACCCGGCTGTGAACGACTACCCCTTTTGAATATTGGAATAACATCAGCTTTTTTCCAATCCTGAGGCACACTACCAGACATGTGGGAATCTGCAAAAATAAGAAACAATGGCCTAGATAAAACTGAACTTAGCTCCCTAAGGACCCGAGGATGTATTTTATCCGGTCTAGTAGATTTATTAATGTTAACCTTATTTAGTTCTTTCTGTACCATATCCTCGGTTAACCAAAGTGCACTTAAATCTTTTATACCAGACATCCCACCCTGCCAAAACTCATTTCAGGGAGGGTACCCACACATTTCAGGGAGGATACCCACCCCTTAAAGCCCCATCCCAAGATTAATGCATAATTCATGTACACACACACACACACACACACACACACAGTCAGACACTTTTGCACACAAACACGTGCATCTCAACACACACACTCATGAAAACAGTCATATACACATGCATACAACAAGTCATGTCACTATTCAGTGTTTTTGTCACTTGTTAACTGCAAAAAGACACTGACATCATTGTGCTCCCTCACTCTAATTTAAAACAACACATTTCAGGGAGATGTTTATTATTTCAGGGAGTCAGGGATCTGCCATTAAAATCAGGGAGACTCCCTGAACTTCAGGGAGAGGTGGGATGCCTGTTATACCATTATTGCTACTATACTCTATATCTGTACTTGGATCTTCTATAGTGTATACAGAGGGAAAAAAAGTATTCAAGACATTTGCTTTATCGCCATCCTCCGTAACTAACTTATCCCCATTAATTAATGGTGCCACATTCTCAGTCCTCATCTTCTTACTATTAATATACTTAAAAAAATGTTTAGGCTTAGTGATGCTTTGTTCAGCTATCCTAACTTCATTATTAACTTTAGCTAGTTTGATTGCTTTCTTACACTCCTTGTTACAGTTTTTGTAATCCCTAAAGGCCCTTTCTGTTCCCTCTGCCTTAAAGGTTTTAAATTCCTTTTTCTTCCTTTCCATTTGCCTCTTTACATCAGAATTCAGCCACATGGGCGCGGATTTATTTTTTTTACATTTATTTCCCAAGGGTATAAATTTAGATGTGAACTGGCTTAAAATCCCCTTGAACACAGTCCACTTCTGTTCAGTACCTTTACCTGATAATACATTATCCCAGTTGACATTCTGAAGAGCTGCTTTTAACCTGAGAAAATTTGCTTTCCTGAAATTAAAGGTCTTTGTTAACCCAGCTCACTTTCCCTTTCGATAACAAAGTCCAAACGCCCCCATTTCATGGTCACTATTCTCCTAAGCCTCCAGTTACCTTTATATCTATAATGCGCTCCACGATGTTAGATATTACCAGATCCAACAGAGCTCCTTTTCTAGTAGGAACCTCAACCACCTGTGAGAGAAAATTATCCGGCAGCAAATTCAGGAACTCATCGCCTTTTTCTGTGATGGCAGTTCCACTACATTAATCAATGAAATTACATGACATGTGTTTCCACGCAGACATTTGCACTCATGAGTAGGTGCAAGTAGACTTTCTTTATGACACAGTTATCCCCTTATTGCTGCTTGTATGATGAAAACTACAACTTCCAGCATTCCCTGTCTGCGCTCTGCCATGTAAAATGCTTGGGTGTTTAAAATCATCAATCATCTTGAAGTCCACATACCTGCTGTATTTTTAGCTGAATCTCATCAAGTGGTAGATTGTAAATCCTTCTGGCCATAATGATCTATGGAATGTGGATTATTCTAGTGATGATAATAACAAAGACCAATGAAATCACATGTCATCTGTTCCCATGCAGAGAATTGCTTTGGTCTCATGCATAGGTGTAGATAGAAGTTTGTTACTACTGTATGTTCTATGGGCGATTGTTACTTTGCTGGCTCTGACCTCTGCTAGTGAAACCAAGGTCAGAAGTTTAACTTCTGCCTTTCCAGTTAGTCCAAAAATAAACTGCTTTTTTACCCAGTGATCTCTGTAAAACCAACCCAGGCACTTCAAGAGTTTAAGTTCAACATGTATCCTGTATAAGATTCTAACAGGGCGATTTACCTAGAGCCGCTCTGGGTAAATCTTGCAAACGTGATTCAATATCGCGTTTGTGCACATGTGTAAATCCCAAAAGGGATTAGCCGGCATTAAAATAATGTGCTAAAAGTAGTGCAAACGCGATATTGAATTACGGCACTAACATGGAGTTAAAGTCACGGTAAGCGGTAACGAACCACTTATCGTGACTAACTCTAAATATCTGCCCAGCGCCGCTGGGTAAATCGCTCCTTAAGTACATTAGAGCTGTTGATAACTTATTATTTACCAAGTCAAAAACTTAGTAAGAGGACGGGAGATTTTTCATCTAGATATATCTGCCATAGTGTGATATAGTGAAATGTGCTATACATACTTCACATTGTCTTGGATTGATATCAATGTATTCTCAGTTTCAGTTATTACAGACATGTCTCTTCATAGACAGGAAAAAAAACCCTCTTTTTTTACAGACTGGAATTCTTCTACCCGCGCCCCACCCACAGTTCTTTTTACCTGAACCCGACCCGCAACTCATTCAAACCCAATGCGGGTCACTTGACCCGCAAATTTGGTAACCCACGGGTACCCGACCCGATGCAGGATTCTAGGCCACCCAGGGCCGGATTTACCATTAGGCACAGGCCTAGGGTCTGTGTTTAGGGGTGGGGCTAACGGGGCCAGGCTCTGTAAAATGTAAAAGGTGTAAATCTGGCCCTGAGGCCACCATAAGACTGGAAAAACAGAAGAAATTTACAATTTAGAGATGACAGAGAAAAAGAGAAAAGACAAGACAAAGTAAAAGGAAGATTAAGGCGAGTGGAAAAAAGGATTACAGACCATTTAACAACAGTAAGAAACTAGATACATTTTTCTAAATTTGCTTTGGTTATACATAGTCAACAAGTCCCATCTTGGAACTACCCAATAAACCAATCAGTACCCAATCTGCTGCAGGACAGTTCCATGGTTTTACCATTCTAACAATAAAGAACCACACTCTGCTCATGCTGAGGAAACTTTTCTTCTAATTTTCAGAGATGCCCACAGAGTATATTTTAAAGTCATTAATGTATTTGTTAATGTATAAAGTGAGGCTCAGTCTCCCCTTCTCCAATGTCAATAAACATATCCAGTTGTCATACAAAGCCAATCTCCTCCATATTAATTTAATTCCTCTGAATTTTGGTATAAAAACAAAAACGGTGAGTATTATAGATGTGGATGTACCAGTAAAGATGAAGATTAATGTGTTTTTCTTTACTCTATCACCTCTTTATAGAAAAACAGTATCTTGCTAGCTCTAGCTGGTGCTGCATGGTCTGGTTTGTTACAATGAAGCCTGTTTGATCTAATAAACATATAGGTCCTTTTGCAACAGATTTAATTCACACAAACTTGTTTCACAGGGATAAACATTCTATTTCATTAAATCATTTTTTAATGTGTAATTCACTCTTACTTTGCCAGGGCTCTTCCTGGTGGATCCATCAACGTGTGCCATTTGGCAGAGTCTGTGAGAAGAGATGGCAGTACATGCCCTAGAAGAATAAGTGTCAGTTGCTGCATGTCTAAGCAGAAGATCGCATACAGCAGCTCAACTGCCCGAAGTGCAAATTCCATTCTTGTTTCCTTCAGCAGCTCCTAAGCAAAACAGAACACAGAACATTGAGTGTAATAAGACAAGCCGAAGCTGCCCCATGTTATTAATTCACAGCAATCAGTTGTTTGTTTGGTGTAATGCAGTTAGATAACATCTACAGAGAAATAGCCCCCCGAACATACAGCCGTTTAAGCCTATTTAAAAGGTCACTAAACCCCCAAAACATTTTTAAAGGGCATGTCCACCCCCAAATCTAAAAAAGTGTTGGCCCCTTTGTATAGTTTTAAAAAACTATACAATCCTGCTCCTTATGGTTCTCCTGTAGTCCATGTCTATATTTGATTGATCAGCTAAGGCTAGATACACACTAGCACATTTTTCAGGCTTGTGGTTGGTCGGCCTGAAAAATCTGTAGTGTTTTTGTAGACAGTCACGACCAATGTCTTTTGTACAGATTGGACGAATGGGCGATTGGGTATACCGGTAAATAACGGCTGGTGCGTTCTCCTATGGAAACTGGCAACTGTGGCTACTTTTCACCATGACAGACAGTTATTTGTCCCAGCTGACCACTTGCTGGTGGGGGACAGTTGGCTGGACAAATAATCTGCTGGTGTGTACCAGCCTTAACCATCATTCTAACAATCCTTATCTAAACACATGTACCTAGCCTAAGAGTAATTTGCATAAAGGTGTGTATGCTCTTCTTCTTAGTTTATTTTGTTTGTTCCAGTTACCTGGAAATAATTTATTTTAAAGATGCATCATAGAATGAGTTTTTATTTTATTGTACAGTGTGTCTAACTGCACAAAAGCACTTAGTAGAGGAGTTTGTATATATTTATTCAAAGGCAAACACCCAGACCTTTAACTTGTATTATTATTATTGTTATTATTATTCAGATCTACCTTTTCCCATAATTGTAATACTTTTCACTTCAGTCAAAGGTTCAATCTCAGTTCATTCTGAATAAGATCACCACATGTGATTTTGCACAATATACCTGAGGAAGGAAGATAATGGTTCTTAAGGGATTAAAGGAGTGAGCAAAAGAGATTATACCAGTCTGCAGAAAAATTAATAGATGAACAGATCTTTTAATTTACACTAAGGAGGAGGACAGTGTGGAATGACCTAATCAAAGATTGTCATATTCTAAGGAAGATTGATAACATTTTATCCAGGTTAATCAAATAGGGTATAAAAATCTGTCTTTATAAAAGCTACTTCAAAAGGAAATAATTGCTACAATTTCAATAAGTAGAACTAGAATTGTTTGTAATGCTTTGATTAAGATTGCTTGGAGGCATGGCCTTACAGACTTCAAAAGTGTAGGAAACCAAATTAAGTAAGGCCTAGTTCTAATAGAAATTGCAGCTTGGCACAGTATGGTCTGGGCATTATTTTATTTACTAGTAGTTTATTTTTCATAACATGCATGCTATGTTGATTAAGCTATAAGTGCAACTTTGCTTTTATCACTTTAAAAACAGAATTATGGGTAATATCTATTTTTCAGTGGATTCATTGAATGCCACAACACCTGTTGGGCTTTAAGAGCATTATATGTGCTGAGCACCAAACCAGTTCCCCATTTGTAGACAGTTTTTGATATTGTTGAGTCTCCCAAGTATGGAGTAGGCAAGTCTAATGTGTATAGTAAGTGACATTCAGTGATATTTTGCTAATGTTATTCATTGTAATTATGTATAAAGGATTTGTTAAGCCATGAACTAAAATGTGATAAAGACAAGGAAAAGTTTTGTAAAGTTGTAATTATTAGATTTAAAGGAGAATTATATTAAAATTAATTAAGCCTGGATAGATTCACTCATAGCTTGAAGATAGCTTTATTTTCCTCCTCTCAAATCAGCAGCATTTTGGGGAATTACTATTAATTCTGCAGGTTTCTGACTTCGGCAGCCCTACTACCAAAATGTTTCCTGAACACTTTTACATAGTTGCCCATGCTTAATAAGTTCCCTCTACGCCCCTTTCAGGACTGTGTAGAAACTAGTGACTGACTTTCCTGTGACTTATAAGTTTATTTATTTTTTAGCCTTAATGATCCTTTAATTATGTGAAAAAGATTGGTGTTCATGTCAGTTTTTAGATGAAATGGTAGTTTGCAGATTGCTGCACTTCCCCTGTGAATATGACAGCTGAAAAGGGCCACCTATCACGTCCCACTAAAAGAAAAGAAAGCCACAAGGGTATAGCTCTTGACACATATTTTAACAAATGTATTTTTGGGGATCATAAAGGATGGAGAGAAATAAGCAAAACTGCCTTTTTACAAGAAGTTTTGTTATGAAAAATGACCCAGGATGGCAGTACTTTTCTCTTCCGAAGCAATCCATTACCCACATCATAAATTCACTTCATGCTCTTAGCATTGCATGTTAAGGAAAGATAGGCAAAAAATGATACTGTAGTTGTACTTCTAGAACTATTCCAAAAATCCCAAACTAATTTATTTGGAAAAAACTTCCATTTATTTTAAGCTTGCCCAGCACATGGAAATAAATTCAATTTACTATGGTATGAAAATGACAATCTCATTTCACATATTATTTGCTATGCTTTATAATTTGGGTGCACTTGCCCCTAGAAAAGGGTACTGGAAGTAAAGTTCCCCTGGATATGAGAGCAGGGTTGCTCCACCTATATTTGATATTAAAAAATTAAAAACAAAATACACAATGCACCAATTGTGCCTGATATTACTTTATATTTAACAACTAAGAAGAAACATACCCAAGGCGCTCTCATATATAAAAAATGTACTAAAATTATTTGTACATGCCTTTAATATGTCAGGGGAAAGAGGGGACTCACTTTAAAGTATAGTCAGTGAAATAAAAACATTAAAAAAACTTTAAAAGCTATCTTTATTTGGTATTTCAATAGAAATTTAACTTGCATTTACAGTGCGCTTATCCTTTAACAAAAATGTACATACATGATAATGGTAAACTTCCAATATTTTTAACAGGGACTGTTATGAAAGTCCTAGATTTTCGTAAGGGCTCCAAGGGATTTCGGAGCTCCCAGTAATCTCATTGTGACAAACAGGTCACTATTTAATCTTTTTTCCTCTGAAATAAATAAATAGGATTTCCTTGTGTAGTCCTGATATAAATGATTAGATATTGGGCATAAAGGAAAGTAGATAGTTCACAGGGTAGGATTGGCTCAATACTATCTAGGATCTGAATTTTTTGTGTCTATGCCTGAGTATTTGGGATTTGGACCCCTAAGGCTAATCCCATAATAATGACTAAAACAATTACATCATCTCCTTGTGTGTACTTTTGAATAGCACATTCTGAGTGTCACATTCGGGCCGATGTAGTAGTAAAAAAGTTCTGGCTTACCTAACTGGTATCCCGCAATGCTTTAAAGTTCATCACAAGACTTACTACATTGCGGGATCCCAGTCAGGTAAAGCTAGGTACGTACACTGCCGATAGGAAAGACCCAAAAATTTACCTTGGCCGTGGTAGTCTCCCTATAGGGGTCGATGGAAAAACACAGTCCCGGATGTTCTCCCAATGCTGTGCATATGGACTGCACGTATTCTGATCTTTGAAAAATGACAGACAGGATCTTGCAGATCTTGTCTGTCATCTTTCAAAGGTCTGCCATGTGTGTAAGCAGATGAAGATTTAACTTTTTAGTACTACATCATAGGCCCTGAATGCCACAGTAGTAATGATGTCAATAGTAGCGCAAATCTTAACTACCGTATATACTCGAGTATAAACCGAGGTACCCAATTTCAGCTAAAAATCCTAATAAAAGTTGTTGACTCGAGTATAAAACCGAGGGTAGAAACTTGGCATTCAAGATGTTTGGAAACTACACTCCCAGCTAATAAAGCATGTGGGAGTTGTAGTTTCCAAAATCTTGAATGCCACCCTCACTTGGCATTCAAGATGTTGGAACTACAACTCCCAGATGCTTATTAGCTGGGAGTTGTAGTTTCCAAACATCTTGAATGCCAAGTGAGGGTGGCATTCAAGATGTTTGGAAACATCTTGAATGCCGCCGGCCTGACGTCACTGCCCGGGCTTGGCGCCGGGCAGTGACGTCAGGCCGGCGCGCCAGTACACAGAAAGATCGTGCGGCTGCCGGAATGCTCAGGTAAGCTACTGACTCGAGTATAAACTGAGTCCGAGTTTTCAGGCAGATTTTTCAGCCTGAAAAACTCGGTTTATACTCGAGTATATACGGTAAGCATTACTACATAGACTATGTTGCTCTATTTACAAAAATATTTGGAAATGGCGCAGGCAGTTCAATGTTAGTTAAAAACCAACCTAACCCGATATTACACTGGTAGTGTGGTTTTGCACTAATTTCGGCCCACAGTAGGCGATATTGCATTGGCTCAGTTGTGTTTCATAAGCACTACCATATCTCTCTAATGTGCTTTGTTGGGGGAAACTCAAGTGCTACATTTTAGCAGTGTATTTTTGCTGTGCTTAGTGGGTTGTTTAAATTGACTAGGCCTTTTTTTATAGTTATGCCTGGTGAATGTTACTTACCAACTTTGATTCGGTTCATGAGCAGGGGAGAGTGCAGTGCATGAAATTCTTGAGAGCATTAGCTGCTTTGGTAATTAGCTGTGCTGAGCAAATAACTGATTTAAAGGGGCTAGACTGCTAGAAAATGAATTCCGTATGAGGCTTTACTTCTTTTACTCAAGTTGAGCTGACATGTACCTAATGGAATAACTGGCCTGCTATTAGCAGATCCTGACACAGCAAAGGACAAATGTAATTGTTTACCATCATAAATGTGCATTTGGAGTAGGAAAGTGCTATTGACAGTCTGTGTCAAAAGTATTTAAAAAGATGTTTTAATATATACTGTAAATGGACCATGTTATCTCCAGCAATTAACTTAAGCTACTTAAGTGGTAGAGTCTCATATTAATTTTAGCATAAGTGGGACATTTCATGGAAATACAGTTATCTATTAGATTAGTAATAAAATGTATCATTTTTATTTAGATCTCACAGGCACCCTGGGATAAAAAAAAATTGACATGGCAACATGTGTAGTTGTTACACCCCCGCTGGTATAGATGTTTTTATGTAAAAAAGTAAATGCTAATGCTAGTGAGACATGGTCAGTTTGTGGTCATGCACAAAAATGGTATTTGTCACCAGACATGTACTTACTATTGTGAACCCAAAGAACCTACATTCACTCCTTTCTGTACCCTTAATCACATACTTTAGCCCCCTTTTATATCCAGTTCTGATGGATGTCTGATTTATTTTGACAAACCAATTTATTCAGTCTGCAGCCTGGAGAGCAAACGTGTATCTACATATAAACTTTCTCTTTAGTTGACACAGAAGCAGGCCTAAATGCATAAACTTGCCTAAAAAATGTCACACCTTATGGTTTGTATACACGTACGATAGGACAGCTGACCCCTGAGCGCGAGACCTACACAACAAACAGACTTTTCGGCCGATAGTTGCTCATGGGTGTTGTGAATCTGCAATCAAATCGTACGTGTCTACGAGGCTTTATTTTGGGCTGCATATACAACAGGGGCTAAAGTGTGTTAGTACACACTATAAGTAAACTATAATTATATATAATTATTTTCTTTTAAAGCAAACATTTTTAAATCATACTGTACAGGGTAAAAGTCATGGTATATTCAGTACCCTATAATGTCTTGCCATAAGCAAATAATAAACCCAGTCTCTTACTGTGGTTACTGGACAAAATGGCTGTGCTACCTTATCTTGTTATGGCCATAAATGGTAATGCTTTGTTAGCGGTTTTGGTTTGCAAAAACCGCTGTAGGTATCAACAAAGGTCCCAAATGCACACTTAGCCTGGTATGGTGCAGATGTCTCTGACCCTGTCTGTAGGTAGACTATTGCTTGATCATTACCATTGTCATGCAACAATATGTATTTGATAAACAGCAGATTGACAGCATCCTTAGTAATCAGAATATGGAGATTGAATTGCCTGATGGTGGGACTTTGATCACTGTGCTACTACACTTTACCAATTTACCTAGGCAGGTCTATATGTATATATGTTGTAAGCCCCATGTTATGTTTAACAGAATATCTAAGAGAATCTAGTAGTTCCATTAGCTGTTAGTAGCAAAATTGTAGATTCAATACTTATAACTATTAAACAAAGCTGACGAGTTCACTTTAAAACTGCTGCATGATTCCATACTATTTCTTTTACAGGTACTGTAACACCCCCCACCCCCACAAATACACAATATCTCTGGCAGAACATTGAATTAAATAAATGATAACAAATCTGTTTCTTCTTTGATTTATTGTTCTTTGGAATAAACCATACTATGAGAAACCGGTTAGTCAATGGGCCAAGCAGTTACAAAACCTGCAGCATGTTCTCAGTCAGATAAATGTTTGTGTATCCAGGTTCTTTGTATTGCTTTTTTAATCGCTACATAAATTCAATTAGACATGAAGCAAGCCCCTCCAACGTAATGTTTAGATTGCTCTTGGTAGGTTTTTTATTTTGTCCTTGTAAAGTTAAGAGTTTCTCTAAGCATCTCCTGAAGGAGGAGTGGGAAGAACTTACTGTTAGTGATAGAATATAAAGTGAACTTGTACCTCTGTAAATATAGTATGTATACATTTTGAAAAGATGGATTGAGATATTATTAAACTGGAATGATTTTTATTAGCAGTAGTAATTATTATTTTTATATATATATGTGTGTGTGTGTGTCTTCATACAGAAAGAAATAAGACATTCGATCTAACCCACCCTGCCGTTGACCAGCAGCTAGAAACATCCTAGTACCAGCGCTTTTCCTCCTTCTGGAGTTGGCCAGTTGCTAGGAATTTATATGTATGTATATATATACAAGTAGACAATTCTTATTTATACTATTTTGTGCATAGCATGTAAGCAAATGCTTTTTTTTTTACCCAGGGTAATTAGACAGGACAACTAGCCACTGTAGTGCATTATTGAGTACATTTTGGGCAGAGACAGATGTTTGGAACAATGAAAAGAATTACTGAGAGACTTACTGAGAAAACGGCTAGGCCAAGACAGCACTCTTACCAGCAGAGCTGATCTCAACCCAGAACAGGTGTGTTCCTTACTGGACTTGTGCCTGAATACCACCTATTTCAAATACCAGTATACGTTCTATAAGCAAAAACATGGATGTGCTATGGGATCTCCAGTTTCACCCATTGTGGCCAACCTTTACATGGAGCAGGTAGAAAAACAGGCGCTTAAAACCTTTTAAGGGCATAGCACCCAGCCACTGGTTCAGATATGTGGATGACACCTGGATTAAAATCCATCAGAAGGAAGTACAAGCTTTCACAGAACACATTAATGCGATAGACCAAAACATCAAATTTACAAGGAAAAAGGTACAAAACAACAACCTAGCTTTCTTGGACTGCCTGGTAGAAGTCAAGGAGAATGTTAAACTGGAAGTAGAGGTTTACAGAAAACCAACACACACAGATCAGTATTTGATGTTTGACTCCCACCACCCTTTAGATCACAAGCTGGGTGTCATCAGAACCCTGCAACACAGAGCTGAGAACATCCCCACTAGCAGAGAGGCAACGGCTAAAGAAATAAAACATCTCAGAGGAGCCCTTGAAACCTGTGGATATCCATACTGAGCCTTTGTCAAAAGAAGTAGAAGGAAAGAAAAGAACAGGTATACCAACATTGAAGGAGAAAAGCAAGACAGGAGAAAGAACATGGTCATCCCATATGTAGCAGGGGTCTCCGAGAAATTAAGAAGAATTTTCAAAAAACACCGTATCCCTGTCTGCTTTAAACCAAACAACAGAGGCAGCAATTGCTACATTCGACAGACCCAATACCAAAACACAAGATAAGCGACATCATATACGCGGTGCAGTGCAGTGAAGAATGTTCTGATTTTTATGTGGGGGAGACCAAACAGCAACTGCATCAACATATGGCTCAGCACAGAAGAGCCAATTCCTCAGGTTAGGACTCAGCCGTGTACCTGCATCTTTGAAGATTGTAATGTTAACATATTGGCATAGGAACATGACTGGTTCAAGAGAGGTGTCGAGGAGGCCATTTATGTGAAAATAAAGAAACTAAGCCTTAATAGAGGTGGGGGGGTTCGACCACAACTGTTCGCCATGTACAATGCTGTTTGACACGTTATCTGGGCATTCCTATAACACCTCTTAGCACTATGCAATCACGCCCTTAACATCTGGCTGTGATATGCTAATTGGGATTGTCCAGGGTATAATGCCACAAATTCTTGTTCAAGTCATTCTGAATTGAGAAAGCCAGTCGGAGACTAGCGAAACGTCTCAAGAAATAACTTCAAGTCCAGTTGATCTTATTGAATACAACAGATATACTCTTGCTAAATCGGGGTAAATAAATTAATTAGTATCAAGGAATTAAGCCCTTGCACATTACTGACTGTAATAGAATATGCTTAAGTCTAAACCCAGTTTCTTTATGGTGTGCATTTCCTCCACATTCTCTACGCTATAGAGAAAACACAGAGCCATGTAAACACGATGTTCCTTTCTCTAAACGTTCTAAAACTGTCTTCTAGGAGACGTTGTAAGATGATATCAATGCATTTTAACATTAATTATCATGCAGGTTTTTTACACTTTAATTAATGGTCAACCTCTTTAAAGTAATCAAATAGCCAAACACACCTCTCAGCAGTGTTTGCCTTATCTCCTATTATTACACGGGGAATCAAAACAAATGCTTCAGCCCCAATGACACTGTCATAGATATTTCCTGCCATGGATATTTGCCCTGAAAACATTATCAAAGCAAGTCTATGTTAAATTCTTCCCAGTAAATGTCAGCCTGGTAAAGGTACATTTTGTTTTGTTTTTTATTTTGCAAATTTCCAGAATTACTTTATTCATCTTCTGGCAATTGTGCATTCATTCTCAGAAAAAAAGCTTTTGATAGTATTAGTACAGTATTAGAGGGTTAGGAGAGTAAACAGCTCTTATAATGTAATTTTTGTAATTTATGTGTGTTGAGTCAGGTACATCCTGAGTAGCCTGCCAATTGATTGCAAATATAAAGCACTGTTTTTTTTTCTTTTAAGAGGAATGTAGGTTAATGTATTCTGCAGTTTCTAAATTTATTTATTTTTCTTTAATTGGGAGATTTTCAGTGTACAAGATGCTCTCTCTGTATTGATGAGATTAAGGGAATTCCCTCAGTCTGCTCTTTTCTCTTCTGACAATAAGAGGGGAAATAGCTCTCATCAGCTGCAGAAGAAATTGGTATAATTGTTTGCATCTTTATATCACATTGTGCGCTTGCTAGAAATGTTGCTATCGCTGGAAATTTCTTTCTTCGTGCTGTATTTTTATTCACTCTTATGCTTTACAAGAATCGCTTTTCCCGAAACCAGAAGAGACTATAAAGGAATGCCTTAGCTGAAATTGTTTGCAAGGCATAAAAGTATAAATATTTAAACAATATTGATTGTAATGTAACAGGAGATGACTGCCCTAAGTCTATACTGTTTGTGATCCCTGTTCTTTGGTATTGCTATGAAAATTAAAAGCATGCTTAGCAACCAAGTAAGTGCATTAAGTGCAAAGTGAGCATGCTTAACCCAAATGTGATGCTGTGTCTCATTACAGTGCTAAACCATTTCCTCTGTTTGAAGGTCTTGAGCCTCTGGAATTATGGTTGGGTTTGTACCATTTTTAAATATCCAAATATCCATGCAGTGGACAGTGGACCTGGGCCCTGATACAAAATATTGATATGGACCCCCCGCCTCATACACAAATCAGCACCACAAACCAAAAAATCATTCCCATAAAAACATACAAATTCATTATTAAAATGTTTTTTTTTGAGGCACTCATTTTAAAACACACAAACATAATTTAACCATTCACCTAGCAAAACTATTCAATCAGATTCAAACAGTATTTCTAAACTTGTGGTGGCCATAGACGCAGTACCAATGCTAGTTATCAAGCATTTTCGATTTCAGTGTATGGTGCCTGCAGACTGTATCGGCCGATCAATATTACCGGCCGATAATATTGATCCAACTATGACCATCATTATATCATCAAACTTTACACTTTTGAAATAAATTGACACTGGTAAAATGCTTGACACATAGACACTGATTAAATGCTTGGCACACAGACATTGGTAAAAATGCTTAGTATACGAACCACTGAGCACATTTGCACCAGGATCTCCACTTACCTGCAGTGAGTTCTAGTTATTCCCCTTTTCTGTTCTACTTAATTACTGTTGAATCACTGTGTGTTGGGAGGGTGACCCACGATAATTTTTGTTTGCTTCTGGGATGGCACAAAGACCACTAGTGTGAAGTAAAAATGAAAGAAGCAGGAGGTACTTACCAATGATAAAATGCAGGCTGTATTTTTAGAACGGTAGATGAAGCTAAATGTCCAGATAAAAATATTCTGCCATTTTTTACCTGCACAGAAATTGTTGATTTTGATTCTCCTTAATAAAGTAGAGGTAGCTTGAGGATGTGACTTAAGCATGGCTATGTGATGATTTTCTCTTTTATACATAGTGAAAAAATCCTGTTGGTTTTCTTTTCTAGCAAAAGCATGCTTGTAAAATTACTTTTAATTATTTTTTATACTAGCTTTAGTATAGTAAAACACAAGAAACTATGGTAATGTATTTATTTAACACTGGCCTTTTATGTAACCTTTGTATTTTATATAATATCAATAATATAATAATATCTTTCTGGAATTATTACTCAATGTATTCTCTTGGGTCATATTTTTGGTGGGTCAAGGGAGGATCAAGTAAAACTCCTAGTGAATTGCAATCTGCGCCCATATAAAGCATTGGATTTGACAGTCCTTTAATAACATTCAGCAATAAAATGCCTCGTTCATTAGCAGGTGTGTTTTCTAGAGAACAACGAGAAACATTCCTATATTTCACAGGAATTATACTGTTTCATCTCTCATTTAGATGTTCCCATGGTTAAAATAATTCATGAAAAAGCAAATAATAGCATAGAACAGGTTGTGTATAAAGAATCATCAAAAATAGAAGTATGGCTTCCTTTAATTTTGTTATCTTATATCATTTTTTATTTTAATGTTCTATCGGTATTTACTACATATCAAATGTGTTTATATTTTTATATATTTATATATTTTATATTAAAGGGCTTCTATACTAGAATTTTTTTTTTTTTTTTCAATTGTCCATTGCTTGAAAACTATAATTCTTTCCAACCACTACTGTACCATTTATTTGTTTCTCAGTTTTCTATTTCTATATCCAATCTGAAACTGCTATGTGCAGTTGTACTGTAACTGAAAATTCCTTGCCCCAGTGCCGGTTCATTATAATTACTGAGCATGCTTGACTTCATAGAAAGTCAATGAAAGTCATGCACCAACACACACCTCACTGTTAGTGCTACTTTCAAGTATTTATATACAAATTAAGATCAAAGGATTTTTTTCCATTCTAGTTTCCCTGTGCATAAATAAAGGCTACCAAATTACTTCCTTTCAATATGGCCATAAATACTGTTAGGAAGATTTATCTGTGGTATTCAGTTAAATCAACTGGACTTGAAGTTTAGACTTGAAGATGTCTCACTAGTCATCTGACTAATTTTCACTCACACACATCTCAAACGTAGGTCTTTTTTCTTTAAGATGCAGGTGCACGGCTGAGTTCTGACCTGATGAATCTGTGCTAGGCTATACGTTGGTGCAGCTGCTGTTTTGTCTTCTGCACATACAAATCAGAGCACTCTTCACTGCACTGCATATATAATGTCGCTCTTGTGTTTCATAATTGGGTCTTTTAGACCCAATACTGATTGGGGCACACTCCAGGGTTATTATTGCCAACAGATCACTTTACAAGTCATTCTGAATTGAGAAAGTCAGTTAGATAACTAGTGAAATGACTTCAAGAACTAAACTTTAAGTCTAGTTGATCTAACTAAATTTCACAGATATACTTCTAAAAGTTTGATTACAAATGCCTCCAAAGTGGTAACCTTCAATTGGCTGTACTGGTCAGTAGACCCAATAGATACTAATTGCAACAAAATTTGAAGGAAACCATAAATCGTTTGTAACTGGAGAAAACAAGTGTTTTAATTCTCCACAGTGGAATAAAATAACAGCCTTAAATGAAGCATTAAACTCTTGTTTTCACCAGTTACAAACAAGTTATGGTTTCCTTTAAATGAATATAACAGCTATACCATGACTTGGATGAATAAGAATCTTCACAAAAATGTTAGGAAGATTCCAAGGAAGTGGTTATCTATGGTATAGAAGAAAGACCATTACAGAACCTGTAACGGCAACCCACAACCAACCAAAGCAGGGCATTGCAATGGGAATGAAAACAATTAGTTTTTCAAAAATGAATGAAAATGTGTAAAATTAATGTGTATATAATAATTTATGTAAACATATAATGATTTATCCACTTCCCCTTTAATTGTGGTTCCTTACAGTTTAACATCTGGAAAGCTGCTAATCTGACAGCCCTGATTTATGTATTTTTTTGAAGTAGAGGCCCAGTCCTACTTATTTCCCATGGTACCATCTATTATCACTCAGATCCTAAATATAGAGAATCACTTTCTACCTAAATCTGTCTGGCACAAATACATGCTTACATATATTAAGGTGCAGGCTAATTTTATGAATATAAAATAACAGTGATTAGTTAATTGGTATTTTTCAAATAACATGGCATTAATGGGATTTTAACATTAACAATAGACTTCCTTTAATATTTGTGGAGAGTTATGTTTCTAGAGGACTATATTAATATTTTTTTATACACATTGGTATTTTGTATGAATAGAATACTAATTATCAAAAAAAAACTTTTAAGGTTTGTAATTTATTGTGGAAAAGGCTGATCTTATGTGGTAGCAAATTTATATATATATTTGCAAACACAACAATCAAGGAATGGTACTTATTACACTGAATCTTAAATATTGTCCAGATGGCAGCAAGTACCCATTTATACATAGCTTGTTGGATGCTTTTATTATTGTTGGTATTCTTTTTTCTAGTTATTAGCATGGAATGCAAAATGGAAAGTATGGTGTTATAGCTAAGCCACTATCAACATTTAAGCCTGAATTGGTTACCTAGCTAAAAAAAGGAAAGTAGAGGAAACATTCTTAGGGCCTTTTTCAATCAGATGTGCAAATGTTTTCCTGTGTTCTTAATCTGCAGCAACCAATCGGATGTTCACAAATGTTTTCAAGCTTTAGCAGACCAGTAAAGCGGTAACACCTGATTGGTTGAAGCAAATTAACAGCTTTGGAAAATATTTTCTCCTCATGTTGAATAACCCTGTTAGTTTTCTAACTGCTGTAAAATCAGTATTGCACACAGGTGTCAGTGCCCCTCTTCAAAGTGTAAGGTTTTAATACAAAGATAGCATGCATATAGTAATGATATATTTATTCAAACACTGCAGTAGTTGTGGGTTAAAGAAATAAAAAATTAATGATACGGTAGAATACCTTTGAAGATCTATTAAAATGACAACATCTCTTGTTAAAAACATTGTACCTATAAACTATAATTCTGTGTGTCTAGAGAGTCTACCTCCCATTCTTTAGTAGCAGAAGGAAAATCAGTAATTATTTAAAGCTTACCAATGATGCTCACGCTCACAACTCCACAACCCATTTTTTTTCTCTCCAGTGTTGGACAGTGGAGCTGTCATTGTGAGTACTTACAGCAAACTTTAAAGGAGAACTAAACCCAATTTTATAACTCCAGAATCTGAAATCAAGCCACTAAAAACACCAATAAGCTATCAAATACCATAATGTTAAGAACTGGATGAAGTATCTTTGTGTATGTGTATTGTCAGACCACACTTCCTTATCTCAGTCACATGCTTCCTTGCTTTATCTGTCCTGTAAAAGGATTGGCTAGAGAATATATAATGGTCATTGACCAAACTGTGTCATACTAGAATGCTGTGAAGTAAAGCACAAACCGTATTTTATTTAGTTGAATTTCCCAGCGCCCATATCAAAATGTAAGACACAGATTTTATGTCAAGGTGTTCTGCCTTCTGGTTCAGTGTTGTTCTGCGGCTTTAGTTGTCCTTTAATTATTGCTCCTGAGGCTGCTTCTGAAAAATAGGAAGTACAAATACCGCTTACACCTCACACAATTATATTATCAATCACAAAGTCCTGTTGGCCAACTACTTGAAAAGTTCTTTAGAGCTTCCCTTTAACAAGCTACAGCAGATATGGGCATGTTTGACATTCATCATCACAAATGAAAGGATTTTACATGTACTATTAATTAGTAATTTAATGCAATATAAAATCTTGAACTGTTTTAAGAGTGAAAAATATTTGTCTTTAAAGGGTATGTCCACCCCCCAAAAATTATTTTATATGTTTTTTTAATACTCCCCACTGACCCGAACCACTGAATTAAAACTTAAAAATTCTGTACATTTCTCTAGTTCTGCAGCCCGTTTGGTAGTAGAACGCACAAAGCCTGCATTTATAGATTTACAGCACATAGTATGCACGTCCAGTTACCTAGCTATATTGTATTGGAGTGCATACAAAACATACAATACATATTTAAATAAAGTACAGGTTGTTAGGTTAGCAGTTCTAAATGATCTATACATACCTTTGGTGTCCACTCCATGAAATATGCTTGGGGTGAAACAATGTGTTTTTTCCCCTAGATAATTCTACTTACTATCTTTGATGTTCAATAGACACCAATAAAAAGATGCCCTTTGGATTTTGGGCTCCTGGGACTTGTCTGATTTACATCATAGATAGACAGCATCCATTGTGAAATTATGACTTTTAAGATTACAATTGTGCAATAGGCTGATAATGTCTGTTAATTTTAATTAACAGAATCAACAAATAGAATGCAATTTCTGCAAAAGGGTAGAGACAGATTGTTGCAAAAACAAAACAATTTCTTATTTCCTTATATTACTAGATCATTTTTAAAATACATATTATAGAGACCACAATGACTTTAGTCTTTTATCTGTCATTATCCATAAAGTAAAATGGTGAAAACTGGTAAAAGATATTTTAGGATCAAGCTTGCACATTGCGTGGGTAGGCTAATAGTTTTGTTTAAATTTGTGTTTCCATATGATGCAGCATTCATTTAACACACTGGCCTATTCCTACTTCTCACCCCATGCAGCAAAAATGGATTCCGACAATAAGTGTTTTACTTCTGTCTCTGTTGATGGACAGAACCATTTGCTTTTTGTCCCCTGAGTTTACAAGCACTGTAATTAAACAGGCCACCAAGCCTAGGATTTTATTGGGCCGCACTTTTAGCCTGTTAAGTGGCCCGATATATAAATATTTATTTAGATCTAGAAGTGACAGCCAGTGATTCTGGATTGTTTCTTTGTCTGTTGATGTGCACTTGTGAGGGAATTTTACAAATTGCAAATTAGTAATACATAGAAGAATTGAATGCATAGAAAAAAGCTGACTGGTGTGCAGGCTGCAGAGAATAATGAACCATTTACCATCTCTGCCCTTGACTGGTCAAGTGTCAGGTTCAAAAAGACAATTTTTTTTCCTCACGAACAAGGTTGCAAATACAAACACTAATAAGTGCAGGCTTTCATTTACTGTTTGTATATATAGTGATAAATATAAACTTTAATGATGAATTGCTTTTTAAATTTACTTTTCCCCTTTCTTTTTTGCAAGAAGGGAGAAATGTTTTATTAACCAAGCAAAAGTATTCTTACTCTACTTCTAGATTGGGAGCAGATGGTCTGTGAAACCATCCAGGGCTCATTCCACCAGTGGGTCCCAGGTTTTAATGCCGAATTCAGTTTGTCGAAACCAAAGTTCACCCTAATGGCCTACACTCATGTTTTGCGTTGAATAGCCATCTAAAGGCTTCTTCAGATGTTCTTTTAAATGAGCCAGTGTTCCCTATGACACTTGCAGTAAATGTTACTTTGAGCTGTTTAATCCTGTACAATACAATAGTTAGTACAATAGTTAAGGTTAAATAGTTAAGGTTAAATAACCCCACTCAGCAATATTCAATCTGTGTGAGTGTTCCTCCGATTATGTGATGTTACTAGAGATTTGACCCCTGGCTTGCCCCCCACCAGCATAGAGCTAGCTTTATATCCTCATATACCTGTAATAAGCAGTTGCATTTAGGTTTTCCCAGCACTTAGTCAATTTATACTAAAAGTATCAAAATAGAAGGAGAATTTTTTAAAAAAAGAGGGTAAAACTATGAAAATTTACATTGAACATTTTTTTACTTGAAACTGGTTCCTTCTATTGTTATGGGTAAAATAACGGTTGCCTATTTAAACATGGAAAATGTTTATGTGGCTAATTACAAGTATGCATGTAAAGGACATTTTTATCTATTCTAGATTCATCAAATCTATGCATCTGAACCCATTCCAAATGCTCATATACAATGTATTATGAAATAGAGAGGAATTTGTGAGTAAAGCTGCTGCCAGGATTCAGCTGTTTCTACACTTCATTATTAATGCCCCTTCCGTATCTATGTGTAGAGTTTTTTATATTTTGGACAAACTCCATATCACCTAGGGCCTCACTACGTTGTAGCAGGTTAGGGCATCCACGTACAAAAGCAAAAAATTCAGGTAAGCTACACTCTTCCAGTCTCCACCACTCTGGATAACATACTCGATAAACAAAATATTTGGCGTAGCACAAGATGACTACAGCTGTGTAGAAATTGAGAGCTTTATTGGTAAGAAACATGTGTGCTACATTTTTTGGACCCTAAGTCCTTTCTCAAGCAAGTGCGAAAGATGTAGTACACATATTTTTTCACCAATAAAGCTCTTTCTACACAGCTATAGTTCTGTGTCATCGTATGCTACCCCATATATTTTGTTTATCATCTCTATGTTGGTTCTTACTTTAGTCAGATCAATGATAAGGGGTGGGTGACAATGACATGGCACAGCAGCAGTGAGTAGAGTGGCAGAGACCATTAGAATGCCGATGGACTGGGTCTTGTAAATATTTTCAGTTGCATCTTTGGGGAACGAAAGTAGGGTTGGGGGGGGGTGCCGAAGCTATGTGTAAATTTTCATATTATGGGTGGACATGCCCTTTAAACTGGTTATTGTGAATACAATCAGGGAGATGTAAAAGAGTTCTTATCATAAAAAATGGTGCTAATTATGCACAAACCAATCAGATGCTAGGTTTCAAATGGTAAATAACATCTGATTGGTTGGGGCAAAATTAGCACCATTTTTTAAGATTAGAACATTAATTACATCTCCCTGAATATATTTTAAGTTTTAGCTGCAGACAGTGACTTTGTCCATCTTTTGTTTTGTTTGTCATTATATTTTCTTGTGTTAAATGGAATTTCAGACAAGGCAGTTACACTTCACAGTTATAGTAATATCCATTTAATTCTTCTATAATTGATTTTTCTGTATGATTCTTAACTTACGAGTTTGCCTCTTTCAAGCCTAAACAAAAATATCGATTATTGCAACTCCTGATGTAAAATCCCATATTTTTTTATTTGAAGCTTTGAATTATTTTGCATTAAAAAGTCATTCTCTTTCAGTAAACTCCACTGCATATTAAATAGTATGTCATTTGTGAATGTTCATTGCCAGTGAAATTTTAAGACTAATCTGTCTTGACCGGGAATATGAAACAATTTAACAGCCTGATAAATTATGGGATGGAAGCTGCTGGTAGGCCTGTTTGAAATATGTTGGCATTTTCAAAGCCTACATAAAAAGCCTCATAAAATACGCAATATGAAACAAGAGGGCAGCTTTTGAGTCTCACAGAAAATGGCCTTATAAAAGGTTTTAAGGGTTTGTAGGTTATTGGGAATCCCCTGTAAAGTTTGTGGATGAAGGAAAATGCAGAAGCACCAAATAATCACTGTAATAATAAGCAATAAGAACATTTCACACCTAAATCCTGTTGGCTTTGTGCGCTTTTCCAAGAACCTACATATATGAATGGTTTTATTTTTAACCCTTTTCATTTAAATAGAAGGATATAGATCATAAAATAAAATAGTTCCTACCAATCAGCAGGGCAGCAATGTTTATTTTTTAGTTATTAAAATACATATCACTATGAACAGACACATAGGTGGACAGACACACTTAAGGTTTGTACAAACATGTGATCGCGAGTGCCGACCAACGTTGTACAATGTGTACCAACGGCCTTTCTCTGATATTCGTGCCGTGTATGGGCACTTTAATGGCCAAAACGGCCGGGCGGATCTCCAAACGAGTGCCTGTTTTGGGGCGATAAAGTGCCCATACATGGCACAATTATTGTCCGAAATGGCCATTCGTACACATTGCACACCCCGCGATCACACGTGTGTATGAACCTTTAGATTTGGCAATCCAGTACTCCTGTTCTAGATAAAAGAGCCAATTACAATTGAGTTTACATAAACATTGTAATTCTTGACAAATCCTCTTCTGTAGTTGGGCAATACAGAAAACTTGGACAAATACCACTAGGGCCTTGTGGGTTAATGTAGGAAGTTATCATCACTCTACTGCTCAGGGTTGCCTCTACATTAGCCTCAAAAAGATTTTTTCAATGTCTTCTCTATTTTATCTTTTGAAATGTTGCCCATTATTAAGTTTAAACAAAGCATAGAACAGACCGCACTTCTTTCAAAAATATCAATCTTTATTAGTTGCACACATAAAAACAGTCACCTGACACGTTTCGGGCTCCTCCCTTAATCATAGATGGCTACGGTATACATGGAGGGTCAAAAGCTTCACCAATTAGTGTTAACATGTTATACATATGCATATGCAAATAGGATATATATTTCAATTAGCGCATATATGTAATAAAACATGTCTAAAATACTCCATTCAAAGAAGGGAAAAGACAATAACCATCATTTAAAGGTAAGTAGAAACAAAACCTATATACATATTAATAAAAAAAGAAGGGAATAAATGCCACACAAAGTGTGACACTTTTGATCTAGCATTAAGTCCTGATGGATAGCGGGTCTGGAGTTCAAAAATCCAGAACACCTCCCTTTTATTAAGGAGGTATATATAGGTTTTGTTTGTACTTACCTATAAATATTGGTTATTTTATTTTAGACGTGTTTTATTACATATACCGTATATACTCGAGTATAAGTCAAGGTTTTCAGGCTGTAAAAACAGCCTGAAATCCGAACTTCAACTTATACTCGGGTCAGTCACTAACCTGAAAGGAGGAATCCAGCTTCCGCATCCACTGATGGTCACATCCACTGACGTCACTACTCTGCGCTGGGAAATGAGACCGGTGCCATGTAGTGACGTCTGGATGCGCCAGTCAGTGCATGCAGCAGTCGGATTCCTCTTTTCAAGTTAGTGATGGCGGCTGGTCTCTGATTCCTGATATTTGACCCAGACTCACCTGCCACAGAACCTGGAAAAAGTGGTAAGGCTGCATAGGAGAAGGCTGCATGAGAAGGTAAGGCTGCATGGAAGAAGGCTGCATGAGAAGATGGGTGCAGGGAGGGAGAGTAAGGGGGGCATTTGGGTCAGGGACAGGATAGTTGGTTCAGTATGTGCAGTTCCACTGCCGATGTTTGTAAACTACAACTCCCAGCAACTAAAGCATGCTGGGAGTTGTAGTTTCCAAGCATCTGAAGTGCCAAGGAATTAGGGATTACTGTTAATTTATAGGGCAACTAATGCCTGAAAACAATCCTTAATCAGGAGGATGGTACCTATTGTTAAATAGATTGCCTTCTGATTCTGTAGTTTTGAGGCTTTAGTTGCCCTTTAAATGGACAGCAGAATTCCCATATTGTAGTCCCATATAGTAGTGGCCATACTGGATTTGGCTATTACTGTATGGGAATGCTGCTGTCCATTTAAAGGGCAACTAAACCCTCAAAGGTATTGGTCATAATTTCTACCCTCGACTTATACTCGAGTCAATCAGTTTTTACTAATTTTTTAGGTAAAAATAGGTACCTCGACTTATACTCAGATCGACTTATATTCGAGTATATACGGTATGCGCTAATTGAAATATATATCCTATTTGCATATGTATAACATGTTAATTGGTGAAGCTTTTTGAGGATTGACCCTCCATGTATACCATAGCCATCTATGATTAAGGGCCAAGCCCGAAACGAGTCAGGTGGTGGATGTCGGTCTCCTTTATTTTTATGTGTGCAACTAATGAAGACTGATATTTTTGAAGGAAGTGCAGCCTGTTCTATGCTTTGCATGCGCTACGGAGAGCGCGTTCTGGACTTTGAGTGGCTCATGTTCATCTGCTTGTTTTCATTATTAAGTTTATATCAAAGACATAGCACTAATTATCCCAGGGGTCAGTTGAGAAGTATAGTAATTAATACTAGGGGGCATGTTCATAAACAGGCGTTAACTTTTCGTGGCCGAGTCTCCCACCATTTCCGCCAAAATCGCTATTAATGCGATTTATTAAAGGGCAAAACTCGGACGTGAACAAGGCATTAACATCGCATCAGTTACCGCTCACTTCTATTTATAAAGGGGGGGTCCCGGTACGGGCTGTAGGACCCTCTAATCCCCAAAGGGATCTTCTTAGGGCCGCAAGGGCACTTGTAAGTACCGCAAAGGCCCTGATAGGGGAGGGGGTCCCAGTTTGAGCTGTGGGGCCCCAATGGCCCTTCTCGGCTGCAAGGGCACTTGTAAGTGCCGCAAAGGCTGGTTCGAGCTGTGGGGTCCCTCCACCCTCCCTTCTGGGAAGTGGTCATGCGGCCAGTGGTCGCCACCGCGGGGGGCGGGGTGGGCGTACCTTTCCCAGCAGCCCCTCCCAGCCCCCTGCTCCATACGTCGGGTTTCAGCTCCCTTCCCCCCCGAAGGGAGTTCAAACTATCGCCGCGGTAACTCTTTTCGCGGCGATGTACTTCGCCTTTATAAATAGGGTGAGGCGATGTGCTTCGCCTTTATAGATATGGTGAAAACTTTATTTTCACTGCGGCGATGTGCAGCGGTAATTTTTGGGCAGTATGTATGGCCCTTAATAAATATGCCCCTAGGAGTACGTAGAAGGTAAAAAAAAATCCAAATAGTGATTGTAAGAATATTTTTTATGTCTGCCAACATAACTGTCAGAAATTCTTTTCTTGACCTTAAATAAAATGACAAGTAGCTGTAGGCTGCAGCACACAGAACAAAATAAAATTGTTCCATTCTATACTTGTTCTACCCCAGTGATACAGAAAATGAGGTTAGGCTGAAGGTTCTGCAGGCAGTGCACTAAACCTTGCCAGTAATCTTTCTCATATAAATTAGAGCTGTGCATTTTTAATTGTTGTATCACAAGAAGGCAGGTAAAACAAGCTGATACTGTTATGACTTGCATCAAGGACCACGTATGGATAATTGAAATTGCTTCTTTCTAAAGTCGTGGTGCTATCTTTCACAGCAAGTTTATTTCGTTTTTTTTTTTTTTTAATTGACATTGGGTCATGTTATATTAATTGAGCACATTCAGCTTTCTTAAAATAGAAAAGTATTGGGAAATTGCAGCCAAAGCCGCTTGATCAATTTTAATTTAATTAAAAGGCAAATCAGACCAAAGCATTGCAAAGTGCAATGACCAAAAACATTGATATCCACCTAGATAAGAATTGCCTAATGCCTAGGCAAGGTACTTGAATATTAAAGCAACAGTAGTGCTAACTTAAAGGGACGCTATACTGAAAAAATGACTTTGCGTCATCTTAATCTATAGTTGAATACATGTAAGTAGCACTTACTTACACTTACACTTTGCGTGTGTTGCTGCATGCCTTCAATCCAGCACACATTTTGTTTAGGAGCAGTATCCCCCCTCCCTCTTTTAATGACTTCCATCCGACCTGACTTTTTTTTTATCCCATATCCCTTGGGGATATTCTTGGCTATAAAATACTTCTGCACAATTCCCCTATATGGTGTGTGTAAAATGTGATTATACACATTTTTCAGTAATATAAAGCAGCATAAGCAAACATGTCAGAGTTGCATTGGCACCCCCTGACATGGACCTATCAGCTGCAGTGGGGTACAGAGATATGGCAGGTTTCCTTTAAAAGTTAGTATTCTCTGAAAACAATAGTCTGTACATTGTTTTTCTCTTGTTTACTTAAATTGTATAATCTGTGCCACAACAACATCAATATCACAAAAACCATCTAGAAAATATTAAATATCTTTGTTATGTTTTGTTTTTTTTGCAGTATGACGACTAAGATTAAGTGAAGGGAAATTTAGTAAAACCAGAATATAAATATAATCATTTTGTTTATGCAGATTGTTGTGAACTCAGCTTTCGCTTACCAGTCAGCCAATGCATTGAACTGCAATCTATTTATTTACTTTACAGTGTATGGATAGATTCAGATTTACAGAAGCTGGCCAAATGGCCATAACTCGTTCCAGATGTTATCTTTGTTGTGCCATAAATCTTTTACATCTTATATTGCTGGACGCTCACAGAAATCTCACCTACATTTTCACGTTAACAGCCAGTAAAGCTGTGATGTCAACCAATGTGGAGCTACTGGAAACACAAACACACACAACACCAGCAAGTGGCTGAAAATACTGGTAGTTTTATGAAAATATGTTCCACATGCTAGATATACCCATAGAAGGGAAGTAATTTGGAAAAACTCTATTGTTTATTAGTTGATAACAATTGTACTTATAAAGGGATTCTTTGGTTGATACCAAAATATATTTGTCTGCACCAGTAGATTTTTCATTTAAGTAATGGACATATTTAAAACTAAGAATATATTTAAATTTTTTTTAAAACTGACTTTTTTTAGCATTCTTAAGGCAAAATCTCTACCCACAATCTATATGAAAGGCCATACTGATTAATCAGTTATATTTATGAAGAAGGGTGACAGTGGGATGAAAATGTTTACGCAGTTGCATTTTTATTTATGATCATGGCATTAGAGTGTGAATGGGATTATGGATTTAAGTTTTCCTTTGTATAAATAACAAATATCTGTTGCAAAACTAGATTTATCTCCTATATAAGTTAAAGTTGTTTTCTTGTGATGTCCCATGCTTCCTTTAAATCTAATGTTCTACAAAACTTACCTGAAAAATGTTTGACTTTACAAAGCCTGAATTTAATCTATTTTCCATGAAAATCTTTTTGCTGAAGGCATCCATTCCATTGTATGAGTCCCTGCCACACAGTCAGGTACACAGGGAAAACTTTGACCAAATATTCCACCCTAGCATAACTAATGATCAATAGAGATGTAATGTGGGTTCGAATAGAACCCAGTTTTGAATCAAATCTTTTGGAACTCCTAGATTTCACGGAACACGGATTTTTAGAATTTTCGATTTTTATCTAAAATCGAAAGTAGACGAAAATCAAAAATCGAAAGTAGACAATTATCGAAAATCAAAATTAGATGATTATCGAAAATCGAAAGTAGGCGATTAATGAAAATCAAAAGTAGACGATTATGGAAAAATTGAATCCTTGAATCGATAACGATCGATTTTGGTAGCTCTCAAAAATGGAATGCAGAAGCTCGAAAACAGCGCGATCGTGAGGAAAGATAATTTTAAAATAAGTTTTGGTTATATTTACGGGTTTCCCAGACTTACTATTTGTCCCTCAAAATGGACAGAAACTTTAGAATTTTTTTCTCCCATAGACTTCTATGGGTCCGTTATTGAATTTTCGAAATTTCCGAAAAATTTGAAAACGGAATGAAGAACCGAACAGAACAGTTTTGAACATCTCTAATGATCAATATACCAATCAGTAGTCTGTAAGTTGAAATTGAAATTTACCAGAAAATAATTTGGTGTCACAATTCATCTAGGCTGATGAAAATTGTATGATCGCCCCTAAGTTAACAACTTGATCATTCAAACAGTAAGGTTAAGCATAAAAATATCGGGAACAATTGTTCATGTCTGTAAGTCATAGAATAAATTATTGGGCTGTCAGTTGGGTCAAAATACTATACTGTGGGGGGCAGTTTATAACCCTATCAGATAGCTAATCAGCTGATCTTACCTTGTTTTGTTTTCTTTTATTTATTTCCCCTTTAAAAATGCAATGAAGTCTAAAGAAGGATTCGGCCAGGCGATGTTCGGCAATCCACCCGGCGGATAAAAGTACGGTACCCAACTGAACACATACACGCAGGCAATTATGGCCTGGATCATCTTTTCGTCGCCCGCTCCTTGATCTTTGATCGCTGGGGCGCATTGCCCATGTGTATGAGCCTTAAGCCATCTATTATCGAAAAGAGTAATATTATCTATTAAGAGCTCCTCATTAGAGCTTCTTAATAGCAAACGAAACGGCTCAACTATTTTATATCACCCTGCAAAGAGAAAAGACTTGTAACATATTTCCCCTTTCCCATTACCTCTGGTTGCTTTCTAAGCAGAAATATGGTACTTTCTTTGTTTCAGCAATGTATCTTCTTTGTTAACAAATGACACAAAAGTTATCACAGAGAAATCCTTCCTTTTTAGAAAGATTGGTTATCTCATAAACTTCACTTGTGATGGATAATCCCATTTAAGGTTAGTGGAGACCAGAAGACAAAGAGATAAATTGTTCCTAGTTAAGGAGCTAATTAGAAAAAAAAAGATGATTGCTTTTATTGTGTTTGAACATGTTCTATTTCTAACAGCAGGATTTACAGTGAAATCAGATTTATGGCTAATTAATATACTGTATCAGTGGAACAAAATATTCTTTACTGTTACCAATTAAAAGTTTCAGGAATATTTTTTTTCCCCTCTCTGTGGACACAGTAACCCTTTTTTGGGATAATTTCCCATAAATCTGTGATTGTGGGTACAACTTTTAAAAGTCGAAATGCTTGGCTTATAAATAATGGGGTTCTAACACACTGTCTAATTACCTGTTTGTCTATTGATTACAGTGAAAATATATAGAGATCCAGATAAGTGAATCAAACTAAACGTCTTCAAGTCTCTATTTCTTGATAATATGTGTTCGATTCCTAAAATATTTATTTTATGTGAAGCTGCTGTATAAAAGACCTATGGTAGCTCCTACTCCTCCACATAATTGTCACAATGCAGTCTATAAAAAGATAACATTCTTTTCTGCTGACTTCACTTGTGCACAAGACCACAGTCAGTGTGCAAAGCCAAGATTGGTTGCAGATTAAAGGGCATGTGCACCCCCAAATCCAAAATTTAACCCACTACTGGGCCCACTGTGTAGTTTTAAAAAAATCCTTAACTTATATATCTGCTCCTTATGGTTCTCCTGCAGTGCTTGTCCAAAGTCCAGGAAACTAAGAGCTGTCCTTCTGTATGAAAGGATTTTGCCTCCTCCTTGTCCTTTGAGAGGACAGTGGCAAGTGCAAGGGTGCCCTTTTCCTCCCTCCCGATTCCTCCCTGGGTGCCCTTCACCTAACGTTAAATGGTTTATATAATGTAGGGCATCCCTTCCCACATCCAACTGCTTTATTAGATTTCTAAAAATAGAATCTGAACTGTAATTACAGCCCTTCGCTCTCATGGCGTTTTCTATTGCCAGCAGCTGCGGCTGTGGTTGACTGCCTCTTTAGCCAATCACAGCTACCAGTCAGGCCCCTGTTTGCTAGTTTCGGCAAGCAGGCAGCCAGATCAGTGTGCTGCTGGAGAGAGGGGCTGCAAGTACAGTTTGCGTTCTTTTTTTAGAATTCTAATATATCAGTGGGGGTGGAAAGGGATGCCCTACATTTTATAAAAAAAATTATATAGAGGGTGGAACACAGGCACAATTTTGCACCCTATCACATATCTCCTAAACACAGTGCTAATGTGTTAAAAATCCTTCCATTAAAAAATTAACACTTTTGAGAACCTGTATATTAAATCACACGGAGATTCTCTTATAATGAAAAGCAGCTGATCATATTTATAGCCTTTAATGAATGGCAAAAGGAGACATGTTTGGAGAGACATCCTAAAACCCAGAAATGCTAAAAACCCTCACTAACATGTTTGCAATGATGTACCAGGGATGTATCAGTGGGCGCCTTTCATTTTGGAAACTGCAAGCAATTTATTAATATGCAAGTAGGAAACATTGAGAGTTTGGTAAATGAGTGGGCTATACATTATATATACAAACATTCCTGCAAGATTTCCACTGGCATTAAGGCCAATGTCTAAAGAACCCTCTGACCGTCTTTTTTTTTTTTTAACTTATGATCAAAATTAATGGGCCAACGCGGGAATGTCGCAGTAACATCTGGTAAGGTTAGAGCCACTATTTGGGAAATGCGGTATACGTTAGATGCTAAAATCTAGTATATGACCAGCATTATGTCTGGCACACATTTCCTATCAATCTATTTGTTTTCAGGTTGATATAATGTGGAACATTTGTATTGTACATGTATTTGAACATGCACGATCAGAACTGATTATCCTGACCTACCGAATGAGTGTAAAAAACAGAAAACAGAAAAGGATCAGAGGTGTAAACCACCTGGACGATCTGTACAAAATAATTGGCTGGGTGATTGAATGCCTGTGTGTGCCAGGACTTAAAGGATAAGTTTACCCCAATGCACCATGTGTTACAAAAAGCCTTTTCGGCCGCCGATCGTTTGAGGAAATAATCCGGTGGATCATCAACCAAACATCTGCTTCGCCCGACCAAGTGCCCCACATTAAACGATCGTTGGCCAGAGAGGCCATTTGTTAACACATTGTGTGTACAGGCCTTTACACTAAACAAAGCCCTTCTCCCCTTTCTTGTTGAACTCAGAAATGCTCAGTGTGATTGTTTGTGAAGGTTCATGGTATATCTGTTGTATTCAATTAGGTCCACTGGACTTAGTTCTTGAAGACGTTTCGCTAGTCATCCGACTGGCTTTCTCAATTCAGAATGACTTGTACAAGAATCTGTGGCAATTATGTACCCTGGCAAATCCCAATGTTCATCAGAACCCTGCAACACAGAGCTGACAACATCCCCACTAGCACAGAGGCGAAGGCTAAAGAAATGAAACATCTCAGAGGAGCCCTTAAAACTTGTGGATATCCAGACTGGGCCTTTGTCAAAAGAAGTAGAAGGAAAGTAAAGAACACGAATACCAACATTGAAGGGGAAAAGCAAGACAGGAGAAAGAACATGGTCATACCATATGTAGCAGGGGTCTCCGAGGAATGAAGAAGAATTTTCAAAAAACACTGTATTCCTGTCGGAATAAAAATTCGAAAGTTTCTATCAATTTTAAGGATTAAATAGTAATAGCAGGTTACTGTTAGTAGCAAAGGGACCTGGGGAATGGTCTGGGGAACTCGTAAATATAAGTAAAACCCATTTAAAATCTATCTTTCCTCACGATCGGGCTTTTTTCAAGCTTTCGCAGGCTATTTTTGAGGGTTACTGAAATCGAACACTACTTTCGAGGGTTACCGATATCACAAATACGAAGGTTACCGAAATCAGCTTGTACATTCGAGGGTTGGCGAAATCGGCACAAACATTCGAGGGTTACCGAAATCGATCGCTACTTTTCGAGGTTTGATGGACTTACGATTTCGAGGGTTACCTGGATTCGTACAATTATCGAGGGTTACCGAAATCGATCCCAACTTACGATACACCTTTTTGATGTTTACAGAAATCGATCCATACTTTCGAGGGTTACCGAAATTGATCCCCACTAACTATACATTTTGTTTACACTTCAATTTCGATAATCATCTACTTTCGATTTCGATAATTATCGAATTTACGATAAAAACTCTGAAAATTGGAGTTTTGAAAAATCCGGGAGTTCCGAAAGTTTCGTCGGGACTTCGAAATCGCCAGATTCGAATCGAAACTGGGTTCTATTAGAACCCAAAGTACATCTCTACAAACTATCAGATGTTATCTAACTGCAGTACAGTTAATAGCACAGGATAAATTATTTCATCAGCCCCTATATTTATTTAATTTACACATCATTTCAATTTGAAGTTTTGTCGTATTTGAATCCAGGGAAGATTGCTTCTCTGTAGGTCTCTGTGCAACACATGTAACAAGATGGAATTGGAAAGTGACACAGAAACCGTAGGTTAAGGGCTATCTGTAAATTACCACAATACTTTTTGAAACTATATAAATTGCAATGTAGATCTGACCATGCTGTTTTAGTGAGGGCTACATAGGAGATGCACACAGTAAGGCAAATGACACGTGTATGTTTATGTTCCCTTTATGATTTTATTTTGCACTGTTAATGTGCTACATAGTCTACTGGCAAATAGAAAGTGGCATGTTCCCGTTCAAGCCATGTAATTGTTAGGCTTTACAATTCCCATTCACTAATACTATAGCATAAATGATTGTGCCAGCACTGAGGGCCTACTTTTCCACTTCTTAATCAATGGAACTGGCGTTTCTGTCAAGGCCACACTGTGGGTAGATATCACCACTTGACACACTCTAGGGAAGTGAGTGGAGAGATAATGATCTTGATGGAGACTAAATCTGTGGGAGAAAGGTTAATAGATGAAGAGACTGGTGGCATATTCCAAATACATTCTGTAAATAGGAAGGGATTTAAACTACAGACAGCAGATAATACAGCTTTTGGTGGGGCTACAGCCCATTAACCTGGGCTGGCTAAAGCTTCAACAATATTAAAGGAGAACTAGAAAGGGAAAGTTTAATTATAAACTTTGAATTTGGCTTGAAAGACTGCATTTTGGAACGGGATTTGTGTGTTTGTGCTGCAGATTTTAAAACTCAATAATGCCAATGATGAGGACATTGTTGTTTTTTACTTACCCTTTAAATATGTCACATGCATTAAAGGTAGGTCAGTTGGTTTGTGTGTACTCATATCAGGTTGGGGGATAAAATACTAACTTTTTTGATGATTGGTCAAAATGTGTTTTTTTGACTATAGTTACCCATTAAATATGGCTGCCATGGAAATGGAAGGGTGGGTCAGTAGGTGTGTGTACCTTAATCAGGTTGGAAGTTTAAAAAAAAACTTTTGATTATTGATCAAAACAAGTTTTTTTGACTTTATTTACCCTTTATGTATGGCTGCCTTAGTAATGGATAAGTAGCTCAGTAGGTGTGTGTGCATGTGTCGGGTTGGGGGTTTAAAAAAAAAAAACTTTATTGATGATTGGTCAAAATTAGTTTTTTGATTATTGATCAAAAATTTTTTTTTGACTTAAGTTACCCTTTAGGTATGGCTGCAACAGTAATGGAGGGTTAGGTCAGTAGGTGTGTTTAGCTGTATTGGGGGTTAAAAAACCAAAGTTTTTTGATTATTGATCAAAATTAGCTTTTTTGACTTTAGTTACCCTTTAAGTATGGCTGCCACAGTAATGGATAAGTAGATCAGTAGGTGTGTGTACCTGGGTCTACTTGCTACTTTTGACCACTTACCATGGTTTGCCATTGCACTCATCCACTTCTCTTTGCTTACTACCTCTACTAGGTGTGTGCAGGATCATCTCTTAGTTCGCTGGGTCTGGTTGAGGGGTATGTCTTTTTTGTGTTTACAACCATAAAACTATCTTTTATTGAGCAAAAATCTAAATTAGTTTTTTTGACTTTAGTTACCCTTTAAGTATGGCTGCCACAGTAATGGATAAGTATATCAGTAGGTGTGTGTACATGGGTCTGGTTGAGGGGGTATGTCCTTTTTGTGTTTACAACCATAAAACTATATTTTGTTGAGGAAAAATCTAAATTAGTTTTTTTTTACTTTAGTTACCCTTTAAGTATGGCTGTCACAGTAATGGATAAGTAGATCAGTAGGTGTGTGTACATGGGTCTGGTTGAGAGGGTATGTCTTTTTTGTGTTTACAACCATAAAACTATCTTTTATTGAGGAAAAATCTAAATGAGTTTTTTTGACTTTCTTATGTTTACCCTTTAAGTATGGCTGCCAAAGGAAAAAAGGGTAGTTCAGTAGGTGTGTGTACCCTTGTGAGGTGGGGGGTATATGTTTTTGCATGTATGACCATATGACTAACTTTTCTTGATGATTGATCAAAATTAGTTTTTTGACAATAGTTACCCTTTAAGTATGGCTTCCATTGGGAATGGAAAGGTAGATTAGTAGGTGCTATCACGGTTTGTATTTATGACCATGAAACAAACAGTTTTGAAATATCCACATTTGAGGATTGTTACCATTATAGTCTATGGGAAAAAATGTCCCGAAATTAGCCGATAACACCAGAACGCTTCCGCTGATTCCTGAGCTAGAAGATAGCACACTTGTCCTATATGCCCCGCACATCTGTACCGAATACAGTCCAAAGATACTGTACCTAGATACAGAACAAAAAAGCGGAATAATAAAACGGAAGAAGAAGAAATAGAAAGAACAGGATTTTGGCTTTTTCAAGCCAAATTAATAATACTCATGTGGTATAAGCATGACTGCTTTCAAGCTCCACCCCATGCTCCATTAACATACTGTGTGTTTTCTATTAGAAATGAAAGTACCATCAGTGACAATGACTGTGGGAGTCAAAGGAGTAAATTCTCCTTTAAAGGGCATACCAAACCCCAAAACTAAAATTGAACCCACTGCTGGCCCCACTGTGTAGTGTTAAAATAATGCTTACCTTACTCCTCTGGGCTCCATATGGTTGTCCTGCAGTGCCTAATCAAAGTCCAGGAAACTGTAGAGTAGAAGCTATCTCTGTGTAAAAAAATGTATCTGCCCCTTCCCTGTCCCCCCTGAGGACTCTGGTGCAGGGGAGCCCCTCTCTTCCAACCTTCAGATCTCTTGTCATTGCAGATATCCTTTAAAAAATATACTATTTCCTATAGAGTAGGGGACCCCCTCTCAATGCTAACCGCCTTGTTCAAATCTTTTTTACCAGCCTTCGTTCCCTCGGCTCTCTCCATAGCCGGTAGCTTTATCTGTGATTGGCTGTATCTCAAATCTCAAACTTTTTAAAGTTTTAAACATGGCGGTTAGGGTTAGTTGGTGGTCCCTACACTACAGAAAAAAGTTACATTTAGGGTGGAGATACCCTTTAATGTTTTGCTATTGTGTAATTGCAAAATTGCATCGTTGTATAGATAAACTGATATCTGAAGCTCAATCAAAGCTGGATGGATCATTGTTCAGATGATTATGATTATGTTCAGTGCACACATGTTCTGATATTTTGGCCAGATCGACCATTGTAACTGAAATTTCTATTAATCTGGCATAAAAAGCGTCAAAAATGTCCACTGCGACCAAGCAGCATGAAAGAGGTAATCTTTATTATGTACCTTTAAAACTCCATATTCCGGTGCGTCACAACAGCATCCCAGGTGAGAGAAAGAGACACCCTGACGCGTTTCGTACAACCATGTTGTCCTTAATCATAGGTAAAGGGGTGATTGTAGTATTTACCTATGATCAAGGACAAACACGTCAGGGTGTCACTTTCCCTCACCTGGGATGCTGTTGTGACCCACCGGATTATGGAGTTTTAAAGGTACTTAATAAAGTGATGTTTTTAAATATAATATCATTGTGGTGCTGCAGCTCTTTTTCACCTTTTTATTACAAGCATGAAAGAGGCAGTGCTTTCAAATAAGCCTTATGGTGAAAAGAAACAGGCCTGCCACCAACCCACAGTTTCCTATAAGCTGTGAATGTGTACAAATGGCTTGCCAAACCTACACAAACAGGTCTCCAGTGGTTGAGACTAGCTTTTCCACTGTCATACATAATTTCAGTGATCAAAAAATTAATAACCAAATTTCAAAGCTGAATTTTTATAATTTTAACCATCAAAACCATATTTTTTTCTAATTAAAACCTGGGACATTTCTGTGAACACAAAGGTGGAATGAACGATAAGGGAGTAAAATGCTTCTGGCCTGGCCCTGCCCACAGGATAGTAAAAGTGGCACAAAGTGCCAGGAAATTGAAGTTAACTATAGAGCCCTGCTGTGCCATTGAGACACTAACAAATATCTGATAGAATTGACAGTAGCCATGTAGTGCATGTGATCTATATCTGTTTGTATAAAAAGTCAAGTTATTTTCTTTCTGTTCATGTTTCTTGTACCACTGGCGATGTGTGCAGGCAGGGTACAACTAACATTGTAAATAAACACTCTAATATTTCTTTTTCAGCTTGGGAAATTGATAACAAAATAGCCAAACACTAGTCTGATGTAATTTTTCTGGACAGACATATCCTATGTCTTCATCTTTTTTTCCCCGTGCAGTGATTACATTTTTGTACATTAAAAAACCCTCCAAACCCTGGGTGAGTTATAGAAAAATAATATTAATAAATAAAATAAAAAAACAGCTGCTGAAACATCAAATATAGAGACAGGTTTGTTTACTTTATTTAACATTTCCAGTTTTAAGGAATACATTTCTAGATCTGTTTGCAAAGAGCCAATTCTATTAACCCAAGTGATGAAAAAAAAATGAAAAGTTCAGGTAAAGTGCGAAGATCAAAATGCATGAAATTTGTTTTTATATCAAAACTGTAAAGAAGGAAAATACATTTCTCCCTTTTTAATGCACTGCCAATATACACGGAACACCCTTTTAAAAAGCTTTGCGCAGACACTTTCAGGGGTGATATCGTCCGCTAACCACCATATAAGTGTGAAGCCCATGTTACCTGAAGCATTATCATGTTAGCATGAGTTTCACACTAATTTTGCAGTGGCTGTGCCATTTCCAAAACATTTTCGAAATAGCTCAGTGCAGCCTATGTAATATACATGGCAGCACAAAATTTTAGAAAGGACGCCTTTAGAAAGGAGGCACAAAGTGGCACATCTTACCTGACCGTAATCCCATGATGTAGGAAGTCTCTCCATGCGATTTACTGAATCGTTGGATCTTGATAAGGCAAGAACTACACTTTTGTTCCTGCATAGCTTTGTTACTACCAGAGTACCGGTAGGCAGCTTGAGCAACTGTGTATGTGGGTCTGTGACCTACTCAACTAAATGCAGAAACCTACCTTACTAAACAGGTGAGGTCATTTATATTTTAGCAAAAGGTTAAAATATTCAGAAACTGATCTAGCACAAAAATATGATGGGTAAATTTGTAATAAACATAAATAATAATTAAAAAAATAGTTCAACAAAGGTGACAAAGCCCAGAGAGGGCTATCACTCTGCAGTGCTACTATACAATACAGCTATAGCGGCTGTGCATTACAGTCCTATCTCAACTATCTTGCCTTATACAATATAAAGTCATGCAAAAGTGCTGCTATAGTTTTATTGCATCAGTTGCAGTGGGGGAAGTGTAACAGCCAAAGCAGAAGCCGCCTTAAAGGGTATGTTCACTGGTAAAACAACCTTTTGGTATTTGGTTTTATGGAAGAACAGGAGGTAAAGGAGCTGTGTCTTACCTCTCGTTCTTCAATAAGAACGAAGCTCCAGAACTTACCTGATTTCTGGCTTCTTTGCCGCGTCTTCTGACAAGTGCGTTGCACATAGAATACAGAGTCGACTGGGACCTGTCAGAGGACGTGGAGGAGGAGCGAGAGACCGGATAAGTTCTGTAACTTTGTTCTCAGCTCCTGAATGTTTTATTGAAGAACAGTAGGTAAGACACAGCTCCTTTACCCCCTGTTCTTCAATAAAACTGAATACCAAAAGGTTATTTTACCAGTGGAGATACTGTACCTTTTAAAGGGACTGTAAACTCCACTAAACCCCAAAAAAGAACTATTTGCCATTCATTCCTATTATTTACAGGGAGGTGAGAACGCTTATTCTCACCTCCCTGTGAATAATAGGACGCTCAGGGGACCTGGAACTTACCTTACCCGCCGCTCCACTCACAGACGCTCCTTCACTGAACAGCTGTTCTCTCCCGATCGCATGCCCTATCTTTTGTATTGGCGCGCATGCACCTAAGAAAGGGCGCACGGTCGGGACAGAGCGGCTGTCAGTGAAGGAGCGGCTGCGAGTGGAGCGGCAGTAAGGTAAGTTCCAGGTCCCCCAAGCGTCCTATTATTCACAGGGAGGTGAGCATAAGCGTTCTCACCTCCCTGTGAATAATAGAAACGAATGGCAAATAGTTATTTTTTGGGGTTTAGTGTTCCATTAAAGCTTTTATAATGCATATTACAACAATCAGCATTGTTTGCGATGGGATTTTGCAATAGTGCCTTGATACATCACTGTGAACAGTTTTTGATATAAATACAAACCAATCCCCACCCCTCCACATTTACCCAATGACTCACTTTATCAGGGTTAGTCCGGTTTGTATAACATTCGGTGTTTGCTGGACTAATGTTCCTGACCCGAAAATAATAGCTTTAAATCACGGAACAAAATTTGTAACCGCAATAATTAAAAAAAAAAGTGTAAGAGTCCCCATTTCTTGGAAATATACCCGAGAAAAACACATCCTTGAAAAATTGCTAAGCTAACATTTTGTTGTCCTATTTCTGTGAAACTACACTATGCACATGTATTATTGATCCAAAGGTAATCAAATACACCAGTGCTGCTTTTCTTTACATTTCTTGTAGTTTGTTGGGTTTTTTTTTAACCGAATTGTCTTATGTCTTGCTATAAACGTATTTTTTATTGTACATGTTTTGTATATCTTCTATTGCATTGGGAAGGATCGTGTTTCTCAGAAGAGCTGGCAGCATTAACTTATTGGAAGTGGGGCGACAAGTAGAAAGGTCTGGACAGTGACCGTGAGAATTTAAGAATTAAAACTACAAATAATCCTGCACCCCACTGACATTTCTCAGTTTTACTGTTAAATAAACCTCCTTTTCTTGCCTTTAGTAAATTCCAACTTCATTCACTTGCAGCTTGCCATTGTGTGAGACCAACTCCTAGTTCACACTCCTAGGCCAGAGCGCATGCTCCACGGCTTAAAAAATACATTAAAAGTAAGGTAAATTTAACAGCTAATATTAGCGCTATATTAAAGTGTCTGTACAGTGCATGGGTTATTTACAAGAACAAAAAAGAAAATTAGTATATATTAGTAATATTTTACAAATATTTTCGTATATGGGGCTGGCAATGCAGACTCTATCCAAGCTAACCCAATAATACTTTGGATAGCATGGGTTTTACACTAACTTGGGCATTTAGCACCCAATATTGCATTGCCCCGATAGAATGCAGAACATATATTTTGCATTGAAAACAATTTGTAGTGAGTTGTGTGCAATAATACACGGCTGACACCGATAGAAGACATTAGGACTGTGGGAAAAAAGCATGGTATTGCATTCAACAGCTTTGAGATGCATTTTGGTGCTGGGTTTTCCCACAATCATTAGAGAACAAATCAACTGAAAGCACTTAAATAAAACACAGAGAATAACACATAGCAATGGATATGCATTAGCATGTGTTACATCACATTGATGTAGCACATGCAACCCCAACCAAACGGCCATTTTGGCTGACAAAGTGCCCATACACGGCACAATTATTGGCCGTATATACACATTGTGCGTTGTGGGTTGGCTCCCTGTGATCGCACATGTGTTTGAGGCTTAACTATCTGGAGCCATAACATGCTCAGCAAAACACTCTTGATAAGAGAGAGAGAAACTTCTTCATTTGTCAAACCAAATTAATAACAGAAGGTTGTACTGTGTTAGCCATCATTTTATAGTAGGATGGCTTATTTTGGTGATGTTTATTTGATAATTAAAGGGAATGTTCACTCTTAAAACAAAAAACTGGTCAACCCCAACTGAATTACCTGTATTACTACCCAGATATTTAAGGGTTAGTATTTTTTCCATTCTGGCAGTAAGCTGGCTCCTCCCTCCATGCAGTCAATCAAGGCTGTGACTGTTGACATCACAACCAATGATTGACTGCTGTTTCATCTTTGCCCATGCTTAAGCTTCTAACAAGCTCTTTGGGCAAAGGGAAGAGGCAGATACCTTTGCCAGAATGAAATATAACTTATCATTAAGTATCATTAAGCATGGTTACAAATGCATGTAATAAACTGGTCAAAATAGCAGTTTGGGTTGCAAGCAGATAACTGACAAGTCACCAGTTTTTTGTTTTAAGGGTAGACATGCCCTTGAAACTTTTAATTAAACTTTCAGGGCAAATGCAGATTTTTAAAATCAATTATCTAATTACCTATCACATGCCATTAATGGACGTTTTTGCAAAGTTTGTGTGCACACCAAGGACTGAACCTCATCAATCCCCTCCCGCTTTGCCGTCTTCCAATCATTGTCGTTTTTTCCTTGTGTATTTTCTTTTGCCTTTCATTTTGCTCTTGTCCTTTCACTCTTCCTGCTCTGTCTTCCCCATGTGAGGAGCTACAAACATGTTCTAGTTTGGATAGAATAGTGCGTTGATCTGTTTATAGTAGTGTTCTGTTTAACATATTACATCTCCACTAAGCTTAGAAGTCATGGCACCTCAAGAATAGCTATATAATGGTTATTTTAGCATTGAACATATAAAATCCTCGGTCTCTTTGATTTCCTTGAATGTAAGAAATTACATGTTTTGGGGGGTGTCTGCTGAAGATAAATATTTTAATATTGCATAAGGGAAAATGTTTTGAAATAGGTAATTCTTAAATTTCTGCACTGTTTACAAATAGCTACAGTAGCATCCAGATTTTTTATTTGTTTGTAGGAAAAAACATGTTTCTTCTCATTAAACTATATATCATCTTTCTATATTTTGTTACCGTACCAGTAAAGATCAATGATAATGAAAAGACAGTAATGCAGCTTATCTGGATTCAATGGGAGAGCCGTGTAATCAGAAACAAAGCTTATTTGCTCTCCAAAACAGTCTGTAGCATTAAAGTAGTCAATTCAACAAAAGTAGTTATGTTTGTTATTCCTTATTCAGGGTTGAGTGAATCTTGGTTTTCTTATTTCACTGAAATGAAATGTATGATGCTTTACCATAATATAATATTGATATAATCTTATGGTTGGGTTATCGTACTATTTTAACATTTTAAAGGATAAATAAAGGACAAACAAAGGTTAAGTATAATAATAATATTATTTTAGATGCATTATCTGAATTAAAATAGAGTAAAAATATGAAAGGTGCCGCAAACTAGATGGATAGGGTCACATTTTTCTTTGCTGGTTGCATGTACAGTACAGTAGTTCTACCACATTAAATTCTACCACATAGAACATTAAGTTCTACCACATTAAATATCCTTATTAAAATCGGCGGTATAAAAATATGTAGCAATGAAAGTATTTGTCCATGATCCAATATAATTATTTGGAAGTTGAAACAATTGGGTTTTAATGAAAGGAACAAAGCCAAAGCATTCTTTATAAATTCTGAACTGTAAATACACAAATGTGTAATTCCGAATATTAGTTGGCTATGTGTGTGAGGTGGTGTTGTACATAATATCTAGAGAATAAACAAATTTGACAGGTCCCTAGAAGTAAAATATGCATTTGCTGTACTGAAGATTATTACATTTTCACACACATGAATAGCTGTGTGTGCGAGTATAATGAATGCACCACATGGAATATGCAAGAGGAACTGACAGTGAATAAATCCAGGACACCTGAGCAAATGTAATATGTCATATTACATGGTTACTCCCTGGAGCGGCTTTGTTCATGCATGTGCTCTATGAATATATTCCTCTTCCATTAACATTGCTAGCATGGCACAATACTCATTTTCATAAAACAATTTTCCAAATGTTACATTAAGGCACTGTATTAATCTTACACATGGATTAAACATTTATAAATTAACACCTATATTCTTATATGCATGTTTTCCACATCATATCCATATTTAGTATTTAGGACAAATTCAGACCTAGCAATTCAGTCCCTCTATCAATGCCAAGGTAGTGCAACCTATAAATACCCTCTTTCCCATCAGCAGCAGTCTAATCTGTTTAGACAATATGGTTCTGCTCTAGTGAGAAATCACACCACAAACACTAGGGTCAGTGGCACATGCGTTAAAGCAGACTTGGCAGGTTTGCTTTGTTGAAGTGTAACCAATCTAATGGAGAGCCCTTTGGACATCAACTGCAACCCCTTAAATTATTGCAGTTAGCTCACATGTGTTTATTATAATCTCACACGTTTTGGACACTCGGTTTGTGTGAAAATATAATAAACACATGTTCGCTAACCGCAATTCCTTGAGAGGTTGTTTGATGTCCAAAGGGTTCTGCATTACTGATTGGTTACACTTTTGGTTTGAACAAGCCCTTCTCAAATTTTGTCTCTGGAGCTTGTATGGGAAGTGGGGCCTGGCTTGTATGGGAAGTGGGACCTGGCTTGTATGGGAAGTGGGACCTGAAACACTATTGTGAAGGACTTAAGCACACCGAAGAACATTGATCGACATCATACAGTACCGCGGGGAGCTCCTGCAGACTTATCAATGGGATTCATGAGTTGTTCCACAGACATTCGATGAACCTGAGACAGCAGAGAGTTGTGTGGGTGCTGGTATAATAAAAAGGTTTTCCTTGTTGGTAGGGTTCAGAGTGTAGCCTTGCTTAAGAGTAATTAAAGACCTCATTTACTGAAATGACAAACATCTGATTGGTTCATGCAAATTAATAGAACAGAAAACCTTTTGCAACTCTTATTGTATTAGCCTATATTGAAAAGTTAAACGCATAAAATATATTTAAATACAGCCTAATTACAGAGCTGCTAACATTTACCTACCTTCTCCTTGGTGGAGCATGTCCAGTACAGATAAACCTCTAGCTATCTGGGATATCTTTAAAGCATTTTTAGGGAAATGCAATATCCCGTGCTAAGAGGAAAAATAAGTGCAAACCCCATGCTAACTGATGTAATATCGGGTTAGTGAGGGTTTTCTACTCATTTTCCATCGCTTGCACCCATTCCAAAGACTTTTGGAAATAGCTCAGTGCAAGCGATGCAATAAATTTAGTGATGATAATTGCACACATTTTTGCACCAAAATAAAAGCCTTTTCAATTGTGGCTTTAAAGCTGTGCGAAAGGTTGCAACTTACCTCGCGTTCACACAGTGCAATAATAGTCGCAAAGTGTATTCTACATCGTGGTAACAAGTGCAGGTCAGTTGTGATACTGAAATTTATTGCATCTCCCCCTTTGTTCGATATTGAAGCCACTTGACATATCCTGTTTTTTCTTCTGCTTCGGCAACTGCTTCATTATCACTCACAAGTTACTAACCAAATTAATTATGAAAACCTTGCCAATGTTGATACCAGGCTAAACTGCAATATATGTAAGCAAGACACCGAAAGCTAATTACATTTGTGATGAAACTCATAAATAAACGATATGCTATAAAAAGAGAATTAAAAGTTCAAAACCAGAAATGGGTGGCAATTTAATAGAATGAAAGAGGCTATTGTTTTATGGCTTTAGGCATCTGTGCCAACCAACAGAAACGTGTTCTCGAATATTCCAGTAAGTTTAATTGTTGGCTTCAGGAGAAAAAAATCCATGCTGGCTGTAGAAAGAAAGAATCAGAAAAAGGAAACAAACAACAAAAAATGGTCTTTATAATAAATCTGTTTTAAATCCTGAATCACGTTGTGCTGAGAAAGTCTTAAGGTCCCTGTGTCGCTATGGAAATATGAATTGTAAGAAGTACATTGTACAAAGCTAAGAGAATGAGCTTGCTCACTACATCCATGTACCACAGTGACCTTATATTTATTAAATGCCTATGTGCAGTCAAAGAAACTGTTTGGGTTTTTTTTCCAGAAAAAAAAAATGAAAGAATATATAACATAACTGGCATTTCAATGAGCATGCCTATCTTTAACATATCTATAAAATAAAAAGCAACAAGAAAGAGGTATCTTGTGAAAATATGGAGCAGTGGGCATCTGAGATTTTGTTATGGTTGGTAATCAAAAATCCTGTTATTATCTAATAACCCATATGGTGTTAGGTTAGATAAAAGAATGCTGCATGCTGGTTGGTTGCTAAGGATTACAGGATAAGGGGAATCCCAAAAAGAAATTTCATAATAGTGACAGCACTATTTTTATTACCATTTGTACTACCAGCCATTTCTTTGAGCAATTGTAAAAAATCTGGTGGGCTCGCAAGTAAACCCATAGGCCCCTTAATAGATTAACATTCATGCAAAAGCTAATTGCATACAATAAGACAGTTGAAAATAAACACAGCAAATTTCTTTATTTTAAGGAATCTAACATAAGATATAATTCTGTGCTACTATGCCAAGATCAGTCAATAATTGTTAAAGAACCTGGGATAATGCTTAGGTGACTTATTCAAATATTAGTTATTCACCAACTCAAGAGCTTATTGGAGTGGACTGCAAATAATCAGAACTAAACCCACGAAAGATGAAATATGGCAATATAACTTTATCTGTAAGGCTGGGCACACACTATCCCATCATTTCGGGATGACTGGCATTTTAGTGTATTGGTCGATCAGCCTGAAATATTGGAATTTTTTTGAGTGACGGCATTCATTTGTCAGAATCAGATGAACGGGCAATCAGACAGGCTGGAAAGCCACAGGCTATCGTTTAGTCCTCTCTGGACTGGACGCTTGGTCACAGGAACTGTCAGCCATGGCTTCTTTTGCTACAGCTGACAGTGCTTGGTTCCAGCCAACCAAATGCTAGTTGCAAATGGTGGGTCAAAACAAACAAATTTCATGGGGTGTACCCAGCCTAAGGACACTGGTGGAAATTGATAGGACCACCCAAGTTCACTTGCAGCTGTGAGTTTCCCCTGGGACTATAATCATAACAATCCCTGCTGTCTATAATTCATATCAGTCTATTTACTGTTACTGGACATTTAAATACACAAGTCAGTTAATGGGAAACCATATTACGTATAAAGTTTTTTTTAAAAAAAGTTAAAATAAAAAGTACCTGAGGCAGGGAGGTAGGATTGGTGCTTTTTACCTCCCAATGTAATTTCTATGAGGAGCAGCAGGATGAAGAAAACTGCTTTTGCCAGTCTTCCTGTATGCTTCAGCACTATCTTTAATATAGAATGGCCCAGGGCCATAACCTAGCAGATGAAAACTGTATGTGCTGTAGCTCCTCAACAAAACAATATTGGGAGGTGGGAATAATCAATCCTACCTCCCTGACACAGGTGCTTATTATTTTTAAAAGTTAATTTTTACAGTATAGTTGTCCTTTAAATAGCCTATGCAATTCCACTTACTGTAAGGCCACAACATACTGTAAACAATGAACCTTTTGTATTACTTCTTACTTATTATTGTATTATGCAGGATTTTTTGGGGGTTCATTTACATTTTCTTATTGGCTTCTAAGAAAGAAATCAAGACAGGTATATTATAGTAGCTCGTACACTAAAAAAATTAGGTGATGGATGGTAAAAATGTGTTTAATTATCATTCAGTACAATGTCCCTCTCTGCTCCAGTCTCTGGGATGCAGCTGCTGCCATACACTTTATTTTAAAGTCAATGTGCTTATCTAGGGAAGAGCATGATCTCAGAGTAAATTGACTTGTGGCGGAAAAACCAAAATGCATTACTGTTGGAAAAACAGCTGAACAAATGCAGATTTGAATTTTATTCACATGTATTAACAGTTTAATCCTTTTGACTGAGAAAGAGATTTGTTCTATTCTCTTAAAAAATAGTTTTGCATGTCTTAAAAAAAAGAATTCTGCTTGTTTTCGAGACAAAAATCAAAGTTTAAAATTAATCCATTTTGAAAATTTGAATTTCACATAGATGACTATGGGGTATACTAGTTTGCAGCTAGTGTGTTTAGCAATTGCCTGGTTACTTAATACCGTATGTTGTTTTACATAATATAAACTTTACCTGTATGTAACTTATATTCACTGGTTTGTTTATGGAAGCCATGTTGAATTTTTTTTTGTATCGACAATTCTCAAGGTTACCACGGCCTAAAGCAATTGATGGCATTTCATAAATGTACACAACCCTATTTTCAAGCTCTGACAAGTATGTATTAATAAAGTCCCATGTCCTGACTTGGCCTGAGCCCAGATAGTATTTTTTCTTATTAGCTCATTAATCTCTCATTTTTCTCTGGAGGCCATAATATGACCTAAAATGATTAGCTCCCCATCACATTATTGAACTAAAGTTCCTGTAAACTCTACCACATACAAGCTTACTAAATATAATTTACTGTAATCTATATTGCTTTGTATTACTATAAATGAATAAACCTGATATTATGCAATGTCAATAAAACAATGGCTTGAAGGACAATTTTCTTATTAAAGCATTTTAGTAATAGCTAAGTTAAAATTAGCACAACAATTTTGCTCTTATCTTTACGCCATTACCACTCAGTCATATGGGGCAGATGTAATTCTCAAAAAGGTATGTCTTACCTGACTGGGATCCCGCTATGCAGTCATGAGAGACTTTAAAGCATCAATATATCCCGGTCAGGTAAGACATACCTTTTTAAGTACTACATTGACCTGTAAATTAGGCTAATTCATGCACTGCTTTACTAGTTTCATAGGCTTTTGGCTGTTGGATCTGCCTCAAGGACAATTATTTTCTGCCAATAGAAGCCTTGAGGTCACTGATCCATTGACATCCACATTAAAGGTTGAGGAGATAGTTGTGAAACAAGCATAATCTTTTTAGTCAATGGCCATTTTTATATCATCACTATGTATCCTTCACATAGAACAGGTTCCTTGTCACAGTTGTTTCATACAAATGTATTCTGCAGCTCACTTATCAGTGCCCCTTGCCTCTAAACATTCTTTGTCACCACATTGAAAATACTCTTTGTTGCTGAAGCAATTCTTATTTCAGAGGATAGCATTGAAACAGAAAATGTGTGTGGAACTGCTAATCTCATTGGATTTCCAGGGTAAGTCATGCATACAACCTCAAATAAAGCTCTGTACTGACATAAAAGTTAACTTTATGAAAAAAGAGTAATGAAAACCTTCCACTGGAATAAAAACAGAATAGCAAGTTCTCAGATGGGTAATATTCTGCCTTTCCAATCAAACCAGAGAAACAAAACATCCGTAGAGATAGGATTTCTGGGTAATTATGTTATAGAGTTTGGGTGTTTTTATTCTAATTCTGTTTTAACAGCTTTTTTCAGGCTATATAAAATATTAATCAGTATTCCCACTGCAGGAAATAAATAAAATGCAGCAATCCCGATATCCTACGTCCATCAGATTCTGTGGAGCAATTCTAGCTGTACAATCCCAGGATTGTGTGATTGGTGTTATTGTGGGTTTTGGGCCCTTCAGAAATGATCTATGACAAATGAGTGCTGCAAGGTGATACAATATTTAAAGTCACGTAGAACAATGCCTATATTAACTCTCTTATGCTTAGCTTGTAAGGTGCAAATTATAGCTGTAACATGCAAACAAGAAAAAGGCGATCTCTTGTTAAATTTATTGAAAGTATCTATACACAGCTGAGAGCTGTGAGCTGTAGTTCACCAGCAAAATGCAAAAAAAATTACAAAAAAGCAGTTGATGAAAAAAGAAAACCTAAAAAGGACAAGCTTCACTGTTAAAACAAAAATGGCTCAATTTAATTTGTTTCCTAAAATGGAAAGGCATTGTTCAGGGGCCATGTAATTACTTCAGTCTAGGGAATCGATTCTTGTCCTTATACTGAGGCTTTTTAACGTTTTCTGCCTTTTCTTGCATAGCTGATGTTAGCCTGTGGTTTTCCATGTCAGCAGTTGGGATTATAATACTGAACTTACTCGCATATAATCTGATAAACATGCTGTGTAGGCAAATCGCTGGAGGAAAGGGGCATGCAGCATAATTTATCCGTGTGGGTATGTGTGTTTATATATAATACTGTATATATATATATATATATATATATATATATATATATATATATATATATTTGTTTTCCCATATCATCATTTTTTAAAGTGAAATGCTCTTGAAAATGGGATCCAAATGGTAGTGGACTTAAAGGGCATGTCCATCCTTAAATTGAAATTTTTACACATAGTTGCAGGTTTTACTTACCTTCCCCAGAGATGCATCTAAACATACTTACAAGACCTGGCCACTCGCTGCTTGGATTCCACATCCTGCTGCTGTTGCAAGCTAGTTTCAAGCAAGAACAGCAGTAAAGAGGCGCTTCCTTGTTGCGGCAGTCAGCAATTGGGCATGGCGATGCCTTTAACTAACAGCCGCAACCAGGAAGCAGAGAAGGGAAGCACAGTAGAGTACCGATGGACCAAGTCTTTTAAGTATGTTTAGCTGCATTTTTGGGGAAGGTAAGTAAAACGTAACTGGGGTTTGGGGGGTGTTGCATCTATATGTAAAAGTTAATTTTATTGGTGGCCATGCCCCTTATAATAAAGTGTTCAGTGTTGCTGTATGGATTTCATCAGGGTTTTAATATACTCAAAGCTGAAATAACCAATAAGCTGAACTTCTGGCCCTTCTCCCACTTCTCTTCATTTATGTAACAAAATTATTTACCTTCCTAAAGTTATTTAAGAACAGAACATATCTGAAATCAGATACTGTATACTACAGTATAGGTTTGTATTTCCCTGTCACTTTAAAAGGAACCAAACTCTTCCTTAATTTTTACTGGTCTTAACAATTTATGCCTTTAAAGCCAAACAGATCTTTTTTTCATCCATCCCAGCAGTTATTTATGTGTAGAAGTATAAAGGTTAAAAGGAGAGCCAAGAACCAGATTTGTGCTGTTATTCTCTATATGTAAATAAAAGGACAGATTACACATGGAAACAGCTTTCAGACACAGTTCCCTTATATCAGATGAAATAAGATAGAAAACTGGTCTACCACTGCATAGTATGCATTTAGCTACCTACAACTCTCATTGCAACTCTCTAGTACAGTAGGTTGGGGTTTCAAAATTGGCTGCTAGTGATGTTGTCTAATGCCGGCTCTGTAATACACCAGTTTGATTGTTGAATCGATTGTTTTGTCGAGCAGAGTTGTGGTTTCATGGCCAGATCACAATGTCGATTAAAAAACAATTGGCCTAGACACAGTTGGAATGTTGGGAAGTAATTTGACTAATACAAAACTGCCAACTGATGTCTATTAGGTCTGTGATGGATCAGGGGAGCTCAGGGAAAGGGATGTCGGACAATCTTCATTAGATGAATAATCTCTGCTCTTGTGTATGGCCAGATTTGGAACACTGTCTACATTTTCATGTGAACGTCTTGTTTAAGATTGCTGCATTACTTTTCTGTAGCCATGATTCTCATTAGCTGTACACAGCTAAATATGAAATACCTTTTCTTTTCACAAGAGATTGTGTCCTTTGGGAAAGACTACTAGTGCATATATTTAACACATTTATTCTTTACCTTATAAACAAATGTTATTGTTACTATTTTAGGCTCAAGAATGAATCATTTCAAATCTTTGTTTTAGATCATTGAAATGAAAGTGCAAATGAAAAACCCATGCAGGAGAACAGAGTATGAATTCATGCAGTTTAAATTTACTTATAATAGTATATGTTTATTTATATAGCACCAGCAGCGCTGTACAGTATTAAAATACAAAAAGTCATACAAAGGGGATAAATACATAGATAGTTCAGTACATATATATAACTTGTATAAATAGAAGTGCTATGGCTTTGCCACAAGAGGTAATGAGGTCCCTGCCCCGTAGAGCTTACAGTCTAATTGTATTGTTTTGTGTTGTCCAGTCATGAGATCATTTGGGATCTTTCTTCTCGTTCATAGCCTTAATTTCTTATTTCTCCAAACATTGACCGTACTGTAAAAAAAAATATAGGCACTAAAACATCTAAGGCACCCATATCTTTCTAAACACTGCATTTGTTTAAGTATATCTAAGATAGAAAGTCACAAGACATGTGATAAATGGATGCTGTGCAAGTTTTTCATTTGTAGCATAGATCACAGGGGGAAAATCTTAAAGATCTCCTCTGCATGCTTAAAAAAAATTGTGATCTATCCATGTTGTGAAGCATCCTCCTAAAATATTATGTATAAAGCAAACAGAAATAAGTCTTTGCTGGGGAACAGCTAGAACGTACTGGAGAAAATGCAATTTATAATGGAGTAGCAAGAAGATTAAAGGATTTCACATTAAAAAAATAACATTTCGTGTGCCATATATAAGAAAATAATGCATAAGAAACTAGGGCACTCAATCGAAAGATTCATTTGACCAGCTTGGAAATTCTTTCTTGTGTTATTTACAGATACTTCTGATACAATTCCTAAAGGCCAAGATAGCCAAGATATTTTGCACTGGCTGTTTATTTTCAATGTAGTTAAAAGAAAGATTTAAAATCAGCAGATAGTTTAAGTGTGATTAGATGTCTGCTTTGTCTTTCAGTAGAGTAAAATGCAAATAGGAAAAATTGCATTTTTCCTCAACTTTCAATAACCCCTGGATCCTTTGCAAATGCATTTCTGAATGCCACCAGCTGCCCCTTCTTGTATAATATTTTTATTATTATTATGGATTTATATAGCGCCAACATATTCCTTAGCGCTTTACAATTACATATATACATTCACATACCCCGAAGAGCTTACAATCTAAGCACATTTATTTGACACATACAACCTATCAGTATGTCTTTATGATTGTGGGGGAAACCGGAGTGCCCAGAGGAAACGCAAGCACGGGGAGAACATGCAAACTCCTTGCAGATGTGTCCAAGGGTTGAACCAAACTCAGGACTTATCATATATCTAATTTTTTTTATTTTGGTGGTCCTTTAAAGTCCTTAGGCCTTTGTCTTCAATACATTAGAACATTTCATGAACTTGATTATAAACTTCTCTCAGACACCATTGAAATTTCTAATGAGACGCTCAGCATCTGTTCAAAATGTCAGCTGCCACAGGAAGTACCAATTTATTTGAAGTCTATTGATTATATGCTTGACAGGGAGTTGCACAAGCGACCATGCAAAACATGGATAAAGGAACAGATGTAGTCTGATAGATTTTCATGGGTTCAGCCTTGTTTTTCTCAGTCTGAGAATGAAATACACGTAATGGCAGTGAAACAATAAATTGACAGCTGCCTGTTTTTAAATTATTGATAGAAATTGAACAAGCTTTGTTTGCCTACCAACAGAAATGTTTATATGTCTAGAATTAGACATATAATTACTTATTTCACTAATATTTTAAAGCACATACATGTAAATAACCATTATTTTGTAGTAAGAAAACATTGGCAATTTGTATCACTTTTAAGAGACCTACTTTTTGTATGCAAGGTAAATTTCCACATCAGCTGGCAAATCCCGGTCCAAGGACGCATTGAGAAGTAAATTTGAGTGCATAACTGCGTGTACCTTTCTCCTCCCTCCTAATTTCTGCTGTGTTCATTTTTCTCTCTTTCCAGAGAGAGAACAAATATCTTCACTTCTCTGGTCTATTTTATGGATTTCAATTAAACAATAACATAATCTACAAAATCTACAAAACAATTCATTCTGCTGTAACACCCCAAAAGTTCCTGGATTAGTCCTTCCTCTCAAAGTCACTTATACTAGGTCCCCTAACCTCCTTTTTCTTTTGCCCCTCCTTACCTCTCACATCCTCACTCTATCTTTGCCAATCTTATGTAATATGTTCACATTTATCCCCTGAAAGACTAATTTTTGTAGGGCCAGCACAATATATCGGTTGGCCCTTAAAGGAACTTATCCAATTATCCACTGTGATAAAACCACCAAACATTTAAACCCATGAGACCATACCATTATACCTACCATACGTGTGTCACAATGAATGTGACACACATTCCAGGCCTGTGGAATTTTTAAATTTTTGCTTGTGGCTAAATCCTGCAATCTTTTTGGTAGGGCATCTTTCCTATTGATCGATACCTAACATTTAAGAGATAGGATATAATGTATGAGATAGAAGAGAGATAAAGAATACATATATATATATTATATATAGAATATATATATATATAATATATATATAATATATATATATATATATATAATCTATATACACATATACCAAGTTTTTATTGGTGTTGTTATCTTTCTTTGGTCAGAATGTATATTCTGCATAATGCATAAGTAATACTATACAACACACACACCGTATCTTGCCTTAGGGCTGAATTGCTGACTTTTCTTGGATAAGATGAGATGCTCCAGGCTCTAATTTTTATGTAAAGCATTGGAATTAAAGGCTTCACACCCTGTTTGATTCCTTTTTAAAATGTAGCGCTTATCTGAAATTGGAAGAAATTAAGATATTTTATACTACTAATACTTCTGTTAATATGAAAGAATACAGTTATAAGAATTTATAGAATAGAAGAATATATAATATTTTAACAATTAAAAGCATCCCATTATTTAATAATAAATGTATTCTTGTGGGGGAGATATGAAAAAGAAAAAAGTCAACCAGATATTTAGCCCTGCCCAGATAATCAGACTTCTATACCCCTGTGGTTTTATCGTTTTAAGCTCTTCCATTCTTGTATATTTAAAAAGCTTAAAGAATAACTAAAGCTGCTAAAACTCACTTTTCAGTCTTGACTACAGAAAGATCATTGGCAGACTAGACTGTAGTTTCTTGCCAGGGTGAAAGTAGGAGGGGGGGGGCTAAAGATTGCGCAACTATGTATCTGGGCTCATGACTCTTTGTAAACAACAGTATCTTAAAGAATAATATAGATAAATACTACAAAATGCTGCTAAAATGAGAGGCTATAGATACAGTAATCTATTAGCAATATATAAATATATGTAAGGAATTTATATTTTAGTTTTATCTTTCTTATACCACTTGTTACTTAATGGGTTTTTTTGGGTTCACTTTTTTTGGTTCAGTGGTTCAGTTCAGTGTTTCCTAAAAATGTGGTTGACATTCTTATTTTTATTACTGTTGTTTGATTAAGGTTGGGTGAGTCTGAAAGGTTGTACTGATAAAACAATAATAGCAGGATTATCTGTAGTGTGTGCCCCTCTTTCAATTGAATGCTGCAAATTTTATTTGATATAAAAAATATATATATATAGTAAAGTTGAACATAATCTCCCAACATCCTCAACCACACCTGGCTACTTGTAAATCTACCAATGTCAAACTTGTTAATGCAGAGAAAAACATAAAAGGCAATTCTGTGAAATGCACATTGAGTTAATTGTCACAAAAGTTGTTGCATTTTAGAAAATATGTCCCATATTTGTTGAAAACAAATGACAGCCCTTTGGCACAACCGTATACATTATGTAGCTATTTTCATCCTTGTAATAGTCAAACAATACTTTTATTGATTGCATGTACTGGAATATGTCTACTAATCAGAATTCTTTTACTGAATAAATGTAAATAACCCTTGCGTTTCTCACACAATTTACAGTACAGTACAGTATAATGTGCGACTGTTATATTACTGTACAAAATGGCCTGAAGATGTTTATAAGCAGTAGAAATAGTAATTGCTTACAATAGCCTCTGCCTACATATTTTTATATATAAAACAACATTTTACATAAAAATACAAATTGTTCCTAGCTGTTACATTATTTACAATAAACACAATTTAATTATTGCATGTGGGGATGTAAACAAAAGTTGCATAAAAAAGTACAATACAAGCAATTATTGTATGAATATTTCCCCTTTGTATAAGCAATAGTTAAAATTAATAAATTGTTTACAAGTACACTGTAAAGGGTCTTATGTAAATATGGCAAGTAACTGCATTAATTGACATTCACATTTTCCATTATGCCTTACCTACTGTTCTTTAATTAACGCCTGTGAAGCCAGGAATGAAGATAGAAGAAACTTTCACGCGATCCTCCATTGTCACACTGACAATCCCGACCGCTTCCTGGTTCAGTTCAACTAAAGCATGCATTATCGTGCATGCGCGCTACGGTTAATCAGAACCAGGAAGTGGTCGGGACCTGTCAGTGTGAGAGCAGAGGATCGCACTAAAGGTAAGTTTCTTCGATCTTCATTCCTGGCTCCACAGGCATTGATTGAAAAACAGATCTTTACCAGTCTTTAATCAATACATTAAAGGAATAGCTCACTATTGCAGTGAACTATTCCTTTAAGCTTCAACTCCAATCATCTTTTTTCAGCCTAAAACCACAAGTGTTCAACAACAGTTAAATGTCTGTGGTTCATACAACTTTTTAGAAATAAATAGCGAAGATTTATTTTAGTATTGCATGCTGGGAGCATGACTGTTTTCTAAAAATAGTGCATATAGTCAAGTTGCAATATAAATAAAAGGCAAATGCGGATTCTTAACATTATTCTGGTTTGATTTGTCCCTATGCAAATAAAGGTGCTTGAACAGTTTGGTTGGAAATGGTAAATCCGGCCAACAATATCTGTTTCTGTTCACACAATTTATGTTCAATTGCACTGCAATATTTCTGAGTTTTGTTGTTCACAAAAAACATCTGTAGGAATCGCAATTCTAAAATTGCAGAAATAATATTTTGTAATGGCTGCACAAAAACTAAATATGATTATGAATAATTTTACAGGTTACAGTGGAATTAGCAATACTGTAAAAACGAAACATATACAGGGAGATGTAATAAAAGTTCTTATGGTTAAAAATGGTGCTACTTTTGCCTCAACCAATCAGATCTTATTTACCATTTTAAAGCTAACATCTGATTGGTTGGGGCAAAAGTAGCAGCATTTTTAATGATAAGAACTTTTATTACATCTCCCTGAAGTAATTATAATTGTATTTTTGCTCTTTTCTAACATAAACAGGGAAATTCAATAAAAGTTCTATCATTAAAAATGGTGCTAATTTTGCCTTAACCAATCAGATGTTATTTAACATTTGAAAGCTAGCATCTAATTGGTTGGGGCAAAATTAGCACCATTTTTTAACGATAAGAACTTTTATTAAATAACCCTGTATGTTTTATTACAAAACATGGACATTTTCAATGTCACAAGTATTTAGGTTTTCTTTGTGCTCTGGGTTTGAATTACTCTGAGATGGAGTTACTCAAAAAAACCTTTCCGAGATTCTCTTATTATAGAAAAGACTAAAGCTTCTTCCAAATACTGATGGAAAACCCTTTAGTATCTTCCCAAACCCTGCCTCCATAATCTCATGCCTCCTGAGCCAGAGCGCATGGTGATTGGTACATTCGGAACACAGCAATGGGAGAACAGAGCAAATGTAAGATAGATGTATTACGGTTTAAGAGAAGCTGCTTATTCATTTCATTACAGAACCAAGGGCCATATTTATAAAAAGCGATACTGCGCCTTTAATGATTGTTATGGTGATTGTTAAATTATGATTGCTTTTGTAAATCTACAATAGCGATCTTAAATGTGCGATAGCCATCATAGATTTACAGTCGCCCATAGAATACTGCGGGTTTATAAATATGGGCCCAAGGGAGGGGCATAAATTTTTTTTAGTATAACTATCCTTTAAATTCATGAGCTGTGTATTGCAATATACATTTTTTGTGTATCAATAATATCAAGCAAAAGCCAGAACCTTGTATACACTGTACAATACTTATATTAATGAGTTTATGGAGTTATATTTCTGGATCTGTGTTTGCCTATGCTTGATATTAAAAGTTATTATTTTTTTTTTTTTTGGTAGTAGAGTTGGGGCAGGCTCACCTAATACATCTACAAGGTTTCTTTGCACATAACACACTGAAAAAGTAAATGCACATTCTAGCAAAGAAAGTAAATTGGCTGCTTCCACTTCTTCCCGATGAATGAGAATGGACTACACTCAATAAGGTAATGTCTAATGGGTTTTAGAAGTAATAACATTGGAGAGGAGGAACGATGTCATTGCAGATAAGGAATTGCTCAAATGTGATGCACTCTGCTATGCATACACATAAGCACTGAGGTTAATGACATTTCTTTTCTATACCCAAATGCAATTCTGAAACAGAGAGAGCTACCGAGAAGAATTTACAATGGGAGATACGCAAGGTTAAGAAGGATGTTGAAAATCCACTTCAGAGATGAATAGACTGGCATTGAACAAATATAGTCTAAGTTAAGATTTAGAGAGCTGAACAAGACCACATTGTTTCAGTGAAGCTGTCAGGACCAGAAATAATCTTTAAAAAAATAAAGCCATGCAAAATTACTGTAGCCTTTTTTAAATGCAAAGCATAGCTCCTTACATTCTAGTTTAGTTTGAGATGGGAGCTATAGTTTGGAGATTCTAAGATTTACATCCCAGGATACAAGCCTGTACATTTTTCATAACACATACATATACATGAACATACAAACACACAAAAATAAAACACAACCCCAAAAATACAAAAGCATACAAGAACTCATAGGGGTATATTGAGTAAAGTGTAACAGGGTTATTCAATAAAAGTTCTTATTGTTTAAAATGGTGCTAATTTTGCCCCAACCAAACAGATGTAAGCTTACAAATGTTAAATAAGATCTGATTGGTTGGGGCAAAATTAGCACCATTTTAAACGATAAGAACTTTTATTGAATCTCCCTGTAAAAGTACAGCCGCAGTCATACTTACAACTATGGGGCCGTTCAATACCCCATACTAATATACCAACACACATGCAACACACAAAACATATACACACAATTTTAACCATGCACCTAGGGGGACACTTTTGCTAGTTAATATATTTATATAGATTGATATTATTTATTTATTTTCTCTTACACAATTTTTATGTGTTTAATGTAGAAATCTTGTGCCCAACCTCTTTTCTTTTGCTACACTGCTCCTGTTTTAAGCTCATTTTATGCCCAAAACTTTTTTTTAGATGTTTCAATCTGAAAGCTTAATTGAAATATTCATAAAGCAACATTGAGACTCCTTTTTGTTTTCTTAAAGGATGAGTGCACTGTAAAATCAAGTTATGTTCATTTGGAAGCTGCAGCTTTAAAAATACTGTTGCCATATTTTTTTAACCTATGTCCCTCCAGAGCCTAGTTTTGTGCCTTGGAAGTTGCTGACGTCTTGTTACTGGTTTGCTGAATGTTAAGCTCCGCCCCTCTGAGATTTCCTCTGCTTTCTCCTGCTTGAGCCTCAAACAGTAATGCTTGTGAGTTCCGTGCACATGCACGTGCATGGAACTCACAGGCATTACTGTTTGAGGTTCAAGCAGGAGAGTGCACGGAACTCACAGCCATTACTGTTTGAGGCTCAAGCTGGAGAAAGCAGAGGAAATTTCAGAGGGGCGGAGCTTAACATTCAGCAAACCAGTAACAAGATGTGATCAACTTTCAAGGCACAAAGCTAGGCTCTGGAGGGGCATAGGTAAAAAAAAAAAAATATGGCAACGGTATTTTTATAGCTGCAGCTTCCAAATGAACATAACTTGATTTTACAGTGCAGTTATCCTTTAATGTGTTTAGGATAGTTTGTATCTTGTATGCGTGCCACAACTACAGCAGGTCGTTTCAGTGGCATTAGATACTTAACCAGCAAATAGTGTAGATTTAAATATTCAGCATAATAATCTTTCTATATTGATTTTCATAGCACACCATGCTATATTTCGGTCTGACCACCATAATTCAGTGTAATGATTAATCAGGCCAAAATAATTTATGGATTTTTGGATGCAACCGACCGTTGATAGGGCAAATTGGAAAAACTGATTGTGCAGTCCTCTATGGATCGCGTTGAGGTCAACTGTCGGCCTTGGCCACTATTGCCGCAGCCGACAGTCCTTTCTCCTGGCCAACCAGTCGGAAGAGCTGAGCAGTCAGTCAGAAGAAAAAGTGTGTACTATGCTTAATAATCAGAAACAGGGAAACTGTTGTAGAGAACTGTTGATATGTTTGAACTTTTGAACTTGAAAGTTTGAAAACGGACCGAACTTTTGAACTTCTAAAAAAGATTGAAAGTTCGAAAGTCTGAAAACGGACCCATTAAAGTCAATGTGGGGTAAATAGTTCGGAAAGTTCAAATGAACTTTCCAAAATATGGTAGGGTAAACTTACCTTACAGGCCTGCAGCTCGAAACAGGACCCCCCTCCCCAGCACTTATAAGAGCCTTTGGAAGGGCCCTTTGGGGCTTAAGGGGTCCTGCAGCTCAAACCGGGACCCCCTCCCTGGCCCTTGTAAGGGCCCTTGTGGCACTGATACCGGCGCCTTTGTTGAGGGTCCTGCAGCTCGAACCGGGACCCCCGTCGGCTCTTAAAAGAGCACTTGGACGGTGTCTTCTGTTTTCCATCTGGTGACAGCAGCTCCGCTGAGGCCACCGACCCCGAGAAGTACCCCTGCAGCTGCCAGGGGTACCTCCGGCACCAGTGGCCTCAACTAGGCCAATGTTACCGGCATCTTGATCCGACGAAACGTCTTCGGCTAGCGACACCAACACCAATTAAGTTGCCGATGCCATCCCCAGCGGAGCCGATTTCTAGGTGCTTTTTTCTTCTGCCATCAACTGCAATGACTTCTGAGCTCCGTGGAGGTTTGCAGCTCTTTATATAGGTTTGCAAAAAATCCTACTTCATTTCTGATTGGTCAATTTTTCAATGCTTGGTTTACATGGTTTACATTAACCAATCAGATTTTGGAAAATCTGATTGGTTAATGTAAACCATATAAACCAAGCATTGAAAAATTGACCAATCAGAAACAGAAGAGGTGCAAACCTCCACGGAGCTCAGAAGTCATCGCAGTAGATAGCAGAAGAAAGAAAGACGTCGGATTAAGACACCAATAACATCGGCCTTGTTGAGGCCACCGCTGCCGGAGGTACCCCTGGTGGCTGCAAGGGTACTTTTCAGGGTCGGTGGCCTCAGCGGAGCTGGTGTCACTGGATGGAAGACATTAAATGCCGCCACAAGGGCTGGGGAGGGAGGTCTCGGCTCGAGCTGCTGGACCTCTTAGCCCCAAAGGGCCCTTGTCAGGGCCGCAGTGGTCCTTGTAAGGACCCGGGAAGGGGTCCCGGTTTCGAGCTGTGGGACCCCCGAACGAGCAGGCATTTTCGGGAATCTCCAGGTATTAGGGGGTTTTAGGAAGATGCTGTTTGAGGCTTTGTCGAACATTCGAAAATCCTCGTACATTCGAGAATTCTCAAATGTTCGGAGATTTTAGAAAATAGTCCCGCGAGTTCAGAAAATTTAAATAGTTCGAGTTCGTCCAAACTCGGGTTTGATTTCGAGTTCTAGTCCATCCCTATTGATATGCAGGTCATATTGGTTATCTCTAGAATGTAGTCTGGTTATGGTGCTTTATCTGATCTGAGTGTTTAAGTAGAGTTTGTCTGTGTCATTATAGACTAATACTGGGCATGAGATATAATGAGGCAGGTGAAATCCAGGGTCTTTTTTTTAAACAACCATTCAGTTCTAATTCTTTGAATGAAAATATCGAAAGGTAAAAGTCCAACATCTTTCAAACCTGTAATCAACCCTATTATCTGAATGTTTTGCTGTGTATTAGCAGTCACCTTGCAAAATGTTTAATGTCTTTCTGAGTACAGAGTGCAGCATCTCTAAGCAGCAGACTAGTTTTACAAGTCCCGCGCTATCCTTACAAACAGGGAAATCTGAGTTTATATATAATGCCTCTGACATATATTGATTTGCAAACAATGACCTCTCCTGAAATAAACTGTATAGAGGTCTATTACATTAAAGTTGGACTAGCTTTGCTTTACACTGTAATTTATGCTACAGCTGGAGCTGCTGGAAATGCTGCTTCACTCTAATTTTTTTACAAATACTTTTATTTTCTAACATTGTTTCCAATAAGATAGAAATCATGTAACATATTTCTATGGCCTTCTATTTATCTCTGTATATTCAGTTTGCCAGTCATGAAAAAGCTTACAGTACTTTCAAAAGTAGGCAAGTTTATCCACATCTTTAGAACAGTCTTTATTCCTTGTCCATAAAGTCATCAGGTTTCTACGCTGCCTGGCTAATTGTTTAATTAACCATAGAATTGGATGAGTCAAAGGTACACAATGTTTTCCTTGTAAAATAAAATCTAAAGTTTTATTGGGACAAGTTCTATTTACCCATTGAGCACATATAAGAGCTAATCAGAAATCTTCTCCCTGTCTAAAAGAGCTTTGGACAGGTAGAAATATTAATCCTTCACAGCATTTAGCTACAATAGTTTTTGTTATAATACTTTCTTTTATTCTATATCAGGGATTCTCAAATGGTGTGCCTCCTGATGTTCGGAAATGGCAACTTCCAGCATTCCTCAACTACAGAGGGAAGACAGTGAGTGCCCTCCGTTTGAGAATCCCTGTTCTATACTATTCATACTTCTGGCATCATAGATGTTTTGAGAGCTATAATCTTTCATCTCTAAATTAAGGATTCATATTAATTCATTTTAGCTAGTCTTGTTGGGCAGGCCCAATATATGGCAACACAAATACAGGCTTTGCCATTATTGAGCAAAATAGAATCTAGGATTTGAAGTGAAAAATAAACCAAGAATATGTGGTGCAGTTTTGGAATCCCATATTGCAAAAGGAGATCTTTGGAAAGTGAAAGAGTTTAAAGAAGGGCAACTTAATTAATAACAGGAATGGAGGGGCTATGGAGACTGACTAGACAAGTTAGGGCTGTTTACACTTGAGTAGCAGGCTTGCATGAGAATATAATCACATACAATAAACTCTCTTGTGTAGTTTTTAATAGATAATTTCAGAAGACATATGGGCATGTTATAAGAATTTAAGAAAAGTTTAAGCTCCAGTTTAGGAAATATGAGTGAGAGCAGTAAAACTGTGGAACTGTTTTCCAGCAGATGTTGTAATGGCAAATTCATTGGAAAGCTTTAGGAGAATGAGGAATACATTCTCCAAAAATAAAAACATTCATCCAAAAAATAAGGTATCCTTTCCAATTGCCATTTGGAGACAAGAAAAAATGTTTTCCCCCTTAATACTTTTTTGGGATCAACTGTAGGTTAAAGGATAAGTGCACTGTAAAAACAAGTTATGTTCATTTGGAAGCTGCAGCTTTAAAAATACCATTGCCATATTTTTTTTTACCCCCTCCAGAGCCTAGCTTTGTGCCTTGGAAGTTGCTGACATCTTGTTGCTGGTTTGCTGAATGTTAAGCTCCGCCCCTCTGAGATTTCCTCTGCTTTCTCTTGCTTGAGCCTCAAACAGTAATGCTTGTGAGTTCCGTGCCTGTTTGAGGCTCAAGCAGGAGAAAGCAGAGGAAATCTCAGAGGGGCGGAGCTTAACATTCAGCAAACCAGTAACAAGATGTCAGCAACTTCCAAGGCACAAAGCTAGGCTCTGGAGGGACATAGGGGAAAAAAAACAGTATTTTTTTAAGCTGCAGCTTCCAAATGAACATAACTTGATTTTACAGTGCACTTATCCTTTAAATAGATTGGACTAGATGGACCTATGGCTTTATTCAACCTTCAATACTGTATGACTTATGGAATATCATAGCATAATAAGATAGAGGTAATTATTAAGGAACAGACTTTTGCTAACTTCACACTGGTATTAAAACTGGTGAAATGTTACTTAATTAGTATGCATCTAATAACTCATGTATCTACAGCCTGACCACAGAGGGCACTCGGCATTGCCATACAAACAAGCAGGGAGATTCAATAAAAGGTCTTATCATTTAAAATGGTGCTACTTTTGCTCCAACCAATCAGAACTTATGTAACATTTGAAAGATAACATCTGATTGGTTGGGGCAAAATTAGCACCATTTTAAACGATAAGAACTTTTATTGAATAACCCCCTAAATCTGAAACCAGCAGTATATAGAATGTGTCTTTATTTTATATTTTGTTAGACAAGATTCTGTTTCTAACTCACAAGTACAAATCCCCTGTTCCCTCTGTAATAAACACTAATAATTATGTCTTCATCCTATTTTGAAACTGATTTTTCCCCGTAGTGCTTAAATGAGTAGTAACTATCCTGGCAGGGCAAAATGATTTGATGCATACCCTAAAATGTCAACAATAAACTGCAAAACATACTCCTGGTTGGGATTTCATCAAGATATCAGCATGATTCAACGGATTGTTCATAAAGAGGCACCTTTATTGTCCTTAAACATCTGCTAGTACTTTTAGATTATGTGGCCTTTAATTCTACACAGCCTAATTTGGGCATTTGTACCTGCCTGCACCTTTTGTTCCACAATAGCAAATTTTATTATGCAATGAGGTTCAGGGCTCAAAATAGTCTTTTTGTGGCTGACATGATAATGTAATTATGGTAATTTCTAGGTTAATTTCATCATCCATTTTATAGTTTGATTTGCATTATGTTATAGTGTAGTAGAGTTCGGTCAGGCATTAATGAGCGAATTGTGTTGCATTGCTCGGTTGGAACACACGGAACCATAAAAACATACAAGCTTTTCAGAATCTGGGTTACTAAAGATTCATTTAAAATACATTTAAAAAGCAAGGGTATGGAGGGCACAAGCCATATAGGAAGTAAAATGTCAATACAGGGATATGAGCCATATCACAGAGCTGTCTGTTCCGACATCTCATCTGTCACCTGATTTCTGAGCTAACATCACATTGTATGTATAGGGAATTTAGATATCAATCTGAAAGGACATCAGAGCAGACTGTCCTTCAACAGTTATATTTTTATATATTCACAATGATTAAATATTGTACTGGACATGATTTGTTAGGTAAGAAATTATGATTTCTAATTAAGTTTTAATGTTGTAAAATTGGGTGTCTGAATGTCCTTACATATGGATAGTTATGTAAGTAATGGGAGAGAATGACAATCTGTCTGTAGTTGGAAGACTCAGTACATTTATTTCATTTACCTTTGTAGTTACATTAAAATAATTTTTCTGCCTCCAAATCAGTTACCCTGCTTTATATAAACCTGATGGTTGTTGCTGGATGTTGGATAACTGATACCAAGCTGTATAATTACATTGGCAATGCCTTATGTATTCAATTGATATAGTCAAATTAGCTTGATGTAGCTTTTATATTTTATTTGGAAAGCTAGGCGATGATGGAATTATAGACATAAAATGTCTTTAGATGCACTGAGCTTTACCCGATGGGGGAACTTTTTTTATGTATATTTATTTATATGAGAAATGCAAAAGTTTGCTAATGGTAATTGAAGTAAAAAAGGTTAGAAGTTAGGACCTTCCAGGCTGGGGTTACCTTGACGTGGTTGGAAGGCTTTTCATTCATGTGATCACAGTAATGTTACTAAAACCCCATTGTTTATAAAGTATGCCAGTGTGCAGATAATATGATATTGTATGGGGCCTAGGAATGTGCATTGATTATCTTATATTATATATATATATATATATATATATATATAGATACTGTATATACACACACACACACACACAAACAAGGTCTCCAGTTGCATTCACTGCCTAGGGCCAGACCTAAAAGCAAAAATCTAAATAAAAACCATATTAGTGGCAAATATGTATACAAATAACAATATATAATAATATATATGATAATATATACAAATATATAAAATATATATCACAAATCCCAGGAGTGCTCCGTATATTGAATTATTATCTTTCGGTAGCGACTGGGTGGCTATTTTATGAATGGGAGTGGCGCTCCATGTACCACTACGGCATATATATACATATATATATATATATATATATATATATATATATATATATATATACTTTTTTTTTCTTTCTTTTTTTTCATGTTCCAAACAGCTGCACTCCAGCTCGTCCCCACTTGTCTTCATAGCCTGAGTGCATTCCAATAAGGTTCATTACAAACTTAGTAACTCTGTACTCCGCTGGACTTATTAAACAATTTATTAAAAAATAGCAACGAGCTTCAGCCTAAAATTGATGGCTGCTAATTAAAGATTATAAAATACAGACCTGGTCGTAAAATACCGACTTGTATTGGTACTAGGACCTTGTTAAAGGCGTGGTACCACCCAGGCAGAGAGAGACAGCATCTATTCCCTAGTTGTATTTCACGTGTCTGTTTGTAAATAAATGTGTTACTCTTCGGAACAATGAGTACTATTCTTTAAATCATAAAACATTCCTATAGGAGCCCAAGTGTACTTCTAACATTAACCTAACCATTATACTCTTTTGAACTATAGTAACAAAATGAATGTCTCAGTTTTCATTTAATAACTTGTGTTTTTGCAAGAGCTTCTCATTGCCGCTTGCTATAACATGACAAATGGATGGTAAAAGTTAGAAAAACATTATCTTGGGACCAATCAACGTGATGGTAGGATATTGGCTTGTTTCTTTTTTATGACTTTGGAAGGATCTTTTAGCTTTTATTGTAGCGCTCCTTATCATTGAACTTCATAGTCTTTCAAACAAGTGTTTTAGAAGGACTTTTTCCGACTTTATCCTTCACCTTAAGTCAGCATAACATTAAGCTGATATACAGCCACCAAAGCTTTCTTTACAATAGGGGTTTTAACATTTCCATGCCAATGTCTTCCTATATCCCTCAGAAAGCTTATATATAAAATGTGACTGTCAGAGGCAATCCTTTCATTCATTATTGGTTAGCACGCTATTCAACTGTGTCATATTTGCTTTTATGTTTACTGTTCGTTGTTAACAACGGTAATTACAGTACAGTTGTGAGATGAAAACATGACTAAATTATGACAGTGCTTGTGTAGCAATCTCTTAAAACTGACTCACAAGGCAACAGCTGTACAATTAGGCTATAAATTCTCTTAAATGAACCTGTCTGAGAAAATGGTACCTGTGTGCCAGTGTTTTGTAAGAGATAACTAGACTTAATGGGCTTGGTGAGGGAACACCACGAATAGTCTCATAAAAAAAGAAACTTTGTTCTTTGTCATAAACCACTTGTTCTTTATAAAAACAAAAACGGCTCAATGTTGGCCCATTAACTTTCCCTTTTGTTATAGGACAACTGGCTGAAAGCATCTTTTCGACAGGCATCAGGGATTCTGTCCAACTCAAATAGAATATCTTCCCTGTGACAAAGACCTTGAAATAAACCCTCTAGCATTTACATGACAAAGCTAGGAACACAAGTGGAAAGAATTTATGATGATTCAAAAATATAACATTTGTATTTGGGGATGAAAGAGTGAAAGGTGTAACAGAGAAATGTTTAATAATTCATTTGATAGAACAGCTACAGAAAAACACATTATGGGTATTTCCTCTAAATCTCCTTCAGCTGTTTAGAGAGACAAGGGCATTTTTTGGTAGATATTTTTCATATTTTTGGCAAGATCGTATTTCTATGTATTAGAAAAACCCACAGCCATGGAAGTATCTTCACTAAGCAAGCCTGCAAAGTTATCATACAGGCTGCTTTGCTAATAACTCCATTAGGTAGCCTCTGGGGTAGATTAACTATTGCTTTTGGTGTTATGAGCTTGACCTTTGCAGCTGATGCCAGATGTGTCTGGAATTAACATGCAGGATAACAGGGTACACCTGTATATTCTTCTGCTGCAAGTGTAGTTCAGTAGCATTCTCTCAATCTAATGTCTCTGTCAATGAGTTCGGATATCACTCTCTACCACTCTCACACATGTAGCAAATGCAATAGGTCATAAATTCCAGAAGAAATATGTCCCCATACTTAAAGGAAACTTTACTTTGCAGAGCAAATAAAAGGTACTGCACTTTCATCTGTGTATTTAACTGTCCACTTATTTGTGATTTATTGTTCATCTCTAACAACATACTTTATGTTTTATATTTCTGCATTATATACTTTATGCATTCTATTTATTTAATGGTATTCAGATAAGCAGGCCTATTGAGATGTCAGCCAGTGAACTGATGGCCAACTGCATTACAAAGATAATTTCAGATTCTTTAAAATAAATTTATTGAAGGTAAAACAGTGTCAATAATTATTTGACAGTATAAAATATGACTTCATTGCATTTAATTATTGAATTGCAGTCTGTAATAAAGTGGGGGGAAAAATACCAAAACTTTTGTTTCCTAAAGAAATCATGATCCATAATCCTTTCATTCTATAGTGAGATAGCCTTATAATTTACTTCTAGCAGTCTGACCCATGGAACTTGCCATTTCGATCGCACAGAAATTCAAATATAATGAGACACATAATAACATTCACTTCTAACCCCAGTCCCACCCTGGCTGCCTAGGGCGATTTCTTGGTTTTCATGTGATGTAGGCCTTTCCACCTGAATTTGATTGCTATTTCCTTGGGGCTCAGTGCTAGTGATAAGGCTATATGTAATTGCTGCTCATAATGTAAATGCTTTTCAGTTGTGTAGTTGAGTGTTTACCTAATAAAGTAAACAACGTGTCTCAAAGCAGCAATTTGTGAGACCTTTCTAGAAATCTTTTAAACTGTTGGCTGAAACAAAAAACGCATTGGTGAAAATAGATAACAAACAAAGGAAAATCAATGATCGAGAGGTTATTTAGGTTAGAAAAATTAGCCTTTAGTAAATAAGTCAATCTACAATAATCATGTTTACAGAGTGCAGCTGGTAGAAGATAGTGTACTCAATATTCTCTCTCAAATCCCTGATGAAGACCCACTGAGATTCTGCAGTCCGATTTAATGACAATTCATGATTATAGCTTAATTATGTGTACATATAAGCACATATTTTTATATATATATAGTGTAGAATTTCAGATCCGGGAAAGGGAACATTATAAATAATATTTGATTAGAGCAATCATTTTATTAATGAGTTCCTTTGGAAAACTCAGTAGTTTTATCTGTACAAATGTATTAATGCTGTACAGTACGTGTACATTATTTATAAAACTTTCACTTTTTCTGTGCCGCCTACAATTCCAGCATCACCAAAGCAACAAAGAAATATGTCCAAATATTAAACTGGCAATTGAACGGCCATACACCTGGCCGAAAGTTAAATTGATAGTAATGGGGCCACCTGCTAGCTCTCACCATCTAACATTCCCTGCCTGGCCCATTATTTTTGCTTTTCCCAAAAGTCGATCCCAAAAAATAGTGTGTCGAGTGGTTCTTTTACCCTCAGGAATAGTGATGAACTTTATGAATTTGTACGAACTATACGAACTACGAACTACTAGTTCAGGTTTTTTATGATAATTATTGAAAATTCGATTATCATCAAATTCTCAAATCGGTAACCTTGGAATATATCCTTCGATTTCAGTAACCCTCGAATGTATAGTTCGATTTCGGTAACCATCGAATGTAGCCTTCGTTTTTGGTAACCCTCGAAACCTATTGTTTGGTAACCCTCTAATGTAGTATTCAGTAGCCCTCGAATGTAGCATGCGGAAACTCGACAATTGCCCGATAGTGCAGAAAGGAAATGTTTAAAAAAGTTTTGGTGTAGGTACATGTTCCCCAGACTATTTGCCAAGTGCCATAGCCATTTACAGTAAGTTTCCATTGTTATTTTATCTGTATTTTATCCAAATTTTTTCGAACTATTACTCCACATGACTTTAATGGGGTAGTTTTCTAAACCAAACCCAACCTTAGGAAGTTCAGTCATCTCTAGTCAGGAGAATGTCACAGTAACATCAAAAGGTAAGCTCTTAGGCTGGGTACACACAAGGGGATTTTTTGTCCAAACCAACTGGTTGCCGCTAGCGAGTGGCTGGCCAGGGTGAATTACTCTCAGGTGTGGTGAAAGTAGCCTCAGCTGGCAGTTCCCCACGACCGATTATATGGTCCTTAGAAGACCGCATGATCGCTGTGATTTACCGACACATCCGACATCGGGGCAATTCATCAGATCGGGGCGAACAGGCGACATCGCCGACGATGATAAAACTGCTGCATATTATAGTTATAAATAGAATAATCAAACCCCTTGTCAGAATTGTTTGGTTAACTAATGCTGGAGATTTTTCTTCCAAATTTTAAAGCCATAGTTTTGATTTATCACAATAGTTTGCATATGGAAAAGAATATTACATTTCACTGCTTCAAGCTGATAATTCTTTACAAATTGCAAGCTGACATGATAAATACATTTTACATAAACAAAGATTAGATTTAATTTTCTGATTTTAAAGTATTCAACATTGAACTTTCTGTATTGATTCCTTATTGCACTGGAGATAATTCCAACGCAATGTTTTATCCTGCACGGTTCAATGCAATATTCAAGAATATTCTCAATAAAGCAACTGAAATATATCTTAAAATGAAGTAATCTTGGTAATTGCGTAGATTATCTGGTGTTTACGATCATGAGTAAAGGTAAAAATAAAGAAGTGCCAATTCTATGTAATTCTGTAATGATTATTTTACATTCTGTTCTTTGATTAGAGCTAATTTTATTTGTAACTTAGGAAAACTTTACTGAGTGTTTTTATTTAAGGGCTGGTACACATCTATCACTTGGCCTGATATTTTGTCTGTCCTTTAGACATGAACGATCATTACAGACTGTTTTTTGGCATACTACAAAATCATGGCCAACCGCCCAGTATTCAGTAGGCCGCAAGATCTTTCAGGCAGTAATATTGACTGAGATCCTATTGACTGGTATATTGAGTACATCTATCAGTTGGAAATCCTCCCTTGTGTACAAGGCATCATGGAATCAAAATAACTAATATGTCTTGAATGTTTAGTAGTTTGTTTTTATCCACTTATAATTTGCAAGTGCATTAACATTAATTAACATTAACATTAAATTGAACATTTCTCTTATCATTTGCAAAGGTCAGTATACTTGACAGGATAGTTTCAAAATCAGACAAGTTGCAGACATGCCAGGCATAACATATTTCTTGTGCGTCTCTACAGCTGATGATGATGTACAGATACTGGAGGCTTTGGGCTTCAGCACAGTAAGTGCACTATTCAAATCTCATTTACTTTGACTCAAACATCTGCAGGCAAGAAGGTCTACAAGATATTGCCAACATATATAGATGGTAACGGTTAACATCTAATACTTGCCTTAAATTCATTTGCTAAAAAAAAATTCATGAATGAAAAATTGCTCCAGTGTTTTGGCTCACAACATGCTCCTAAACCGCTAGGTCCCCACCCCTGGGTCTTACCTTATCACTGGGAAGGATCTCCGAAACCCCCCCCCCTTAACTGTATTCAACCAATAGGAAGATGTGGTCTACAAGGAGCACCTCCTCCAATTAACAAGGGATTCCTTGCAAGCGATTTCACAAAGCCGACTTTGTAGGGCTCGTTGTCAGAGATAGCATAATACCAAGGGTTGAGGACCACATGGTTTAAGTCTTTACCCTGGGTACGGTTAACTGAAGAGAATCATAGGTGGCCATAAGTGCCCTTTAAGAAGCTGATGCAATAAAAAGTGCAAAAATTGTGCTATTAATCTGCAGCAACCAAACAGTCTAATCGCAGTAACCCAGTAAAACAGTAAAGGTTCATACACACGTGTGATTGCGGGTCCTGACCGTGTGTAGGACGTTCAGTCAGGGATCGCCGAATGACCATCCGTTTTTCGGCCGCTAAAGGGCCGATTATCGAGCCGATACACACGGCCCGATTATCGGCCGAAAGAAACGTTTGTACACATTGTGAGTCGCAGGTCGGGACCCTTAACTTTTCCACCTCTTATTGGATTAGCTCCTTTATATATTACAGTATTTTACTTTAAACCAAAGTCTGGGCATCAAGTTGATTCCAAATTTAAAAAGAAAGAAAGGGGGAAAAATAGCTTGCGACTGGTTAATATTCATTTCATCGCTTATCATCTCTACATTGTTTATGCTTCATAACACAGAAATTATAGCACTGCTTACAGAACTAATAAATCAGATATACGGGAGGAACAAAGGAAAAAATACATTTTACCGAACTAAAACAATTCAGACTTAACCATGAATTGTAGGTTGTGGGTTTTTTCACTCGGGAGGGGATGGGGGCATTATTACTGAACATCTCACATCTTTTTAATGTTTTTTAAAGTGATATGGACTTCATTTTATCGAGTAGATGGAACAGAAAGGCTTTGTTCACACTTTAAGGGCTTTTATTTATTTTTATTCAATTATTTTGTAGGCAATAAAACCAAACACCTGTTCAGAATCAAACAGTATGTGAAATGGTGGATAATATGCATGGTTCCAGTAGAACAGATAACTCACATGTGCAACCAACCCCAAACTGCCCCCCCCCACAGTGCCCCAGTGCCAGTGCCCTTCTAGTTAAACAGATATTTGACACCCTTCTCCAAATTCAATAGATTCCTACATGTCAACATTCGTTTCGTCAGCTCCCATTGTTCGCCATTAAAGATGGCCATACACTACAAAAGACTTATGCATCGTTATTGCGATTGTAACAGACCGATACTTTAATAGACAGATGTACAATATTAATTGTATGTAGATGTGCCAAAATATTGTTCGACATTTTGAGGTTACATTACATTTACATTTAATCGTAATTTCAGTTAATCATTTAATCAATTGGCTTAAAACGACTTTCCCGATCGTAATTGCTATCAATATTGTCCCATAATGTCACATAATAAGATGGGAAAATGTAATATTTTTTTGGCCAATCAATGTAAATAAATTGTACATAATTTATGATCACCTTAAGCATAGTTCCTGGCTGGGCAGGAAGCACATAGAAGTCCATATTTACAGTCTCCCATTCAGCTGGCCCATAAGTAAATCATTGTTTGTGACATAAGGTTATGATCAGTGCATTACTGAAGTAGTAGCATGCTGATTTTAAGGATATCCCTAACAGTTTGAGTCCAAATGGGATCCACAGACAGAGTGGATTACATAGATATTTACAACCTAAAGAATACAACACAGAATACTTGGTGCCATACTTTATCGGCCGCTAACTGGAAAAATTAGCTTAAATCTCATGCTACCCAATGTATTATTGTGTTAGCAGGAGTTTTAAACTAATTTTGTGGTGGCTTTGCTATTTCCAAAACTTGGAAATATTTCAGCCGGTGTCATAAAGTCAGCATTAAATGTTACCGCCTTTAAAGCAGAGACCTAAAGCGGGGTTTAAATATCACAGGATCTCGCAAGGTAATTAACACTGATTTGCTTTCTGCATTGGCCCATTTTAACTGGATGCTCTTTAAAACACATGTGAATGTCAGAGTCGGTGTGGGAAACCATGAATTCGCATATCTGAGTTATTTTTCACGTAGATTAATTAAAAGCAATTAGTTAAAGAATGCCTTCAAATATATCATGAATTTTGTAATAAAGTTAAATTACAATTGATCTTAGATCCAAGTGATGAAAATTGCACATGACATTGTAAGTATACACACATGTATAGGTCGATCAAGTAAAGCAAACTACGGAAAAGGCTGTCATGTGGCCAATCACATTACAGATACCAAAAGCTTTTTTGCTCTATCAACACCCAATCAAATGCTTACTTTTATTTAAATTAGAGCAATTCAGATGATTACATGTGTAAATATGTAGGGCCAAATATACAATAGTGTTGTGAATGGAGTTTGTAATAACAATGTGGCAGCACTGTGGCTCACTGGTTAGCACTAATGTATGCATTGCTGGGTTTAAATCTTTCCTTTGACACTCTGCAAGAAGTTGGTATGTGCACCCTGGCGTGTTTCTTCTGGGTACTTTGGTTACCCTCCAATCAAGACATTTTCTGAGAGGAATAGCAGAAGGTCTTAGTTATGGTCTATATAAACCCAACTTAAAATAAAGATGACCAAGCCGTTTTCCGAACTGGTCTTTCTATTTGTTCTTTTTTTAGATGGCTGATTGCTGCTGAAAGGTGTCCTATTACAAAAAATGATCATGAAAACTGCTGCCAACCGACTTTTTTCTTCTCCATTTTATTGTATCTATTAAACTAATTATTAAAAACTAAAATTTACAGAAAGGCAACAGAGTGGGTTTTGCAGTTACACATCTGAGCTAAATTAAACTCCCACCTCTTAAGAACATCTTTTAGAAAGAATGGCCTCTTTAATTATGTTGATATATCATACTTTGTCCTATGAATTCATTACTGTATGCCTGCTATGCTTCTGGATGCCTCATGGAAACTGAGCAATTTAGAAACCTGTACTGAGCAGGTACTGAGCCTGGGCATGCTCAGAAGAGGCAGATAGGGTATTAACATTTAGTCATTGGCTGTGATGTCAATTGTCAAATCCTAATCTGACAGTTGCTAACTGGAAGAACCAGGACATTGTGCAAGATTTCAGGTTAGACTTATATATTTCAGGTTTCAATTAATGCCTTTTAGGGTTTTGGGGGGTGATTTACCTGTATGTAAGTTTTCATTTTGGGGCTGGATTTGCCCTTTAAAGGTGAAAGTCAAAAAGTTGCTGCTGATTGTGAAGGAAGTGATATAGGATCCCATATGCATTTACAATAGTTCTAGAACAAGGAGCACCCCCAAGACTCCTTTACACTTGAAGCTTTTCACTGCATTTTTTGGAAAATGTTAATGTACAAACAAATGTTTCCCACAGAGATGCATATTAGCAGGGGCAGATCCACACCTCAGGATCTTGAAGACAAGTATTCTGAACATCCGTAAAAGAGAGGGTTATCTATAGAAATGTCTGGTACACGTATTTCAATTATGATTCTATCTTCTCGACTGAAAGACACCATTCAATAAACCAATTTCAGAAGAAAAGCAGTACGCAGATATTTCAGCACTACTGATCATGTGGCCTGTTGAAGACCATGTGATTGGTGTATCTACATGTCTAAGCCTGATTAGTCATAGCGTACAATTTAAAGTGTTTAAAACCAGAGAATCTGCTCCAATGGACCAAAAAACTAGCATACTATCTAAAAGTATAAACGTTATCTTGTCTTCTTCTGTAACTGCAGTTTAATTTCAGATCTGTACAAAACATCTATATTTCTTTCATTTCCTCGGATGTCCATTGGTTATTTTATGCAGAAAGCATTACAGCAAGGTTATGGTGCTATGCATAGAGTATTAGCCACAATCTGTCTCACCTCTACAAAGAGTAATCAAAAGCACAAGCCTGTGCCAGAAGCTGCGAGAAGTATTTACAGGTTGATGGCCCACTGATGAAATTGGCAAACCAATTGCTAATAAAACACTAAATGGTGCTCAGTCCAAACCATATAATCTTTTAGCTTTATAAGCTTAGTGATTCCAATTTGCCATGGAAACAAAGGGACGCCTGGTCATATTTAATATTCAGAATGTGCTATACTTGTGGGCATCTTATTATTGTTCTCAATCTGTTCTGTTTACTAGCGTTACTTGCAAAATTGAAGCTTATTTACCAGGTCTCTGAACTCTCTTTCTTTAAACATAAATAATGTCACTGTTGGGGGGTTTAAACACATCTTCCCTAGATTGTAATTTATTTACATTATTTGTATTATGTACATTATTGTATTGCTCTTTGCAGGGAGAAGAAATATTATCCACTTGTGTGTTCAGGATATGGACACATTGGTCAATACTTTTGTCCAACTGACCATCTGGGCCTTTCCGTAGATTTTCGGCAGATATCAGCTTGAAAACTATGGAATATAAGTTGATTAGGTAGACAGAAAAATTCTCTGCCTTGATCACAGTTTTTTAGATAACCAACCAATATGGCCTATTGCCCTATGAAAACATGGAAAAATCTTTAATATTCCTATCAATTCAGTCGTTTTTGTCATATTGATCAGAAAATCAATGCCTTGTATGGGGGCCTATACAACTGGGTAGCAACTATTTGATCTTGCAAACAATATTAACAGGTGTTTATAGTACTGAAATCAGTTGTCTATCAACAGCATCATGAGTAATGCTATTTTCTTGGTTAAATTAAGTTAGCTATGCACGTACAGAGTGCAATGATCATAAATCCGATCGGAAGAACAGCTTGAAAGTTCCCTACCTTGAGCCCTTGGTTTTTCTGCAGATTTCGATTGAAAATCTCCGATCGAACGGTCTATCAGAAAAACAAAAAGCGGTGTCTAGACATTTTGAGTGATCTAATTGAAATGTTGAAATCGCTCAAAATTTCCAACCCGTGTAAGGTAGCTTTAGGCAAACTTTTGGTATGGTAAACAAGGAAGATAGCATCATGGATTGGATTACTTTACACTGTAAAAGGATTATGTCTATCCACACCTTTATCAAGTATATGTCTGTATAAGCAGTAGGGGTGCTGTTTTTATTGTTATCTGTACAGAATCCTTTGTCAAGTCAAACAATTTATATATATATAAATATTTTTATTTATTTTTTTCTCAATGTACATAGGCAGAAGGGTGTATTCTTATAATTACTATACTCAACTAATGTAAATGTTACATTTCCACTTATTTTTAAGTATGTATATTTTAAGATCTCTAAGGCATTGGCCCTTAATGCATAGATTTTCTATTCATTTTTACTTATGTAAATATTTTTGTATTTATTTCCTTTTGCAATATTACCATTTTCATCCTCTTTATAGTTAAGTACAGTACAATGCTGTGTACCCAAGTGGCACTATATAAATAAATATACATACTTAGTTACGTTAGGTGGCATATGAAACAGGAAATCTACATGATAATCGGGCTTTAACTCACCTGCCTTTCCCCCCTGCTCTCTCTATGTATTATGGAGGTTCTTTCATTTGGCTCAAACTCTGCACTTCACTAGAAAAATCATCTTTATTAAAAAAACTGACAGGGATTTTATTATAAGGAAATCAATGATTACCCAATCTTGGAGTTGAAACATCCCATTCATTTTAACTTTGTGCTTCATAAAACAAGCTCCCATATTACTTATGGAAGCAAGAAAGTTAGAGAGGTATACATCCTGGGCTTTTCAATCAACATGAATGCCCTTTGGTATTTAAATTGTGAACCTACTCGATTTTGTCTTTCTACTTTTTTGTCAGTTGCAATCTTAATATATGATTGGCAAGTGTTGCATCCTGCTTTGATTTTACCCTAAAAACAAGGAGACTTTATTACAAAGTCAAGCTATCTAAACAACCATGGTCAGCCATTATGGATTGTATAACGTTTGACAGCAGATAGTTCTAAACACCTTACTTTGGTGTCTGATGATAGATTTTAGCGTGAATTATTAAAAATATATATATATATTTGATGTGAAAACAGCACACTGCTGTGTGCTCGGTGGTTTATGCCCCATTTAATGCTAACTTAAAAATGGTGATTTATACTTTTTCTAAATAACTAATGTAGCCATTATTCATGTTTCAATGGACACAGTGACCATTTTTTTTAAATATATGGGGGAAATGTATAAATGTATAAAGTATAATATTTAGGGCAAAATAAACCCCCTGCTGACATGAGCTTGAGGCTTCCTCCCATTCCCTTACATGCTCTGGTCACCCCATCACACATCACTCACCCCCCCGAGGGGTTAATTGTAACCTACCCCTCCTGAATGCATCTTAATATGTGCTCCGGTTACCTCCTCCCTCCATCTATCCCTTTTTGTAAAGATGCATACCTTTCACTACCTGCGCTCACTCGCACACACACTCCCTGGCTTCTTGGAGACAGGCACACCCCCTTACTTGTGTATGTTCCATTTGTGGAATTGTGTAACTGGAATGGTGATTGTTGGTATGTATTGATTGCATGGGGGGAAAAATTGGCACTCCCAGTGCTCTCTCATAAAGGCTTGTTAGATGGAAGTAGTCAGTGAGAGAGGATACTGAGCTTAAATTAAACAAGTACTGGATTGAAGGCATACAGCAACCACAATCCTCAAGTAAGGGATACTTATTTTGCCTGATCAGATTTGTCTCAGATGTGACATTCATGATGGTATCAGAACTTGGCATAAACAGCATGAAACATGGATACATCCTGCCTTGAGTCAAAATTCAGTCTGATGGTGTGGGCGTAAGGGTGCGGGGTGGCATTTTCTTAGCACACTTTGGGACAATTTTTACCAATGAGCATTGTTAAAATCCTACAACCTACCTGAACATTGTTGCTGACCATGTACCTGTCTTCTGATGGCTACTTCCAGCAGGATGTGAAAGGTCACAAACTCATGTCATCTTAAACAATTTTTTTGAGCGTGAGCTCACTGTTCTCCACAATGGCCTCCCCAGTCACAGATCTCTATGCATAGTGCCTGTTGGGATGTGGTGGAATGGTAGATTCTCATCATGGATGTGCAACAATAAGGGCCAAAGCAGTACTAGCAAGGTGTACCCAATAAGGACGCTATTAGGTGCATGCGTGTGTGTATGTTTATATATAAATATATAATAGTGTATATAAGTATAAGAAAAACGATCGCACTAACGCCAGATGCAGTTGACTTCCTTGGTGCCACTCACGTATCTTTATATATATATCTTAGAATAGTTACACTTGTCTATTGTGCGACAAAGTAGATACACTGAGGATCTGATCTACAATTGGCACCCATGAGGACTCAGTTTAAGGGCTTGTTTTTTTACCACATTAAAACAGAGAAACATTGTCTTAATAAACTGTTTATTTTCCTAGACCATTGATTTATTTTTTATTTATGATAATTATATGTAAATCTCTGCTGCCTATGAAATATTTATGTGCAACAGCTTCTAGCTGTTCCTGAACTACAGCTCTCATCAACTCTTGCCTATGGTTGTTTCTTGATGGCAGAAATTGTATTTCTTCAATAGCTGGAGGGCCGCTATAAAGTGTTATTGATCTCTAAACTGTACGCACTACAGAATTACAAAACTCCTAGATTTGTAGGGTTTTTTTCCATTCTAATTACTTGCTGCCTTTATGGCATGGACATTATTTTAATAGCCTCCTTGGTTTTGTGTCTATTGCTATAATCTAGTCTTTCCATTTTAGCCAATTACTTTGTCTGATGAAGAGAACTCTATATAACGACATTTATAGGATTCCTTTGTTAGCATATAAAACTACATTCTACATTTCAAAGAAATAGCTTTGCTCAAATGTTAATTTAAACATAAAAAATAATACATGCCTTTCAAGACTGGTCCGAATCTTTTACTTTCTGAAGATTTGTGGCAAAAAAAAGCAGATTCTGTAATGAAAACTACATTCTAAACATCTTATAAGTTCATACTACTTAGAATATAATTTCCATGTTTAAAGGATCCATTATAGTCCCTGATTGATTTTCTTTATACACTGAAGGTTCTGTTCCTAGTTATCATTTATTGTAATTTTTACATCTGTGTCTTAATACAGGTCCAGATTTTAATGTGTAGTAAAGTGTTCATTTTGTTGCCGTTGCCTCTCTGTATTTATTGCAAGTACCGTAGTAAATAATGTACATTTTAAAAATGTTAAATAAATACAGCAGTTGTATAATAATGAAGTTAGATATGTTAATAAAACATAAAATTATCTGCAAAGAAGAATAACAATAAGATTTTTGATAATCTTTGCTTTCTGGCAGAAAACATGACTTTTATTATAAAGGGAATGTTTATCCCCAAAATGACATTTGGTATTCTGATAGAGAAGCTCCAAAACCCAAATCATTATACTCATCCTGCCCATAACTGCACAAAAATTCAGCCTATCCCTACTAACAAACTCTTTCACTTCCTGGTTGAACCAGTCACATCCATTAGGAATGATATCACAGCCATGACAATTGATTTAGTGATATCTTGTCCACTGAGAGCAGTAGAAAGTTCATCTGAGCATATGTGAAAGCTCTGAGCTTTCCCTGCTCTCAACAAATTGCCTGCAGAATTGGTCTGAATAACTACCCTGTGTGCAATTCTGGGAAGTGAGTATAACGGGACTTGCAATTCTGGGAGTATAACGACCTTAAGGCTTTGGTGGCTTCTCTATCAGAATACCAAATGTAATTTGAGTGGTGGACATGCCCTTTAATGCAGTTGGTTTTTCCTAAGTACACATACGATAATAGGTTAATCCTTTGGTGTTACAGAACAGGCATTTTATCGTTCCAATGTGTGGCAAAAATTTCTGCCGATCCAAATACTAAAGGGAGCCAATAAAGCCAATAGCAGCTGCTGGCTGCTATTGTCAATCTCCCTATAACAAATATAGGAAGGTCATATTGGGAATGTGTATAGCAAATGATAGGCACATCCAACGGAACCTGTCTATCACCTGGTTTTACACTCACAAACTATCAGTATATATTTATTACTGTTGGGGAAACCAGTGCCCCGAAGGAACAGGTAGAACACAAACTCCTTGCAGATCGGCCAAGGCAGGATTTGAACCCAAGACATAATTGGTTACTACACGCGTGATCTATAAGAATCCCTAATTTATTTCCCCATTAGAAATTCACTTAACACAGAATTATTTATGATGTAGTGGTACAGGGATTGTTGAACCCTAAATGCATCACCTTACATTTATCAACATTGAATCTCATCTGCCATTCTGCTGCCCATTTTGATAATCTATCTAGGTCTGCTTGCAGAACTTGCACATCATTTGAAGTTTCCAAAGCTCTGCATAGTTTAATGTCATCAGCAAACACTGAGACCTTGCTCTCAATGCTCCCTTCTAAGTCATTTATTAACAGATTAAACAGAAGTGGCCCCAGTACAGAACCTTGAGGCACTTCACATAGATGTAGCTCCATTACCACCATTCTCTGTGGTCCCATAACCAATTCTCTATCCACCAAATGTTTTTTTCTAGGCCAACAGTCTTCAGTTTATACATTAGTCGCCTATGTGGCACAGTATCAAAAGTTTTCGCAAAATCCAAGTGTACCACATCCACTGCTATGCCTGAATCTAATTTCTTACTCATTTCTTCATAAAAACCAATATGTAAATACACAGTATATATATATATATATATATAATATATATATTATAATATAATAATATATATATATATATATGTGTTTAAGGAAGGGGTGAAACCCTGAAACATTGTATATATTATGTTAACACTATGTTAAATTCTATAATTTTTCATGAGATTACATCCACCATATGTTACTGGTAACAAGGCTAACCCCTGCACCTAATACTGCAGTGGTGTCTAACTTGTAATCACTTCTTCAACTGTACCGCAGATCTCAACATTCAAGGCTATAAGTAGGATTTGTGAATAGTAGTTTACCAACAGTCATGCTAAGGTCCAAATTGTTAATAAAGACAGGCCTGCAGAAGTCTAGAAATTCACTAATCTGCAAAACTCTCCAATGTCAGAAGTCAAAAGGATTGGTTAAAATGACAGTATAGCCCAGTAAGTCCCTTTCATAGTGGATAATGTACCCCCTACCCTAAGTTAAAAGGATATTATAATCCCCCATCAAACACCACCACCCCACCCCATATTCCATGCAGTGAGGTTCTAAACTGAGTCCCTGTGCTCCCCCCGTCCATTTCAAGCAAACATTTCATAACAGACATCTCACAGACAATCACCCTTTCCTCTTTACATTTCATATAGAGTTACAAGATGGCATTCCATCCACTCTCCACCCCCTCTAGTTAACAGCTACTTTCAGTTAGCAATATAGTCCAGAGCTCCAGCACACTAATGTTGGCTGTTTGCCAACCCTCCAACCCTCTACTAAAAGGGTTAAGGCAATTCAAATATTCAACAGAAGCGGAGGAGCACACTATATGTGTTTCAACAATTTAATGGTAAAACAAAGTGATGCAATGTTTCAGAAATGACAAAGTGTTCCAGAAGTGTTGTATCACGTTGTTCTCAAAATTATTCGTTGAAACGTTTTTTTAGTGTGCTCCTCTGCTTCTGCTCTATATTTGGACAACTTTTGATGAGACAGGAATCAGAAGATTTATTCCAGTCTTAGAAGATTCAGTCTGGGTAACAGTAATGGTTAGTGTGCTTAATTGATTAACTGAACTAGGAATGTTTTAGCATGTTCTTTGGGGCAGATAGTTTGTGGTTATAGTGAATAGGAGTAACAGTGAAATATATTCTTTAAAAAATCAGCTACGTAGCTAAGTGATTTTTGATAAGGAATTTTTCCACTGTTGCTCCCATGCATATTCCAAAGCCTTATGTATTATATTTGAAATAATACACTACTGCTATTCTGGTCAGACATTATCTTAATGGAGTTGTGAAGCATCTCTGGGCTGCCCTGGTTGTAGCTCCTATAAAACATAATGTTTGTATGGCTCCAATGTTAAAATAGATAAGACAAAGTACATTTGGTAGCAGCCGACGGTAGCTATGAAATAATTAATGTTGTAATGAGTATAGTACAGTGTTTTTAGGGAAAATGTGACATTTTTAATTATGTGTCTTTATGACAATGCAGAGAACCTAATCTTATTTTGTTTCAGTACGGCACCTGTTGTAATTAAATTGCTGTCATACTATTTGTTTAAATAAGTTAGTGCCATTAGACACTGGTTCCAACACAATACACATGTTCTGGGAATCAGCCCTTTTTTTCAATTATTCGCTTCCCTATGTAAAGTCCTGGGAATAACTTGCTACATTTTTTTGAGCATATTAAAAGCATAAAATAATAGAGTCAGCTATTACTGATCGTTTTACTGTATAATTCAAATGTGAAGCGGGGCCCTTTAGGATTAGAAAGGGAGGGCAGCGTGTTAAATAAAGGCTGGAGGAAAATGTAAGTACCCATTTTTACAGAAACTATTTAAAAGTGACTTTTTATTATTTGAGAGTATGAAAATAAGAAGTTTTATATGAAGCAAGCAAAGTGGAACCATTCAATCCCAAGACTGAGAAAAGATTAGCATTTTAATATGTAATGATTATATTGCACATCGTTCCCATACAGCATCAGATTTCTTTTTTCTCCTAATAAATAAATTCTTGTTTACTGCCATTATTGTGATAGGGATGTGTTGAACATTGCTGTGTTGTATGTTTTTCTTAATCAGCTAATTAATGGCTGTAATTCTAGATCATTGTTTCAGCTTTAAACATAGTGTATTCCTAGAGATAATTTATATACAAAGAACCCAATCCTGCATCATTGAGTACATGCATTTTTACCATTGACTTTTGGCTATTTCTTATGTATCAAAATGGCCGTCAGTATGCTTATAACATGAAAACCATAATGTTTCATCAAAATCTACATTTATAAACAGTCAAATTGGTTAAAATAATGTAAATAGGAACAGTTGTTACCCATTTTTATACAATGGGTGACAAATGTTTTGGTGGTGTCTACTAAATATATTGTACATGTGTTTTGGTGATTGACTATGTCAATGCAGAATGAGATTTACATAGCACCACATTTCATGTTGTCCCTCACAGAAACGACCAAGACACAATATGAAAAATTTGTAGTAAACACAGTTCATTTTAAGATTTAAGATTCTTGAACCAATATAGACATTCTTTTTTTTCTGTATAGTGTAATGCAGTAATGGAATGGAAGTTCAACACCAAAACCATGTGTTTCCATTAGGGGCTTAATTGCAAGGGGTGCTATTGTTACAAACTTTGGCTTTGGGACCTGAGGGAATTTTTGTGTAAAAAGCTGAAAGAATACTCACCTAGCAACAGCTCGACCCCACTAATAGAATTAAGTAATGGGTAGTCATTATATCTGTTGTATTCAGTTCGCTAGTCATCCGACTGGCTTTCTCAATTCAGAATAACTTGTATGAGAATCTGTTGGCAATTAAGTACCCTGGAAAGTCCCAATTATCATATAACAGCCTGGTGTTAGGGACCTTCTAATGCAAGGTGTGTTTGCATTGTGGCTAAGGGGTGTTATCCAAACTGCCCAGGGTAAACAGCATTGTACATGGCAGACAGTTGGTGTCGAACCCCACACACCTCTATTCATGCTTGGTTTCTTCAAAGATAATGACTTGGATGGGGTACCTTGCTAAGGCAATCTGTAAAAAGACAAAATATGTGGAGAGTGCATCTTCCCCTTTATTTTGTACAGTTTAAAGCTCCAAACTAGTAGCGATGATTCACAGACTGTAATAAAAGAATACTTTTATGGTTTAGGCTGGGCTGTAACCTATAAATATAATTTATCTATAGTCATTTTACTGTTATAGAAAACTGTTTCAAATCATGGTCAGCAGTTCCTAATGACAATAAACATGACCTTTAAATGCAATCCATGTGTGCTTAAATTTCTAGAGTTTCCAATTATCTAAGTTTCAGATCCCGAGTGCTGCTTCATAAATTTGTCTGCATACTTTTTTATCTTATTTTTCTTTACTGTGTATGCGCACCTTCAGCGTAATTGCTTCGGCTTGAAAGCATCACTTTAACCTTTTTTACTGATGAGTAAGATTACATATCACCTGGATTTGCTCTTTAATAGCAGATATGGACTTCAAGATAGTGAAAATTGAAAATAAGGATCACAGAAATGGGAGCCATTAATTTAAGGCACACATTTTTTCCTTGCATACTGTTATGGATCAAATCTTTCATATGTTGCTTTGAACGCATGGTTTCTGCCCTCTAATGGTCTAGAAAATATGAGTAAAGAAATTACATAGTTTTTAGAATATTAATACAGTGCCTGTAATGCTTAGACATGTGTATACAGAGACAATGTCTACCCCACAGAACCAGGGACCAAGATCATGTCCTCTATTAGGGGTGTAAGCATTGTCACAGCCAGAGCCATGAAGGCCTTCCTTTGTGGCCCAGACCCATGTAATCAGGGCCAGTGTTGGATTTGGAGAGCCCACGTATCAGTGGTGTGGTGATTACTTGGAAATATATACAATTCAATGCACTCTACACCAACAATGGGTGCAGACACCATGATATATTAATATCGGAAAACAAACATAGAGGATTACTTGGCCCCCAACTACTACATATATCCTCCATAGTCTTTTTAGGTTTTATTCCCCCCCATTTTAATTCTTCCCACCATTCACCTATATTTTCCTCATTTGATGCTCCTCCTTGTTACAGTTTCATTACCATTTGGCGACCTACATCATAAATCTGTTTGTTCTCTTTCACTTTCTTCACCTTCTGCTGCAACTTCAAACATAGCCCCTGCCATTGCAGATTGTTGTCCCAATAAAGCTGAGTACACACACTCCCGATAAAGAGCCATTCCCCCGGTACCATCAGAATTGGCCCTTTATCGGTAAATTCAAAACTAATATTTCTGATGTAAACAAATGTTCCATGTAGGCATCGGAAACGGTAGTTTCAAAATAAATATTTTCCTCTGCTATGATCGTGCCCCTGTACTACAGTATAGGGAGTCGCCCACGATCGTAGGGAGTATTGCAGTCACAAACAATCTCCTTGTACTTTATATAGGGAAAACGCTCAAGACTTTGCGTGGTCACATCTTTCAAAGATGACAGAGAATCTTGCAGATTCTGTCTGTCATCTTTGAAGGATTGTTACTGTGTGTACCCACCTTAACAATCTACCCACACAGACTATTCTGCCAGAAACTAAGGGAAAAGGATGACAAAAACTTCAGATTTTGAATCCCCACAATCTCTATGACAAGAGACTGTGGTCACAAAAGTGCAAAGATTTCCTTGTTGGCTGGAACCACATTTCCCCTCCCTTGGTCATATCTGCAAGCAGTTTGTATGTTCTCCCCGTGCTTGCCTGGGTTTCCTCTGGGCACTCCAGTTTCCTCTACAATTAAAAATACATGTACATGCTTGTACATGAAATAAATTGCTTAGATTGCTAGCACTAGGGCAGGGCCATATGTGAAGTTATCAATGTTAATTGCATAGCACTACGGAACTGACTATAAATCCATAATAATAGTGTAACAATTTGCAGTTAAGCGAGCAAAAAAATGAATAGATTAAAACTTGGGCTTGATAATTAAACACAAGGTAAAAGGTAGGAAAAAAATTACAAATAATTATCAATAAATGCATTAAAACATCTAAGGCCTCCATTTTTTGATTTCTCACTCTTAAGGCAAAAGGAACAATCAACAGCTAAACAATTCCTTAAGTGTTTTTCCTCATGTTTATGTGCCCGTTATGAAGAAACAGAATCCTTATTCTTCAATTTATTTTTTATAAAACTCGTTGACACAAGTTAGTTGCACTTTTATTTAAAGTCACCCTATACGTATATTAAAAACCATGTTGGTCACTTAGATATTAAAGGTTTCCACTGGATGGTTTAGAAATATACTACGCTTTATTAGTTTACTTGTTCTAGGACTTTTTTTTTATTACAATTACTAAAACTGATCTAGTGCTCTTGGTATAAACAGTCATTATTCTTGTAGATAAGCCTCCATGCAGAATAATTCTGCTTGATGAATAAGTTCATCCCAATAAAATTAAATACTACTAAACAATATATAGCCTATGTACCCGTTTAACAACAGGCCTAGCTTTGGGGAGGTACAGGACTCAAACCATAATTAATTTGACTGAATGTCTCCTACTGGGCTTACATTAAAAAATAAGTAAAGTCCGTGTCAATATTCATTAAACGCTTTTCTCTGGTGTACAATAGTTGATTTGTACAAATCCCCTATCCGTTCCTCATCTAGGAGTCCAGAGAATTATAACTGTGTTCGTAAAATTAATTTTATGTGAGTTTCGCAGAGAGTTTACTTCAAGAACAAGCAAAGTCGGTGTTAATATTCATTAAATCCTTTACTCTAGTGGTTATCAGTCACTTCCCTTGGAAACACCTGAGGGTGGTAATGTGAAAACTGAAAGCACAGTTGAAATATTCAATTTTATTTTCCTATTTGCCAAACCCCAAGAATTCTACATGAAGAGCTTAACAGCAAATAAAAGCAAACTGCTTAATAATGTTAATAGGCAAAGTTTCAAAGCTTCGTTAACAAGCTTTTTGTTAAATCTGTTTCATACTGGAATTATTTCAGCTGCATAGTTAATTACAGTTGTAAAGATTTTGTAAGTCCCTAAATCTGACAATTTATATCCAATCAGTGCTCTGAGTACAGGAGAACTGGGCTAGAATTCCAACCAACTGAGAGAATACCGACAGTTTCATAAAATCGGAACAAAACGTGTGCCAATAACACGTATTAAAGGAAAATAACAGGATAAAAAGAAAATTTCAAACAAACTGCTAATTAAAACAATATATTACTTGCCTTTCCGTGTGTTTCCAACACAAGGATCCAACAGGACAATGCCATGAAAATATTTCACTAAATTAACCCCTTCATGTCTGACATTTGATTTTGTACGTATTTAAATGCAGAATACACGGGGAGATTCAATATGTGCTGCTATTGGCAAAAAAGGTGTTAAACCCACTCCACCCCTTGTAATATTTAGCATTAGCATTAACTCCAGTTTTCCAAGGTGCCTGTGCTGCCTCCGGCATAGTCACCCAATTACCCATAGTGATAGTTTTTGAGCTACTATGTAACCTGAAAACTAACACCTTTCAAATGGTGGTGTAAGGCTGAACAGCTTACATTCTTGGTCCTGCGATGCAATAAATCACGTTGCAGTAACACGGATGGTAAGCGGGAGCATCGATAAAAATATTACAAATCCCAAGAGTTTTGCATCCTTTAGCAATCAGTAAGGACTTACCTTTCTATTCTGCATCATACCTATAAAATTCTACTACTGCTTGATATCTAGGAGACACATAGCCAAAGCAAACTTTGTTCATGGTCTTGCATGACCTCTAAATAGTAATGTCTAACCTCTGGCTGTCTCTGGATCTTTGGAGTCTTTTGGAGCTGGATGCTGGAGATTAATATTGCAGGAATACATTGGTTACCACTTTGACCACTAAAAAATAATAGCCTTACTACAGTACATTGAAGGTAGGTCTTCAGACTACAGCTGTTTAAAGTCTAGGAAACCCAGACAGTATATTTTAAAGTTAAGCCCTGTGGCATCTCTAAACCAAGAAGACATTTTTTGTTAAATGTTAAGGTGATATAAAAAAAGCAAGGGGCTGGTGCAATAAAATGTGCAAAACTTTGCCCTTGTTATTAATCTGATTGGCTGCTGCAATGGACAAACTTTTGTACCTTTTATTGCATAGTCCCCCCAAGAGTTCCAATCATCTAGTGAAACAAGACATGTAAACAGCAAGTCCATGATCCATGGAACTTGGATAGGGCAGTATGCAACTCACAGGCTAGAACTTACATTTGTCACCAATATACAGCATAGAGAACAAACCATATTGGGTATATGAAGTGCTGCATCATTGTGATGGTTAGTATGAAGAAAATAATCACATTTCAGAAGCTCCCATTGTCACAAACATCTGGTGTCTTATGCCGCTACTACATTTAAATCATTAAAAGGAGACAGAGAAGCATTAAAGCTGATGGAAAAATGATCCAACTGACCCATCTAGCCTGCAGTAAAGCTAGTATAAGTGTACCCATTCTACTTGATGTTGCACTAGAGAACCACATTAGTTTATACTTAGTGAGGAATTTTCCACATATAAAAATAGGGAGAGAATGGCACTATTAGACACAATAAAGTCCTCTGTAGAGCTTTATTATTAAGTTACACTAAAGCTTATAGAATGGTCTTATTTTTGCAGTAAAAAACAATAAATATAACAATTGCAATCTTAGATGTGAATAGAGTTCTCAGGATAAATAAATAAACTGGGTTTTTGATATTTTGTCCATGATATATATATATTCAGTCTATTTTACCATTCATTACAATATAACAAATTACAGTTACAGCCTTGATTTCTTTTTTTGCTCTCCTATGAATGACATTTGTGCTAATAGTTAAACCTGATCTTAGATTATCCACATCAAATTATTCTCTGGACAATCCATCCTATTGTGTTTTATCAAACTATTGTGGAGTCTGAACAAGTAGGTTATGAGGTGCACCCCCTAGGGCTTGCGCCAGATCAGGTAGGTATACATATGTACTTTTAAAGGAAGGCACATTCAAGCAGTTCTTCAGTATTCAAATATTCAATTTATTCATGTGCTGAAACCAAGTACACAATGTTTCAGGAGGTGGGTATAACCTCCCGAAACGTTGTGTACTTAGTTTCAGCACATGAATAAATTGAATATTTGAATACTGAAGTACTGCTTGAGTGTGCCTCCCTTTTACATATGTCTTTAAGGAAGGCTGGGTACACACCAGATAATTTGGGCCGGCCGATATTTCCGTATTTCGATCAGCTTGAAATATCTACCCTAATTTACAGGGCACGGATGACCGATGTCAGTCATCCAAATCGGACAAAAGAACAATCGGAAATGTTGGTAAATAATGGTTGATTGTGACGTCTCTGGCCAACACTTAATTTAGACCTGCTGATGGGTCAATAGTAGAGAATTATCTGTAGAGATTTGATCACAGGAGGGTGTGAGATTCAAGCATGAGGGTAAGGGGTCCAATCAAACAGCCAATGGGGAGACTGCCTGATAGGAGCAGAGAATGGGGAAAGAAGGGTAAAACTCATTGGAGACTTTCCTTGCTCTTACTGGTTGCTTCCAAATAACCTAGTAACATCTATTTAAAGCTGGGTACACAACCTATCAATTAATAAACCTTCTGTAGTCTGTTAAATGGGATGGGATAATGTGGTGCCACTAATATTTTGCCACAACTAATCACGTGATCGGGTGAAAATTACCAACGTGTTTGATCCATTTTTTTACTGATTGTGAAAAAAATTGGCTAAAAATGTTGTTTGTGTCACAATATAACTGAAAATTGAAATATTGGCACTTGTGTACCTAGCCTTTTTTAAGGCTTTGCCTGCTTGTTGCAGTGTTTGTGCTATATATTTAGAAAATTGTTTTAGCCTTTAGTTCTCCTTAAAAGGACCAGTAAAATGCAAAGCTACTTTTTAAAAATAATCTCCCTTTCCTGCAGGTTCAATGACATGGTGTATTACAGTAAAAATACAAATGGCTTTTAAATCCTACAACTTACCTGTTCTTCTGTCTTGTCTCTTGTGCCCCCTGCTGCACTTTGGAATTGTTTACATGAAGCACAAGTGATTGGTCTGGAAGCATCACTTGATAATATCTAATTAAATATACATTTTCTGTGATAAAAAGCTTCAGTATATCTGACATTAAGATCTAACTCATGAATTTAAACCTTTTCCTTTACACAGATAAAGGAAATTCAAATTTACACATAAATGCCAAACTACACATTGAAATCAGTTTAAATATAATGTATACATTTCCAAGACAGCAAATTCAGTACATGCCACCATTGATCAGATATATTATTGTTTTCTAATAGGGTCTGAGCAGACAGGTGGCGGAATGATACTGACAGCAACATATGTCTGAAAGGTCAAAAAAACCTGTTTATCCACCCTGTGAGTTTTGATATGGTGCTAGTTGGATGACTGGCAAACCAGTTCTGACAAAGCCATATGTATGAAATAGCAAACAATGTTTCTGCTGCACCAAATGCATTTATATTTGTGTGGCGCTAGTTTAACAAGTGGCAAAATGGTACAGACAGCTCCAGAAGTGTTAAAAAAATGGTTTTCTGTTCCAACTGTTGCGATGATGTTAACTGGAAATGGTTGGTCAAGCAGGTTAATGTGCACTGATAGAGATTATACATTAATGAGTTTGTTAATTGTTGCAAGCATCAGGTATTATTTTAAAGGATAACTAAACCCAATTTTTTATACTCCAGAATCTGAAAACTACCCCCCTAAATACACCAATAAGCTATAAAATCCCACCTCAGTAAATTGTATTAAAGTAAATATAAGCCTGTTAAGTGTGTGTGCATTGTCAGACCACACCTCCTGACCTCAGTCACATGCTTCCTTGCTTTATCTGTCCTGTAAAAAGATTGGCTAGGGATTATTAATGGGTGTAACCAACTGTAACAAGTTTCTGCCATAGCTAAAGACTGAGCATGAACATAATGGTCGTTGACCAAACTGTGTGATACTAAAAATGCTGTGAAGTAAAGCACAAACCATATGTTATTTAGGTAAATTTCCCAGCGCCTGTATCAAAATGAGAGGTAAGACACAGATTACTGGTTTTATATCAAGGTGCTCTGCCTTCTGGTTCTGTGTTGTTCTGTGTCTTTAGTTGCCCTTTAAGCTGAAACAAGTGGGGTAAAGTGATTATTTTATAGTTCGTTATACTTTATTTACTTTATATTTCTAATCAGTTTATATATAATTAATAATGTCCTGAAATGTGACAAGCTGAAACTAAGGAAAGTAATTATCAAATACATAAATTGGGCTGGGTACCCTGTAATTGGATGACGCAGGGATTATTTAATAACTGGGAGGAGACTTTCCTGCTAGGAACTAAGCCTGTCAGCTTTAATGGGGACAGTTGAGAGTCTGCTGACAGCTTGTTGTACATAAACATTTTCCCAACCTCAACTGCTGTTTGTTCGATACAGAGACAGATTTCACACGCAGCCAATGAGTTTTAAGATTATGCTATTTTGGTTCTACATTTATTCTTAATTTATGCAAGCACTTAATTTATCCTTTAAAAATCTCAATAAACTGAAATAAATTTTAAATACAAGCACCAGAGCCTCATAAGAAATCTTGTTTAGCAAAGCTAAATAATGAGCAGTCCCCTTTTTTCCTTCTCACCCTTATTATGAATGAATACCTGGTTTGACATCTATGTTAACCCCATAGTTATTTTCCTCTTACCTCTATTCTTACCTACAGGATGGTTGCACTATGTCCCTAAAGGATGTGTGATTCTTATTACCATACTGCAGTCAGACCAGTTCATTGCACATGATAAATTATGCTTACGCATAGCTAGTGCTATCAAATATTAAAGATTTTATTATTAATTTTAATTAAATGCTACTGGCTGAAATAATCATTTCACACCTTATTAACAGTGCAATTTCTAGAGGAGAGAAGGTCTGTGGTCAAACAGGATGGAGGCTTTTTAATGCTAGGCAATGCATTATGCAGATTGACATTAGTGGTTTAAAAGACGGCTATAATAATTGTATAGCATCTAAGTAAACATAAAATAGTGAACCATTGGCTCTGTGATTTCATGTCACACCAAAGATGATCTGGCAATAAATTCCTTTATGTTAACTTGGCTGGAGTTTACAGGTATTCAAATACATATGGGGCTGATGCAATAAAAGGTGCAAAATGAGCAGGAACGTCACAGGTGGATCTCACAGTGTGAGACATTAATATTACATCTGTATGTAAAGAAAGTTTGTTCTCCAGCTGTTGCTGAACTACAGTTTACACTTATAGATCTTGAAGGATTAAAGTCTCAAAAATTAGCAACTATGAGATCCTTAAAGGGCATGTGCACCCCCAAAACTACATTTTAACCCACTACTGGCCCCACTGTGTAGTTTAAACCTTACCGTACATCTCTGCTCCTTATGGTTTTCCTGCAGTGACTGCCCAAAATCCAGGAAACTGAAGAGTAGGAGGTGTCTTCCTGTGGGAAAGGCTTCTGCCTCCTTCTTGTCCTCTGGGATGTCATTGGCAAGTGCAGGGAAGCCATTTCCCTGTGCTTTTTTGATGTTGGTCATGTATTAAACTATTCATTTGTTTTTGGAGTGTGACCCTAAGTTTGTTTTTTCTGAATATTATATCCATGGAGGGTAAGATACCAGAGGAGTGAATACCCATTAGTTGGACTGGAACTTTTGGTCTATTTGGAGCCCTCCCCCCCTCCTGATCCCTCCATAGCTGCCCTTCACCTAGCATAAAAAAGTGAATGTATATAAGGCAGTGCATCCCTGCCCACCCCCAACCGCTATGGTAGATTGCAAAAAACACCCCTTCGCTCCAGCGGCACTCTGCATTGCCGGTAGCCATGTCTGTGTTTATTTGCCTTTCAGCCAATCACAGCCGCAGCTGCTGATCCTGACCCTGTTTGAAAGTTCTGGCAAACAGATGGTCGGATCAGAGTGTTGCAGGAGATCTGGTTCTATTTAGAGGGTGGAGATACCCTTTAATATACTTTGCAGTCAATGTTTCCTTTAACTTAAAATTTGCTGTGTACACAGAAATACATTTTCTGTGGGCATCCAAAAGGAAATTCTGTGTGCTACACATTGCGGCACTTATATTCCAGCAGATTTTTGTGTGTACACTATGCTATGCACCACTTTAACCTGTGTGTGCAGGCCTCCATGGAAATGCATCCCCAACCCCCATGCAATCTGATTGTACAGTCTTACGGTGGGTACACATAGTAACAAGAATGGGACCATACCGTCAGATCCATCAGTATCGTCCCGACTGTGAGTAGTGTTAACGTTACAAAATGTCATTTTCAAACAATCGTGCATGTATGTTACTAGGTTAAAGGGCAACTGTGGTCTCAAAACAAGTGAGGGTTAAATGAAAGCCTGCAGTATTTCTTTTAAAATGAGCCGACAATCACATCTCTGGCTGAAGCTTGTGAGACATTACATTGGGGTAAATGTTCAAACTTCCTGCTTCCAGTAGGTAAAGTGACATCACCAGACCTCTGCCCACCCGTCCGCCCCGGGGGAGAAGCATGCTCAGTTAAGACTTAATGCTGGGGAAATCAGGAAGTACCTGGGGGAAAAATTGAGAAGGGGAGCCTATTAATGCAGGCTGAGGCTAGTCACATGGCTGAAAACAGGAAGTGTTGAAGCAGAAGGTAATATTGCTGAACCTTTCCAGCAATAACTTCTCACAAATTTTATCTACAGATGTGATTTAGGTATGATGGAAGGGTTTTTATATAATCCTTACTAGCTTGTAATAATTCGAGACCACAGTTACCCTTTAAATTCAGTTTTACCCCAAGGATAGGAGGGAATGCTTATGCATTATATTCCAATCTATTCAAAACTACTGTCAGTAAGGCCCCTTATTGGGTATTACACAGTTATGAAATATTGTACAATTAAATCATATGGTGTGTTGCCAACGTGTTATCTCTGATTGGAAGATTACACAATGTTGCATATAAAACCTTCATTCTGCAATGAGAGCCAACGTAGTGACTTTTCTAGCCTTAAATAGCTGAAGTTAACAAGCAAAAACCTTCCTAATCAACAGTGGGTTTAAAACGCTGATAAAAGAAAATCACAAAGAAGGGAAAAAGAGGAACTTCTGAAGCTATAAACTAAGAAGCCTTTTATGGCTGTTTTATAGGAACATTTTCACCTTGGGAGTTGTTAGACATTGAGCCAGTTGTGACAAAAGCCTTGATTTGCATATTTCATGTAGATTGTGACTATGAAGGCACAGCAGCCTGGCATTTACAGTAGAGGAGATATCCTTTTGGAAAGGATACAGAAAACTGACAGTTATTGTAAATTAACTTCTGCTGTTTTGGTTTAGCGAGGTCCAGAAAAGAGGATCCCAATACATTATGCATGATGGTTTTATATGTGTTTTAAACGCTACATGTTTACGTGAGTAGAATGCATAATTAACCACAAGAGGGTGTTGGTGATTTTCTAATTTTCAGTCTGTAGAACAGCTTAGAAAATGACTCGTTTAAGATGAACTTCCTTTTTTTAATGTTTAGCGTCAAGGCTTTATTTTTGGGGGGGTTGGGAAAATGGGAATTTGCTGTTTTTTAAAGAGGCGCCAATAAAAGTGGATGTTTATATGAACGAAACAGCAACGATGGGCAGAATAGGCAATAAAACATTTGGCGTGCCAACTACAACAAGATCCCATAAAAGCAAATTTTATGATCAAGAAGAGATAAATAAATATTCACACGAGAGCGTATTATACCTTTTTATTCGGATGTAAATTGTAACCGTTAATCTATCTGGAATGGATACATTTTTCATTATACTGCTTAGGAGATTAAAAACTACTGAAAATGGATCATATTCTACCTGTATATTTCATTTTTTAATCAGAAGAAACCAAGTAGAATGCAGATTTGCTTTGACCTGATATTTAGTTTTGTTTTGTCTTTTTTCTGTTGCTGGCTGCATTCAGGTCACATCTCTTACAGAGAAATTACTGGGGGGTTTTCTTTGTGGTCACATCATCAAAACAGAAATTACTAGTTCATTTCATTGTGGAGAACTGTTTGTGTGTAACAAGGTTTATATGTGATTTGTCATTCTGCCCGGTGAACTCTGGAATTTCATCTTCTTGCTATATGTATGTTATCCAGAAATTATAGACAAGAGTTAAAGGAGAGCAAAAGGTTAAACATGTTAAGCCCTGTAAGGATCACTTATTATATTACAGTCAGCCTGGACCTGTGTCTGTTTTATTCCAGTGCTTATTACTTTTCATTGTAAGGTTTCTTTTTAATACTTTTTAGATGATATATAGCAAAGGTTATCCTTTTATTTGGTAACTTAGATGATAAACTTAGCAAGTTGTTAGAACATAAAACTTCTTTTTTAAGCTTATTACCTTGCCTTTACCTGTAGCACATCCTTACAATGTGAATTGGCAGAAATATCCTTTTATTTGGTAACTGAGATGATAATCATAGCAAGCTTTTAGGACATAAAGTTCCTTTTGTCAAGCTGATTATCTTGCTGTTACCTGTAGCATATCCTTACACCCCCCCCCACAGTGCCCCAGTGCCAGTGCCCTTCTAGTTAAACAGATATTTGACACCCTTCTCCAAATTCAATAGATTCCTACATGTCAACATTCTGTTTCAGCTCCCATTGTTCGCCATTAAAGATGGCCATACACTACAAAAGACTATTGCTATCGTTATTGCGATTGTAAACAGACCGATACTTTAATAGACAGATGTACAATATTAATTGTATGTAGATGTGCCATAAATATTGTTCGACATTTTGAGGTTACATTACATTTACATTTAATCGTAATTTCAGTTAATCATTTAATCAATTGGCTTAAAAACGACTTTCCCGATCGTAATTGCTATCAATATTGTCCCATAATGTCACATAATAAGATTGGGAAAATGTATAATTTTTTGGCCAATCAATGTAAATAAATTGTACATAATTTATGATCACCTTAAGCATAGTTCCAATGGCTGGGCAGGAAGCACATAGAATGTCCATATTTACAGTCTCCCATTCAGCTGGCCCATAAGTAAATCAGTGTTTGTGACATAATGGTTATGATCAGTGCATTACTGAAGTAGTAGCATGCTGATTTTAAGGATATCCCTAACAGTTGAGTCCAAATGGGATCCACAGACAGAGTGGATTACATAGATATTTACAAACCTAAAGAATACAACACAGTAATACTTGGTGCCATACTTTATCGGCCGCTAACTGGAAAAATTAGCTTAAATCTCATGCTACCCAATGTATTATTGTGTTAGCAGGAGTTTTAAACTAATTTTGTGGTGGCTTTGCTATTTCCAAAACTTGGAAATATTTCAGCCGGTGTCATAAAGTCAGCATTAAATGTTACCGCCTTTAAAGCAGAGACCTAAAGCGGGGTTTAATATATCACAGGATCTCGCAAAGGTAATTAACACTGATTTGCTTTCTGCATTGGCCCATTTTAACTGGATGCTCTTTAAACAACATGTGAATGTCAGAGTCGGTGTGGGAAACCATGAATTCTGCATATCTGAGTTATTTTTCACGTAGATTAATTAAAAGCAATTAGTTAAAGAATGACTTCAAATATATCAATGAATTTTGTAATAAAGTTAAATTACAATTGATCTTAGATCCAAGTGATGAAAATTGCACATGACATTGTAAGTATACAACACTGTAATAGGTCGAATAGCAAGTAGAAGCAAACTACGGAAAAGGCTGTCATGTGGCCAATCACAGTACAGATACCAAAAGCTTTTTTGCTCTATCAACAACCAATCAAATGCTTACTTTTTATTTAAATTAGAGCAATTCAGATGATTACATGTGTAAATATGTAGGGCCAAATATACAATAGTGTTGTGAATGGAGTTTGTAATAACAAATGTGGCAGCACTGTGGCTCACTGGTTAGCACTAATGTATTGCATTGCTGGGTTTAAATCTTTCCTTTGACACATCTGCAAGAAGTTGGTATGTGCACCCTGGGCGTGTTTCTTCTGGGTACTTTGGTTACCCCTACAATCAAGACATTTTCTGAGAGGAATAGCAGAAGGTCTTAGTTATGGTCTATTATAAACCCAACTTAAAATAAAGATGACCAAGCCGATTTTCCGAACTGGTCTTTCTATTTGTTCTTTTTTTAGATGGCTGATTGCTGCTGAAAGGTGTCCTATTACACAAAACATGATCATGAAAACTGCTGCCAACCGACTTTTTTCTTCTCCATTTTATTGTAATCTAATTAAACTAATTATTAAAAACTAAAATTTACAGAAAGGCAACAGAGTGGGTTTTGCAGTTACACATCTTGAGCTAAATTAAACTCCACCCTCTTAAGAACATCTTTTAGAAAGAATGGCCTCTTTAAATTATGTTGATATATCATACTTTGTCCTATGAATTCATTACTGTATGCCTGCTATGCTTCTGGATGCCTCATGGAAACTGAGCAATTTAGAAACCTGTACTGAGCAGGTACTGAGCCTGGGCATGCTCAGAAGAGGCAGATAGGGTATTAACATTTAGTCATTGGCTGTGATGTCAATTGTCAAATCCATATCTGACAGTTGCTAACTGGAAGAACCAGGACATTGTGCAAGATTTCAGGTTAGACTTATATATTTCAGGTTTCAATTAATGCCGTTTAGGGTTTTGGGGGGTGATTTACCTGTATGTAAGTTTTCATTTTGGGGCTGGATTTGCCCTTTAAAGGTGAAAGTCAAAAAGTTGCTGCTGATTGTGAAGGAAGTGATATAGGATTCCCATATGCATTTACAATAGTTCTAGAACAAGGAGCACCCCCAAGACTCCTTTACACTTGAAGCTTTTCACTGCATTTTTTGGAAAATGTTAATGTACAAACAAATGTTTCCCACAGAGATGCATATTAGCAGGGGCAGATTCACACCTCAGGATCTTGAAGACAAGTAGTCTGAACATCCGTAAAAAATAGAGAGGTTTATCTATAGAAATGTCTGGTACACGTAGTTCAATTATGATTCTATCTTCTCGACTGAAAGACTACCATTCAATAAAACCAATTTCAGAAGAAAAGCAGTACAGCAGATATTTCAGCACTACTGATCATGTGGCCTGTTGAAGACCATGTGATTGTGTGTATCTACATGTCTAAGCCTGATTAGTCATAGCTGTACAATTTAAAAGTGTTTAAAACCAGAGAATCTGCTCCAATGGGGACCAAAATACTAGCATACATATCTAAAAGTATAAACGTTATCTTGTCTCTTCCTGTAACTGCAGTTTAATTTCATTAGTCTGTACAAAACATCTATATTTCTTTCATTTCCTCGGATGTCCATTGGTTATTTTATGCAGAAAGCATTACAGCAAGGTTATGTGTGCTATGCATAGAGAGTATTAGCCACAATCTGTCTCACCTCTACAAAGAGTAATCAAAAGCACAAGCCTGTGCCAGAAGCTGCGAGAAGTATTTACAGGTTGATGGCCCACTGATGAAATTGGCAAACCAATTGCTAATAAAACACTAAATGGTGCTCAGTCCAAACCAGTAATCTTTTTAGCTTTATAAGCTATAGTGATTCCAATTTGCCATGGAAACAAAGGGAGCGCCTGGTCATATTTAATATTCAGAATGTGCTATACTTGTGGGCATCTTATTATTGTTCTGCAATCTGTTCTGTTTACTAGCGTTACATTGCAAAATTGAAGCTTATTTACCAAGGTCTCTGAACTCTCTTTCTTTAAACATAAATAAATGTCACTGTTGGGGGGGTTTAAACACATCTTCCCTAGATTGTAATTTATTTACATTATTTGTATTATGTACATTATTGTATTGCTCCTTTGCAGGGGAGAAAAGAAGATATTATCCACTTGTGTGTTCAGGATATGGACACATTGGTCAATACTTTTGTCCAACTGACCATCTGGGCCTTTCCGTAGATTTTCGGCAGATATCAGCTTGAAAACTATGGAATATAAGTTGATTAGGTAGACAGAAAAATTCTCTGCCTTGATCACAGTTTTTTAGATAGACCAACCAATATGGCCTATTGCCCTATAGAAAACATGGAAAAATATCTTTAATATTCCTATCAATTCAGTCGTTTTTGTCATATTGATCAGAAAATCAATGCCTTGTATGGGGGCCTATACAACTGGGTAGCAACTATTTGATCTGTGCAAACAATATTAACAGGTGTTTATAGTACTGTAATCAGTTGTCTATCAACAGCATCATGAGTAAATGCTATTTTCTTGGTTAAATTAAGTTAGCTATGCACGTACAGAGTGCAATGATCATAAATCCGATCGGAAGAACAGCTTGAAAGTTCCCTACCTTGAGCCCTTGGTTTTTCTGCAGATTTCAGATTGAAAATCTCCGATCGAACGGTCTATCAGAAAAACAAAAAGCGGGTCTAGACATTTTGAGTGATCTAATTGAAATGTTGAAATCGCTCAAAATTTCCAACCCGTGTAGAGGTAGCTTTAGGCAAACTTTTGGTATGGTAAACAAGGAAGATAGCATCATGGATTGGATTACTTTACACTGTAAAAGGATTATGTCTATCCACACCTTTATCAAGTATATGTCTGTATAAGCAGTAGGGGGTGCTGTTTTATTGTTATCTGTACAGAATCCTTTGTCAAGTCAAACAATTTATATATATATAAATATTTTTATTTATTTTTTTCTCAATGTACATAGGCAGAAGGGTGTATTCTTATAATATACTATACTCAACATAATGTAAATGTTACATTTCCACTTATTTTTAAGTATGTATATTTTAAGATCTCTAAGGCATTGGCCCTTAATGCATAGATTTTCTATTCATTTTTACTTATGTAAATATTTTTGTATTTATTTCCTTTTGCAAATATTACCATTTTCATCCTCTTTATAGTTAAATGTACAGTACAATGCTGTGTACCCAAGTGGCACTATATAAATAAAATATACATACTTAGTTACGTTAGGTGGCATATGAAACAGGAAATCTACATGATAAATTCGGGCTTTAACTCACCTGCCTTTCCCCCCTGCTCTCTCTATGTATTTATGGAGGTTCTTTCATTTGGCTCAAACTCTGCACTTCAGCTAGAAAAATCATCTTTATTAAAAAAACTGACAGGGATTTTATTATAAGGAAATCAATGATTACCCAATCTGTGGAGTTGAAACATCCCATTCATTTTAACTTTTGCTTCATAAAACAAGCTCCCATATTACTTATGGAAGCAAGAAAGTTAGAGAGGTAAATACATCCTGGGCTTTTCAATCAACATGAATGCCCTTTGGTATTTAAATTGTGAACCTACTCGATTTTGTCTTTCTACTTTTTTGTCAGTTGCAATCTTAATATATGATTGGCAAGTGTAATGCATCCTGCTTTGATTTTACCCTAAAAACAAGGAGACTTTATTACAAAGTCAAGCATATCTAAAACACCATGGTCAGCCATTATGGATTGTATAACGTTTGACAGCAGATAGTTCTAAACACCTTACTTTGGTGTCTGATGATAGATTTTAGCGTGAATATATTAAAAATATATATATATATTTGATGTGAAAACAGACACTGCTGGTGCTCGGTGGTTTATGCCCCATTTAATGCTAACTTAAAAATGGTGATTTATACTTTTTCTAAATAACTAATGTAGCCATTATTCATGTTTCAAATGGACACAGTGACCATTTTTTTTAAATATATGGGGGAAATGTATAAATGTATAAAGTATAATATTTAGGGCAAAATAAACCCCCTGCTGACATGAGCTTGAGGCTTCCTCCCATTCCTCTTACATGCTCTGGTCACCCACATCCACACATTCTACCCCCCGAGGGGTTAATTGTAACCTACCCCTCCTGAATGCATCTTAATATGTGCTCCGGTTACCACTCCTCCATCCTATCCCCTTTTTGTAAAGATGCAATACCTTTCACTACCTGCAGCTCACTCGCACACACACTCCCTGGCTTCTTGGAGACAGGCACACCCCCTTACTTGTGTATGTTCCATTTGTGGAATTGTGTAACTGGAATGGTGATTGTTGGTATGTATTGATTGCATGGGGGGAAAAATTGGCACTCCCAGTGCTTCTCATAAAGGCTTGTTAGATGGAAGTAGTCAGTGAGAGAGAGATACTGAGCTTAAATTAAACAAGTACTGGATTGAAGGCATACAGCAACGCACAATCCTCAAAGTAAGGGATACTTATTTTGCCTGATCAGATTTGTCTCAGATGTGACATTCAAATGATGGTATCAGAACTTGGCATAAACAGCATGAAACATGGATACATCCTGCCTTGAGTCAAAATTCAGTCTGATGGTGGTGGCGTAAGGGTGCGGGGTGGCATTTTCTTAGCACACTTTGGGACAATTTTTACCAATTGAGCATTGTTAAAATCCTACAACCTACCTGAACATTGTTGCTGACCATGTACCTGTCTTCTGATGGCTACTTCCAGCAGGATGTGAAAGGTCACAAAGCTCATGTCATCTTAAACAATTTTTTTGAGCGTGAGCTCACTGTTCTCCACAATGGCCTCCCCAGTCACTAGATCTCTATGCAATAGTGCACTGTTGGGATGTGGTGGAATGGTAGATTCTCATCATGGATGTGCAACAATAAGGGCCAAAGCAGTACTAGCAAGGTGTACCCAATAAGGACGCTAGTAGGTGCATGCGTGTGTGTATGTTTATATATAAATATATATATAGTGTATATAAGTATAAGAAAGAAACGATCGCACTAACGCCAGATGCAGTTGACTTCCTTGGTGCCACCTCACGTATCTTTATATATATATCTTAGAATAGTTACAAGCTTGTCTATTGTGCGGACAAAGTAGATACACTGAGGATCTGATCATACAATTGGCACCCAATGAGGACTCAGTTTAAGGGCTTGTTTTTTTACCATTAAAACAGAGAAACATTGTCTTAATAAACTGTTTATATTTCCTAGACCATTGATTTATTTTTTATTTATGATAATTATATGTAAATCTCTGCTGCCTATGAAATATTTATGTGCAACAGCTTCTAGCTGTTCCTGAACTACAGCTCTCATCAACTCTTGCCTATGGTTGTTTCTTGATGGCAGAAATTGTATTTCTTCAATAGCTGGAGGGCCGCTATAAAGTGTTATTGATCTCTAAACTGTACGCACTACAAGATTACAAAACTCCTAGATTTGTAGGGTTTTTTTCCATTCTAATTACTTGCTGCCTTTATGGCATGGACATTATTTTAATAGCCTCCTTGGTGTTTGTGTCTATTGCTATAATCTAGTCTTTCCATTTTAGCCAATTACTTTGTCTGATGAAGAGAACTCTATATAACGACATTTATATGATTCCTTTGTTAGCATATAAAACTACATTCTACATTTCAAAAAGAAATAGCTTTGCTCAAAATGTTAATTTAAACATAAAAAATAATTACATGCCATTTCAAGACTGGTCCGAATCTTTTACTTTCTGAAGATTTGTGGCAAAAAAAAGCAGATTCTGTAATGAAAACTACATTCTAAACATCTTATAAGTTCATACTACTTAGAATATAATTTCCATGTTTAAAGGATCCATTAATAGTCCCTGATTGATTTTCTTTATACACTGAAGGTTCTGTTCCTAGTTATCATTTATTGTAATTTTTAACATCTGTGTCTTAATACAAGGTACAGATTTTAATGTGTATGAAAGTGTATCATTTTGTTGCCGTTGCCTCTCTGTATTTATTGCAAGTACCGTAGTAAATAATGTACATTTTAAAAATGTATAAATAAATACAGCAGTAATGTTAGAAATAATGAAGTTAGATATTGTAATAAAACATAAAATTATCTGCAAAGAAGAATAACAATTAAGAATTTTGATAATCTTTGCTTTCTGGCAGAAAACATGACATTTTATTATAAAGGGAATGTTTATCCCCAAAATGACATTTGGTATTCTGATAGAGAAGCTCCAAAACCCTAAGATCATTATACTCATCCTGCCCATAACTGCACAAAAATTCAGCCTATCCCTACTAACAAACTCTTTTCACTTCCTGGTTGAACCAGTCACATCCATTAGGAATGATATCACAGCCAATGACAAATTGAGTTAGTGATTAGCTTGTCCACTGAGAGCAGTAGAAAGTTCATCTGAGCATATGTGAAAGCTCTGAGCTTTCCCTGCTCTCAACAAATTGCCTGCAGAGATTGGTCTGAATAACTAGCCCTGTGTGCAATTCTGGGAAGTGAGTATAACGGGACGTGCAATTCTGGGAGTATAACGACCTTAAGGCTTTGGTGGCTTCTCTATCAGAATACCAAATGTAATTTTGAGTGGTGGACATGCCCTTTAATGCAGTTGGTTTTTCCTAAGTACACATACGATAATAGGTTAATCCTTTTGTGTTACAGAACAGGCATTTTATCGTTCCAATGTGTGGCAAAAATTTCTGCCGATCCAAATACTAAAGGGAGCCAATAAGAGCCAATAGCAGCTGCTGGCTGCTATTGTCAATCTCCCTATACAAAATATAGAGAGGTCATATTGGGAATGTGTATAGCAAATGATAGGCAGCATCCAACGGAACCTGTCTATCACCTGGTTTTACACTCACAAACTATCAGTATATATTTATTACTGTTGGGGAAACCAGAGTGCCCCGAAGGAACAGGTAGAACACAAACTCCTTGCAGATGCGGCCAAGGCAGGATTTGAACCCAAGACATAATTGGTTACTACAGCGGTTATCTATAAGAATCCCTAATTTATTTCCCCATTAGAAATTCACTTAACACAGAATTATTTATGATGTAGGTGGTACAGGGATTGTTGAACCCTAAATGCATCACCTTACATTTATCAACATTGAATCTCATCTGCCATTCTGCTGCCCATTTTGATAATCTATCTAGGTCTGCTTGCAGAACTTGCACATCATTTGAAGTTTCCAAAGCTCTGCATAGTTTAATGTCATCAGCAAACACTGAGACCTTGCTCTCAATGCTCCCTTCTAAGTCATTTATTAACAGATTAAACAGAAGTGGCCCCAGTACAGAACCTTGAGGCACTTCACATAGATGTAGCTCCATTTACCACCATTCTCTGTGGTCCCATAACCAATTCTCTATCCAACAAATGTTTTTTTCTAGGCCAACAGTCTTCAGTTTATACATTAGTCGCCTATGTGGCACAGTATCAAAAGTTTTCGCAAAATCCAAGTGTACCACATCCACTGCTATGCCTGAATCTAAATTCTTACTCATTTCTTCATAAAAAACCAAATATGTAAATACACAGTATATATATATATATATATATATATATATATATATATATATATATATATACTATATATATATATATATATATATATATAGTGGTTAAGGAAGGGGTGAAACCCTGAAACATTGTATATATTATGTTAACACTATGTTAAATTCTATAATTTTTCATGAGATTACCTCCACCATATTATGGTAACAAGGCTAACCCCTGCACCTAATACTGCATGGTGTCTAACTTGTAATCACTTCTTCAACTGTACCGCAGATCTAACATTCAAGGCTATAAGTAGGATTTGTGAATAGTAGTTTACCAACAGTCATGCTAAGGTCCAAATTGTTAATAAAGACAGGCCTGCAGAAGTCTAGAAATTCACTAATCTGCAAAAATCTCCATGTCAGAAGTCAAAGGATTGGTTAAAATGACAGTATAGCCCAGTAAGTCCCTTTATAGTGGATAATGTACCCCCTACCCTAGTTAAAAGGATTATAATCCCCCATCAAACACCACCACCCCACCCCCATATTCCATGCAGTGAGGTTCTAAACTGAGTCCCTGTGCTCCCCCCGTCCATTTCAAGCAAACATCATAACAGACATCTCACAGACAATCACCCTTTCCTCTTACATTTCAATAGAGGTACAAGATGGCATTCCATCCACTCTCCACCCCCTCTAGTTAACAGCTACTTTCAGTTAGCAATATAGTCCAGAGCTCCAGCACACTAATGTTGGCTGTTTGCCAACCCTCCAACCTCTACTAAAAGGGTTAAGGCAATTCAAATATTCAACAGAAGCGGAGGAGCACATATATGTGTTTCAACAATTTAATGGTAAAACAAAGTGATGCAATGTTTCAGAAATGACAAAGTGTTCCGAAAGTGTTGTATCAGTTGTTCTCAAAAATTCGTTGAAACGTTTTTTTAGTGTGCTCCTCTGCTTCTGCTCTATATTTGGAAACTTTTGATGAGACAGGAATCAGAAGATTTATCCAGTCTTAGAAGATTCAGTCTGGGTAACAGTAATGGTTAGTGTGCTTAATTGATTAACTGAATAGGAATGTTTTAGCATGTTCTTTGGGGCAGATAGTTTGTGGTTATAGTGAATGGAGTAACAGTGAAATATATTCTTTAAAAAATCAGCTACGTAGCAAGTGATTTTTGATAAGGAATTTTTCCACTGTTGCTCCCATGCATATTCCAAAGCCTTATGTATTATATTTGAAATAACACTACTGCTATTTGGTCAGACATTATCTTAATGGAGTTGTGAAGATCTCTGGGGGCCCTGGTGTAGCTCCTATAAAACATAATGTTTGTATGGCTCCAATGTTAAAATAGATAAGACAAAGACATTTGGTAGCAGCCGACGGTAGCTATGAAATAATTAATGTTGTAATGAGTATAGTACAGTGTTTTTGGGAAAATGTGACATTTTTATTATGTGTCTTTATGACAATGCAGAGAACCTATTATTTTGTTTCAGTACGGCACCTGTTGTAATTAAATTGCTGTCATACTATTTGTTTAAATAAGTTAGTGCCATTAGACACTGGTTCCAACACAATACACAGTTCTGGGAATCAGCCCTTTTTTTCAATTATTCGCTTCCCTATGTAAAGTCCTGGGAATAACTTGCTACATTTTTTGAGCATATTAAAAGCATAAAATAATAGAGTCAGCTATTACTGATCGTTACTGTATAATTCAAATGTGAAGCGGGGCCCTTTAGGATTAGAAAGGGAGGGCATCGGTTAATAAAGGCTGGAGGAAAATGTAAGTACCCATTTTTACAGAAACTATTTAAAAGTGATTTTTATTATTTGAGAGTATGAAAATAAGAGTTTTATATGAAGCAAGCAAAGTGGAACCATTCAATCCCAAGACTGAGAAAAGATTAGCATTTTAATATGTAATGTTATATTGCACACGTTCCCCTACAGCATCAGATTTTTTTTTCTCCTAATAAATAAATTCTTGTTTACTGCCATTATTGTGATAGGGATGTGTTGAACATTGCTGTGTTGTATGTTTTTCTAATCAGCTAATTAATGGCTGTAATTCTAGATCATTGTTTCAGCTTAAACATAGTGTATTTCTAGAGATAATTTATATACAAAGAACCCAATCCTGCATCATTGAGTACATGCATTTTTACACATGAATTGGCTATTTTCTTATGTATCAAAATGGCCGTCAGTATGCTTATAACATGAAAACCATAATGTTTCATCAAAATCTACTTTATAAACAGTCAAATTGGTTAAAATAATGTAAATAGGAACAGTTGTTACCCATTTTTATACAATGGGTGACAAATGTTTTGGTGGTGTCTATAAATATATTGTACATGTGTTTGGTGATTGACTATGTCAATGCAGAATGAGATTTACATAGCACCACATTTCATGTTGTCCCCACAGAAACGACCAAGACACAATATGAAAATTTGTAGTAAACACAGTTCATTTTAAGATTTAAGATTCTGAACCAATATAGACATCTTTTTTTTCTGTATAGTGTAATGCAGAATGGAATGGAAGTTCAACACCAAAACCATGTGTTTCCATTAGGGGCTTAATTGCAAGGGGTGCTATTGTTACAAACTTTGGCTTTGGGACTGAGGGAATTTTTGTGTAAAAAGCTGAAAGAATACTACCTAGCAACAGCTCGACCCCAATATAGAATTAAGTAATGGGTAGTCATTATATTGTTGTATTCAGTTCGCTAGTCATCCGACTGGCTTTCTCCATTCAGAATAACTTGTATGAGAATCTGTTGGCAATTAAGTACCCTGGAAAGTCCCAATATCATATAACAGCCTGGTGTTAGGGACCTTCTAATGCAAGGTGTGTTTGCATTGTGGCTAAGGGTGTTATCCAAACTGCCCAGGGTAAACAGCATTGTACATGGCAGACAGTTGGTGTCGAACCCACCACACCTCTATTCATGCTTGGTTCTTCAAAGATAATGACTTGGATGGGGTACCTTGCTAAGGCAATCTGTAAAAAGACAAAATATGTGGAGAGTGCATCTTCCCCTTTTGTACCGTTTAAAGCTCCAAACTAGTAGCGCGGATTCACAGACTGTAATAAAAGAATATTTTATGGTTTAGGCTGGGCTGTAACCTATAAATATAATATCTATAGTCATTTACTGTATGAAACTGTTTCAATCATGGTCAGCAGTCGTCCTAATGACAATAAAATGACCTTTAAATGCAATCATGTGTGTTAAATTTCTAGAGTTTCCAATATCTAAGTTTCAGATCCCGAGTGCTGCTTCATAAATTTGTCTGCATACTTTTTTATCTTATTTTTCTTACTGTGTATGCGCACCTTCAGCGTAATTGCTTCGGCTTGAAAGCATCACTTTAACCTTTTTTATGATGAGTAAGATTACATATCACCTGGATTTGCTCTTTAATAGCAGATATGGATTAAGATAGTGAAAATGAAAATAAGGATCACAGAAATGGGAGCCATTAATTTAAGGCACACATTTTTTCCTTGCATACTGTTATGGATCAAATCTTTCATATGTTGCTTGAACGCATGGTTTCTGCCCTCTAATGGTCTAGAAAATATGAGTAAAGAAATTACAAGTTTTTAGAATATTAATACAGTGCCTGTAATGCTAGACATGTGTATACGAGACAATGTCTACCCCACAGAACCAGGACCAAGATCAGTTCCTCTATTAGGGGTGTAAGCATTGTCACAGCCAGAGCCATGAAGGCCTTCCTTTGGGCCCAGACCCATGTAATCAGGGCAGTGTTGGATTTGGAGAGCCCACGTATCAGTGGTGTGGTGATTACTTGGAAATAATACAATTCATGCACTCTACACCAACAATGGGTGCAGACACCATGATATATTAATATCGGAAAACAAACATAGAGGATTACTTGGCCCCCAACTACTACATATATCCTCCATAGTCTTTTTAGGTTTATTCCCCCCCATTTTAATTCTTCCCACCATTACCTATATTTCCTCATTTGATTGCCTCCTTGTTACAGTTTCAATACCATTTGGCGACCCACATCATAAATCTGTTGTTCTCTTCATTTCTCACCTTCTGCTGCAACTTCAAACATAGCCCCTGCCATTGCAGATTGTGTCCCAATAAAGCTGAGTACAAACACTCCGATAAAGAGCCATTCCCCCGGTAACATCAGAATTGGCCCTTTACGGTAAATTCAAAACTAATATTTTGATGTAAACAAATGTTCCATGTAGGCATGGAAACGGTAGTTTCAAAATAAATATTTCCTCTGCTAGATCGTGCCCCTGTACTACAGTATAGGGAGTCGCCCACGATCGTAGGGAGTATTGCAGTCACAAACAATCTCCTTGTACTTTATATAGGGAAAACGTCAAGACTTGCGTGGTCACATTTTCAAAGATGACAGAGATCTTGCAGATTCTGTCTGTCATCTTTGAAGGAGTACTGTGTGTACCCACCTTAACATCTACCCACACACAGACTATTCTGCCAGAAAACTAAGGGAAAAGGATGACAAAAACTTCAGATTTTGAATCCCCACAATCTCTATGACAAGAGACTGTGGTCACAAAAGTGCCAAGATTTCCTTGTTGGCTGGAACCACATTTCCCTCCGGTCATATCTGCAAGCAGTTTGTATGTTCTCCCCGTGCTTGCCGGGTTTCCTCTGGGCACTCCAGTTTCTCTCTACAATTAAAATACATGTACAAGCTTGTACTGAAATAAATTGCTTAGATTGCTAGCACTAGGGCAGGGCCATATGTGAAGTTATCAATGTTAATTGCATAGCACTACGGAAAATGACTATAAATCCATAATAATAGTGTAACATTGCAGTTAAGCGAGCAAAAAAATGAATAGATTAAAACTTGGGCTTGATAATTAAAACAAGGTAAAAGGTAGGAAAAAAATTACAAATAATATCAATAAATGCATTAAAACATCTAAGGCCTCCATTTTTGATTTCTCACTCTTAAGGCAAAAGGAACAATCAACAGCTAAACAATTCCTAAGTGTTTTTCCTCATGTTTATGTGCCCGTTATGAAGAAACAAACCTATTCAATTTATTTTTTATAAAAATCGTTGAACAAAGTTAGTTGCTTTTATTTAAAGTCACCCTATACGTATATTAAAAACCATGTTGGTCCCTTAGATATTAAAGGTTTCCACTGGATGGTTTAGAAATATACTACGCTTTATTAGTTACTTGTTTAGGACTTTTTTTTTATTACAATTACTAAAACTGATCTAGTGCCTCTGGTTATAAACAGTCATTATTCTTGTAGATAAGCCTCCATGCAGAATAATTCTGCTTGATGAATAGTTCATCCCAATAAAATTAAATACTACTAAACAATATAGCCTATGTACCCGTTTAACAACAGGCCTAGTTTGGGAGGGTACAGGACTCAAACCATAATAATTTGACTGAATGTCTCCTACTGGGCTTACTATAAAAAATAAGTAAAGTCCGTGTCAATATTTATTAAACGCTTTTCTCTGGTGTACAATAGTTGATTGTACCAATCCCCTATCCGTTCCTCATCTAGGAGTCCAGAGAATTATAACTGTGTTCGTAAAATTAATTTTATGTGAGTTTCGCAGAGAGTTTACTTCAAGAACAAGCAAAGTCGGTGTTATATATCATAAATCCTTTACTCTAGTGGTTTCAGTCACTTCTGGAAACACCTGAGGTGGTAATGTGAAAACTGAAGCACAGTTGAAAAAATTCATTTTATTTTCCTATTGCCAAACCCCAAGAATTCTACATGAAGAGCTTAACAGCAAATAAAAGCAAACTGCTTAATAATGTTAATAGGCAAGTTCAAAGCTTCGTTAACAGCTTTTGTTAAATCGTTTCATACTGGAATTATTTCAGCTGCATAGTTAATTACAGTTGTAAAGATTTGTAAGTCCCTAAATCTGACAATTTATATCAATCAGTGTCTGAGTACAGGAGAACTGGGCTAAGATTCCAACCAACTGGAGAAATACCGACAGTTTCATAAAATCGGAACAAAACGTGTGCCAATAACACGTATTAAAGGAAAATAACAGGATAAAAAGAAAATTTCAAACAAAATGCTAATTAAAACAATATATTACTTGCCTTCCGGTGTTTCCAACACAAGGATCCAACAGGACAATGCCATGAAAATATTTCACTAAATTAACCCTCATGTCTGACATTGATTTTGTAAGTATTTAAATGCAGAATACACGGGGAGATTCAATATGGGCTGCTATTGGCAAAAAAGGTGTTAAACCCACTCCACCCTTGTAATATTTAGCATTAGCATTAACTCAGTTTTCCAAGTGCCTGTGCTGCCTCCGGCATAGTCACCCAATTACCCATAGTGATAGTTTTGAGCTACTATGTAACTGAAAACTAACACCTTTCAAATGGTGGTTTAAGGCTGAACAGCTTACATTCTTGGTCCTGCGATGCAATAAATCACGTTGCAGTAACACGGATGGTAAGCGGGAGCATCGATAAAAATATTACAAATCCCAAGAGTTTTGCATCCTTTAGCATCAGTAAGGACTTACCTTTATCTTCTGCATCATACCATAAATTCTACTACTGCTTGATATCTAGGAGACACATAGCCAAAGCAAACTTTGTTCATGGTCTTGCATGACCTCTAAATAGTAATGTCAACCTCTGGCTGTCTCTGGATCTTTGGAGTCTTTTGGAGCTGGATGCTGGAGATTAATATTGCAGGAATACATTGGTTACCACTTTGACCACTAAAAAATATAGCCTTACTACAGTCATTGAAGGTAGGTCTTCCAGAACAGCTGTTTAAAGTCTAGGAAACCCAGACAGTATATTTTAAAGTAAGCCCTGTGGCATCTCTAAACCAAGAAGACATTTTTTGTTAAATGTTAAGGTGATATAAAAAAAGCAAGGGGCTGGTGCAATAAAATGTGCAAAACTTTGCCCTTGTTATTAATCTGATTGGCTGCTGCATGACAAATTTTGTACCTTTATTGCATAGTCCCCCCAAGAGTTCCAATCATCTAGTGAAACAAGACATGTAAACAGCAAGTCCATGATCCATGGAATGGATAGGGCAGTATGCAACTCACAGGCTGAAACTTACATTTGTACCAAATATACAGCATAGAGAACAAAACCATATTGGGTATATGAAGTGCTGCATCCTTGTGATGGTTAGGATTGAAGAAAATAATCACATTTCAGAGCTCCATGTCACAAACATTGGTGTCTTATGCCGCTACTACAATTAAATCATTAAAAGGAGACAGAGAAGCATTAAAGCTGATGGAAAAATGATCCAACTGACCCATCTAGCCTGCAGTAAAGGAGTATAAGTGTACCCATTCTACTTGATGTTGCACTAGAGAACCACATTAGTTTATACTTAGTGAGGAATTTCCACATATAAAATAGGGAGAGATGGCATATTAGAACACATAAAGTCCTCTGTAGAGCTTTATTATTAGTTACACTAAAGTTATAGAATGGTCTTATTTTGCAGTAAAAAACAATAAATATAACAATTGCAATCTTAGATGTGAATAGAGTTCTCAGGATAAATAAATAAACTGGTTTTTGATTTTTGTCCATGAGATATATTAATTCAGTCTATTTTACACATCATTACAATATAACAAATTACAGTTACAGCCTTGATTTCTTTTTTGCTCTCCTATGAATGACATTTGTGCTAATAGTTAAACCTGATTCTAGATTATCCACATCAAATTATTCTGGACAATCCATCCTATTGTGTTTTATCAAACTATTGTGGAGTCTGAACAAGTAGGTTATGAGGTGCACCCCCTAGGGCTGCGCCAGATCAGGTAGGTATACATATGTAATTTTAAAGGAAGGCACATTCAAGCAGTTCTTCAATTCAAATATTCAATTATTCAGTGCTGAAACCAAGTACACAATGTTTCAGGAGGTGGGTATAACCTCCCGAAACGTTGTGTACTTAGTTCAGCACATGAATAAATGAAATTTGATACATGAAGTACTGTTGAGTGTGCCTCCCTTTTACATATGTCTTTAAGGAAGGCTGGGTACACACCAGATAATTTGGGCCGGCCGATATTCGTATTTCGATCAGCTTGAAATATCTACCCTAATTTACAGGGCACGGATGACCGATGTCAGGCATCCAAATCGGACAAGAAACAATCGGAAATGTTTGGTAAATAATGGTTGATTGTGACGTCTCTGGCCAACACTTAATTTAGACCTGCTGATGGGTCAATAGTAGAGAATTATCTGTAGAGATTTGATCACAGGAGGGTGTAGAATTCAAGCATGAGGGTAAGGGGTCCAACAAACAGCCAATGGGGAGACTGCCTGATAGGAGCAGGAATGGGAAAGAAGGGTAACTCATTGGAGACTTTCCTTGCTCTTACTGGTTGCTTCCAAATAACCTAGAACATCTATTTAAAGCTGGGTACACAACCTATCAATTAATAAACCTTCTGTAGTTGTTAAATGGGATGGGTAATGTGGTGCCACTAATATTTTGCCACAACTAATCACGTGATCGGGTGAAAATTACCAACGTGTTTGATCCATTTTTTTACTGATTGTGAAAAAAATTGGCTAAAAATGGTGTTTGTGTCACAATATAACTGAAAATTGAAATATTGGATGTACCTAGCCTTTTAAGGCTTTGCCTGCTGTTGCAGTGTTGTGTTGTATATTTAGAAAATTGTTTTAGCTTTAGTTCTCTTAAAAGGACCAGTAAAATGCAAAGCTACTTTTTAAAAATAATCTCCCTTTCCTGCAGGTTCAATGACTGGTGTATTACAGTAAAAATACAAATGGCTTTTAAATCCTACAACTTACCTGTTCTTCTGTCTTGTCTCTTGTGCCCCCTGCTGCACTTTGGAAGTTGACAGAAGCACAAGTGTTGGTGGAAGCATCACTGATATATCTAATTAAATTACATTTTCTGTGAAAAGCCTCAGTATTGAATTAAGATCTAACTCATGAATTTAAACCTTTTCCTTTACACAGATAAAGGAATCAAATTTACACATAAATGCCAAACTACACATTGAAACAGTTTAAATATAATGTATACATTTCCAAGACAGCAAATTCAGTACAGCCACCATTGATCAGATATATTATTGTTTTCTAATAGGGTCTGAGCAGACAGGTGGCGGAATGATACTGACAGCAACATATGTTGAAGGTAAAAAAACCTGTTATCCACCCTGTGAGTTTTGATATGGTGCTAGTTGGAGACTGGCAACCAGTTCTGACAAAGCCATTGTATGAAATAGCAAACAATGTCTGCTGCACCAAATGCATTATATTTGTGTGGCGCTAGTTTAACAAGTGGCAAAATGGTACAGACCTCCAGAAGTGTTAAAAAAATGGTTTTTTGTTCCAACTGTTGAGTGATGTTAACTGGAAATGGTTGGTCAAGCAGGTTAATGGCACTGATAGAGATTATACATTAATGAGTTTGTTAATTGTTGCAAGCATCAGGTATTATTTTAAAGGATAACTAAACCCAATTTTTATACTCCAGAATCTGAAAACTACCCCCCTAAATACACAATAAGCTATAAAATCCCACCTCAGTAAATTGTATTAAAGTAAATAAAGCCTGTTAGTGTGTGTGCATGTCAGACCACACCTCCTGACCTCATCAAGCTTCCTTGCTTTATCTGTCCTGTAAAAGATGGCTAGGGATTATTAATGGGTGTAACCAACTGTAACATTTCTGCCATAGCTAAAGACTGAGCATGAACATAATGGTCGTTGACCAAACTGTGTGATACTAAAAATGCTTGAAGTAAAGCACAAACCATATGTTATTTAGGTAAATTTCCCAGCGCCTGATCAAAATGAGAGGTAAGACACAAGATACTGGTTTATATCAAGGTGCTCTGCCTTCTGGTTCTGTGTTGTTCTGTGTCTTTAGTTGCCCTTTAAGCTGAAACAAGTGGGTAAAGTGATTATTTTATAGTTCGTTATACTTTATTTACTTTATATTTCTAATCAGGTATATATAATTAATAATGTCCTGAAATGTGACAAGCTGAAACTAAGGAAGTAATTATCAATACATAAATTGGGCTGGGTACCCTGTAATTGGATGACGCAGGGATTATTAATAACTGGGGGAGACTTTCCTGCTAGGAACTAAGCCTGTCAGCTTTAATGGGGACAGTTGAGAGGCTGCTGACAGCTTGTTGTAATAAACATTTTCCCAACCTCAACTGCTGTTTGTTCGATACAGAGACAGATTCACACGCAGCCAATGAGTTTTAAGATTATGCTATTTTGGTTCTACATTTATTTAATTATGCAAGCACTTATTTACCTTTAAAAATCTCAATAAACTGAAATAAATTTTAAATACAAGCACCAGAGCCTCATAAGAAATCTTGTTTGCAAAGCTAAATAATGAGCAGTCCCCTTTTTTCCTTCACACCTTATATGAATGAATACCTGGTTTGACATCTATGTTAACCCCATAGTTATTTTCCTTTACCTCTATCTTACCTACAGGATGGTTGCACTATGTCCCTAAAGGATGTGTGATTCTTATTACCATACTGCAGTCAGACCAGTTCATTGCACATGATAAATTATGCTTACGCATAGCTAGTGCTATCAAATATTAAAGATTTTATTATTAATTTAATTAAATGCTACTGGCTGAAATAATCATTTCACACCTTATTAACAGTGCAATTTCTAGAGGAGAGAAGGTCTGTGGTCAAACAGGATGGAGGCTTTTTAATGCTAGGCAATGCATTATGCAGATTGACATTAGTGGTTTAAAAGACGGCTATAATAATTGTATAGCATCTAAGTAAACATAAAATAGTGAACCATTGGCTCTGTGATTTCATGTCACACCAAAGATGATCTGGCAATAAATTCCTATGTTAACTGGCTGGAGTTTACAGGTATTCAAATACATATGGGGCTGATGCAATAAAGGTGCAAAATGAGCAGGAACGTCACAGGTGGATCTCACAGTGTGAGACATTAATATTACATCTGTATGTAAAGAAAGTTTGTTCTCCAGCTGTTGCTGAACTACAGTTTACACTTTAGATTTGAAGGATTAAAGTCTCAAAAATTAGCAACTATGGATCCTTAAAGGGCATGTGCACCCCCAAACTACATTTTAACCCACTAATGGCCCCACTGTGTAGTTTAAACCTTACCGTACATCTCTGCTCCTTATGGTTTTCCTGCAGTGACTGCCCAAAATCCAGGAAACTGAAGAGTAGGAGGTGTTTCCGTGGGAAAGGCTCTGCCTCCTTTTGTCTCCTGGGATGTCATTGGCAAGTGCAGGGAAGCCATTTCCCTGTGTTTTTGATGTTGGTCATGTATTAAACTATTCATTTGTTTTTGGAGTGTGACCTAAGTTTGTTTTTTCTGAATATTATATCCATGGAGGGTAAGATACCAGAGGAGTGAATACCCATTAGTTGGACTGGAACTTTTGGTCTATTTGGAGCCCTCCCCCCTCCTGATCCCTCCATAGCTGCCCCACCTAGCATAAAAAAGTGAATGTATATAAGGCAGTGCATCCCTGCCCACCCCCAACCGCTATGGTAGATTGCAAAAACACCCCTTCGCTCCAGCGGCACTCTGCATCGCGGTAGCCATGTCTGTGTTTATTTGCCTTTCAGCCAATCACAGCCGCAGCTGCTGATCCTGACCCTGTTTGAAAGTTCTGGCAAACAGATGGTCGGATCAGAGTGTTGAGGAGATCTGGTTCTATTTAGAGGGTGGAGATACCCTTTAATATACTTTGCAGTCAATGTTCCTTTAACTTAAAATTTGCTGTGTACACAGAAATACATTTTCTGTGGGCATCCAAAAGGAAATTCTGTGTGCTACACTTGCGGCACTTATATTCCAGCAGATTTTGTGTGTACAACATATAAGACTACCATTGTGTCAGTTATCCCCACCATGTACACCAGTGCTGCTGTCAGTGACAACCACATGGCACTTATTTGCATTCTTCTTCCAACCCAATGCAATATGCTTGTACAGTCCTGACGGATGCGGTAATTACCATAGTAATTCACGCATCCTGGGACCATTATCACGCGCAGCACATCCCTCCAGTTCCCATCTTTGTCCCCGACCTGTGCGTGTGTCCGTGCTCCATACTTGGACGTCAACAACATTGGCCATTTCAAACCTTTAATCGTGCTATTTGTATGTTCTCTACCTCGTTACATAGGGGCACCCTGTTGGTTCTAAAACAATTGTGCGTGGTTATAATGTTTTTTTACCAATCGCATGCAGTATTTTTCTTTTTTTAACCCCATGTTGACGAAGATTCAATCACACTCCTGTGATGTAAGCCTCCCTGTCGATTTCGCATTCAACCCCATTTTGTGTGCCGCTAAACTGTTCAAACTTCCCTGCTTCCAGTCATTTGGTTAAAGTGACATCTACCACGCAAACTCAGTGCCATTTCCACCCGTTACTGTCCTTCTCGTGCCCCGGGAACGAATGCCCATGCTGCCAACGCCTTATACGACCTTGTACAATGCTGGGGAAACTCCAGGAATAGTCATACCTGGGGGCAAAATCTGAGCAAGGGGAGCCCCCTTCTTTTTCCTCCTGTTATTTCAATGTTCACCGGCCCCCGAGGCCTTAGGTCTATCAAGTGGCTGAATCTCAATAAGGAAGCGGCTGAAGCAGAAGGGTACACGTTCATTGATGACACCTTAGTCGACAGCAATTTAGATTCTCTATCATTTTCATCTACCAGCCTTTTATCTGATATTAGGATTTGGATGGGAATTTGTCCGTGTTTCTTTCATCCACTTTTCATTTTTTCCCCTTAATGCACCTTTACCGCAGCTATGCTATGATTGTAATTCCGTTTAGGACTTTTCCCACAGTGTATCTATGTTTCTCCAAGCTTTATCTGCTCATCGTTTTGTCCACCCCCACAGGACTAATTTCGTCCCCTTCGTCACCGGTTGTCACCCTGCTTTATTCGCCCATCTATATCTCTCCCCCTTGACAATCCTCTTCATTTTGACCCCCACCCGTTTACCTGTGCCAGTTAAGGTATCACCTTTATGGGTCTCCCCAGTTATGTAAAATATTGTACCCTTAATTAAATCATCCCCTGTTGCGTGTTTGCTTTATCGTTTCGTTTATACTGCATTCGGAAGACTACACCCAATGTTGCATACTAAACCTACTTCATTCATGCAATGAGAGCCCACAATTTTTATAAGTGATTTTCCCTAGCCACATTACCCAATTATTTGCGCGTAAAAGCTAAAACATTCAGAATAACAGTGGGTTAAAACGCTGATTTTTATATATTTTAGTAAAACCACAAAGTAGTGGTTGTAAGAACCCCCGAGCCCCGTTATCCCTTCTCTGAAGCTTACTCACCCACCTAAGTCACGCACCCTTTTTACTGCTCGTTTTTATAGGACCATTTTCACCTGGGAGGTTGCTCAGACATCTGAGCGCCAGTTTGTTGATCACAAGCTCCTGGATTTGCATATTCATGTAGATTGTGCCGCTGAAGGCACCAGCAGCCGGCCTTTACATGCATGAGGAGATATACTTTTGGAAAGGATACAGAAAACTGAAGTATTGTAAATAATCTTCTGACTGTTCCTTGGATTTGCGAGGCCAGAAAAGAGGATCCCAATACTATGATCATGATGGTTTATATCGCGGTTTTAAACGCTACATGGTTACGTGCAGTAGAATGCATAAGTAACCACAAGAGGGTGTGGTGATTGCTAATTTTCCCGTCTGTTAGAACAGCTTAGAAAAGGACTCGTTTACGAGAACTCCTTTTTTAAGTTTAGCGTCAAGGCTGTATTTTGGGGGGGTGGAAAATGGGAATTTTGTGTTTCTTTACAAGAGGCGCCAACCACCCGCGGATGGTTATATGAACCTAAACCGCAAGATGGGCGAATCGGCAATATCACCTTTGGCTGTGCCATCACTCCCCACCCTACTCATTTCCCCCCTATTACACTCAGAGCCTTATAGTTTTCGATGCTGCAAGCGACGCCCCTCCACTTAACTCATTTCCGACATGCGCCAGCCGACCCTGTATATCTGTTCCATTTCTTCACGCGTCTTGTTTCTTTTCCCTTCCCTTTCCTCCACTCAGGCACTGTATCAGATTGTTCTATAACCCCCCCGGCAGTTCTCTCTTCTGCCGGCCATGGTATCCCATGTGTCCCTCCTCCTTCCTGCTTTATTTCATCTGTGTATTGTGCAGCTTACCACCCCCCCCTATGACACTATGCCGATCCTCTCCATCCTTCCCTTTTACCTTATCTCTATCTTTCTTTTCTATTACCAGACTCCACTGAAAGTCCCTATAGTTACCCGCCCGATGCAGCTTGCAGCTTTTGATACCTCTTGCAAACTGTTCGCTTCTTTTGTGTTCTATCGTCCTTTGTTTTCTGGGGGCCTCGCGGTGTCAATCTGTCTCGCACTTGCTCACCACTCTGACAGGTCTGACTTCCTGGTGGCGTTGGCCTGTCTACTGCTGTCCGCGCACCCTACCTCCCTCAATCACAGCTATATCACCCGCTTTATCGGATGTTGTCATCTCTTTCCCTTCAATGTGGCCACTGTTTCGTTCGCTTGTTGTACACACGCGTCTTCTCTCATTTACTTGCCTGATTACTCCCATTGTCTGAGCGCCTTGTGAACTGATTGGACACCTCTCTTCATCTTCTCTTTTTGCTCTACTATGTATGTTACAATTGACCACATCTACTAGACAACGCGCCTTAATACGACGAGGCTATCCACCAGGTCACTCAATGTAAGCATGTATGGATACACTTATTTCTGGATTACAGATCAAGGTGACCTAGGACCTGGACCGCGTAAACATAAATGTGCTCCTTAAGGGTCTTCATTTAAACATGTTTAAAGCTGTCTCTCCTTAACTTGTCTCTATTATGCTCATTTTTAGAAATCTCCCCAGTCTCAACCTTGAAGAAAGCAGCTTCTTCACCTTTTCTTTCCTTTCTCCTCCCCCCCCCTCCCTCCCCTCCTCCGCTCCTCCCCCTTTCTGTGTCTCTGTTTTATTCCAGGGCTTCTTCCTTTTTCATTGTACATCGTTGTTTTCTTTGTAATACTTTTAGATTGAGATCTAGCAAAGGTTTCCCTTTTATTTGGTTAATTTAGATGATAAAACTAGCAAGTTGTATAGAACATCAAATACTTTTTTTTAAGCTTATACGTGTCTTGTACTGTAGCCACATTCTTACCATGTGATTGGCCGAAGGGCACCAGCAATATCCTGATTTGTGTTAAACTGAGATGCTAATCATAGCCGTTTAGACTCAATTCTTGTGTCAAGCTGCTCTCTTGCGTTTACCTGTAGGCCTCCTTACAAGAATTTGTTCGCCCTTCCCTCTTGGATATTGGCGCTGCTACCTCAGACAGTTTTTGGCCTACAGTGTTTCGTGTTTTTTTTTCGTTTTTCCAGTTGTATGCTTTTGCTGTCTGTAGATTTCTTTCCTTTAAGTAAATTGGTCGCATATTCATCCCTTTGTTTTGAAATGAGCGATTTTTTTTTTAATATACGCTGATGCGTTTTAGGAATACGTTCTCTTTGGTCCAGTGTTCTTCTTGGCCTTGTTTATACTGTAGCAGAATCATTCCACGAGAGCACACTTGGCAGCAACTTCTCTTCTTTTCGATTTCATGTGGTCCAACTGAGATTCTCATCATAGCGTCAGCGCCCGCATACACGTTTCTTCACAGCTGTACCCTGCTCCGCTTACCTGTGATTAGCCTACCATGTCGCATTGGCAAGATATGTGAAAAGCCCAAAGCCTACTAGACCCAGTCCACCCCCCCTTATACCGGTAGTTACATTTGGTACCGTTCCTTGAGAACACAAAGTAAAACCCATACCTTAATTGTTTACATTCCTGAGATGTCTGGTTACCTGTTTTTTTGCATGTATAAAGCCTGACGCATTAAGGAGACAACTCCTAAGTTACCATTTTTAGAATATGTGCGGAATGGCTGCCATTTCTAATTGTGTATTAACCCCAATTTGCCAGTACCCTTGTATATCACTGGATTCATTTCATAGAAATAATTGAGATCTGACCCTGCTACCGTTGTAGCTCAGGCCCCATCCGGTTCGCCTCCCCGACGTTGTGTTCTAATCGTTTGCCCTATTTCATTCGCCAGGAATTTTCGACTACCAAATTCTTTGGTTACTTCACATGCTACGGTGCCCCCACACCCACCCCACCATGACAAGAAAACGAGGACAATACATACTATACAGCGTTTGCATCCATGGGTGACGGTTGCCAGAGATTGTATTGTGGCAGAAAATTGAGGGTAAAATGTTCTTACCCTGTGATAATCCAGGTTTGTAGCCTGCACGAAGTACAAACCTGTCTGCCAACTATAAAGGGACTCAAAACACTCTCTGCTTGTAACCTTGTTCAGCCCATGCCCAAACCCTGGTATTCTTTCCGGTCTAAAAAAGAACAACCAATTGGGTAAAGCCAGAATGTTCCTATTGGTTCCAACATACCCCCATCCTATCTACAGATAGCTCGCCGTTCATGTCGTACCTTTCCTACCAGACAACCATCTTCCAACTCCCAATAATTTTAAATGTCCTATGGCAAGTGGCAAGTGGTTATAAGTGATAGATCATGTCAACTGACATCCGAGCTCTTAACCCCCATCCACCAACATCAACGCAAATACAATTAGACTAATCAAAGCGCACTACCGTTCCACCAATACATTTCCACAGGCTCTGTAATAACATCAGCCCACACTGCATAGTACTTGCACAAAGCAGACACAACTACAAAAGATATCCCCGCCGCCACAAAACAGTCCCCATACACACACCAACCTGATACCCACAACACCTGCTTCATTATGTAGAGTCTGACAACACTTACTGGAATGTATGTATATCAAGTTTAAAGTGGAAGTTTAGTGCAAATACATATGCTTTTCAGAAAAAAGAGCAGTATTTTTTCATCCCAATGACTTAATCTGCCAATACGAATTTGGCTGTATATAATAAATGCAACCGAAATACTGACTTCCTGTTTGTTGGACCAGTAACAGTCATTCTGAATTGAGAAAGCATCGGCATGACTGCGAAACGTCTTCAAGAACTACATTTCAGTCCAGTTGATTAATTGAATACAAACAGTATACCATGACCTGGATGAATGAGACCTTCACAAGCATACTAGAAAGGGAAAGTTTAAGAATAAACTTTGAATTTGGCTTGAAGGGCTGCATTTTGGAAGGGAATATATGTGTTTGCTGCAGATTTTAAAACTCAATAATGGAAATGATGAGTTGTAGTGAACGCTTGTTTGGGGGAAAAAAAAACTTTGTGTGTACCCAGCCAAAGTGGTGCTAATTTTGATCCATCAATCAGAAAGGTAAAAATCTGATTGTATCTGTTGTATTCAATTAGATCAACTGGACTTGAATGGTAGTTTTGAATTATTATGGCAATTATGCCCTGGAAAATCCCCATTAGATATCATACAGCCGGTGTTAAGGGTGTGATTAGATAGGCTAAGAGGTGTTATGGAACGCCCAGAGTAAGGTGTTAAAAACAGCATTGTACATGGCAGAACAGTTGGGGTCGAACCCCCCCACCTCTATTTAGGCTTGGTTTTTTATTTTCACATAAATGGCCTCCTTAACACCTCTCTGAACCAGTCCCGTTCCTTCGCCAGTATGTTAACATTACAATCTTCAAAGGTATGTCCTTTATCCTTAAGATGCAGATACACGGGCGAGTACTGGACCCGAGGAATTGGCTCTTCTGTGCTGGGCCATATGTTGATGCAGTTGCTGTTTGGTCTCCCCCACATACAAATCAGAGCATTCTTCACTGCACTGCACTGCATATATGATGTCGCTTTTCTTGTGTTTTGGTATTGGGTCTTTCGGACTGTCTGCCATGTACAATGCTGTTTTAACACCTTACTCTGGGCGTTCCTATAACACCTCTTAGCCATATCTAATCACACCCTTACACCTGGCTGTGATATGCTAATTGGGATTTTCCAGGGTACATAATTGCCACAGATTCTTGTACAAGTCATTCTGAATTGAGAAAGCCAGTGGATGACTAGCGAAACGTCTTCAAGAACTACATTCAAGTCCAGTTGATCTAATTGAATACAACAGATATACCATGACCTGGATGAATGAGAACCTTCACAAGCATAACATCTGATTGGTTAGGGCAGAATTTTCAATGATTTTCAATGATAAGAACTTTTATTGAATCTCTCTGTATCTTTTTGATGATTGGTCAAAATTTGTTTTTTTGACTTTAGTTACCCTTTAAGTATGGCTGCCACAGTAATAGATAAGTAGATCAGTAGGTGTGTGTACCTGTGTCGGGTTGGGGGTTAAAAAAAACAAACCTTTTTGATGATTGGTCAAAATTTTTTTTTACTTTAGTTACCCTTTAGGTATGGCTGCCACAGTAATGGATAAGTAGATCAGTAGGTGTGTGTACCTGTGTCCGGTTGGGGGTTAAAAAAACAAACTTTTTTGATGATTGGTCAAAATTAGTTTTTTTGACTTTAGTTACCCTTAAGGTATGGCTGCAACAGTAATGGAGGGGTAGGTCAGTAGGTGTATGTAACTGTGCCACATGGGGGTTGAAAAAACAAACCTTTTTTATTATTAATCAAAATTTTTTTTTTTTACTTTAGTTACCCTTTAAGTATGGCTGCCACAGTAATGTAAAAGTAAAAGTAAATCAGTAGGTGTGTGTACCTGGGTCTGGTTGAGGGGGTATGTCTTTTTTGTGTTTACAACCATAAAACTATATTTTATTGAGGATAAATCTAAATTATTTTTTTGGACTTTAGTTACCCTTTAAGTATGGCTACCACCATAATGAATTAGTAGATTAATAGGTGTGTGTACCTGGGTCTGGTTGAGGGGGTATGTCTTTTTTGTGTTTACAGCCATAAAACTATATTTTATTGAGGATAAATCTAAATTAGTTTTTTTTACTTTAGTTACCCTTTAAATATGGCTTCCATGGGAATGGAAAGGTAGGTCAGTAGGTGGGTGTACCTGGGTCTGTGTGGGGGGTTGGGGGTATCACCATTTGTATTTATGACCATGAAAAAAACTGTTTTGAAATATCCACTTTTGTGGATTGTTACCATTATAGTCTATAGGAAAAAATGTCCGGAAATTTGCTGATAACGCCGTAACTCTTCCGCGGATTCCTTAGCTAGAAGATAGCATGCTTCTCCTATATGCCCCGTACGTCTGTACTGAATTTCATGTCTCTAGTTCAAAAACTGTGGGAGGAGATACGGCCCAAAAAGCAGAAGAAGAAAACGGAAGAAGAAAAAGAAGATATATCTGTTGTATTCAATTAGATCAACAGATATACCATGACCTGGATGAATGAGAACCTTCACAAGCAAGAAGAAGAAGAAATAGAAAGAACAGTCATTTGGCTTTTTCAAGCCAAATTAATTACCGTTAGGAACATTCCAGGGATGTTGTGCATCCTGGGAAGAAGAAGACTGTTAGAACCTGAAATGTCAGCTCACTAATATCAACAGCAGGGAACAGCAAAGGGTATTATTATTATTATTGATTTATATAGCGCCAACATCTTCCGTGGCGCTTTACAATTACATAGTCATACATTACATACAGGGTAATACATGTTATACAAAGTCATACATATTACATACACAGATAATACATAATATAAGTAAACAGAGTGAGGAGTTTCTTACACCAGTACCGTGATACAATAGGAGAGAGGACCCTGCCCAAAGAGCTTACAGACTAGCAGATATGGGGGTGAGACACAAGGTGACAGGAATCGGTAGGCTGTAAATAGATTGGCAGTGGAGCGTGAAAGGTGGGTTGGATCATATTGGGTAGTAAGGGGGTAATGTTTAAGCCAGGTTATGTGCTTGCCTAAAGAGGTGGGTTTTAAGGTTACGTTTGAAGGTGTTAAGGGATGGTGAGTGACGGACAGATGGAGAAAGGGAGTTCCAGAGCAGAGGGGCAGCATATAACCTGGCCTAAACATTACCTGCATGCGGGCATGGGAAGAGGTGACCAGAGTGGATGAGAGGAGGGTATCATTTGCAGAGTGGGGGTTGCGCCTGGGACGGTATCGCTGGATCAGCTCTGAGATATATGGAGGGGCTATGTTGGGTAGTGCTTTATAGGGTAAGGTAAGCAGTTTGAACTGGATCGTTTGCGTGATGGGCAACCAGTGGAGAGACTGGCAGAGAGGAGAGGCATTAGAGAAGCGAAAAGAGAAATGAATGAGCCGGGCAGCAGAGTTGAGAATGGATTGAAGCTGTGCCAGGCAGTTGTTTGGTAAACCACACAGGAGTGTGTTACAGTAGTCTAGCCCGGGATATGATTAGGGCATGGACTAGGATTTTTGTAGCTTCCTTCGAGAGGAGGGGTTGAATGCGGGAGATGTTTTTGAGTTGGAGCCGACAGGAGTTGGCAAGCGAATTGACATGAGTTTTGAAGGAAAGATCAGAATCTAGCGTTATTCCCAGGCAGTGGACATGAGGAGATGGGGATATGATTGTGTTGTTAATATTAATAGTAAGGCTAGGGAGGGGAACAGATCGTGAGGGTGGGAAAAGGACAAGTTCAGTCTTGTCTATGTTTAAGTCGGGGACCTGGGATGTCAGTGTAGGGAGATCCGGGGCAGAGATGTAAATTTGGGTATCATCTGTATACAGGTGGTACTGGAACCCAAATGAACTAATGAGTTGTCCAAGGCCATGGGTGTAGAAAAGAAAAGGGCCGAGTACCGAGCCTTGCGGGACCCCCACAGGGAGGGGGCGAGGAGTGGAGCTAGTTTCAGAGTGAAAAACACTAAAGGTCCTACCAGAGAAATAGGAGGATAGCCAAGAATGTGCAGTGTCCTGGATACCTAAGGAGGCCATGATCTGAAGAAGTAGAGGGTGATCAACAGTATCAAAAACAGGGGACAGATCAAGAAGAATGAGCAAAGAGTAGTGACCTTTAGATTTAGCACTAAGTAAATAATTGGTCACTTTATTGAGGGTAGTTTCCGTGAAGTGGTTAGGGCGGAAGCCTCACTGGAGGTGGTCAAAGAGAGAGTTAGCAGGCAGGTGATTAACCAGGCCAGCATAGACATGTCTTTCCAGTAGTTTGGAAGCAAAAGGGAGAAGGGAGACAGGCCGATAGCTGGAAAGAGCAGACGGGTCAAGGGAGGGTTTTTAGGTATAGGGGATACAAAGGCATGTTTAAATATAGAGGTAAAAATATCAGTGGATAGGGACAAGTTAAAGAGAGAGGTTAGGGCTGGAATGAAGGAAGAGGAGAGTGTGGAAATAAGATGAGAGGGAATGGGGTAGAGGGGGCAGGTGGTGAGATGTGTCCTGGATAGGAGAGTTGAAAGACCCTGTTTTGTTATAGTATTGAAGCTCGTTAGGGGGCAAGTAAAGGGATTAACCAATGAAGGGAGGCTAGAAATTGCAGTGGTAGGGGTAGAGATGGAGGGGGTGAGCAAGGAAGGGAGATTGGGCAGAGCAATGGTAGTGGTTGGAAGCTGTAGGGAGGAGTTAGGGTGCACAGGAAAACCACTTTGGATGTTTTCAATTTTCTCTGTGAAATATGAGGCTATTTCATCAGCCGATAGATAGGGGGTAGGCGGAAGAGGTGGCGAACAGAGCAGGGAGTTGAATACTTTGAAGAGCTGTTTGGGGTTATGGGATTGGGAGGATATGAGTGAAGAGAAGTAGTTTTGTTTGGCTAGGGACAAAGCACCTCTGATCCGACAAAGGGCACTTTTAAACTCGAGAAAGTCGATATTTTTGTTACTTTTGCGCCAGAGTCGCTCGGCTATACGGGATTGCCTTTTCAACTTTCTAATCAGGTCCGTAAGCCATGGTTGTGGGTTCTTGCATCTAAGGCGATGGGTGAATAAGGGAGCAACAGATTCAAGGGCATTGGAAACAGTGTTATGGTAGTGGACAGCTGCAAAGTTAGAGTCAGAGAAGGAGGGCATAGAGTTAATTTGTTGGAGAGGGATAGAGAGCGAATGGGGGTTGAGATTACGCATCTGTACGTTTGATTGTTTAGGGTTATGGCCAGGACAGATGACACAAGATTCAATTTGAGAAGATGATGATCGGACAGAGGAAAGGGAGAGTTGGAGAAGTTAGATATGGAGAGACGAGTAAAGACCAGATCCAGTGTGTGCCCATTACAATGGGTCTGAGCAGAGGACCATTGAGTAAGGCCAAGGGAGGAGGTAAGAGAGAGAAGTTTAGTGGCAGCAGAGGTGTTGGTATCGATGGGGATATTGGAATCCCCTAAGATAATTGAGGGGATGTCAGTGGATGGAAAGTGGGAAAACCAAGCAGAGATGTGGTCAAAGAAAGTGGTGGTCAGGCCGGGTGGTCAATAAATAACCGCAATCTGCAGGGGCGTGGGAGAGTAAACACGGACTCAAAAGATAGATAGGAGAGGGCTGGTAAGGGCGTGATGGGTTTGAAAGTACAGCGCTCAGAGAGAGGAATACCAACTCCCCCACCACGGGCCTAGTGGTGAGTCAGAGGGTGACAGCCATGTTTCTGTAAGACCAAGAAAAGTGCAGTTAGAGATAAATAAGTCATGTACATGTACAAGTTTATTACAAACAGAACTGCGTTCCACAAGGCCCTAGATATAGAAGCAGGGGGAAGGGAAAGGAGAGGTACATAAGTGATATTAAGTGTGTTTAGGGTACGAGTTGATGAAGGAGCGTTACGGGCAGTAGACATTAGGGTTTATCATACAGGTGCAGTATGGGAGTGGGGCCAGGATTAGGGGAGATATAACCAGCTGCAAGTAGAAGCAGGAGAGAGAACGAGAGGAAGTGAGAGTGGGATTTAAATGGACCATACGTTTGTCTTGTAGTGGAGGAGGCTGGGGGGCATGAAATCAACTGATTTTTAAAAATGGGAGATAATATGTAGAATAATTAAAAAGCATTGCACAAATTAACAATTTAACAAATATTGATAATTTCCTCTGAACTGTGCCTTTAAATTACCCAGACAGCTTTGCTATGCTTTGATGTGGTCAGTTGTGAGCTGCCATTTCAGATTCTGGAAAGATCCTTCTTCTTTCTTGGATGTTCCTTCCCTTGAAATGTTTGTAACAATAATGTCTACTTATTGGCTGTCAAGCATATTAATAAGTAAGCAACTTAAGGTGACCATACAGAGATCAATATTAATATAATATAACTTTATCTATGGCCACCATAAATCATCCCAGACCATAACAAACACTATTCCTGCAAAAAGGAAGTCAGTAAGCATTCATTTATGTACCAGATAAATCAATGGATGGGCAAATTATGGTCATTTAAATAGAAAATCACTCACAATTTCTTGAAAGCATATGTATTTGTGATGAACTTCCCCTTTAAGACAACAACACATAGTTGTAATATTTTCTAATTCTCCTGATATATTTAAATGGGTGCAACTAAGCAACTGAAAAATGTTCACTTTGTAGACTAGATGACAATTTACAAACTTGTTTATGGCTGTTCATGCATCATAGGTATTTATTCAATATGCAGTTATAGTTATGTAAAACTTAGAAGGATATTTCTGTTTGCAAAAGCTTTTTCTTGAGTTATTTAGAGCCTAAAACGCTAGTAACATTTGAAATAATATTCCAGCTGCAAATGCAAACTTAATGATCCATAGATTTTGAAATCTTAAAGTAATAAAAATGCACATTTCCAATATTTAGAGAGATATATTTGTAGAACTACATAAGGCCGGGTGAGTGGTATTGGGTTATACATATTTTTTTTGTGTGCAAAACAACAATTCTTACATTGGAAAATTTTGCATCACCTGCTCAATCACTTAATTTCCCAGAGCTGCAGAGCCGAATTTTCCACTGTTGCTGTGTGACACGTAGTTAATTGCACATTGCAACAGCAGAGGAGGCATCTACTGGCTGTTAAGAGACTGGGGTCTGTAACTAGAGATTGAAGCAGTTTTGATAAAGGTAAGTATAGCAAGATTTATGCTAGAGGGAGCAAGATTTAAGCTGGAGGGAGCGGGAGATTTCGTGGGGGTAGAGCTCCAGATGCCATTATACAGGAGGAGGAAGCCAGTGAGATTCATGCAGTAAAGCGATGCTCTGGGGGGGAGGGATAGAACAAAAAAAAATTAGGCAACTTTAGCTTTAAAGCCACAGCTTTCCACTAACTTAAAGTTTTTTTTACAGTGTACATATCCTTTAATGTATGTTAATAAGGAGTAGATGTGACCTTTAATATGCTAAATTTTGAAAACTAATTTTATTCAGGGATTTCCCATCAATAAACAGAAAATGTATAAGCCAAGAAGTGGTAGACTAACATCTACTATAGACTTTATACTGTCCCATGCTCAGTCTGATGTATTTTAAATTCTTAAACCTGAGATTATATAACCTTACATAGGATTCCTGATCACCTTTTGTAAGATACACATAGTTCAGCTGAGAGCCAATTTGAATTTAGTAATAAACCTGTTTTGGAAGATGTTGGATTCCTAATCCTTTGGTCTATTCAAATATAAAGTTCCATGACTATAGTCAGGGGAAAAAAAAGAAATTCTTTACTTAATATATGGCTTTTTGCTTTTAGCCATCCATTGTTATATCCACAGAGGGTTAGAATCTGATCTGAGGGCAACTGCAGTAGCTAATGAAATCAAAATCCCCCAAGCAGCATGTTAAGTGCCAACCAATACTATGGCACCCCAAGGGAGAATGCCTAAGCTTTTGTATTATCCAAAGGTCATGTGGCCAAATCACGATCCCTTCTGGCTTTACAAATCGCACTCCCCATGTACAAAACTGAAAGGAATACAGAAAGAAAATCACAGCTGAAAACTGAAATCATAATATACTAATGAAATAAAACATGAAGTCTCTTTCAGCCACTGTACCAAAATGTTTGGAATGTTTCGAGAACAACTGCAATCTAGAAAATATAATAAACAAGACTGAAAAAGCCACAGCTTATTAAAAAGTCAAACTGTGCTGAAATAGTTTCATGACAGCTTAGCAGTTTTAAGTAATCGGCTTTCCAGTTATATGATAGATAGCCTCAGAGCTCTTTTTGCCCCTCATATTATACATTTGTTTATTTCAAGATAGCTATTTGCATCTGCAAGGAGTTTGTATGTTCTGTGTAAATAAATGTGTTTAGATTGTAAGCTCTTCAGGGCAGGGCCTGATGTGAATGTAAACATATAATTGTAAAGCACTGAGGAAGATGTTGGCGCTAAATAAATCCATAATAATAATATTAGATTTAGACATTATTTCTACTCTGTCTTTCAGCAATGTCGTAGGTGTTTCTGAGTGGGAATCATTGTGTGATACGATCTATTTAGTATTTTTCTACGGTTGTTTTCGGGGGAGCTAAAACTGAAAGCGTAAAGACTTCAGATTCAACATTTTCAGACCTGTAATTCTCGCCATGTGTTCCACCACGAAAACAAAAGTTTTTTCAAAAATCCACAAAAAATAGGAGTCTTGGATGTTTTCAAAGTAAATAAAAGTAAATAAAAAGTAAAATAATGAAACCTCAAGTTCCTGGTTTCATGTAACTGCATTGAAATCTTGTCGTAGTTTAACAGCTACTGTTAAGACATAGATAACTGGGGGCGATGCTATATTGCCCGGAAAGGGGCGAAAATTAGTTAAACCCACACTTATCGGGTTATCGTGGGTTAAAGTCATAATTTTCAGGGCCTCAGCCATTTTTCATTGACAGCACAGGTGTCTGGTGCGATAAAGAAAACTTTTGTTTTTGCGCTACTTAATAGCGTGAGAACTAAAGTCTTTAAAACAGAGGTGTACCCTCCATGATCCTTACCTGCTGGGTTTCAATCGGTGTTTTTGAGGTATAAACCGAGATTAAATCTGGGTGACGCATAAAATTGTGCCATGCTATGGCCATAATTTCTGTGCACTAAGTGACTTGTGTCCCATGTAGCATTATGATTTCCATCTTGTCCTTGTGTGAAATATGTTGTTTTAAAAATGGATACTATGTACAGATGCGGACGGAAGCTCAAATCCAGGCAGACAAAAGAGGTAGGATAAAGCTTAGGCGCATATTGCGGCCACAAAAATAGCGCTGTCGCCATATTTATAGCAGCGAGCGCCATTGCCACAATATATATTGCGGCCACAATGTACGGCGGTAATTTTAAGTCCCTTCCCGGCGATACTGCACTTAGTGCAATGCGCTAAGTACAATATCAGCGCATTCCCGGCGCCTCCACTTCAGGGGCGGGGCATATGCCCACCCCACCCTCGAAAACGGGCGAGATTCCCCCTGGACCGCAGCAGGTGGTCGCACCCGCCCTGGGAGGCACGCCCACCTCGCCGTGGTCGCTGCTGCGAAGGGCCACTGCTATTAACATATGCCCACCCCGCCCATGCCCCCCGTGGTGGCGGCGACCACCTGCCGCCCCCTCCCAGCAGCCCCTCCCAACCCCATGCCTGCACAAGGCAAACATATGGAACAAGAGGCTAGGAGGGGCTGCTGGGAATGGGCTGCAGCAGGTGGTTGTGACCACCCACCGCGCACCCCCTTCCCAGCAGCCCCTCGAAGCCCCCTGCCCCGCTGCTGGCGGAGAGGGGAAGGGCCCGCTGGGAGGGGTGGAGGCACAACTCTCCTTCTTCTTTCTTCAGCCATCTACTGCAATGGCATCTGAGGTCCGTGGCGGAGTGCTGCGGGAGCTGCGGGACCCCTTAAGCGCCAAAGGCCCTTCTTAGGGCCACAAGGGCACTTGTAAGTGCCACAAGGGCCCTGATAGGGCCAGGGAGGGGGGTCCTGGCTCGAACTGCGGAACCCCCACTGGAGGGTGCCTCCACCCCTCCCAGTGGGCCCTTCCCCTCCCCGCCAGTGGTGGGGCAGGAGGCGTGGAGGGGTTGCTGGGGAGGGGGTGCGCAGCAGGTGGTCACGACCACCTGCTGTGGCCCCTTCCCAGCAGCCCCTCCTAGCCTCCTGTTTCATATGTTGGCCGCGTGCAGGGATGTGGTTGGGAGGGGCTGCTGGGAGGTGGCAGCGGGTGGTCGCCGCCACCGCGGGTGGCGAGGGCGGGCGTATGTTAATAGCAGCGGCCCTTCACAGCAGCGACCACCTGCGGCTAGGTGGGCGTGCCTCCCGGGGCGGGTGCGACCACCTGCTGCGGTCCAGGGGGAATCTCGCCCGTTTTCGCCACCTTCAAGGTGGCGAAGTAATACGGCCGAGATTAGCGATGCGTAACAGTTACCGCCGCTTTATAAATAGAAGCCGTGGTAACTGTTCAGATAGGCTCGAAAGGTTAACGATTCGTTAACTATTCGCAGACTTTTTCCTGCCCATTTATAAATCACATTTTGCAAAAATGTCGGGAATAACGGCCGCGAAAAGTTAATGAACCGTTATAAATATGCCCCTTAGCTTTTATTCCAAATGCTTGTTAAAATCAGTAGATGCAAAAACACTCTAACCAAGGCATCGGACTGACCACATGGGGGTTTTTAAAAAATTTAAAAATGGAGCAAAAAAACTCTTGCAGGTTGTTACACCCCATTTGGTTGTGCCACACAGACCACTAATCCTGCCTTAAACGCAAACTAATCTCTTACAACATCACTGCAAACCGATTAATGTGGGTTTAAGAAGGGACCTTGTGATAGCAGTTGTTACAGCAACACCGTGAATGTGTTTTATACTATTAATCTTTTTTAATGTTGTGATAATGTAATGATGTAATCATGTTCCAAGGCACAATGCTAAAAAAAAAATTTCTTGATTATGTACGTTTCCTGACACTCCTTACAAACAACTTGTGAACTTCTAATTATGTTTTAATTAAATAATAAATGCACTTGTCCGTTTGTCAAAAGACATTTCTGAGATTATATTTGTAATGTTTTATGCTTTTTATATGACTGTGAGGTTTTGTTTGTATAAAAGATAAAAATAACTGCCCTGATTTTTTAAATATTTGTAAATGAGACTAGCCATTCAAAAGCCCAAAATAAGATTGGTTCAGCATTGAGCGATAGATTGCGCTGTCCACCAGACATATCGGCCAATGTATACAGTATCACCTTAATTTGTTTGCATTTCATAGAATTTGTGTGAAGATAAGAGAGTCAGAATGTTTGGCCCATCTGAACCTGCCATTTTATTTTGCCCGTGTGTTTGCGATATTTGGGTAAATTTCTTTGTCACAATTTTTCTCCTTGTCAAAATTTGTACTTCTGTACCAAATCCTGATTTGTGGCAAAATAATAGTGACAGCTGCGTGAACCAAATTGATTCATAGTGGTTTGGAGAATGGCCATTCACCCCATCTATAAGAAGGGATCCTTTGATGTATCTTCTGTTTTGCACAAGCTTTCAAAGAAGTTGAACATTGACATACTTGTTGGATAGACATGAAGTGATTTCCCATGGAACATCAGTGTTCTTGAAAATATTAGATGACCTGCCACACAACCAATCATCAGAAATATGTCCTTGGACTGAAAACTTAACGTTCGATATTGAAGAATTTTGCAGCTTCCTATATCCATCTCATAGACATTTGATAGTTAGTGACCTGAAAACTCCAGCCTTCTCATTTGGGATTTAGCTATAAAATGAGGTTTGATTTGGTCACATATCCATTTGTTTATTTCCCTTCTACAAAGTCGTCACCCCGACTATTGTTTAAATGAAGTGATACATTTCCTGTTGTATCACTTCATTTTCTAGCTTTTACAGAAAGAGTAACAGAAAATACTATCGTTTTATAGACACATCAGGTACAGTCTTTTGTGTTTATTTATTGTAACTGCAAATCTGCATTGGATTTCTTGATTTCTGGATCCTTTGTTGTTAATAATTCATCTAGGAATGCAATATTTTATTTATTTATTTTACTTTGCTACAGAAAATGTTTTCTTTGGTTTTTACAAAGTAGATCAGGCTTCGGTTAATGGCGCCCTAGAAATCAACACATCTGCAAATACCTTCTTTAATACAATGCTCATTAATCCAGATAAAAGAGTTTAGATTTCATAGGAAAAGTCTTTCATTATTTAAATTACAAGAGTGGCCATAAAAAAGAACAAAAGCTTGTTTTGTATTTCTATCCATACAACTTAATTTGCAGTCATACAGTAGCTGAAGTTATTTATAATTACTAGTTCATTGAAAAACCCATTTATTTCATAGCGTGGATCATTTTACTAGAAAATATTTTATTTTCATTTTTGTGGTTTCAGGTACATTGTAACTGGTTATTAAAGTTGTTACTAGTGATGAGACCCAGTTTGTAAATGAACCTGGTTTTGATCTGGAACTGGCAGTTTTGAAATCCTAAGAAAATCCTAAGATATCCTAGATAATCTTGAGAGTAAAAGGGCATGTCCACCCCCCAAACTAAAAATTCACCAACTACTGGCCCCACTGTACAATTAAAAAAAATTGATACCTTAATTCCCTGCTCTTTATGGTTCTTCTGTAGTGGCCCTTCAAAGTCCAGGAAACTGTAGGGTAGTAGCTTTCTTCCTCTCCACAAGGTCTCTGCCTCTGTTGTGTCCTCTGACTTGCTTTTAGCATGCTCAGTGAAGCCCTTTTCCCCCCTCCCTCCCTCTCGATCCCTCCCTGGCTTCTTCTCCTGCAGCGTAAAATCCTTTTAATATACTGTAGGGCATGTCCCCCCAACTGCTATATTCTTACACAAAAAAATGTTTTCCTTCTCTACTTGCTTATAGTTCTGGCAGACAGGGAAGCGTTTTTTTGTGTAAGAATATAGTGGTTGGGGATGGGGGGACATGCCCTACATTATATTAAAAGTTGTAAAAGAGGGCGGATATGCCCTTTAAGGCTGGGTTGATACTTGGTCCCAATAGACTGCTGCCATCAATATTTGTGTCAATCTGCATAATATATTGGTCATAATTACAACCAATCATCATCACCAACCAATCTTTAGGCTGAGTTATAGAGCATGCCAGTTAATTTTTTTTATTCTCTCATATTTCCTCATGTTTATAATGGAAAAAAGCTGAGGAAATTACAAGCTTGATAAAGGCCCAAAGCACAGGGCCACCGAAAGTGTTATTGATAATAAATTGATGAACTCCTGGAGTGCTCCCACGTCTATTTACACTGTATGCAATAATCATTGGGAGGCACCCAGCTCATTTGCACTGTTATATCCGGCATAGAGTGCCATCCATATTTTCTGATACATATAGTTATATTGTTTACTGTTTTTAAAAAAAGGCATTTGGAAATGAGGGTCACATATTCCACATATTCACTGGTAAAGTAATAGATTTGGATTAATATATATTATTACAGATCATGAATTGCCAGGAGACACTGGTCGGTATTTTTGCAAATTATTAAATATGTGTGAATTAAATACAAACAATAGCACAATTCTTCTGTTGAAGGTGAATGTTCCCATCCCAAGGACATATTTCTGTAAGATGATTGGTGATGGGGCAGGTCAAATAATAGTTTCAATAACATTCATGTTTCAAGGGAAATCTGTATTTCTATTATGTTTACCTTACAAACACTGCACAGTTGTCCTTGTGAGGTCATGAAAATGGAATCTGGATGAATTTGACTTTGGTTGACCTCATTGTCAGCATTTGCCCCGCCTTTCGTTAACTTTCTTATCCAGTTGATAATCTTACCGTCCAAAGCCTTTAAGCAATGATCGACTTTACACCTTTATCTTTTGTACATATAAATGATCCTGTACACTGAGTCAAGAAGTAATTGTAGTAATTGTAACTGCAAGCTAACCTATATATATAATAGTCAATGCATGGGAACATAGGGTACTTTACAATTTAACAAACCACCCCTTTTTTTTCTCTTCTCCTTTTTATTCATATATAAGTTAATGGGTGATGCAATCTGAGCTGTGTTCTGCCACCTGGAGGGGAATTGAGTTATTGGCCAGCACACAACCTAACCTGAGATACGCAACAAAACTATGCAGCCAGCAAATCACAGAACTGATTGCATTGAAGGCCAGCATGAATGGTCAATCAGATGCCCCAATTCCGCTAGCCAATTGGATATGATAGAGTGACAAACATACACAAAGGCAGACATTTATATCCTTAGGGCATGTCCCCCCCCAAAACTATAATCCCCCCAACTACTGGCCCCATCATGTAGTGTAGTGTAATCCTTGTAGTATGAGTAGCCCATATGCACACTGATCCCCAGGTGGGTGCAAAAAAAGTGTATGTGAATCCTTACCTCACATCCCAGCTCCTATGGGTTCTCCTGTAGTCCCCCCCCAAGTCCCAAAAACTGCCCACCAGAGCTAGCAGGTCCATATAGGACACTGCCTGCTACTTGGCCTCAGGTAGATTTTTGCCATGCGTACTGCACCCTTCTCCCCCCCCCCTCCCTCTCCTCCTCTCCCTCCCTCTCCTCCCGTTTCTACTATCCCTCCCCTAGCATAAAACCCCTTCAGTACAGTATTCCCCCATGTCTCCCAGCCCCAACCGCATATTTTTTATTTTAGAAAGCTCCCCAAACTCTTACTTACCTCTCCTCTTTCCTCCGGCGTAGTGAGCTGCCGGCAGCCGCGTCTGTGATTGGTTGCCGCTCAGCCAATCACAGACGCGGCTGCCAGTCCCGCCCCTCTGCTTGCATTTCCTTGCAAGCAGAGGGCCGGGAGCGCGGCGGAGGAAAGAGGGGAGGTAAGTAGAGTTTGGGGGGCTTTCTAAAAAAAAAATATAGCGGTTGGGGCTGGGAGCCCAGGGGGGATCTTATATTAAAAATTCAATTTTAGGGTGGACATACCCTTTAAGAGAAGCTCTGAGGAAGTCTGAGCTGGACAGTCAGTGAGTGCTGAAGAGACACACAGGGCAAGAACCACAACTAACTCAGGACAGAAGCAAGCTCACATGATTATAATTAATTTACCTGGACACACACACACCCCCGGGACCCCCAATATGTTACAGTAAGCTCTCCAATTCACAAATCACCCAGTGTTACAGCCAGCCCTCCAGTATTAATGTAATTTTAGGGCTGCACTGATTGCAATCTAATTAAAATTAACTGCATAGATTGTATGAGGAGCATGTCATTAACTGCACAGGAGGCCCTTTAGCTCAAATGGGTTGGGCAATCCTGGCCTAAGATAATTGAGGATGAAATCTGACCTATAGTCCTGCATTGGGTTGGGACACACGGTTTACCAAATTTACAGGTCAGGTTTGGGTAAACCACAGTGAGTTTAAATGGGTTGTTGGTCAGGTTTGGTTTGGTTTGAAAGCTGCGTCTGCTGGTTATGACAGGTAGCAGGTGCGGGTTGTGGGTCTGCTGCAGGTTAAGTTTGGATCATGTAGCGAGTTTCTGTCTGTTTGCAGGTTTGTTTAATTTTGGTTGTGGGTCTCGCTACTTGCAAGTCAAGTTGGGTGCGGGTTGGGTGTCTGCTTCATTTCAGATGCAGGTAATTATTTTGAGGTTACCCACAGGACTCTAATCTGACCTTTGTGCTGCCATCTGTTGGTCAATCAAGTGATCGCCCCTTTGAAAAATGACTAAGCTCAACAAATATAATGTGTGGTAGTGTGAACTCTTATTGTAGAAACAATCCAGGGATTCTAATAAGTTGCTAGTGGTCAGAAATGAGATGCCTGCAGTCAGAACATTCATTATGGACCTTTTTGGGATATCCCATTCCAATCACATACAACATACAATACTTTATTGTATCCACAGGATTCATGTCCTAGGTATATCAATAAAGCCAGTGCCCTGGATATTGTTTTTTTTACACTGGAGCAGATGACCAGAAAAGGATACTTGATATTACTCTAGTACATAATTTAAGCTTTGTGGGGGAAAATGGTTACGTACCAGTTTGCAAGATAATATCCCTGTGGATAATATGACTTTGGATAGATGATATTTTACTCATATTGTGTTTTGTAAATACTGGCTAGAATACATAAAGCAGTGCTACAGAGATCAGAATTCTGGACAGGGAGGAGGGCAGATGGCATTTAACTGCTCACATCAATATAAAAGAGATGGAACGTCTGGACATGTGCATTCAGTGTAAATCAGGCCAAAATAGTTAGAGTTTGGCTGCTGAGAAGCTAAAAGTCTTGAAAAATCCTTTCTGTCATACAGTAAATGTATTGGCTGTCCAACCACCAACAACCCATGGTATAAAAACATAAAAAACAAGATGAAGTTTCATTGTATGCTCTCTTTTAACATATTAAAATAAAAAGGTTTATTTTCACCAGTAGTATTATATATATGAATTTTTTGACCGTTATGGCTTTATATCTCCCAACAGCCTCTGTAAGTTGTTCTGGAAAATCCCCATTATAGATAACAAATATATAGCCAAGAGCAGTTTTATTTTAAGGTAAAGGTTGGCAATGGTGCCCTGGCCAGTTAGTTAGCCAACCATGTCCCTTGTCCCTGTATTTCCAATACATAATTAGTTTTCACAACTATTGGCATTTGGTCATTTGGAGAACTGTCCGTGGAAAGTTTTTATTTTTTTTTTCAGCCCCGTCAGGGCTTTATCGGCACCTTGTGTGGCTGTTTGCTGAATGAGCACTCAGCTGCTAAATGTTTAGGTTGGCCAAGTCCGGGAAAGTCCGTAAATTTCCCTCGGCTGTGGTAGTCTCTCTATAGGGCAGTCTGCCGCAGTCGAGCGTTCATGCTGTACATGCTGGACTGTGTGTATCTTAATCTTTGAAAAATGACAGATAGGATTTGCAGATCCTGTCTCTCATTTTTTAAAAAAATCTGTCCTCAGCTTTACTCCTGACATCAGTGCTATCATTGATACAGAAAGGCCCAGGACCCTAACCTGACAGACGTGGACATGCTGGCGCTTCTAAATGAAAAAAATGTTGGGAAATATTTAATCCTATTTCCCTGCAGGTTACTTTTCATTTCTAAAATGTTTATTTTTACAGTGTATTTTGGCCTTTAATGTTCTGGGTCTAAAACAACAAGGTTGTTTTTCTGTTATTTAGATGCAATATTGTAAGCTTTTTTGACCAGAATGTAGACCCAATTCTGTGTGCTGATAGTCCATATAGGACTCTGCCACCTTTCTCCCCTCATGCGCACTGCAGCCCTCCCCCTCCCTCCCTCTCCCTCCCGTTTTGGTCTCCCTGCCCCTAGCATAAATCCTTTTTTATATGTTGTAGGGCTTCCTCCCCCAGCCCCAACAGCATTATTATAATTGCCAGAAACTCCCCCGATCTTAACTTACCATCTCTCTATCCTCTGCCTCTCAGCCAAAGATGCGGCTGCTGGTCCGGCCCCCTGCTTGCAGTTCCATTCAAGCAGAAGACCGGGCAGTGCGACGGTGGATAGAGGGAAGGTAAGCAAAGATCGGAGGAGTTTCTGGCAATTATAATAATGCAGTTTGGGCTGGGGGAGGAAGCCCTACAACATATAAATACATTTTTTAGAAGGGTGGACATGCCCTTTAAGATGACTTTAAGTTGACTTTTTGGATACTGAGTTTTTTCTTTTCTGTATTTTTTAAACTGCAAATAACTTGATCCCTATCTACTCCCAGTGCTTCCTTTCACCATATCACTTTATGTATTGTTCAGCCCACTCGCTAGTTAGTATGCATTTCCCCTCTCTCTGTGCCGAGCCCCTCCCAGGAGGCTCAGCTATAGTGGGGAGCATGTACAGTGGTGATGAACTGCATCTCCAAACAGCGAGCTAAAGCCAATGTTATTCACCTTGTGATTTTGTGTTAAAGTGAAACTGCTTTGTTATGGAAAGGTAAGCAGCTCTGGCAGATGTTATTACTGATTGAATTAAATAAGATTTTTTTTTGCTGTAGGAGTTTGAAGAGTAGTGTGTGTTTTGCATGGATTTGGAATTGATTTCTTTTGGTGCAGTGCTAAACTGGTAATTTAGTCCAGTAACACAGACAGCACAAACAGCAGCTAACTGCATAATCGGGTGTAAGCTGCAGGCACAGTACGACAGCACAGAGCAACAGATAATGATAACTTATTTTCAGAATCTTAATGCTGAATTAATTAGCCGCACACTGACAAAAGAATAAGCTTTGCTTTCACAGAAAGGATATAGTTTTTACACATAGCGGGTCAGGGGGAGGGGCTGGAATACACAAAGGGAATGGGTGATTGACACTTCTTTAATAAAACTCTAAGAGCTAAAAAATAAGAGAAAGGGGGGTCAGAGAGGGGAAAAAGCATATTAAAGGTAGGTGACAATTAGAAAATGATTTAGCACAGTTTACATGCCCTTTAATAAAGGCTCAATTAATATCCTTTCATTCTGAGGCAAGCGTCAGAAAGGGGAGCTTAGTGAAGTCTAAAGAAATCTATTAGCTTGCTAGCAGAGAGGTTGGCACCCTACAGACCAACATGTTTGTAGGAGGTGATTAGCTGATATTATAGATATAATCTATATATATATATATATATATATATATATATATATATATATGTGTTATATATATATAATATATTATAATATAATATATATATATATATAATATAATATATATATATATAATACTGTATATATTTTAGAGATGTGAGATGACTTGATAAATCGTTTCGATGACTATTCAGTGTTCCATAATGACAAGAAAGACAGGGAGTATTACTTTTATTTATGTTATGGGGTACTCAAATGAGGAATTAACTTAAAAGCTTTTAGAAAAGCACTTCTACATGTTTTTGTAAACCCTTAAGCAATTCCGATATGTAAGTCATGGTTTAATTAATGTAAAACAAGCTGTAATACAGCATTTTTTGTGTTTACTGCAGATATCTTGCCTAACATCCACTTGTATTACACAAAATCTCTCCAACACACAAATATGTTATGTTGAGAATCCATTGACATTCTGCTGTACTCCTTTTACAGCAGAGGCAAAGTAGTGATAATCACACATCACGCAGAACAACTAAAGTATAATTAGCCTATGCTAATGCCTTTGTATTGCTGGAAAATATGATTACCCATCCTGCTTTCCTATATTGGTACCAAACTGCAACTTTTCCTAGTCATTTTTTGGTTTAGTAATAATAATTCAATGGCAGTTTAAGGATACAATTTGGATGTCTCTGCTTTTCAGTCTAGAGTTAATAAGAGGAATGTCAGGTAGCAATCTAGGAAGTCTACATTTTAGGATAGCTGCAAGGACTAGACAGGAACCTTATATGGTACTCCACTAATCACCTTATGGCACAGCAACTTGATATTCACTATAGCTTTCTCATTTAGCTAGGATGGTGTTCAAGCAGAGGCTACAGTCTCCCTGTAACCTTAACAACTGTATAAACAGTTATCCTTTTCTTGGACTTGCAGAGGCAGAGTAAACAATGTATGTAGTTGATTATACTGCAAAGTTTGTATTTGAACTTACAGTACTGAATTTTAAAATGGATTTTGAAAGTGCCACTTGACTGATGATTATGTGGCCACACTATGGGGGAGATGCAATAAATTTCCCTATTACAACTGGCCTGAACTTGTGTCTGCAATGTAGTAACCACTTTGCAACTGTTATTGCATCGTGTGAATGCGAGAGGTAAGTGGCAACCTTTTGGACGTCTTTAAATCCACAATTGAAAAGGCTTTAATTTTGGTGCAAAAAACATGTGCAATTATCATCTCTAAATTTCTTGCACTGAGCTATTTCCAAAAGTCTTTGGAAAGGGTGCAAGCAATCTAGGGCGACACTTATAGAAAGTATAATTAAAAGGTTAGTTTATATTATATTTAGGTTCATATTGTCCTGGATCAATAAGGGAATAGTGTGTTCCTGTGTTCCTTGAAAGGTCTCTCTTGCAACTTTCTTCTTCTGTGCACATGCCCTTATGTAATTGGGGTGTGTTGTCAAAGAAATAACTGTCACAAAGAGTGCATAAGCACTCTTCTCACTAGACACTAATGGCCAATGTACTGTAGGTAACTAAAGCTGGCCATACACTACATCGACAAGACACTGATCAGATATTCAATAAATGTTGAATAGATTGTAATGTCAAGTAGAGCATTGGTTTAACCTGCCGATATTTGGAATTTTTGTTGAAACATAACACAAACATCTGGTGGTAAGTTTGTAGCATGTGGCCAGCATAAGGGAAATAGGAGCAAGTGTCTATCTACCTTTTAAGTGTACTATCTACAGTATTAAAGTAAGTAAAAGTTAGTTTGGTGTCCCTTTAATTTATACCCAGCATTTTTATAGATAATAATTACCTGTATGTAACAAATAATTGTACACAGTTTTACAAGCAATTCTTATGGGGAAAAGATAGGAACATAATTATTTTCAATGAGACTAACACCATTAATTGAACATTCCACGTTAGTGTGCATTCTGGGCAGAAGAAGGATTGTTACAGAACCTGAAATGTCAACTCACTAATGTCAACAGCAGGGAATAGCAAGGGGTATCATTTCAATTGATTTTTTAAAATGGAAGAGAACATGTAGTATAACTAGGTATTGCATAATATAATCTAAGAATTTAAAAAATAAGGATGTTTTCCACTGAACTTTAAATGTTAATATGAAACAAATATAAACATGAAAGAAATGATAATGTTTTAAATAGCAACATTGTTATTGTTTTTTACCGAATTGTGAAAAGGAGAAGCATACACTAAATGATTACGGTTTACTTACCTGTTGGGAATAAATTATTTAATACCTAAATATTAAAGTCATTCATAGTATTTATTACTATTGTTAAAACTATGACTGCTTTATCTGCTGAAATGTTGGAAAATGATGGAGGCAAACCAATAAGAATAGAGAAACCAGCACAAGGATAACAGTATCACAGTGTTTGACTTTTTCAGTGGTCAGAGAGGGAAATCGATATTGAGCCTTTTAGATGCAGCCTAGAAAAGTTCATCTTTCAAAACTCTGTAGCTTACAAGACTTCTTCCTCTCTGAACACAGAAATGTTAGCATTCATTTTAATGAAGCTTGAAAGGAAAAAACAAAAGAACTCCTGCAAAGTAATCATGACAAACCACATCAAGGGTTTGTTGAAAAGCATAAATTTGACCCATTTTGTTTGGCTGCGAAGTTTTATGTTCAGCAGAACTTATACTAGTAGTAGCACTAGGATATTATACCACAGTAAAAGATGTGCATTCGGATGACTAGCAAAACGTCTTCAAGAACTAAACTTCAAGTCCAGTTGATCTAACTGAATACAACAAATACTGCTTTTACTATGGGTGATAGGACTATTTGATCCTACCTCTGAAAAAATCTGGAATGCAAAGAAAATATGTTAATATTTTGGTGTAGATACTGTTTTAACAACTAAGCTGGTTATGAGCTTGAGAGAGCTAGCTAGATAAATAGGATTCATCCATTGGCTGTGATGTCAACTGCCATTCCAATTACCAATTTCTAACTGGAAGAACCAAGAAGCATTAACAAAGATATATAAATGATTTGCATTTTTATATTTTAGGGAAATGGTTAATAATAAATATTTACAAAATGTATTAAAAAGGATGGAATGACAAGTATGTATGTATTGTAATTCTTAAAGCACTGTAATCCTCTGGCCTATCAACCTGGTATTACTAGTGCCTTCCCTGCCTAATTATGTCTTGCCCCACATCAACTACCATAATTATACACAATATGGCTACAAACATACACTAAACCAACTGTACATGACAATATAAATTACTGTTGTTCCAGAAAATCTGGAAAAGCAAACCGTACAATCATGCTCTATTTGCTGCTCTCTGAAACAGAGTTGTTTTTCTTTTTTTTTGGAGTTTACAATTTGTATTCAAATGAAGGTCATTTGAAAGGTGTAATATACTAAACAGCCATTATTTCATTTTGATTGTGGCACTAAAATTATATTGTTGGATGAGTTATTTTACTATGGAACCATTACCATCCCAACTAAACCACTCCTAGGGATTTTTATTTTTCTAATACTCTGTTTTGAAAATAAAATAAAACAAAAATTCAGATTGTTATTGGTCATTTAGAGGACTGTCATAAATGCAAATTAAATAAAAATATTCAAATGTCCTATTTGAATTGAATTCTATTTACATTTTTTCACAATCCATCTTTGCTGATATAAATAGCGTATTTTAAAGATATATGAAAAATGTTTAAACCTTTTCTTTTTAACGTCTTTATATAACTCACAAAGCTTTGTAACTATATAGATAGCTACATTATCTATTAAATTGGAAGTATATTTTTCATTGTGCCTGTAGTCTTTTTAGAACCACATTAAAATAATGGAGAAAATGAATTAAAGATGAGTGTTAATCTTTACAGCTATTTATTGTTTAATCATAAACCAAATCTATTTATCTATTAATCTATTGTTTATTTTATTTTTGAAAACTTTGCTAAATTCAATAAAGGAGCCGGGTATGAAAACATTAGACAGAAACGAAAATAGGCCAGGGACCAAAGCTAATTATATGAATTTTTTTTCGCTAGTAATATTTTCTCTTTTTGTGAACAAGTTAAATTTTCCAAAGCATTATGAAAGGGCTCGAGAGATGATATGAAATTATTTAATTTGTTCTAAGCCTTGAGCTGTGTTTTCACATCTTTCTTAATGTTGGGATATCACAACCGTGAACAGAAATATTTTCAATGGAAAACAACATTTTTAGCAAGTTAAAGCTATTTTATTTCTAATGTTCATTGAGGTAGAAACCACAGGTGACATCACACTATAACTGTACTTTTTCAATGTTACTTTTCTACTATATATGTATATATATATATATATATTGTTTTTGTCTAATGTAAACTGCATCCAATACACTGTGGGGGTTACATTATTTATTATCTTTTATTTCTCACCTTCTGGTACAAGAAAAACTGCAATAATTAGAAAGCTGAGAGATGCAAGACTAGCCTGAAATGCTGTCTGATGTTCCGTTAACTCTTTCTGCTTCCTGGTTCTTCCAGTTGGCAGCTGTCAGTCATAGATGTTACAGATGACATAACAGCCATGACCGAATGCTATTCCCTTAGTTGTGTCCTCTAACATTTAAAGCTTGTAAAAAACACTTGGAGAGCTTGGTGAAGAGGTAATCTTACTGTTGTAGTTGCCTATATATAATCTTTAATTTGAGGGATGCACATTCCCTTTAAATCTTGACAAGCTTTGCTTTGGCACTTTTTAAATATATTATTTAAGCAGTAACTGGCCAGTACGTAATCTGTCTGCTTGTTAGGTATTCCCAAGGTAAATGTTGAATATAAATGTAAATAATATAGATTCTAAATGTAGCATTCTTTTAATTCATTCTAGAGAGCAATATAGAAATGAGAAACGCATTTTAATATACACTTACGTAATTTAAAGGAGAAGTAAAATTCATTTAAACATTTTTTTCTGGCTTTTAATGAAGAAATGGCAGATTAAAATGATGTATATTTTTGCAACCCCTACAGAAAGATCCAGAAGAGCAAGTCAGGAAAACCTTTTCTGTATTAAGGCTTTCAGTTACTTCCTAAAGAGGCTGGCATGCTTAGGGGGTAATGTTATAGTGGCTACTATCTGGATCTAACCCATGATACCTGATGTATTATTGGGTTAGCGTGGGTTTAACACTAATACTGCGGTGGCAGCGCCATTTCCAAAACTTTAGCAATGTCGCTGCTCAGCCTATGTAGAAAAGGCTAGTTAAGATGTGTGCAAACATTTTGCGCTTATCTTAACGCATTTTCTATGAAGGCATAAATCGCAACCCTGCGATGCCATATGCCTCAAAAGGGGATTTACAGCATCGGTCGGGTGTGCTTTCCTTACTACATTGGCTACATGTGCTTTGATCAGGAAGTGACAGATTAACTTGCCAATGAGCTCTTCTTTCTCCTTGTTATGCAAAGCAGTAACTGGTAACATAGGAAAATGGTATGGGGCATAATGATCCAAATGCCACATGAAAAGCATTTAAAAGATTAAAATGTTGTGAAATGCGACAATGTCTTTAATGTTAATAAGGGGATATTACCTTTTCAGCAAGCCAATTTATTTAATATCAACTTGCATTTTAGTAAATAGATTTTCTAAAGAGTGATTGCTCACTAATCACTTGACTATATAGATGGTTTATTTTAAGAACTACTAAATCTTGAATTGCATTTTGTTTCTCATCACTAACCTTAGCTTACTGTCTGGCAACTTTTGCCACATACAGAAGCCCGACCTGAAACAAGGTCCACAGATTTAGTGGTTTACAGTGCCAAACATGCTATTAAAGGGATATATATAAAGAGTATATAAAGACCCTTAACGCTTTTTAACAGCTATTTGGTGCAATGTTTTAATCTGCCTCCTATATTTGCGGAGAAAATAGTAGGAGGTCGGGGCAGACTGCCATCTGGTATGTTTAACACCGCATTGCCTTGGATTGTATTATTCACAGGAAGGCGGGAATAAGCAATCCTACCTCCCTGTGAATTATAGATCCAGCAGGATGGTAGTTAAAATTTTATATATTGGCAGTTTACAGTCTCTTTAAGGCTGAAGCTGATGTTCAGTGGAATCCCTGTCTTATGCCTGATGTTTAATGTCTCAGCGTCTGACTGTTCTACTAGCTTCTTGTCTAAAAATACCAGAAAGCAAACCAAACCATGTCTCTCTACACACACATCTACTGTATAAAGTACACATTTATACATGTATATACAAGTAAAGTACACAGAGAGGAAGTGAGTCAGCTTCATATGCAGTTGGCAAGGGCTGCAAGTTTGGGGAGTGTGCTCATTATGGGGGACATTAATTAGTGTGGTGGAATTGCCATCACAGAAAAAGGCGATGAGTTCCTGAATTTGCTGCAGGATAATTTTCTCTCACAGGTGGTTGAAGTTCCTACTAGAAAAGGAGCTCTGTTGGATCTGGTAATATCTAACATTGTGGAGCGCATTATAGATATAAAGGTAACTGGAGGCTTAGGGAATAGTGACCATGAAATAGTGTCGTTTGGACTATGTTATCGAAAGGAAAAGTGCGCTGGGTTAACAAAGACTTTTAATTTCGGGAAGGCAAATTTTCCCAGGTTAAAAGTAGCTCTTCAGAATGTCAACTGGGATAATGTATTATCAGGTAAAGGTACTAACCAGAAGTGGACTGTGTTTAAGGGTATTTTAAGCCAGTTCACATCTAAATTTATACCCTTGGGAAATAAATGTAAAAAAAAATAAATCCGTGCCCATGTGGCTGAATTCTGATGTAAAGAGGCAAATGGAAAGGAAGAAAAAAGCATTTAAAACCTTTAAGTCAGAGGGAACAGAAAGGACCTTTAGGGATTATAAAAACTGTAACAAAGAGTGAAAGAAAGCAAACAAACTAGCTAAAATTAATAATGAAGTTAGGATTTTAAGCATATTAATAGTAAGAAGATGAGGACTGAGAATGTGACACCATTAATTCATGGGGATAAGTTAGTTACGGAGGATGGCGATAAAGTAAATGTCTTGAATATTTTTTTTCCCTCTGTATACACTATAGAAGATCTAAGTACAGATATCATAGAGTATAGTAGCAATAATGGTATAAAAGATTCAAGTGCACTTTGGTTAACCGAGGATATTGTACAGAAAGAACTAAATAAGGATAATATTAATAAATCTCCTGGACCGGATAAAATACATCCTCGGTACTGTTTTATTTAGACCATTGTTTCTTATTTTTGCAGATTCCCTCATGTCCTGAGGTGTGCCTCTAGATTGGAAAAAGGCTGATGTTATTCCAATATTCAATAAGGGTAGTCGTTCAGAACCGGGTAATTACAGGCCTGTAAGTTTAACTTCAGTGGTGGGGAAGATACTGGAAAGTTGAATAAGGTAACATGTTCTAAGGACTGCCATAAGTAGTAACCAGCATGGATTTAGGAGGAATAGATCTTGTCAAACTAACTTGCTTGGCTTTATGAGGAAGTGAGTAAAATACTGGCATACCAGTAGATGTAGTTTACTTGTATTTTGCAAAGGCATTTGATAAAGTCCCCCATAGGCGACTAATGTATAAGCTAAGGTCTGTTGGTCTGGGGAGGCACATTTGTACATGGATAGAAAATTGGCTAATGAATAGGATGCAGAGAGTAGTTGTTAATGGGGCTTCATCAGTATGGACTAAAGTGCTAAGTGGGGTGCCACAGGGTTCTGTGTTGGGGCCACTACTATTTAATCTACTTATTAATAATTTGGAAGTGGGTATTGTCAGCAAGGTTTCTGTGTTTGCTGATGACACAAAACTCTGTCGGACATTAAAAACTTCATAGGATGTGCAATCATTGCAGGGGGATCTAGATAGATTGTCACATTGGGCTGCTAAATGTTAGATGAGATTCAATGTTGATAAATGTAACGTGATGCATTTTGGACTTAAAAATACTTGTGCTGTTTATACTATAAATGGCTCTGTGTTAAGTTTTGGAATCCTGTGTACAAAAAGGACATCTTTGAAATGAAAAGGGTTCAGAGAAGGGCAACTAAATTAATAAGGGGATTGGGGGAGCTTGAATAAGAAGAGAGACTGGAAAAGTTACAATTATGTATGCTGGAGAAAAGGTGTGGGGATATGATTACTGTGTATAAATACATTAATGGGCCATACAACAAACTATCTGGGGCATTGTTCCCCAATAGAACATGATGGGGCCAGTAGTGGGGGGGATTATAGTTTTGGGGGTGGACATGCCCTTTAAAGGTAGCAAGCAGTGCCAGGTGGCAACAGCCAGAGCCAGCATGGTATTGTCTTGTATAAAGAGAGGAATGGATTCAAGGGAGGAAAATGTCATTCTCCCTCTTTACAAAGCATTGGTAAGGCCTCATTTGGAATATGCAGTGCAATTTTGAAATCCTGTGTACAAATAGGACATCTTTGAAATGGAAAGGGTTCAGAGAAGTGCAACTAAATTAGGGGATTTATGGGAACTTGAATATGAAGAGAGACTGGAAAAGTTACGCTGGAGAAAAGGCGCTTGTGTGGGGATATGATTACTGTGTATAAATACATTAACAGGCCGTACAATAAACTATCTGGGGCATTGTAACTAATAGAACATGCCAGAGGACACGTGGACATCTCTTAAACTTGAAGAAAAAAGGTTTAGGCTTCAAGTTCGGAAAGGGTTTTTCGCGGTGAGAACGGTGAAGTTATGGAACCGTCTTCCAGCAGACATTGTTATGCCAGGTTAATTGGTCAGTTTTAAAAAAAAAGCTGGATGAGTTTCTGCAAACAAGGAATGTTGCAAGTTACTGGTATTGATACATAAAGCAGAGTTGATCCAGGGAAATTTACGATTGCCACTTGGAGTTAGGAAGGAATTTTTTCCCCCTTTATAAATTTGCTGGGTATTTTTTGCAGGAAATGAGGATATTGCTAGATGGGTTGGACTGGATGGACATATGTCTTTATTCAACCTCAAATACTATACTATACTATGTTGTGAAATGTGAGCTCACATTTGTATAATATATATTGTGAATAATTGCTAAAGGCCAAGCAAAGACCAAATATTAAATTGTATTTTGTAATAAACAGTTATCAAGGAGCAGCTTACCACGTTTGTAATAGCTTGCTATGTTTTAACATTCCAATACATCTCCTACTCTTTTAACACACACTTTAAAGCATTTATATCAAATTATCCTTAGAAATAATCTGTAGTACTTTGCGGGATAAGCACCTCCAATCCTTCATCGTGTATTTTCTTCTCAGAATACCTCCAACAAAGTGTGAAGTTAATAGAATGAAAATAATTTTTACAATAACAGTTCCAGCAAATCATAGAATTGCAAGGGTGAAGGTGGCTAGACAGAGTGAGGCAATTACATCTATTATTAGTAGCACACTGGAAGGATTGATGCACAATGGGCGATGCGTAAGCAGGAGCCTTCAGACGTGGACTAAATTTTAATAGTGAAATTCTCATAGATTATAGCTCCCTTCATTAACATTTTCACACATCGCTGACTAACAAATGAGGAAAAAGGCCTTCTGTACCAGCAGATTTATAATACTGCGAACACACTTTATGCCTGTGTGGATGTGACAGAGTTTAATCTACCCTAACCAGAGAATTCCAGAAAATTAACCCCTTTGTTTTCTTTGAGTTCCAAGCCAAATCAATGAAGCAATGTTTAAAAAAGAACCTTTGGGGCTGTTCCAAACTATCATTCCCAACATGCCTAGCAGTTTTCATAGCAGTGAAGGGAAGCTGTTGGAAGGTGTTGGGCCTTGCAGAGGATTTGATATAATAAAACATGCAGAAATAGGTTTGAGCAATGAAAGGGTTGATATTGGAAATCTATTTCCAGTAACAGTCTTAAGACTATAACAGGAAAAATGGCTGACATTTAACTGTGGTTAACATGGGCTGCCAGATATCTCTCTTCGATTTACATTATTGATTGACATATGCAAATAACAAGCTAATGTTAGAGGCTTAATGAGCCAAAAGCAAACTGCTGGTACTTGCAGTTATAATGTTTTAACAGGCAGATAAACACCTTTCCTTTCATTATTATTTTTATTTTTGTGCGGTCCACCTTGTATTTAAATTTTTTTAATTTATAAATTTATAAAAATATTTATAAACGGTTAAATGTACGGTAAATAGTGGTAGGCTATTTTTTGACGTTCAAACAGCTTTTAGAATCCTCAGGAACTACATAGTGCAGCCCTTTTAGGCAAAAAAGGATTAACTTTATTATAGCCAAGCCAACCATAATTTTGGATGAACGGATTCATGCACAATGAATCAGTTTGATTTTTAACTTTTCCTTTGTCACGTCTCAGAAACAATGTTTCTATGATATAATTCCTGAGCTAGTGAAATTGTAAGAAAAATGTGAGTATTCCTTTATGTACATAATAACATTATCAGCCAGTACATCATTGCAATATGTCCCATATTGGGTTATCTCTTCTAGGAGTATATTTATTACAGAATATCCAATGACAGAAGATTCCATATTTTCCGATTAATCTCTGTTTTCTCCTGATTTCCTGTAAAGAGGTTCAATCTTATCCTGTATAGATTATCACAAAACTACCTAACCATTTTCTTCCACTTTGATTGGCCAAAACACTTGGATTTCAAAACAATATAATTTAATACACTTCTTAACAGACCCCCTCAGACATTTGTGTGTTCTCCTAGGTTGCACAGTAATTTGCCTTTTTGTAAAATATCTCACGCCTCTTTCTTTTGACCACCATGACATCATCATTTTGGTTGCATATTCAGGTGGGTTGAATTAGAGTGAATGCCGTTTAAATGCAATTGTTGCAGCTCTCTCGCTAATCACCACAACCCATGCTTTTTAGATATATTTTCCTTATTTACTCACAGAGACACTATTGTTGACACCAATTATGGCTCTTTTTTTCTGCATATATTTCAGAACATTTAATACAAAGGAAACCTGAGAACTAAATGTGATTCTAATGATGTCATTTGGAACTGCCATGTTGCTTTAACTGTTTTAAAGGAACTCACATCAGTAAATTACTTCTCTCTGTCTGCTCCCCCAGTCAGTATCACTGATTTGAAATTCATTTCTGACATCAGTGAGCATATCATAAAACAGAGGAGGGTGGTGCTAAGAGATTTCAGTAAATGCACAAGTCTACTTTACCTTTAACAAGTATCTATTGTTAAAAATGACACAAAAATGTTCTTTGCATCCATTTTGGGTTCTGGTGTTATTGATTTCTTTAAAGAGAAAAATATGGTAACCATGATTCATTTTTTAAAGGCTATGTCCACCCTAAATTCGAATTTTAATTCTGCTCCCCCATGTCCCCCAGCCCCAACCGCATATTTTTTTGTTCAGAAAGCCCCCAAACTCTACTTACTCCCTCGATCCTCCGCCGCACTGCCAGCCCTCTGCTTGCGAGAATGCAAGCAGAGGGGTGGGACCGGCAGTCGCGTCTGTGATTGGCTGAGCGGCAGCCAATCACAGACGCGGCTGCCGGTCATTCAGTGCAGCGGAGGAAAGCGGAGAGGTAAGTAAGAGTTTGGGGAGCTTTTTTAAAAAAAAACATGCGGTTGGGGCTGGGGGACATGGGGGAGCAGAATATTAAGGGGGTTTAATGCTAGGGGGAGGGATAGTAGAACGGGAGGGAGAGGGAGGGGGAGGGAGGGGGGAGAAGGGCTGCAGCACGCATGGCAGGAATCTCCGGGAGGCCAGGTAGCAGGCAGTGTCCTATATGGACCTGCTAGCCTCCTGGTGGTCAGTTTTTGGAACTTTGGGGGGGGACTACAGGAGAACCAGATGGAGTTGGGATGTGAGGTAAGGATTAAACTACACTACATGGTGGGGCCAGTAGTTGGGGGGATTATAGTTTTGGGGGTGGACATGCCCTTTAAACATACAAATACAGATAGAAAGAATATGCTATGTAAATACGGCCCATAAATGATAAAATAAAGAGGGAGATAAAATACTGTTTTCATAGTGGGTATCAATTCCATCTAAGGAGGTTTACAATGATTTTTTTTCTGGATACTGAGAATAATCTTTAAAACAGTGGGAACAAGATTTCCTTCCCAGCATTACATGTACAAGCTGTATTCAATAATGTATGTCAGCAGGAAAGCTTGAAACTCAGCTTCAGTACAAAATGTCAATGCATGTACGTCAGCGCAATAACTTAGGGGCGTTAAAAAATATACATTATTAAGGGTAATTATTTATAGATACACTTAATAAAAGAAACCAAATGCCTTTTGCAGTTGTGATAGCCTTTAAAGAATGTTTCACATTCTAATTCTGAATTGTTCAATATAGTGTATTGATTTATTCTCCTATTAGCAACAACAAAATGATGCTAAGGATGTGTGAAAAAAATATATAAGGCTTTTATATCTTTATATCAGTCCACACAAATGTTTGCAATGTTTGACTAAGCTGCAAAGACATCTTGGCACTTTTCTACACATCCATCAGATTATGTAATAATTTACGTCCTGTAATTTTTACATTTCATTGACTTACATTTCTGATAGATAAAGCTTTTGTCCTTCCAACAGGAAACATTATTAATTCTTTGGCAATTTTACTTAATGTTATTGAAAAATGTTTGGAAGGTGAATGTTACATTATACAACTTGCCATGGACAATTGATGTGCATTGTCCAGAATACAATAATTAACCTCCCATAGCTCTAGGCATCAGCCAAGGTGCTTGCTTATGAACTTCTCTGGACAGCTCTTTTAGATTCAACATTGAGTGTTGCCTTAAAGAACAAGCTAGGTGGCTTTGGGACCAATAGTCCTAACTAGGGATGGCCGGTTCGCGGATCCGAACCCGGATCCGCCGCGGATTTATCCCGTACGCGAACGGCGGATTTTTCCGGATTTTCCGCCTTCGGAACTTCCATACTGCGGATTTTTCTCGTATTTTCGGGAATTTTCGAAAAAAACTTCGAAGAAAGAAAACTTATTTCCGCAAATATGTATTTTCGAAAATTTTCGAAATTACTAGGATTACTCGTATTTTCGAAAATACATATTTCCGAAAATTTTCGAAATTACGTGTTTTCTCGTATTTTCGAAAATTTTCGAAAAAAACGAGAAATCTCGTAATTTTGAGGATATTTTTCATTTTAATGGGTCCGCTCGCTGATTTTCGAATTTTCGAATTTTTTCGAAAATTCGCAGATCCTCGAGCGGACCGGATTTTGCGAAGTTCAGACATCTCTAGTCCTAACACACTGACAAAACCGTCACATACAGTACTGAGCAATTAGTGTGGTGTCATTAGTATTTTCTCAAGGCTTTATTAATGGAACTTTCTTCTGGAGATAACTTTGAGCCACCTCAATAAAGTTCTAAAAAAAACTATTTTAGCTGCATAATAATTTATTTGAAGCGTTTTGGTGAAATGTATTTGACCTCCCTCCCTAACCGGATTAAAACTCATACAGGGATGTTCTTACTTAAAAAACAATATACCCCTTTGAGACTTCCACTGTGATGACACAAGTTTCATACTTTTGATTGTATCTTATTGATTATATGCAAACAGATCATGGAAAGAGGCACTGTCTTCATTCAAACTTCCAAAAAATATTATTGCAAATAACACAACACACAACATTTTGGGAGGCATTGCCCCATCCTCTTTCCATGATATATTTGTATATATACATACCTAGCGCAGGTATTAGGGTACACCGCATATTATTCTACCTGGACTCTGCATCATTTTATATATACTTGTAGACTATACAGTATGCATGTGCAAATTTCACTCAAGACAATCTAAAATAGTGGGGGAAATAATGTTCCATAAACTAGACCTCTGACCCATAATAATGGCTGAACTGTAATTATTTTTTTTGCCTAGTGCATCATTTTTCCAATAAAAGAAAGCCTGCCTGCATCATCTGATCATTCTTAGCACTAGAGTATTAAGATCACGTTATGCTGTCGCCTATTGCACGTTATGCAATACTGCACATTAGAACATATCTCTTTACTTTACCACAGCAGCAAATTGTTGTGAACAAAAGTTTTAAATTCCTTTTTATTTAGGGATCTAGACAAAAACATCTGACAATTTGCTGCTGTTTCAGGCTAGGTACACATGAGAAGCTACCAATATTTTTCATTTGATTTTTTTTATCAAAATCGGAAGAAAAATCGATTAGACATCTTGGTAAATTTTGGCAGATGACATGGTCATAAAAAGGCTAGTCGGTATTACCGATTTTATTGTCATCCAACAGAGGACTGATTGGATGATAGATCAGTTTTCGGTCAGGCAGGAATGCTAGGTTATTATGAATGCTAGGTTATTATTGACCCATGTGTACTAGGCCTTATGCTCTTCTAGAAAATCTCTATAGCCTTATTGACAATGAGCAGCATCCTCAACTTACAGCTGCACTGGAAATATTACTTTGTTTTTGTAAACAACTTGTAGTGGACTACAAATATGAATGCATTTTTATCAAAGTCTAATTATTGACGCCACTACTTTTTCTGTTCCTATAGTCAAGAGAAAAAAATTCTTATTCAAGTATATGGGGCAGGAAAGTGACAAATTAATATCTTAATAGATGGAAGATATAAACAGAAGCAAAGCAGCTTTGGTAGGAGAGAAGCAGCAGTGCCCACAATTAAGACCATTTTTTCCTTGTGAATCCTTCAGATGTTTATTTTTTCTTCAACATAAGAAAATAAACTGATGAGCTGTAATGGTTAATTTTGTTGGCAATGCAATTTTGATTTCTGAATTATTTCTAATTGGAAAGTATTTATGAATATACAATGTAACTAGTGCATAATCTGGAGTATATTTTAAAAACTGCATTTGTAATCCTTCCGTGACCTTACACATTAAGAACCGCAAAGGCAAAATACTTGCAACAGATAGGAAAATCTAATGAAAACCGTGTTTCATAACATTAAACATAATCAGTTCTCAATGAAATTATACTTTCAGCACCGCATGATGCAAATTAACAATTTGACGTATATAGAGAAGGAAAGAAAGTCCATTATTAGAGTAATACATTTTAGGCTGTGGGTACACAAGTGAAAATTGGCTTAATGAAGTACAACTCCCAAAATGGATTGTAAAATTCTTGTAATTATCCTCCAAAAGCCCAATGGAAACAAAAATTCACTTGACAATATTTCCCCCCCCAAAAGAATATATTGGCTATTTTATATTTATTGCTTATTAATTCCTTCTCCATGCTACAATGAACCCTAGAATATATTTTCATCAATCTCTGCTTCAGAAAATCCTCGTACACGGTCCGTGTGTATTTTAGAACACAGAGACTGTGGAAGAAAAAGCAGAACTATTTTATGTGGAGTTACCATTGCATTAGGAACTTAATGGCTTGTGTTATATTGCAGTCAAAGTCACAACAAGGTCTCCTAGGTTATAACCCCCCAGCATGACCATATAGAAAATGCCAAGTTGTGCTTAGAATGTGTGTGAACAGTTATATATCAAGTATACATTGTATAGGCCAATTGGGGATTTTTTTTACTGAAACAATCATAGTTTGAAAGGCTTTCTAGGTAGAACAATTTTTTTCTTTCCGGATGTCTTCTAATTTATAGAAGGTGAATGCTAGGTAAAGCCAATGAGCTATTTAATCATTTATTAATATGAAAATATGAACTCTGTTTATGGGTACTGCAGCATCGGGGACTACAAAATATAGTAAATTAACAGTATTGCATATCCTTCATTTTCTAAAAGGATCATACCTTCATGAAAAAATACTACTCGTTTTGAATTTGACATACTTTGACATCCTTTTTTTGCATTGTGTTTGTATAATACCAATACCGCAGTGTATTGCTACTAGATACAGTACAATACCACAGTGGTCCATAAAGACCAAGGTAGTATTGTATGACCACAGTCATCAAAGAACGACCTTCAGTAAAGTGGTGATAACAATTTCATCTTAAAATATTATGCAAATAACAAATTCATTCATTAAGACCAGGCCCAGTCCAAAAGAAATTACAGTCTAACAGGGCAATGTTATTTGGTGATGCTAGTCATCAGTGCAAAACACAGAGCCACAATTCTGATATTGTACATAATGAAACAAGAAATGTCCAGAAGTATTTTGTTCCAAAGTATATGGAACAAAATGGAATCCTGTGTACAAAAATTACATCTTGGAAATGGAAAACGGTTTGCAAACATTACGCGATATGCTCTACTCTGTATAAAGACCTAATATATTAATGCACAGTATTCTTACTTAAAAGTGTGTGCGGTCCGGGTGCATATGTCCCGACCCCATCGCTAAATGGCACACCTCATTTCCAAGAGTAACTGATCAATTTAAAGACTAAGTCCACCCACCCGGAATTCCGGTTGGCCCGGGTGCAGAAGGCCCGGTCGCTAGGAAAATAGTGCAAACACAATATTCATCAACGAAGGACTCGCACAAACTGGGAGCCAACTCCATGGCTCATGCAGTTAAAACCAGATTAACCTTTATTACAACACATCTTGTTAAGGTTAATCTGGTTTTAACTGCATGAGTCACAGAGTCATTTGATGATGACTAATGGGGGAGCTTGAATATAAGGACAGATTGAATAAGTTACAATTATGTACACTAGAGAAAAGGTGCTTGCGTGGGGATATGATTACTGTGTATAAATACATTAATGCACTAATGGGCCATACAATAAACTATCTGGGGCATTGTGCACAATTAGAACATGTCAGAGGACACGAGGACATCCCTTAAGACTTGAAGAAAAGAAGTTTAGTCTTCAAATTTGGAAAGGGTTTTTCACTGTGAGAACGGTAAAGCTATGGAACTGTCTTCCAGTGGACATTGTGATAGCAGGTTCATTGGATAGTTTCAAAACTGCTATTGATACATAAAGTAGAGTTGATTGTTAGATAGCAAACAGAGTGGTGGTCAATGGAGCTACATCCAGGTGGGCTAAAGTGGAGTACCTCAATATTCTGTACTGGGGACACATCTTTTAAATCTGTTTATAAATGAATTATAAATTACTGTCTTTATAAACAATCATACCTCCGCACAACCATGTTACCTAGTCTAATTATAACGGCCAAGCACCTATCCAGGTGCTGTGCTAAAGGCTAAACACAAATAAGTACACCCTCTTAAAGACAGACCTCCTGAATAAAATCAGATGATCTTAAAGCCCTGATGAAACTTGGTGTTTCCCGGGAAATGGGCTTTGGCAGAGGGAAGGAGGAGCCGGAGGTATAGTTGGCACACCAAAGTTTGGTTATCTATCTACATTGCAAGCGGCAGATAACAGTTAAGTCCAGAGAAACACTCATGTGTGCGGGTGGGCAGTCCGGTGTGGATCGGTCCAGCAGATCAAGTCCTGCGGAGTGCACGGGTGAAGATGGAGTGGGACCAGGAGTTCCCAGACTGGATTGAAAGTGTAACAAATGGGAGGTTGTGAGTACTATATTTCTCATGTGCCTTGGATTTAATGTAACACAGTGTGCAGCCTTAACTATTTGATTTGGAACAATACATTGCTGCAAGCTATATCTAGATTGTAAGCTCCATGGGGCAGGGATCTCCTTTCCCTTTGTAGCAAGCCTCAAACACTTCTATTTATATAATTTATATATTTATATACAGAACTATTTACAGTATGTATTTGCCCCCCTTGTATGACTTTTTTGTAGTTTGTTATTGTACAGTGCACTTTATAAATAAACAATACATATACATACATAAATATGCTAAAGTCTCATTGGCTTTAACATCTAACTGCCCAGTGTTTCTTAGCTGCGGTGTTCCTCCAATTTTTCTGGCTAGATTACCCAGTTATAAAGAAAATTGAGTTTGAGGTATGTCATGGGAATATCAAAGGTAAGTTAGTTGTGAGGGCCAATTAAATTGCATTGTAAATCTCTGTGGAATTACATTTCAGACATAAAGTACTGCAACAGAATATAGTATTACCATACATTTCTGACAAAGCTGTAAATATATTGTTAATCAGTCACCAAGACATATTAGGTAAATATGGTCAAAGCTGTCTGAGTTGACTTAAGTCTATCTCATTATAAATATTTGTCTCCAAATGACCAACCCTTAAATCTACTACTAAGTTTCTTATATTCTATAATGACCTATTTTATTGAATTTCATTGTAAGTTTTTCTTCTACAGTAAGTAAAACATAAATAACTGTTTCAGAAAAGTTCAGAACACTTATCCTTGTAAATTTATGCTTTACATGATACAAAGAAGAATGGCAGAGTTTATTGTCTAATTAACATATATTTATCAGCTAATTATAAGCTAATTATGTCAATAATAAAACATGAATACAAGGTTAAAGGATGATTTCTTTAGGGGCATAAACTAGAAGATACTACAAAGGAATTTTTAATGCCGGTCTGTAGTCCTTCAGTTAGCTTTTCCTGAGTATTTTAACAAGATGTAGCCTGGATTAAACTTTTTCATAAAATGTTATTCAGTAGAACTATGCTAGGGGAAACTAATAGGGTTTTGTTCTCATCTTTCTTTACCCTCTGCGAACTGACCAACATGGTTACAGGGGAATCTCCTGGTGGGCCCACAGCCCATTCACCCAAAAATATAGAGAAAATTACTTACATTTTAATACAGAGCAAAAGGTACAGTAGGAAATTCATTTTAATCAACAATAGGAGTCAGAAGGAGTAAAATAGATATGTAAATGAGTGTATATGTAAATGAGTAATAATATTAGGTGGGACCCTAAACTGGGGCAATTAAAAAAAAACTATAATTCTTACCAAATATCACTGTACCATTTTTTGCAGATCTGTCCCCTATTTAGAAACATTTTACATTCCAGCTGTCAATCAAGTGCCTTATTATCATAAACTCTTCTACTGTGTACAGTTTTGCAAAAACTGAAATGGTGACAGTTGGAATGTGTGAATTGCATGGTGGAAAATGTCCTCTCCCATAGTGATTACTGAGCATGCTTGCCTTCTTAAAAAGTGATACCAGATACCTCAGCGTAATGGCTACTTACATGTACGCAATTATAGATTAACATGAGGCAAAGTAAATTTTACAGTATAGTGGCCCTTTAAATCATAAAAAAAAATATCGGGCACTCAGTATCACAAACATATAAATACATGTATCAGTTTATGTTCATTAATAGATATAATAAAATACCTGTATGTAAAAAAGCACTCTTCAATGGCCTAAGAGATAAGTATCAGAAACGGCTCAATATTTACTTTGTGTAACAATTTGTCTTACTGAGAATTTTGATTAATAACGTTCAGCCAGAGAAGTAATTTCCTTTGAGAAAGAGATTTACATGGCAAAAAAAGAGCCATCTCCCTCTCTCCGGCTCAGGCAAATCAAATAATGAAGTTGAAAATAACAGGAAAGGTCAGAAGGTCCTGCTTATCTCCTCAGAAGAAAACGAACAAAAATGAAGGAGATTTCCAATCTTGAGTGGTGGTTTTCATATTTCTGAAGCAAATTAAATATATTTAAATGCTTTTTAGACAAGATTTATGGGGGTTTTATGTATAAAGTTATCCTCTTTCTTATTACTCGGGATTCTAGACACCTTTTTACAGTGCTTAAAGCTTCAATTTGAGGTGAATCTACATCGTGCCTGGTGACATATTTTTTTATATGACATTATAGTTATTGTTTAATTTGTTTTTCTATAGATACATGCCTTAAAAATTCTATAATTGATGCTTGTTAGAGACGAGTCACCTATTGTAACCTATCGAAAATTGGGGGCAAACATTTAAATTTTGCTGCAAAATTTGAAAATTGTGGTTGAAAATACTTTCGGAAAACATAGTTGAAAAGTCAAAAATATGGGGGGGGGGAAGGATTAGATTGGGATATTAATATTTATGGAATTCCAATATGTTCATCGGAACCATTGGCGGAATGAAACCAGTTTTGTTTCCTCTCTAATGCTTGTCTTACTATTTCCCACTAGAGATGTTTAAAACTCTTAAGTTTCGTTCCATTTTCAGATTTACGGATCTCGAAAATAATACAAAGATCCGAAAACAAAATGTACTTTCCAAAGTAGTTTCTGTTCGTATTTTTGAGGGTTATTGAAAGTACAAAGTCATTCTTGAGGCTTACCGAAAATAACCCAGTTCATTTGGTGACTGTCGAAAATACAATCAGAAGTTCTGAAATCTGAATGTTCAACTCGATCCCGACGGAACGTTCGGATTTTGGACTCGGACCCGGACCCCATGTCTATTTCTCAATGTTATTTAAACCCACATTCAAGTCTAAGATCCAACAGCAAATAAAGATATTCCCAAGATTTTCCATTAAGATCCCAGCATTGAAATTTGCTGAGGTTTGCTGGGGTGATCTTTGAGGTGACCAGCTGGAAGATTAAAAAAAAAAACAAGTAATGTAAATATAAACAATAATTTTGATAAAGATTAAACAAATGTATTTCCAAAAGAAACAGAAAAAAGCCTTAAAATTAATTTGCTGAAACTTTGGTGATAAGGTGTTATACAGATTGACAACAAGTATGCTATTTCTTCCCAAAGCTATTAGCATTTAACATTTAGCGGGTCAGTGACCCATGACTATGTCAGATTGTGATTTGAAGCCGTAGGGTGTAGAAGGTTTCCAAAGACAGAATAGAAGCTGGCAGGCTCAATTTGGGAGAGATCAAAAGATCATCCAGAAAAAAAGAAAAATAACAGACAAAGAGAAGAGGGAAATTTCCTTAGCCACAGGACAACTTATCAGTCTGTTAAAAGAAATATGGGACATACATTAATTTGTTCCTAAACTTTTTTTTTTGTGTGTGTCTGCAAGCATTTTGTTGAATTTTACACTAAGCTTTTCTAAATCAACCAGAGATAGAAACAGAGCTATGGGAACGTACGGGATATACTCTTATTGGCTACTTAGTCCAGGGTGAGTTATTCAGTAAATAAGGTAATTATTATCTGTGGATGTAAATTTCCCAATGCACCAGAGACTTCCTCATAAGAAAAGATCAAAAAGGGGAAATCGGTGTTGAATGACGTTTTTGAAACAATGGAGCATTCCGAATTATTAATAACCTTGGTGAAAGATATGATTTAAAAATGGCTCTAGTGTGCTTGTTAATTGCTATGAAATAAAATGTTTTGCATACCCCGCAGTAAGGGAAAAGACCACATCTAACAGAACATTTAAGTTGGAAAAGGCACTGCACAGACAATGCTAATTTAGTACTATATTAATTCAATTTGGACTGGTTGGATGTAGTGAATTAGTCTGTGAATTGGCTGGAGCGGGAATACAATTGGCATTGTAGATACAAGCGCTCTGGGGCCTTTTGAGGTCTGAAAATAGAAATACTGTAGAATCTTTAAATTGTTTCCATTAAAATACCGTCCAAGTAATGACTGCAGTTGGGACAATACTGTGAGAAGGAATGGGATCTAAACTGGGCTCAGGGAAGATTAATGTGTCTCATTGTCTTTTTCTGGCTGGAAAGGATTTAGCAACATGGATAGATTTGCCCTAGTCCACTAATTCATCTCGACAAATCAGATGTCTGCTTTCATTACTCTGACTGCACCAGACACTGGTTATTGCGGTTTACTAGACCGGTCGTTGCCTGTGCAGGGGACATCAACAGTTGCAGTTAAACAACACTTGACACATTAATGACAAAAGGCTAGCAATTATTGCACAGATCACAATAATGAAATCTTTCTCCATTTATCAATATTCTTTGCAATAGTTGTCTGTTTTGGTCCAGGCACCCACTGTAAATGCCTTTTTCTAGCTTACAACAGGATAAATCTGTGAGAGTTTGAGGTATCATTGACACAACAAACTTTTTTTTTTTTTGGTTTATAGCAAGTCTGCTTAATTTATATACACTCATTGACACTCAGTGTATAATCCCCCAATCAGACAGATTTGGTAAATGTTAGGCACTATTATTAATGTTGCTATTGGATGATTTTTACCCTCTCTATTTTTGACAGGGTGATTTACAATGTATTTATTCTATAAGCTCTGCTTATATCACAATTCTCTTACTTAAAACCTGCCATTGCTATAAAGCTTCATACACGCGTTAGATTTTCTGCAGGCCGAGCCCCGACAGACCCCCGATCTCAACAAACACCTGTGACAAATGGCCTGGTGGATTGTCAAACACCCCCCAACCGAACGCATACTCATGCGAAACTATCGGTCAAAACGGCCGTTTGTCGCGGGTGTTTGTCATGATAAGGGGTTGGTTGGGGCTCGGAGGTCTGTGGAAAATCTTAGGTGTGTACGAACCTTAATTGTTGGATTATTTTTTTCACTCTTAAAAAGATTGTAGTCGTATAGCTGACAGTGTTTTTAACTTTTAGACAGATTGATTTAGTTTGCCATATATGTGCAAACTAAATAAAGTGAGATCATAAAACAAGATCTGATGTCACTCTTTAGTGCATCCCCTCTTTCAATGCATGAAAGGGGATAATTATCACCGGACACTGCACTCACAGGATGGGTTAAAATCAAGAGGTACATGTTCAACTGAATACAGTGGCTCAGTTAGAATTGGTTATCATTGATGCCTTGCAGTGCTAAAGTCATGGTTTTGAATCCTCATTTGTACACATCATCAAGGATTTGTATGTTCTTATTGTGCCAGTGTGAGTTTCCTCTGGGCACTCAGTTCCCCCCCCCAATCATAAAGACATACTGATAGGTTGTATGTTTGAGATAAAGTGCTTAAATTCAGGGCAAGATCAGATGGGAATGCATTAATGTAATTATAAAGCGCTATGGAAGATGTTGGCACTATATTAATCCACAATAATAATAATCGTACATTTAAAACAGTGTCCGCTGTGGGTGAATACAGTGTCTTTCAGAGCATTCCAATCCATGTCAACTCTAGCAAAGCCACCTATTTGCTGGCATTAAAATAGTCACTGGAAGCTACGCTTCCACATATTACATAGGTGACCGAGGCTTTAACATAGGGATTTGCAATATTGCTCCTTGTTGCATGGCCCTTATATTTTTTTACAGACTTGGAAGTGGAAATAGACTGCATTAAAATTAGCCCACTTTATTTGAGTTATCTGATTTTGATGGCAAAATTTCAATTACAAAATTTACAGATTTTTTGTCAAACAATTTCTAATGTGAAACATTAACATTTCAGGGCAAAATTACCATTGTAATACAAAAATTAATCAGTAGAGATGTAATGTGGGTTCGAATAAAACCCAGTTTCGAATCGAATCTGAGGGTTTCAAAGTCCCGACGAAACTTTCAGAACTCCCGGATTTCATGGAAACCGGATTCTTTGAATTTTCGATTTTTATCAAGAATCGAAATTAGACAATTATCGAAAATTGAAAGTAGACGATTCTGGAAAATCGAATGTAGGCGATTATCGAAAATCGAATCCTCGAAAGTAACGATCGTTTTTGGTAACTCTCCAAAATAGAATGCAGAAATTCGAGGTTGGACTTGATGCACTTGATGTCTTTATTAGGGATGGCCGGTTCGCGGATCCGAACCCGGATCCACTGCGGATTTATCCCGTTCGCGAACGGCGGATTTTTCCGGATTTTCCGCCTTCCGAACCTCCGATTCGCGGATTTTTCGTATTTTCGAAAATTTTCGAAATTCCGAGTTTTTCACGTATTTTCGTGAATTTTCGAAAATACAGGAAAACATGTATTTTCGAAAAATTTCGAAAATACAAGGATTTCTCTTAATTCCATACATACGTATTTTCGAAAATTTTCGAAATTACGAGGATTACTTGTATTTTCGAAAAATACATATTTTCGAAAATACATGAAAACTCGTAATTTCAAAAATTTTAGAAAATACGAAAAATCTCGTTATTTCAAGGGTATTTTTAATTTTAACGGGTCCGCTCGTGGATTTTCGAATTTTTTCGAAAGTTCACGGATCCTCGCGCGGACCGGATTTTGCGAAGTTCGGACATCTCTAGTCTTTATTCAACCTCAATTACTATGTAACTATGTAACTATGTAAAATAGACAGAAACATTCAAAAAACTTTCTCCCATAGACTTCTATGGGTCCGTTTTCGAATTTTCAAAAATTTTGAAAATTCGAAAATAGAACAAAGCTCAAGAGTTTCGAACATCTCTATTTGTCAGTTTTGGGACATCTTTTCTAATCGTGCACAAAAATGAGGCTGTGGGAGCACTCCTTAGGCAAAATTACAATTAAATGTAGTGGAAGTGCTATAGATCTGACCAAAACATTATAACAAACAGAGAAAAAGGTCATCAATGACCATTCCTTGGCCCCATATAATGTCATAGTTGCAAATAGTAAATTGCAAACAGTAAAAACATAGGGGTTTTAGTTACTATTTTATTATCATAAAACAGAAAAGCCTCTTCTAATGATTAATCTCCTCTCCTGATGCCTTATTGGCTTTAATGGTATTGTGTGTCCTCATGATATCCTTGTACTTTAGTACATGTGAATCTTCCAAGTAAATAAAAAGTGCAATAAAAATAAGTAACATCTGCCAAAATTTTTTGCAACATTCTGAAATATCATATAATGTATATAGTTCCCAAAGATGAAAATTCCTATGCAGTTCATCCAAATAATGTTTAAATAAAACAAATCCTTACTAAATCCTTTTATTATTAAGCACAGTTTTCTTCCATCTCAACTAGCTGACAAATGCCTAGAGATGGTTGATCACCTTGGAACTCGTTTTCTTATGTCTTAGACCTTGCTGCCTGATTTGTTCTCCATGCCTGCTTCTACAATGGACTATTGTATTTTTAACTACAGTGATTTACGTCTATGCCTTTCTAAAGTCAATATCAGAAATGAGCTGGGCTTTTCACAAGTAAGTAAAAAGTAGAACAAGGAAAGATTTTGCTGTTAAGCATTTGGAAACATATTTTTCTAAGCAAAGTCAGCTGAGTGGATGATAGCTTCTTTCAATGTATTGCAACAGGATTAAATAAGTCTCAAGGAAAAAATTGTATAGTTAAACAGATAACTAAAGGCTCCAAAGAAATTTCAGTGGAGTCCTGAATTCTTTTAAAACGTACCAAATTTTTTTAGTATTTTTAAAATAATTACAATTTTATCTAGCTACCCTTTAAATATTATTATAGCAGCCAATGCAATAGGCTTCTTAAATAATACTCCTTTATAATGAGCTATTTACTGTACATTGCTAATTTGATGGGCTTTATGGGGATCTCAGAAACCTGGATATAAATCCCCTTGACTCTAGGATACTCTATTGTAGGAACAATAACAAGAGGAAAAAATTGCTCTGTTTTCAACCAAACACAGAAATGCTGGTTTTCATTAAGCTACGTACACATACAGTATGCAAACGTGGGGACACACAATGTGTAAGGACAGCGTTTCAGCCAGCTATCGTTAAGTATATGTGTGCTTGGTCCGGCAAACTGCTGTTTCAGCCAACTGAGCACATATACTTACCAATAGTCAGACGAAATTCTTGTTCATCAACATCGTGCATTGCGGGTTTGGGTGTCGTGATCGCAGGTGTATATGGGCTTTTAGTCATATAAGCCAATGTATTGTCTTCTTTGGCTGAACAGAAGGAGTAGGGGTATATAGAATAACCAATAGGAGCAGCAACTCAGCATTATTCCTGCTTAATTAATTGCCACTGAACTGTTCATGGCAGTGAGGAATATTTTCTTGCTGTCTGTGCCTGCACTGCCTGCTTAGTTAGAGGGGGAATTTCTAGTGCTGCATTCTAAAAATTTTCCTACACAAACTCTGCTGCTTTTTTAAGCCTTAACTTTTCCTTTTCAGTGATGTATTTTCACTTTATCTAATGAAGCATTTGAGGCAGCTGTTTTTTTTTGCCAAAGGCAAGCAGCCACCCTCTAGGATACGGTTGGCTTCTAATGGAGTACATTGTGCCATTGGAGATATCCAACTTGAAGCCCCTGCTTAGGAAACTTCTGGAGGAAATATATTTCTCTTGATCTCATCTGTTTGAGTAAGTTTATATGACTTGGCTGGGTGCATATGATGCTCTATTGGGCCCTAAATATGGCATTCCCAATCAAAAAAATAATTTGAAATCTCTCAGAATAGAAACAGATTACAAGGTGACAATGCATAAGCAATGGTGACAATATCTCTTCTTTGCATTTCTGCAATGTATAAACTGCCATCTTTTCCCAGGGTTCTTAAACGGTGAGCCTCCAAATGTTTAAAAACTTTCAGTATTCCTTAACTACAGAGGGAGGTCAGGGAATTCAGGGAGTTGTAGTTTACAAACATCTGAAGGCAAACCGTTTGAGAATCCCTGAACAATTATTTCCAGAATTCCTATTAGGGATTGTAAGACTCTTAGCTGGCCTTGGATAGATGGAATTCATCTTTCTTTTGGAAAAGTGAGTGAGATGGGGGTTATAGGAAAAGCCATATATCAGTTTAACCAGGGTCATCTAAGAGCATTTGGAACATAAAACACTGTTCTGTATTTCAATTTTATTCCAACAGGGAGATTCAATAAAAGTCCTTATTGTTATTTTGCCCCAACCAATCAGATATTATTTAACATTTGAAAGCTTGGTTGGGGCACAATTATCAGCATTTTTAACGATAAGGACTTTTATTGAATAACCCTGCATATCTTAATAAGGCACCGTAGGTGGATGACCTGTTTCTTGTTTGTTTACATGAATCTTCTGAGGGATTGTCATAAGAGGTCACTTTTATGGTTTATTTTCTAGGAATAGTTTTCTGCATATATGGTGATGACGAAATGGAAGCAGTGATTGAAACAATAGTTCTCTCCATCAGCAAAGGAAATCTAAAAATATTTTACTGTTTTCCACCCCCGGGGAAAACTTCAACACAATGTATTTGGGTACTTGATCCTTTTTATTATTGATTTGCCTTTCCTGCACTGTAACCAACACGGACAAATATAGCTGAATTAAGCCAACATTTAAGACATGTAAGGGGAAAAAAGCCCATTGATTATGAAGCATCTTGTTTTCGTAGTTTGTTTTTAACTGCTATAATGCATGAAAGCAAGATGAAGAACAATCCTCCCAGGACAATAAGAAGCAAGTTAAATCGAGCAGCTATGAATTTACATTGGTAGGTTGGAAATAGTAATGATGAATGGTGTTTTAGCAATGCTCTGACAGTGAAAAATGTGACAATGATATTTAACAGGATGGCGCTCGGTCCCTGCTGAACTGAAACTGATCACCTGATCCTCAAAAGTCTCTAACAACTGAGTCATTGCCGGCTTTATTATACTTTTTATTTCACTGCAAGCATTAGTGGACAGATGTTCAGGCTTTTCTGTGGGCATTAAACAAAGTCTACTGCTTAAACTAGGCGTAAAGCACAAAATGTCTGAGTCACTTTCAAAGTTGGGCTGTTTCTTTCAAATTGGAATATATAGCTTTATAATACATAAGTGTCATATTTTATAATGGGAGGTGCAGTGGTATAAATCCTTATAAAAATCACTCAGCTATGTCACTAAGTGACTCATTTGTTCTATTCTGCTGCCCCTCCCATTCCAATTCCTGTTATGAAGTTCACTAACTTTACTAATGGGACCTGCTGGAGCTGCTTCCTGTCACTTCAATATCTCTCTTCTCCTTCACAAAGATTTGTTTAACCTGATAGCTGCTGGGCTGGGGTGTTCCTTTCTACTGGGTTTAAGTAGCTTGGAGGTTTTAAATTTAGGTGGGAATAGGAACAAGGCTAGCATTTAAAATGCAAGTGGGGGGAAAGAATCAGAAATGTGTAAATTCATCACATTATAATAAACAGCTATTTCCACACCCGGAGTTTCCTGTCCTGAATAAAAGGACAGGAAAGGACAGGAAAGCCTGGTAGCTTTTTGGTCAGGGAAGGATATCCTTATACTTATTATCTCTTATATTTATATATTTCTTTCACCTACATGTGCAAATTAATAATGAAGTGCAACAGTGGATTATAATGTTATATAATGTTGTCGCAGATCATATGACAACTGCTGAAATGAACACCTAAAAGCAACAGAACTAATTATACATTAAAGATGGCCGTACACCATTAGATTTTTGAGAGATTCATTCATTTCTATCAAATCTATCTAAGTTTATCCATCAAGTCCCTGATTGAGCATGTTGGAAAATATTTGCCTAATCTGGGACTATAGAACTAGAGAGGGTTTTGTGCCTGTATACTTTGTACTGCATCAAGCAGTGGGCCTTGATCGATTTTTATTACATTTATGCTAAAATCTACCCAAAAACCGATGGATCCATGTTGTACAACTGATTTATTACTCCCCATATTGGAAACCAATTGGTTTATTGGTTTATCTATATAAAAAATTATAAAGGGAGCAGCAGTGGAATTATTTTAAAAATAATTATAATAATCACTTAGCTTTGTCACTGAGTGATTTTAAAACCCATAATTGTTTTAAAGAAGTAAAACTGTCAGTGAGTTACAAAGGATAAATCACACAAACCAATCGATTACAGGAATACTCTGGTATTCTCTATGGTAGTCTTTACATAGGTGCATGGTTATGTGTTTGGAAGATGTGTGTACTGTATTATTCAGTAGTAGTGCAAGAAAAATAAGACTACATTGATCTTTTCTTAAAAAGAACTTACCATTCTTAATCTTCCATTAGTAGTGCAGTTAATTCATTCTAAATGTCGCCTGAGCTTTTATTTGTTCACAGCAGAACAAAGAAATGGGACCGCTCCAACTTTTATGCATAATTACCATAGAATTGTTTGGTTTAAATAATAAATTATGTTTTTATACATTACTGTTTGTTTATGGCACCATAAATGGATATCTATTGTTTACTTTGAAAAAACTTCTCTGTAAACAGTTATAAGAGGCCAATACTTGTATTTTTATATTTCTTGTGCTGAACTCGATAGACCTTTCCTTTTTGAAGTGATTCTCTACTTGACCTTTAGTGTCATGGCTCACATTCATGCATTTTCACATGCAGCACAGTATAAGTGTTGTGCTTATTAACAAGAGTGTGCTAACAGACATCACAAGCCATTTACTCACCTCTATAGAGATTCTTTTAGGGTGCTCAGAGGGGGTCACAATATAGCCCCCTGGCAGTTTGCTTGTTTTAGCAATTAGCTAAATAACAATTAGCTAAATAACTTTATCCAATTATCAGACAATATGCATATTTAACTGTGATATACTGTATGTACATATCTTTCTATCTATCCTATCTATTCATCCATCCATTCTATTCTATCTATCCATCTATACACCTATGCTACTTTGCAGCTTTATTTTTTTTTTGCTTTAAGAAAATTGACTTAACAATACTTTTTGCTGCTTGTAAGAAGATTTTTAATTGATAAAACAGAAGCAACAAATCTAAGGGACACCCTATCACATAGATAAAGCATGTTTTTTTCTTTGATATTCTTTACTAATGCTACTCTAAGAATTGTTAATCTTCCTTCTCTCATTATTGGGGCCTCAGTCACAAGAACTCTCATCTGTTTATTTTCTTAATGGAGAACTATAGTAAATAAATAACAGTACTGAACAGGTGACATGGAAACCTCACCAGATTCTTTAAACAAATAATAAAATAGTAGGGCATAAAGAAGCTATTTATGGGAACAAAACATTTTTTTTCTCTCCTTAATTTTAAATCGACATACTGTATAAGTCGGATCAATCATTTTGCTTGTCTAATTTGCAACATCTCCAATACAGCTCAATAGAAACCTAATGCTGTAGCTAAGGTCCCTCTGTAAAAATGGAAGGCATTTGCATTCCCATTTGTATGTATTTGTTGGTGTGTGTTGTTCTGAGTTTGCTTTTTTCCAAAGGATTTTGGGTAATGTACACCAAAAATGCATTATTGTGCTTTGTACTTTTTTTTCTGGTTTCTTATGGGCATGAATTGAAGGACCATTAAACTCTTCCTCTCCCCCACACCTCTTCTCAGTCTCTGAAGTCAAGATCACAATCATTAGCTTTCTTAGTCCTGCCACCTGGCTTGTGTCTGGAACTTGACCAATAGAAATAAACATTTTAGCAATGAGTGTCTTTCAATTGGCTTAGTCCTGGACTGAAGCTGGGCAATGGGACTTAAGGCAATTGTTACAAAGGTAGAGTGCAGGCAAGGTAAGCCCAGTGAGGACCTACCATTTTAGGTGTTTGTTTTTTGTCTTTACCCTGGATAGGTTTATTGGAAGGGGGTGTAGGAAAGAGTATAATTGTTCTGTAATTCAAGTCCATAAGAATGCAGAAAAAAGCACAGACATCCCAACAGCTATGTCCATTGTAACTATGTTGATAAATATCAGACATAAATATTTGATATTTAATCAACATTGTTGCAGTGGGATGTGTGTAGAAAAGCAGATTAAAATGTGCATAGTGGGACCTAATCCTGCATAAATTTACAAAATAAACTGTGGCTGCATGTTTTATGCACAGATGTACAGTATGTACACCGAATGAAGAATGTCTCATTCCAAAGTAAAATCACAGTTTCTGCTGATAAAATTAAATGTAAATATACAGAAATATTTCTGTCTCCTCATAAAATCAGAAACTTACTAAGCTTGCACTTACTGGAGTGGTGAATATTACCCTGTTCTTGCCCAGTACATCACTCTATACTGAAGGGAAGTCTAAGCAACAAAACGTGGCTTAGAAAAGGGATGTATTATCCCTTTAAAGCAGCATCATCCTAAGGTATTCCCACGTTTGCATAAGGCTTGGGTCAAAAGTCCTTGCTTTGTAAAATCAATCAAACATTCTGTCATTTTTTTTCATGATAATTTGGCCACTGGAGACCACGATTCAAATCTAATTTTACCTTGGTAGGGAAAGCAGTATGACTGCCCTGACACATATTAATTAAAACACATATGCAGAGCCCTAAGGTTCTACATACAAAATAACCTATGAATTTCTGTTTCATTCAACATTTCTAAGAACATAAACATATGTGAAATGTAAATTTGATTCTACATGTAAATGATATATTTTAAATTGTGTGGATTTCCTATAGTCGTGCCCCACATATTTATTCAGGTTTTATATTTATTAATGGATACAGTTAAAGCACATGTGGAAATTTGTTTTTTTAAATTGCTCATTACTGGAAACTGTAATTCTTTCCAATCATCATTTTGTACCATTTGTTTGTTGATCTGTCCCTTATTTCTTTAGATATCCAATCTAAAACATCTTATATTTCAGCTGTCAACCAAGTGCCTTAGTATCAAAAACTCTTCTGTTATGTATATTTTTGCTTTAGCTGAATTGATGACAGTTGGTACATGAACCCAGTGCTGCCTCATAAGGATTACTGAGCATGCTTGCCCTCACAGAGAGTCAGTTAGTCTGGCAGGGGGCTGGGGGACTGAGGGACTGAGCTTGAGCAAAACAAGTACAGGGATTGAAGTCAAGCAGCAACACAAACACATCAGCATAAATGCTGCTTACAGAATGAACTGAGGCAACAGTTATTTAAAACAGCTTTTGGACTATTGTAGGAGTTTTTTAAGGGTTACACAACTTTTTTATACTCAATGAGATTTCTTAAATCTTTGGTCTCTGCCATGCTTTGCTTGTGCTTTATATAGTCCTCTTTTTCTTTTTCATAATTGTCTCTTGTCTGTCTGCCAGATTTATGAATCCTAGCAGGATACTCTGATATATTTGAGTGGGCTCCCAGATTTCCATGTTGATGATGTCATTAAATTGTCAAGCAGGACATGGTGGGAGTGATGTTAAGGGAACATCATTGGTGTAGAGAGGACACAGGATCAGATGATAAAATGCAGAATGTGTGAGAACTGAGAGCTAAGGAAGATGATTGAACCATTTTAATATGAACCACAGAGTGATGCAAAGAATCATGTCTTCCCATTGGCCAAATCACAGACTGTGACTGACATTAGCTGAGGGGCAGAGCAGGCTGGGGCAACGATGAAATTTTCATGTATAGTATAACAGTAAATACACAGTAAAAATCTCTTTGTACAGAGAGTCCTGCAGTTAAAGCCCCCTCCCCTAGCTTGTTGAGTTCAAGTATGCACAGTGCGATTCCCCGAAAAATGGAGAAAGGAATTCACCAATTAGCCACTTTGTATTTGCCAAAGCTAAAGGGGAGGGGGAATAAAAAGTGTGATTGGGAGGCAAGGGATACATTATTTTATAGTTTAATCTGTTTTAAGCCTTTGTTCTACTTTAAGAAGTGAGTTGAAAATAGTGCAGAATCATGAAAAGTCACATGACTATGCAGTGATTGGCAAGGCTATTCATTGGAGCAGTATTAAAGGGTATGTTACAAAAAGTGTCAGGAAAATTACTTAAATGCCTTTGTTCCCACGAATGGCCTCTAATGTTACTTACGGGAATAGAGTAACACTAAGGGCCCAGTCCAGCAGCAGCGTCTGTGATTAGCTGAGGCAGCCAATTACAGACACGGCTGCTGGCTATTGCAAACTAGGTAAGTTTCCTGGCAATTTTTTTTAAATTAAACCATGCGGTTAGGGTTGGAAGGGGGGTGGCTATACTACAGTAATCCTTATTACCGCTCACTGCAGCATGGAGGAATATTTCCTTTTTAATGTGTGATATGGTAGCAGCATCACCCCCCCTGCATTTCCTGCTTTGAAAACCATGTGACAATCCCACTTCCCAGTATCTCTTGTTCCTCCTTTAAAAAAGTGCACACAACTTACGCACCCCATGCTGTGGGCTGTGCTGTTATCCCCCCCTACTCTTCCCCTTTACTCCTCCTTCAGTCACTGTAACCTGATCTTTTCCTGGTATCTTCTGTTTTCTCTTGCACTGAGCATGTGCGAACCACAGATTAGAAGTTGGAACTAGTATTTGTGACCGTAGATTCAGAACCTCCCACACCCTAACTTTCTGATCAGTGATTTCTTCATATCTTGGAATGTGCAGCATGTAGAGAGGTGGTTGATGACTTATTTTAAAAGTAGGAACCTGGCCTTTCATTTAAAATCAACTTGTGTGGAGACTACAGTTCCCCTTTTATTATTTTTTAAAGTCCAAACCAAAAAATATATAGATAATTGATTGATGCAATTATTAATGTAAGCCAAATAATTTACCAAGGAAAACATAATAAAAACATAAGGCCACATCAGACGTGTGTTCAGGATATTGAGCAGTTATAACAAACAATAAAGAATCCAGTGGTAGCAGAAGAAGGTGACAAGCGTAACGACCAACTTCAAAGTTTGACTGGACATAGAAATCTTGTTTCCTTTTCTAACCTGATACACAATGAGGCCATTGCAAATGAGGAAAATGCCAAAGGATATGAGGAACATAGATACAAACCTGGTTATGGTTTTCCCAATGTCTCTTAATAAATAACTGTGATTATCTGATTGGCTAATTTTTTCCTTAATTATTTATGAGACACTACAATATGACATATTTCCAACACTGATACAGACAATCTCTATAAAACTAATGAAAATGGGAACCAGAAGTTAAGCAAAAATAATTAACCAGGTAAGTGCTGAAATAATTAGAACAAATCTTGGTCTTCTTTGTTTTTTTTTACCACTGTGATAACAGAAAAAGACGATGACAGAGAATGTAGGAACAATAAAAAATAAGGCCAAAAATTGTTAAAGGGAATGCCCAGAAGGCAAATGTATACGCCATAGAGCAACCTGGTTCTAATAGTTTCGACTGAAGACGCAAGAATGGAATAAAAGAAACAAATTCACTTTGATTGACAGAGGATATGAGACCGTGTTTTTTGTTTAATATCTTGGGAGTGAGAAAGGGCTTCCCTGTGCATGGCATGCAGTCCTCCAGGAGGACGGGGGAGAGGCAGATACATTTTTTCCACAGGAAGGTTCCTATTCTAATTTTTCCTGAACTTTGGATAGGTACAGCAGGACAACCATTTGAGACAAAGGAGTAAGGTAAGGAAGACTATACAGTGGGGCCAGAAGTGGATTAAATTTTAGTTTTGGGGGTGGATGTTCCCTTTAAGGCACAGGTATTAGCAGAAATCAGTGGTAAAATTGAGGCCCTGTGTAAAGAAAGTATTAAGACAGTCAAGTTGATTACAGGTGTTTAATACAAACTGCCTTATTCAGAAGAACTGCATTTACAGTCCATAGCAAAAACCCCACATTCCCAGATGTTAATTTCTCAGGCGTTGCATGGCTTAATAGAACAGTAATTATACCGCAAGCTCTTTGGTTTGCTGCAGAAACAATTCCTGTTGTGGTTTGTTGAGATGCTACTGGAAGCTGGCTCTGTTGGATCTAGTAATTGCTAACAATACCCAAATTATTATAAATGATCAAATTAGCTTATTTTGTATAAGTGAATGTTTTTAGCATTTGTTAATCTGTTTATTGCTATGGTAATTGTTAAAAAAATATGGATCAAGGATAGCTAAAGCTAAAGTGTAAATGTGCTTGAATAGAATCTTTAATTCATAACTAGCAAATAACTGCAAGTCTTACCTCTGTAGTCAGCACCTTTGTCTAAGAAATGTGTAATTCTGCAGATTGTTTGCATTTCCTGGTGAAGGTATAGCTAGTAAATAAAGATTGGTTTCCCAACTGCTCAGTTTTGAGGGGCCACTAAAAATGAGTGGGACTAAAAATGAATTGAGCTTGTGCTGGGTCCAGGACCCACTCTGTAACAGTCAGAAGGCTGAAGAATCAAATTTTATCTGTACTATGCTGCTGATTTCAGGTTTTATTCAATAAGAGGTGCACAAATTTGCCTATGCAGTTAATTTGTCGTTACCAATCAGATGTTAACTTTTAACTGGTCTGCTATAGTTAGAAAACACGGACCAAATTTTGCACCTCTTACTGAATATAATTATTTATATTTTTGATTTATTAAAGGGCATGTCCACCCATAAATAGAAATTTTACATACAGCTGCAGGACCCCCCCAAACCCCACATAGTAAAACCTACAAGATGGTAAATAGCTTTTGCTACTTAGATTTTGCAAAAGTCTTTTGCTAGCAACACAGCTATAACATTCGATCCGACATTCGATCATTGAATCTATCTAATGTCTAAGGACAAACTTACCTAATGATGGTTTTACCTTCTAATGTTTCTTGTCCTGGCCTATTCATTATCAGTTGCAAAATGATTAGGACAGGCAGTTGTCCTAATGTTGCGAGAACCTTGCAGGAATGTCAGGAGTAGAGATGTCCAAACTTCGCAAAATCCGGTCCGCTCGAGGATCCGCGAATTTTCCAAAAAATTTGAAAATGCGCGAGCGGACCCATTAAAACCCATTAAAATGAAAAAATCCTCGAAAATACGAGAAATCCTTGTAATTTCGAAAATTTTTGAAAATACATATTTTCATGCATTTTCGAAAATACATGAAATCCTCGTAATTTCGAAATTGTTCTAAAATACGTTTTTTCATGCATTTTCGAAAATACGAGAAATCCTCGTAATTTCTAAAATTTTAGAAAACGCGATTCAGAAAAGTTCGGAAGGCGGAAAACCGGAAAATCCGCGATATCCGCCGTTCGCGAACGAGGTAAATCCGCCGTGGATTCGGATTCGCGAACTGGGCCATCACTAGTCAGAAGTTTGTAGTGTTTGGCTCTCCTATTGTATCACGGTATTGCTGTGAGAAACTCATCACTCTGTTTACTTATATTATGTATTACCTGTGTATGTAATATGTATGACTTTGTTTAACCTGTATTACCCTGTATGTAATGTATGACTATTTAATTGTAAAGCACCACCGAAGATGTTTGCACTATATTCAAAGTTTTCTCATATTCTTTATATTAAGTTATGCATTATATTGAGTTAGTATGGAAGCTTTCTAGAAAAGTAGTAATAGTAGTCCAAATCTGCACTGATGATAAATTACCTCAGAAGCCTGTAGGCCCAAAAATTCTGTCCACCTTATCCCTACCCCTAAAAACAGACCATGCCCCAAACCACTCCTGTTTTCTCTCCTTTGGGAATAAAATAAACTATAAAGGGGGTGGATTGTAAGGGAGTGGATTGTGACAGCAGCCCCTCCAACCACATGCTTACTGTGCCTAATGGTAAATCCGGGCATGACTGTAATACCAACAGAACATTTCTAATTGTCCCTCTTGACCTTATAAATGACTTTCAAGCAGTAGTGGAACGAAAATAAAGAAAATAAAGTAATTCTAATATTGCAGACTTCTCATATAAAATACATACCCACAATATAGAAATGTGCAGTGGTAGTTTTGTAAAACACAAAACAACTGCATGTAACCTGATTACTTTAAATCTCAATATCCTTCATATTTTAGCCTGGCTCAGCTTTTCTTTTGTCTCTAAGTCCATGAATTATTCATTAACCCTTTCCTGTTATAGACACTGTAGTGTTTGCAAAAGATGGTCCTGCAGCAAGCAAAGCTGCTAAAAGAGTAGAACTGTATTTAACATTCAAGTAAATACACACACACGTGTATATATATATATATATATATATATATATATTGTGTTGATTTATTTTCTCCACTGAAAGAACCTTCGGCTTGCTGAAGATATTTCACGCCTATTTATAATAATTTGTTTCGTTTATCGCGCCTTTGCTAATACCATACAAAAAAATGTCCACATTTCACGGTTGGTTTTCTACAAGACTGCAATGGAAACATGAATAAGAGACGTAAGTTTTTATGGCTTAAAATAAAGTGTATGGGAGCTAAGACTCCGTTGGTTATAGGTGTGATCACAGAAATGCAGTGGAATTCAATTTTTAAGAACACTGACTAACTGAGCCTTTAATGCATGGTTTAGATTGGATGTTCAATTCAACCTGATTATTGCAAGACAAAACAGTACATGCATGATCCTATGTCCAGAAAGATCATTTAATTACATGGCACGCAATTATCCCAGCAAGTAACCCATAGAAACCAATTAGCAGGTACATTTAAAAGAGCAAGTGTAAGTCAAACAATTAATGTAAATATCTGACTGGTTGCTAAGTTACTGCACTAATGCAATTTGTAACAGGATGTTGTTTAACTACAGTATCTGTATTTTAGATACAGCATGTGATCATAAGGAATTGTAAGTAGTACATGACGTAATAAATAATGGCAACTTTGTTACAAGTACCGAATTATCTTAATGTTTGATTAAAATGTAATTATTATTATTGTTAGTTCTACAAGAAGGCTAATCAATAGCAAAATGCCCAAGAAGATTATTTAGCCCTGAGTTTGGTTTATGGTTTCTATACCTGTGCAATTGCTTGTTTAAGGTGGATGGTTCTCTGCACAGATTATGCGTAATTTGGAGGCTTCTAGGTAGGAATCTTATTTATGGTCATTGACAGGGTCTAAAACTGCTTAAACAATGTATATATAAGAAATATATATGTTTATGCTGTTATTATCCGTTGTATTCAATTAGATCAACTGGACTTGAACAGATATACCATGACCTGGATGAATGAGAACCTTCACAAGCTTATGCTGTTATTGTTTTTTTGAGCAAGTAGGCAAATACTATGAAAAGGCAGCTAGATTATAAAATGTTGCCATTAAAAGCAAAACCATTTTGGGCATAAAGGTGCAGAACTAAAACAAATATTGAGGGAACGATTTATGGTAAGATTACACAAAAACATTATTTCACTATTGTTACCCTTTATTACTTTTATTTTGAATTTAATATTTAAAAGCAAAAAAAATAAGAAGAATAACAGCCAAATATTACTCTGAGGCATTAATATGTTTATGTCATCAAAATAACGGGCAATATTATAATATAAATGGTATTTTTGTGGTGTTTATTAACTGTCCTTGCTGTAATTGTATCATGCTTGTTAGTATAACATATTTGTGCTTATAACTGAGAAGGATTACTTACAATTCACTTGATATGCAAAGATTTAAGAATTCCACTGATAAAGTAGCTCCAGACCATCAGGCTATGGTAGGCAATACCTTAAAGGGCATCTATACTGAAAAATGGGTTATTTTATATTGACTATAACTGGAAACAATAATTCTTCCCAACCACCACTGTATCATTTTGTGGTTGATTTGCCCCTTATTTATTTAGATATTCAATCTAAAACATATTATATTTCTGCTGTCAATCAAGTTCTTTGCTCTCATAAACTATTCTTCAGTGAGTAGTTTTACTGTAGCTGTACGCTGTGTGCAGGCTTGACAGTTGGTTTGTGGGAAAACAAAATGTGTGCTGGATTGAAGGCATGCAGCAACACACAATCTTACTGCTACTTACATGTATTCAATTATAAGATGAAGCAAAGTCATTTATTCAGTATAGTGTTCCTTTAACCTTTTTTCTTTAACCCAGAAAAACTTGTGATTTGTCTGTTTAAAAGAAGTCGTATTCTGGAAGATGCCATTTTTAATGCCTGAATGCTGGAGGGGAAAGGAGCTTATTGCAGTGTTCTGCGTTTATTATTAAACAGTATTGACAACTTTTCTGTTTGCAGCATCCACAGCATCCAACTTTCATATGTTTTTTATTACATGGAAAAGGATATATAAGAATCATCTTTTCTCTTTTACAATTAAGAGTAATGGTGCTCAGTGTCCTTCTTTATGCTTCACTGCGGAGTAAAATATGTGATTAAACATACTGTATCACCGAACCACTATAGATAATTCCTTCCCATTTGCTCCTATGTAAATCCTTGCACACTGTATCAAATCCATCTTGTTTGTGGACCATGTAAAAAATTCCATGAATAAAATTGGAAAGTCATTTACAACACTGCTGTCGGAATCCTACCAATAAAATCAGGGCGGTGTGTAAAGATTCACTCTCATTATTTGGTGGCAAATTCTTTTTCATTAACTACACAATTGAATACAAAATGAAAGGAACAATCAGGGCGATGCACCAACGGGTGCATCGCTCCTGATTTGGAGTTGAAATTGCGCTAACCCATGTTATATCGGTTAGCGTGACTTTAACTCCTTCCTTGCGGCGGCTGCTATGCCGAAATTGGCATTTTATTGCGGCACTTTCAACGCCAGCTAATAGCTGGCGTTGAAAGTGCCGGAATAAAATAGCGCCAAGTAGCGATGTTCCAAGCGCCGCTATTGGCATATAACATCGCCAGGCTGTTTGCACCGGGTTGCGGTGCATCGCCCTGCATGTGTCATATGTAATGTATTTAATGAGTGCAAGCTGTAAATTCAATATACTATGATGGCACATTTGTAGTACTGTCTAAGGGTGTGTGGCATTGGTAGACAGAAGAGGTGATTTTCTGTGGCAAATTCTTTGTGGCTATACGTTACATAGTTTAGTTTATAATAATTATTGTAGTCTGACTAGTAATTATGGGCCCCTGTAATATTCTTGGCCCTGAACTGTAGCCTAAACTGCCCCTGTAAATATTATGTAAAGCTCTGGGTAACATGTTAGTTTTATGATTAAACAATCAAAATATATTTATATACAATAAGGTTTAGTGGGGCAATAACTATTCTCTTCTGGCATTCGTCAGAAATGTGAATCATCACAGATAATTCCATTGCTTAGAAATAGCAATGGAATCTTCCTTGTAATCTGCAACAAGTCACCAAAGTGTGTACCAGTCTCTTTTTACATTATGGTGCACAGTTACCATTAACATTATCAATATCCTTTTTCTAGGCTTTACAAAGTCAGACTATGACATGAACCATCGTGCAGTGCAGCAGCATGGGGTCCATCTAAAGGTTCGTGTACGAACTTCCGATGTGTACGAACGGCCATTTTGGACGATAATCGTCCCTTGTAAGGGCACTTTATCATCCAAAATGGCTGCTCGTTCGGAGATCAGCCGATAAAGTGCTCATACACAGGCTGATTATCGTCCAAAATGGCCGTTCGTACACATCGTGCGTCGCGGGTTGACACTCACGATCGCACATGTGTACGAACCTTTCGTTTATACTGCGGGCCCCAGTAATTCTAGCTACACCACTGACTGGTATTTTCACAATTATTTCGCCTGACTGACATTTACTACTTCCTGAAATGCATTATAGCTATTTAAAATACAGTAGCATATTTACTTAAGTAAAGTAATCTAAGCCTTTCCAACGTTATAATTTTTTTTAAAAAACATATTCAATTCTGTATAAATAAGCATGTTTATTTAAACAAAAATGTTTGGATTCTAAGAAATGGAAAGGAAGTGCTAGGGACAAGAAGAATTCTGGGCCACCCTGTGTCCGACAATACAAAACAGATCAGACCTTGAGAGGATACAAACGATCGAGAAGAGCACCTCACCCAAACTGCTTAGTAATCTTGTTTTAGGGAAAGCAGATGGGGAGTGGGACTGGGTAGAAGAAGTGTTTGTTAATTTATTCTGACAAGGTTTCAGTTCCTGTGATGATTCCTTTGTTAATATCCATGCCTCTTTCTCAGGCTTGAACAACTGTAAGCCTAATGAGGCAGGGACTCCGTGCTGCCTGAAAAGACTCTGCGTACAAACCAATGTAAAATTCTTAGTGGTATAGAAAAATATAGCGAGGAATGAAAAAGTTTCATGAACTTCTATGAACAAATGTGTACTGGGCAATCCCTGCAGACATGCACATTAGCTTAGATTGTGGCAGATCAAAGGATGGATGGTTCCTTTTAAAATCCATAACCATATGGGTGTTTTTTGTCGATGACGTTTCATTGCATCCCTTTATTGTCCACAAGTCACACATTATTTGACAGCATCTTAGGAAAAGCGCAGATATGGCAGAATACAGATGATGAGCTTTAATTGCAAGGTTACTAATCCGTTTGCCATTTTGACACAGACTCTCTCACCACTGTCATACAGGGACTGGGCTTCCCAAAGAATCACCAGAGAGTAACACACTGCATTGGTGTGCCCGGTGAATGGTACAGATCTACATGGACTCCATGTCCAGTGTTATAAAGTTCTAATAGCAGTTCTGCGGAACCTATTTCTTTACAGTAAGAACGGTGAAACCGTGGAACTGTCTTCCAGCAGATGTGGTAATGGCAAGTTCATTAAATAGCTTTAAAAAATGCCTGGAAACTAAAACTAAAAAATATTGAGAGTTACTGGTATTAATGCATATAGATCTGGTTGATCCAGGGATACTTTCCGATTGCCGTTTGGAGTCAGAAAGGAATTTCTCCCCCCTTTTGCTGGGGTTTTTTGCCTTCCTTTGGATCAACTGTTAGGTAGGGTTAAAAAAAAATATTTAAAAAATGTACCATTGAAGTTCTGAATATCCAATAATCTAATTGAATTAGAATTTTTTACATTTCTGATTGCATTTTCGAAATTTTAATAGAAATTTTCGATTTTTCTATAGAAGTTTTGGATTTTCAAATGGAATTTTCAAAATTTTTAACTGAATTTTTTATTAGCAACATTTCAAAAAAATCCCTTGGATCTGTGGATTTTTGAAAAACAGGTTTATTTTGAAAAAATAAAAAATATATTGTATTATCTGCCCTTAGCTAATTCTGTATTTTAAATCCCCCAGTAAAAATACAATTATTGTGTTATTTACTACAATACACACTGGACCTACTCCCAGAGAACTGGCCTCCTGAGTACAGCAAGTGGAACTAACGTTAGAATTACTATTCACATATTCTACAGCTCCAGTTGGTTTTATTTCTGCGTGGAAATCAATTACACAGACAAGAATTTACAAGAACTCTATTTCTCCTTTGAAAATAAATTTAATTTGCATTTACACCAAAACTATTCAAAAAGACCCTTGAATACTGTGCACTAGAGATAGTCATAACCCGCCAGGTGGTCAGGCGATTGGCATAATTTTGCCAACAAAATTTTTGACGTTGACATGAGGCCAAAACTGAAATTCAAAATTCTGTTTTCAATGATAAAGTGTTAAAATTAAAAATTGATCCTTTTAGCCTGAAACCAGTTTAGGGATGAAATGAAATCTCTGCTGTGGACCTACATTGCCCCATTGTTGAAACCACCCCAGTTTATTTGGTGAATCAGGATGTTCTCAGCATTGTACACAGTACCGAAAAAGCTCTGATACCGTTGGATTTGACGGTATTGGAGCTTTATTGTTACTGTGTGTGGCTACTTTCCTGAATTAGCTTTCAGCCGCCGAACGTTCTGGACGGCCAAGCATTCATATGCTGTGTATAGGGAGAACATTCGGGACTGTGTGTATCTTGATCTTGCAGATCCTATCTGTCATTTTTCAAAAATCTGTCCTGTGTGTACCCAGCTTTAATCAATTTACAGAAAACTAGTAACTTTTATACTCAAGTGTCTAGTTTTGAAACATTTTAGGTGTTAATTAATGGGTCTTATGGTCTCTGTTTGCTAATAGCAGCATGCTAATATTCTCATAATATTTCCCTAATATTTTCACACGTTTTAATGTGTACATTTTAGTAGAATATTAACACGTTAACACCATTAATAAATAGCTCAGGGCCTTAGCAGTCTATTGGCTAATGTGCAAATAGTGCAAATAGTTCACACATTTCCACACTGATTTTCCCTTTTTTGACTGTTCATAGGGAAAGAACTGCACATAAAACAAACATAAATGCAATATTCTCCGAATTGTGCTATAATACAGGAAGTCCCCGGGTTACAAGGCAGATTTACAGAGCAGGTTCTGTAGGTTTTGTTAAATTTGTATATAAATTGGAACAGGTACATATACTTATTAAATGTAATTAAGACAGATGTTAGCAGCATTTTTGAAAGGTGCTTCTGGTACAGTCTAAGGTGGTTTATCGATATCTTCCAACCCTCGGTTAGCCGTGAATGGGATGGGGGCAGGATCTATTCCTAACCCATCCTGGTAATGTCTCAGAATGCCCACTACAGGAAATTACTGGTGGTACATAAAAGGCCCCTCAAAAGAGGGCTGTCTCAGTTGCAACAGCATTGATGAGGGGTACATTTTATTTTTTTATGCAAATTTGAACAAATTAGCCAGTGAAAGAGCTATACAGTCATACAATGACCACAAAGATAAACAACTCAAATTATTTTAAGCCAGGACCAAAAATGTCAGTTTTTAGTACTGTTTATTACCAACAAAATGTAATTTTTAAGTAACAAATTTGAAATAATTAGGTCCCAGGGCATCATGTAATTTAAGTTTGGGCTTTATTTAAAATTGCGTTTCGGAAGAAAATGAAACTTGATTGACAAGAATAGGAAGGGATTTGCTAACCCCTCTATCATTTAATTGCAGTTTTCCCTAAGGTAAAATGAGACTAACAGCTCATTGTATCACTGGCCTAAGGCCACAGCTTTGCAAATACGTGAAATCATTTTTGTAAAGAGTATTTTGCAGAAAGAGCCTTATAAATTTAGATCTGTATTTATTAAAATTAGAGTGGACTACTGCATTGCTGACTGTGTCCAATTAAATGTTCTTGTTTGACTTTAATGCATATTATGCCTTATTTTGTGTTCACACCTTTAGCAGAAAATGAATGGGCTGATTTCAAACCTATAATTTAGAATATAAAAATATATATTGCTACACATCCTCAAACAGGTGTACCCAGGTCCCCCACCTAGAATGCAGTATACTAGCATGAGATGAGGCCATAAAGCGTGTGAAGAAAGAAAGCTAAAATGGCACCTAAAATACCTACCCAGTAAAATACACAAAAATAAGTATATAAAGGAAATGTATTAAATTTGATCCTCCCACAATAAAGAAATACATTTATATAAGGCTGGCCAGCCGAAATAAACATACAATAAGTATATACCCAGAGATCAAAAGTAAATAAAAAACAGCAGGATATAGCAGCAGTATATATTAAATCAAGCAAGGATCCAAGGAAAGTGGCAGAGTAGGGCTGCTAAAAAGACCAAATAATGTCTATAGGTAAAGCATTTAAAGTGCATGAATATAATACATTACCAATCCAGTAATGGAGGGTACAGGATCCAGCAAGCGTCCCTTCTGTCCTTCAGACCAAGTGCTTCAGTCTGTGGCTGCAGCTCTTGGGATCCTTAATAGGGAACACTTTGATCTGGTTTCTGACCCAAATCTTTCTCCTTTCCATGGAAACTGCTATTACCAGCAATAAGTCTCCGGTTTGTCCAATTCACGTGGTCTTACTATTACTGGGTAGTGACATCCCCGCAAGTGAGCTTCCTCAGGTAGTGACATGTTTCCGTTTCCCCTCTTTTTTTATACAACCGAGTCCTGAACTTAAAAAGTTTCTGGGATGTAGGTGAGGAAATAGTGTTTACGCCAAACGACAACTGTTTATTACACATAGAATCTGTAATAATAAGAAAAACAACCTGATTGCCTCATTGTTTTGTCTGTATGTATGTATAGTTTATTTCTAAAGCGCCATTTTGGGACTCAGCACTCTACAGTAATAAAATATAATAAAGTCAAAAAAGTCATACAAGGGGGATAAATACATAGAGAGTTCAGTACATAAATATATAACTTATATAAATAGAAGTGCTAGAGCTTTGCCATAAGAGGAAAGTAGGTCCCTGCCCCATAGAGCTTACAATCTAGTTTTCATTCTTTTTTTTGAAATGCTAATAAAACAAGGTGTTAAATCAATTTATGTTTGCAGGATTTAAAATAAAATGTAACGTTTATCCTTTTTTTAGCTGTTGTGTTGTAGCATTGACCTCTACAACACCCCAGAATAATATCAAATGTGATAGGTCTAAAAATAACTTTAGATTTTGCAACATTGGAATTGTTATTTGTTGACTCAACAAGCAAAATTCTTCTGTGTTTTTTCCCAAATGAATAGTTCTAACTAGCTATGTTCAATGTATTTGAGATATTTCATTTGTTCAGCTTCTTGAAAGCTTGGTAGCAAGAAAGAAAGAAAGCCTTGGGCAGGTAATTTCAAAATTAGCTTTCCTGATGAGGCACATAATTGTCACAGTAATCTCAACACTGCAAAAAATCTTGTCCTATATACTAAACAAAATAACTTAAAGCAAGCAGAGTTTGTCTAGAGCTGTATAATATAAATGGGTTCCCTTAGCACTCTGAATAACTTTCAAAGGATTTATGGATCCCCTAAGTTCTTTTGGCTTTATATTGTTTACTTTCCTCTCTAAATATCAAATCATTCAGGCAGCGACTGAAAATTCTTCTCAAATCAGTTGGCAGGCTAATTCTGAATAAGGAATGTTAAATGGAAAAGTAATGACCATAGCTCAAATAGAGATGCAGCTAAAATAATGAACTTTTGCAGCATCTCCTGTATCTACTTGATATGTCTACTCTTGCCAGTAATGTTTCTGTAATAGTTTGTTTTGGTGATATAGAAAAACTCTTTTGCTTTTAGGCTAAGGCCAAAAAGGCCACACTAAATGCATGAGTGCTTAATGGGGATGTTAAATAGGGAAACTTAAAGAAATAGTAAGCAGCTTGAAATAGGATTGCGGGGAAAAAACGAGTTTGCAAACTTAAAGAACAACATTCCCAAATTAGTAAATGTATTATAAGTACTAGACAGATCAGGGTGAATGTTGCCTTTGTCTCTAGCTGAGTCAAAGAAATACATTGGGGTAGTTCAAATAAACTTACACAAAGTGCCTGCTGTCTCAGTTTCCCTATTTCCCAGTTACACAGAAATTATAGGGGTAGATAGAATACTTTTTTCATGTTTTAATATGCAGTAATCACATAGCGTAAGGTACTGCATCATGGGAACCTGGAAGGTAAAGAGCACAGAGGGTAAAGCTACAAAGGTCTATATATCAGCCTGCTACCCATTTGGTTTTCTCTAGATCTCACTTTTTTTTAGAACTACAACCTGCTGTAATCATCACACTACTGTTGAGGGGTACTGAGTCGAGGGGAAACATTTTTTTTATTATTTGCAGTAAAGTCTAATTCACGTCTACATTAGTGCAACTGTTTTCCCCCACTTCACATGATTCGATGCATTTGTGTAGCCAAAGAAAACTTATGAACATCCCAATTAATTGTTTGTGTCTATGTACCCAGTGTATTGAGTGCACCATCTTTTTTACTGTCATTGGTGAGCAAATACAACCAAAAACATTTGTCACACAATTGCACAGCAGCATTGCTTGGTTTTCTGCCTCTTCAGCAGCTGACAGCTTTTCATATGTTCATATGGGCAGGAACCTCTGATGATTAATAGACCCTTCATGAATGTATGATTGCAATGTATGGACTCCCCTTATCTAAGAATATTTGTGTCAGGTTATTTTACACTGACAGCCCTGAGACAAATTAATTTTTATTGTAGAATGCCAACAGGAATCTTGACTGGAAAATTCCTTTGTAATGAATTAAATTCCTTTTGACTTTCCGCCACAAATAAGCAATAATAAAAGCTAATGCAATCCTTTTCATTTTAAAACGTTTGTAAACTCTTTAGAAATTAGTAAAGCTAACATTAAATGGCTAATGGGATTATGCAATCTTTAACTGCTGTGATTCCTTATTAAGGGCTGAATATTAACATGAAGGAGATTGCTTCCAAGATCACTTTTAATAACCATGCAAAATGAATTTTTTGTTTAATCATTCTAACAACAGGAAGACAAACATTCTAATAGTGGCCTGGGGTATGAAAAGAAAATGGTGTTTCACCTTGCTTTGATATCCGCTGACCTTCCAAATCAATACGTAACAGGTTGAATTTTTACTTTCACTCATTTTCTTAATCCTTCCTGATTAAATCTCCGATTCATTTTTTTTTTCTCTTTCAATTTTCTTTTACTTTTTAAGGCTAGAATTTAAACAAAGATACTTGGAATGTTTTTATTTTACCACATACGTGATGATAAGAGAAAGTCTGACATTGAAGTCTATGGGCATGCTTATAGGAAGGGCTGGCAAGAGGACAGCAACAGATGTTTTGGGCAGTGGTCCCCTCTAAGCATTACTGGAAGAATCACATAATAAATAGATTATTAATGTACCACTATACTATAATATACTTAAAAAAAACAAAAAAAACCCTGTGCACATAACATCTATAAATAAATATAGGAAGTAGGAGCTCTTATTCCTTCTTTATTGCAGTTCCTTCTTTATAGCAGTTATTAAAAAAAAACATAGACATGGCCAATCCCAACGGGTTTTGTTTCATTGGCAGGTTAGCAAAATACTGTTTTATTTTAGGGATGAAATGTCAAAATTTTGACATTCGAAGTGCAATTCACATTGTCAATTATGAAATTTTGACCACAAAGACAATTTTTTTTTATTTTCATCGCCAACGTTTTGCCAGTTTCTTCAGTTGAAGCACATCTGTAATCGAAATCATGCTAACTTGTTTCCCTGCTTGTGTATGGACAATAAAACTCATCAAAGAACATCCAGGCTCTGTGTTTAGGCAATGTTCATGCACAACAAAAGAAGAGAGGTCAGGTTAACTGCATAAAAGTTACAAAAAAGATCCCCAATAGAATTATAGAAGGTACTATAGATTTCTAGAAGGTAGGGCATATATATATATTCTCTTTTATACACTCCTACTTAAAGTTCACTTCAGTGCGGGTGCATCCCAAGGTACGAAATATGTAGAGAATATGCAGGGTGCCTATCTATAAATAAAAACTAAAAAAATATCAATTTTATTGCATCATAAGTTACATGGTTGCATACACCATGTAAGTCATGTTGCCATAAAATTGATACAATATTTCATAAAGAAAAGACCTGTTAGTGCAATGTTAGTGTAAATGTATTTAAATAATACATTTTACTTATCTGAAAATCAGCACAAAGGGTTTCCAAGACAAGATAATCATGACTGTGGCTGCATTGTATCCTAAATTACATTACTTGGTCTAAAATGCACAAGACATGAGTCATAGACCAAATTACATAATTGATTTCCCTTTTCTTCTAATAAGTAAATGATAGGTAGTAGTAATAGTATAGTAATAGTATAGTATTAGATGTTGAATAAAGACATAAGTCCACCTAGTCCAACCTACTCAGCATTACCCACATTTCCTGTCTAACTGTTGATCCAGAGGAAGGCAAAAAAAACACCAGAATTGTGGGTTTTTAGAATTGTTTTTAGAAACTCATCCAGCTTTTTATTTTAAACAATCCAATGAACTTGCCATCACCTTTTCATTCCCAAGATGTCCTTTTTGTACACAGGATTACAAAACTTCAGAGGCACCCCAACCTGCCTCTTTCATTAAAAGACTAGTGCTTTTTAAAGTAAGCCTTTAGTTTTACAAGCCTCTTTTTATAAGGCATTTTCCTTCCTTACAAAAATTCCATATTGGGGTTACTTTGATGTGGTTGGTAATATGTAAACCAACTACAGTTTTTTTCCATTTACAGTATATGAATGTTTTATCTCATCCACTTGATTTCACTACTTAAAATGTATTAACTCAATGAGAAAACACCCAAGACAGGATGAAGGAAAACATATATTTCCAGGTCCTTGAAACATTTTCCTGTGTGAAGATTACTATATTACTTAAGCATAGGTTAGGGCTCTCAATGTTTCTCAAGTGTACAACACATAACCAAAAATGAGCACATAAATTCCATAGTTATCCTACCGTGCAAGCAAGCTTTTCAATTATTATGTACTGTAAGCTTTCCTCATGAACATTACAGTAACGCTGGATGTAATGCAAAATTCATAAAGGTGCACCACTCTCAAAAACCAGTATCTACAGGTAAGGTTCTAATCTTCAAAGCAATAAGCCATTGCTTGTCCTGAATACATTTTTACTTCACACATATATCCCATATTGTGATTGCCTCGCTTATGCAGTTTGATTTTTTAATCCAGACATAAAGAACTGATAAAAAAGAATTTCATAAAATGTAAAGTGAAAACGCGATCCATGGAAACCATATCTTCCAGCATCTTTCTCAGAAGGCTATTTCATCTGTATTATTTGAAAAAAAAATTGTTATGTACGAAACCTTTCATATTATTCTTATATTTTGTACGGTTCTTCTTATTGGATGTCTGAATTGTAGCTTCACTGTCACTGAAACAGCAGTTCTCCATCCTAGGATTGATTTTTTCTTTTTCTTTTCATAAATATGGACAGACCCAGCGATCAAAAATACAATGCTGTTCAGAAATCCCAAGTGAAAAAGAAGCTAAAAGCAATAATTACAAATAAAACGAAGGGTTACAGAAAAAGATTTCATTTTATTTACTTTACGAAGTACCAGGTAATCTAAACCTCAAATGCACGCCTTTATTAGATGGGTGCACTTCAAGAGGAAATCTTGTCTGGAATAGCTAGATATATTTAGATGACCTTGAGTGTATACTGTAGAAGATGCTTCTAAATCTGGAGAAACACTCTGCACAACACAGGCATGTGACATACAAGGAAAGAATATCCAAGATCAAGTCCTCTGATTTAAAGATAAAGATGGGAATCGATAATAAACCAAGCCCGGAATATTTATGTTTCCATTAAATAGAAACCGTTGGGATTTGGTGAATGTAGACAAAACACAACATATACATGCAACTATTTTTTAAATAAATTAACATATTGATATGCTTTTTAATGCCAAATAGTGGTAAAAACAGAGAGATCATATATATATATATATATATATATATATATATATATATATATATATATTATTAAAGGGCATGTCCACCCCCAAAACTATAATCCCCCCAACTACTGGCCCCACCATGTAGTGTAGTTTAATCCTTACCTAACATCCCAGCTCCATAGGGTTCTCCTGTAGTCCCCCCCAAAGTCCCAAAAACTGCCCACCAGGAGGCTAGCAGAGTCCATATAGGACTCTGCCTACCTGGCCTCAGGTAGATTTTTGCCATGCGTACTGCAGCCCTTTCCCCCTCCCTCCCCCCTCCCTCTCCCTCCTCCCTCCCTCTCCCGATTCCCTCCCCCTAGCATTTAAACCTTTTAGTATAGGCTTCCCACTGGTCCCCCAGCCCCAACCGCATCATTTTTATTTTAAGAAAGCTCCCCAAACTCTTACTTACCTCTCCTCTTTCCTCCGCTGAAGTGAGCTGCCGGCAGCCGCGTCCTGATTGGCTGCAGCTCAGCCAATCACAGACGCGGCTGCCGGTCCCGCCCCCTGTCTGCTTGCATTTCTCACAAGCAGAGGGCCGGGAGCGCGGCGGAGGAAAGAGGGGAGGTAAGTAAGAGTTTGGGGGGCTTTCTTAAAATAAAAATAATGCGGTTGGGGCTGGGGGACCAGGGGGAAGCCTATATTAAAAGTATGATTTAAGGGTGGACATACCCTTTAAGAAACCAGCTAAAATTTTTGCATTTGAACCTTTGATAAACGCAGAATATATAGATAAACAATTACAAACAGGTTGCATTTAAATACTGAAATATTTGGTCTGCAATCTATCTTAGGACAATGATATACTTGTGTGGGGTCGATACTTGCATAGGGTCTACCAGGTGTAACAAGCCAATAGGGACAGAGCTTGTCCTCTTACCTTATCCTTTGTATATAAATGATAACTATACTCTGAAAATTACATTTTTATAGAAAGTACCGGGGGCAGGGAGTCAGTTTGATTATTCCTACCTTACAATATTGTTTCGTTGAAAAGCTACAGCACCTGCAGTTTTCATTTGCCAGGTTAGTCCTGGACTAATTAATTAATTATATTAATTATAGTGCTGAAGCCAGGAGGAAGACTGGCAGAATCGGTTTTCTTTAGGCTGATGCTCCTCACAATATTAGGAGGTAGCAATTACCAGTCCCATATCCCTGTCCCATGTAATTTTCATTTTAACAGTTTTTTAAAAACTCAAAAACTCAAAAGTTCTTCTTTAACAATTTTACAAAACAATTCTACAAAAAAAACCACCCTATTAAACCAGCTAATTTGGGGAGTTTAACCCCTTTCATGCACGTGTTTGAACCCACAAGTATATCCTTATCTTAGTTGACAGGGTTTGATAAGTAGGCCAGTTATTGTCTCATAAGTCATGACTTGTTGCTAAGAAATGCCACTATAGATAAGATTTTTATGCTAGTAGGCTGACTGTTATACTGGTAAAATAAGGGTTTAATAATGTATAAAGTCTTATGCATATTAATTAGTACATTAAAATAGATTTCAAGTTTACTTTAATTTTCACATTATCTCCAAACCATTCTGGTAAGCCCTGCCATATTGTTGTATAGTTCCTTCCCTTTACAAGACTCCACACCCCTCTAGAAAGATTGCAGTACAAAGAGGGGATTCTTTTTCTTACTAGGCATATGTGTCATTTAACAGTCCCATGAAGAAAGGTTAGTTGTATCTTTTCTTAACAAAGATAATTAGAGATTTCTAAATCTTGACAAATTGTGACCCTCCTTTAGGTATAATATGGCCACCAAACTTGAACAATGACTAGTAAGGTAGAACCTTCATCTATTATTCCACAGCCAAATTATTTAACAATGAATGCTAGCTAAAGATACAGTACCAGGCACTCATTTTTATGTGAGCCTGATGTAAAAATTGACCTCAGATTTCACAATAGGACTTAAATTTAGTCACTAATTACTAACAAACTAGAAATAGTAAGGGCTGATTTTACAATAAATATATATGTATTATATATAACATATTTTATTCACTTAATCAACTCCTGTGCATGGCACAAAATGGAAACAAATGCTAACTGCACTTATTGTATATGGATATACAATTGCCCTACAAATAATATTAAAACATATTTTTGGATTAGTAATAAAATGCTAATATTACCTTATTCCCGTATGCAAAATGTGCATGTCTGCCTGGATAGAGCACCATCTTCTGGTTAATGTTCTTTCTCGACATAAATACATAGAGTATGCCACTGAAAAATATCAGAAAGCAAGATGTTATTATTTATAATATGCATTTTATATTAAATTAGAATTTATTTAAAAATCCTTTTCTAGAGGTCCTTTTTCCACAGATGGAATAATTTATGTGACTTAAGGTACCTACTCAAATTTTAAGTTAATATGAACCGCCCATTGACACACTACACCCAAGTGTTAAATTGATTTATATATCTGCAGATTGATGACTTCTGTGTAACCTACCCCCATATTTTGCTTTACGTAGATTTTAAAGAGTACATGTACAAATTACTTCCTGTTTGGGACAAAGGCTCCTTAACACACTTGCACAGACTTTATAGAATATCTCAAGTAACAATCATCTTCATCTTCAAATTTTAAATTAATTCATGTTGAGAGTCTCTTAAGAAAGATTTATATCTGGTGTTTTTTCATTGAACTGTGTCGTTATATGAAATTCAAAAAGCCTGATAAAATTAAGCATAATGCAAAAACATGCTGAAAAGACAGTTCTGTGAAAATGTGAAACATTATTGCTCTGTGGAATATTGAAGTCAGGGAATATGCGTAAAGTAGAAATTACCATAGAAATATTCCTTTTAATGATTTGTACATTTCTCTAGAGAAAGGGTTTGCTGACTTATTTGAGGCTGAAGAACATTGAATGTGATTGATATTCTCACACCATTCCTTCAAAGTTTGATGAAGATTTATGTTAAAACAGATTTGATCATGTCAGAATGTATCTTCATATTAAGATTTAATATAATATTCTGGTAATCTTTCTGCTTCAACCATGCATGTCTTAAGAGTGGTCCTTCAACAGTGGCCTAACTTTATAATTGTTGACCTATTAGTAACCAGAATTGTACACTGAATTGTGAGAATTGTGAGAAGCCTAAAAAAACTATTTTGTGGGTAAAAATTAACCATATTGAATAAAAATATTTTATTAATATCCGGCTTCAAAAGAAAGTGTGTACAGGCTACACAATGAAACCTTTTCTCTGTGAAGGTACCCAGGATGAGGACCTAAACAGCTAGGTCCTAACCTCTGGGTCTTACCTAATTCAGTAGAACCAGCCTGCTAAATTCTGCCTAGTGAAGCCCATCCCACCACAACCCAACATTTTATCAATATGAAGGTACAATCTGCAAGGAGCATGCCTTCCCATTGGTCAGTTTTTTCATAGTCAAGGACTATGAAAGAGAAGCTTGGACTTTGGATGGCTTATTTTTCAGGATTACGTAAGAAGATGCAACAGTGTAGGTCCTCACCCTTGGTATTATGTGTGTCATCTTTTTCCAGGGTTTAATTGCCCTTCAAATAATAATTATATTTTTTTATATAAACTGTAAGTTTAAGACTTAAGAGTTAAAATCAAAACTCCAGGTAATACAATTGCATCCTGAAACTGGAATTTGCTGATTTCCCAATATTCAGGAACTGTGCAGGTGATATTTAAACCAACTGCCTTGTTAAACTGATGCATTCTACTTTATGATGCACCTTGGTTTGTTTATATTACAGAGAAATTGCAGTCACCCCAGCATTACCTTGTTTGTTGCCTTTTAAACAGCTAACCATGCTTATGTTTCATTCATATGCACAATCATCTGTTTAAAAGTTGATAGCAGAAGAGATCTTGGAGGGATGAGGGGGTCAGAGGCGCGGCCTTTAATCTTGCGCGGGGGGAGGGGGCTACTACAGGTACGTCCCTGCATGCATGACAATATAATGTGTCAGTTTACGTGCCACTCCCTCTGGCATGCTATTGGCCCAAACACTCAATTAACCATTGTATGTATGTATAAAAAGAAATGCAACTGGATCTGTGGTAATTCCAATTACCCCCTAGAACAGGTTCCACACTCTGAAAAAAGTTGTCCAGTAGAAAGCAGTAAAAAACAGGATAAAGGAATATATTAAACTTCATTAATAAAATTGAGGAACATTCTTTTAATACCTATTCATAGTAGCCCCATTACCTTCACTTTCATGATATATATGGAGCAGCTAAATGTGATATATCTTCAAAATAACTACAACAAGTTGTCTTTTCAGCAACTTTGAAACAATGTTCATGTTCGCAAATACAAATTTTAACTTCTTGTGCAAGAAAACAAGTGGTGCAAAGAATTCTTTGAACCAGTTAGTCCAGTTCTTCCACTACCCACCACTGGAGCCCTACCCGAAAATCCTTTAAATCCTTCTCCTACTTCCGTACTCCGATACCTCCTTCAAAGGGAGCAACAGGACTTGAATCCCTAGCTCCTGGCACGTCCCAAGCTTCCTGAACATGTGCTGGCCTTGCTAATATCTGCAAACCACTTGGTACCCTATGGACTGGAGCCTCTACTATGCAAACTGCGATTTCAGCATGTGGGATTGCCATGTTGCTGGCAAGAAAGGGTTTCCAGATGTAGTTTTGATCCCTCTGCCTCCGTATGGGTCGTCTGGAGAGGGGGAATCAATCACTTAGCTGGGGGAACTGGCACTTCCACCATGGCATAGTGAGAAGGTAAGTAGTGCACCGCACTAGAATAAAACAATTCAAAGTGCAATATAAAGCACAAAATACAGAAAATGCTCCTATATAGCATCCAGGGGCTACTATACAAATCAACGCTATGTGCTGTCACCTGTTAATCGAGTGATTGCCTATGTTAATTGGGGATGAGATTTGACTAAGAGTCCTGCATTGTGCGTCAGGTTCAGGTAAACCACAGTGAGTTTGAATAAGTTGTGTTTCAGGTTCGGTTAGAAATCTGTGGGTGTGGATCTGGTCAGGTAGTGGGTGCAGGTCAGGTTTTGGGTCTGTTTATTTCAGGTGTAGATCAGGTGCTTATACATGTAATAAAAACACTGGACAAATATACCTTACTTTTCATTTCAAAATGTAATATCTTAAAGTTGATGCAATTGTATATGCAACTCCTCTTCCTTTTCCCATGCTCCTTTGCTGCTGGTAGCATCTTCTAACTAGTCAAATCATCCTCTACATCAACCATATAGACTTGGGGCTGATATGACCAGCCACAAAGAATCATTGAAAACCCTAAGAGGGAAAATTCAACAATCTGATTGTTCAATGATTTTTATAATCAGGTCCTATTTGTAGAATCACCTTCACTTATGAATCCATTTTAGCACACTTGTAACATTTATTTTAGACAATTTCAAAGCAAATATACAGTTTTTATGTCATTTTAAAATGCGCCTCCATTTAAATATGCTTTTCCTTGGCAGTTATGTAGTTTCCTTATAAATTACATTTTTGTGCTATTTTTTATATCTAAATAAGGAACAAGGAAGTAGTAAATGCAATAAAGTCTTCAATAAAATAAACTTGAAAGTTTCAAGCTTGTATTAAAATTGAAAACATAAACAATCCATTTACCTCCAGGCAAGGATTAAATAACACAACATACTTCTTTTTTGTTAACAAATAGCTTATGGATATTTTAAAAACCCAAATTTGTTAGCAATAGATGATTGCTGTTAAGTCTCATTGGGAATGTAAATTACTCTGGAAGTAAAAATGGCCTTTCTCGTGACAGGTTTTTGGATGTTAGCTGGTGGCTAGTTTGTTGTGTATTATAGTAGCGTTGAGTAGAAATTATGCCATGCACAATGGTTAAAAATCCATTTTCAGTTATTACCAGTCATTCTGGCCATACACTATATAGATATTAGTAAGGATGAATGTGCACGCCAGAGTTTTGGCTTGGAAATTCTGCAGGCGACACTTCAGTTCTGCACTGAAACTGCTAAATTTGAACATTGAAACCAGGTTTTGTTTGTTGAAATTTCAGTACTTCCACAGAGGAATTCTGATAACAAGACACAGGGGCAGGCAGAAACTCTGGCATATCTCCAGATATTAAATAAAACTGACATTCGATCTTTTGATTAATTTAATATCTAACTCTGAAAGCCTAACCTAAACCTACACAAACCCTTGGCTCGTCATAACAAACAAGCTACCCCATTTCCCTATCAATATCATATGATATGAGATACACAATTACTTTAACAAGCCAAACTTGAATTGGAGGGGAAAGGGGCATGAATTGTTCCAGATGGGCCTCCTTTTTTTTTAACGTTCTCTGAATATTTTAGTAGACGTTAAACATTCATTGTCAATATAGACCAATCTTTTAAGGCATTTATCAGTTTTAAATATATATATATATATAGAGAGAGAGAGAAAAATAGAAAGATTAAAACAAAATATAGTTTGAAGTGATTAATCACCGTCTGATCCTTTTGTCTTGGTTTTCCTCATCCCTATTACACTGTGTAGGTTCTGCACAGACAGCAGACAAATCGTATTGGGAGATTTTTTGTGTATTTGTATCACAATATCTAACCAAGTGATATTGGAATATATGTCTTTCAAATTTAGGTGACATGGATGATATTTTGTGCATATTAAAACATGCAGGATCAGAGGGAAATTACTATCATGTCCCATGGAATTCTTGGCTGAAATATCAACCCAGGGTTTACCTAACCTTAAGTCCTTTTTAGTGGAATAAATGCTACAGATGTGAGAAATTAAAAAAAGTATTTTACCTTGTTCTTGTCATGCTCTGATATAGAAATCCATCCGTAAAGCATACAACACTATTGTTTCTTCTGAATTGAGAAAGCCAGTCAGGTGACTAGCAAAACTTCTTCAAGAATAAAACTTGAAATTCAGTTGATCAACTGGACTTGAACAGATATACCATAACCTGGATGAATGAGAACCTTCACAAGCAATACTGTTGTTATTTATTAGATTGGTCACATGACAAAGTCAAACGTTGATATATGCAGGAATGCAGATTTGGGGTTTTTTTTGTTGCAAATATTACTAAAGTTTCCTGAATAATTCCAGGTACAAACAAAGCTTTTTTATTCCCTGCTAAATATTTAATTCCCACTCAACAGATTTTAATCCATTTGTAATTTGCTAGGTTATTAATGAAATAATTAACAGTATGGCAGCGATACTTGTCAGCACCAAATTCGCATTTTCTGCCCTGTATGATAAAATAGTCTAAGAAAATGTTGCAAAACAAAATGAAAATGGAAGATTTAGAACTAAAAATATTTTATCCCATCAGTGTTTTGTGATGTGTTCCTTTAACTGTACTCTTCTGGACATCAATCAAAAATTACAATTACTCAGTTTTTATCACAGTGATATGACACTCCCAATGACTGATAATTCTGTGTGACAGACACATCTCTGAATTTTAAAACAATGTGTGATCAGCAGATTTATTTAATTAGAAAAAAATAAACACTCAGATGCATGAAATGAATAAACACAGTTTGCTTGTTGATCCACTGAATATAAATGATTTCTGCAGCTTTTCTTATATCAGATCACAGCATCGCCCAATCCAAAGCCCAGGATGATTAAATGTCTTTTTATTCAAATTAATTAAGGTATCAATTTAAAAGCTTCATGCAATTTTAATTTAAATTCAGCAGGCTGTGTACCATTTTATCAGATGACTGATAAGACACTTTTATTAATGAAAATATTCCTCAAGATGAAAGAATAGCTCTTGTAGGTAATTGAAAGGAAATAATACATATGAAGCTATACAAATGGGTTTCATGTTTAAAGACCAGCAACACTTAAACCATCAACTGTGAAAATAAATAGAAATAGTTAAATGAACACTGGAAATACTATGTATGGTACTTATTTTTGTAAAAATATTTTGTGACATTCACATCTAAATATATTGTGTTGTTATACAATTTTAAATGCAATTTTAAAGATTGCATTTCCATTGAAACCACGTTGGAAGCTGGTTTGCAGCTACAGTGGTTGACGGTATTAATATGTTGGGCTTGGTTTAGTAAAAGCCAAAATAGCTACACACATTACCCCTTGATTAAAAATGTTCCTGTTAATAATAAAGCCTATTTTTTTGGCAGACACTGTCATTGTCATTGAAAGGTAGACAATTATTACCTGGCTAATTGTCAATTAAAGACAAAAGGCAATGTTTAATTTGCTAGTGCTTTTATACCTCATAATTTCTCTAAATCCTACCCAGATCTACATCAAACCATATATAGACAGCAAAGACCTTTCACATATTGAAAAACCTTTCCTTTTTTTAAAAACATTATCATACAGCTCACGGTTGCTCAAGTAGTAGTAGAAAATTGGTGAAAAACATTAATGGATATAGGACCTTAACATTAAATGTGGTATATTTGCATTTTTACCTGAAAACTGCTAGATTTTAGGGAGGTGTGAGACAACAAAAGAAACATTATTATGGCTGTTTGTTTATTGGTTTATGCAAACAAAACAAATCATTGTTTGGCAACTGTATTTTGCAACTCAGAGAATGCCAGCCTCATTGATGTCTGCTTTAGAATTGTATGCCTGCGAGCTATGATCTCCTCTTTTCAGACATTCCCCTCCTTTATTTGAAACATAATTTATTTTTCGTTATTGTTCTTTTTTATTGTTTTGTGTCATTTGTCAAGAGTTGCCGGCTAAGGAAATCTGCATTTATTGTACTTTCTGTTCTCCCTGTACCTGAGAAACATAACTACTAGCTGTGGAGTTTCACAATGTACTTGTAGCCCAGTAAGACATCTGGACTATATTTTTCCTTTATTATTACAATTATTTTTTACTATTCATATCAAGAAGCCAATCAATGCTCATTTCATAACAATGTTTCGTCTAGAAGGAAGTCATCAGCCTGAAGAGTTAATGTTTCTTGTTTTAGGAATAAATACAATAGGCACCATAGTTTGTATTTTAAGAAAATGTTATCTGGACATTTGATTTTCATTGCAACTTTCAAGAAGAGAGCAACACAAGTATAGGGACAGCATTTGAGTGTTAAGCCTTTCCACACAATGAGCCATTGGATTTTTTAACTGTATTGTTTACAATGGTGAAGTATGTCAAAAGGCACAAACTGTGAATGTTTACAGAATGCGATTTACCTTAAATCCCTTGTCAACAGGAAATTCTATCCATGTTTGATTTTAATGATTTATTCATCAGATTGGGCATTTACATTTGGATTTAATATAAAAGTCTTAACACAATAAGGAAAAATGTTGTTTAATTTCATTCTTTATGTTGCTTTCCTGGTAAATATTAAGTTTTGTGAAAAGTGAAAAGCTTTACCTTTCATCAGTAACCAGACTGTTAATGTTGGCCATGCGCTATAAAACTTACCTCCAGACATTCCATATTCAATTGCATTGATTAAATGGTCCAGGATGGGGAAAGTTATGAAAAGTCAGAAGGTTACACCACAATCTTTTTAGATACTTGATAAAGTCAACAATGGAACTAATCTGTCTAATAACTAACAGTGTGTGGCCACCATAAGTCTCTGCAATAGTCAGCTATTTTGTTTAACTCAAAAAATATTTCAAAATTTGAACCAGTATACAAAAGGGACTAGATAAGTTTTTGAATATCAGTTTCTATAATCTATAATTATAATTATATCTATCTATAATCTCTAGAAATTTAGAAACCCCACACTGTAAAGAGGGTGTTGATTGGTCCTGGGTGGAATATACATTTTTAATTTCCTGTGGTATATTTGGGGGGTGGGGCTTGTTAGGCCTGGTTTCCCCTTTAACCTGCAATCCAAAGTCTACAATATTTGCCCCCAAAAAGAGGTGGCAATTTTTTTTAAATCCAATAGCCAGTGACTATAAAGAAATAATAAATCCAATGTCTATTATAGTAATTCCTGTTGACACTTCTCCTGACACTTCTAGGGGTAACCTTGAGGGCATATGGCACCATGTACTTTAAAAAAGCAGATAAGTAAGTGATAGGTGAGTTAAAAACATTGAAATTTTGTCTCTTGCTGTGAGTCTGAATTCTCTTTGATTAGCTGTGGAATTTTAAATTGAAAACACAAATGTAAATAAACAATCATGTTGGCACCCGAAGATCCCTTTGTGACTGTTTATTTGCGGTTGCTTCTACACATGAAATGATCTGTGAATAAATTATCCTATAGTTTCTAAAGAAAATTAACTGGGAGGTAAATTTTGTGTAGAAAGTTTTGGTATCTTATCTTTAGGGAATATAAATGCAAATGTTCAGGTATATTTAATTAACATATTCCTGTGGTTTAAGGCATTTAACAACCATTTAAAGATAATATATTTAAAAAATTTGTCACGCAGGTAAACAAAGCTATTTGTTCTGTCATCTGTATATGCCTGAATATTTATTCATGGAAATATGCATGTTGCATTTCCATTGTCAGAACTTTATTTCATTATCTATGTTCTATGTAAGAATTGTTAATGCAAAGGCTAGGCACACACAAATAAAAGAGGATTGATTGTACAACAAGACTAAAGCTGGGTACACATTTAAAGGTTTTTGAAAAATGACAGACAGGATCTTGCAGATCCTGTCTGTCATTTTTCACAGATCTTCATAAACACAGTCCCGGCTGCGGCCAAGGGAAATTTTTCTTATTTTCACTCGGCCGACTTGAACGTTTGGCAGGTGCACGCTCGTTCGGAAAAGCTAGATACACACAGTAACTATAAAGCCCTGATTCCGTTGGATTCAACGGTATCGGGGCTTTATCGGTTTTGTATGTACCTATCTTAAGTAAAACCCAAATGGGTTATTGTTTATTGAATGTGCTAAACTTCCAAACTACATGTTTCCAACTACTAGTGTTCTTTTTCAGGTGAAAGAACCCTAGTGGTTCCTAGTTTAGCACATTTAATAAACAACACCAAGTCCTGTTGTACAATCGTTTTTTCTACTTCTATCTGGATGATATTGCCGTGGACAGGGCAAGATTACTACAACAGGCGGCTATACTAAGGACTGGAGAGATCTTTTTGTATGTTGGGTAAACACAGGCCAAGATTTTGGAATGACCAACCAATATTTTGGTCGAAAAGGATGATTGGACATGTTAAACTGTGCGATTGGTCATGATCAAAATATCAGCAATGATACTTTCACTGCTGCCGATGTGTACCTAGCCTAAAAGGGGCTGATGCTGTTAAAGGTGCAAAAGATTGTCCGTGCTATTTAATCTGCAGTAACCAGACCTAACTGATTGGTTGCTGAAAATTATTAGCACAGGAAACTTTTGAACCTCTTATTGTATCAGCACTTTGAATCCACTATATAAATATAACCATGCAGATAAACATACATGCCAATACTGTGTGACACTAAAGTTTACTAAAATTAAAATAAGCTATTTTTTATGTAGGTGAATTTACAAAACAATCGGTTGTGATCTCTCGCAGTTGATGTTTAAATGTGAAACTTAAGACAATTGTAATAAACATGATGGATTCTGAGGGGATCTAATGCATATCTATTTATAAGTGATCCCAATACTATTAGACCAATGTGAGCTGTTGATTTCCTCTTTGCATATGGAAAACTTCCACAGGTCCCAGTAACTCGATGCATCAGTGTTTTCCTAACAGCTATTTTGGACGACTATTGTTAGGTGAAATGATATTTGTGTCAGGCATTGTTGATTATCTGCCAACCAAGCTCCATAACACACTTCAAAAGATTTGTGCATTGCAAGTTGGGCCTGCGATAAGACTAAAGCTAGGTACACACAGTACTGATAAAGTCCCGATACCATCGGATCCAGTGGTATCGGGGGCTTTATCGGTACCGTGTGTACCTAGCTTTCCTGAATGAGCGCACAGCAGCAGAACATCCGGGTCGGCTGAGCGCTCATTCGGGAAAGAGGGAAAATTTTCCTTGGCCCCGGTAGTGTGTACCTGGCTTAAAGCTTGGTACACACTTGCCATATTACTTACAGAGAGGATCTGAAAGATACTGTCTGTCATTTTTCAAAAATCACGATACATACAGTCCCAAGCGTTCTCCCTATGCACAGCAAAGGGAGAATGCTCGGGACTGTGTGTTTACCTTGACTGAAAGAAATGTTCCCTCTTTCCCGAAGGAGCGCTTGGCTGACCTGAACATTCAGCGGCCACACACTTGTTCAGGAAAGCTAGGTAAACACAGTACCGATAAAGCCCTGATAACATTAAATTAGCTACAATTTATTTGTGCTATTGTTGTTGGGATGTAGGGTTAAACTTATTTGCCAGTACCCTTAAAAGTGGAATTGTTATTTTTGTATGTCTAATCCCAGCTGATTCTCATAGAAATTATGGGGAACTTTTTCCGTTATTAGATTCTCTGTACTGCTTTTCTTACACAACACAGAATACATAATTGACCTTCAAATGTACAACCCTACAATGTATTCATAAAAACTGAATTTGTAGAATATGATAATTCTTATCTTTGATGGTATTGCAGTTGTCAGAAGGAATGAAAGTATTAAGGGTTTCCTGTTGATTTTTATATTGTAATTTTGCTGCTTACTCAATTTAGGTAATAGATTCACACAGGGATCTATGGGTGCTGGCTTTTACAGTTTCTTGCTCAGTTTACCTTACTTTAAAATCTAAAAGAATTTTGGTCACTACATCATCTCATTATGCTGAAAGTAACAACTTTTTTTTTAATTAAAAATCACATTAGTTGCATTTGTTTGGATTTATAGCCTAATGTTATATAAATGACTGAAACTTGTGTATTCTATGAATGTTTCCCCTAGACACAGGTGTCTAATCAGCATGCCTAATATGCATGCATTGCAAGCATACAGAAATGTCCATAGAGTTATTAAGTCCTAATGCAGGGCATTGCAGTTACTATTTTTAAAAAAATTATTTGGCCTATTTACTTTTTGACTACATTTACCTGACCATGTCCCTATGCCTAATCAACTAGATCGCACCCCTAAGCTACTGTATTCTTTAATGTTTTCACATGCCTTGAATAGGAAAGGTTTTGTCAGCAGATAAAAGAGGAACAAATAGGGCAATGATCCAGGAGATCATACAAACCAGAATCTGGCAACAAAATTAAACAATCTGGAACAAAAGTACCAATATACTAATTTGCATCTCTGTTTTACATAGAGTTGTAAGAAATTATTATGGCTGTGCTATCTATGACAGCCAGTAAGAGAAATAATTAATGTCAAATATATATCCTGTTATCAATATAATAAGAAAAATATCCCGTTATCAAAATAATAAGACTGTATTTTGCCCAGCAAGCATTATCTTTGCATGGTTTCTTAAAAAGCAATTAACCTTTTGTTTTGAAAAAGTCCTTGAGCACTGCACACCCATCCAGTAACAAAATGCTGGGTGCAAGATGGCTGTGTTGCTGTATACCAATTAAGTCTTACCACCACCGACAAGTCTTATAGCAAATTTAACATTTAATTTTAGTTAATGTGTCGGTGCCTAAAGGGCATCTATATCGAAAAATAGGTTATTTTAAATTGACCATACCTGGAAACTATAATTCTTCCCAACCACCACTGTATCATTTTTTTGTTGATCTGCCCCCTATTTCTTTAGATATACAATCTAAAACTTCTTATATTTCAGCTGTCAATCAAGTTCCTTGCTCTCAAAAACTATTCTTATGTGAGTAGTTTTACTGTAGCTGGAATGGTGACAGAGGTTTGACAGTTGGAATGCTGTGTGCAGGCGGGACAGTTGGTTTGTGGGGAAAAAGTCAGGTCGGGTGGACGTGGGAGTGGATAAAAGAGGGAGGGGGGATACTGCTCAAAGAAAATGTGTGCTGGATTGAAGGTATGCAGCAACACACACAAAGTGCTACTTACATGTATTCAATTATAGATTAAGATGAGGCAAAGTGTTTTTTTCAGTATAGTGACCCTTTAAGACTGGTGTGCAGAGGTATACTGGAACATTCTGTGATTATGTGATTTTCTAGTTCTCTTATCACAGAGTTGGCTTTCCTTTAGCCTCAGTCTTCACATGGCTAGAGTTTGGAGTTTGGCTAGATAATAAAAATCTTTAATTCAGCACTCCATCCAAAGAGCTAGAAGGTCAATAATTCACCCTTATCAATCACCCGATATTTTAATCGAATTTCCCAAAACTTCCTAAACAAGACAAGTTGGTAAATCATTGCTAAATGTGTTTTTTCGATTGTTTGGACTGTTGTCTTTTGTATTAGACGTTTATGTAGAGGGACCCACTCCTACTTTCCAGAAAAGTAAGAAAATCTTATATTTTTTGTGTGTGTCCAGATCTTATCCTTAATGTGATGTCTGCATGGCTCTATTAGATGGCACTATAAGATGGCAAGCAGCCTACAATAAAAGATCTGGAATTTAAAGGCGGACTAAAGTCTAATAATGAACTAAATTCAAGTGATAACTATGTAATGAGAGCATATATACCAAATGTTTAAAAAAAGGAGTAGAGAAGCTTGGAAAAAAATGGGAAGGAGCAGCACCGTATCCTCAATATATTACAAATTACAGGAGCTAAATTATCTTGTTCAGGCCTCTTTTAAATGCAATGGGGGATAAATTGCAGGTTTCGTTTGCAGATGAATCATTGGTCCTTTGCTAATGCTTTTCTGGTATTTCTAGACCTAGATACTCAAGATGGCTATAGGTGTGTATGTCTGGACTTTATAACTGATTTTACCAAGGCCAAGTTTTTCCACATGCTTGTAATGCAAATGAATATATTATCAAGGACTATGTGAAATATAGTTGTTGTTTAGTTTGATTACATCATGCAAATTGCACAGATATACTTGTTACAACTAATATTGTGGATATTTTGCCATGTGCGGTACACATGTGCGGTCACATTATTGCGATACCATGCTGTTAAGCCCCTATATTTTTTGTTAACAGAATCAGATAACTGTTTCACACAGTTATGCAACCTCTTTATATTTTGAATGTTTCCACATACATTTCTAGAAGATTTAAAGGAGAACTAAATCCAATTTTATATACTCCAGAATCTGAAAACAACCCCCCTAAAAACACCAATAAACTATAAAATGCCACTTTAGTAAACTCTGTTAAAGTAAATTAAAGCCTGTTAAGAACTGGATGAAGTATCTGTGTGTATGGGCAGTGTTAGACCACACCTCCTGACCTCAGTCACATGCTTCCTTGCTTTATCTGTCCTGTAAAAGGATTGGCTAGATATTATTAATGGGTGTGACCAACTGTAACAATTTCTACCATAGCTAAGGACTGAGCATGTGCAGAACATAATGGTCGTTGACCAAACTGTGTGATACTAGAATGCTGAGAAGTAAAGCACAAACCATATGTTATTTATGTAAATTTCCCAGCACCTGTATCAAAATGAGAGGTAAGACACAGATTACTGGTTTTATATCAAGGTGTCCTGACGTCTGGTTCAGTGTTGTTCTGTGGCTTTAGTTGCCCTTTAAGTAACATGTCTGCATTAAATACAAGAGCTTTTCAAGCTCTTCAGTGAGGAAAGAGTTAATAGTTAATGGAAAGGTCAACACTTTAGTTGAATTCTATGGCCTATCACTTGTCTTTTTGTAAAATCTGTTCCCCAAGATGTCACAATTGGGAATATCTTGTAGTAGAAAGAGTACCTGACATCACTGCCATTCCTGCAAACCCAGATGGTTAATATCAGCATCCAGTTTCATTTTAGTTACAGAAACATTTTTTTTTCACAGTAAATTGTGTGTGTGTGTGTGGGGGGGGGGGGGGGCATAAAACTGAAACTAATATAAAGAAGACTACATAACATTATTTAACCCTTGGTGATGGTTTTGTTATCTATTAGAATATTTGACGGCTGTAGTGACATAAACCAGATGAATTTAAAAGCAATACACGTTTTTATTTTGCAAATGTGAGCAATACATATTTTAAAAAATATTTTTTAGACTTTAGTTTTCTTTTAAAAAAAAACACACCCTCTACTCCAATCAGTAATTTGACTATAGTCAAATATATTAACTTTTTTACACTTAACTGATTTGAAGATTCACTATGCAGTGCAAGCAAATACTCTTTGCTTCTCAGGGGGGAGAAGTAAAATATGAAGATGTCAGTGGTACTGTATAAAGAGGACAGGCTTGGAGACTGTGAATTCAGAATAAAATAAAGATATTCTACAGCTCATAAACACTTGGCCCGAGGCCTTAGTGTTTATCTGTGTTCGGGGAGACATTTATTGCCTTGTATATATAGGATTTCCCTGTGCTCATGTTTTGTAACTCTCATATATACCTTTACAAGAGAAACATTATAAGATGTAGGTCAGAAGAGCTGATAAAGACTTTTCACACTTTCTTTTACAGTTTCCTTTCTACAGTCCTTGATTTTGTGGAATGAAGTTTGTGAACATGATTTAATTATGCCTTAAATATGAAAAACTAGGAAGATTAGTCACAATTAAGTAAATTGGGCTTTGAAAGAGACTTGTCAAAAGAAAACCTGTTACCATATTTACATCAACATAGATGCCTGTTTCAGTCCATTGCTCAGATTTTATAAGCAAAGAGGTTTGACTCTACATTGTAAACATTTGCTTGGGAAAGTATGTATTAAACCTGAAAAGGAACTTTAAGATCTGGAACAGACAAGGGCATTCTGATGCATTTTGTTTACATACTGGGGGAAAAAAAGCAGATCCAGGGTTTTAGGTTGGGTACACACAGGGCTATTTTCTTGTCCCGGCTGAGCGTTGGCTGTGAGTAAGCGCTCAGTCAGACAAATGTCTGTCGGTCACGGCAATAGTGGACACAGCCGGTGGTGCAGTCCAATAGGGAACGATCAGACGTGATTTACCAATGGACCCGATCGCCCGTTTGTCCAATTCAGACGAACGGGCGATTGAGCTCGGTCAGCTGCCCCACACCATCAGATATTTCCACCCAACCGACCAATCCATGGCACTATCAGCCATTTGGATGGAAATATCTGCTAGTGTGTACCCAGCTTTAATGATTTTTCATGATATCTCATCCTTGAATATGACAAGGGGCTTCCTATAATTAAAATGTTTGTGTCACTAGTTTTTGGATAGAGTTAAAAGTTAGAACAACCTCCTGGACTGACCAATATTCCATTGGTTGTGCTTTTTATTTGATTGATTGCGTTTTTAGATATTAGATTGATAATTGATAATTAAACGTTGAAAATAAGTAATATCAAGTGTATGGCCAGCATAAATTATATTTTTAAATAGACAAAGTACCATATTTACAGGGGAAAATTAATCTACAGTTCCCTATGTTTATTAGAACGTTTATAACCAAAATAATTTTGAGGTGAAATTTTTTTTGATTTTAGTGTTTATTATCAGTGCAAGAATGATGAGTTCAGCATTATAAAATATTCCCACATGAGCAATGTGTTGCTTGCTGTTTTGAAATCCTGTTAAAGAACATAGTAACATAGTAACATAGTAATTAAGGTTGAATAAAGACATACGTCCATCAAGTCCAACCTATTCACCCCCTTTTTTTTTTTTTTTTTTTTAACCCTACCTAACAGTTGATCCAGAGGATGTATTCCTGTTTCCATAAAGAGAGGAATGGACTGTAAATGGCAGTGGCTAAAGCTGTCCACATACCTAACGATTTTTCCTGACTATTGTCTAAAATACATTTTTGTGGCTTAAAGCATAGAAAATGGAAAATGAAAATATATGCTAATCAACTCTCTATGTGAAATATGTAAAATACACACTAATTAACATTCCCCTTTCCATTTTCTGGTGGGATAGACATGCTCAGCTTGATTCATTCAGGGAACAAGTAAGGAAATCACCAATCAGCTATTTTGTACATTCTGTGTTAATGTAAGGAAAGCGTTAATGTAACTAACTTTGGTTAGGGGCCACTTAGAAAGACATGTAATACATCACTTTAATCAGAAGTTTCTCTCAATAAGTCAGAATAAAATGTGTTTTAGAACATAGTTTCATTTCGCCATCCCCTCATTGGAATGCAAAGTCCAATAAAAAATTTCAAACATGCCTGATTGCCCAACCATCCAATTCATGTAGAATGAATTTAAGATGAGTTGAGTCCTCATAAATGCTCTGACAATATTAGACCAACTATAAGAATTATGGTTGCATGAGAGGAACATTTGTAAAGGGAAAGCTAAGAATGATAGATATGAAATGTTATGTTCTCTCTTCATTTACAGGGAGGGGAATTAGCTTTGAGAAATAGGAACGTTCCTGCAACTATGTTTCCTACTAATGATATCCACAAGCAATATTCTTTTCTATTGCTTTTGAGGGTTCTCATTCATCCAGGTCATGGTATATTTGTTGTATTCAATTAGATCAACTGGACTTAAAAGTTTAGTTCTTGAAGACGTTTCGCTAGCCATCGGACTGGCTTTCTCAATTCAGAATGACTTGTACAAGAATCCAGTGGCATAACTACCGCTCCCGCCACCCCTGAGACTGGACAGTAGTAGGGCCCGCCACAAGCACAAATCCCTGCAGTATTCACCCTTTTAAAAGAGCTGATCGTGCGTATGAAGAAAACATACACGCGATCAGCTCTTTAAAACCCGACCCGAACTTCTGTAACTGAACCGGAAGTTCGGGTCCGGTTTTAAAGAGCTGACAACGTGTATGTTTTCTTCATATGCGCGATCAGCTCTTTAAAAAGGGTGAATACTGCAGGGACCTGCATGGAGGGAGGAGGGAGTCAGGGGCCTGGCCCCAAACCCTGCGAGGGGGCCAGGCCCCTTCAGGTACGACCCTGCAAGAATCTATTGGCAATTATGTACCCTGGAAAGTCCCAATCAGCATATCACAGCCAGGTGTTAATGACTTAAAGGGCATCTATACTTAAAAATAGGTTATTTAAAATTGACCATAACTGAAAACTATAATTCTTCCCAACCACAACTGTATAATTTTTTTGTTGATCTGCCCCATATTTCTTTAGATATGCAAACTAAAACTTCTTATATTTCATCTGTCAATCAAGTTCCTTGTTCTAAAAAAACTATTCTTATGTGAGTAGTTTTACTGTAGCTGGAATGGTGACAGAGTTTTGACAGTTGGAATGCTGGATGCTTTGTGCAGGCTTGACAAATGGTTTGTGGGGAAAAAGTCAGGTCGGATAGAAGTGGGAGAGGAGGGATACTGCTCCTAAACAAAATGTGTGCTGGATTGAAGGCATGCAGCAACACACGCAAATCAGAGTAAGTGCTACTTACATGTATTCAATTATAGATTATTATATATTATATAGATTAAGATGAGGCAAAGTCATTTTTTCAGTATAGTGTCCCTTTAAAGTCCATTTCAACTTCAAGTCCAGTTGATCTAACTGAATACCATTGAATTTAATTTCTATTGTGCAGAAATTTAGACCTGCTCATTCCTTTTGTAGGGCTGTAATAGTGTCCTTATAAGTAATCCAATCATTATTAATGGAATCTGTGACTTTAATTTTCCCAGTTTTAATGAAAACTTACATTTTATTCATGGCAAAAAAAGAAAAGAAAAAATGTTTAGTAAAATTAATTTCAGCGGATACCACAGTGAAAATTAATAAAGGATCTACTTTAATACCAGTCTAAAAAAGGATTTGGAGAGAAATTGTAATTCAAGTTTTTAGTACAGTGAAGACTTTTTAAAAAAAAGGGCAGCTACCAAGATTACAATCTGGGATGTCTGAAACCTTCTTACAGCTTCTGAGCAAATATACAGTAGGGACATTTCCCAGGAAATCCAATTTCTTTTCTACACTGGAAAACACATAACCCCGCGGTACAGAAAAATGTATTTCATTAGCCATTTTATTTCATTTCTTTCATTGTACATTTAGAATATGCTGTTATCTTGTAGTTTAATGGCGCTTCTTTTGTAGAAGAAATAATACAATTGGCCAGATGCCAGACTTTTTTAAAAGACGATTTGCACTTTTTTTAAAAACACGTTTAGCCTTTTACTAAAGGTGAAGTCTATGTTAAAAAGTTGTAGAAGTGTCGGGCCGGTTTCAGTAGGAGGGTAATACATTATTGATTGTCGATTGAAAATAACAAACATTTTTCATTTCAATGTTTACGAAATCTCCCAAGAGCAATTCCAAAACTACACATGGATGAAAAGATTTAAAATCCATATTGTGATTTCATCTATAAAGATCTCTCTGATTGCCTGCTAAATGTTTTCATAGTCAATGACAATCCCAAACTCCTCTAAGACCAATACATCCGAATTGCACAAAACAGACGTCTAGAAACTAATCAACAATAATAACTACAACCTAGATCATTTCAGCTTGGCCAAAGAGAAGAACATTTTAGAATCAGAGTTTATTGAAAAACTTTTTATGTTAAAATCTTTTATATTTATGTTTACAAGTTTACTTATTTGTTGTAAGTAAAAGACAAATTGATGTAAGTGAAAAGGCATCAGCTCATTAACCATCAACAGCACATTACACTAATTCACTCACACATTCCAATCTACTGTAATAAATTTATAAATCTACTGTTTAAAATGACAGAAAGGATAGCGCATCAGGATTACATTAACTGAGAACAAGGACATTTGTCAGTGCTCTTGATACTCCCCCCATTTCTTACATAGGCAAGAGGTGCGGAGTATAGAAAAAGAGGTGCGGAGTATAGAGTCCCTTATAAACATAGGTAAACATAGGTATGCTGTTTGCTTCCAAATTCCATATAGAAAAATAAATGTGACACTGTCACAATACTTAAAGAACTCAAGACCCCTCCCCAAAGTCTATTCCGTAACCTAAAATATTTATTTATGCAAATAACCTTCCTTCCTATTTCAAGGTGGCTTTTCCCATAATCCATGCTATTCTATGAGACTCATATTTTATTGATTATTCTAGTCTCAACATATACAGCACATTTACATTACTTCCCCTTTTCTGAACCAGTCGTACAGTAGTTCCATACAGTTTATTTATTCTGTGTGTTTGATCCACCAATAGTTTATCTTATGAGATACTGCTGAAGCAACCAATCAGTGAGCCTGGGATGAGAGCTATTGGTGATATATCAGTTTGACATCCTTGCTAGGTACTATTCTCTTTGGATACATTAACTGCAGCTCTTCAGCTGTGAACACAGACCCATGTCGGTAAACCAGCATTACACAATTGCAACTGATGCTTTAATTTAAAGTATTGGGAAAAGTGTGTGCAGCCAGCAGTAAAAATCAAGCAAAAAATAAGTGGCCAGGGATATCTTGTCACAGGATAAGCCCCACTAGTGCATCATTTTTATTTATTTTATTTTTTTCAGTTATATTTCCCAAGTACCAAGGGCAAGTTGTCTCATCCTTTCTGCATTTTATAATGTTATGGAAGGCAAACAAAATCAGTCCATCCCAGCTTTACACTAAATGATATGGAATGTTTAATTATTTTTGTTCAAGGGGGATATTTCAATGGCTGCTTTCTTGTTCTGGTATCATTTAATTGATGGGTTGAATCACACATCTGATGACTGAACTCAATGGACCTAGAGTCATCTTTCAGGCAAATGTTCTATGTAACTACGTTACATGAGGGAGATCCTTGGTCTCTGACAGCTGGTTGAATCTTCCATCGTGCAGCTGTTTACAGAGGCTGGAACAGGTACGCATTCACCATAAGAGTCAGGAAGCGGTGAAATACGAGAAAAATATTTCCATTGAGGAGATATCATAAACCTCCAAAGAAAAGCCTGAGTGGTTTAAAATGTCAATAAAACCTTGAGATGGAAATGTTTTCCTCTGTCACTGCAGTTTTATTTTCTATGGTGATATATTGCGTACATCTGAGGCTAGCCTGTGTATAACCGTGCTGGAGTACAATTGGGGGGGGGGATTCTTTTGTTTAAAGTTTGGTTGTTGCTTTTAAATAAATACTGTAACCAGCTGCGGTCAGGTAAAGTGGATATAACTCTTTGTGGGCTAGTTTTTAGGATTGTAATTTGATTAGAGAAATTAAGTTAATTTGAAGTAAGGGTTGCAATCTGTAGAGATACTATTCTATTTTGTCTTTTATTTTTGTTTATATATTGTTTGCCCATACTATTAATGTATAGTAACCAATGAGATGTTATCTAACTGCAGTTACCCAGTAAATAGCTAATATGTAATTGGTTGCTGCAAATTAATAGCATAGGCAAAGGTTTGCAACTCTTATTGCATCATCCCTTTCGTTTATAAGGGGTTTAGGTCAATAGTTTAGTACATCCCTAATCAGGAATAGACTTCTCAAATCCAGATAAACATGGGACTTGCTATACAAAATAGTTTAGTATTCTCAATATAACAATATTTTATTTTAAAATAAATATTTTTATTTTAGCTATATCAATTTCTATCCCAATGTTTTTACAGTTATAAACAATTCTCTAAAGTGTGACAAGGCCAAAAACAAACGAAAAGGAATCGAACTTTATTTAGAAATGTACGTACAGTACAAGATCATTCACATTAAATCATATCATCCTGACCGAAAATCTCTATATACAGATCTTTATAGTAATTGCATTTTTTTCTGGGCTCATGGATTTCTCTCTCAACCATTATTTTATGTACACGCTGTGTACACTAACACAGAAGGGGATCTAATGATAATTGATGTGTTTTCACTTGTGAATGATAATTCTCATTACAGTTAAAGAATGAGATATTGCTAAACATGATTAATACAATCTAACAAAGTCTCCATTGCTAAACAATTTAAAGAGCATGTTAACCCTTAAAACAAACAAAATGGTAAATTGTCAGTTACCTGACCCCAACCCCAACTGATATATTTTGCACTACCTGCATGATAATTATATTGTCTCCGTATCAAAGCTGTGACTGCTGACATCAAAACCAAAGACTGACTCTTGTTTCACCTGGTGCCTCCTTTGCATATAAAAGCTCTTTGAGCAGAGGTAGGAGGCAGATACCTTTTACCAGAAAGGTAAAGAATTTATGATTCAATATCTTGTTGGAAATACATGTAATGCACCAGGAAAAATAGCAGTTGGGGTTGAGGGAAGATAAGAGTTTTTTTTAAAGGACATGCCCTTTAAAAAGTAATCAAACCCTTACTTTTATTTAAATCTGGGACATAGATATATCTATTTGAGATTGGGATTTTCCACAATGAACTATATTTATCTTTATATTATGTAACATTTGCCATAATGAATTAAATGAAGTACAATTTACTTTGAAGATTTTATTAAAACAGTGCACTCCAGTGACTTAATGAAATATCTGAGCAGTCATTTTAAACTAACCACCTGTTAAGAATACCAGTACCCTTGTTTTACTTGATAGCATGATAAGTATGCAATATTTTAAAGCTGTAATTGGATCGTGCTTCACTTTTGTCTGTCCTTTGCTCTACTCAGATGTCAAATGGAACACTAGAATTTTAATGATGTAGGTAGGTGGGGCATTCATGAGCTTATGTAATTGACTGGCTCATTAAAATTGGGGCATTTCGATGTTGTCTGCCAGCTACAGTGCCTTGATTAAATGCGGTAAGAAAATTGTACACCCTCCTTGGAAATTGGCGTGTGGCATTCATACTCACATTATAGCAAGACAATACAATATTCTGGCTGTCTTTTAGCTACACACATTTTCTACAAAGTCAACAACCAACTGGACTGCTTTGTAGTGTTTTAAAGTCACAAGAAAGCTGCCAGAGTGGTACTGTTAATTTTTAAATGTAGACAGCCTAGAAACCGTCACCAGCATTTACCTGTTGAACCCTGGTGAAACCCTAAAAGCCACAGGATACAAAATGTAGTCACATTAAGCTACATTTAACCTCTTGGTGATGTCAGCAGTGATACTGCATAGTAAAATCTGTACTTCCTTACTTCTCTCTCCCAGTAGAACATGTTTGTTTACTGTATACTGGAAACAAATAAGGAGCTGCCCAGTAAGCTACTTGCATGGGGATGTTACAGTATAATGGCCGCTATCCGGATAAATTACTGTAAAACCCATGTTACCTGTTGTATTATTGGGTTAGCGCAGGTTTTACACCAATTTTGTTGTGGTAAATTTTTTTGGAAATAGCATGAAACCTAATGCCTGTTGATGGTAGAGATGGCCAAACTCCCTGAAATCCGTTCCGCTTGCAGATCCGCGGATTTTTCTGGAAAAAATAGCAAAATTTGAAAATCCACATATACTAACCTGTGCTTTGGTGTTTTTTTTCGGAAGGAGCTCATCTTCTTAGTAGCTTGCCCTGGCCCTGAATGTTGCTGCCTCTTATACAGTAGCTTTACAAACAATGGTGAAATCAAGGTCATGGCAGGTGCTACCTGGAAGGATCAGGACATGAAGAGGAAGAGCTCCTTCTAATGACTGCCAGGACACAGGTATGTATAGCGGCCTTGGAGTTTTGATGATTCAGGTTGATATTACAATCACTTATTTTAACATTTTTTTGCAACACCTGCTCTATTAATTACTATTGTAATGCAAATGACACTTTTTGTTGATCATCTCTAAAAATAACAAAATGCTAATAGCGTTTCCTTGATAAAATTTATTTTCAACCTTTTGTATCCGACAGTACTTAGCCATCTCCCAGTAGCACACGACACTATGAAAATTCCACAGTCACTTTCCTAGTCTTTTCTCCGAAAATGCACTCAATCTTGATAAATACATTTTGGCAAAACAGTTCTATCATGTATTACATGTCTGAATGCTCCTGGATTCATGGATATGCAACAGTCATGTTTTTGCCTCTTAGGAAGTTGTTCGGCTTTTTTTTCTCTCTCTTTGTTTGCAATTACATGCTCCACCGAACTTGAGAGATATGAAGAAAAATATTCCACAAATTGCAAATTGATAGATATGAAGTCTATACGTATTTTATTTATTCCTCTGTGTAAGCTGCATCTTTATTGTGTTTCTGTTCTGTACGGTATAAAAAAAATTCAACTGGAAGACAGAACAGAAAATGAGATTAAGAGACAGAGCAACAGAAATAAAACCAAACAAATACGGACAAGCTAATGCTAATTATAGCCTTTCCTAATGACAGGTGTGATTATTCTTACCTAGATTTATTATGGGAGAAGTTTATATACCTACTGGAGGTAATGAACCAGATTTTAATAAAAGCAAGTGCTCTTTAAGTGCAATTATATGTACACTAATGTGATCATTGTGAAAAACACATTTTAATGACAGATGAACTGTACAATAACTAATGGATTTATTAAAACCGAGTCCATTGTACATATCTGTTTGTGCCTGCTGGCGATAAATGTTATTTGAGTTGGTGTGAATAAATGTTCATTTAACAATTCATTGCCATTTTTATGATACCTTGTTGCTTCACTCTGAGAGAAGTATCTTTCTGCAAGTAACAATTTCTCTTTGAATAAATGGCTAACATGAATGTGTAAATGTTTGAGTAAAAAGGTACCGGTAATAAAATATAAAAAGAGAAATGACCATTAACCCATGCTATTGACAGATATTCTCTAGCACATGAAAGATATGGGGGAGCACAATACTGTGGTGAATCCAAAATTATTTTATTAAACAACACATACAACGTTTCGGGATGCCCTGTCCCTTCCTCAAGTAAAAATAATTTTGGATTCACCACAGCAGTGTGCTCCCCCATATCTTTCTTGTGCTAGAGAATCGTCTGGCCCCTGGAGTGAAGGGCTAGGGGGACTGCACTTACCTACCTGTCTGTCATACAGCCAACAACAGTGTTCTGGAGTGTCTCTTGGACTGTATTGACAGATAATCCCATTATTCTGTGGTCATTGTATTATATAAGCATATTTTAATGATGTTCAATACTCTTTGGTCCTCTATTCAGACCATAGATATAAGACCACTTATATCTATATGATGCAAGGAGAGCAGCAGTCATAGAATGTATGCAGTCATTTATTAACACAGCCACATCACACAACGTTTGGGAATGAAACCACCCCCTTCCTCACCTAAATGACAATCATAATCACCCTAGCCCCGCTCTGCTTCTCCTCTAGGTCAATAGTATCCAGGATGATGATCTTAAGCTCTAGGTCCTCACCCCTGAGTTTTGCCTGCTTAATCAGAACAAAGTTGTGAAACTTTGCTTCATGCATCTGCCTTGTTTCACTTTCTGTTCAGTCCCACAGCCTGACAAATAGATAGATGCGTTGTGCAAGAATCACGTCTTGATGGTCCGGCCCCAGGGCAAATGGCGGGTGGATCGAGGCTGCCACACAAAGTAATGTTTTAACAGCTTTGTTTGTATTAACTAAACCCTGGGATGAAGACCTAACCTTTTAGCTTAACTTCTGAAGGAGGGGGGACCTTTCCTTTTGGTTAATGATCCCTTATAAAAGTCATTGATTTTAAAAAACAATCTTTGGGCTGTAAGCTAGGAAAACTAGTTTTACCCTAAACTCCTGTAATGAATGTTAATCTTCCTATTACAAACTAGGGATTTATTCCATTTATGATGACATTATATGCTGGGATTATCTCATACACATTCATACAGTAACATAATGTATGTATCAGTCCCTGTGCAACAATACATTTCTTACCTACCTTGTAATAATGAGAATTGAATTTAAGAATTCAATAATCCTGTGAATTTATCTGGTTATAAAAAGTGCTTGAAATGGCAGCCATTGTGCAATGGAGTCTGTCAATGTGACAAGCAAAGTGTTGTCATTTATATTTAGAAGCCATCACATTGTAATAGAAATGTATCAATATTTCTAAAAATATTGCAGGGATAATTCCTGTCTTGCAGACATTAATTAAAATGTAATATTCAATGAGTCAGCTATTTAGCATATAATACAGAGCAATAAAAGACACATAGAGCCAATGTTAGGAAATTAAGTCATGATTAAGTCATGAGCCATAGGAAATTAAGTTATGATTTTGCTTGTCTATAAAAAAGGTATATTTGTATGAAATATTCTCTGATTTCTGAATTCATATCCTTTTGAATTTTTCTAAAGTCTCTTACAGCAAAAATAAGTAACATGGAGTGAATTGAAGGTAATTTTAACTTAAATGAATGCCACCTAGCTTGTTGAATTTCAGCTTGAAACATTTTCAGTGGCAGCTTTATTTATTTAATAAAAACAAGGTACTAGGCTACTGTGTTTGGGGACAGCTGCCAGACTCACCAATCCTATCCAAAAAAAACACAAAGAATTGGAGAATTCACACCTATGACAACTCTAGGTGGCACAAATGACCACCTAGGTATATGGATTTTTTTTCGTTCATCTAGCTCATTGTATTTGTAAGTAATGTCATGATGAACTAGTCTTATTTGGTAAGAAAATCTTTGGTGCACTCATCTGGACTTACTCAAAAGAACATATTTATTAGAAAGATACAGGTGTACAGATCTATGTGTTTTACGCATATTAGATTGCATTTTCTTATTCTACTCGGGGGAACCCTGGCAGTTGCTTTATCATGGATGGAAGTGTAAAGGACCCCTTCTCCTACTGAGATGAGGTGTCATTTTTTTTTACTAATTGGCATAGATCTTTCAATTTTCTAATGAGCTTTTGCAACACAGTAATAAATTTTAATAATATTTTACAATTGTAGCATTATTTTGTGGCCATGTTATAAAATAATACCTGTGTGCATCAATGGTTCAATACCACATAGTAGTAAATTACTGTACGGTATTGAGATTTTTCTCCCGCGGTCCGCAATTTTCACTCGCATTTTTCAACCATGATAAAGGATCAATATCAGAAAATACCAATACTAATTATTTATAAACTGTGGCCCATATGTTTAGTAAGGGGGTGTGTTTCTCCAATTTACAGGTCCTTGCATTCTTGAATACACATCCTGGCCACATATATTACATATGTGCTTGGTGGTTAAGTTTGGAGTGTGCAAGCTTTATTCTCAAAGTGTTGTTATGCTTTAAAAACACTAAATACAACAAAAATGTGCAGATTCCCCTTGTTCTGGGGTGCTGAACTGCAATATCTAATCAGGCAAATTGAAACATTGGTTTCAGGGAAGCAAGTGCATTGTCTTTTCAATGTTTGTTTCAGGTACCAAAAAGCCCTTGTGCATTATTAACTTAAAAGGTTTTCCAAACAGTACTTATTATTAAGCATATCTTTTCTTATATTAGCCTTGTTCTCCTGTCTATTTGATAATCAGTTCACAACCCAAACTGTGAAACTAAATAATTGCATATTTTATGCATAAGCAGAACACTTGCAGGACCTTGCCAAGGCTATGGCTGTTGAAATGCAGCTATTTTGGCTCATTATAGGTCTGGAAATGATACCACTAGAACTTAGTTCATGGTTCCATTTCCCAATAAACTTTTCCCACTATCAGTGTTGAATTTGGAAAGTGATTTCTAGTTTCTACCTTTGCACTATAGAGTTAAACTCTTTGATTTGTGACATGTAACCTTTCATCTGTTTGAGGAATAGCAAATCATTCTGCTACTTAGTGGAACATCATAGATTTCACACAAGTGGTCTTTATAAAACAAGACCTTGATATATAACAGTATGAGTTATCTGAGTAATAATAGAAAACAAGTTATTGAGTCCTGCTGATTATATTGTAATAAAGATTAAAAGCTTAATGGGTATGAGTTTCTCATTAGTAGCCAACAAGTCTCTTTCATCTGCTCTTACTTTTTAGAACAAGGAAGCAAAGTGATAGATCCTTGCCAGAAAATGTCCGCGTCAGTTGGGAATTTAATGGCAGTCACCCAACATTTTATAACATTGAAACATACTCTATTTTCACTCTGATGTCTTATACAGTGTTGACATTTTAACAAACTAAACATACATCTACCCTTAGGGTGATGGCAAGAAAATCAAATGTCCCAAATGTTTTTATTGACTGGGTCATTTTTTTCCCTAAAATTTTGCACTTTACAAAAAAAAAAACCCACACATTTCTAAATGCCAAAAATATCATCTATCAGTGAAATATTATCAGTCTCATGGTTGACATATATCCTTCAGTATTATTATTTCTGTATTTAGCACTTATTACAACAAGCCGGGTCATTAAGAATGATAAACAGCTCAGTCTCTAGACATGTATTGCCCATTTGTTGGAAATGGGAGTAATTTCATTCTATAGCTATAATAGAATGGGTTTCTTTGAGGAATTCTCTGGTTTGAACTGCTTGACATTGCTGAATAGGACAAAGCCTTTTTAAAAAAAAATCACAGTCCAGAATCACTTTCTAACATTTCCTGTTATTTTACAGCATTTATTTACTCTATTGAGAATGCTTGATATAAGAAAAAGTCAGTCAATGTGTTAATGGATTTTAAAATGTATTTTTTTTTGTCCACGTTAAAGTAACTCTCGCTCTTCAAGTGGTGTAGTATTATCCCAATGAGTATGAATTGTAAACTTATCCAAACAGCAATATTTTTAGATTCTGTTATGTTCAAGAGTCACCACTTGTTTATTGCCAGAAATCTTCCCACATCCAAATTACGTAGTATCACAAAGGGTATTTTTATCTTATGTTACTCATTGTCCTTCTTCTGTTTCTATAATGTATCCCACTGTGGCAAGGATTTCTGCTACTTGGGTTTGGGAGGGTCCTAGTCATTACAGCAACTCTTGCCACCCTGCAAACATGTCTGACTGTACTTGTATACAATGATGTGACCATAGCAGAGTCCTTCCAAAGCTGGATGGCTTCACTGTACAGTAGATATTACTGACTTTTGTTCAAAAGGAGGGTGGGGTTGTGGGGTCAGTTTCTGAGGGATGTTACCCCTGATTTGTTTATTTTTCTTATGAATCTCTTATTCTTAATATTGTTTTCTATAATGTGGGTTGTTACACATCTTGATGTGCTCACAAATGGTTAAACAAGCAGAATGCTTTAAATTGTAGTGTACTTAGAAAATCTGATATATCAAATCATACATTTTACAACAATGAATTAAAACAGAAAGAGCAAATACAATACACATAGGGCTGAGTCTTGCAGTGGTTGTGGTGGAGCAATGATATGACACTGGTTGCCTACCTATGGTCCGAGGCAGTGGCTCTATCTCATTCTCTTATTTAGTACATCAAGCACTAAAATGTACATAGCAACACATTTTCATTGGTTAGAATCCTTAATATGGGGAGGAGGTGGGATGCGGGGCTGAAGAAGGTATTAGGTGTGATACGGCAGTTCCACTGCAACAAAGACAAGGATGACTCAGGCTGCCAGACAGCACATTTATGTGAGGAGTGGGACTTTTAACACTTTAGTTCTCCTTAATAATTTTTAATATAAATCTCAAGTCATTGGTCATCTCCTTCACAAAAAGTGCCTATTCCTAGATTACCCACCTAAGTTTGTCTGCTGAAAAATGCTCCATATCTATTTATATTAAATACTATTCCACTATTTTATAACAGTTTGCAAGAAAACAGACACAATACACATGCACAAAAAAGGTCATGTGCCATTGAACACTACTAAATATTTGTGTGAATTCTGTTTCCTTTTTTCTGAAAACTAAAAATTGCAGCAACCAGAGACTAAACTCAGACTGCACTTTCTAGTAATGAAATGATGCTATAAAATGGTAGAACTTTGCTTGGATTTACCTAGCGTTGTCTCTGGGATAAAATATATTTAAACAGGGTTATTCAATAAAAGTTCTTGTAGTTTAAAATGGTGCTAATTTTGCCCCAGCCAATCAGATCTTATTTAACATTTGAAAGCTAACATCTGATTGGTTGGGGCAAAATTAGCACCATTTTAAACAATAAGAACTTTTATTAAAGCTCCCTGTAAAAGTCTAAGCATCATTGTTTTTCTAAAGAGAATTCATATTTTGGTGATGATTCAAAAATTTTATAAATCTTCATGGTAAAAATAGCATCTCTCAATGTATAAATACTTCATACCATCCCTGAGCAAATTAGGAATAGTTTTAACAAACCCCAAACTAATTTATTGGATGAAGAATCAGTTCTAACTAAAGCTACAGTGTGTGAGCGAGATTTAGATTGGAAAGGCAAATCCTGGACACGGGGGATGGACCAAAAACGCTTGAAATTCAGTCTGCATAAGACTTCCCTCTCTACATTGTAACTTTCTTGAAGTTTAAAAGTGAAAATTTAAATAAAGAAAAGCGAGAGGCAGTTTCCTGCTCTCAGCGACCTTCAAAATAACTTGCTGGTTTTATTGATAATCGCGGACAAGGAGCAACTGACAAATGGTTTGATAGGAAACAAAGCAAACAAAAGACTCACAGAGAAGAGACTGAATGGGATTTAATTGAATTTTTTTTTTGTGTGCAGAAATTACTTTGACCCTTGGAAAGAAGTACAAGACATGTAAAGGAGATCATTGACTGAAGTCATATGCATTTTAATGTACTTTATTATCATATAACTTTTTATTGTACTTGAAGTTGTTTTTAAATTCTAATTGTAATCGTGTCACATGTCGGCATAGAGCTATCATTCATTTGTGTTGTACAATACGATGGCTCCCATTCTAAGGGGCTGTGTGTTTATGGGAGAGATAATGAACATCTTCAAGAACGAAGATGTAATAATTCCAGAGCTATATAACAGATTTTTCTTTGTTCATTCTTGTGCTCAGAGATATACAAAGGCACATTTGGAACAGCAGCACAAGTAATGAGAAATTAGATGCTGTTTTACCATTTAGAAAAAGTTTGTTACTTTAGATTGTATTAATATATATGCAAGCTTACACATATATTAACACAACATTTCTTGTTGATCCAAGGATTCTAGTTAGGAAGATGTTTTCCCTTTTATTTTTCCTTCCTCTGCATCAACTTTTAAGTAGCCATCATAAGTAGGGTAAAAAGATTAAAGGACAACTGCAAGGTTGTTGCTCCACCCTCCTTTTGGCCCATTGCCTAACCAATGGGAAGACATGTTCTGCAAGATCTTCCCATTGGATGGATCCCAAACTGAGGTGGGAGGAAAGACAACTGCTCAAACCTGCTTAAATCCATGTTTAACCCTGTGTTGGACCCTTTTACATGTGACCTGAAACATGTTCGTTGAACATGGGTTAAAGCAAGTTTGAGCAGTTATTCTGCCTGCTTGTCTTACTTCCAACAAACACCAATATTTATTGTGAACTATTTGTGCAAGTGAATGGAAGCACAGTTGGAAGTAAGCCAAACACTGTAAAGTGAAACATTGTGTGATGTAGAGGCACAGTATATGTCTTTATTCAACCTACACCACTATTTAGATTTTATTCTACTAGGATGCACCCTAGTCAACAAATATAATAAGCAAGAACAAAACTCCCAGAATTCCCTATCTAGCTGTGGAATGCTGGGAGTTGTAGTTTTCAAACATCTGGATGCACACTGTTTGAGAATCCCTGTCTTGTTTTTCAGTTCCATGAAATAATCTTAATTTAAAACAAAAACACAGTTGTGGAATAAATTAATCTAGACAGTGTATGGGCAATTAAACAATTGTGTGAAATCATTTATTAATACAAGATTACCTGGAAACTCAAAAGTCAATAATGTACACCATTCACTTGGGTTTTACGACATAATAAAAGTAGGAATGATGATGTAGGTGCGGGACAGATTGGAGTTTCTTTTTCTTTTTTGTACAATTTATCCTGAGCGATATTTCTAATGCTTACAAAAGGTTGAAGCCTTGGACTATAAAGATACAATGAAACATTACAAACTAAAGAATTCAAAAACACAGTGAACTGTGAAATCCTCCTGACAGTCTCCAATGCTGGGATGTTTGCTCTAGTCTGTTTCTATCAACTTGGGGCTCAGAAAAATCTTTTTTTCCCTTTTTGCTTTTATGAAAGCTTTACAAAGCGTCAGACAGGTAAAACATTAATAAAATGGCAACAGGAGACAAAGTGTTTCCTCTTGTCCTCTTGTCAGGGGAAAATATATCTAACAAAGTATGTTCATCTTGCATGGATTTTTACCTATTTTTTCTATAAATATTGTACAAACTAAATTTCTATAGGGTGTCCTTCATTAATGTGAGTATTATTTTTAGTTCACATAACTAAGAGTTGCCATACCAAATATTTATGGAGGAGTTTGTGGATGCATATCCACCCTGAAAATTAACTTTTAGTATATAGTAGACACCCCCTGCTTACCCCTAACTGCCATTTTCTTCAAAAAAATGTTTCTTTCTGGCTCCCTATTTGGAGAAGTCGCAAACAGGGGTCGGACCAGCAGCCGCGTCTGTGATTGGCTGAAAGGCAGCCAATCATAGACACGGCTGCTTTTAGTGGAGTTACCGTGGGAGAGACGGGGCTGTAAGTATTGATCTAAACATTTTTTTTAAAGAAATATTTCGGCAGTTAGGGGTGGTCAGGGGCTACCTGCCTTATGCTAAAAGCATTTAATGCTAGGTACCAAGGCTGCAGAGAATGGATCCTCTGCGCAAGCCTCAGTCCTTGCTGTGGTTGTGGAAGAATCAGGCACCAGACGACTCACCTACAGTTTCTACTCTTCAGTTTCCTGGACTTTGAAAATGCATTGCCGGAGAAGCATAAGGAGCAAAGATGTAAGTTAAGGTTAATTTTTAGTTTTGGGGGTAGACATGCTCTTTAATTGAAGGAAAGGTGTAATTTTATCAATCCTAAAAAAATTACCATGGGGTCCTCACCCTTAGGTTCTTCTTAGAACTGCCCCACTCTTTTCTGCCTTTCTTGGTCAACTGGCAGTAATGCCAATAAGAAGAAACAGAATAGGTACTGGAAGCAAAGAAATGTTTAAGGAAGTACTGCTGCAGTTCTAAGAAGAGCCCAGGGGTGAGAACCTAGCAGGTTTAGGTCCTCATCCTGGTAATATTTAGCTATGGAGCAGTGTCCTTTAAGTCAAACACCCTCTGGATACTTTCTGTATTTCAGTAAATAAACAAACACCTCATGTTGAATTTTCATCATTAATAAAGAAATTAATTAAAGAACAACTGTAGTCTCTGACCAAGTTAGGGTTAAATAAAGCCTGTAATAAAGTCTGCAGACATAATGCTGGAAAAGACAGGAAGTACCTGCACAGACTTAAAAGAAAAAGTGGTGGGGGGTTAATAATACAGAAACATTGGTCACATGGCTACAAACTGCTGAAAGCAGGAAGTGTTCAGGAAGTTATATTGCTTAACCTTTACAGAACTATAACTTACCTAGAGATGTGAAACCTGTATCTGCTATTTCAGCTCAACATTTAGGAAATATAAATATATATGTTAATGTTTCATGTACTCTTTTATCACATAATTCAATAAAAATGCTTTATTGAAGTCCTTCTACAGTGAATATCATATGATTCTTTTTTTGCCTTACTTTTAAAAAAGGTATAGAACATCCTGCATTTATTATTTCCTCTTTTAACTTATTGGGATTGTGTATGTTCATTGTTATTCTAATTATTGTCTATAATGAATAAAAACATAATGCCCTATTTTAATTTAATGATGAGAGACATAGATCTTTGCAATGGGATCACTTGTTAACATCTCTCACACAATAGTAGATTTTACATATTAATCAACTAAAGCAACTTCAGGAAAACTACCTACAATCACTTTATGATAACTTGCTTTTCTGAATGGCTCCAGGCCCACTGCAAGGTGTGTTAAATCACTCAAGTGTAAAATTAAAATCTAACCAGTTGTATCAGAGGATTGGTTACAATTATGAATAAGCTTTATCCTATTTTTAAAGTACATAATGTTAGGGTTTTGATGGGAACCTTATAATCTTAGCTGCATAGACACAGATTAAACAAAGCATTTTCACTTTCCTCTAGAGGAAAAGTAGATGCAATTTTTCATATGACTGGTTAGGGTGGACCCAAGTTGCAATGTGCTAATGTTCTTGTGACCCCATAAATCTTGTCAAATGTAATGTCTTAGTGTTGATTGATCCTATCCACCCTGAAGACATAGATAGGTATGACTGCCATCACATCAGTGTCCTGACTAAGTAAACTTGATCAAACCATAAATACATCTACAACACAATGGACAACAGCAATTCTAAGTAAATGCAAATGAATATTTATCTGTTGTGACTTTTGCCACATCGTATGAATAAAAATTGTAAATGCAGTGTATGTAAATGAATTATATTAGGAAACATAGCCACAGTAAGCAAATATCACAGAGCTCCAGGTAAACCAAAGCTTACAATCAATCCTCATCTTGTTAATTCTGCTTCCATCTGGAACCCACACAATAACCTAAATCACAAGACTAGCTATGAGACCTTGTGTTCAGCATAAATATTTCTCTTGCCTTGGGTCAAAAATACAACACCGACGAGCTTGCCAGCTTAGAATACCACTTCCCAAGATAAAAAATTGTAGTATAAGGCCAATGTTAAAAGTTGTTTCAACAATGTTAAAAATGTTTCAAGAGATTCAAAAGTGCAAGGGATTCTGGGAGCTGCCAAATTGGACATCATCATGTAGATTTTCTTACTTGTAAGTTAAGGAGTTAAGGAAAATGTCAAATTCTTTGGGTTCAGAACATTTCTTTAAATTCTAAAATGTATAGAAATATAAAATAAAAAAAAATGTATATTATAAAATATATAATATTATTTTATTAAGTAGAACTACAATACTGCAATGTCCTGTATAGATAATAGGTTTCATTTCTTACACCACTCCAACAGATTTAGTAACAAAGCGCAAAGCAACTAAACAGTAAAATGATAATCTGATTCGGCAGACAACATCAGAGTGAAAATGCATGAGCGAGAAAACAATTACTGCTCCAAAGAGTTATGACCAGAGAACTGGTTTTAATGAGTACAGTGTTAAAATGCAGTATGAAATGTAGCAAGCTTTAATTCCTCTACAACTCTTACTTGAACTTATTAAGATATTTCTTGATACAGGGCAGTGGTCCTTGTGATAATTAAAAATAAGTTTTGCAGTCTAGTCATGCATTGGAATTATCCTTTAGTATGTCTTAATTTAATACTTATTAAATTGACAGTACACTGGTTACTTACCTGCAACGTTCCAAGAACCTGATTTGCCAATACACTTTATTATTACAGCTGTGTCCTTGATCATTTATCGTAATCCTCCACAGAACATTGCCAGGCAACAAGATTTTAAAGCTGATTGGTCAGATCAAACTTCAAAAATGCTTTAACATCTTATTAGTGTATGGCCAGCTTTAGCAGTTGTAGTGTAGTTTCAACTTGAATCTGGTTTCAGGATGAAACTACCTGTTTAATTGTTGAAATTGCATTGGTTAAAACCATTGCTGCAAATTTTTCAGTGGATCTAATGAAACAGAATATTGTTGTTTGGCTGTGGAATCAAAGATCAAACCCAAGTAAAAACTTGGAACCCACCAGTGGAATAAAAATTATCCAGGGGTTAAGCTGAGTCAGTTTATGTTGGGGTAGGGGAATCCCCCAAAACTAACATTTAACCCACTACTGGCCCCACCTTACATCTCTGTTCCTTATGGTTCTCCTGCAGTACCTGTTCATTCAAAAAAAAAACTGAAGAGTAGAGTTAGATAACCTTTAACATGTAAATTGCAGTGTTCAGGTGTCACTGTGCACTAAAGTAGCTATATTCCCAGTGCATATGATGACCATTTTTGTTGCAGATCATTTCCATTTCTATTATTGAAAAAGGGAAAACAGAATATTCTTGAAACAGTAGACAGCGTATGTGTACCGCACAAAAAACGCAGCACTTTTATTTGCGGTGCTGTGGGACCTTCCCCAAAGTAAGATACAGTGTCAAGTTAATAGTTACATTTGCTCAAATGTCACTTTGCAATTGTTCTTGTAAACTTATCTTTTTCCTAGTTCTTTTCATATTTTTTTTACTTTCCTGGCTTATATAGCGTAGCTATGTGGACAGAACCTTGTGGCATTTTGTTTATTACTAGTAATATAGAGTTTTGAAAATAAATGTGCCTTTCTACCATTTAAACACACCATATCCTAACATGCATTTAGCACCACTTGAAAGAGAGTGACCCCAATTTTTGCTCTTTGAAAATGTGAGTAGCATCCAATTCTATATAATATATCTGTATACATTTGTCAGGTAACCTTGTGAAATTCTATTTATTACTTGTAATGACAATACATAGTTATATTTAGCATGTGTTTCCAAAAGAACAAAGATACAAGGCGAGTGTTGTTGAGGCATGCTATACCATGGCTTCCTGCATGCTCTGTTAGTTATTGGAAGCTACCTCACTGGCTGTAGATTCTCAACAACTGCTAATATTCATCCAGGAGAAAAAAACCTCAAGAGTATGTGAAACTTGTGTACATCAGAGTTTTACTGAAGTTTCAGCATTTTGATGTTGCTTCTTATTTGATTCCTGTGTCAGCTCTGATGGCCTCTGGCAATTTATTTAATCTCCATGCACCACAGACATAAAAAAATAGATAGCAAGTGCTTCTTGCAGGGTCTCCTAGACTGTGGACAGAGCTCTGCAGAATCGGTAATGCTATATTCCTAATAATAATCTTTACTGAAGTCAAATCCGGATTCAAACACACTTGTGTGCTGTTGATTTACAGTAGTCTGGCATTACTGAAGATAGGCAGTAATGGCAATACAGATGGTATGGTATATAATATATATTAGGGTGCTGTTTAAGATTTGTCCGGATATAAATAGCCCAATTTATTTAGTATACTAAGGTAACTGTACAACAGTCCATTCATTCTGAAACCATAAGGGAGACATTATACCTTTTAAAGGATTTAAACACCAAAAAAAAGTTTCATGTTTAAATGAAGAAGAGAAAATGTTGAAAAAAACTAGGATTAATTAAACGATGTAATTTAAGGTTTCTAAAAGGAATCTATCAGTTAAACTTGAAAAAAAACAACTATATTTGCTCTAAGATTACTGCAGATATTGAAAAATGTCAGAACATGAAAAGCTGGTTGGTGCTGGGGGCATGTGGAGAGAGTTAAAAAAAATATATGGACAGGGCCAGTTGTGTGTGAACTGATTAGCTGTCAGAAAAAAGTGTTGTTTAGTATGCTACAGGGCAACAGGAAATTAAGAGAGGAGAAACTTGTGCTGGAGAAAATCAGGAAGCAAGTGGGATACTGTCCGGTAATGCAAAGCCCAAGTAAAAAAAGAGAGAGATGTATAGCTGAAGCAAAATACTTGTAATACTAAGTATACCTAGGGCAGAGGTAGGTTGCAGGCACTCACTTCAATCACTCTATTTGTCCCAAGTGCTACTATTATATTGTTTGCTTATTGCGTTACATTTGAGACGTGCTCTGTAGAGTGTTTTTTCCGTTCTGGTTACTCCCACTTTACTTCTACACTACTGAGATGTTTGGTGCGAAAACCAGTTAACGTTGTATATGGATGATGATTTTTACGTGCACAAGTACCCTATAAGACAGGAGGACAAGAGTAAGTGCTTGGTCCTTGCCATTAACGAAACACGTTTGGCGTTTTTGAACATTTTAAATTGCTCCCCCTGAGCGCCATCTACTTACCTATTTCTACCTATTTGGCCCTGTATTTTTAGGAGTGGTCTGCCGGTTTAGATTGGGTAACCCCTGTTGTAACCATGATGTATTATTCCATATGCATATGTTTTGCATTTTATTTCTTGTGATATTATGTGACATAGGGGTGTAGGAAGAGGCATATTTTGTCCCTCCTTGTGTCCCTATATATACCAGTATATATATGTGTATAATTACTGTGATGCTGCTGCTCTGTTATAGGGGGATGTGTTTTTAACTTTTCTATTGGGATTAAGCACTTTATTTGAATGCACTGATTATGTATTGATTGAAATAAAGTATAAACCTGTTTTTCACGCAAATATGCAAATATGTGCTGCCCATGTGTACCCACTTTGACTACCATTTTTCTACTATTATATCAAAGCATATACTCAAAAGAAAACAGTGCAGGCCCCACAATGTACGAGTTAAACCACGTTAACCGGCTATTATAACAGCCTGGTTTAGCAGCCTTGATTACATCTCTTTCTAAACGTTATGACAAGGAAATATCCATATATGCCTCCTCCATTATTATTAATACTAATCCAGAAACAACAACATTCTAGTATTTACATATTTCAATATCATCAAGCAAGTATTTGAATGAATAATATTATTATGATTCCTGATGAGCCAGAGAATTATTGTAAGTCTCTTTATCTAATAATTTTCATTAAATACAATATTTACAATTTAATCTTAAATGCTTCCCCTGTACCTGGGAAAAAAAATAAATCCTGGAGTTATTATAAGATGTACATTTAGAACATTTATAGTAACAGTTTTTCTTTTACACCCTACTGTTGGTAAAGTTGGAAATACCATTTTAAGTCTCTCATCTGTCAATAATATCTTCCAATAGTTCACCAGGCTTTTCTTAATTTTTGCGGCCAATGTTGTGTATTTTAGTGCTTATCTACTTTTTGTGTCCCTGTTCCTATCCAGGTCTTGTCAATTGCCTGGTCAAGGATCTTGGCTTGGTATCTATGCTGCAGTAACTGATGCATCATAGAATTTTGATCTGATCTATTGCATATAACCCTGCAAAATTGTTCATTTGGGTATGGATTTCTTGAGTTTATAAGGGTGAAAATTCTTAAAAAGTGATAGTGTGTTTCTGTCTGTCTCATTATTTTTTACAAAGAGTCCTAAATTTGTAGACTTTAAGACTGTTGTAACCGTATCCTGGTAGTTTCTCTTTCTCTTCCAGTGAGAAAAAAATCTTCTATATATCTGGGATAAAACATAATATTGTCATTGAATTTTCCAAGGTTATTTTTCCTCTTATATTGATACATAAATATAATTGACAAATGCAGGTGCCATGGTCACACCCATGGTTGTCTCTGTCTGTCATTATTATCATAATTGTTTTTTCTTTCTACAAAATCAATGTCTTGGGGGGGGGGTTTAAAGGATATTAAATATTTGCAGAAATGTTCTTTATGAGGCAGGAGAATTTTTAAAAAAATTAAACGCTTATTTGAACAGTGTATTAGAATGTTATGTAACAATTTTAGCTCTTCTTGACATCATTCTGTTTGCCTATTTGTATTTTAATTAAACTGTCAACTGTTAGTTAATTGATTGTGTCTGTGATGTTATTACAACTTGCTTAATGCAAAGACCCTTTTATGGGCAGAAATCCACCCAAAAGTACATTTATTTAGAATAAAATGAACTCTGAGCTATTGGTAGATCTGTACAGTGGAGCAATCAATTAGTTGTGAGGTGCACATATCTTAAAGGGACAGTCCGCCATTTCTTTTATTTCCAGGAAAAATAAAGGTTTGTCCATTCCCTTTCTCTAGCCTCAAAACTTGAGAAAGGGATGGACAACCCTGAAATGCTGCCCAACGACTGCTACTGTGATGTCTTAATGATTGTTCACTGTAAATGGTTCCCCTTATTACTTTAAAGCAAACCATACATAAATTGTTCAACATTTTGATTGTTGATCTAAATTGAAATGATTGCGGGATCCATTCTTTATTCTTAATGTTTGATTCTTTACTTATTTTGATTCTTTATGTTTAGTTTTTACTACTTAACCAGCACATCAGTTGATCAAAATATATTCGGTATCAATTACTTTTGGTCAATCAAATGCAAAAAACGTTTATACAAGTTCAAACCCTCCAGTAATTGGGTTGATATTTATTTTGTAAAGAAATACTGATTGAAACAAATTCTTCTTTTACAAGTTTTCTGACTTTGGAATCTCTTTGTTGGATTCGAAAGGTTGCTTAACATTCAGTATATGTCCTTGGAACTGACCTAAGACATCAGCTACTTTGAAGTTATATGAAATTGCTTTAGGTTTATAGACTAACACTTTAGATTACTTTTTTGCTAAGATACATATTTTATTTATTGATACTTAAAGACAGATGCCCCATTCCATAAACCTTTAAATGGCAACATGGTCTATTTTATCATAATAATGCATTCATTCCTTATGCTGCACATTAGCATTTTACTGTTATTGGTTGCTCAAAGATGTCTATGGTTTCTACTTCTTCCCCTATTTTTCAATAGGGTAGATAAAGCATCAACATTTAATTTCAATATAAATAAATGTATACAGATCTAGCAGATGAAAATGTCCTGGAGAGCTGTTTATTTCTTCCAGATTTTCCTGAACTCTATTCAAGGTATAGAAATTGTTTCTATATGTTCTGATATTTCATGGAGATCTTATTGAGTATGTGCTGTGGAAAATGACTTATTTGGATTAAACTAGCCGGAGGATCCTCTCTAACTTATCATAGACATAATAAGTTATGGATGCTATAACATACGTGATGATTATTTTAAAGGCAAAATTTATGTTTTGTTAATTTAGCAAAGCAGAAGGAGGTTTAAATATTTGTTCCTTGTTTTTTTTTTTTTTTAAATGAAACACCCCACATTCAGAGATGTATTTTTCACTCTTCTAGGTTTGCATTTGTGTGCTGTGTATTCTAATTGCAATGGTGGCTAAGGTTGTAACATGAGGTCAGTTATGATAAGGCAATCAGTAATACACATTTCATTGCAAGATATTTTTTGCCACCTTAATACTCTCCAAAGGTCAACACCACTGCCTGCAAATGTAATTGATCATTATCACCTAACGTATGGGCACAATCAAGCAAGAGTTTATAAATCCAAGCTCTCTATTTTTCTAAGCCAGTAGCAATTAGGAATAAATTACTAATTACTCATTGTTCCTTTGTTATACTTTGATATAATTATATAATTTGAAACCTAACACATCATGCTTCTGAACCACACTTTGCCTGCAGTCTCCCCTGAATTTGCTCATCTAGGTTACTGCTTGCTAATCTGACAACATCACTACCACAGTTCATGGCCATTTCTGAATGTAGTTAGTCTTAAAATATCAGGATATTTCTTTATACTGAAAGTACAACATGTAATCAAAGCCATCAATTACATTTGTGTATATTTAGGTAGAACTGCAATCACTTTCCAATGCAGGCGATGTAAGCATTTAAAATTGCTATTGTGACTCTCAGAAATTGCAAAAAGTGCAAAAAAAAAATTGCAAAAGTGGGGCAGTTCTGATATTAAACTGCACGTGGCGGCTGCGTTACTTTTACAGTACAATCAAAAAAGTTCAGCGTGCATATAAGACAGGATTTTAGCCTAATAACTGTCTCCATGGATAGCCCTTCTTGTTAATAGCTTTTATTTTTTTATTCAATACATCAAATATCTCTTAGAACTTGATGGGCAAGATCATCCCCAAACTTAAACCTATTTATAGGTGCTGCCCCCACCAAACCCCAATTCCCCAATACATACTTGCTTCTATGAGAATGATACGACACCAAACACACCAATTTTGAAATAAATTGTCTGGTTGTGTTTATTATCTCATAATTATTATTATTATTGTGGATTTATATAGTGCCAACATTTTCCGTAGCGCTTTACAATTACATGTATACATTCACATCAGGCCCTGCCCCAAAGAGCTTACAATCTAAGCACATTTATTTGACAAACAACCTATCAGTATGTCTTTATGATTGTGGCGGAGTGCCCGGAGGAAACACACACAAGCACAGGGAGAAAATACAAACTCCTTGCAGATGTGTCCAAGGGTGGAATCGAACTCAGGACCTCAGCGCTGTGTCAAAACATCAGTGTTTATCATGAGGTAATAAACACAACTTTTTTCTAGACTGGTGTACCCGGTGTCATATTTTTTGTATATATTGATTGCCTCAGTACTTGGAGGCATCCAACGATTTTTAGTGCTTGTTTAATTGAAGGGTGTGCAGGATATCCTACTCTACTATACTTACTTCTATGATGTTTCCCCAATCTCTGTTGTACCCTGCAATCTTATTCCTGATCCTTTCCAGGAAGCAGCCTTCAGTCACGGCCATGACAGTTGTGACTGCCAGTAACTGACGGCTGTTCCCTAAGCTGCTTTTACCGCACATTTAAATGAGATCCTACAGCTTGAAGAGGAGACGGCAACCTGTTTTTGGTAGCTGCACATAATTTGTTTGGGGGGGGAGGGTCTTGCCCTTTAAGATAAAGCACTGAGGAGATTAAAAGCATCAAATTATTTGGAGGCAGGAATCTTCATAATTTGAACTTTCAGTTCACTAGACTAGGAAATAAAATGATTCAACACTTGTTTTTTTCCTTTTTGGATGTCACAAATCACTCTTTTCTACTCCCTGGACAATAACTTTGCTGCCCTTTATACATGTATAGTATAGTATATTATAGTATAGTATTTGAAGTTGACTAAAGACATACGCTCATTAAGTCAAACCTACCCAGCAATAGCCTCATCATAGTAGTGGATTACCTACTTCCTACTATTAAGTCTGGAGAATAACACATTTGCAATACATTAATATTTGTTTGCAAGGCTGGACTTCCACCTATCAGCAAAATCTCGGCATATTTGTTTGTATGTACAAACAAACAGTAATAAGAGCTAAAACAGTACAAATAAAATTATTCTTAATCAAGAGCAGGTTCACTACAAATGAATAGGTTTAATTGGACTGGATACACCCTGACATGGTAGGGCTGCATGAGTATCATTTGTACCAATGTAGAGTATACAGATGTATCTTGCACACCATGTTGATTTTATGTGAGTAAAAGGAAACTTCATGCTTGCAATAACATTTTCCAAACATCAATCTTAATCTACAATGCTACGGTTAGTTTACATCTTGTCTAGACCTTACGCAACGTGCAATGTAATATTCATATTCAGATCAGCTAATTATCCAGAGTACTGAAATCATTTAAGCTTTAATTTTCTTGTTTAATAAATACTGCATTCACACATTGGTAAAGTCAATTGGAAACACAAATATTTTAACCTTTCTATGACAAAGATTTTACATTAATGAAGCAGTTAAAAGGACAAACAAATAAAAGCAAGTGTACTAAACAGCATGTTTAGCATACCACTGTTCTTCACCTTGACATTTTGATTGAAGTGTGAAGTGTGCATATTTGAGGATGCCAGCTTTTGTTTGCTCTATTTTCTCTATTTACGTAGGAGATAAATATGATATACAGTGGGGCATTTGTATTCAGCCAATCAGAAGGAATATAGAAAATGTATTTTTCCTAGTATGATACAGTATTCCTACCATGTTGACTATTTTATCTTGCCGTGTCTACCCACCTTCTATAAACTATAGTAGTGGAAGAAAAAAGCTTTTAATTACATTATATTTTACCCCAAAAAGCAGTGCCAGCTCAAGATGTAAATTCTCTAACAAGCTGAAGAAATAATATGAAATTTAAAAAGAAACATTTGTCATTATCCTTAGTTGATTTAGATAAAGTTAGATAAGGCTCTAAGAATATGGGTTGGATTTATGTTTCCTTTATGTTCAACCTCTTTGTGACCATGTGCAGTAATGTTGCACAAACAAAACAGCTTTTGTTTAATAGTGGAACTGGTTTGAAATGTGTGCTAATCAATAATAAAGATGGGAGAACTTCATAAAGTTCGGTCAGTTTTCAAACTTTCTAACTTCAGTAAAAGCGAACGATACATTCTAGGGTTAGCGAAAATAATCCGTACATTCGAGGTTTACTGAAAACGAATGATACTTTCGAGCGTTATCGAACAATACATTCTAGGGTTAGTGAACAGCTTGTAAATTCTATACTTATTATTTTTTCGCTTATTATTGAAAATACAGCCACAAGTCAGAAAAACAAACTAGTTTGAATAGTTCGAGTTTTGTACGAACTCATAAAGTTTGGCTTGAACTCGAACTCGAGTTCGGTTTTGTGTTCATCACTAGGGATGGCCGGTTCGCGGATCCGAACCCGGATCCGCCGCGGATTTATCCCGTTCGCGAACGGCGGATTTTTCCGGATTTTCTGCCTTCTGAACTTCCGATTCGCGGATTTTTCGTATTTTCGAAATTACGAGTTTTCACGTATTTTCGAAAATTTTCAAAATACAGTAAAACATGTATTTTCGAAAATTTTCGAAAATACAAGGATTTCTCTTAATTCCATACATACGTATTTTCGAAAATTTTCGAAATTACGAGGATTACTTGTATTTTCGAAAATACATATTTTCGAAAATTACGTGAAAACTCGTAATTTCGAAATTTTTCGAAAATACGGAAAATCTCGTTATTTCAAGGGTATTTTTAATTTTAACGGGTCCGCTCGCGGATTTTTGAATTTTCTAATTTTTTCGAAAATTCGCGGATCCTCGAGCGGACCGGATTTTGTGAAGTTCGGACATCTCTATTCATCACTAGTCATTAAGGTTTGGAGGTGTGAACAGAGACTGCACATACACACAGTACACACACTTGTCTTATACAGTTCTTCATGATATTACATTTACTTTAATGGAATTTACTGGAGTGGTTATTTACAATTCATGGGGGGGGTAGTTGAGTTGGTGGTGCTTTCAAGTTATGGAGTACAAACATTTTGGTTTAGTTAGTGCATTTAAATTAAATATATAATGTTCTGTGGAACTTCCATTTCAATAGTGTTGTTTGATTAAACCTTTCCCCATAGTTCAAAATGTGAAAATCAATTAATTATAACTCGTAGTATGGTTGGTAGTAGAAGATTGAACCAAGAGATCATTATTGAATTATTCTTTACTGGCATGTTTTGCATTTTATTTCTTTCCCCTCCAAAACTGTTTTCTGGGTTTACATTAGTTTAGTTTTTACTGTATATTTTATTTATAAGATAATGCAGTAAAATTGTGTCTGAAATGTTGCAGGAAGATCCTAGAATTACTTATTTTTGTTCTACCTGGCATCCTATTGATGAAGACCTTTGCTTGCTATTAGGTGCTTGCAGAGCATATGACAAATCTACAGAGAGGAAAGGCCTAAACGAGTCTACTGCCAGATAGCAATTTAATGCTCATTTTCAGAATACTGTTCCTGACAGTTTTCTTTCTGCATGTTCAAGAGGATAATATCTGCAGTTAATGAAGAGCAAATAGTGACAGGGAAGGCCTCTGTCTCCCTAGACTTGTGTTTTGTCATCATACATGAGTTTAATTGAGGTAGCTATTTAGTCTATTATAAACAAAGTTTTGTTTGTTGTGTGATGAATGCAAAGGATTCTGGGGCAATTTATTTGCAGTGTAAACATGTTGGCTAGAAGTCATTAATATGACATTCACACCGATGTAATGAAGTACATAACGCATAGAGACTTGGCACCATTGAAATCCCCAAAGGACATTAAGTATGAGTCTTAAAACTAAAAGTATTGGAAACAAGATATTTTTACCTCTCGTTGGGGAGTAATATAATTGCATTTTGTGGCTATAGCAGATGCTGGGGACAGCTGGTAGAGGAACATTTTTCCCTAGCTTTTGTATTATACAGACAAAACCTTCTATGGAACTCTTATAAAAACAATGGCTTTTTCTTAATCTGACGGGTGATAGACTGGCTTTTGTGCGTGTGCGTAATATTCAAGATTTGTTTAGACTGCAAACATATTTATTACATAAACTCTAGAGAGTAAGTAACACATGCTTCCAGTTTAATTTGAGGCAATGAAAGGATCTAAGCTGTCTTTGACGACCTTTCAGCTTACTTAATTTAAACTAAATATTTGGAAGAATAATTTTGGCAGCCTAATACAACAGTGTTTTTTTTTTTTTTTGTATTTACCTTTGCTGTGTGAGAAGATTTAGTAATTGTTTCAGTTCTGCTCATCACATCCCACAAATGCTTTCAAGTTATCAGATACAGACCTCTTTATGAATGATACAAGCATCCTGCTTTTGTGCTAATATCTTGTACGGGTTTACACCTTCCATTACAATTTCCTTTTTAGGTGCTTTTGGAAAAGCAAAAAATAGTATTTTTACTTTGCTACTGTATCTAGTGAGGGGCGGGTGCATGGCAAAACTGCACCATATAAAAATTGTTTATAGTTCTCCTTGTTTAGAATTCAAAGAAGATGATGAACCACAAGCTTTAACACATTCTGTGCTTTGCTGCAGGGTCATGGCTTTGACCTTAAGAATGCAATCAACTATACAATACTCCTATAATACTCTCTAGTATGAAGCAAGTAATTTTATGACAGCAGGGAAGAATCATTGTTAAAAGAAGCTGCAGTTGGCAGTTACAAGGCTAATGTTACTTATAAGCAGGGGGAGATAATTGTTTATTACTCTCTTGTGTGATTCCACTAAAAATGTTGGATGGTAACAGTATTATTAGGGCTGATACACACAAGCTGTTTTTCCTAAAATGATTGATCCATAAACCAATAAATTTAGCATTTTTTTAAGCATCTTCTTATTGCAGAATATTAGATACACTGAGGTACTGTGTATGCGTACCATAATCATGTATATGTTTGAACAGTAATCAAATAAATTATTTTAAAAATTACATAAGGAGTGGTGGCCTCTGTAATTGCAGATATCAGGTTCTTAGGTTCTATGGAATTTTTTGAACTAACAAATACTTATGATTCCCTTCAATTGACTTATTGAGTTGACCCTAGAGACAATACTTTTAAGACTACGTCCATTGCCTGACTCCATAATGGAGAAAAAAGTTCTCTGTTATATTATTATTATCTGAAATTATGAAAAGGCAAGGAATACTTTAATATAAATGGGCAACCAAATACTTGTTTCCTGTTCCCAAATTTTAAAGTATACTTTGCATTTTCCCTTTTTCCATAGTCTTGGCTTGTGAGCATTACAGCCAGCATTGGGATATTTCTAAAAGAGGAATAGAGGAAATGTAACAAGCCAATATTGTGTGGATGAATTAATTAATCACCCACTCCCTGGAACCGTAATGGTAAATTTTATAATATAAAAATGTAACTGTAAAATGACTTATATGTGAAGTAACCCTTCAATGTCAATACAGGTTTCGTCACCGACTAGTCACAAGCAAAGGAACAAGTTCACCTTTGCTGGGCAATCCAAAGACGAATATTTACAAAATCGCATCATTTTTTACAGCCATTTGAATGAAATAAAGAATTACGTATTATATTTGGGATCTCTCCATTTTCATTATTTCACTTTAATGAACAAGATCAACATTGTATAATAAGCCTACAACATGCACAACCCACAAGAACCAAAACAAAAAAAAGCAACTTAAGTTTAACCTGATTATGAAACTTTTTCATACATTTTCATGTGGGACTGTATATAGCTCTCTCAAACTTAAATATTCATTGAACAGTAAAGGTCAGATTCTTTTGAATGCTATGGGTGTTAAATCCAGCATCTGAGATGCTCTTACAGTCAAAGCAATGCAATATTACTTGTACATTTCAATGCATAACTGTCTCCTTTATCACTATAATTCCTGCATAAGGACCCTCAAAGTACTCTTTCTATCATGCTTTCCAGATTCTTAAACTGACAATTCTGAACCCTAGCAATCTTTTACAAGCACCCTCCCTCTATGCATATAGCTGAACCTGTCATCTAGTAAACGAGGAGCAGAAGATCCATTTCTCAATGTAAAATTTCTGTTTCCTCTGTGATTCTATGGGTATTCTTGTTAGTCTACTTCAAATTCTATTTTCTGATAACAAGGAATTTAAACCAAAAATAATGCATTGTATATTATCCATGCAATATACAGTAGCTTTCCCCCTAAAAATACAAAGGAGACATATTTTTTCTGTGTTCTTCTACAACATACTGTTTATCACTAGATGTGTCTTTTGGTAAGATTAATTTGACATTTAAAACAAACAAACAAACAGAAAACTACTATCATGTGTCTGTCTATCTAGCTATGTTTGCCTGCTTGCCTGCGCTTGTGAGAATCTAACTTTGGTCACTTTTCAAGTACAAGATTTAATCAAAACTCTTCTCACCTTCCCTTATCTTGGTTGAAAAGAACAGTATCCACGAAGATTAGAAAACAAAAATGGATTTTCCAAACCTTGAAGATGATAAAGTGTGTTGTGTTGGGTTTTGACTTATAAGTATTAAATGTGAATTTATCTGTAAACATGAAATACTGAGTTTTTTTTATACCAACCCTTGTGGTCTTCTCGAATGCATTTGAAATAATATTTTTATTTATTTTAAAGAGGAACAATTGTTGTCATTATATTTCTTTAAGCTTGTTTTGACTATTTTGCCATTATCTCAGTAAAGTGTGAAAATACTTGAGTTACAATCTCCCCCTAAAAAACAAACTAGGATGCAAAATATGTGTGTGTAAATACTGTAAAACTGTACTTTGGAATTAAGCATTTTCCTTATGTGGTATATTAGTAATTATTTAAAGGAGATGTACACTTATTTCACTCACCTTATGCCTTTCTCCTAACTTCCAAGTTTTTACTTCCCTTGCTCGTTTTTATCTTGTCATGTGTAAATAGTAGATTTTATCACTTTTTTCAGTCTAACTTTATCATGTAGTAAGGAGTCTCTCCACACTGGATTTCAGTGAGATCTCATTCAATCTGGGTCTCTGTCTAAGGTGTGTGATTGGGAAATTAAAAAAAAAAGGTGGAGATGAATTGATCTTCTCTGCAGGTTTCATTCCCTTTCAAGCAGTACATTTTTCATTTACCTTCAGATAGGTAAGAAATGCACTGCACCAAGCTGTGCTAAAATCAGGCTCACTTTATTATCCTCAACCTGCAGCTCTGTACTATATTGTTTTTATTATATAAGCGTAACTAATAAAGGGGTAATATTAAAGGTTATGCAGATGGAAAGCAATCTAGGAGACTTGGTCAAATTAAAAGCAATTTTTTGGAGTTTGTGACATGAGCGTGAACACATATTAAATCTATATATTACAAGGCTATGTAGCAGTTTATTAAAGACATGTAGGAACACCTAATAAAAACACACGTAGCATGCTGTTTAATTGCTATTTACATTTAAGTGTGTCCCTATTAGACCAAATAATCTGGCAACAGTTTTCACCTTTCTCTTTAAAGCACAAAGACATTTAAAATCTATATGCTAAAAGGCTGGTTGGTATTTACATTAGAAGCATGACGCAGGCTTTTAATTACTTTTTTACTGACGCATTCTCCTAGATATTGCTTTCAATTTGCCCAAATCTCCTAATAATTGCTGCATTCTCTCACAGATTGCGATCCATCTGCATAACATTTAATAGTACCCCTTTAATAGTCACACGTATAGAAACAACATAGTAGAGAGTTGCAGAGGGAGGATAATGAAAGTAATCTGATCTTAGCACATCTCGGTGCAATGTATTTCTCAATACCCATCTGAAAGTAAATGAAACCTTCACTATCTGAATACGGCTCTACATTTTTGTTAAAACTCCAATGAAGAATGACACAATGACCCAGCTAGAATGAGAGCTAGAATGAGATCCAGTGTGGTGAGACTGGAAAGAGTGATTAAACCTGTTTACTGTTTACAAAAAACATGTGAAAAACAAACATGGGGGAAAAAAGTTAGGAGAAAGACATAAGGTGAAAGAAAAGGGTGTACATGCCCTTTAATACTATGCAGGTAAAATGCTTGCAGCTTTTATAAAAAATATTTTCCCATTCCTGTGTGATACTACTGTATAAAAATATGAACAATGAGTTGAAATTAACTTACATGTCTGATCATTGATTTGGGCTTTTTTAATGAAATTTAATTCTATCAATGGGCCGTTACATTGAAAATTTCCACTTGTGTTATTGTTTGGGCAAAATCATCTACCCATGTGTGCCAGCTCCAGAGTTAGCAGAGTAGATGGTGGGGGGTATTGATATGTTAAGTTTCTTCCCACTCTGATTCTCCCTGACAGCAGCTTGCTGGGCCCCTGCTGGGTTATTAGAATGTTTAAGGGGTGGTCAGGAGCTAGTGAAAGTGAAAGTGTTTAAAAAGTCTTATTTCACACAATACAAACATAAAAAAGAAGAAGGGTTACCTAGACGTGGCTGGAAGGCTTTTCATTCATATGATCACAGTAATGTATACTAAAACCCCTTTGTTTATAAAGTATGCCAGTGTGCAGATAATATGATATTGTATGGGGCCTAGGAATGTGCATTGATTATCTTCTCTATGTTTGTATAAATGTTTGACCAGATCAGTAACACTTCTGCTAAATGTAGTTGTAAATTAGCCTAATTGGAGTGCTTCCACAATCCTTGTATTGTATCTAATTTTTTCACACAATACTGTCAGGGAGATGCAATAAAAGTTCTTATCGCTAAAAATGGTGCTAATTTTGCCACAACCAATTAGTTCTTATTTAATATTTGAAAGCTAACATCTAATTGGTTGGGGCAAAAATAGCATCATTTTTAACGATAAGAACATTTATTGAATAACCCTTTGTATATATAAGGAATCCCTTTTATTGCATAGAAGTTCAAATGATGGGCAAAAGTAGATAAAAATGGTTTAAGCTGAATAATGTGAGAAAATGGGGAATATTGTTAAATAAATATGTTACAAGGAAGTTACAATAAGTGAAATCAAAACAATATATTTTTAAATTGTATTAAATGTGTGTGTGATCACAGAAGGTCCTGTTCCCTTGCCACAGGTTAATATAAAACAGGTTTTAAAAGCCACTGCAAGTGATAAAATAATTAAAACTATCTTTAGTTCCTTTAATAACTTTGGATTGAAGCATTTAGCAGGAAGGACTGTCTAGACTGTCTTGGAACAGAAACCAAAAAAAAAGTCAAATGCACAGCTAAGAAGTAAACAATTACACAGCTGAATTCACTGTACAAAAGTGAGAAGGCACTCACAACACTTGTCATTGCTATTCATTTGCAGCACCCAATGAGATGTTGATAAAGGGCTGTATTCATAAAGGTGCGGTATCGCTTATTAGCAGTGCTGCACCTTTAGCGATCAGTAAAACAATTGTTAATCCGATCTTTAATTTTTGATCGGTTTAACGATCGTTTATTTTTTTATTGTTATTGTAAATTACGATAACAGTCATAAATAACCAATCGTAAATCGGAGATTTACAATCTCCATAGAATACCATTGCGGTAGTTTACTACTGTATGCTATTCTAAGATCTGTGATTGGCTGTACATCTACAATAGAGATGTTCGAAACTGTTGAGTTTCGTTCCGTTTTTGAATTTTGGAAATTTTCAGAAATTTCGAAAATTTGAGTTTCGATTTTTGAAAATCGTCTACTTTTGATTTTTGAAAATCATCTATTAGATTTTCTATTTTCGAAAATCGTCTACTTTCGATTTTTGATTTCTGAAAATAGTCTCCTTTCGATTTTCGAAAATCGTCTATTTTTTTAAATGAAAACACACCCGTTTACAGACAGAAATGCATACAATCAATTATGTTAAAAAAACTCACCTCAGCCCATGTGTCCGTCTGCAAAACAGACAAATTTGTGTCTACTGTGAACAAGCCCTTACTTGTCATTTGCTGAAAATGTCAAGTGATTTCTCTACATTCAATTTTCTAAAAATGCATTGGTATTAATGATGTTATGAAATCACCTAAAACACGACTTCATTTTGGCACTAATAAGGTCATCGCAATACTAAAATGAACAGGTTTTTTAAATAAAAAATGGATGTAGACCTTATTAGGCTTCAGTGGCTTGTTTTATATGCAAAACTAAAAGATCTTGTTAAAAATGCTTGTAGCTCATTTGTTAAACTCCGGTATATGCTAATATTTTCCAAGCATAAAATATATAATTAGGTAATTGTGACCTTTATCTTTGTTTAATCAGGTGTGAGGTTCAATTTTTAAAATGTTTGATTACAAAAATATCACACATAAAAGGAACCACAAAATAGTTGATGATAATATTATAACTTTTTATATATCTGTATGGCCCCCCCAATGTGTTTTTCTCTTCATGCAGATTAGTGGTTGTCCAATGCTGGAAACAAAAAATGCTTATTAATGTTAACATGACATTAAAATTTAAATGTTGGTTCTTGAGAACAGAAAAGTGCTTGGGATTAGTAGATTTTAATGTTTTGCTATTTTATTTTCTCAGTACTTTCAAGGTAGTTTCAGGTGTCTTTTTAACATTCTCAGGAGAAAAGATGAAATAACCATAATTTTATATTTTAGCAGGGATGGGTTTACACCTCAGGAGCCTGTGTGTAGGGGTGGTCCTTAGCCCCTCCCCTACACACAGACCAAACCCCCAAAACATGGTGGAGGGGTGGGGGAGATTGACAGACGCAACTCCACCCACAGGCACCCCTTGGCATGTGCCTACTGTACCTAATGTTAAATCCAGGCCTGCATTTTAGATACATTGGGCATTATTTATAAACTACCACACCATTACAATGGGCACAAAATATATTAGCAGTTTCTAAAACTAAAAAATATTGAGAATTACTGGTATTAATGCATATAGATCTGGTTGATCCAGGGATACTTTCCGATTGCCGTTTGGAGTCAGGAAGGAATTTCCCCCTCCCTTTTTAGCTGTTTTTTTTTGCCTTCCTCTGGATCAACTGTTAGGTAGGGTTAAAAAAAAAAAAAAGGGGGGGGGTGAATAGGTTGGACTTGATGGACGTATGTCTTTATTCAACCTTAATTACTATGTTACTATGTATGTTACTATTTTGTGATTGCAGCACAATATCTGTACAGATACCATACCACTGTCCATTGGTATAGCATTGCAATGTTTCTGCATGGAAATATATATATTATGGCTGCTTTATTATTTTAGGAATATTTTGTAAAATACTACACATGGTAGTAGAAGAAGCCAGAGGGGCATATTTATAAAGGTTTGCTAATTCTTTACAACCATTATCGACGCCTTTTAGGCAAATATGGACTTATCGCAATTTATAAAGCAGTGATAAACAGTGGCAAAAAGCCATTACCTCCACCTTTTGCCATTTCTTTTTTAGCCATACATCACTGCGGTAACCGCTCGATCATATTTATAAAATTGTGAAAAGTGTTTTATTGCTTTAAGTTTAGCATGTTCAAAATCGCCAAGTCTGAGGTGGCGAAAACGCTTAAGTGGCCATTAATCTAGCCTGCAAATTGGTCCATATAAGGTGTCATTACATTGTGGAGTGTTTCTCAATACTAATAAGTACCCAGGGAGATGTTAGTCTATTTTCCAGTATTTACTGTAATATGAGCTGCAATTTGAATTTTCCGAAGATCGCTTTTTTAAGGTTCCAATTTTCTTTATTTACCAATAAAGTCAAAAGGGGCATTATATTCGCTAGTTATTAAACAGGTAAATTTTCATCAAAGGCGAAAATTACCCGGCAAAAAGTAGCACCAATAATTCTGAAAATGTGTCTAAAAATTAAGTTCAGCGCATATAATGGTAAATAGGTAACACTACCTGGTGGCGAGAAAAAAACACAACGAGTTAAAAAGACAACTCTGGTGTCCCTTGTTAGCACTCGTGGAATACCTACTTATTTTAACAAGTTACTTAATAAGAGTAACCACAACACACAATTAGATATTCGTTTTATATAACGCGTATGTTTATTATTGCACTATATCCTCAACCGAAAAAATATAAAAACACTGACTTAAAACACCATAAATATCACACAACCACAGTATGCAGTCCACTTAAGCCACGCATGCTGCATAAAATCAAAAATGTGTAAGCATTGTAACCGATTAAAAACATTTAGAAAAAGCACAAATTACAAATGGATAAATTGTTATAGATAGGATCTAAATATATGTCCGTTTTACTCAGACTTCTGAGAATGAGTCACAGTTACAGGGGTCCCAGTCCAAAATAGGTTTGTTTATTCCTCTGGAACAATCTCCCTTATTAGGCATACATAAATGTCTCTGTTAATATCCCAGTCCCAGCTTTACTTTAACACCATCAAAATTATAACTTAGCAAGGGATATGGAACTTACTGCAGTACCTTTGGCAGTGTGGTTCTCGCTACCTCCAAATGACTAATGAGTGGGGCTTAATCGAAGCGATTCTGCTCGGCTCACTGCTGTTTTTCCAGCGGGTGGGCCGCCTTCCCCCTGCTCATCAACGCTTGTGGCCGGATTGCTGTTGGCACTGGCATCCTCAGGTATCAGGTATGGTCCGGTCTCTAAGACGGATGCTGGTTCCTCTTCACCCACATACTACAGATAGCAGCGGGAAACTCTTACCTCCAAGTAGCGTGATACTGGTTCCTGTCCTAGCTTAAAGTGAAATCCACATGTAGCTGAAAATAAATTATATCTGACGCGCGTTTCACACTATGTTTGTAGGCGGGGCTTCTTCAGGGATACATAATTACATTATAATCTTACAAAAATCAGTTTCTGATGTTTACATTATCCACATATATTTATACCATCATTCCTTCTAGGCACCTTCAAAATCCTCCCTATAATACAAAGATCCTGCTTCAGAGGAAGCAGTTCCTTTCACAATGGACATCTTCATATGTACCATCTATCACCTCTAATAGTGAGCATGACCAAATGTATTTATTAAATGATCATAGAAAGCAGTTGAAGAAAAAGTCCTCATTCAGCCCTTTGGGACTTCTAGTTCCCAAACGGACTGTCCAAAACATTTCCCTCTTATACCTAAGTTAATTTTCTCTAATCCAAAAAATTGCACATCTCCCTTTACCCCTTTGTGTTTTTCCCAGATGTGTTTCGCCACATTATTGCGAAAATCCTTATTCACAATAGCCCGCAAATGTTCCTGAAAGTGGACTATTAATTTTCTCTTGGTCTGGCCCACATATAATTTGTTACAAGCACATTTTATACAATAGGCTACCTGTGTCATCTGACAGTTTATGTAGCCTTTTATGTACGACTTGCCACCATTCTCCTCAAACTGAGTTATTACCATAACATATCTGCATACCGAGCAATGCCCACACTTATGCATTCATGTTATTGGGTTACTCCATAACCAGGTCCGCACCCCCTTCTTTTGTGGTGTAAAGTTAACAAGCATATCTTTCAAATTGGTAGCTCTCCTCGCTACCATGTTGACCTTTTGTGTCTAAAAATGTATCTAGAATGGGATCGTCCTTTAGCTAGAACAAACACTTTTTGGCGAGGGGTGTTTTGTGCCCTCGTCCATGCTCTTGTTATATCTTTACTGGCATAACCACGATTCTTAAACCGTGCCCCTAGCTCTTTGACCTCCACTTGGAAGTCCTGATTGCTAGTACACTTCCTGCGCACTCCCAGGTGGCCTTTGAAAGTAGTGTCAAACTGGTTAATACACAGTGATCGCATATCTTTGTTATTTAAAAATAGCCTAACATGTGGTGTTTTTTCAGCAAAAGATATGATAACTAGTGTAAAACTCACCCAGGAGAATTAATTTTATTAATAGGACTCATTTTTTTAGTATTGCTTATTTTCAATAAACTGCAATAAATACCCCCCGGTAATGTTGGCAAATATTTGCTTGCAGCCCTGGTCTAGTAATTGCCGAAGCTATAGTGCAATTTCTCTTTTCACCGCAATACCAGACTTAACGCAATGAATAAGACAAAGTTGTCAATTCACATTGCTGATACTACCACACACATCCCTGCCGCAATACATTTCCCGCAAAATTGAATATGAGCACTTTGCCATTGTGATGTCCTGCGATTACAAAATAGCAAAACTGGTGATCGTTCATAAATATGCCCCAGAATGTACTGTGGCTTTATAAATTGCCACCATAGTTTTTAAAAATTAAACATTAATCAACATATGATTAATTATTTCTGTCTACAACCACTGAAAAATGGAAACTAACTTTTATATAAACTAATGGATTCCATTGACAAATGATGTATGAAATAACAATACTGAATCAAATGACTCTAGTATTCTCATTGTAATTTTTCATTAATAAGACCAACTTTTCCATTAATAAGGGATTCCCAAATGTCCTATGTGGCAATTTATTGGCCAATAGTTTTGGCCAAGTAAAGTTTATTTTAAGGCTCCGTTAATTTTGTATAAAGTGGTCATATCTCAATGCAAGCATCTTTTCACCAGTATGAATTAAGGTCTATATTTACAGTCAATCAATCACCTAAATTCTACTTATTCATTTAGCTGACCTTCTTTAAGCCATCTCCAGTTTAATAATGCCATTTTATATAAGGGGTTTTATACTTCACTGCATATTCTCTGCCTATGTTTTGTAAAGTGGGAGAAATATAATTGTCTCCCTTGAATCTATTTATCTGTTCATAAACAGATAAATTAAAGTGCCCCCAATACAGAAACCTGTGGTACACCAATTCAAACTTTATTACACACAGATGGTTCTCCAATGACAACTACTCTCTTGGCATGATTATTCAACCAGTTCTCTGTATGTGTACAAATGAGTTTTCAAGGCCAATCAGCCTTAGTTTATACATTAACTTCATATGGGACACAGTATTAAAAAGCTTTAGCAAAATGCACTTACATCTGCTGCTCACTAGAGTACACATCCTTGCTCGCTACCTCATAAAAAGCAAGTAGATTTGTTTAACTAGATCCACTATATTCTTTATAAAAATAGCTGATCACTACTTAAATAAGCACCCCACCATTGATAATAAACCAGCCTTGCTGAACATATACACTTTCTGATTGCTGTAAAGATTTATTATTTTATTTTACATCATTTTATATGGAGGCCTTGTCAAAATTTCAAATTGCCTTTGTCGAATGTTTTCTTGGCTAGATGCCTTTAGACTGATATTTTACAGGTATTTGTTTTATCAAGGGTGTGGGAAATAATTATTTGCATTGTGATGTCAATGAGCAAGGGCTTCTTCCTGGACAATGGAAAACAAAACCAGCAAACTACATTTTAATAACCATGGGGCTTATTAAATACTGTATATAATCGACTATAAGTTGACCTGAGTATAAGTCGAGGTACTTATTTTTACCCAAAAAAGAGTAAAACTGATTAACTTGAGTATAAACCGTGGGTAGAAATTATGACGACTACTGCAGTATTGGTGCCAATATCCTGTAACCCCTAATTCCTTGGCACTACAGATGTTTAGAAGCTACAACTTCCAGCATACTTTGGTTGCTGGGAGTTGTAGTTTCCAAACATCTGGAGTGCCAAGGTTAAACAAACTTGTTACTGTAGGCCAAAAATGCTCCTGCCCACCTCTAAGCCTATAGACCCCACAGAAGCTTTTAAAATTACTGGTAGCTTACCAGCAGAAGAGTCAGAGCTCCTTACTTGCTCCTCCATTGGTACGTCCATTGAAACGATGAGGTAAATAGCTGTGCCTACATGCATGCAACTGTGTTCCTGCTCCTACCTGCACTGACTGTCCTGGTCTTTAGAGTTGTGGCCTCAATTGGAGCTAAATTAAGGACGAAAATTATGTGAGTAATTACTAAACCGGAGACACATAATTCAGCTTTGACCTGAGTACAAGCCGAGGTTAGGTTTTCAGGCTTATTTTAAAACCTAAAAACCTTGGCTTATATTCAAATATATTCGGTAAGAAGTGCACAATTTTGCCCATGCTTTTAATTTGCAGCAACTAGTCAAATGTTATCAAATGTTTTCTAGCTGTAGTAGACTAGCAAAAAGTTATCATCTGATTGGCTGCTGCAAATTAACAGCACAAGCAGTTTTTGTATCTCTTATTACACTTATTAAATAGGCCTGCATATCTCCTGACAAACTGCACTCAGAAAAGTGACACAAGGCTTGTTTTGCAGTTGACAGCAACCTTAACTCTGAACTGTAACTGTGTTTTTGGATTCTGTGATTACAAAAAACGGGTTGCTGGGAAAATGAAATCCAGATCTTATTTAGTACTTATTGCCCACTAATGCATATGCTATAAAAGTTTATTTTATTTTAAGGAAATCTTTCTTTTTAGAGGGGGAAAAAGGTAAAAACACATAAATCGTACTCATCAGCAGTAACAGTTAACACTGTTTTTGCAATGCTCAAATCCCAGATTATAGAAAATAAAGGCAAATTTAAAAGATAGCTTTAAGGTAAATATGGCTTGCAAAAATCAATTTTATGTACAGAAGCTGTGTAGAGTAAAATGGTGTAATTTGTCATTTTGATGACTGCAAGCACAAACTAAATATTTGAAACGTAAAAACAGCCACCATGAAAACAGTAAAACACAGGAAACAAATTCTTGTAAGTGCACTGGTCTCAGAGAATACAAATCTTTGTGGTTTATAACATTAAATGTTCATTGCATTAGGGACAAGCTAAAAGCGCAAGGAGACTTAGTGCTGTGTTGTGTGGATGCTGCAAGAGAGTAACAGGGATTATAAAATTAACCTGTGGTTCTTTCGTTTCTGCCTATGGCTTGTATCTTATGGTCTTCAGAAAGGTCAGAATAGTCACATGCTGAAGAAATATTAAAAAGGCTACAAAATTTTTATTTATATAGCTATTTGTATAGCTTTAAAATTTCACAGCTTGGTATATGACATGTTTGTTGGTATGGAATTCACCTCCTCCCCTTTTTTCTAGAAAATAAAAGGGAGAGAAGCATTTTATTTTCATACTCGGGTGAATGGGCCACATTATAGAAATTCAGCCACAAAAGTTCTGTTTTCATTGAAGAAAGTTAGTGTAGAAATAGAAATTTTGAAATTTGGATGCTGAAATTTACCACTATTTGGAAACCTGTCTGTCATCTCTACTTACCATTAGAGATGTTCGAAACTGTTGAGTTTCGTTCCGGTTTCGAATTTTCTAAATTTTCGGGGGGGAAATAGAAGTTTATGAGAGAATTTTTTTATTAAAGTTTCTGTCCATTTTGAGGGACAAATAGTAATAGTAGGTTACTATAAATGACACAGAGACCTTGGGAATGGTCTGGGGAACCCGTAAATAGAACCAAAACTTATTTTAAAACTATCTTTCCTCACGATCGGGCTGTTTTCAAGCTTCCATATTCTATTTTCGAGAGTTACCAAAATCGAGCGCTACTTTTGAGGGTTAACAAAATCAATCATTACTTTCAGGGGTTACCGAAATTGATCATTACTTTCGAGTTTTTGCTAAAAATCGAAAATTTGGAAAAATCTGGGTTCCGTGAAATCTGGAAGTTCCTAAAGTTTCGTCGGGACTTCGAAACCCCCAGATTTGATTACAAACTGGGTTCTATTCGAACCTACATCTCTACTTACCACTAATTGTGTTATGCAATTGAAAAACCATTTGTTTTGTCACTTATATCTGTTATGTAGGCAATTAATTCAGTGGTTGGAACAGGAATCACAATAGATGTATATGTTTATTGTGACAGATAAAATCAAACCATGTTTCCCTTGTATAAATACAACAAATGGTGATAGTTAAAGCATAATACAAAGATATTGTTACCATACATTGACAAAGCAATGAAGTAAAATAATTTAATTCCATCTAGTTGTGATAAATTCCTGATTTATATAGAAAATCACGGGTGCAGTAATTGCTATTTTCTTTGACCAATTAAAATATAAACAGTTTTTTTAAGGTGTATAATTTTGATTTATTCCTCTCAACAAATAAGGCTGTGCTTCTTTAAAGTATAGTAAGGCCTCTTCAAATCCAGCCAACAGAATATCTTGCATAACAATTAAATTATATATTGCATAAAAAATCAAAGTAATTGATGTTGGTTTTCACATATAAAGCACACAATCCTTTTAGTCTTTTTGCCACTTTGCTTCTTAATGTTCTGTAATTGGCTCTTAAAATGAACATCTATGAACCAAGTAAGAAAGGCAAGTAGTTTAGCAGTGCTATGCTCATTTACAAGTAGTACAATTATTGATTAACGCTATCTGAGTATTATGAATATTAGCCTTTAGAGACCTAAGCACAAAATCTTATTTAAGAAAGTGCTTAACTTGAAAAATGAGTCCAACTTTATTTTCCTTGCTTAACATTTTAATGCAATTGAACAAAGGGAAAGGTAAGTATTTTTGCTGGCCCAAAATAACACAATGATTTGCATGTAGGTTCAAAGTAGAGATGGAATCTGGGTTCAACTCGGACCTGGATCCATCACGGAACCCCTCAGTTCCAAAATCCGAATGTTCCATCCAAAACCGTGTGGATTATTCAGATTTCGGGACTTTCGGGGCTTCGGAGAGCATTTTTGCTGATTATTGAGCGTTCAAGAAATTTTCGATATTTTTTGAAAATAGACTTGAACGTTCGATTATCATTGAAAATGCGATCCGAAGTCCCAAAAGTACATTCTGTTTTTGGATCTTTGGGATGTATCTTTCCAGTTTCGTCCATCTCTAGACCCTAGTTAGATTGGTATGTTATATAAATCAACACATATGTTAAATAACATTAGGTTATTTCTATTGGGAAATGACACAGCTGCATTGCTATTTTGTTAATACTGCTTTGATTAGCTAGAATAGAAAGTTGTATGTGTCAAATAAATGTGCTTAGATTGTAAGCTCTTCAAGGCAGGGCCTGATGTGCATGTATACATGTAATTCTAAAGTGAAACGGAAGATACTGGCGTTATATAAATCCATAATAATAATAGTAATAACAATATATCATGTTTAATGTTACTTTTCAAAGGGTATCATGTTTTTATTTTCAATTTTATATTAAGGTCTCTGATATACACGTTTCACTGTTATTTATTGATATTGCTCAAAATTTGCCATATTTGTTATTCTGAAGAAATGCATACTGTAGCCTCTAACTGTTGCACAGGTCTAACAATCAGATTTGTGGTGTTATTTTCCTGAAAAATTGTCTGCCCTGCAACCATGCAACCTGTATGTGTTTGTCTGCTCTGATGGACACTGAGCCTCTTTATTCTCATCTTACTATAGGTTAAAATGATCTGTATCAGGCTTTATAGTTAAGGGAGGAACATAAAAGGACTGTTCTATAATAGCTGTCGAATGCGTTTTTAAATCTTATTCTGTTTTGCAGACAAGCAAAGTGCCATTAAATAAAAAGAAAACAATGGTAAAATAATTTAGGGGAGGAAAATGAATATAGTTTTAGAAACCAGTCTTGATGAAACGTATCTTACAAAAATGTGTCCGTTCTTTGCTTCACATGGATAAATAGGACACAGACACACACACACTATATATATATATGTATATATATACTGATATTTGAGTTGCTAATATAATTTAAGAGTTTTTGGTGGGCATTGGGTTTCGGTAGCCTGAGGCAAATCATTTGCAGGCAGTTAATGTCTGTTATAATTGCCATGCTGAGCAAAACATCAGTTATCCCTGGAGTGACAATCTTTCTGTCCGGAATAATCATATAAATAAGATAATAATAGCATGGTAGAGGGAAATAAAGTGCACTATTGAGAGCAGGGCAGGAACTTAAAAGATACCTTTAATAATGATTTCATTGGTGCTCTAAACTCAGCATGGTGTTGATGAATTTGTAAAGTGACACTGTAGAGACGGATGATGTCCCACTACTCTAACCAATACTTTACACAGTGGTCTTAATTACAAAGAAGTGAGGTAGGCTGGGGAAGTCATTATTTATATTAAAAAAGGAAAAGATAACACTTGATACTAGCGGGAATTAAATAGAAGGATATGGAATTTAACTGCAGAAAGAAAGCAAAGGCCCATACACCATGCCTGTCCATTTCAATACTTAACATAACTGCTTGTGTGATTATTCTAGTTCTTAAAGGGCATGTCCACCCCCCAACAAAAATATCACTGCTAACAGAAGACCCCCCAAAACCTAGACCTCGCTAGGTCTAAAGTGTTTAAATTGGCATCAATAGATACTTACAAGCCCTCGTTCCCTTGGCTGCCTTCTGCTGTGCAGGGAAGCAGCAGAAGGGGCAGGACCGACAGCCGCAAGCATTTCTGTGCTGGGCGCCAATATCCCAAAGCTCTCACATTGCCCCATAAAAACCATCATTAAAGATTGTTGTAGAAACAAAGTGTCTATGATTCAGACAACTATGACTTTTGCCATACTGCAGTTAAGCCTTTCTACACGCTATGATTTTGTTGAGGCATTGTTTTGGACAGATTTTAGAGCTTGATAATAACAATCAGAAAACAGGCCATAAAAAAATTGGTTAAATATATCTAGCCGTATACATACATTCCCTGTTCATTTACTTGTTCCAATCATTGAGGTTGAAATTTCTATTATTCACTCACTGGTTTCATTCATATCTACTGTAGATTTAATTATTAACATGAACACACATGTACAGATCCCACTACAGTTCAACCAGCATCCAACAAATTTGAAAGTGGTGTGCCATTCTCTTGTAAGGATTCTATATCATCGTTGTCACCAAACACAAAAATATATGATTTAGCAGTTGATGCAACAATCAACCCCCCCCCTCCATTTCTATATTTTACATGGAGACACATTTCATACCTCCTTGAAATGCCGTTTTCTGCCCAAGTTTACACGTAGAGGCAAAAGTGTCCTGTTCTAAATCGTTCTTTTGCATCCTGGCAAACAGTAGGTTAAATTAAAAAATGAATGCTCATCAGATGAATTCTTTCACTTGTATTGTATAGCCGAAAGCTATTAAACAAAACATTATCAGGTTTAAGGAACCAATTCAAGTTTATGATGATCACAAACCTGCCAAATTTCCTCTAGAACTGACTATTAGCCAGATTATCAATGAACTGAAATCACTATATCATTCTAATGCAACCAGCAACTCATGAGTATGTTAATGTAATTGCGAAGAAATAAAGGCAAATTATATTGGGAGACTTTGTACAATTTAAATCTTGTTACAGTCTGTAATTTTGCTTCATTGGTTCTTCACTGTGAAGTATACTTTTTTTTTGTATCCATGGCATTTTTTTTCTTTTCTAAGAGTTCAAGATAAAATCATAGACCAGAGCATCTTAATCTAAATACTATAAACTGTCAATTTACTATTAGCAAATTACTGTCACCAAATTCAGATCTGAAAGTAATGGGCTGAATCACAAGCGAGGGCTTATTTTGATGACTCCTACTGGCTTTTCATGGAAATTATTAATAAATCAGTAATCTGCAATGAGGTTGTTTATAAATATTAAATTTTCCTTCAGGTGTCCATATCTTCCTTTTCCAAAGCTTGATGATGTTGCGATCCACTGAGAGGTACAGCCAAAAGTATATAAGCCAAAAGTTCCAAGTGTACTGGGGAAAAGGTTAATTTTGTGAAGGAGGAACCTTTATGCAATAGTCTTAACAAATTTACAATAAAGAACTCAGGCCTACCAACTCAGGCCTACCTACCAAAGCTGGCCCATAATTTCAATAGGACACAATACATTTTTATGTGCGAAAACAATTTCTTTCTCAGTAGGTTACAGAAACTTATTGTTTCTTGTGAGAAATTATTTCTATAGTCAAATAACAATATACTTTTTATACATTATTAAATGAGAGGGACTAACTATTGGGTTAAATGTCATATTTTTCCGCTGTTCTTGAATAACTACTGTCAATACTCTTCCTTAGTGGGACTTATTGCTTCCAGTTACCTCTCCCTTTATATCAGTGTTTTTATATATATATATAAAGGGGAACTGTGGTCTTGATACATGTTTCCTCTATTAAAAAGAGCACACGCATACCTTTAAAATAACTCCAGGATCGTGCTGCTAGCTATAGACTATTCAAACTTAAAAATATAAGGGGGGTGCTTACTGCTTATAAAGTGAGCTGTGGCATTCCACAGCACCAGGAAGCCATTGACTTGAGCATGCCCAATTGTATCCTATTGCTGGGACAGAGCATCACCAACTGCATCATCTGCTCCCTCCCCTGTACTGTTTTTTTTTAAGCCACAAGCCTGAAAAGAAAAAAAACCCTCTCCTTAAGATGTCCATAGGCCGAGGAAAGTACAGATTGCAAGCCTGTAACTAGTTTAAGAAAATATTGATTTATTGGGGTGGGGCTTATATGACTTTTATACATACCTAACACAGAGACAGTGGAGAGTAGGAAGCCTATATTTTTGGAGACAGTTATGGAGACAGTAGCAAAAATATACAGTATTGAAATTTTAATGCATTATTAGGACCATAATGTCTATAACAAAATAATCGCCAAGGTCGCTGTCAAGACTAACGTCTGACAAGTGTTAGTCCCATATTTTGGTTTATTTGTTTAAATAATCAGAAGGACAGAAATTACCTTGCACAATGTATAAGAAATACACCTCTAACAGATCAGTAATGAAAAAATGTGTATGTTCATATGTTCAACAGAACAATTTACTGTCGAGCATATCTAAGAAATGAAGTTGGATTTATTTTCCAGCATTATGTTAGATTAAATTTGAAAGGTTGTACATATAAATATTTTGCAGGATCACTGGTGATGCACTGTGACGTTCTTAAGAACAACATTAAAGTTCACCAGATTGTCAAAAAATATATCACTGACAAAAACTCATAAATGTCTTCCAAATAGGAGGCAGAAGGTCTAACTCAGCACAATCCAACTCAGTGAGCTATAGCATTATATGATCAGCCATCCCACAACAACTCCTGTGTGCTCTATGATCCCTTCTGGGTATTTGAAAAGCTCGTCAGCTATTGCAATGTCTAATTTTAATCCAAGGAATTTTTCACCCCACCAAGGATTCTGCGCAAGTTTCTGACAGCTTGTTGTTGTTTTTTTTCTTTCAGGAAATTGCAGCTTATTTAATAACATTTGAAAAACATGAAGAATGGCTTACAACCTCCCCTAAAACAAGGTAAGGGATGTGCTTTTTAAAATATTTCTCTTATTTATCTTGAATGTTCCACATTGGAAATGTTTACCGAGTAGGACCGTATGCTGTAAATATTTTATACTTAATGAACGGAATTTTGTTGATTGAAAGATTTCTTCAAAGTAAATAATTTAATCTTGTATTAAAAGTAACAGTCAATTGCCCCCCCCATCAAGTAGATACCTGCATTTATTTCTAATAATTTCTATAACCTTTAAACTGTTTTCTTTGATTGGTCAGTTTTGCATTTCCCTTATAAAAAAAACTTAAAACTGGGAAATTTAAAAAAAAAAAGTAAATTAAATGTGTTAATTAAGCACATGGCTGTTACTGTTAATGTTTTTTCTTCACTGCTTGAACTGCCTATTTCCAAGCACTAGATTCTATTTCCATTTCATTTTCTAAGTAATTTCCTAGTTATGTGACTCTTTACTTTAACCCTTTGAATTATATTTAGATTATGGATGCATTTTGCTATTCGGCATAGGTAGCCATGTTTATGTTATATCTATCTTATGGAGAGGGCAAAATATAACCTGTCTGTAATATTTGTTGTCTAGAAAGGCAGTGGTAATAAACAGTATGTGAGTTTGCGGAGGTCAATTATGGATTGCAATATGTGGCATTTCCCCCAAATCTATGTTTTTGGAGGTAAACTATAGAAAATGGTTCTTTATCTGTTAGTCTCTTTTTTTCCAGAATAATGTAATGTGAATATCTTGAATGACAGCATTGCTTTGTCAGGGGAAAGTTGTTGGAAGTAAAGACATTGCTGCAATCCATTTTTAGTTTGAAGTGCACTGAGTTTGATGGAACACTTCATGGCTTAAGTGCCACTTTGTGACTGTATTTTAAGGCTGCACATTTATTGGTATTTGCTCACAGTAAGGATGGAATTAATACATGTACGAGAGTCCACTTTTGTAACAATTGCCCACCAGTAAAGAAGCGATTGAGTTCAGCTATTTCTTGAAGGCCAAATATGAAATATTTCTATATTTATAATAAGTATATTTTGACAGAAGCTGCTTCAGTTCAGAGTCCTAAATGCTAATAATGAATAAAGTTATGATGATTACCAATGTAATAATGACATGAACTAATGTTATTAACATTAAATATGCTAGCTCTGAATGGATGTTTGTTACTACCAAGTAGAGATGGCCGAAACTGTTAAGTTGCATTCTGTTTTCGGATTTATGGATCTTGGGAAAATCCAGAAGATTCCAAAACCTGAAAACGGAACATACTTTTGGGAATTCTGAGCCCATTTTCGAGGATTATCAAACGTTCGAGGCTATTTTCGATAATCCTCAAAAATAGCCTTAAATGTACAATAATCCTTGAAAATACGATCAGAAACTACTTTCGAGTTTATTGGCACCAGCTTTGTAGACATGAATGTTACTAAACATCAAACTGCCTATTGTATGTCCAAGGGCAATTGAGGAAGAAAAAAAAGGCAAATTCACTAAACTGTATCTGGTAATAATTTTTTGTATTATATTAAATATACCAGTTTATACCCTGGTCACATAAGAATTCACCTAAATGCACTTGTTTTAATACATTGGTCCAACTTCATATTTTATCAACACAGGAAATCTGTCCCCCCCCCAAAAAAAATCCCAAATATAATGAGGGTTATTCAACAAAAGTTCTTATCTTTTAAAATAATGCTAATTTTGCCCCAACCAATCAGATGTCAGCTTTCAAATGTTAAATAAAATCTGATTGGTTGGGGCAAAATTTGCACCATTTTAAATGATAAAAAATTTAATTAAATAACTCTGAAAATGTGCAATGTAAAGTTCCCTTTACATTCACTGGATATTAAAAATAAGATAATAAGAAAGCCGTTCCAAGCCGTATTGTGCTATTTTACATTTATACAATTTTTAAAATATAGACTTTCAATGTCTGGCCCCACGACAGCAGTGATGAATCTAAATCCCAAAATGAGATTGCCTTCTAGAATAATTTATTTCAACCAATCTTTTCCAAGAAATATTAATTATAAACTATTTTTCAAGAAATTAACATTCTTGCTGAGTAATTTTTTGGCTCCCATTAAGTCTTGGGTTTTAAGATTTCGTTTAGAGACACTCCAAATTTTACCAATATTTTTACTACAGTAGCAGTTAAGTAGCCAGTGAGATTTAAGACCTCTTTACATGTTCTGGTTTATTTTATTTATTAAGTGAAAAGTTTGATTGTGACTATTGGAGTTAAGTGATGGTGATAAAGAAAAGGCCCCTATCCTTAAGGATTGACATCAGTGACTTATAATTTATTTCAAGATATATTTATTTCTATTTAATAATGATTTGGTCTATAGTGTTTAAAAATACCATATTACTGAATTTTACATTCATGCAGATGTTTGTTTACTTATGCAAAAAAAAAGAAAATATACCATACAAGCTATAATATACATCTATATTCCACATATATAAATACATTATTAACATTATTGTATATAATATTGGTATAATAGTGATCTAGGATAAATCTTGAAATCTTAACATTTTAACCTACCTTAACGCCCATCCAACTCTCTCTTAAACTTCTCTAATGAACTAACCAGTTCCTTGTCTTCCTGAAATTCCACAGGTTTAATGTTCTTCTGCAAATAAACATGAAACGTCTTTCCTTCTAGTCTTAAGGGAGGCCTATGTATTCTCTGTGTATTCTCTGAGACAATACAGTGTTAAAGGGCATGTCCTCCCCAAAAAATAAACAATTGCCCCATTACTGGCACTACTGTGTAGTGTTAAAAAAATCCTTACCTAACTCCTCTGCTCCAAATGGTTCTCCTGAAATGTCTAGCCAAAGTCCCAGAAAATGAAGAGTAGGAGCCTGGCTGTGAGTGAAAAGGTTTCTGCCTCTTACCTTTCTGGCTTGCCCACTGGAGCCCTTCCCCCTCCCTCCCTCCCTCGATAATTTTTCTGTAGTGTAGGGGACCCTCTCCCACCCCCAACCGCTGTGTTCATTTGCAAAAAAAATCAGTAATGTACTTACAGAGCTTCTTTCCCCCTCGTGCCGGCCGATAATAGGCCTGTGTATGGGCACTTTTTTGGCCAAAATGGTCACTTGTTCGGGAATCATTGCCCATCTCACCCAATAAAGTGCCCATACACTGGCCGATTATAGGCCGAAATGGGCGTTAGTACACATTGTGCATCATGAGTCGGCCGTGTGTACAAACCTTAAGACACTTGAATAAATACAGTTTTTTGGTTTAAACAATTGATTTTAGCTAACCTTATTGTAAGAGAAAAAAGTATTTGACACAAGGTTGGCTGTTATTAAGATCAGTACTAGATTTATAAATGGTTGCTGTCTGCATTTTAGGAGGAAATGAATTGGAACATGCCACATGTATGGAAAGAACAATAGATTATATTTTTAACACATTTTTCTCAAGCCCATCATTATTTTTCCAGGCTGTGTTTTAAGAATTTTTAGAAAGACGTATTGAACTTTTAGATTCTTATTCCTTTGTAACTGTGACAGTTGAAAGTGACCCATTAGGTAGCATTTGGCGCTGAAATGGCCAGTCATAGGCATTGGTTGCATGGAAAAGTTGAATTATGAGGGACAAACTGAAACTTACAAATATCTACGTTACTGCAATCACACAGTATGCACTGACAGGCAACATGTGGCAAGAATAGGTTAAATGTCTTGTAAAATTGCTTTTCAAGGCTGCTATAAACATTCTTTAGGGCCATCCTTCTTGCATTCTCATATAAGATGGAAAATGCTGCTGGCATCATTTTCATTTATTACTGTAAGCTTTGGACTCTGTGCTATATGGTACAGTATAGCTACAACCAGATCCAAGTTAAAGACCTGGACAATGCAAAATGCACTGGAACCGCATCATAAAAAAATCTTTAGGATAAATCAAGTTTGTGTTTGATTTTTAGCACATAAACTGCTGGTTTAAACTATGTAGATCACATTTCTTTCTATTTGATTTATTTACAAACGCTGTATCATAAACGTTTTGAAAATCTGTCACTAAGGTAAACAAACTAAAAACCTTTACACCTTAGCACAGAGGAATACAAAATAGCTAATTGGTGAGCTGCACCCTCTGCCTCGTATACACTGAGCAAGGCCCAGTCACAAATATGGAGGGAAGAAATGGATAATTTTGATTTATGTGAAAGATTCACTTCCTAATCTAATAAAGGCAAGTGGTGCATCATTTTAATTATTAACTAAAAAATACTGTCGTTTAGGAAATAATGTATTTAAAGGATAACTATACTCTAAAATTTAACTTTTTAACAATAGAAGTACCTGGGGCAGGGAGGTTGGATTGATTATTCCTACCTCACAATATAATTTTGTTAAGGAGCTACAGCACATAAAGTTTTCATTTGCCACGTTAGTCCTGGAGTATTCCTGTATTAAAGATAGTTCTGAAGCCAGGGGGAAGACTGGCAGAATCAGTTTTCTTTGAGCTGGTGCTCCTCACAGAATCAATATTGGGAGGTAGGAATTACCAGTCCTATATCCCTGCCCCAAGTACTTCATTTTAACTGTTATCGTTATCCTTTAAGATTTCTTCAAAAAGGAGTAACCCGCTTAACTCTCCAACTATTGATGAACTACAAAACTGAGGATACTCTGACATGTGGATGCCAGGAGTTATAGTTGAATGATAAAAAGTGGTTAAGAATCCCAGACTTAAATACTAAACAGTTATTTTTTAAATGTTGTTTGCTTGTAAAACCTTACTCTAAACAGGAGTTTGATATTTTATGAATACAGTGCTTAATACACGGTTATTCCTGATAACCATTAAATAAATGTACAGTATATTCACAAAGGATTTGGAAAGTAGGCGTCAGAGAAAATCAATGAACTAGATTTATCAGATGATGCATGCAAATGGAAGATAAGTCACATTAAAGCCAGGAACAATTTCATAAATCTAGATAGATGGTATGCATCTTTAGAAATATTTTCTATACTCAGATTTACAAAGTCGTGGGAACAGTTCTGTAAGGAAAATGTTCATATTAATATTTTTGTTTATGCTGTACTCAATGTCGTCACACGTATGTCTTAATGACAAAAAGAAGGGACCAAATATATTGGGAAAATTTATATGGAAGATCTGATCTTTTTCCTTAGTATGATCTATCTCTATGTAGGTATCAGATGAGTTCACTAGTTTTATTTTAATAGCTAATTAATGTAATGTGTCTTACATTCCCATATCAAAGTAATTTACTGCATTTTTTGCTATAAACAATTATAAACCCATGCTATATCAATAGTTATACATAACTATATAAGAAATACCTTGAATAATATCAATGATCTACATCAATTTTAATGGTTTCTTGTATGGTGAACATGGGTCCAACAAAGCTCTTGTAAAGCTCCCGTTATTTAATTGAGGGCAACTATGTCATTGTTCCCTTCCCCCCCAATAAAAGTATCTTAACCACTTTAATCACTGGTAATCTTCTATGTAAGATAAAATTACCAGTCCTGTCTAGGACTGCCCTCAGCCCACAATGCGCTGAGAAACACAGCTTCCCATAAAAATGTACCAGGGGCAGGGAGGTAGGATTGATAATTCTTATTATTATTTTGTTGAGGATTTCATCTGTCAGGTTTGTGTTTTGTGCCTTCCTGTATTAAAGACAGTACTGAAGCCTGGCAAAAAGAAGTTTTCTTCTTGCTGGCACCCCTCACATAAATTTTAGTTGGGAGGTAGGAATTAGCAATCCTCCCCCGCTGCCCCCCCCCCCTTTAAATGCACTAGTTTTCTTTTAATAATGACTTCCATATTTTCCATATTTTTAGAATTGTAAATTTTATTGAATAATAGAATAGTTTATTTTTCACACAATTCTTATATTATTATATACTGTTTGTTACCTTTTCCCTTTCCCTTATCTTTTTACTATCCCTAAATTATCATTTAGGAAAAAAGTCGCCATGAAACAAGTCAGAAACATTTGTAAATTTGCATTATCGGAACCACAATGTGTGCAGCATTGCATGGAGACTTGTGGAGACAGGACAGGTGGCGATTTGACAGACAGTGTAATTAGAAGCAGCTAATAAGTGTCAGGGGGCATTTGTCTCCCACCTCAGTGTTTTCTTCCTCATTGTTATCATGGCAGCAGCAGCATTCAATGAAGGGAAAGGATTCTCACACTGACAGTGTGCACAAACATTCACTTTGTTTTAAATCAAACATGTCCCATTGAAAGTATTTTTTTATCTTTTTTTCCCTAATGGGCATATTTAGGAATAAATGTACAGTATCCATGATACTCTAAGACCATTCTTATTGCAAGTGCCTTATAGTATGTGCATCAGATCCGTACGCCTGACATGCGTTTCGCCCCTCTACTAGTCGGGCTTGATTAAAGCTTCTTTTTCTACTTTTCCTTCCATTATCAAAAGAAATCTGCCAGTCAAATGGTGGACACAAAGATAAGTATCCTCCAGTATAGGGTTGTCCCAATATCAAATAATGATTGGAAATTGTTTCCTTCTTATACATCCTGGAAAAATGTTAGCTTTGCTTGTATTGCCACCTTAAGGGGTATCTCCACCTCCAAAAGATTTGCTGTAGTGTAGGGTACCGCTGCCTATCCCCAACCGCCATGTTAGTTTCTTAAACCCCCCCTGAAATAGACTTACCACCATTTGTTCCCTCAACTCTCTGCTCTTGGCTCTCTGCTTGCCTGAGTCAGCCAATCACAGACTTGGCTGCCCGCTATGCAGAGAGCCAAGGGAACATATGGTGGTTTGTCTATTTCTGGTGGGATTTTTAACAAACTAACATTGGGATGGGCAGGGGTACCCTACACTACAGCAAACCCCCACTACGCTACAGAAAGTAACAAAGGAGAGAGAGACGGAGGAAGGGAGGGGGTGCTCCCCTGCGCTTACACAGTGGCACCAGTAGTGGGTTAAATCTTAGTTTTGGGGGTAGACATACCCTTTAAGCCGTGTGTTATCATCTGTTATCAAAACAAGGCAGAAAATGCTGGGGGGGGAAATACATTTAAAGGAGAACTATAGCATACAATATACATGCACCCAGGAAATCTGCCTTAAATTTCCTAAAAGTTAATATTTTATGATTACTTACCTTTATTCTTCATTTCACTAGGTACATTGGTCCTGCCTTGGCAGTGAAATTGCACCAAAACGCTTTGCTCATAGAAGGAACAGAAGACTTCACACCTATAAGCTGCAAAGCAGTGCGTTATTTCATGCACTGTATTGCATCTTATACAGTAGAGGGACATTGCAGAGGCAATGCAGAGTGGTAATTTAGTCTTTGATTTTCCTTCTGTTAAAAAGAAAAAAACGTCCCAACCTTTTTATTGCACTTGCAATGTACAGTTGTAAGGGCTTTTGCTAACAAGGGAATACGCTTCGCACATGATGTATCTGGGCCTTTGCACATACATGTGTATATAATTCAATATAGCTTATTAGGAGCGATGGAAGAAAAATAGGTGAATACAAACCTCAAATCAATTAAGCACTCAGCTCTCAAAATGCATCGGTTCAAGCAATGTGAGTTTAAAAGCCCAATTCTCGGAGTAAATATAATGTACCATAGGATAACTTTTAATAACTTGTCTGAAGAGATTTATGGAATCACTTGAACATCCAACTGAGTGACAAATGGATGCACTGTTAGAGTGCTTTGTTTGCATGTTATCATGGGAGAAGCAGGTCAGCTTTCTGAAACCCCAGAGAAATCTGTCACTTTTACAGAAGAGCTTGCTATACCTTTTAGTTATGCGAGTCTTCTTAATACTTTAACAAAGCCTTTCATTCATTTATAGTTAAACCAATGTATCTCTGTATTCCTAACCTCATTTATTTTATTTTCTGATAATACTTTATCGGAGAACAATATTATCTAATTAAATACCCAAAGCGGCAGCTACTCTGGGTAGATCTCCGTTACGAGATTCACCATGTTAATCCTGGGAAGGGTTTTAACCCTATGTGAATATTTAACCAGCTATCACCTGTCAAGTAAGTACATCAGCACAGCCACTGGTGAATAATTGGCAGCTGTAAGGGTGTTAAGGGGTTAAAGTTGTAGTTTGATGGTAGTTTTTAACTGCCAAAATGTTAAAGGCTAAACTGATAGTTTCAATCCAAAAGCAGGTTTTGGAACTATGTCACATTACTAGAGTTGAAAGTTAAGTTTTGATTTCTTTAATCTGTACTATGTATTATTACAGATAATATGGTAGTTTGCCTCCGCACTTCCCTTTAAAGATTACTTCTTTTTGCTGGGTGATACTATAAAGCCATAGCCAATGGCCAATCAAACATATATAGTAAAAAGATATAGCGCAAATCCAGTGTATTTATTCACACATGTAACATTTCGGTATCTGTGTGGTACCTTCTTCAGATAACATAACTTTTACTATATCTTTTTACCATTTATGTACTATGTATTACATCATAAAGTCATGCAAAAGCAAAGTGCTTCCTGAGCTAGTTAAATAATGTGAAGATTAAATATTGATAACTTCCTTCGCTATTATTGCAGTCTCTCCTCTTTCCTTGCCTTGCAAACCACATAAGGAACCCTTAGTATGGCAGCTCCTTTCCAACATACTGATGCTAAAACCTACCAAAGCAGAACTCCTACAATCTAACAAACAATCTAAGCCTTTTTCTTATCTATTGGCAATACTATTATTTAAAAGTTTATAGTAATGTTCTAACTGGTTTTGGGATGAAATTAAAGTGAAACTGTCAACTAAACAATTTCAAACTAATGGCAGCAAAACCAAAATTCCCAAAGAAATGTCCTGTTTGTTACCAAAGTTTTGGGGTAGAATTTCATTTTGGTAACCTGATTTAAATGTTGAAATTTCAAAAGTAAATGTCAATGTTGAAATTTTGGCAGTTTTCTTTTACTCAAGGTCAAAGTTACATGTCAGACAAAGGTCTGTTTCCCTTAGCTCTACCCCTCAACGTGGTCCACACCCCAAACCACACCCATTTTACTTATGTGCCCCCCTATATATTGAAAAAAAAAATTTAAACTGCAAAACAGTGGAGTCAGAGGCTTTTTACAAATCCAACATGCTGCCAGTAAAGGGCCAACAATACAGAATTAAATGGGAGAGAGATTGACAGTCAGCCACAGGAGCTCCTAGGCCCGGGCCTACAGTGCCAATTGGTAAATCCAGCCCTGGATATTGTGAACTCCTGTGGAAAACCAGCCAGGTTAAGTTAACCAGATTCTGATTTTAGCATCATCAGATCAAAGCAGTTCTATTCATTGAGCTGGAGTTATTATTTGTAAATCACAAAGATTGTAATTAATTTAAGCATATTTAAGGGAGACATTCAGGAAGATTCAATAAAAGTTCTTATCGTTAAAAATGGTGCTAATTTTGCCCCAACCAATCAGATCGTATTTAACATTTGAAAGCTAACATCTGATTGGTTGGGGCAAAATTAACACCATTTTTAATGATAAGAACTTTTATTGAATCTCCCTATATGTTTGAAATGGCAAGGCACCTGGACATTGGTTATGAAGAGCATGTTGTGCATTAAGGTATAATGGCTTCTTTTTTTGTTTGATGCTCAATGTCCCAAGACGTTTTCCATTTCTAAAATTGAAGCTGTTATGCCTCCTCTCATCTTCTTCATCATTGCCTTAAGTGCTGTGTTCTGCTTCACTGTTAACAACTTCCAATTATTCCATACTACATAAGCCTGGTGCCCAAGGGCCATTTTTAACTGTGTTCATTCGTCACCTAAAATCTGTCCCTCACCAAGTCCTGCTGTTTTCTACAAAAAAGAATTTGTCAAAGATGTGCTTTGCTTCTTGAAAACTGATGAAATCTTCTGCCTTATATTTTAATCATAGGATTAAAAAGTTTATAGAAAGTGTTTGCCGGTAGCTGAAATAGTACGAATAGATCACCTATAGCATTCTGATTGGCTGTTCTGAGCTTATGTTGTATCCATTATGAGACATCATTTTTATTAGTTGCCTCCTCATCTTTATAAGGATTACAATTTACACTGTACCAAAAAACCTTGATTCACTCATAAACTCTCAATTCTTAAGTAATGTATAAGGTGTCTCCAGAAATCTTGTTACTCATCTGTTTCTTTACAGTAGTTCTCCATTTCTACTGTGACTGCACTAAAACATAATGAATCATTTCCTATGTCTCTTCTTTGGTAACATTTTCCCCCACTGATTTCCTGGCCATGAGTTGTGTTAATTAAATTCTACTTACTTTTCCATTGAAGACATTATTAAATAGGTAGTAAATATTGCCAAGATTACCCAAGCAACTGCAAATAACTTATGCCATGCTGAGGACTTAACAATATAAAATCTGTTCTAAGTGTATAGGCTAAAATATTTCCAGTTGACACTTTTGACTCTTCTAGTTATTTTGTCTTTTTCTATTAAGCACAGAACACCCTCTCTCCATTGCCAGCTCTTTTTGACATCAGTAAAGATTATTATGTTCTTACTTGCATAGAACAATTTTAGAACCAATGCCCATGCCCCATGTTCATTCAGATTTGGCTTATAGCAAATGTGTTTACTTGGCACTCACAACACAAATATGTCAGGAGATGCAACCAAACTGACAATTTATAAATGACCAGAGGTTTAATATTAGGAATCTTTAGACTGGTTAGTAGACATTACAATAGTTATTTTAATAAATATGTTTTCAATAATAATGGATAAACAGAATGATGGATTATGTTATGTTATGTAAGTCTGTTTATGATGAGGAATTTCATTTTTGTTAGTTAAATAATTTTGCTTACACATCACTTGCATGGGTGCAGCACAAACTGTCATGCTCCTCAATAAAGAAAAAGTGTTTAATAGAATCTTTTTCTAATTTAAAGTATTCATGCTCATCCACAGAGCTTTAGTCTAATAGCAGTACATATAAGCATAGGAAGTAGGCATAAAACCAGGTCTCTAACATGTAGGGCATTTGTACCTTGGTGGTGTGACAAACTAATATTTTTTAAAGAACTTAAAAGTACTTACGATCACTACTCGTCATCATCCGTGAGATTTATCACTGTCTATTCAGTAACTGATTTCATAGAGACATGATGAATGGTACAGCATACTCAGGATCTAAATGCATGTTGGCAGACTGCATGTTGTATCGTATGACAGCGACTGGTCTTTTTGGGATGGTGACTGATGCTCTTCTGATGGACTTCTTTTAACCTTTATCTCCTATACTGTGCTGTACAAAGCCAAGGCAGCAGTGACTGTATCCAAAAATATATATTTCTAAAAATATATATGTTCGTAAATTATTTAATCCATACTTGCCTTTAGTCGTGCTTCCATGTTTTTCTTAAAAACATTTTTTTTTTTACTTTACATATTGTGCATCTTCCTATTACTAATACGGGTACTAAGATTATCCTGAACATATATCATACCGGTATTTATATTTATGTGCCCTATCATTTTGGTTAATTCTTTGTGGGGGCTAATGCAGTAAAGTATTGAAATTAATAGTAGCCGTATTAGTAAATACTACATTTAGAATATAGACAGGGAGATACAATAAAAGTTCTTATCATTTAAAATGGTGACTAATTTTGCCCCAACCAATCAGATCTTATTTAACATTTGATAGCTAACATCTGATTGGTTGGGGCAAAATTAGCACCATTTTTAACGATAAGAACTTTTATTGAATAACCCTGAGAATGTGATATTTTAGTACAAAGAAACATTATTAATAGTTATGGGTGCTTGTTTAGAACCAAATCTAGTTTTAAAAGTCGAATTGCATTTTTAAAAAATTCACAGATCTGTCAGAACGTTTAGCGTTTTGAAAGCCGGAACTTTGCATAATTTCATTGGAATTCAATGTCATTATTTATACTTAGTATCGAAAAGTCATAATTCATTGTTGAGGCTGTAAAAAAATTTAAAATTTCACTTCCATTGACTTCATTTGTGTTTAATTAGAATCTTTGGTTCATCGGAATTTCAATAAATTTAACAGAACCGCCAGCAGAAAGAAACTTTCCTGTTTACATACTATAGTTTCTCATTTTAATTGTTTTCCTAAAGTATTTAAGGACAAAAATAATAAATATAGGACACCTGTCCTTGTTTCAAATTTTATTTATAATTAAAAAAAAAGAGAGAAACTACGGTATTTTTTGACCTCCTACGTTGCACACACATACTGACTGATTTACCGGCAGGTAAGTATTCTGTTATTTTTCAATCTACTTCATTTTTCCTTACCCCCTGACAAATTGCATAACTGGTTGACATGATTTGACCTTGTATAATATCAGGTGTGAAGAAAACTGAAGGATTACATCTTTGTATTTAATATTTCACACTGTGTGACAAGGTACAGCACAACACTGCCTTTGACTTTTATTCATCTTACTACAATATGCTGTGAGAAATAGGACTTAATCCAAAACACACACAGTAATATCAGAGAATACATTTAACTTCATAGCACCAGCTAGATTTTTTTTTCTTTTGACAACACTTTAGTTTTTTAAGAATTCAATCTTTTAAAATAGCAAGCAACCTTTCAGCAGCCAGAAACTATATTTATACTCAATTCTCTCCTTGCTGTGGTCCCATATTCTCAGGACTGAAAGGCATCCATTGTGACGTGCCTTGTTTTTCCCAGTTGTACACCAGTCTTTTAGTAGAGTGAACTTGCTGCAGAAATTTACAGACTGCAGTTTATTTTAATATATTAAATGTTGCTAAACTACAACTATACAACAAAGCATGGAAGCCAAAACCACTTATTTATCTCTTATCAGTAAATAAATGTAATAAGTAAAAGGTAGATGGGCAGATAGATAGGGGATGATAATAAATAAATAGGGACAGATGGATAGATAAACAACAGAGAGAAAGAGAAAGATATATATATATATATATATATATATATATATATAGAGAGAGAGAGAGAGAGAGAGAGAGAGAGATAGATAGATAGATAGATAGATAGATAGATAGATAGATAGATAGATTGATTGATTGACTGGTAGATAGATAGATAGATAGATAGATGATAGATAGATTGATAAATAGATAGATAGATCAACATTAAACTAGAAACCCAATTAAAAAAGAATGTGTTTCTCTGGATTATATCTCCTGTCTTTTGTACAGCATTTGCCAATAAAATCTCCTCCATTTTTGATGTTAAACCTCACATATCTTTCTGGCATTTTCTGTGTTCATGCAAATCATTCCTATTTCTTAAATAAAATCCATAAATAAAAATCAATAGTAATGGCATTCTCAGAAGCAAAGCAGGCCCTTATATCTCAAAGATAGAAAGCTTAAAGTGAGGCATAACTTAACAACTTTCAGGGACATTAAGCAAGTCTTTTTTTTTCTGGAAGAAAAGAACTGCTAATCCTTACTTTTGCTTGGCAAATTCTTTAAACAGCAAGAGATTTTATCGTCTCAGAAAGTTCGCATAGATAAGTATATGAAAGATACTTTTTTTCAGATGTGGAAAGACTACGTCTGTTCCTGATTAGTTTAAGTTTTAGATACAAAGAAATCTACAATTCAAGAACGTTTTCCAATCTCTGCCTCATGTACTATGTTAAACATGTTACTATATTATGGCAAATAAAATAAAGAACGAAATAGAAAAATTTTAAAGTGTTTGAACAGAGAACCGTGTTTTTCTCTCTATACTTAAACAGTCATTTGTATTCACGAAGATACAAATTAATTTCATAAAAATAATGTTCGCATGCTGTAAACAAACTAAAAAATATACATTAATGGCGAATTATCTATCAAAAATTATCCAAATCCTGGGCACTCTTGGATTTTCAAAAAATTGATTGATAATAAATAAAAGTGAAAATCCAAAAGTGCCCAGGATTTGGATTATTTTTGTGTATAACTATATATACACAAAAAAAGCAGGAAGAGTGCACTAGAATCAACATATATTTGGCAAATTATCTCATTACTAGTAGAGATGGCTGAAACTCACCACGAATTTTCAATTATTATCAAATGTTCGAGGCTTAATTTTTATTGAGGATTATCGAAAGTAGTCTCGACTGTTCGATAATTATAGAAAATAGGCTCCGAAGTCCTGAAATCCAGATTCAAACGGATCATTCGGATTTCGAAACCGAGGGGTTCTGTGTCGGATCAGGGTCCGAGTCAGACCCGGATCCCATCTCTTATTACTAGTGAGGAATCCCAGTTTCAAAACCTGATTTCTGATTCGAGAAATCTGCCAATCCGATGAATTTTTAAAAAAATTCACCTCCATTCAAGTTTCATTCAAAAATTCAAAATAAAAAAAATCCGATTCAATTGGGTTCAATTCTATTGAACTGCTGTCAGGAACAAGTTTTTATCATCTCTACTCTTTACAGAATATTAGCCCTGTGTAATAACTAGTTGAGAACATGGGCAATGGAACCTACCATTTCACCCTGACTATTGGAAAGTTATAATATGTCATTCACATACAGTACAGTAGATCTTTTCTACTGGTCAAGAGCAACTGAAAACTGGCTCCACTTATATCAGTTCCACTCAGAATGAGACTTTTATATTTCATATTGTAAATATCCATGTTTATTTTAGAATTAATATTTATCTCTGAACATCATTTAAGCCTTGTTAGGGAAATTGTTCTAGTGAAGCTTCCATGTTACAGACCTAACCCTTTTGATAGACTATTTCAAAGGGGAACCTGAAACTCTTGCCAGGACAACACTGGATCACTGCTTTATTTTTCTCTAAGCTATAACTATTTTCACTGTGTTTATAACGTTAAAATTAGAATTAATTGAATCTTTAATACAATAGTTTTATAGTTTATTTCCCTTTTATAGAAGGTGAAAGCAGTGGATCTTCATACTGCCTTTTTTATTTTCACCTTATCTTTTATGCCTTATGCCTGTTACCTAAAACCAGGTTGGCCTTTCATCATACAAAAATATTATTAGGCTTCTACTTGATTACTTCCAATCAATCAAAATTTTGTGGCTAAATTGTTGAAGTTGTAAAATAAATTGTTGAAGTTGTAAAATTGGGGGTGGGATTGGGGGGGGTTACAATCTTGGCCAATGCAAGAAAAGAGAAATTGTTCTAAAATGAGCTTCGTAATAGCGGAGACCATTTTGCTGTGATAGCTTTGACAGCTCTTAAAGGCAAAAACTTGGGCACTCAGCCTTCAAAAAAAGATCAGTCAGAATGTTCTCAGCACATTTTCACTTAAAAAGATTTATTCTACAGATGTGACATAAAAAAGATCAGCACCTTCAGATCAAAAACCCACTGCATATTTGAACTCATAAGAAAACACATTGAGCTTTTAACACGGTGGGATGGAAAGGGCCTAAGCTAAAAGTTTATGATGTTAAGATGTGAGGAACAACACAAGCTTATAGTCCCTAAGTGACCATTGCATCCTTTCGTATTTAACACTACATGGTTTGAAGAGAATATTAGAAAATGTATCACTTCTGATTGTAGATGGCTGCGCTTCTTTGAAGATTTCACGGTTAAAAGTCTATTTCCTTAAACGCCCGTTAGGCTAGATATTACAGGGTATGTGCATATCAATTGCTATACATTGAAAGGAACATTCTGGCACAAAGCCCTACCTTGTGGCTGTCTTTCTATTCAAGGTTACTTAATGCTGATCCGATTCTTTTGTTGCCTTTTACTTAAGGAGAAAACTTTACATTTCTGCATTAAAAATAAAAAGCTCAGTTTGCCTTTGTGAGAAGAGTGACCTTAATACTTCGAAGAGGCAAAAACTTTAGGAAATTTGTCTTGAGAATTGCTTGTTTTGTTGGTTATTTTAATGTCGATTTTACTAAGTTAAAGAACTTACATAACAAACAATAGTTTGCAGCAATTTAACTAAGCAGCATGTATTCTGTCATTGTAAATATTATACAGAATTCTTTTAATTGCTTCTTTTTCCAAACCCGCATTTAGGTCCTAACCTCCTCTTACCAACCATTACTAACAATCAGACACACAGTGCTTCCCACTGTTAGAATAAGGGACATAAATCCCTTGAAAAACACACATGTCAAAACATGCGTCCATGCACTGGGCTAAATTGTGAAGGAGATTAAACAAGAACGACCATTATTTTAACTTCATATTATTTTCCTCCTCCAGACTTCCTCCTTAAAAGCAGAATTCCCACAGGATGAAAGCTGTACTTTGACTGGTTAAAAAAACACTGCAATTAGTTGGGAAGTTTGTTTAGGCTTTTAACATGGAAATTAATTGGTGGTGTTTAAAACCTAGATAATACAGTATCAAAAGGATTTTGTTTATATATAAAATAATCACATCAATATGGCAGTGAACTAGAACCTCCTTTATTTGTGTTCATGGCAGATAGTTGTTTTAATGTTGGCTTGATGAAGTAAATAAAAAAAAACAAATGGTTAGACTGAGATTTATAAAGCTTTTTTTTAATAAAGAGAAACAGAGTGAACACGGGATTCCTTGTACATCATTCGTTTTAATCAGATTGCATAATGATATAGCTATTTGAGTTAAAAGTGCAGTTGACACATATCACAGGTTATGTCTTTAATGATATTGCTGCTAAATTAATTGTCTAATGCTCCAAGTTTAATTGTAAAAGAATCCTATAGAGAAATGCCTGTGTTTCCTCTTAATAACAAAGCGCCAGCAATGCTCTGCGTAGTGAGTGTTGTAATATATTATCCCTCTCTGTGTCAGTACAGGTGGACAGGTTTACAATATCTCCACTCTCTAAAGAAGATCTAAACGGAGATTATGTTTAACAAGGAAACCCATTCACAAATGACACATACTGCTTACATTTCTCAAAAAATACTGTTATTTTTATTTATAATATTTATATGAATAAAATATTCATTTAATAATAATATTCCCCAAACATTATACAAAATGCTTTGGAAATTTGCTTCTTGGTTACTGCTGACCAGGCTGATAAACCATTGATCTGGAACTGTGCTGTATGATGACCTTGTCAACACAATCATGGAGATATACGCTGAGGAGCTGAAATGCCACTACTCTCTGTTAAGGGGTTAAAGTCACAATAACCAATTGCCCCTAGTTTGCGGCATCTGCGTGAGCATCGTGTTTATGTGCGCACAGCGTCGCAGCTTTTGATAAACCTCTTCTGAGACATTTGCCCAGAGCAAGTGCTGCTGCTCGTGATATATTTGTAGTCAAAGGGTATATACACAACCATAGTCTAGAGAAAAACTCTAGCTGGCTAGCATCCCACATGTGGGGGTCCCCCACTGTTAAGGTACCCGATCATTTGACTGGTAGACTGTTGACTTCTTAAAGTTGACAGGTGGATAGCTGAGTATTTACCTTTACCTACTTATACTTTCTGAATGGGGTTATGCTATGCCTTAACAGAGGGTAAATTATATTACTATTAATGGGCATTCACTACTATAGTGTCTAGAGAATTCATGGTAGCATTATATGTTTTTTTAAGTGTTTTTAACTATGTGTACAGTGTGCCTTTTTTAACCTTAGTGTGTCTTTTTTTTTATATTGATAACTAAGAGTATTCATGAGTTCCTTTCACTTTTTTTGGTTTTTGATCTAGTTCATACTGGACCCAGTGCACCTCTACCCATTGTGGTAATTTACATAATTTTGTGTATATAATTGTCTGTGCCTCCATCTCAGTGCTTTTTTTCTAGCTGACTAGCTTAAAGGATAAGTGCACTGCAAAATCAAGTTATGTTCATTTGGAAGCTGCAGCTTTAAAAATAACTTTGCCATATTTTTTTTTTACCTATGGCCCTCCAGAGCCTAGCTTTGTGCCTTGAAAGTTGCTGACATCTTGTTACTGGTTTGCTGAATGTTAAGCTCCGCCCCTCTGAGATTTCCTCTGCTTTCTCCTGCTTGAGCCTCAAACAGTAATGCTTGTGAGTTCCGTGCACAGGAATTACTGTTTGAGGCTCAAGCAGGAGAGTGCACGGAACCCACAGGCATTACTGTTTGAGGCTCAAGCAGAAGAAAGCAGAGGAAATCTCAGAGGGGCGGAGCTTAACATTCAGCAAACCAGTAACAAGATGTCAGCAACTTCCAAGGCACAAAGCTAGGCTCTGGAGGGACATAGGTAAAAAAAAATATGGCAACTGTATTTTTAAAGCCGCAGCTTCCAAATGAACATAACTTGATTTTACAGTGCACTTATCCTTTAAGCCTCATCAACATTGTAGTTAAATTATATATTTAAATTTTGTATTTCTTTTGTAGGTCATGGTCAAAATAAAAACCTGCATAGGTTTTTTAAGTTTCCTGGCCCACTCGCTCTATCCCCCTCGTGACCTGCCCATCACCTCTCTCTAAATGAGCCTGAGTAGTAAAAATACATTAGTATTCACTGCCAAGAAAAACTGTAAATGTCAGAAACCTGCAGAGTAATAGATGCTTTCCCCAGGAAGCTGTTGAATGTAGACGTTAGAGTTAACAGCTATTTGCTTAATGATTAAGATTTACCTAATTCATTCAGGCTTACTGTATTTTAATTTTATCTTTGGTTTTCCTATAGTTATATTTGAAGTGTTTATGATGCATCAACAATAAGCATTTTTGCTTGTCTGGTTACTTTTGCTATGTCTGTTAGAGACATCTAACCCTGGAAATGGTTAAATAAAATGTTGTTGCTGGATGAATGGCCAATTAGTCTTCTAGTCAGGCATTCCATCAAAACAACCATATGGATGATACACTCTTGTTTCATGCTAAATACATTTCATCCATCCTTCCTAAGAATGATATATTTCCTAGTAAGTAAATCTGTTTAAATGGACACCTTTTGTTCAGTGTGTTAAAAATAACATTGTACTAAGTTTTTTTAAAGTATGAGATAACAAGCAGCTTTGCAACACACAAGATCTTTTTTCTAGGCAAGGAATAAAAATAGTTTAGGGAAGTTTCCTGTCCTTTTTTTTTGACAGGCATTAAAGATATTTGACATGATGATCCAAGGTCTAGTTTTGGAATTTGTAAAAAGATATGTATTTTTAAAATTCTGTTATACACTCTTGAATTGAATAGCTTTTCTTTGAGACTGTTATCTCTTCCTATTGACAGAGGTTTTGGTAGATGTGCCGTGAGGTTTATGTTGTCACAGCTGGAAGCCAATTGACTGTTTGTCATAAAGTATAGAAATAAAATGATATTGTAGCTTACTATAACCCCTCAGTGCAGAAGAGGCCCACCAAAAAGATGATACAATAGCTTTTTTTCAGAATATAATATAGCTAAATGTATGAGATCATTCCTTCTCCTGCACATTTGAGGTTATGTAACAGGGCAACTATACTGTTTTCTATCTTTAGACTGTGATAAAAATGCACATCCCATCTATGTCCAGTAGGATAGCAGCTTATTTAGATGGGAAATGACTCAATCTTGGCTTTCCTTGGATTTTTAGTAAAATATATTTGAGCTCAGAAATTGTAAATAAAATAATCTGTCTACGTATGTGCACTACTCGTTGTACTGTGAAATGAATACAGTACATGCCTTTTTACAAGGGCCATCATTTCCCATGAACTTCAAATATATTATTTTGAAATCAACTATTGTGAAGTTAAAGAAGCTCTTTATTACATTATATTACAGAGAATGCTCAATTAGTTTCAAACTCTCCTGAGACTTCATTGGGAGTATATTTGTATTTAACATTTACTTGTTAATTATCTTTTCTACATTATGTAATATAATAAATCAAGCCAAGTATAGTTTGTTTAAGAAAAAAACATTTTTGCAGGAGATCTTGACAGTTGGTTATAGTGTGGTTCACACAAGCTTTGCTAGATGGATGTATGACGTGTATACTTTTTCAATAGAGTAGGCTACAAAGTCAAACGCCAAATGTGTAGATTTCCTTTTTGCACATCTAGATCATTTTTTGATATTTATCATGATGAAAGTCAAAAATTTTGCTTTGATTTAGTGAAACTCCAGTACATTATGATTCACAATGACACAAAAACCTTGTATGCTTAGAAATATGTAATCAGTTTCAGTTAAATCTTTGAAGTGGCAAATAGCAAGTGCAAATGAATTAATTGATTTAGTAGTTAAATGCATTGACATGGGTAATGTCAAAATTCCCATATGCATCCTTATTCCAGAAAAAATAAATAGCTTTTAGCAGGTTAGGGAAATGTTGTTTGCCTTAGAAATGACTGATGTCATGAAAAGGATATTATATCACCTAAGGTTGTAAATGCATCTTCTATTATGAGTCATTAATAACCCTATGTTCCTTGTATAAATTCTTGTATATGCAGCCTCCCCCTAAACCCCTTAATAAACCACATAATATGAATTAAGCTAAACTTAAAACTGGCCATACATTTGGAAACTTAACTCCAGTTTAATATACCCACGATGCTCAGAAAGCTGCCTGGACCAATCATTAAGTGATCAATATTCAATTTCAAAATGAATGGGCTAGTACAGAGAACGTCATGAGAAAATTGGGAGGCAAAACTCTTACAGGGAGATTCAATAAAAGTTCTTATCGTTTAAAATGGTGCTAATTTTTCCCCAACCAATCAGATCTTATTTAACATTTGTAAGCTTACATCTGATTGGTTGGGGCAAAATTAGCACCATTTTAAATGATAAGAACTTTTATTGATTAACCCTGTTAGTGTTTTTAGTATACGATAGATATGATATTCTATCATCAGATCTTTGTAATATCTAATAATTGTGTGGCCAGTATTACTTAAAGGGCATCTATGCTAAAAAAAAAATATTTTAAATTGACTAATACTGGAAACTATTATTCTTCCCAACCATCACTCTTGGATATCCTATCTGAGCCATCTTACATTTCAGCTCTCAATCAAGTACCTTATTATTATCATAAACACTTCTGCTGCAAGTTGTTTTGCTGTAGCTTGAATGGTGATGAGTTTTGACAGTTGGCATGCTGTGTGTCAAGTTTTGCCAGTTGTATGTGGGAAATTCCCTTTTGCAGTGCTGCCTCAAAATGATTACTGAGCATGTTTGCCCTTTTAAAAAGTCTGGTTAAAAAGAAGGGGGGTGGTTAAAAGAAGGAGGGAGGATACTGAGCCTAAGCAAAACAAGTAGTGGATTAAGGCATGCAGCAACACACACACCTCAGAGTAAGTGCTACTTACACATATTTATTTATAGCTGAAGATAAGGAAATGTCATTTTTTTCAGTATAAGCCATTGTTCAGTAATAAGTCAGAGGACACGTGGACATCCTTTTAAGAAAAGAAGTTTAATCTTCAGGTTAGGAAAGGCTTCTTTACAGTGAGAATGGTGAAACTGTGGGAACTGTTCTTCCAGCAGATGTGGTAATGGCAAGTTTATTGAATAGCTTTAAAAGGGGGGTAGATAAGTTTCTAAAACTAAAAAACATTGATAATTACTGGTATTAATACATATACTGCAGATCTGGTTGAACCAGGGATACTTTCCGATTGCCATTTGGAGTCAGGAAGGGATACCCTTCCACCCCCTTTTTTTGAGCTGTGTTTTTTTTGCCTTCTTCTGGATCAACTGTTAGGTAGGGTTAAAAAGGAGGATGTAAAGGTTGGAGTAGATGGACATATGTCTTTATTCAAACTCAGTTTCTATGTTACTATGTAAATGAATACTTTTCCTATCTCTAAATCAGATTGCTTAAAGATAGACTGTACTACGGCATTTAGGGCTCCTTTAGGATATCCATCCCATTTAGAACAAAATAATTTATTATCAAATTGCATTATTTGCCAATGCCTTTTAAAATGCTACCAAAACATGAACACGTTGTGTATCTTATTTCCACATAACATTATTATATCTGGGTTTATTCAGCTGCTCAATTAAAAGTCAAGCCAATCATTAAACAAATCACTGATGCACATGTGCTGTATAGCTCTTTGGGAATTTTCTATAGCTCATTGAAATGGCATTTGAAGAACAAAATGACCATAGACATGTTCTTTCCGTCAATTTCATATTAAATATTCTTCTCATTTTTTTTTCTGTCAGAGGTTGATGTGTTTCTACCTTTTACGTGACAAAAAATGGCCTATATCTCTATTTCCATTTGATGCTATGGATTTTTGTGACAACAAATAGTTCTGTCTTTAAGTTATTACCTGCAGTTTTGTCTAAACAATAATTTTATTAGAATATTATACTGACATGCATCCTCTAAATCATACATTGGCCTGCCTTCCTTGACATCTCATCCAAGGCTATATCCCTATCATGTTACCATTCAAATTGAATTTTGCAGCAACATCAAAGCTCCAGAGACTGAAAAGAACTGAAAAGCATAGAAAAACAATGTCACATTCAAGTGTGTTTTAATCATGTAAAGTGATTCTGAATCACATCCCCAATGCAATGTTTGTCTGCAGCTTTGGGAATCATAACACATGGAAAAGAAATAGACAAATGGACACAAATGAGCAGTCTAATATCAAATTCTTAACCTCTTCACCAAGTTAAAAAAGTGTTATATAATCACTAAAGCTTATTTAGTGTTTGCATTTACATAAATAATTTTTTGATAATATGTTAGACATAAATTTATATAGTGAGTCACCCAAAGAGATGCTCCAACACCCCCAACAGGTAATTTATTAAACAATGCTGGGAATTGTTGTTTTACTTTTACAACAGGGAAATGCTGCCCATACATTGCACACATCGAATCTATCATCTAACTAGTGCATTTCCCAGGCAGCTGTTCTTACCTTTCTGAGGTTCCAGTGACGTTCCCACCTGGCCTATTCAGTTTGTGATTACAAGTAGAAAAAATAATGGGTCAGACATTTCTTCTGACCTAGTGCGGATGTCAGGGGAAATGTTGCGGGACCGTCTGAAGGTATGGTATACTATATGGGCACCTTAAAGCAGATGTTGTCCTTCTAGATGTTGCAGAACTACATATTCCACTATCCCCCTGGAGAATGCTGTTCTTAAGTTTCTAAGCTGAATATGTCAAAATAGACCCCAGAACCTACTATAATAAACACACACTGGGGACAATTAGTTGGACTTTCTGACTAAACTCCAACTTCAAGAAAGTATGCATTGAAAGATACTCACACTTCCTTTCTATTCAAGTTTTCCATTAAGTCTTATGAACTGAGAAGAACTCAACATATATCTGGAAGGAATTGGCAGAAATTGTTAACTACAGTGCAGTGAGTAACAACACCCCACCTCTCTATGATATCTTCTAGATTTGTCATTCTCTGGTAAATGATGGTAAGTTCTTCACTCTGGGGGGCAATGACGTAACTACCGCCCCCGCCACCCCCGTGATAGTAGTAGGGCTCGCCACAAGCCCAAATCCCTGCAGTATTGAGCCTTTTTAAAGAGCTGATTGCGCGTATGAAGAAAACATATGCGTGATCAGCTCTTTAAAACCGGAACCAAACTTCTGGAACTGAACCGGAAGTACGGGTCCGGTGTTAAACAGCTGATCACGCGTATGTTTTCTTCATATGCACAATCAGCTCTTTAAAAAGGCTCAATACTGCAGGGATCTTGGAAGTCTGCGGAGGGGGGGAGTCAGGTGCCCAGCCCCAAAACTCATGGGGGGGGGCTTCTGGTATGCCCCTGCTGGGGGGCCTCCTCAGATTCAGATGCTGTGACCTTGCGCACTCCACTGTAGCTTCATTTTGACTCTTTGCAGCAGAAACTCTCTATATTTAATGTAAAATGTATGTATGCATGTATGTACACATATACACAAATATAATGCAAGGCTATTTACAGAATGTGTATGTTTTCCCTTCTCTTGGAGTATTCACATACATGATTCATTAAAGCCTTAAGAAACCTACACTTATACTTTATCCTTTTTGCACTGAATAATTAATAGTGAAGATAATTGATGAAGCATTCAATTTCCAGGTAAGATGGGGTGATAAATATTCATAACCATTTTTATTAAGATCATTTCCATTTCCTGTGTCATTAGTGTTGGATTAACCAAAACAGCTTTGCATAGAAAATTTAAAACAATTGTCCTTTTGAATTAATTTACAATTTTTTTTCATGACAGTCATGTCAGATTAGATCTATAGAGCAATATTCAATCCAGCAATCTCAAGTATGTATACATTAGTGCATTGCCTGCATGTAACAGTTCTGGTTTTTGATACCGTATATACTTGGGTATAAGTCAAGGTTTTTAGGCTTTAAAATTAGCCTAAAAATCGAAACTCGACTTATACTCGTGTCACTCACCTGTGTATCCAGTAATCCGACTGCCGCTCGCTTGCACATCTACTGTTCTGGCAGCTGTTGTAACTACTCGGTGTCGAGTAGTGGCGCCAGGCATCAGGACAGTGGATTCGGAGCCGGATTGCTGAGTGATTGAATGTGGCAGCCGGATTGCTGGATTGCTGAGTACACACAGGCAAGTCCTTTCCACTGAACTGGGGGGCTCTGGAGGGTGTGTGTGCAGTGTTTGCCACCGCAGATGTTTGGAAACTACAACTCCCAGCAACTAAAGCATGTTACTGTATGGGATTACTGTCCATTTAAAGGGAAACTAATGTCTCAAAATAATACAGAATCAGGAGGATGTTATTGTTAAAAAGATTGCGATTCTGTATTGTTTTGAGGCTTTAGTTGCCCTTTAAGTGGACAGCAGAATTCTCATTCAGTACTCCCATACAGTAATAGCCATACTGGATTTGGCTATTACTGTATAGGAATTCTTCTCTCCATTTAAAGGGCAACAAAAGCCTGAATAATAATACAGAATCAGAAGACAATAGTGGTCATAATTTCTACCCTCAATGAGTCAATTAGGTTTTACTCATTTTTCAGGTAAAAATAGGTACCTCAACTTATATTTCAGTATATATGGTAGACTTGTTCTATTTGCCATCTAAGGCAAGACAACATAATATAAGTATTTTATGTACAGTACATAACTGAATTAGATATCTGGCAAATAGGATTTTATAATTTCAGAAATATTAAATCTAGACAATGTGCTATGATATCTACTGTAGATAGTACAGTGCTAGCTTTTGTGTCATATTTCTCCAACCAAACACAATAATAGTATTCCATAAAGAAATACATTTTAAGGATAAATAGTGCACTGCATTGATTTAACTTTTTGTTTATTTGACAGACCTTAGAGGCAATCTATACTTAAATTGCCCACACCACCCTAAATTTCTAGTTCATTATAATTACTTACCTCCCCTCAGAACCTGAAGCCCATAATACTTACATTTCCTGACTGTGCTTATGCTTCCAAGTTCTCACCTCCTATGTAAGCTCAGAGAGATTTCATAAAGAAGGCACGCAGGACAGAGGAGAAGCGCCATCATGTCAGTGACTTGCAATCTGGAAGAAAGCCAGCATTTGTGTGGGATGCAGGCGGGTGAAGCTATGGACAAAATCTGAGCAGGCTGGGGGCAGAGACTGGGTGGGCCTGTGGTGACTTCCTGTCCCTGCCTGGGATGATCCTAGTGCACCCCCAGCCTGAGCCATGTTTTATTAAATACTGCTAACATGAAAGATTACTGCTGGATATCTTTGTGCAACAAAGGTCCAATTTCCATTCATAAGGTTTACATAAAAAAAAATGAATGTGGGGGTTTGACATGCCCTTTAAGCATCTTGATTCAATGCTGCATTACTGTGTTTACGAATAGTAGCGTGTCTGCTTTACTCTGTGGGCATAAACCAATGTTACCTGGCTTGCATTATGAAGATGCTACACCAGATCTACATCCTCTGTTCATGTAATATTGGCTGACTTTAATGCCTTCATTTTTCTGGCTGCACTGGTATCACAAAACACTTCAATATCTCATGTGCAAAATTTTAGTAATTACGAGGAGACGCACACGCAATTCCCCCCTCCCCCTCAGTTTATTTATTCCTGAAAGGACTGGTACCCTTACAACAGGTAAATCCTAACTTGCTGTAGAACCCCCACCCTCCCATGGAGTTTCATAGAAGTTTTTGAACTATACATCAGGTTAATGGAAAATCATTTTAAATGTTGCATTTCCTCCACCTGCTCATTAAAGGGACACAGCCACTATAATACAAGTAGCTGTTTTATTTTCCTTTTAATATTCATAGTGTTGGATACAAGTCCACATGCTGACAGACTTTGAAGCTTTTCTGTACATGGCATATAATTTCCTGTTTCCAAGAAGAACCGGTCTGTTTTATTGCTCCACTGAGCCCTTAATTGTCACTGTCTGAGCAGAAGGAGATTCAGAAGTGAGTTGTTTAAAGTGTAAACATTTATATGTTTGGGAGTTTTGCAATATGATTTTCAATGCAGGACTGGCTGGTGTTCCATTTGTATTAAAGCTTTTCATCTTACTAATACTTCAGCTCCTCTGGGAAGTCAATTTAATCAGTTTATTGCATTGCTTTTTGTTTCCTTAGGAGACATGATGCTATCATTGCAAGAGTCCTTTACATGGCTGGTTGTATGTGCTTACGGTTCTAAAAACAAAAGAGGTTTTATTTAGAGATGAATGAAACTGCCATGTTTCATTCAGAAATCAGATTTTCGTAAAGTCTAGAAAATTAGAAAACTACCCCAATCAATCAAAAATTTTATTTTCACCCGCAACCTATTTATGATATTTTTTGATATTTTAATATTTATGATATGAAAATTCACTGGAATTTCCAAAATAAGATTAAACCTTAGAAATTCCAAATGTGCCGTTGGAACCTGGATTGTTTTGAATGTAAAACCCAAAGCTAGTCTTAAGGGGCCATAGACAAACCAAATCCCGATTGTCTGATCAGTGGATCGTACAATAAAGATGTTTCTATTGACCAATCGGCCATACACAAACCGAAGATCTTACGATATTGGGATATGCTGATATTGAATGACTGGGATTGATGTGTATACCCGGTATATATGGGGGCCATAATCTATGTAATTTATGTCTAGGAATCATTGTACGATATTGGGATATCCTGATATTGAATGACTGGGATTGATGTGTATACCCGGTATATATGGGGGCCATAATCTATGTAATTTATGTCTAGGAATCATTGTACGATATTGGGATATGCTGATATTGAATGACTGGGATTGATGTGTATACCCAGTATATATTGGGGCCATAATCTATGTAATTTATGTCTAGGAATCATTGTACGATATTGGGATATTTGAATGACTGGGATTGATGTGTTACCCGGTAATATAGGGGGCCATAATTATGTAATTTATGTCTAGGATCATTGTACGCGTATTGGGAATTATTGAATGACTGGGATTGATGTGTATACCCAGTATATATTGGGGCCATAATTTATGTCTAGGAATCATTGTCTGTTTGTTCTTTTTCTCTAAGAAACATTATATGTTCTCTCAGACTGACAAGCCTTGAATACTTTGTATACTTCTGCTCTATGTGACCTGATACTGAACATCTTTTTTTGGTTTGATTATTGTTTATGTGCCCTTGCTGCTTGTGTGCTGTTCTTGATCTTCTTGCCTTTTCCTCTTTGCATAAGATCTTGTGCATGCACTCTATCCTTGAAATTTCTTATGGATACATATCCTCCATCTATATTGCTAAAATGGTTTGTGCAGGTATTTCTTAAGGTGGCCTTGCAATGGTTTGGAGGATAGTAGCCTTGCATCCTTGCTTCTACTCTCAGTGGTCTGTGTGGCTTGCTTTTGTAAAATACCTTGTCTATATAACCTTGTGATTTAATCTTATAATCATTCTATTTCCTGTGTATTGCTGCTTCTATTTTTTAAGGTTTGGTATGCACCTTGGAAAAACACTTGTATCTGGGAAGAATTACATGCACAGCTCTCCTTTTTTGAATTGTGTAGTGAGAAAAATAAGAGAAAGCAGCAAATATTATATAAAAAATATAAACCCTTTAATAACACACATGCATTTTGTTGCTGTCCACCAAAGGTTTTAGAATAAATTAAAACATTTCAGGGAACACTGTAGGGCAACATGATTTTGTATGCTTCTCATTTATCAAGGTTAATAGGATCACAAAGGTGTGCTCCCTTGATTTATGCACCAAAAGCCTGAATTACAGATTATAATTAAAGGGATCCATCCGAGTTTAGTAGGAATACGAGATTTGATTGTTTAATAATTTGTAGGCCACATGTGAAGGATGATACCCAAGGCAATACTTCTAGCCTGTATTATTTCAGAAAGGCAGGCTATGCAAAATGGGAGCTAATGTTTCTTTCTAGAAGTGAAATTTTGGGTTCCCCAAACCCAAAGCATTTAACACTTTCTGCAAATGGCACACATTTGCTCTATTTTCCTTTTTTATTTTTGGCAAATAATGTAGGAATAACACTGAGGATTAGAGATGGGATCTGGGTCCGACATGAATCCGGTTCCGACACGAAACACCTCATTGCCAAAATCTGGATGGATTGTCTGGATTTCGGGACTTCGGAGAGCATTTTCGATAATTTTGGAATGTACAGAGCTATTTTCGCTAACTTTTGAAAATAGCATTAAACGTTCGAAAATCCTCGAAAATTGGATTGGAAACTTGAAAATGGTCTCCGATCGTATTTGCAAGAATTTTCGAACGTTCAAGGCTATTTTAGAAAATTATCGAAAATAGCTCCGTACATTCGAAAATTATGGAAATTCGTTCCGGTTTCGGATTTTCCGAATTTCCCCCGAGATGCACATGATATTGGATGATGGGAATGCTGGCTCCTACATCCAAAACTATTGTATTTTACAGGTGCCTTTGTTTCTGAACTGTAAACTGCGTATAAGAGTGATTCCAGTTAGATTACAACAAATCCAGACCTCAGGTTCATTTTAGGTTCAGTAGTATAAATGTTAGGAAATATGCAAATTCACAGCATATTCACTGTTATTCAGCTGCCACGTTTTAATGTTTAATAAAAGAAAAAAACCTCCTCATAAACATGCAGAGAAAGACTAAGCAAGAATACATTTACAAGTGCAACACAAAATTCTTCTGATGTACTGTCATATTTTAATATGATCTGACTAAGGGTTGAGAGAGGTGATATATTAGTAAGTACAGAGTTCCATATTGATCTTAGAGAGGTTTAGCTTTGTCATTTATGGTTATATCATTTAATGGATTTACCCTTGAGTTCTTCTAATATTAAATAATGCTATCTACAGCCATAAGTGTTATCACATCCTGCCTGTGGCTTTGAAACATTTTGCTATAGCTCTGTTCTTTAACCTTAAGCATATTTATAGGTGACAAGTTTATCAAATGGCTTATCAAAAAAAATCTTTATTTTTTAGAACCATCCTATAGATTGGGATTTTGTTTTGTTATTTTCAGTAATGTAGTCTTTCTTTACTTTTTGAGACTAACAGGGAGATTCAATAAAAGTTCTTATTGTTTAAAATTGTTCTAATTTTGCCCCAACCAATCAGATCTTATTTAACATTTAAAGGCTAACATCTGATTGGTTGGGGCAAAATTAACACAATTTAATCGATAAGAACTTTTATTGAATAACCCTGTAAATGTTTCCTGTTTTTGCACCTTTTGATTTCCAGCAGTACATAAATAGGTTAATTAGATATAAACAAATGAAACAGAAAAAGATATACAGAACAATTTTGCATTTAAAAAATTGGAAAAATGCTTTACATGGTTTTTGTGTGCAGAGTGAAATTAAAGATTAAATGCCAAGTCCACCTCTCAAATGAAGAACTGTATATAGGTAAATCACTACCCCAAACCCCAAAACTAAAATACTTAGAAAACTAATAGATGTAAGACTAACATGAAATATTTGTTGTATTCAATTAGATCAACAACAACTTGAAGTTTAGTTTTTGAAAATGTTTCGCTAGTAATCTGAAACTTTAAAGAACTAAAATACAAAAAACAATAAATACCCTGGAAAGTGTCCAGATCAACATGTAACAGCAAGGTTATGCTGATTGGGACACTTTCCAGGGTATATATTGCCAACAGATTCTTGTTCAAGTTATTCTGATGACTAGCGAAACGTCTTCAAGGAGTTTATATAACTCAATACAACAGATATACCATGACCTGGATGAATGAGAACCATCACAAACTAACCTGTCAATCACGGATATAACAGTTGACATTACAGCCAATGCCAATACTATTTTCCTAGCTGTCCTTTGGGCACGTTCAAGCTTTTAAATGAGCTTGGAGAGGATGCAGAAACCTTTTGACAGAAAGAGGGAAGGGGGAGAAGAAACTTTGCTGCGTAAGTTTAGTCCTATTGACTATTGTGGTTTGGGAGGGGGGTAATTTACATATAATTTTTTGCTTTGTTTGCTTACTACTTGATAAAACTGTTTATTTATTAATAAAGTTTGTCCACCAATGTAATCATAGCAGTTCCTAAATATATAGGGGTCAATGTTATATCCAAAGTGGCGTTATTTACCTGGCCGAGATCTCATTATGTGACTTTCCTGCATCATGGGATTGTCTCCAGGTTTGAGTCTCCTCTTACTAGGCATTAAAAGTCATGTCCACCACCAAAAATAAAATTTAACCCACTGCTGACCCCACTGTGTAGTGTTAGAAAATCCTTTACATTCTCCTCTGCTCCATATGGTTGTCCTTAGGTGTCTAGTCAAAGTCCAGGAAAGTGAAGGTTCCTTCCTGTGTGTGAAAATGTTTTTGCTCCTCTTCTGTCCTCCTGGAGAACTCTGTCATGCGCAGGGGAGCCCTCCCCTCCCTCCCACCCTCTGGATCCCTTGTCTGTGCAGTTCATTTTATAAAAATAAAAGATTTTCTGCAGTGTAAGGATCCCTCTCCCAACCCTAACCTCCAGGTTGAAATTGAAAAAAAAATGCCCAGAAACATACTTACCAGACCACGTTCCTTTAATTCCCCAATAGCCAGCAGCCACGTCTGCCTCTCAATCAAAGATGTGCCTGCCAGTCCGGACACAAATGCTACCCTGTTACCAGAAGTAACATTAGAGGCTGTGGAGGAAACGAAAACTGGTAAGTATGTTTTCTAGCACTTTTTTTACAATCTAAATCTGGCAGTTAGTGTTAGGAGGGGGTCCCTACACTGCAGCAAAAACTTAATGTTGGGGCAGCAAAACAGCCATTCACTGAGTACTAGTTTTGTGGTTATATTACAATATAATAACTTGTTTATCAAAGCAATTGAAAACTGTTGTGTCTACTAAACTAAAGTTGATCAGGGTAAGGTGGCCAAGAGCAAAAATAAAACTTTGGTTACAGATAAATGGTCCGAAAAAACAAGTGCTGCTTGATACTGGGTGAGGAGGTGATACTGGGTACAAAAATAGAGGAAGTGGAAGGAAAGATGAAAAAAGTCTGCAAGCATCTACTACTGCTGTTAAAAATGATTGGACTAGCTCTCAAACATCAAATTCTGTGGGGAATGAAAATATGTAAATTATAGCTCAAACATTTTAGGGGAAAAATGTATTCAAGCATTTTTTTAATGCATATTTTTTCCACAATTTATGTTTAATGATAACACTCTTAATGATGCTGCATTATCATTTTTCAAACCATAATAATAACATAATTCTAGCATAAAGTCTTCATTTTGGTGCATAATCCATGTGTATTTAAAGTATTAAGATGAATAATAGAGTTTGCACAACTCAAGCCATGTGGGAAATGGAGCGCATTAAGATATTTCATGAAAGATGACCTGGAATCCATCCTGTTCCCACCAGGCTAACATTTTGCTTATTTTATTTCTATGTTTTACATTATACATTAACATTACAGGTCTTTTAGAAAGTGTCTATAGAGTATGGCTGAATTCTAGTAGTATTTATTCTATTTTCCTCTCTATTTATTATAGATCTCCAGATCCTTACCTGTTGCATTTTACATTATAGTACATCAAGCATGTTTAAAAGGAATCAGGGTCATAATACACATTTTAAATGTATTTACTGTATTTTGTTGTATATTGTAGTATTCAATTGATTAACATAACAGAGGGCAATAGAGCTATTACAAGAATAAACATTTAGTACATTGCTTTATCATAGATGTCTTTACTTCTTCTTGAGTTGATAAGTTGAGGAAGCTATAGAATAAACATCAAAGGTTTCAGAATAGAACTTAGCAGTTAGCTAATTTGCATATCTTCCAAGATCCATCTGTATGTTCTATTTTATATCATAGAATAGAACATTATCATAGATGGGACCCCTGAACTTAATTATATGCTATGATTAAACCACTTGCGGACAATGTTTTTAATATTACACAGCCTTTAGTTGTTCTTTTGTGAGTATTTAAGTGAGTATTATCATAAATTAGAAAATTTGAGCTTTCTGTCACAAATCCAAATATTTTTTAAAATCTGTCAGTTCTTTACACCATATCATGTTTTTTTGTGATGAAAACACTCTCCAAACATATTTCGATCCCCTTCATCTATTGAAATATTTATTTAAGTGATTGATTCTGCAGGTTTAAGTGCTGTTTGGTTTACCGTATATACTCGAGTATAAACCAAATTTTTTTACCTTTAAAATCATCTTGAAAGTCTCCACTTGGTTTACACTCGGGTCTGTGCTAATCTAGAGACTGCTGGACAAAATCACATAGCCCTGGGAAAACAAAAGCTGTACCCTGTAACACAGAGAATCCTCTTGATTTCAGTGTGTTAGGCAATTGTTGTCCTACTCACTCAGATCAGCCCAGACTGCAAGGGAAATGGGAAAAAAACTATGTTTAAATGTTCAAGCTGCACAGAAAGGTATGCAGGGCACATCTGTGTATGGCACTGTCTATGGGGCTGTGTATGGGACTTTCTATGGGGATGTGAATGGGACTGTGTATGGGGCTGTGTATGAAACTATGCATGGGGCTGTGTATGAAACTATGCATGGGGCTGTGTATGAGACTATGTATGGGACTTTCTATAGGGATGTTTATGGGATTGTGTATGGGGCTGTGTATGGGACTTTCTATGGGGCTGTGTATGGGATTTTCTATGGGGCTGTGTATGGGACTTTCCATGGGGCTGTGTATAGGACTTTTTATGGGGCTGTGTATGGGACTTTCTATGGGGCTGTGTATGGGACATTCTATGAGGTAGTGTATGGGACTTTCTATGGGACTGTGTATGGGACATTCTATGGGGCTGTGTATAGGACTTTCTATGGGGCTGTGTATGGGAATTTCTATGGGGCAGTGTATGGGACTTTCTATGGGGCTGTGTAATGGACTCTCTATGGGACTGTCTGTGGAACTATCTATGGGGCTGGGCTGTGTATGCGACTTTCTGTGGAGCTGTGTATTGACTTGCTATGGGGCTGTGTATTGGACTTTCTATGGGGCTGTGTATGGGACTGTGTATTGGATTTGTGTGGGGCTGTGAATTGACTTTCTATAGGGCTGTGTATGGGACTTTCTATGGGACTGCGTATTGGACTTTCTATGGGACTGTGTATGGGACTTTCTATAGGACTGTCTGTGGATCTATTTTTGGGGCTGCCTATAGGAGAAAGTAAACTCTCGGTTTATACTCGAGTCAAGCAGTTTGTCGATTAAAAGTAAGTACCTCGGTTTATATTCAGGACGGTTTATACTCGGGTATATACGGGTATGTCTGTCATCATTAGGTACCAAGTTTAAAATCATATAGCTTGGTCCAATAAGAAAAAAACTTTCTCTGCCTGCAGCAACTAATCATACACACACACACACACACACACACACACACACACCCCGTTACAATCATTGGAATTTCTTTACATTTTACATATGTTATAAAGTATTTATGGGTTTTGAGCCATCAAACATTTTATAAATTTTTTTAACACAAATGTGTTATCCCAAGAGTTTACCGAGAAACCCAAGACATGAGCTCTTAGCCGCAGCTACATATTAACCAAGGTATCAATGGGGAATTTTGCGTTGTTAATGTGTTTAGCTGAGGAAATTCCAAATTCCAGTCGCAACGGGGCCCTGCCCTCAAAAGTTTATAATCTAACACTTCATCTTTTGGATTGTGGAAGGAACCTAGAACAAGCACAAGCAAATGCAAAGAACATACAGATTCTATACGTTAAATTATACAGTCCACATTAAGGTACCAACATTGAATCACAATTATTTCCATTAAAAAATAGATTCTTAGCAATGCTTCTCTAAGCAATTATAATTTCTGGGAGATATGTAGAACGATTCCCCAATAATCTTCCTCTTTTAAATACTGTTATGTCAAGCATTTACAACTTTGCCATCCTTAATATTCAAACCCTTTACCTCTTTTTTGTTAATTGGAGCAGGATTTTTAATTAGCTGTACCTGGATTTTTTTAGGAAGTAAAGTATACTTTAATTCTTATTTCGCATGAAAACAATACATATTTACACTCATTAAATGTTATAGATCACCCTTCAACGATCATTTTATTTTGTATCCTAAAAGTTTTCAAAGAACCCATAAAATGGATAGTGCCGACATATACTCTCTTAAGGCTTTTATCATTAACAGAGAAATGAGTCAATTTAACCATCCCACACTGAATTAATGGTCCAAATAGCAATTGACTTAATTTACATGCAGATTTCAAAATTCTGAAACTGTGCCAAGACTGAACAACTTCACCACTGACTTCTAACAGATAACCTCTATCCCCTAAACAGACAGCATGTCTTCTTTCCATTAGACTGCTACCTCCTTGGAGTATTGCCCTCTTTACTGTAATATTTTTGGGTTAACATTTTTGGAAGGTTAATTGTCAGTGCCTGCAGCCTGCAGAGTATTTCATAAATATATGATTATGTTGTGTTGCTGAGATCACTTTAGGGTTTAACAAGTAATACCTGTATATAAACTACTGTTTTACAATTAAGATGTTTCCAGCTGCAACAGAACACATTGGAATTAAACAACAGACAGACAAAGCAATTATGCACCAAGCATTTAACATGCTAGGTAGAGAAGATTTAACTAACAGATTTAACAGTCAATATACAGTAATGAAAACACATATGCCAAATTAAAGAGCATGTCCATCCCTACAGCAAAAATCTATACTTACCTTCTCCACCACTCGAACCCCAAGATTATTGTACTATTAAGTATTAGTAAGTTACTTTCCTCCCTGTGGTGCCCGAAGTCCATAATTCTTAACTTTCTCACACAGACTGCAGGAGCCAGTCACTGGTTGAGATCACGGCCAGTGACTGACTGCATTCTGGTCCACCTATTCTGTTTGTGTTCCTTTTCTGTAAAATCTCTCTGAGTTTACATAGGAGGGGAGGACTGGGGAGGAGAGGCATGGCGGTAAAGGGTAAGAACTATGGGTTTAAGTGACCATGGGAATGTAAGTAACTATCTCGGGTTTGGGAAAGTGGGGAAGGTAAGTATAGATTTTTTGTTCTGCCTTTTTTCTACTCATGTAAAATGGCCACTTTTTGTACAGAGCTATAAACCAGAGGGCTTTTCCAGCCTCTAACTCATTCTTATTCATTTGTTGAAAGGAATGGATTTTACTGGCAAGCATTCAAAACATGTGATACTGTTTAAACCATTATATCCAAGCGTCCTCTCTATATTATTTTATTTATATGTAAGACAATGGGGCATAATGTGTTAAACCTTGCTTTTTTACTTTATCGCCACAGTAAGTGGAAGAACACCCGTATTTACTGACACTGTTTAAACATAACTGATATGTATAACATATTTTACATTTTATAACATAATAGTTAAATAGACATCAGCACAAATACTCTTCAACCTGTGTATTTATGTGCACAATTGACATTGTGTTTTCAGTATTAATATATGAACCCCATTAGGCAAAATAATTGGTTCGTATTTATCATCTGAAAACATCCCTTACAAATCTAGGGAATATTCCGTGTTTATAAATACACAGCAATTGCCATATTCCAGAATAGCATCTCAATAAATATTGCCAAATGTTAGGCCCCAACTATTTCTTATTGTTTAGTACTGTTCTAGAATTAAATTAGAAGTGAGGAAGAAAAATGATTTGGGCTGGAAAACCCATTTATCCTTTTTTGCATTTTATTTCCCTTTGTAAACGAGTCTCTCAGCTCCCACAGGCTTTTTAACTTTTCTGCTTAAAGGAACAATATTCAGACAAATATACTGCATGCAATTTAATATAAACTTTCTGAATTATTCAATATTTACACTTGCTAACAGTTGTTCGGTTGTTTGCATTCCTTAAAAAAAAAAATTACATCTGCAATACAATTGCAAAACATATCTCAAAAGTTTGCAGCGGTTGAAATTATTGATGTTTAACACCAGCAGAAAACTATACATCTCTGGAACTTTTTCCATGGGTTTTCTTCTTGCATATGAAAGAACACATTATTATTTCTGGATAAGCCTGTGTGACTATGAGGGAATAATGGGCCCATCATTTGGAACTTATGTGCTCTGGATAGTTATATTGTACCATTCTGGTGATTTCCCTGCAAGGGAATTACAGCTGTATCTATTCTCACATCAGTGGACTTCTTTTAAATGTGAGCCAATATTACCAAATTAACTGTGAAATGTGCATTAGCCTGCCTGTTTAATGTTTTAAACATCTGACCTTAGTAGCCTTACAAAAAGCTGCTTGCTGTGACTTAATGCAGTTGGTCAATTGTTACCAAATTCTATTCGAATGGTCACCTCATACACAATGAAATGATATGTTAATCATTCAAAATGGCCCTTAGCCCACACACAAAATGAGCGTTGCTTGAAGTGATTCATTACAACTGAATAAACCTGGACTTTCCGTAGTGCAATACTTATTACTGTATACTCGAGTATAAGTCGATCCGAGTATAAGTCGAGGTACCTATTTTTACCTGAAAAATTTGTAAAAACTGATTGACTTGAGTATAAGACGAGGGTAGAAATTTTGACCACAGCTGCCTTCTGATTCTGTATTGTTTTGAGGCTTTAGTTGCCCATTAAATAGACAGCAGAATTCCCATACATGAATCCCATACAGTAATAGCCAAATCCAGTACCAGTAACCTCCAATTCCTTGGCACTCCAGATGTTTTGAAACTACAACTCCCAGCATGCTTTGTTGCTGGGAGTTTCAGTTTCTAAACATGTGGAGTGGCATGGTTCAGTAAAATTTTAATTAAGCTTACCATCATTTACAATTGTCCTGAACCCCATATTGTAAAGGGCCCTCTGACCCCATATAGTAAAGGTTACTCTGACCCCATATAGTAAAGGACTCTCTGACCCCAATAGTTAAAAATGTCACCTGAGAGTTTATTTTCAAGCTGTCATTTGCACTGAACTAGCAGCTGTTTTTTGCCCCAAACTGAGAGGACTCATCAGATTTACAGCATCCAGATGAGCAGTGACAGTGCTGAGTGAGTCCAGCAGCCAGACTACAGGAAGCAGGAACTGCAAAGGCAGATCAGCTCCTGTAACTTTCTATCCAGGTTAACACCTGCATAGAAAGGTGTTAACTGGTTACTATCCGCAATTGCAGAATTTGGATCTAAATTAGGACTTGACCCGAGTATAAGTTGAGGTTAGGTTTTTAGGCTAATTTTAAAGCCTGAAAAATTCGACTTATACTCGAGTATATATGGTATATAAAAGCAATTCAACCCACTCTTACATTGCTAGGACATCACTTAAGAGATGTATTATGGGAGACCAATCCCTTATCTGTACATTCAAGTTTTGTCTCAGGTTTTCTCCTTTCATGCACAGAGCTCAGATAATTCATATACAAATCAGAGTGACATCATAAAGCACAATGATTCCACCCAATCACATCCTTTGAATGGGTGGAAAATCCTCTTCCACACAATATAGAAACAATGAATAGAAAACATGGAATGCAACTAGTGTTCACAATTATACAATTTATAGACCGACTGTCTGTCGCTATAAGATAGCATCCTTTAATTATTTACCAAAACGGACACTCTGGCTGTACTTTCCTTACTTCAATGAGTACCTTTTCGAGGTGAAGTACAAAACGCCATAAGTCTTGGCATATGCTTGTGAAGGTTCTCATTCATCCAGGTCATGAACTAAACTTCAAGTCCAGTTGATCTCATTGAATACAACAGATAAGTCTTGGCAAACTTCAAAAATAACACAAAATATACAAAATGAGGCGTGCAATAAAAATAACTAAAATAGTACTGCAACAAACTAGGTGCACATTTAATTTTAATTACTAAAATCTTTACTGCATTATATTTCTATGAATAGATGAAAACTGTGTTTTATCAAAATTTGTAAAGGATCTCAGTTAATACACCAAGGTTTGCTTTTTCTGCCAAGTCCTCATGATTGCCTTTTATACATTTATATGTAGAGATAATTCCATACATATAACATATGCAAAATAAATACAAATTGTTGGTAGAGTAAAACTGGGAACACACAGTACTGACAGGATCGGTCCTTTTTCGGTAATATGTGTGTGTCCGTAACAACCATTTAAACCTTCAGCGTCAGCATCAGAAACAGGCGTTACAACTAGAGATGGGATCCAGGACCGACAAGAACCCGGATCCGACGCGGAACCACTCGGTTACGAAAGATTTTCGAAGATTTTCAAATGTACAGAGCTATTTTCGATAATTTTCAAAAATATCTTTGAACGTAAGAAAATCCTCGAAAACTCCACTTTCGAGTTTCCGATCGTATTTTCGAATTTTGAACGTTCAAGGCTATTTTCGCTTATTTTTGAAAATAGCCTCAAACAATCGAAAATCTTCGAAAATACGACCGGAAACTCAAAATTGGTCTCCAATTGTATTTTCGAACGTTCGAAGATATTTAAAAAAATTATCGAAAATAGTCCCGTTCATTTGAAAATCTTTGAAAATTTGTTCCGTTTTCAGATCTTTGGATCTTCAGGATTTTCCCGAAATCCGGGAATCCGAAAACGGAACAAGACTATGTAGTTTTGGCCATCTCTAGTTACAACCAGAACATTTCTAAAGTATAGGGAATCTTACAGATTGTCTGTCATATTTCAAAGATTGGTCTGTGTGTAGCCAGCTTAAGAGAAAGACACCCATTTCTGTAATGCTAAATGCTACTCATAATACCACAACACTTCTTACAATCTTGATGGTTAATTCAGTTGAAAAAAAGGCATCAGACTCTGAATTGATTTTGTGTCTAACAGAAAGTGATACAATGTTATCTCATTTGTTTTCCTTGCGACCTAACACACTTTCCAAATTCCCCAACAATTTATTTGATTCTAAGATATATATGCTAAAGTCTTATTTAAAATAGCATGTTGAAAACGTGATCTTTGAAAATATTATATCGTACCAAATCAATCAGAAGTGTAATGTATTTAAAAGTCATCCTAGAGTCCAAAAATAAAATTTCCTTTATTAACTCTAGTGATTTATACACATCCAGAAGAAATAGTTCATTCTTTTAAATTTGTTTTTTGTTTTCTTTCGTTTTTTTAAAAAAACAATTTAGTAATTCTAAGTTCAAAACAGGTTACAATTAGAGATGGACTAGAACTCGAACTCGAATGTGAGTTTGAGCCGAACTATTCGAGTTCGAACAGACTCGGACTTTTCAAACTATCCCGGACCCGGAAATTCAATATTATCCAGACATTCGATAATTATCGAATGTTCGAAAGTTCGAGGCATGCGAATATGTGAGTAAAATGTCTATTATACCAATACGTGAGTAAATATAGAATTATCGAATGCACGAGTAAAATGTCTATTATGCCTATACGCGAGTAAATAACGAATATCGAATATGCGAGTAAAATGTCTATTATACCTATATGCGAGTAAATATCGAATATCCAATCTGCGAGTAAAATGTCTATTATACCTATACGCGAGTAAATATCGAATATCCAATCTGCGAGTAAAATGTCTATTATACCTATACGCGAGTAAATATCGAATTCTCAAATCCGTAAGTAAAATGTCTATTATACCTATATGTGAGTAAATATCGAATTCTGGAATCCGCAAGTAAAATGTGTATTATACCTATACGCGAGTAAATATCAAATTCTCGAATCTGCGAGTTGTTCATGGGATAATTATTAAATGTTCGAACGAAAGAGCTCGAAAGTAGCGCGCGTGAGAGTAAAATCGAGTTTCCAGTTCCTGGATATTCAAACATGTTCCCCAGACCATTTCCCAGGTCCCATTTACATTGTTACCATTGATATATTAATTGTATTTCATTAGAACCTTTCGAACTATTTTACCCCCATTGACTTTAATGGGTCCGAATTTTCGAAAGTTCGGCCATCTCTAGTTACAATCTACAATTTCTAAGGTTTTGCTTTTATTAGATATTAACTTCTGGTTACTAGTGATAAGTCCTGGACTCAAAACAAACCTGGTTTCATTTGGGAACTGCAGGTTTTGGAAATTTTGGGATCTGGTGGATTTTTTGTAATTTCTGAAACTCTGAATTTTCATTGAAGATGTTATATTATAAAAAAAAATTTTCAATTTTTAAATTTGTAAATTGTGATAAACAAAATCGAAAAAAATCCTATTAAATTGGAGTCAAATCAGATTTTTGGAAGTTTAATAGGTTCCTTGGGACATCATAATAATCTCTTTTGGGTACCGATTGATGGTTCCAACATTGATTGGGCCTGAACAGGAGGTATCTTTACTAGAAATAAAGTCTGATTCATAGTCGAACCCTCTTTTGATTTGGGACTGATGGTTCTGAAGTTCCAAGGGAAATCTGGGAACTCTCAGATTTTCTGATTTTTTGGATTGTGTAACTTTTCCAGAATTTTTGATAATTATCGAATGTTTTAAATTGAATATGCAAAGTAACAAGTTGAGTCACAATTTACCAATTTAGGGTAACACATGGAGTTTTTAGACTTTTTAAGATGCACATTTAATAAAAACACATACAAATATGTATAAAAAAAACTGTACAAAAAATATATGCAAAACAATTCATACAAAGTACAATTCTTTTTTTTTTACATCAAATGTTAAAAGAAAAGATCTTCTGCAACGATATAATATGTATTTATATAGTCATATTTAGTAAGTTGCAAAGGTATGTAATTCCTCACATAAAAATTACAAAAATGTTCTTTCATCTTGTGTAATGTTCTTTGCAAGAAGGATTTATATGATGTATAACTACTAAGGCAAGGAAATGGTGCAAGTGGGGAAGGACTAGGAGCAATTACCTTTTTCACATGTGATGACAATTAATCAAAATACCAGGTGCTAATATGTAATCTGAACCACTGGCAACATTTTAATAGACAAAATTTGTTATGGAAATGTACAATTAACCAGTAAATACCACCTGTTTGAACAGTTTGATAAGGAAATCCCATTGGTATGCTTAATTAATATTTTGACGAGAATATATAATAATGATTTCTGATAGCTAATGTATTCTTCATCCTACTGAGATGCAATCCAATATAGCTGTCCCTGAATACTTATTTCTCTTACCTCTTGATCTCATGAAGCTGTAACGAGAGAAAATTGCTTATAAATTAGATGGATATGGCAACAACTGACTAGCTAATGAGTTTAAAGATGCAGTACACAGTAGGATAAAAATGAACTAAGGGAAGTGATGGAGTGGATTGTTTTTCAAATTAGGTATGTTAATCATTCTGCTCATTGATGGCTTTTCTCAGAGAGCTTCAAAATCAAGGATATGAACAACTCTTCAGTGCATGGATTGGAGAAAGTTTTGTTTCCAACTCTTTAATTGCCCCCTCCCCCTTTTCTCCATATGCAGAGAAACAGTAAATCTTTTGAACTCGTTTTAGCAGATATCATAAGATGACAATGCAATAAAGGGCACTATTGCCTAAAAGAGTGTAAACCCACCCTGCCCATTGTAGTACCAGGTTAGCGGGGATTTAACAGTAATCCGTGGGGTCTGTGTGTGAAAATTTAGCATCTATTACTTTGGGGAGTAAAACCCCTGTAATGACCGCTCCTTATCTTGCTATGCTGGGTATGTAGCTGTCAAATATTGATTACTGCATTGTGGGGGCATGATTACAAAAGCAGCGGAGCCTAACTTTATTGCATCAAACTGAAATCCTTATTTATTAATTAATTAAGTGGCATGTCCACCCCACTTAGCCCCACCGATAAGTTAAGGACCACCCAAACTACAAGACTGTGATACTCACCTGTGTACCCATGGTACCAAAAGCAATTTATTCCTCCCAATCTTTGCTGGCTCACAAATAACAGTCTATCAGGCTCAATGAGCTCTTTTAGGCTGGGTACACATAAAGGGACTATTTGTCCCAACCGGGACAAATGTCCCTCGGTCACGGCCAATTCGCCTGCGGCCAAAAATGAGAACGATCAATCGTGCGGTCCCATAGGGAACCTCGCGATGGATAGGAATTTACCGACACATCCGATGATCCATTCATCCAATCAGGACGATCGCGGTCGTTCGCGGCTGGCCGCTTCACACCAGCAGATATTTTCATCCGACCGACCGATTCACTGCCCTTTCGGTCAGACGAAAATATCTGCTGGTGTGGGGTGGCCGGCCGCGAACGAACGCGAACGTTGAAAATATCTGCTGGTGTGTACCCAGCCTAAGGGCTGGTAAGCTGTGATGGTGCGGATACGACTGGTGACTGTTAACAGTACGGAGGACACTGGCGCACAAAGAGAACTGATGGAGATTGGGAGGTGTTACTTGCTTTAGAATCTGTATTTATATAAGGCTGTGTACTTACAAGCAGATTTTTTGGACAGACCAACCTATATTTCTGTGTTTCGGTTTGCACTGGCCAATAGTGATTCATCCCAGCCGACCGCTAGTAGTGAACAGTCGGCCATGACAAAGAATCTTCCCGTGTGTACAAGCCTTTGTGCTACGCACTGCAGTACATTATAATCCATCAGATTTTTGTGCATGCAACGCTTTAAGCTGTGTGCATGCGCACAAGCCCACAGCTTAGAGGAAACATTGTCTACGAGTAATAGTGCTTTATAGGAATGTAAATTGAAAGAGAAGACACCCATGTTTTCCTCCTACTTCACACTAATCCAAATAACTAAACATAAAAGTATTTAAGCAATGATTTGAAATACTCAGTGGCTAAATATTCCATTTAAGCCATCTGCTTCTCAGTTCTATTTGCTAAAATTCACTAGAACATTATTTAATTAAAAGATGAATTACCTTTAATACAATTCATCAAGACATTATCAGCAAACGCCTGAGGGATTTATTTAGTTCATACAATAAGCACTTTGTGGTGGAATAATGATATTACAGGGCTGTGAAGTTTTGTATTTCCCATTTCAAAATATGAAAATGATGTCAGGGTTCTTTACAAGTGTTAAAGGCAATGTACAGTTGCCTTTTCAATTAATATTATCTCTTACATACAATATTTCAATTATTAATAAAAACTGGGAACAGGGAATTAAACTTGTACATTTAATTGAAAAAAACACTGTTCTTAGAATCTGAATATTACATTGCAAGTAAGTAAAATAAAATGTGCTTGTGTGTACAGCAGCTGAATGGTTAGCACTGATGCCTTGCAGCATTGAAGTCCTGAGTATGATTCCACCCATGGACACATTTGCAAGGAGTTTTTGTATGTTATCCCCATGCTTGCATGGGGGTTCCTCCAGATACCCCGGTTTCCCCCACAGTCATTAAGAATTTCTGATTGGTTGTATGTGTCAAATAAATGTTCTTAGAGTGTGAGCTCTTCGGGGCAGGGTCTGATGTGAATGTATACATGTAATTGTAAAGCACTACGGAAGATGTTAACAATGATTTATATTTTTTGTTTATAAATGTTGTTTGTAAAATATATTTGCTTTCTAAGTACTCATTAAAGGGCATATCCAACCCTAGAATGAAAATCTATACTTATTTTCCCTGTCCCCCCAAACCCTGGAATTGTTATAGTGACTTACCTTCCTCCAGTCCCTTAAACCCATAGTCCTTACCTTTCACCAGTGCACTTTTCCTCCCCGATCCTCACATCTTCTGTATGCTTAGAGAGCTTTTACCGAGAAGGCGCACAGGACAGAGGAGGAGTGCCAGAATGCTGCAATCTGGAAATGAGTCAGCATATGTGTGAGATGCCATCTTTCTTGGACATGTGCAATGTAGAGTTTGACACCTATACTACAATGTTAAAGGAGAACTTTTTTGTAAAGCAAAACAAATCACTCCTCTCCCCTAATAATACCAAGGGTCAGGACCTACACTGCTAGGTCCTCACCACTGAGCTTTTTCTAGATGTCCTAAATCACGCAGGCAAATTCAAGCAGGAAATGCAAATTTCTTCTCTCTTCCTCTATATTTAAAGGACTTTACTTATGGGAAGCCTTCCTTTTGGCCACTCTGGGAACAGTCCTGGACTGAGAGAGGGGGCAGTGATATACTGGCACAATGAGTTGGATTTCACAGTACGTATGGAGCAAACCCAGGGATGAGGACCTTGCAGTTAAGGTTCTCATCCTGGGTACTTTCAGGGAAGGGGATAGTGGCTAGGACACTATAATTGCCCTTTAAGAATGTGCTGGATATCTATTAATGAAAAGAATATTTCACCAACCCTCCAACAAGCTTCAATATACAGAAAGTGGGGAGAAACCTTGGAACGCAGACAAGCGTCACACTGGAAACAAGGTGCATGCCACCCAAAACATGTGTGTTTAATGTATGTTTATCTTTAATACATGTTATTGTCACAGCACAGTCTGTGTTCAAAGGTCTCTTAATATCTACTGTATATGTTTGAAGCATAATGTCTTCAAAGAAGATATTTAGCTGCCATTGTAACCCAAGACCTGGCTATAGGACAGGCTGATGTCACAGTAAGCTATTTGATCATTGCAGTGGGCAGGGAAAAATATTACCAAGAATCTCACATTTTTAAAAAAAATATACATATACACTATATTGTTGTTAATTTATCTAAATGGGCTGTACTTAATATTATAGTAATAAGGCAGTGTTCTTGGTTTAAAAACCACAAAGGGGGTGCAAATATTAGTTTTAGCACTCAAATCCAACCTTGGCCAAGATAGTAATAAACTCAAAATTTAACATTTGTTTCCCTTATCCTTTAGCTATCGGAATTAGAAGTCCTGTAAATGAGAAGACACACACTACTGAACATGGGCTGGGCTTCCTATGATAAGAATATCTTTTCTGAGCTATCAAGCTGCTGGTCTTCCATATTTAATTACTAAAAACCTTTGTCTCTAGGGGAACAGTTATCCAAGTGTTTAAGTAGTACAAAGTGGTAACTAAAAATGATTTGCGGATATGACCTTTAGTGTATAGATTAAACAATATCAATGTACAAAGAACTAGTTAAATTTCCACTTGGTTAGAATTCTTGCAATGTGCACTGTAACAATACTTTAATATAATTAAATTTTAAATTCCATGTAGAATCTAGTGGGTAGGCAGATGTACCGGTATGTTAAACTTTATGTCGCTTGAAAATGGTTTTCAAGTACATCAGAGAGAGACCATCCAGCTGTAAAATGATCTACTTTATGATGCTGCATCACAGCATTGGTCTCTTTCTCTTAATTAAAAATGTACCTTAAAGTATAACATGCTAAGACATTGTTCTTGCTTTTGTCTTCATGGTTTGAGAAAACAAAAAGTTTTATTTTGCTTTGCATGGAAAATTTCGCAAACCATTTTCATTCAGATTATAAATGTAAAGATTTTATTGCTCATTATTAGGGTTTGTTGATGACTTACAAACATAGAATGGGAGGAGTAGCCAACTTCATAGTTCATATCGTATTTCCAATTGCCACTATAATCGGATTTATTGCTTTTCTCCCTTTCTCACATTATTTGATCACCCCTTTTGTGTTTTCCATTGTATCCACCCTGAACCTTAATTAGAACTGCAACACCCTTTGGGCTTGGGGTACTTTTAATTTAAAATCAAATTCAATATCGGGATTGTTAATTATACTATGAAGCAATGGGTTTATGGAACTGTTTCTTTACATAGAGTTTTTTCTCTATTAATTACCAGTTTGGATTATGTAGTTCTATATAAATACTTGCTCTATAAGATGACCTTTTGTTGTTATAGAATCAAATGATTAGTTAGAACTTTAGTTTGTGTATGTTTTATATGGTCTATCTCCAGATCTGATTAGGAGAAGGAACTAGTTTACTGTAAGGGACTTCCATAGGAAAAATAGTTAATTGTCAGATACTTGCCCCCAGCCCCAACTGATTTATTTTGCACTTTATTCCTGCACTAACCAAATATTTAAGGATTATTATTGTCCTCATTCTGGCAGAGTAAGCTGGACCCTCCCCCCATGCAGTCAATCAAGGCTGTGACAACTGACATCACAGCCAATGATTGACTACTGTTTCACCTGCTGCCTCCTCTGCATATGCTCAAGCTTATAAAGCAGAGAGAGGAGGCAGGTACCTTTGCCAGAATGGAATAGATATTATCATTAAAGGACAACTATACTATAAAAATTTACTAGAAAAAATTATAAAAATTAAGTACATGGGACAGGGAAGTAGAATAAAAAATATGATTCTGCTATATCTACACACATGATTGAACAGCATGGTGGCACTTTGAATATAAAGTTCCAAATCATTGACAGTGCAGAAACTGAGATACGGAAGGGTAATAGAGAATCTATCCTTTTACGTAAGGAGGCTTTCTGGATATATATGCTGGAAACCTTAGCCCCTAGGGGCATGAACAGGGATTTTGAACTAAGTTGTTTCTGTGATCAGGATTGATTGGATCAGAAATAATACTCCACTATCTTCTGATGATTTCATTTTACCATGGTGGAATTTCACATTGATTAAATAATTAGCCAATAATATTTCAATGCCTCTCTGATATTATACATGTCTGCTAAATTTATTGAACTGTGGTCAGCTAACTTTATTATATTTATTATATTTATATTTATACTGCATATTCGATAAGATCATCTCTTTGATAAGATCATGTTCACTGTTATATTCTGGTTTTTATGATGCTATATAATGCTGATATTGGTTTTAATGTTTGCACAATGTATGTTGAAGAGTGACATCCTTTTTCTCACCTTGGTAGTTGGTTTTATGTAACGAAGGGGTTAACTATCTGGGCTTTAAATAGAACAGGGAGAGAGGACACTCCTTCTTGCCCCTGAGAAAGTGGTTATTGGCCACGAAACACGTTGGGTGGAGCCTGGAGGGTTCACATGTTTCTATTGCCCATAGGATCGTTTGTTTGCAACTTTGTATAAGAGGATTTTAAAGATTTGACAATAAAGGATTTACGAATTTTATCGAAGTCCGGCTGCCCGCTTCCCCTTTTTTGTCCCACTGGACATCACGCTTTGTTGGACAGGGAAGTAGGATTGATTATTACTACCCCAAATATTGTTTTGTTGAGGAGCTACAGCACATACAGTTGTCTTCTGCCAGGTTAGTGACCTGGGCCTTCCTGTATTTAAGATAGTGCTGAAGCATTCAGAGGGCCTGGCAGAAGCATTTTTTTCATAGTGCTGCTTCTCCTAGAAATGTTATTGGGAGGTATAAATTCTACCTCCCTGCCTCAGTTATCATTTTAATGGCTCTTGAAAAAACTTCATGTTCACCATAGTTCTCCTTTATTATCTGGTTACAAATGCATGTCATGAACTAAAAAAAGCATTTGGGGTTGTGGGCAGATAACTGACAAGTCACCAGTTATTTTGTTTTTTTAAAGGTGGACATGTCCTTAAGTTGAAGAGCAATGCTACAATGGCTCATAAAATGAAATACTATGTATTCCTTATGATCAGATGTTTCTACAGATGAATGTTGTTTATTGCCAGATTTAAAAAAAAATGAGCAAACAATAGATGATATAGTCCAGGTAGATATCTCAGTGCTGGTGTGTACCCTATTAGACTCAAATCAGTTCTGCTATAGTTCAGTTTGTAAACATTCACTACATTGGCTAGGGAAAAGCCATATATTGGAAAAATCTGGCATAGATGTCATTTATATTTTAGACTGTCAAAACTCAGATTGCAGAATTTTCTGATGAGACTGCAAAATGACCTGAGATGTTGAAAGATCTGAATGCACATTTGATTGACTGTTCTCCAGTCAGTATGTATGCAGCTCCCCTAGGTATTCATATATTAACAAAGCTACAAAGGAGACACAGTCTTTGGGTCAGAGTTGTTTCAGTGCCGTTTGTTGAGAAGTAATACATCCCTATGTTTTATCGCATCTATTTATCATCCAAAAGACTGTTTAGGGTGAATTGCAATCAATTGTCTTAAAAGAAAAAAAAAATGCTGCATTCACCTCTGCAGGATACAGTGATTGCAAAATGCCAGGGGAGACTGGAAAGACATTAATGGTTGTTTTGATGCTGAATTCTCTGCCACTATATTTGGAAGAGAATTAGAGAAAATGCTTGAGTTTGTAGTTTTAAAGTTACAACTCTGTTTGGCAGAGTATAGAGGAGACAGGCAATATAAAGCAAAAAAATATAGGTAAATACAAGTCGTATTTCACAGATTTAAAGCAACATAGCACTTTGTTTGGATGCATATAAAATGAAACACTTAAAACACCAAGTACAGAAACAATATTGGGAGGTAGGAATTACAAATGTTTTATCCCTTTCTCTTTTTTTTTTACCCCCCAAAAACTTTATACACACTATAGTTCTCCTTTTAGAATATGAATGTATCTGATGCATTTTGAGAATTTCCCAAGCCTAAGGCTTCTTTCACACTACAGCGTGCTGTAACATGTACAATAATTTATATGCTTTATCATGTGATGTTGTGTGCGTTTTTGCATGTTCTGTGTGTGTATAATGTGTTTTTGTGCTTTTATCTTTGCTAGAAATTATGGGAACATCGCACGCAAACGCCATTCCAACTGTGGGTTAGTATGCGATTTTCTCAGTGCTCCCATGGACTTGTATTGATGTCCGTTGGGCTCTGCTATGCATAAAAATGCATGCAGCTGTGCGTTAACTCAGCACTATTCAACACAACACACTAGTGGGAACAGGAAACATTGGATAGCATTGAAAAAATTAAAGCCTCTGCGTTATCGCATACCATATGTGTTGTGTTGCGATGCTAAAAGATGGCTATAGTGTGAATGAGCTTAATCGTAAACATAAGTGTTTTCAGAATTGTGGCTAAATGCCATGATCACACTGAAAGCTTAAATTCCTGTGAACATTATAATGAGAGATGGGTGAACAGCTCATAGATCATTTAGCTTGAAATGTACATGTCAGCAAAATAGAAATGTGCATCAGGCTTCCAGAAAAAGGATTTTTAAAACAGGGTTGCTATTGTTTAAGGATGGGAAACTGTTAAACATTGCTTCTTTTTAATGTAAGAATAGGAAGCAAAGCAGCCATCTGTACAGTGCTACGAGCTACTATTGTTTGTGTTTATCTTAAATTATGGCAAATAGTATAACATTTCTGGTGGTTTATCTTCAGTCTATTTTTCCTAGTTGCACCTCTTTCTAATTATCGTTAAGGGGCCCACCAACCATGCCAATTTGGTTAGAGCAGACCAATTTTTAGGTGTGTGTATGCAACCATCCCTGGCTGGCAATGTATAGGTTTTGGATTGTTTGTATGGGGCTTAGGCAGAGCACCAGTGGACATATGCCTTACTTTTCTATCCCAACCACGTTTGCATGTATAGAATTGTGATCTTATGAAGCCTCATAAATGTTTATATATGTTGTGGGCACCCTGACAGCTTTTGTACCTTTATAGAAACGTGTGTGCAAGGAATGTGTGTGAAAGACACTGGAATTGGAAAGGGATGTACCCAACTATGCAGTCATGGGGGGAAAAACAATTAACAGTCACTTCACTTGTTCCACTTAAAACAGTGTTGTGACTGTGATCACATTTGTTACAGTAATACGTCATAAGGCCATTATACACTTAAACAGATAGATTTAGTTTATTTATATATAAAAAAGATAAATTGCATGGCATTGCAGAAGCTTTGTTATTTACAGAAAGTTAATTGAAAGTATACATGTCTACTAGTTAACATCTACAAATGTAAAGCACCATAAAGTTAGGGTAAATGAGCTGCTAATAAAGTCATATGGCAATAAGTCTTTAGACATCTTTGCTCCACCCCTGAAGTTTGCAGTGATGGACACTGACCCTCCCCCTCACACACACATTTAACAAATGCACATGTGCACACCTGGTAGCAATAGGAGAAACGGTTTGGAAAGAAGGAATTGTTGGCTGGATGAACTGTCAGTATCGGGGATTGGTGCAAACATCAGAGCTGTACTACAGAACAGATTGTTGTGCCTTTTTTATCCCTGAGATGTACAGAATTTAATAAACTAGTCTTTAAAACTGCAGTGGACATGTCTTTTAAATATTGCACTCCACTTGTAAACTCTATTTTCTTTTTTCATATTTTAATATGGGAAAAAAATTAAAATTTTCCTAATTTGCATACAATTCATAAAGGAAAATACAGGTAAAAACCCCCTAGGACTTTAAATAAACAGATGCAAAAAGAAGATATTTCTGTTCCCAGTTTTCTGACTGCACAGTACATTGTGCCTCGAGATCTCACCTTCATCACTGGGAAAGCTCAGAGCTGCTGCTCTCTTTCAATTTCCATCTGCTTCTTTGTCTGGAAGCATCAGGGCACTAAGTATCTTTGGACACCACCCAAAGGAAAGAATATTGTATATATTTAAAAAAAAATTGACAAATCAAAGTTATTACTGTAGGTTGGTAGCAAAAAAAAGAGGGACTGGAGATCTGCAATGTGATGCAAATTCTGCATGATTTATCTTTATTTAAAGACCATAGCATGGATAGCTGACACTTTTATTGACCTATGTAAGTTTGAAACAAGGGTTTCCAACATCAGTTAATTAAGAGTGCTTATGGAATTTATATTACAAATTACCTCTATGTACAGTGTAATTTGTTAGGTGTTTCTTAAATTAAAACCTTAACTGAGCATGCCTGTACCAGTGGTGGAGAGAAAAGGAAAGAAGGGGGAAGTAATGGTAATATTTTAATTCTTACCAGCGTATCTCTGGTTAGGAATTTCTGATATATAATTTTAGTCTGCAAATTATAGGATATGTCATGAACATATTTTGTTTTCTAGTTTTCCTTTAAATAAGGATATGTTTTTTTCATAGCAGCTGCCCTCTACCCTTTCGGATTCATAACTGTGCTTGGAAAACATTTATAGACTCAAGCCTTGCTGAGGGGAATAATTTAGACACAATGTGTGAGCTGTATGTAAAGGTTATCTGCATGCAAAAACACATTTTATTTTCTATTTATAGCAAGGAGGACCTTTGCGCCCCCCAAAAGACACAGATCCCTCGGCTACTTACCACTTCCTTACCCTATTGAACTAATCTGAGCATTCTGACAACCCTTTTGGCAAGGTCTTTGGAAGAGGTGCTCAACTTGCATTATTGCAGATACATCCCTGTTTATAGTACAGAAATGTTTATAACAATTTATACTGGTTAAGCTTCAGTGTCCTGTGGGAAGATGTGATTGTTTATTAGAGATTCTTTTTGGTAATTATCTTCCATGGGCACATAGCACATAGAGGTGCCCAACCTGGAACAGGATGAGGGTCACAGCATCCTGGGCAGACCCCGGGTGGCTTACTTGGCTCCATTCCCCAATCCGCTCAGAACACGCCCCCCATATTCATCCACCTATGGACTGACCATTACCATGCCTACCTTTTGGGTCCCGCAGGCCGCAACTTTTTTCCGAATGGGCTGGTGTTTGGCATCACTGACTTATAGAAAGATGTGAGATGTGTTTAGAGCTAATGATTAATATACAGAACCCTTTCCAAGGGCAAATTATTTAATCAGCAGTCTCTAACATATATAAATAAAAAAAACTGTTTTTTTGGAAAGTATGTCTCCTCCAATGACTGAGCTGAAAAAGCAGTCACAAACATCACAAGTTAATTAAATACATAAGGGAAATATGATAATCCAAAAAAATATCCACTTCCAGTAGCATAGCTCTCACACATTCACGGCCATCAGCGGGGAGCCATCATCAGTCCAGACAAATAAAGATCAAGAACGGACATGTGGATCATTTTAAAACTTTCCTTTATTTTATATAGCAAAACCGAATACTGCAGACCCAACCTTCTGTTTTGTCCGCATCAATTAAAGGGAAGGAGGAGAGTGGAGGGGGTATAACCTCCCAAAACGTTGTGTACTTGGCTTCAGCACATGAATAAATTGAATATTTGAATACTAAAGTACTACTTGAGTGTGCCTCCCTTTTAAAGTACATAACTATGTACTGAGAGCCATTATAGCTCTCTATTGCCTCAACTAGGCAATGCACTGAGCTGATACCGGCTCTCAGTGCATAGCAAATGGGGTTTTCCCTTTCTGAAACTTTAACGCCAGCTATCTGTTGGCGTTAAAGTTTCTGTCTTAAAGAGAAGTTATCGGCTTGCGGAGGTTGCGATATGTCTTAAAGTTATGTTAACCCTTGGCACATGGGTTAACGTGAATTTTAGATGGAAAAAGCCATTTTTGGATGCTTTAAATAATTAGGGATATTCAATAAAAGTTCTTATTGTTTAAAATTGTGCTAATTTTGTCCCAACCAATCAGATGTAAGCTTACAAATGCTAAATAAGATCTGATTGGTTGGGGCAAAATTAGCACCATTTTAAACAATAAGAACTTTTATTGAATCTCCCTGAATGTTTTTAGCTCAAACATAGAGATATATTTAGAGATATAAATGAAATGAGGGACTCATTGGGGATGCTGCTTGATGCTCTAATCTCAATCTCATTGAGCATTTGCTTTTTGTGCATGGCTACCTGAAAGTTAAATTAATATGTCTGTCCATTTCTACTGCTTACTCTTGAGGAAGGTAAAACACATACAGTGACATTCTTATTCATAACTGGTTTTCCACTGTCTGGATTCAAAGGTCATGAAGAGGAAATAAATGTCTTTTGCAGGGGATATTGCTGTAGACTGGTCTGTTTGATTTTTTACACATGTACAGCTGTGAATGGCTGAGTGTTTGTTTTACTGATTACTGGTTAACCCTATAAAATATCAGGCACATTCTAATTGTACAATATAGAGGTAATAATAGCGGGATTGGCAATCTTGGTTCACAACCATTTTCTGAAGAATAGCTCCAGAGTTAGTTTTAGAAATAAAGAACCCTGAACAATTTAAAACAACAAAAAAAAAAAAAACACCCAATATAAATTGATTTCATCAATACCAGCCATGTCAGCCACAACACCAAACAACTCTTAAAACTTTATGTAATGAGAATGTTAGAAATATTAATTCAGACATAGATGGAGTCTTATTAATTGGTAAAGCCTGACAAATAAGTCTACCTAGAATATGTAGAATAGAATATGAAAACTTAATATTTTTAAGGCTAATTCCATCCAGGTGAACATGATGTGCCACTAGAGGCATAATAAATGGGGTTTACTGGCACAGTCCAAGACGGTATTCAGAGATTAAATCGCCAATTTTTGTTGCAAAAAATGAAGATTTTGGTACACTTGCTTAGATTTGTAAGGCAAGAATTCCCCAATGGTTTGCATTTTAGTTTTCCTGTAAGGTCTTGTCTACTGATGGATTTGCCTGGGAGACTGCTATATACATTTTATATCTATATGTAGTTCACACAAGATTCCTAACAATATATTTGTACAACAGACTTCACAAGGCTTGCTTTCTACAACCTCAAATTTGTAAATTGTAAAAGAAAAATTTAAAAATAACAATTAATACATTATGAATAATTAATTTAACCACAACTGATTATAACCATCTTAAAGCATGCAAGCTATTCCTATGCTATTCTTTTATGTTACCATTCAAACTGAATTAATGTGTGTCCCCTGATGTCCACATTCCTAGAGAGCGTGGGGTAACTATTCTAAACATTACATTTCCTTCTCTCCCCCAATATTCACTTGTCACATCCGTTTCCCTGTCCAGGAACAAAGACCAGCCCCAGCCTGATGGAGAACATATGTGCCAGTAAATACAGATATAATTCTGTATATACTGTAAGAGGGTATCACATACCCAAGAGACCCTTCCCCCAACTCACAGCCATGTGGTCTTAGCACTGACCAAGGTATATTAGTTTGTTAGCCATTCCTGTCCCAAACAAGAATTATTCTGGTCAGCTTTTTCTGACACCATATGTCTGTCTCACTATACCATTATTTACATAGACAATCCTGCTTTGAATGAAAAGTGACAGATTAGGACTTTACAGCAAAAGCCAGCAAGGCCCAATGTAATTTTTGGCATCCTTTTATGAGCACCAATACTCATAAATTACTAGTGGATTTAAGGTTATCCAGAGAGAATAGATTAAAAATAAAGGTAATGGATGATCTCAGCTATGAAGACAAGATGGGTTTAATTTTAGAGGAGATGGTGCTAGAAAAGGTAAAACACATAAGGTCTATGATGTATTTTCAGCAACAGACCTTCCCAGAAGGCAAAAAGGCATCTTCAGGAATAAGTGATTTTTAAAAATAAGAACAGTTAATATGTGAATTTCTCTCCCAGAAGACATTGTTCTAACAGATACAGTAGATGGTTTTAAGAAAGAAATGGATTTTTTTATCTACAGAGACAATTCAAGGTTACTGGTATAAATGCCAAAGAGTAATGCAGTATACAATATATTTGTTTTAAAGTATTTAAATACAACAAACATAAAGTAAACAGAATTTACCTTTGAGCGTGGGGATTCCACATTAAGTATTGAATTCTAAACAGCTAAAATATTTGTAATATATTATTTTTTTAATATTTTAATAACACTCAACCATATCTAACAAAATGAGAAAAACATATACAGGGCGATTTACCCAGCGGTGCTGGGCAATTAAATGGAGTTACGGGTTATGTAAAAGACACCCGCACATCTGGCGTTCGCGATTCAATATTGCGTTTGCAATACGTTTAGCGCATAATTTTAAGACGGAGTTAAAATCACACTGTAGGTAAATCCCTTTTGGTATTTACCCATTTGCGCAAACACAATATTAAATCGCAATAGCAGCTCTGGGTAAATCACCCTGATAAAGTCATGATTAGCTTTAAAAAATACAAAGGATTTTATATGATAATGGAGATCTCTAGTGTAAAATAGTTCTTCAGACTATGACTTATTTTAAGTGAATGCCCACCCCCAAAATTTAGCCACTTAATACGTATCCCCCCCACATTACTACTTTACACAAAACAAACAAACCTTACGTCTAACATTACTTACTCATCACTATCTTTGCTTGCTAGAAGATTCCTCCTCTGATGCTGTAAGTATAATCTAAGTTCCATACATACAGCTTCTCTTCTGCAGTTTCAGGAATGGTAGGCAGCTATTGGCTGTGACTTAAGCATCATGGCTTTGACTGACTGCCAGATCTGGAAGCTGCAGAGCAGAGAGCAGAGCTGTGGTGAGGGATTGTGCTCTGCACATAATGTTACAAGCATCTTTAGCAAAGGCGAGTAAAAGGTGGGGGGGACAGGTGCTTATTAAAAATACTCATGCAGTAACTGACAGCTTTCTGGCAGTAAATTACATTTTCCAAGCTCCTCCTGCTTCATGAATATATGTTCTACCAATTTGGGAAAATTGTCAGTGACAGTGACTGTGGGAGAAGCCAGAAAGGAGTCGCTTACTACATGAGTTTAAATCTCATAGTTAAATTTTAATTCTGTGGGTGGACATGCCCTTAACTATATAGTGCTGAATTCTACTCTTACTAGCACTTTGCACTCAAAATAAAAATATAGCTGCCCATGCACATGTTACTTTCTTTGTGATTGTTAGTAATTTGGGATATGTATAGGGAACGATCATTTGGATGATCAGAAATAAATGGCCCAACAGTTGACATTAATGGCTCATTGGCCAAGGGATCAGCCCATACACACTGCTTATGCATTTAAATTACAATTAGCAAAGTCATTTATAAATGAAGTAATGCAACACAGGTACTGTATTTTTTTTTAGTTCTAAGGTCTGATACTTTGATCATAATTGCACATGGATTTCAGAAGCATATGTGCTTTCATTTTGACAATAATGTCCCTTTATGTGTTGACGGCAGGGAATGAAGAAAGTGTTTCACGTGCTTTGATATATTGATAATATTCTATAATACTATATATATATATATATATATAATGGTGTCATGCTGTCTTCTTCCTTTTCTTTAATTTGAATGATTATAAAGGTAAAGAGGTATCGTTAGGAAAGATCCTTTATGGTGCCCAGTTATCAGTATATAATATATTCATTTTTACCACTTCATCATTTTTTTGCCTAATCAGTTTATCAATGTGCGACTGTATTTTTAAAATTGATTTTTTTCCCCCCCATCATACTGTTTTCATCTGGGAATTATTACTGTCAATTACTTTTATTGGTTGAATCCCTTTGTAGTACTTTGTGCATATTGATATTTTATTACCGTAGGTTTCCTTTCTTTATCTTTTCCTTTATCCTGTATTTATCTAAACTGATGGTTTAGATTTGAAAGTACTGTAGGAATTTATCTACGTATCTGTCTGTGACTCTGTGTGTTTGTTTGTTTGCCTGTTATCTAGATTTCTATCTGGGTAGATCATAATGCTCATTTCTTAATGTGTACTAAGTAGTACTCAGACCCCAAGATACCTTTAATAGACTCATGTACTAAATAGAACTCAGACCCCAAGATACCTTTCATAGACTCATGTTCTAAATAGAACTCAGACCCCAAGATACCTTTCATAGACTCATGTCTAAATAGAACTCAGACCCCAAGACACTTTCATAGACTCATGTTCTAAATAGAACTCAGCCCAAGATACCTTTCATAGACTCATGTACTAAATAGAACTCGACCCCAGATACCTTTAATAGACTCATGCATAAATAGAACTCAGACCCCAGATACCTTTCATAGACTCATGTCTAAATAGAACTCAGACCCCAAGATACCTTCATAGACTTATGTACTAAATAGAACTCAGACCCAAAGTACCTTTAATAGACTCATGTACTAAATAGAACTCAGACCCCAAGATACCTTCATAGACTCATGTACTAAATAGAACTCAGACCCCAGATACCTTTCATGACTCATGTACTAAATAGAACTCAGACCCAAGATACCTTTCATAGACTCATGTACTAAATAGAACTCAGACCCCAAGATACCTTTCATAGACTCATGTACTAAATAGAACTCAGACCCCAAGATACCTTTCATAGACTCATGTACTAAATAGAACTCAGACCCCAAGATACCTTTCATAGACTCATGTACTAAATAGAACTCAGACCCCAAGATACCTTTCATAGACTCATGTACTAAATAGAACTCAGACCCCAAGATACCTTAAGACTCATGTACTAAATAGAACTCAACCCCGATACCTTTAATAGACTCATGTAACTAAATAGAACTCAGACCCCAAGATACCTTTCATAGACTATGTACTAAATGAACTCGACCCCAAGATACCTTTCTATAGACTCATGTACTAAATAGAACTCAGACCCCAAGATACCTTTAATAGACATGTACTAAATAGAACTCAGACCCCAAGATACCTTTAATAGACTCATGTACTAAATGAACTCAGACCCCAAGATACCTTTATAACTCATGTACTATAGAACTCAGACCCCAAGAACCTTTCATAGACTCATGTACTAAAAGACTCAGACCCAAGATACCTTTCATAGACTCATGTACTAAATAGAACTCAGACCCAAGATACTTTCATAGACTCATGTACAATAGAACATCAGACCCCAAGATACCTTAATAGACTCATGTACTAAATAGAACTCAGACCCCAAGATACCTTTCATAACTCATGTACTAAATAGACTCAGACCCCAAGATACCTTCATAGACTCATTTACTAAATAGAACTCAGACCCAAGATACCTTTCATAGACTCATGTACTAAATAGAACTCCGACCCCAAGATACCTTTCATAGACTCATGTACTAAATAGAACTCAGACCCCAAGATACCTTTAATAGACTCATGTACTAAATAGAACTCAGACCCCAAGATACCTTTAATAGACTCATGTACTAAATAGAACTCAGACCCCAAGATACCTTTAATAGACTCATGTACTAAATAGAACTCAGACCCCAAGATACCTTAATAGAACTCATGTACTAAATAGAACTCAGACCCCAAGATACCTTATAGATCATGTACTAAATAGAACTCAGACCCCAAGATACCTTTAATAGATCGTGTACTAAATAGAACTCAGACCCCAAGATACCTTTCATAGACTCATGTACTAATAAGAACTCAGACCCCAAGATACCTTTCATAGACTCATGTACTAAATGAACTCAGACCCAGAGATACCTTTATAGACTCATGTACTAAATAGAACTCAGACCCCAAGATACCTTATAGACTCATGTACTAAATAGAACTCAGACCCCAAGATACCTTTCATAGACTCTGTACTAAATGAACTCAGACCCCAAGATACCTTTCATAGACTCATGTACTAAATAGAACTCAGACCCCAAGATACCTTTCATAGACTCATGTACTAAATAAGACTCAGACACCCAAGATACTTCATAGACTCATGTACTAAATAGAACTCAGACCCCAAGATACCTTTCATAGACTCATGTTCTAAATAGAACTCCAGACCCCAAGATACCTTTATAGACTCATGTACTAAATAGAACTCAGACCCCAGATCCTTTCATAGACTCATGTTCTAAATAGAACTCAGACCCCAAGACACTTTCATAGACTCATGTTCTAAATAGAACTCAGCCCAAGATACCTTTCATAGACTCATGTACTAAATAGAACTCGACCCCAAGATACCTTTAATAGACTCATGCATAAATAGAACTCAGACCCCAGATACCTTTCATAGACTCATGTCTAAATAGAACTCAGACCCCAAGATACCTTCATAGACTATGTACTAAATAGAACTCAGACCCAAAGTACCTTTAATAGACTCATGTACTAAATAGAACTCAGACCCCAAGATACCTTTCATAGACTCATGTACTAAATAGAACTCAGACCCCAGATACCTTTCATAGACTCATGTACTAAATAGAACTCAGACCCCAGATACCTTTCATAGACTCATGTACTAAATAGAACTCAGACCCCAAGATACCTTTAATAGACTCATGTACTAAATAGAACTCAGACCCCAAGATACCTTTCATAGACTCATGTACTAAATAGAACTCAGACCCCAAGATACCTTTCATAGACTCATGTACTAAATAGTACTCAGACCCCAAGATACCTTTCATAGACTCATGTACTAAATAGAACTCAGACCCCAAGATACCTTACAGACTCATGTACTAAATAGAACTCAACCCCCGATACCTTTAATAGACTCATGTAACTAAATAGAACTCAGACCCAAGATACCTTTCATAGACTATGTACTAAATGAACTACGACCCCAAGATACCTTTCATAGACTCATGTACTAAATAGAACTCAGACCCCAAGATACCTTTAATAGACTATGTACTAAATAGAACTCAGACCCCAAGATACCTTTAATAGACTCATGTACTAAATGAGACTCAGACCCCAAGATACCTTTATAACTCATGTACTATAGAACTCAGACCCCAAGAACCTTTCATAGACTCATGTACTAAAGAGACTCAGACCCCAAGATACCTTTCATAGACTCATGTACTAAATAGAACTCAGACCCAAGATACTTTCATAGACTCATGTACAATAGAACTCAGACCCCAAGATACCTTAATAGACTCATGTACTAAATAGAACTCAGACCCCAAGATACCTTTCATAACTCATGTACTAAATAGACTCAGACCCCAAGATACCTTCATAGACTCATGTACTAAATAGAACTCAGACCCCAAGATACCTTTAATAGACTCATGTACTAAATAGAACTCAGACCCCAAGATACCTTTCATAGACTCATGTACTAAATAGAACTCAGACCCCAAGATACCTTTCATAGACTCATGTACTAAATAGAACTCAGACCCCAAGATACCTTTAATAGACTCATGTACTAAATAGAACTCAGACCCCAAGATACCTTTAATAGACTCATGTACTAAATAGAACTCAGACCCCAAGATACCTTAATAGATCATGTACTAAATAGAACTCAGACCCCAAGATACCTTAATAGATCATGTACTAAATAGAACTCAGACCCCAAGATACCTTTAATAGACTCGTGTACTAAATAGAACTCAGACCCCAAGATACCTTTCATAGACTCATGTACTAATAAGAACTCAGACCCCAAGATACCTTTCATAGACTCATGTACTAAATGAACTCAGACCCAAGATACCTTTATAGACTCATGTACTAAATAGAACTCAGACCCCAAGATACCTTATAGACTCATGTACTAAATAGAACTCAGACCCCAAGATACCTTTCATAGACTCTGTACTAAATGAACTCAGACCCAAGATACCTTTCATAGACTCATGTACTAAATAGAACTCAGACCCCAAGATACCTTTCTAGACTCATGTACTAAATAACTCAGACCCCAAGATACTTCATAGACTCATGTACTAAATAGAACTCAGACCCCAAGATACCTTTCATAGACTCATGTACAATAGAACTAGACCCCAAGATACCTTTCATAGACTCATGTACTAAATAGAACTCAGACCCCAAGATACCTTTCATAGACTCATGTACTAAATAGAACTCAGACCCCAAGATACCTTTCATAGACTCATGTACTAAATAGAACTCAGACCCCAAGATACCTTTCTAATAGAACTAAGGTACTAAATAAAACTCAGACCCCAAGATACCTTTCATAGACTCATGTACTAAATAGAACTCAGACCCCAAGATACCATTCATAGACTCATGTACTAAATAGAACTCAGACCCCAAGATATTTTAATCCTTCATTGACACAAAAATCATTCCAAAGATACAAAGACATTAAAACAATACATTTGTTCTTTTCCCAAAAGATCAGCTTATGTGTTAATAGGATAACAATACTAAGCTCATCAAATTGTAATCCGCAGACCAAATGTTTCATTATTAATGGCTGTGGTTTTGCTATCACATTCATTTTCTATGATTGAGTACAATATTAATTATCTAAAATAAGGATATAGTCTTCTGATAGATGATCCTTATTTTATTTATCTCCATATTTACTAGAGAGAGAAGGTGCTGCCATACTACTTACTCTCTGGAGGTAAAATGAAATATTTATATGCTGGCATAATGCCAAAGTAGAATTCCTTTTCGTTCCTCTTTTTATGGTAATAGAAAAGATGAAACAACAATATTAAATCTTTTCCCGTGTATTGTAATCATAATCTAGAACAGGGACATCCAACTTGTGCCCTTTCAGATGTTCGCTAAGTACAGCTCCCAGCATTCCCTGACTTTGGTAGCCTGATCTAGAATGCTGTACGGCCCTGTGCTGTAGCTCATTCCCTGAATTTCATTGACTTATGTTAAGGTTTAAGGCGACTTTAGAGTAAAAATCTCAGCAACCGACTCAATATCTTCAAAATCCCAGAGTCATATTACTTTATTGTATAGATATATACACATGTGATGCAATTAAGAAAGGAACCAGGTTGCTTTAATAGTATTCCCTAACATCTCAATATGTTCTCTCTAATGCAGAAATAAGGGGTGGGGAAAAAAAAAGATGATCGCATCATAATAATGAAAAGAATTAACAATAAAAATGTTGATTAAAACACTTCACAATTTCATAGCTCTAGAATAATTTCTCAGGCTCGCTAACTTGTCTTCACTGTGTCTCATGCTTCATGCAGGAAAAAATAATGCTACCATTAAAGAGCCTCTCACACAGCATATATATTGCTAGTCATCTCTATGTAACATAAAAGCACAAAATGCGGCAGGCTTTTTTGGAAGGCATTGTAAACAAGATAAAAGTGTTTTCCTTCCCACACCATTAATCATTATAATATCCTAAAATGCTGAGACATTAAAAGATATTTAAAAAAATCCACTTAAAATGGGGAAATAAATCTATAGATGCACAATACAGTGAAACACTACACTGACTCATTGGACTTCTTGAAATGGTTGGAGGGACCAACTACCAACGGCTTGACTAGTCTGTCTCTCTCACACTGTATGTTAGGAAGATGTTATGCTAATCATTGTTCATCCAGGTGAATTAACCAAAAATGTGACAATTACCATGCTCATCCTTAAACCTGAGGGATCCTTTCCAGATACAGGACTAGGAGCTGATGCAATAAGATGTGCCAAATGTGCTATAACAAACCAGATGTTATCTAACTGCAGTAACTTACTAAAATCCTAACATCTGATTGGTCAAGTTTCGTCCCGTTTTCGGCTTTTCGGAACTCGGAAAAATAGAAAATCCAAAAAAAGGACCCATAGAAGTCACCAAAAGAAAAACCAGTAAGTTCCGAGTAAAATATGTGTATAAAAAACAGGGTTAAGTTTAGGTTAACAAGTGAAATGTTTTCAAAACTGTGACATAAGCAATACAAATATAATAGCTTATGTTTTGTTTTCTCACAAGGTTATTAAACTCTGATCCAAGATTTACTGGGAGTTTTGGCAATGGTAGTGTATTAAAAAACAAACCCTTTTCTGAAATTATATTACAAATGTAATTTGTTGGTCACTATATCGTATTTCAATAAATCAAGTAATGGCTTATCACTTGGCAACAATAACAATTCTTTTGGATTATTTGAATGAAATAAATATTTAAACTCAATAATGCACATACCACGCTTAATAGTGCACAAACCATTCCTAATTAGGATACATAATTATGCCTTAATGGTCTCTCTCTCAATAGAAAAATGTAACTGTTGTAATTAGATATAATCTGGATGCTCAACAGATTATGCCCTAATGAAAAAAGAAAGAAAGAACAAAGAAAAAAAAGGAAGAAGAAAGTCCTAATTGTTAGTGCTTACAAAATGATCTCATGTAATATGCGTGTATTTTTTTTACAAATTCCATGTCACATGTAAATTCCTAAAAACCATCATGTAAACAAAATTAGGTAGAAGATAATTTTCCAGTTTAGTCTACAGTTAACCTGCACTTCCATAGATATTTACAGACATATATAGGGATATTCAAGAATGGAATTTACTTTTGATAGCCTCCTGTGAATAATAGCCATCAATACAAATTATTAAAAAATATATATATATACATATTGGTATTTGTTTTTACCTTGAAGGTTGCATATCAAGGTACTCTTAAGAAAAGCCTGATTTATACATTTCTACTGTGGTTCAGAAAAAAGGATCCCACACTGCAGTTTTTCCTAGCTTGTTTCTGTGCGCTTGCGTTTCTCAATTATGTAAAGTATACTCGGGCTCTGAGCTCACCCACGGAAACAACAGCAGCAATGTGGTTCAGTGGTTAGCACTGATGCTGAAGTCCTAAGTTTGAATCCACCCTTGGACACATCTGCAAGGAGCTTGTATGTTCTCCCCATGCTTGCGTGGGTTTTCCCCCCCAATCATAAAGACATACTGATAGCCTGTATGTGTCAAATAAATGTGCTTAGATTGTAAGCTCTTCGGGGTAGGGCCTGATGTGAATTTATTCCTGTAATTGTAAAAGCGGTACAGAAGATGTTGGCGCTTTATAAATCCACAACAATAATAATTTACCCAGCGCAGTAGAATACTTTCTGGCTTATGCACCTTTGTCTGATAGTTTCCTCTCTGATAGTCTACTTTCATTTCTTGTTTACACTGGTTTTTTTTGGTTTCTTTTTACTCTTTTATGAAGGTTTCACTGGAAATCAACACTCAGAACCAACACACACATAAAACCCAAAGTAGAATATTTTACGATATAAGCATTTTTCACCATGAAATATTTATGGTTTGAAAGAAAAATATGCAATGACAGAGGCACTCATCTTTAGATTTAATATCCTTATCTTGGCATGTAAAGATCCAGAGGGTGTCCTTACTGTATAGAACAAGTGTATTGATTGTCCTAAATATCAAAACCTGTGGCATCAGCAGCTTTTCACGTATCTAAAGATGCTACATGGGAATAATATATTAAAGCATCTCTACATCTTTTTTTATTCTGAATAGTCTAAAATTTTCGATGCTATTCACTGATAGGTATTAAATTGTTTCAAAGGTGTATATCACAGCATGGTAGTCCCATGTAATGCAAGTTACAGAATTACTGAAGAAATGCTCTTGGCAAGAAACCTAAGTATTAAATGTTCTCCAAACACAGTCACAAAAAATAAAAATCATAAAATGAATTTTAAGTTATGACAGTAAACTAGTTTGCATTACAGAGAAAATGACCTTCAGTAATATTTAACAATATGCAGACGAAAGGATTCTAAGGATTTCTTGGCTTTCTCTGTGCTAATTGTATTTTTGTGTTTACAATTTACTTGCACTGTTTTATAAGTTACTAAAAAGGGAAAGATTTAAATATAAATCAATATTCATATAGAAATGTGTTAGAGATGGCTGAAACTACATAGTTTCGTTCCATTTTCGGATTTCCGGATCTTGGGAAAATCTTGAAGATCCGAAAATGAAACAAATTTTTGAAGATTTTTTAATGTATGGAGCTATTTTCAACAATTTTCTAAAATATCTTCAAACGTTCGAAAATCCTTGAAAATACGATCAGGGACAGCTTTCTAGTTTTCGATCGTATTTTCGAAGATCTTCGAACGTTCAAGGTTATTTTAGAATAGCCTTTAATGTTAAATAAATAATATTGTAAATATATGTATGTGAAGGTTCTTATTCATTCAGGTCATGGATGGTTGTATTCAGTTAGATCAACTGGACTCAAAGTTTAGCTCTTGAAGATGTTTTGCTAGTCATCCAACTGGCTTTCTCAATTCAGAATGACTTGTACCAGAATCTGTTGGCAAAAGTACCCTGGAAAGGCCCAATTAGCATATAACAGCCAGGTGTTAGGGACCTTCTGAATGCAAGTGATTGGGTCTCTTTACCTGTTTACCCACCAATGAGGCTGTTTAAATGGTGAGAAAACGGCTAGACCAAGACAGCACCCTTACCAACAGAACAGATGTTTTGTCTACTGGACTTATGCCTGAATACTACTTTTTTCAAATATTGTATGTGGTGTCCGGAACAAATATGTATTTGATTTTAATGGTATATTTACATTAACATGCTGTTTATAATTGTAATAAATGTATTAGATCAGGATCATTAATTTCCTGTGCCTTTTAAAAAAAAGTTTTTGAATCTATGTTACTCAGTGAAGCTTACCCATATTTGGGAATGTGCAATATCTCAAACCTAATACTGATGCAAAGTCATTATTTTCACAGGTCTGAGTAAAAGTCTGAGTAAAAGTCCCTGTGCTATTCTAAATGAAATGTAAAACATTAATAGTGGTGCTAGCAAACAAGGATTTACTTATAAACCCCATACAACTGAATTATCATATATTCATATAGAATTATTCCAGCTGTCTAAGATTACAACTGTAATGACATTAGAAGATAAAAATGGATACCATTTTAAAAGTGCTTGTCCACCTGTAAAACCAAAAAATTAAATATTGCTCCTGTTACAAGCCTTTTGTAACTTAAAAATGTGCAGAGGAGGAAGCAGGGAAAACAGCAGTCCGTTGTTGGCTATGATGTCAAAAGTCACTGCATGGCTGCTAATAGGAAATTTTGCTTCAATATAATGTAATTTTGTAATAAACCTTTAATGCTGAAAAGGTGAAATTTCCAGACAATTTTTCTTGGGGAAATCCACCATTGAAACAGGTAATTTCATAATAAAACCAGTTTTGTTATGAAATAATAGAACATTTCTACTAGCAAGGCCTTGTCAATTCCCCTGCATGGTCAAAGTTCATAGTAGTACCAAAATAAAACTAGTCACTGATTCTGGGTACCACCAAGATGTGTAGCAGATAAGAAAAATTTGGAGCATTTTTACAAACTATACTTAAATCAAAGTAACTTAATGCAGGAGCAATAAAATGTTATTGTAGACTTGAAAAGGTTATACTGATATGCATCATCTTTGCAGTCTGTGATTTAACAATTAAAGGGACTGTCCACCCCCAAAAATATAATTCTATATGTTATAGGCCATTATCTTATGGCATTTCAATTGAACCAAACCCATGAATATGTAGGTATATTTTTTCTCCTGATGTGAAAAACGTTCCTCTATCACCCATCTCTTCTGTCTTGTCTCTGTTTCCACTAATGATTTTTTGAGAAATGAATAGCTAAAAACTGACTTAATCCCATACAAAAGACATATTTGCAGAATAGTACTAGGATAATATAATATCGTTAAGATCCAGGATTGCTAAATCTGTTACAGTAAAATAAACTAGAATAATAGATCAAAAGGGAAACATTAGTGCCTAGACCCTTGAGATAAAACTATATTTAGCTATTAAGTAGGAGACGTTACTCTTACCTCTAGTTTTGCCACTTGTGCAGCAGATGACAGCTCAACCATCTGGCATTGTATACGCCACCCAAAAAGTGACATTTTGACAGCTCAGCAAGGCTCAAAAACTCAAGGGGGGAGATTCAATATGGTCAAAATCTGTCTGAAACCCACATTAACCCAAAGTAATATCGGGTTAACATGTGTTTTAAATGGATTTTAGTGCACAGCATCATTTCCAAATGCTACCTCATAGCTTGAAACTTATAGTAGTTCTGCATGGGACTTTAATCAGGCGCATCTTACCTTTACGAGATCCAATGATGCAATACCAGACGTGATCTTGTATTGTATTGCAGGATCGCGCAAAGGTAAGTAACGTGTCATACCTTTGTGCTAAATATAGTTTTTGTCAGCGAAGGGGACTGTTTAGAAATTGTATAATTACATTATGCTAAATATTAGTATTCTAATTTTGCATAATTATTTTATTTGAACAAGTATCCATTCCCCTCATTGTAAAACTTTGCAGTGCCACCTCCTTTAAACTTAAGCTTTTTTAGCTATGTTTTCACATTGTTATAGATTTTTATCTACATTTCTGGAGAATTTACTTCAGCTACTGTATTCAGACTTTTCAGATGATTTTCATATAGTGTTGCTTGTTGGATTAAAGTAGGAATGATGGCTAAATATTCTATCACTCATCTTTCCAAATAAATCCCGACCAAGGTATACCTGTGCAGCTCTCGTTTCCCTCTTACTGGATGTAAGCTCACTAAGCATGTCTGAGCCAGTGGCTTTGTGGCTGATTGTAGGTTTCACTTTCTGTATCTCTTTAATTACTAAGCAAAGAAAATGATAAGTCATTTTAATCAGCATTCTCTGATTAATGTGTTTTAGGTTGAATCTCTACTTAAAGAGCTATATATAGGACATGTATGGCAGCATTCTCAGGAGTTTTGTAAATATTTTATGAGCTTTGCCATATAATTTGTTTAGCAATATCTACTTTTTGTCCCACTCCCTTATAAAAGACAGTATAATATAGAGCTTTTAATATGATTTTTCGACAATTAAAGTTATTTTTTTTCTTCAATGGGATTGTTAATCCCTCTGTGGCATCTTTGACAATTTTTTTTGTGTTTGCTAAGCTCTTTAAAGAGCAATCTTTAAATTTAGCATTTTGTTTTTATTTGACATTTTCCAAACGATCAGTTGTACTCACAGATCCATCCAAATTGGATATTGTTTTGTTCCATTCTCCCAAATATATGTATTGTTATTATTTTATTTTTAATATTTTTGGACTGCTTCTGCCTTAATTTTAAAATATGCTCTTTGGATTCTCATATGGAATTTTTATCCCTCAGCTGTGGGGTTCTATTTACAAAATGTGGCAGTCACATTATAAGGGAGGTAGAACTGCCAGGCTGTTTCCTGGTGAAGCATCTGGTTCTATCTGTGACCTATTATACAGTGGGGTTCTCTTGAGCATACAACTTTTTGTGTGTGGTAGAATTTTTCCATTCAGAACCTGATGACCATGATTCTAGCACCTTTAGTATTCATTACAATACCCCTCGCCCTGTCTATAGTCAGTTTCCCTACGTGCCAAAGCAAAGAAAACCTGCTATAATAGAGAAAAATATTTTTTTTTGTATGCTTGCTGCTTGTCGACAATTAGAAAACATCATATTCAGGGTGATGCACCGGGAGCCACTATCGGCAACCCGGTGCAAACATCGCTTGCCCAGCTGCACGATTAACTTTCACGTTAGCCACACAGCCCCCGCAAAGAAGGAGTTTAAGTCACGCTAACCAATATAACATCGGTTAGAGGGACCTAAACTTCAAAACAGGAGCGGTGTGCCTGTTGGTGCATCGCCCTGATTGTTTTTAATGTATCTGAACTTACCGTATATACTCGAGTATAAGTCGATGTACCCATTTTTACCTGAAAAATTAGTAAAACCGGATTAACTTGAGTATAAACCGAGGGTAGAAATTATGACCACTACTGCCTTCTGATTCTGTATTGTTTTGTGGCTTAAGTTGCCCTTTAAATGGACAGCAGAATTCCCATACAGCAATAGCCAAATCCAGTACCAGTAACGCCCAATTCCTTGGCACTCCAGATGTTATGAAACTTCAACTCCCAACATGCTTTGGTTGCTGGGAATTGTAGTTTCTAAACATGTGGAGTGGTGAGGTTCAATAAACTTTTATCTAAGCTTACCATCATTTACAATTTTCTTGACCCCAATATAGTAAAGGGCACTCTGACCCCCATATAGTAAAGGGTGCTCTGACCCCCATATAGTAAAGGGCCCTCTGACCCCCATATAGTAAAGGGTACTCTGACCCCCAATAGTTAAGTGTCACCTGAGAGTTGTAGTTTCAAGCTGTCACTTGCATTGAACTAGCAACTGTTTTTTGCCCCAAACTTAGAAGACCCATCAGATTTACAGCATCCAGATGAGCAGTGACAGTGCTGAGTGAGTCCAGCAGCCAGACTACAGGAAGTGTAAAGGCAGATCAGCTCCTGTAACTTTCTATGCAGATGAAGGATTTTTTAACACCACCTACTGGTTACTATCCGCAATTGCAGCATTTGGATCTAAATTAGGACTTGACCCGAGTATAGGCCGAGGTTAGGTTTTCAGGCTAATTTTAAAGCCTGAAAATCTCGACTTATATTCGAGTATATACGGTAGCTTATTATCCATACTTGGAACAGTGTTGCAGCTGACACATCCACACCTATATATTCTACATATAAAAAATACAAATAGAAATTTGAGCTATACCACATTACTCACACAATGTAAATACCAAAAGTACTTTCAAAATGCAAATGAAATTTGCTATACGGTCGTTACGTTGGTATGGGGTTTGTTGAGCTGTTGGTTCGGCTGATTTCATTTAAAAGTGAATGGTGTAAAAGTGAATGTTGTAAAAGTGAAGGGTGTAAAAGTGAATGTTGTAAAAGTGAAGGGTGTAAATATTAGTTCACTTGGCCTCACTATTGTTCACTTGGCCTCTGTTGTTTGGGTATATGATAGATATATAATACTTGTCTTGAACTTCTTTGTCTATATTTGGAAAGTACAAACACAAGCCTTTTTAATAGAAATGTTCTGTATTTCTGAAAAAAAGCTGTTATCCTGCTTTCTGCAGCTTAGAAAGAAACTTGGGTATTAAAAAACAAATAAACATCTCATACACGCTGCGGTCCGGTAGTCCTAACAGCATACAGTAATTAGAATGGTAGGGGATGAATGGATAATAATATTTACATCAAACACAGAAATTTCTGCCAAACTACGGATTTCTTGTTAATTACATTTATTCAGTAGTTGGTTGTTACATCTTATCTAGAAATAAATTTTGCTCACTGAAAAAGTGCTGTAAATACTGCAGCCCTGAACCAACAGATGGGCAGACTAAATCTACTGTACATACCAGGTACTGTAGTGTATCTTTGTTTAGAGATGGGTGACAACAGTAAACACCTAGTTATAATGTAGCGCTTTTTAAATGGAGGAGCGTCAAAATGAATTTTCCACAAAACCCCTAATCAAAAGAAAGTCCTATTAAGTCTAATTCTAAAAATTAGCAAACAAATGTATTCATCTTGCCTAGTTGTTAGTGTTCATGTGTTTACAAACAATAGACATATTGTTAAAAAATCTTTTATTTTACACCACAGGAGGGCAAAAATTCTTTTAAAGTAAGTTACCATTTTAGCTATGGAAATTTATTTTGCTATATACTTATGCTGCATTTGCTTGTGAAAGTTCTCATTCACCCAGGTCATTTTTGTAATTCTGTGGTGTTCAGTTAGATCAACTGTAGTTGAATAGGTGTTGACACCTTGCCCAGGGTAAGGTATCAAAACAGCATTGTAAATGGCAGACAATTGGTGTTGAACCCCCCCACCTTTATTCTTTATTCTGACATAAATGGCCTCCTTGACACCTCTTTTGAACCCATCCTGTTCCTTAGTTAAGATGTTGACATTGCAATCTTTATAAACGTATGTGTATTTTCTTTAAAGGGTATGTACTTTTTTTTTTTAAATTGCCCATTACTGAAAATAATAATTCATCCCAACTATTATTGAAACAATTTCTTGATCTGCCACCTATTTCTTTATATATCTTTTCTGAAGCATAAGTTACTTCAACTGTCAATCAAGCACCTTGTCTTCTGCTGGCTGCAAGTACTGGATTTTTCTGTAGCTGGAAGGGTGTAATTGTAACTGGATGAGTTACAGTTGGGAAATTCACTCTCTCAGTGCTAGATGATAGTGATTTCAGAGCATGCTTAGTTTAAAGGGCCAGTCCAGCCCTCAAATGAAAATTTATATACAGGTAAATCACCCCCTAAAAACCTGCTTCCTAGTTCTTCCAGTTAGCAACTTTCAGTTATGGATTTGACAGTTGACATCACAGTTAATAACTGAATGCTAATCTCCTGGCTGCCTCTTCTAAGCATTGCTCAGTTTGCATGAGGCATTCTGAAGCAAAGCAGGCATACAGTAATGAATTCAGAGGACAAAGTTGGGTATATCAACATATTTTAAAGACGCCATTCTTTTTAAAAGATGTTATTATGATGGTGGAGTTGGCCTTTAAAAAAAAGTCAGGTCTGAGAAAAGGAGTTTGTTAAGAGGGGTGGGGGAGGGGTGATACAGAACCTGAGCGAAACAAGTACTGGATTGAAGGCAACACACACACCTCATTGTAATTGCTACTTACATGTATTTAATTATAGATGAAGATGAGGACAAGTCATATACATACCCTTTAAGATGTAGGACTCTTTAAGATGTACCTGCATCTTAAAGGGTATGCACACTGACAAATTTGTTTTTTTAAATTGCCTATTAGTGGAAACTATAATTCATCCCAACTATCACTGTACCATTTTTTTGGGTAATCTGCCCCCTATATCTTTAGATATCCAATCTGAAACATCTTACATTTCAGCATTTCTGTAAGCAGTTTTGCTGTAACAGAATGGTTTGACAGTTGGTGTGCTGTATACTGTATGCAGTATTGACAGGTGGAATGTGGGAAAATAGTCAGGTCAGTGGTCAGAGCCTGACCAAAAAATAATATTGTATTGAAGGCATGCAGCAACACACACACCTCAGAGTAAGTGCTACTTACACATTATTATTTATAGATAAAGATGACACAAAGGGGCATATTTATAAAAGAACGATGTTAGCGCAAAAAAATTACCGCCGCACATCGCGGCCGCGAAAATAGCGCTATCGCCGTATTTATAACGGCGAGCGCTATTCCCGCGATACCTATCGCGGCCGCGATGTGCTGCGGTAATTTTAAGCCCCTTCGCGGCGATACTGTATAGTATCGCCGCGAAGGGACTTAAAATCCCTTCCCGACGCTGCTCCTACCCCGCCCACACCCCCCGCGGCGGCAGCGGCGACCACCCGCCGCCGCCGCCGCTTCCCAGCAGCCCCTCCCAACCCGTTCCCCGTTCGCGGCAATCTCGGAACGGGAGGCTAGGAGGGGCTGCCGGGAAGGGGCCGCAGCAGGTGGTCGCGACCACCCGCCGCGCACCCCCTCCCCGGCAACCCCTCCAAGCCCCCCCGCCCCGGCCGCTCCCGGGGAGGGGACGGGAGGGAGCCGCCGGGGGGTGGAGGCTCCCTCCAGCGGGGCCCTGAAAAGGGCCTTTTGGGGCTTAGGGGGTCCCGCAGCTCGAACCGGGACCCCCCTCCCCGGCCCTTACAAGGGCCCTTGCGGCACTGACAAGTGCCTTTGGCGGGGGTCCCGCAGCTGAAACCGGGACCCCCAGTGCGGCTCTTAAAAGAGCCCTTGGGCGACGTCTTCTTTCTTCCAGTCCCGGCGACACCAGCTCCGCCGAGGCCGCCGACCCCCGAGAGGTACCCCTGCGGCCGCCAGGGGTACCCCCGGCGGGCGCCGGCGACCTCAACGAGGCCGATGTTGCCGGCGTCTTGATCCGACGCGACGTCTTCGGGCTGGCGACACCAACCCCACTCAGGTCGCCGATGCCAGGCAGACTCACTGCGGCCGCCAGTGAGCCCGCTGGCACCGCCGGCCTCAGCGGAGCCGATGTTGCCAGCCGCTCTTCTTCAGCCATCTACTGCGATGGCATCTGAGTTCCGCGGGGAAAGCTCCTCTTTATATAGGTTTGCAGAAATCCATAATCCGTTTCTGATTGGTCAATTTTAATACTTGCTTTACATTAACCAATCAGATTTCAGAACTTTCCAGAATCTGATTGGTTAATGTAAAGCAAGTATTAAAAATTGACCAATCAGAAACGGATTATGGATTTCTGCAAACCTATATAAAGAGGACTTTCCGCCGCGGAACTCAGATGCCATCGCAGTAGATGGCTGAAAGAAGAGAAGCGGCTGGCAACATCGGCTCCGCTGAGGCCGGCGGTGCCAGCGGGCTCACTGGCGGCCGCAGTGATTCTGCCTGGCATCGGCGACCTGAGTGGGGTTGGTGTCGCCAGCCCGAAGACGTCGCCCAAGGGCTCTTTTAAGAGCCGTACTGGGGGTCCCGGTTCGAGCTGCGGGACCCCCGCCAAAGGCACTTATTAGTGCCCAAGGGCACTTGTAAGTGCCGCAAGGGCCCTTACAAGGCCGGGGAGGGGGTCCTGTTTCGAGCTGCGGGACCCCTAAGCCCCAAAGGGCTCTTATAAGAGCCGAAGGGCACTTGTCAGTGCCGCAAGGGCCCTTATAAGGGCCGGGGAGGGGGGTCCCGGTTCGACTGCGGGACCCCTTAAGCCCCAAAAGGCTCTTGTCAGAGCCGCAAGGGCACTTGTAAGTGCCGCAGGGCCCTTATAAGGGCCGGGAGGGGGGGTCCCGGTTCGAGCTGCGGGACCCCCTAAGCCCCAAAAGGCCCTTCTCAGGGCCCCGCTGGAGGGAGCCTCCACCCCCCCAGCGGCTCCCTCCCGTCCCCTCCCGGAGCGGCCGGGGCGGGGGCTTGGAGGGGTTGCCGGGGAGGGTTGCGCGGCGGGTGGTCGCGACCACCTGCTGCGGCCCCTTCCCGCAGCCCCTCCGAGATTGCCGCGAACGGGGAACGGGTTGGGAGGGGCTGCTGGGAAGTGGCGGCGGCGGCGGGTGGTCGCCGCTGCGGGGGTTGTGGGCGGGGTGGGCGTGTCTCCCGGGGCGGTGCGACCACCCGCCGCGGGTTGCCTGCCCATCCCCGCCGCGGGAGGTTATATCGGACTTCGCCTCCTTCAAGGTGGCGAAGTAAAACAGCCGATACAGCCGAGCGAAACCAGTACCGCCGCTTTATAAATAGAAGCGGCGGTAACAGGTAAGTATCGGCGCGAAAGGTTAACGCTTCGTTAACTTTTCGCGGCCGTTTTCGGGCCTTTATATCGCGGTAAACGCGATTTATGCGTTAATGGCCGCGAAAACGGCCGCGAAAAGTTAACGAACCTTTATAAATATGCCCCAAAGTCATTTTTTTTAGTATAACATACACTTAAAGGAAAAGGGACAGTCAATCTTCTTGTCTGAATTCAGGTATATATTCAGGTATATTCTATACCTATTGTGTCCTGCAACCTGGCATTATTAAATATATTCTGAATTATGGGGGGGGGGGGGGGGCTGTGCTTTAAATTATGTTTTCTACCACCCTTAAAATAATGAAATATACAACGATTATAATTAGTTAAATTATCTCATTTCAAAAGTGATCAATCCAATTATTACATTTTCTTTCTTTGTCAAAAATCATCTAGAACTCAAAACACACTCGATAATAAATTAGCCGATTATGTGATTTTGAGAAAACTCTTCTTCTAATTCAAATATTAATTCCCAACTTATTTTGTTTGATTTGATTATAGACATTATTTAAACTAGTGCATTACAATACTCGTGTTCTTGCTGTTATTTATGCTCTATGTATCAGTACAATTCTTCATACTTTCCTAGTCATTTGTTGTAGAGTCTTTGCTCAGATGTTCCGGGAACAAGTATCATGACATCAATTAATTTCTTTCTAAAGAGGCATCACCACCAGCAGAGAGCAATGAATCACATTGTCATTGTTTGCTGACTCTGCTCCTTCAGATTCCACTGACAAGGAACCTGCTGCTTGCAAAGCTCTCAGAGCTAAGCCTTAGTCTGTCCATCCTGCAGAGGTTAACACAATACAAGGGTGGCTGACTGGTGATCCTATGACTGCATCAATTAAGGTCAACCATAGTTGATCCCAAAATTGTGGCAAAAATAATAATGTTAACAAATATTTAATTTGGTCAACATAGCTGAATGTTGAATAACTTAATAACTTGGATAACACATTCATTGCTGAAATACCTTCTAAGCTTTTTAAAAAATTATTAAAATAATTATGAAAAGGATCGACCCCTCTACTGCACGGTGGCGCTCATACGCTTCCAACACCTCACGACCACAGAGGTGTGTATCTCCATCCGGAAAGTACAACACAAAATCGGGAAGCAGGCTGCACGCTCTCAGTACTTAAAATCATTTCTTTATTAACGAAGATCAAACTTGAAAGGCAAACTCGAGGAGCACAGGTGGTACACACGATTACGTCCGGTATTGCATTGCGGAATCACGGAAAGGTAAAATGTTGCTGTTAGCAGGGCTGTACATACCCCTTAAAATTCCTTAATAAATTTCACGCTAGGGGGTAGCACAAAACTTAACAAAATCAGAATTGTATAGCGCTGCACTATTTCCAAAAAAAGCCCTAAACTAAGGATAAAACCCACGTTAACCTGATGCTACACCGGGTTAAATTGAGTTCTACGGCTATTTTTGGGATATTGAATCTCCCTGCAATTCTTTAAGTTGTACAAATATATATCTGTCTGTCTGTATATCTTTCTATTATATATTAAGCAAAAAACGGCAAAATATACAGTTTAACACTGGTAGTGGTTTAGGCAGATTTATGTAGACTTTCTCTGGAATCTCTGAAATAAAACATGTTTTTACATCTCCTACTGTGTCAAACATTTCACCATGTGTTTCCTGAGATTCCTGCATTATTTTTGATTTATCCTGTTGGATCAATAAAGGACACACGTAAGATTGTCACCATAAATGGAGACACAGTATTGGTAAGACGTGTTGCTTACCTGCCCAAGTCTGGTAAGGAGTTTTGACTTGTGCCTCCAGTTAGTAGATGTTAAGTTTTGCACTTCATATTATTGAAAAACGTAACTTTTTCCATTGCATCGGGTGCCTAGTGACCTTAGTGGCTCAGGCCTGCTACTTCAGTGTAAAACCCTCATTAAACCGATATTGTATCGGGCTGCATGGATTTTATACTTTAATACTTATTTATCTCCAAATGGATCAGCCTCACCTTACCTGACAATGCAGTAAATATTGCTAAGGGATTACTGCATCACGGGATCTCAGACACATATGTAACATGGCTTGCGAATATTTCATCTCCTTGCTATATATAATTACCAACGGGTGTAGAGAAAAAAAAACCTACATGATTCTAAATTTGGTCTTGGAGCATTTAAACCTATAATAATTTTATAGTTCTCTTTGCAGACAGACAGAACGTATTGGCATTTAGGCTATTAGTAAAAAGAGGATGGTAACTTTTCAGCCTGTTACACAGTTGACATTTTTCACACAGTTAAGCTCTGACATTATAAATGCTCTTTAGGAACTATGAAATGATGACCTAAATGTTTAATATTAATTTTAAATACAAAATAAAAGAAACACCCCAACTAGAAATAAAAGTATCTGTCAGTGTCTCTTGACAACGCTGTCCCCAACTACAGCAAGCTAGCCAATGGAAGAGCGGGGGACTCCTAGCATGAGAAGGAAGTTGCATGTTCATTGACTGTCAATCCTACACCCCCCCCCTTATTTGGCAGGTTGAAAGCGTTTTTCAGTGGCCAATACAATCATACAATTATACAACCGCTATTGTTGCATTTTTGGGCACCTTTACTGTCCCTCGGATATTTGTTTAATGATACTGTTTTAATATAAGCCTTTTATTTTCTGTAATAGTTCTCTCTTGAAGAAGTTTAAGTTTTTGTAAGTCAAAAGGAACAAAGTGACAGGGATATACACCATTCTTAATAAATCTTTCATGCCAACACATGCAGTGAAACACTTGATTTCCAGATACCTGCTTTATCTATTAATCAAACGGTTGAAGTTTTACAATTTTCACAAATAAGCCAGCGCAGTCTGTGAGTTTCCCTTTAGACATTTCAATTAAAATGTCAGTTTTTGATTTTCACATTCAAGCAAATTACTTCAATACACATTATTATACAATAGTTTTAAGAAACGGTAACATCATGCAAATACAGTGTTAACATAATATTTGAATAATTAGATTTTATATATGCATTACAGTATCAGCTTAGAAGCAAAGATTGAGCAGGTCTACATGTGCAGTATATAAATGACCCTCTTAGCTCTGATTTCATTTCACCAAGAGAAAGTATCTTGTGTGAACAGCAGGTCACATTCTCATGATGGTGTAATTCTATTAAGATATTAAGACAAGCCTTCGAAAGACAACATGCCAAATTGGATATGCATTACATTAAATTCAAATCAGAATACAAAGGATGAATACAGAGGTCATCCAACTCACACTTCACGTGCCGAAATACGATCACATAATTATCATGGGCGCAAAGCATTGGTAAGTATGTGATTGACTTTCTGATTCCTGTTTTAAACACATAGAACACTAAATACAATCAACTGGCATACATTACTGTAAATATGGAGCTACAGTTTGCATATTGGCATTGATATTCAGCGCATTGCTTTCCTTGTTTTCTAGAAAATAACAGACGTGTATCTGCTGCTATGACCTTGCAGATCATTTAAAAATCATAACTGTTATTTGTGTTTGAACTAGCCAATTTGCTTTTACATGCTTTTAATATCTGTGCCAAGCATCTCAAGCTTATAGCTGCAGCAAGTATAAGGATGTGGGGATGGCTCCTATTAGTCTGAAACAGCTATTTTGCTGCTAATTTGACATCATTCATCTGTACATTATAACTTAATTATTCCAATATTCAGTATTTAAAAGAACTTAACTACACATCATCCGTTGCAGAGAAGTTTGCATTCACTGAACCTGTATAGAATGGGCACTTTTATAAAATAGATGAAACACAACTCACTAATGTAGAGTTCCCAGATCAGTAAGGAACAATGCCAGCATCCTAAAAAAAAAAACAGAAAAAGTATAAGAATTCTTTTACTCAAAATAAATTTTCCTTTTCTGAACATTTTTCATTTTACAGTGCTTGGTCTCTGGTCTATATCCTGGGCACAATGGGTTAAAGGAATGTGAAGCACTAATAGGCTGGTATACATAATTAGCACACCTCACGGCACACATTTTTTCTTTTGCAAAAGTGAATAAAAGACGTCCTAGCTACAGACCATTTACACTCACTGAGCCCCAGTATGTAAATGCTATAGCGATCCAGTTGTCAGTTGTAGTTTGTAAATTCTAAAATGCAGTTCTTTGGCTGTGTTTTGGATTTTGTTTGTTTGTAATAGGGGTACTTGGGCCATCTGTGGATCCTTTTCTTTTCTTTCTCTCAGAAGTAACAAGAGGACCAAGAAGACAGAAGAAGAAGAAAAAAGAAGAACAGGAAGGTAGAAGAAGATAAAAAAGAAGAGAAGAGGATCTGTTAGATGGCACATAAACGTATAGCCATAAGTAGCTGTAATGTGCTGCACTTTTGAGAAGCAAAAAGTGCCACAATGCAGTCTATGTGTGTGTATATATATATATATTTTTTTTAAGGCAGTTGGATGACTGGCGGAACCTCTTCCAGAACTTCAAGTCTTCAAGTCCAGTTGATCTAACTGAATACAACAGATATACCATGACCTGAATGTATGAGAACCTTCACAACCACATGCCAAAAGCAGTTTTCAACGACATGGCCACTGAATACTGCTAACCCAGCACTAAAGGCTATTTACTAAATGTTGAATACTGATTCCAGCTGTTGTCAATGCCCAGATTTTTCAATTAGCTTCAATTTGGAAACATTTAAACCAAGCAGAATGATCTTGGGAAGTAATGGATTATTTAATGTTATCCCTACATTGTTCTTCCCGATAAGACCAGACAGTTATCAAAACTGTAAGGGTCATTAAGGCATCCAAGCCTCCAACAATAAAATTGTATCAATATTATTTAAATATTCAGATTTTAAACCTATTTTTTAAATAGTTGCTTAGAAGGCACATCATTTAATAAAATTAACAATTTTTAGTTTGTGTAGGTTTTTTTTTGCATTATATATTAACATTCACAGAAGCGTCATGAATGATAAGAGAAAAAAGAAAGAAAGAAATAGTTCAGAATTGCCCCAGCTTGTTTCATCTCAAGTTTTTTTGCTGAGAAACTTAACTTAAGGCTTATTTTAGATTTATGTACATAATTAGTATTCATCAACTATCAAATGAGATCTCATTTGTAAATCAACATTTCTAATTACATTGCTTAATGTATGTTTGACTTTGTGAGAAGAAAACAGAGCATTAGGGATGAATAAAACAGAAATCATTCTTTGCATTTTCTAATTTAGGAAACAAATTGTACATTATAAAATTTGAAAATATTAAATAGTTGTCACTTTTTTTTAATAATACTGCCCACATTTAATCTGAGATAATTTACTTAAATGTTTATTAAAAAAATATAAAATGCTAGTGGGAGATAATGTTATTATGAATAAAGAAAATGTTATATTAAACTGGTTATTCTGATGTGGCCCAACTAAAAACAATACCCACTGAAGTGAACTGATCAAGTTTGCAAAATTTGGGGGCTATTATTGATAGCAAAATGCATTTTAGAAGAGCTGAGAAAATGCATGAATATACTGTATGGGAAAGATTACACAGCAATCCATTGATGCCTTAAACATTTCAAAATGTTATACTTTGTCACAAAACTAAAATTTATTATGGGCTTGTCTGTGCATTAAGAGTCAAGTGTGATGTCACCTTCCCTTTCACTGGGCATCCATAACTACTCTATGCTAATGGGTGCCAATAAAAAGTTATTTATATATTTTACATTTTTGTTGTAGTATTATATTCTTTTAATTAGAGTTTAAACCTCTGCATTGTAATATCTGTTGTATTCAATTAGATCAAGGTGTTAAGGCCTGGCTGTGATATGCTAATTGGGATTTTCCAGGGTACATAATTGCCACAGATTCTTGTACAAGTCATTCTGAATTGAGAAAGCCAATCGGATGACTAGCGAAACGTCTTCAAGAACTACATTTCAAGTCCAGTTGATCTAATTGAATGCAACAGATATACCACGACCTGGATGAATGAGAACCTTCACAAGCATCTGCATTGTAATGTTCTAAATCTTACAATAACTTTAAATACAGGTAATAAAAAAGTTAGGAAATGTTATTTCCACGCAAGAAAAAGTGACAACACATTGGAAAAGAAAAAGGGATAACACATCCGTGCAAATTAATAGCATGGACAAACTTTTGCACCTCTTAATGCATTAGCCCCATTGTATGTTTCCATACATGACTTTTGGTGGAAATCAAACATTAGTTTAAAAAAGTTGAATTAGGTTGAATAAAAATTAATACTGTGTCATTTATTACTTCAGGACATACCTGATAGCAGAAAAAACACCCCCTAAGTATTTCTATTAACCAATAAAGCTTTTATTGTTACATTCATATTTGTTCTTTTTTTTGTGGACACACACAACATATTTGAGGTTTCTTTATTGATTTAAGTTTGTCTTTTGGTGAAGGGTATACCATAACCACCAAATTTCCACATCAAAATTCAGTTTTGCCTCTTGGAACTTCCCCTGATTTGCAAGGGTAGTTCTGGGTAATTTTTACCCCAAAACTAGGTTCATCCCTACTCTTCAGCCTCAATTGCTTCTGTGAGACTTTCCTTTCAATATGCAGAATATGCTTCCATTAAACAAGAATAGATGTTTAGATGGCTCAGTGTTCTCTAAGATTCTGAATTATCCTTTGTTTTATGTAACTTTTTGCAACTTTCATTTCAAAACAGTGTTTCTTTTTCTAAAACCATGACATTGAAAATATAATAGAGATGGTCAAAATAGATCCTTGTGCCCTTAAAACTTTTTCTCCCACCCTATTACCATTAAGAGTCTTTACCAGTGCTTTTAAAACTCATATCAAAACCATATATTATAGAAGCATTATACTTTCAATTAAAAATATTTTAATTGAGTGTAATTGGCTGTATAATGAACAGCTATTTGCTAATTTGTGTCTGGCTGATATATAATGTAAAAGTGGATTCATTCATTCCATCTGCTTTAGCAGATAACCTTCTAAGACCTTAAACTTAGACTGCAATGATGTAGGTTAGTTATCGGGAAGCTAATGTTGAAATATATATCAAATACACAATAAATATGATACACCAAATTAAGAATTCTAAAACAGGCAACACACACAGTAATAAAACTAGCGGTACTATTAAATTTGATTGAAAAGTAAATATCTTTTGAGACCTTCATTTTTATATGTCATAGGTAAACCCGCAGGCTAATTTTTTTTTTATTATTAAGGTTCAAGTTTTTTTTGTCTGGTTTTAACATTATTTCTGGATTAACCTTTCGATTGATGTGTTTCCAAAGGTGACCTTTGCATTTCTTTATGACTGGATTAAGTCCACAAAATAGAGAGGCATAAAGTTTATATTCATCTAGTGAGGAAAAAACTGGTAAAAGAAGAGAAAGAAAGAAATCAACAAAATGCAGGTTACGACATACAGTATATTCAACAGTCAAAGTTTGTCAGGAGTTCTTTGGAATAGGGATGGGCCAAAACTGGTTTCAGTGAGAACAACTACATTTAGAATTCTACTGGTCAAATCTACCAATGGAATTGTGATCCAGATCCAGATCATAAAGTTCGGTTCGTTTTCGAACTTTTGAACCTCAGTAAAAGTTCGGAAGTTCGAATTTCGACCCATTAAAGTCAATGGGTGAGTGATAGTTTGAAAAGTCTGGGTGATTTACAGCTAAACTAACAATGGTAACTTTTTGTAAATGGCTGTGGCATCTGGGAAATGGTCTGGGGAAAATGTCACAATCACCAAAACTTGTTAACACACTTCTTAAACACGAGCAGGCAACTGTCGGGTTTTGCGCAAGCTACATTCGAGGGTTACGGCTAATTCGAGGGTTACTGAATGATACTTTAGAGAGGGTTAGTGGAAATAGAACCATAAATTCGAGGTTTATCTAAATCAAACGATACTTTAGAGGATTACCAAAAATCGAAGGCTACATTCGAAGGTTACCGAAAATGAACAATACATTCTAGGGTTAGCGAACGGCCCATAAATTCGAATTTATGATAATAATCGAAAATACAGCCAGAAAAACAAACTAGTTTGAATAGTTTGAGTTTGTCCGAACTTATAAAGTTCGGTTTTGTGTCCATCTCTAGTTGAGATATATACCCCAGCTATTTACAAAGCAGATTTCTGTATATAAGCCAAACAAGTAAAAACCTCTCACGGCAGCATTTCCACTTGTGATTAAAAGGGGATTTCTTGTTGGATCAACTGACTATCTCTGCTTCTAATCATTTCTACCTCTGCATATATTAGTTTAATAAATGTGTTTGCCAGCGAAATGTTCCTTGGCATTGAATTTACAATCTTTACTGTGCTTCATTTAATAAAAGCTTTTCATTGTTGAAAAAAAATGTTTTTTCCCTCTAATCTCAAATTGATGATCTTGTGTCCTTTGCTCTGGTCTGTGAAAGCGAAGACCCCAAGGGAGTTGCTTGTATTGATCTAGAATCTGTTTTGAAATAGTTATAATATCCCCTTGTTGACCCATAATACTCTGTGAACATAAACATAAAATGTAAATCATTATTTTCCAACCTGTGTCTGATTTTATAAATTTAGATTAAAAAATATTATGTTCTGTTCCAAGAAAAGATTTTATTACTTTTAACTCTTTTAAGAAAAAAACAACAAATATTTGAATTGTTGCCCTCTTTTGCTTCAATTGACATTGTTATTACCCCTTAAAAAGGCACAAACACCAATGCCACCTAGTGTTTGAAACAGGACAGAATGTTAAGTTTTGAATAAGGTTATGTCTGTGCCCTCATTTTTTTGAAATATCTTCAAACGTTCGAAAATCCTCGAAAATACGTTCGGAGACCACTTTTGAGTTTTGGATCGTATTTTCGAAGATTTTAGAATGTTTAAAGGGCATGTCCACCCCCAAAACTATACTCCCCCCCACTACTGGCCCCATCATGTTAGTGTAGTGTAATCCTTACCTCACATCCTAGCTCCATAGGTTCTCCTGTAGTCCCCCCCAAATTCCCAAAAACTGCCACCCGGAGGCTAGCAGGGCTCTGCCTGCTACCTTGCCTCCGTAGATATTTGCCATGCGTACTGCAGCCCTTCTCCCCCCCCCTCCCTCTCCCTCCCTCCCTCCCTTTCTACTATCATCCCTCCCTCCTACTAAACCCCCTTAATATGATGTTCCCCCATGTCTGGCAGCCCCAACCGCATATTTTTTATTTTCCAAAAGCTCCCCAAACTCTTACTTACCTCTCCTCTTTCCTCCGCTGCACTGAATGACCGGCAGCCGCGTCCGTGATTGGCTGCTGCTCAGTCAATCACAGACGCGACTGCCGGTCCCACCCCTCTGCTTGCATTCTCGCAAGCAGAGGGCCGGCAGTGCGGCGGAGGAACGAGGGGAGGTAAGTAAGAGTTTGGGGGGCTTTTGGAAAATAAAATATATGGGGTTGGGGCTGCCAGACATGGGGGAACATCATATTAAAAACAATTTTTAAGGGTGGACATGCCCTTTAAGGCTAATTTCAAATATATAAGTAGCCTCGAACATTCGATTTTCAAAAATACGATCGGAAACTCAAAAGTGGTCTCTGATCGTATTTTCGAGGATTTTAGAATGTTCGAAGATATTTTCAAAAATTATCGAAAATAGCTCTGTACATTCGAAACTTTTTGAAAATTTGTTCTGAAATCCGTAGGATCCATCTGGATTCGGACGGATCTTTCGGATTTCGGAATCAACGAGTTCCCATGTCTATTGCGCACCAGACAGCGTTAATTGAAAGTTACTGAGAGCCATAACCACCATATTAATGTACCGTGTGATTGCGTAGTAAATTCCCCTGTTTGACTTTTACTGTATCGTTTTGCTATGTATTTGCATTCATTGTTGTTATTGTTGTTATTGTATTACATTACTGATTTACAATATATGAACTTTATTAGGGATGGACAAAAAGTGTCTTTATACAGTAGACAACTGCTCCATGATGTATAGTGTATACGGTAATGGGCAACACATTTTTTGGGGGGGATATGGCACTTAATCTCCCAATCTATAATCTTATATGATGTCACCTGTCAGTTCTTTATAGCATGTTTAATAATTTACAGCACATTTTCTCTGTGAGACTGATGTACAGTAATGTATTATTCTTACTTTCTAGTTTCCTGGAGTAAAAAAAATGTATTACACGGGAAAGCAAAGTGCAACAATAAAATGTTTAGGAAAGATTTAAATGTACAAAGGAATTACAGCCACCACAGATACAGTGAGGCCATCAGACATATTGCCAAGTCAATTCAAATTTAGCAGTCAAATAGATTACTCAGAGAAGTGTAACAGGAAATGAAGCAGGTAACAGCATACGAGCAACATTAAATAAGTGCAGTGAACAAACCAGCAAATTCAATTGAATGTGAAGAACACTTTTTGGTTGATATGTGTTGTAAACCTTTTATCCATACTACTTAATAATTATATGTATTACAGACAATATTCATTTTGTAATGTTCTGATCAGAGATTTAGCCACAGGATTGGTTATTCCTTATTATTCTAAATATTGTGAATCCCATTTTAACCGAAAATTACCCAAGATGATGAATATTTTCCCATGAAAGACAACAGACTACAGCTCTTCAATGCAAAATCCAACAAAATTTAATTAACAGAGAAAACACCCATAGAAACCAGTGGCATAGCTACAGGCTTATGGGCCCTGATGCAAAATTTGGGCATGGGCCCCACAACACCGCCACAAAACCAAATCGGCACCAATATAAAAAACATCCAAATTCATCATTTACATTTTTTTTAAAGGCACTCATTTTAAAACAGACAAAGATACTTTACCCAAACACAAAACAATTCAATCAGATTTAAACTTATATATATAAGTTTAATATTAAGATATAAGTTTAATATTTCTAAACTTATATCCACAAACCTTCTAAAATAACTAACCAACTGACGCTAGTAAAATGCTTGGCACACAGAGAGTGATAAAATGCTTTGTATATAACCACTGGTAAAATAGTTGGCAAAAAGAGTGGTTAAATGCTCGGCATGCAGACACTGATAAACTGGTTGGGAAACTGGCACTGCACACAGCCAGACACTGGTTAAATGCTTGGCACACATACAATGGTAAAAATGCTTTGTAAACAGACCACTGGTAAAAAAGTTGGCACACAGACTGGTAGTTTTGGAACCTTAGCATAAAATTGAAAATTGGGCCCCTTCTTGGCCAAGGGCCCTGGTGCAGTCACCTGCACCCCTGGTAGCTATGCCCCAGATAGAAACCATTTTCTGACACCTTTCACATGATGTTGGAATCAGTATGATCAGTGGTGGTAACTAGGAATCACTGGGCCCCCATCAAAACTACAATGGGCACCCTATCCATGCTTCAACCACAGTGGTTTTCAGGGAGGAGGCTATATCTGTCATAGGAAAAATAATAAGATAGGGCCCCCTGTTGTTGCTCCCCCTGCTCCCCTGGTAGTTACGTCCCTGAGTATGATGTTGGCCGTGGTTTCCCCTTAAGCCTATTGAGCCTTATCATTGGTGGTTAAAGAGGTCCAATCCTACTAAGCAATTCTATTGGTGGTTCAGGGGGAACCCCACCTCAAAAAGGGTGTTTAGAATCGGGAACAAGGTACTGGAACATTTTCTCTCAAAATAATTTTTGTCAAAATCATTTGGCAACACATGAGAAATCAGAGCTGTAAACTCTTCCTAAAGTGCCTGTTTCATTATAGGAACAGTATAGTGAGCTGAAAAATCCTTAAAATTAAACTTAATAGGTAGTTAGAGTTGAGTATTCCTACCTCCCTGTGTGCAGTGCAAATCCAGCACTGAAGTCAGCCACAAGCACTTTCCTTGAACAATTGTTTTGCCTGACAGACACTTTCCTGCTAAAAGAAACCTCCCATCTTTATAATTGGTGCACATGTACAGATGGGAGGACAGCTATTTAAGGGAGCGTTCACATTGGACTTTACTGTCAGCAATGGACTTAATCCTACCTATCTGAGAGTTTAAAGGGACAGTCCACCCCTCTACACAAAAATCTTTACCTGCTACAAAAACCCCCAAAAGCAGGACCTTGTTATGTTTTAACAGCTGCTGTGTACTGCTCTGGGAATGGCAGTCAGTGATTGGCCGTGATTTCACTGTTACGGCCAACACTGACGCCTTACCCGGAAGTGGAGAGCCGTGGCGGTGGAGCGAGGAGGAGCATGTAACTCAGTGTGGGAGCAGAATTGGTCATTTTAAACATAACGAAGTCCTGCTTTTGGGGGGTTTTGTAGCAGGTAAAGGGGTGGCGGGGTGGACATTCCCTTTAAAGGTACAGTAGGAGGCTTTTTTAAAACATTTTTTTCACTATACTGTTCCATTAGAAATAAGGCATTCTAAAGTCATGCTTGTAAATTTAATATAATTGATTTGTTTTACATGATAATGTTTTATTCCCTTTGAAGTCCTATAGACAGGTGTTAGTTGGAAATGTTTTACTTGCTCTCAGTTTTTGACTTTTTGGGTTGTGTGAGATTGAAACTGTTTTTCAATGGACAATGCCAAGGCAAGTAGTATGGCATATATGAATTTTTATTTTAGAGAAGTAAAGAAAAAAATTTTTAAAATAGAGAATATAGATTTTATAAAGAGACAAAAACTATTTATGCTTAAAGGGTATCTCTACCTTAAAAAAATATATACTGTAGAGCTCCCTAGCCCACCCCCAACCGCCAAGTTTGTTTGTTAAAAAAACCTTCAGAAAGTCAGCCAATCATAGAAGCGCCTGTCAGCAATGCAGAGCACTGGGGAAACAAAGGACTGTAAGTACATTTCTGAACAAAATTGCCAGTTAGGGTGGGCTAGGGTGCCCTACACTACAAAAAAATCCTTTATAGGTAGGGCACAAGGCAACAAAGACAGATCCATAGGGAGAGTGGGAATGTTCCCCTGCATGTACCAGAAACCTCTCAGAGGATAAGAAAGCAGCAGGGACCGGATGACTCACTGACAGAGATGTAAGATAAGGGTTTTTTAACACTACACAGTGGGACCAGTAGTGGATTAAATTTTAATTTTGGGGGTGGACATGCACTTTAATACATTACCATGTGGATTGCGATTACCTCTGTTTATTTTAGTCATGTCCGTAATATGCCTTTTAGCTGGTGTGCAGCACATTCAGGAAATTGTTGTAACTATGGTGTTTCATTTTGGAGATAAAACTTATGTTTTTTCCATTGAGATACTGTGTCACGACTGGTGTCAAAAGTATTTATTCATCAGAGGGGTCAGTACCTGACCTGATTTTCATTTTAATGAAAATGATTCTTTCTTTGGAGACCAAATGTAAAGTTCTTTTAACCTTCTTGCATTAAAAAGAAGCCCTAAGAACTTTTTTCTCCCCCTCCAAGCGGATGTTGGTAACTAATTCATGTAAATCTAACGCCACTATGGCCTTGAAATCTTTGATGTTAGATATAACAAGAAAAAAGGACTAGTGGACCTTTGCTTTACCAGGGATGTTAATGTGCAAGAAAGAAGAATCGGGACACTCAACATTGCTTTGAAAGGAAAGTACAGTGTGGACAAGAAATATGATTCAATGTCACTTTCCGTTAGATATCTGTCTTTGTTGAGAAATATCATTGTGTTCAATGTCAAGATCTTGTCAGTTGCACTAAACTGTGGAATATTAGTTAGGAATGGCATGTACATATTGTGTTTATTCTTGCTCAAATGAATCATAGCAAAATGATCAAAGGGGGAAAATGAACATTTTCTAATATGTCCAAGGCACATTTATATTCACACTGCAAAGTGCATCTCATTGAATTTTGATGACCTCCTAGACATTTTTTTTAAAGACCTGATTTTGTAGAAAAGAAACCTTCTGGACTGCCAAGTACATTTAACCCTGCACCCAGAGAAGCTTTAGGATTAACAGGTGAATTTCTGGGTTATCTATCACCTTATTGATGAGTCAATTTAAACAGAGAAAGGAAAATACTTTTCTATTTCCATTAGTTGCATCTTTAACCTTCTAGATTCTTATAGAGTATCTATAGTTTTATTTTCAGTATTAAATAGAGTAGTAATTGTTTCACTTGTGTCACAATAATAACATAATCCTCAAAGCACATAATGAATGGAGATGGACTAGAACTCGAACTCGAACCCGAGTTCGAGGCGAACTATTCGAATTCGAATGAATTCGGACTTCTCGAACTATCCCGGACCCGGATTTTTGATATTTTCGGACTTTCGATAAAGATTGAATGTTTGACTGTTCGAATATGCGAGTAAAATGCCTATTATACCTATACACGAGCATCAAATCTGCGAGTAAAGTGTCCATTAAAACCTATACGCGAGCATTGAATCCACGAGTAAAATGTACATGATACCTAGACGCGAACATCGAATCCGCAAGTAAAGTGTCCATTAAAGCCTATACGCAAGCATCGAATCCGCGAGTAAAATGTCCATGGTATCTAGGCGCGAACGCGAGCATCGAATCCATGAGTAAAGTGTCCATTAAAGCCTATACGCGAGCATCGAATCTGTGAGTAATATGTCCATGGTATCTAGGCGCGAACATCGTATCTACGAGTAAAGTGTCCATTAAAGCCTATACGTGAGCATCGAACCCGCAAGTAAAATGTACATGGTACCTAGGCACGAACGAGCTCGAAAATAGAGTGAGTGAGAGTAAAATTGATTTTTCGAATGTCCTGGATATTCGAACATGTTCCCCAGACCATTTCCCAGGTCCCACAGCCATTTACATTAAGTTACCATTAATATTTTATTTGTATTTCATTAGAACTTTTCGAACTATTTGACTCCCATTGACTTTAATGGGTCTGCTTTCGAACTTTTGAACTTTCCATATAGTTCGAAAGTTCGAAAACAGACCGAACTTTCAAAAGTTCGGCCATCTCTAATAATGAAGCATTTTAGAAGAAGCACATAAATTGCATCTTCCTTCTTTTTATTCATCTACCATAATATCGCTAGGACCCTAACACCCCCCCCCCCCATATATTAGAATACTATTGGGCTGGCGCAATTAGAGTGGTAAAAGTTACCTGTGCTATTAAGTTATTAAATTATTTTTCCTGGGTTACTATGGTTAGATTACATGCGATTTGTTGCTGCTGATTAAAAACACAGGCAAACATGTGCAACTTTTTTTACAGTCTGTGCATTCTGCCACAGTCTCACACCAGGAGCCCACAGTCTCACACTAGGAACCCACAGTCTCACACTAGAAGCCCACAGTCTCATATTAGGTACCCATAGTCTCACACTAGGAGCCCACAGTTTCATACTAGGAACCCACAGTCTCACATTAGAAATCCACAGTCTCACACTAGGAGCCCACAGTCTCACACTAGGAGCCCACAGTCTCACACTTGGAACCCACAGTCTAATATTAGGGAACCCACAGTCTCACACTAGGAACCCACAGTCTCACACTAGGAGCCCACAGTCTCATACTAGAACTCACAGTCTAATATTAGGAACCCACAGTCTCACACTAGGAATCCACAGTCTCACACTAGGAGCCCACAGTCTCACACTTGGAACCCACAGTCTCACACTTGGAACCCACAGTCTCACACTATGAACCCACAGTCTCACACTAGCAACCCCCAGTCTCACACTAAGAACATACAGTCTCACACTAGGACCCACAGTCTCACATTATGAAGCTATTAACACACTTTATGACTTTCCATTTAAAGGAGTACTATTTTTAATATTTGTACTTTATTTAAATAGTTTTTTTAAAAAAAAGAATAAACAGGAAGATAAAAGTTCTATTCATTCCTTCCAATCTGGTTTGCATATTTTTACATCTGCTGTCTAACTTACTTGGTATAACCACTCAACCCCTGATTCAAGCTTAAATTGGAAAGATATATGAAGTGTGAGCACACATACAGTCTCATATGAAACTATTAAGGTGCATAAATCAACATACCTGTGAGAGACACATTTCACTCTAACGAGCGTCCTCAGGCAGTCCAGAGTGAAATGCGTCGATGTGACATCATTATCCGTAAATGAGAGTATATTTATACTCTATACTCTTGCTAGTTATACTCCATTGACAACTTAGTTACAGCCTTACTGATCTGTTTCATCCCCATCTCCTCTAGACTGTAAGCTCTCTTGGGCAGGGCCTATTGTACTGTAATGCTCTAACTTACCACACTGAATGCTGCTGGACCAGCACTTGAATTATTTGCACTTTGTATTACTTGCACTACCCTTGTATGTAACATGTATGTTTTCGTCATGTATGATTAACTGTAGAGCAACATGGAAGCTGTTGGCACTATATAAATCTACAATATAATAATAATAATAATAATAAAAATACTAACTGTGTAGTGTTTTAACGACTCATGGTATAGTCAAGCTCTGGAGTCATACTTGGGTTTACCAAAAAAACAATAACAAGATAGTAACAGGTAACAGAAGTAAAATGAGATTTTATTGAATTAAACATAACTGTATGTTATTGTTTAATGTTTCTAAGTTGCCTAATATGAAAAGGAGATCATAACATGAGTACATTTAATCAATTACAACTAATTCAATATTTACATTTTATTTCTAAGCATGTAAGATTCTGCATTTGGCACAGGGTTAGCAAGGATGCTATAGTAGACTTCTAATGACTAAATGCAGGGTGTGTGGGTATTTTGTTTTGTTTGTTTTTGTACTACTGTTTAATGGAGAATAATAAAACTAAAATATAAATGAGCCAAAAGGGATCACATCATTTTTAATGGTGTTAGCTGTGTCTGTCAAAATCTAAATCAGCAGCATTGTGGAGATATTACAGTACATTGATTTCCTGATGTCACCGCACTGGGGGCAGAACATGCTCAGGGACTAATTTAGCCTTTACCCATCAGTTACTGCTGGATAACCTGTTCCTTTACTGCATTAACAGAGCTGAGCAGTGATAAAACAAATTAGGGAGGCTAGAAAATATGCTTTAAATTCAAAATAATTGCTTCATACTGTAATTCTGTTAATTCCAGGGATGAGGGAGATAACTGTTTATTAGCAATTCTATGATCCATTTATACTCATTTGTATTTTAGCCTTGGATCTCCTTTAAAACTTCCAACGCCAGTTTTATGCTGCTATTTTTCTGTTTTCTCATTCGCATTACACATATTTGTTACAACTTACGTAATACACAGCATGATTTGCTCTCTATCACCATCATTTGTAAGATGTTTTGAATCTTTAAACAGCTGGACTGCAATATATATGCAATATGGCTGCATACTTGGTGTTATATCAAATCTACGTATAACAAAATAATTCTCAAGTATTATTTGAGAAAGGACCTTGGGTTGGAAACATGTTGTGCACAAGCCAGCACAATTCTAATTTTGGATTGTATGAAATCTTTCTGTATAACTCACTCTGTGTATTTTGTTATATGCTGATTTGTCGGGGATAGGACATATCACGGAAGGCAGCTGTTGAAACGAAGAACATTTTGTGTAAATCTACATTAGGATGACAAATTGTCAGGTAGAAAGCTCAACTTTATTATTGTCCCTCTGTTTTCATTTAACAGTTGTAGGGTATACATTTCCCCACTGCTAAGCTACTAGCTGAACAGGCACATTTAAAAAAATTAACAAAACAAAAACAAAAAAATAATTTGCTATTTCATAGCTATGCTTAATATGTATACTTATTTTGTCATTGGCCAAGTAGATTTTATACCATCGAGACCTGTTGAATCTCATATCTAATCTTATAGTAAATTTCATTACCATTATCATTGCTTTTCATGGATTATCATTTTTTAAACACAGTAGAGTAGGGTTTTCCACCACTTGTCCTTTCTACCAATGAGACAGGCATGCCCAGTAAAGATGACCGAACTTCATGAAGTTTGGTTCAGTTCTTAAGTTCTATAGTTCGGAAACAAACCCATTAAAGTCAATGGGAGAAAATAGTTTGAAAAGGTCTAGTAAAATACAGTGAAAATAGCAAATGTTACATTCGAGTGTTATTGCTGAAAGAGAACATTTGCGGGATATCGCTGAAACTCCGAATTTGGGGTTTATCGCTGAAACAGTACATTCATGGGTTGTCGCCAGTTTGAGGGTTTTTCACTGAAATCGAGGGTTAGTAAACGGTATGCAAATTTGATCATTATCGAACTTTAAAAGAAAATTAAAATACGTCAGCGAGTTCAGAAAACCCAAACTAGTACATAATTTGGGAAGTTCTGAAAAATTCAAGTTCCTCCAAACTATGGAAGTTCAGGTCGAACTCAGGTTCGAGTTCCATTCTAGGGCATTTCTTTTGCACTGTATATTTCCCTCTGCTAAGGTAGGAAAGGGGTTAAAGTGAAAGTGAAAAAAAAAACCCATATAGCTGATGCAATCATTTTCACACAGGTAGATCTTAGAGAGACAAGGTACGGTAATAAAGATATACAATACTGTAATTCGAATTAGCAGTGTCAGCAAAATTATGTTTAGATCTTAGTTTTCCATTAATGCTTCATTATGCAAATATAAATATATACTAAAAAAAATCTCTTTTCATCCATCACCTTTCTGGTTAGCTAAAAATAAAAACTTTATATTTTCCCCTCTCTTTCTCTAGTTTCTATAGTTTGTCTGCTGTAGTTTGTGATTAATAACTTGCCTTTTGTGCCTTTTAAAGATGTCATTCAGAACAGAACACTGTGATATGATGGTAGTGCTGTGCTGGCAGTGGAATCCTGTAGAGATGAATCGCACAATATAAATGAAAGTTCTTAGTGATAAAATAGAGTTTAGAGGGTATGTGAACAGGAGCATCTTAGGGGGTTCCCACATTTCTATTAAAATTATTTTTATCTTCCCTGTTTCAGCGTTTATTGCTCTTGTCTGCGCTTTTAAGGGAATTTTAGATAGGTCTTTGCTGGCGCTGAATAATATTTTCAGACACCTAGAGCCACGTTACGAGGATCAGATACGGAGAATATGCTCTGTGGGGGATAAACACCATTTATATTTGTTTTAGTTTCTGTTAAATAGGGCCTGACATCGGCAGGAAAGAGAGTTTTCATTCTGCAATGGAATCCTGCGCTGCGGATTTTTCAATCTTACGACCGGATCCTTGATATTAATAACAAAATTTTACTTTTTTTAGGGGGTGGGGGTGGAATAAATGCTGGCATTACAGATTTTACTGCTTATTAATTTTCCCCTTTCAGAGTAGTTTTATGGGTTGCTTACCGTACAAAGAAATTGCAGCTTCTTAACGATTTAAAGCTGGAAGTGGAATATTAAATTTACAATTAAGTGCTACACACACAAAATTCTAAAATGGTTCTATGCTTTATCTTTTAATGACAAGTCTGGGCATAATGACAAAAAAAGTGGAAAAAAGAGAGTTAACTTAATATATAAACTCCATGATAAATAACCAGGAATTGTAGATGTGCGCGCAAATTTAACCGTACGGAGACAATAATCCAGATTTTGTGGCACTTAATGTAACCTTTATTTATTATGCATTGTCTAAGTGTTATGTGTATGATATACTGTATGTCTCCTGGCTGAAATGTATAATTAATATGCAGTTTGTTATTCAGATGTTCCATTCATTAGTGACCAAACAGACACAGGAGTTACTAATTAATTCATAGTGACCTGGCAGCTTCACTGACTTCATTACAACTTCTTACTTCTATGTAAAACATGTTGTTATATTCGGTCTGGTAGGATATATTTTGTAAGGGCTTCTCCCTACAAGATAACATTTTATTATAACCACAGATTTCTCTAAACCCTTGCCAGTTTCCTTTTGTTTTCTTTTACCAAGAACAACTTATGTCAAATGCAGCAAAAATATTTAATAAAGTTTTATTATCATACAGCAGAATTGTAACTTTCCAGCAAGAGCAGAGTCCAGCAACTAACTAAATAAATAGAATGCAGCTTTTGGTCTGGATTTTCAACATAAGGGATGGGTTTCAGTTCTGTCCAATTTGCAACTGGCGGTTTCAAAGTTTCGGAAATATTCGCCACCAAAACTATTTGGAACTTCGAATATTCAATACCGACTATTGTAAATTTTGATATTGAACTTTGGAAATTCAATACTGATTTATCAATTATTCAATACTAATTATCAATCATTCAATAATCTGTATTAAATATTTGACAATCGATATTAAATATTCAAAGTTAAAAATTGTGCTCCAATTGTTTATGGATTTTCGAAAACTTTTAAAGAATTAAAAAATCTAATTTCGGAACAAAACTCACCGGTTTCGAACATTTCTAGTCACCATGTTAAAATATAAGACATATTCCATTTTAGGGTGAAAATCAGTCTTTAATGATGGATCGTGGTTTAACAACAAACCTGATTTCGATTCAGAACTGTTGGTTTTTAAAATATGCAGATCCGTATGATTTTTAAAAGTTGTAGAAGCTCAAAAAGTTCCACTGAATAATTAAAAATCGAATATTAAAAAATGTGAAATTCTTTTTGTAGAACCAATTTAAAAGTACAATGATTATGTCTATTCAAATACTCTAGAAAGAGGTGAAGTTGAAGACAGAGGTGAAGTTGGTTTTGCGACAAACTTTGTTTTGTTATCAGCAAAATCAGCAAAAATGTCTACATTTAGTCTGATTTGTGATTTTCTTTTAAAGAAATACCATAATGCCTTGCGAAGCAATAACTCACTGGTTAGCAGGGTTGTAGCAGCCAAACACAGCTATTTTTGTCAGAAGCCATTTGTCAGTGTGTTGATGAATGTCAACACAATGTGTGTGTACAGTGTGAGCTGCTAGAAATATAGGCAGTGCTGATTTTTTTTTTGTGAAATCCAACAGTCAGCTAGTCCACTAGGCCACTAGGCAACACTTTCTCTCACTCTCTCTTATACATATGGATGGAAACAGCCAACTTTTTCTTTTTATGCACTGTATAAAGTTTTTTATGCCATTTTCCTATAAACTTTTTACTATTTAATTATTACTGTTATTCTTTGTAATATAGCAAGTTAATTATGAAATGCTGCCTCCCATTGACTTCAGGGTCATATCTACTCTAAATTTCAGTTTTTGTTCCTCTCCCCTGTTCACCCCCAAATGCTGTGTTAGATCAGAAAAATAAGTTTTCCAAGCATACTTACAGTCCCTTTGCTTCCCGCGGCTATCTTCTGCTCCTCTCTGCAAACCGGAAGCTGCAGAGAGGGGCTGGACAGGCAGCTGCGTCTGTGATTGACTGCTGGTCAGCCAATTACAGACACGGCTGCCAGCTAAGAACACAGGATTGAAGGGATGTAAGTATGATTGGGAAACTTTTATAACACAACTAATACGGAGGTTGGAGTTCGTCAGAGAAGAGGAAGATTATGGCAAAAGGATTTCACACTACATGAAAGGCAGGCAGAGAGGGATTTGTGTGGTGGGAGGGGGGGGAAGGGCTCCAGTGCGCATGTCACACTACCTCCCAGAGGCAAGACAGGAGGCAGAGACATTTACACAGGAAAACAGCTACTAATCTTCGCTTTCCAGGACTTGGACTAGACATTGCAGGAAAACCATAAGGAGCATGTAAGGTTAGGATTTTTTTTTAACTACACAGTGGGGCCAGTAGTGGGTAAAATTATAGTTTTGGGGGTGGACATGCCCTTTAAATACATATAACTGGCATTGCAAACAGACTTTGTGAATGAGTGATATTACATCTGTAAAACATCTTGATAAGCTTGATATGAATAATGAACTATTTTTGTTTTAATATTTTATAAATAAATTGGTTGTAACCTTTTAAACACTGGGGCAGTTTTATGGATAAATGACTAAAATATGCAATATCTGATACATTTCTAAACAATTAGAGTTCAATAATTATTAGCTGGGATACTTACCTTTACAAAATCCCGCCATGTACTAAACTATTTGCAAGATTTATTACATTGCGGGTTTGTTGTTAGGTAAGAAGCACAAGGAAGTTTCAAGCAACTAGGTAGCATGTTTAATGCATCAGGTGCACTACATAAAGACCGAAAATATTTTGACTTCACCCAGGCACCGCTAAGTAAGTAATAGACCATCAGGGTTATTCAATAAAAGTTCTTAACGTTTAAAATGGTGCTAATTTTGCCCCAACCAATCAGATGTAAACTTACAAATGTTAAATAAGATCTGATTGGTTGGGGCAAAATTAACACCATTTTTAACGATAAGAACTTTTATTGAATCTCCCTGCATATGCATAAAAGGAGGCTTTCACACAGATTACTCACTGCTATTACAAGTTTATTGTGACATGTTTCGGGTCACAACTGACCCACTGGGTGTTACATGTTTGTAGTTTGCTTGAGAAAGGGTCGTGACCCAAAACATGTTGCAAGAAACTTGTTATAGCAGTGAGTAATCTGCGTAAACGCCTCCTTACTCTTTTTATGGCATATGGTCTATTTCCTTTACTATACCGTAAAAAAGTAAGTGTAAAACCCAGGCTAACCTGATAGTACACCAACTATTTTTATTGCATTTATAGCATTCACCTCACCACTGTTCTGTGATCTTCCTTTATACTTTATTTGTATTTTACTTGTCATTTGACATACGCCTTAACCTCAAATTCCTTATGAGCCACAAGGAAACTAAAATATAGAAAAGTACATTTTTTAGTTATCTAGTGTCCAGCTAAGTGATGTGATTGAGACATGTAGATGTGAAGCATAGTTAATGTGCTTAGTCAATGAATTAATTATACTGGTTAAAATGATTGTGGTAGCAGTTTTAAAGTGAAGCAAATCAATTAAAGAGAAGTGTTAATTTGATAAATAATTCAAGTCAACAGAAAAAGCGTAAAAATACACCCCCCCCACACACACACACACATACACAAATATAAACAAATGAATACATTAATTAATTATTTAAAAAAGCTTTTAAAAATTCAAATTTACTAAAAGGACACAGGATAAACAGAGAGATTCAATAAAAGTTATTTTCGTTAAAAATGGTCCTAATTTTGCCCCAAACAATCAGATGTTAGCTTTTAAATGTTAAATAAGATCTGATTATTGGGCAAAATTAGCACCTTTTTTAACGTTAAGAGTTTTTGATAAATCTCCCTGAAAGTGCTTTAATCTTTACTACTGTACACTATTAATAACAGGGCATCCCTCCTAATTACAAATGCAAGACATCCTTCATATCACTGTTAAGATGGTAACAGAGGTTTAAAACATGAGAGACATAATTGCTCTCTTCATACTCTTTACTCAAGCTTTCTTGAAAATTTGTAAATGATCTCTACATATCTGTACAATATCATAATGATTCTGAGCTCGCCGCTGTGCTGACAAGACAGATTTCATGATCATTTACCATAGCTTAAACCCGTTGCTTGTGGCGGCTGCGTGAGTATCGCAAGAGACTTAGCTGCTGCAAGCTATTCACCATCGACTGCATCCAATACCTGGCAGTAAATTGTAACGTAAATGTAAATTATGGTAGGGATTTGCCCAGAGCCACACACCTCAACCTGCACTATTTGAGTCTTATTCAATTTTATTAAAGTACAAGCAGCATCGTTTCTGCCCTATTTCTGGGGCTTTCATTGGCCTGATAAAGGCCCCAGAAACGTCAGAAACTTTTCTGATTGCATAAATTTAGGTTTAATATGCATCAAATAAAAGCAGATCTGATGGTTAAGTATACTCTGTGATGCTGATTTCCTAGCACCAATAAACGCCAGATGTTTGTAATCCCTTTAAGAAGCTGCTGATCTTCCTCTCACACACTTTAATTTTTGCCAATTTAAGATCTATGGAATTTGAGATCAGCAGAGATTTGTGTCGCTAATTGAGAATTGATTTTTCGCTTTGTGAATAACTATTTTCTTAAACGCAAATTGATTTGTGTACTGTGAATTAGGAAACGGTCCTTGATTCTTTGCAGCGAATCGATTCATAGAGCAGAAATTTTAAATTTGCTTCACAGCATGCCATTAGGAATTGATTTGCAGAAAACTGTAAAGTTGCAATTCACTTTAAACTTGATTTGTGAAATGACATTTTCATTGGAGTTGAATTTGCCAGTTCATCATTTTTAATTAATTTATTTAATTTGCAAATTATAGTGAATTTGCATCTCCTGATCAACAGGACCCTTGCCTTTCTCTACTTTTCCCCCAGTGTAAATGACAAGGCAGTTTATATCTAGAGCCTTTCTGCAATCTAGACAATATACAGCCTTCCATGCTATTAATATAGTCACTCAGACTTCTGTTAAAAGAGGTGATCTTTGTTCCTCAAGGTTTTGTTTTCAAAATTCCCTCCCATCCCTTTATACTGTGTAAATACTGCAAAATAGATCATGTAGCTGAATTTGGCTTGTCAAAAAAGGATAAGTGAGTATTCTCTCTAGTTACATCATAAGGCAATACAACAATTTTCTAAACAAACATGTGACATAGTGTTATTCTATTAAAGTTTTTTTTAATCAATGTTATTACAAAATAATATGTTTTTAGGGAATATAAACTTTCAAAATATTTTACGGATCAAATTTATTTTTTAAGGAAATCACATTTTCCAAATTATCTGTTCTCTTTATTTAAACCTGTGTCAACATCATGTTGAACACAGTAAAGGCTATAACCTTTGCAGTTATATTTCAAGTGGATTAACTTCTTCCTTTCCAGAAAGGGTTGTGACAGAAAAAATGTTGAATTCATGTACTTGTGTCAAGCTTATTGAAAATTAAACCTGCAAAACACCACAGGAGGGAGCCATATCCAACAAAAAAAGTTTTCAAAGACATTTAACCACTATTTTTTTAACTTTCTAGATTTCTCTTTTAGTGAAAGACTATATCCACACATATTGTGAACTGGAACTGGTTATTAGAACATCAAACTTCTTTCTTTTGACCAGTAATTGATATATGTATATTATTATTGACTTTCTTATAGACATTTTCATTGGTCCATGTTTTTATCAAGATAAATACACATACAAGTACAAAAAACTGAATTTTAAATTAAACTATTAGTTAAGTTTGGTCTACATTGTCTATACCCTGAAGCCTTGGCATATTTTACAGCTTTGATGCTTTAGTTCAGTAACAGCTTCATACCCTGAAAAGGGACAGGCTAAAACAAATATAAGCTGGTACAGGTACTTCTCCCAGTGAGCACGTTTTTCTTTTTTGCTTTTGGAACGATGGACCAGTGGTGCCAGTTTTGACAAGTGTTGAACATCATCTGTTCTCTGTATGCCCAACCAGGCAACACTTTATTATATCAACAGTGGCAAAAACAGTCCATTCCTGTGTCTAAATAAGTTTACGTTTTCCCTACCTTAGGAAAAATCATAATTGATCACATGATATTTTGGTTACCCTGAACCCATTTAAGCTATCTAATTGGTGGTTCAGGAAGTTCTACCCTTTTCAGTCATCTGTTTGAATCATTATAATGTAAAAAATCAGAATGCATAAAACATTTCTGGGGCAGCCCCAACATCACATTCCTCACACTAACAGCCAAAAATGAAGAAAGATAATAAATAAGAATAATTTGTTTATTCTGTGATCCCCAAGGCTAAATACAGTGTATCTGTAAAACAAAGTGCTTTAAAAGACATTCTTATTTTGAGATTATTTCACAGAAACGTTTGTTAACATCTGGAAAATTGGAAAACTCACATGTGCCACGAACACAATGGGGTTTGCCCATATACTAAAGTTATTTATACAAAGGAATTTTTACAACTTATAATAATAATTATTCTCATGCTGGCAATTAGAATGTATTTCAGTACCGGGACTTGAAGCTTGAAACACTATACATTTTGAAATAAAATACACATGATTAGACCTTCCATCATCCAGGTTCATGATGCATGGTACTTTAATATCTTATTGTATAAAACATTATACATAGACAATGGCAGTAGTGCTGCAGAATAATGAAAAGCAAATGTCTTTTTTTCTTTTCTTAAACTACTCTCAGTCATCGGTTTCTGTGTAACTGCTACTTCGAGCAATGAATCAGCTTAATAAGAGCAAGTGGCACATTGGTTAAGATATCAGAAGACAGAGACCTGCAGGTCCTTCATTATAAATACATATTTATGAGGCTAATAGTCATGATCCTTAAAGGCGCATAGTCTGTATTTTTTAATCAAGCCTCAAACCATCGTGTCAGTGTAAATCTTCCAGAAATGAGAAAGTTTATACAGTGCAGTCCTAGGGACGTTTATTAACATTGTCACATCAAAAATACCCTTTTCAAATATTTATCCCCAAAAAATAAACGTTAAGAAAAGTAAAAGTAGAGACACATTTATCCCCTTGCTGTGCTTTATTGGTGCAAAAGAAAACGTATTTCAACCTGGTATGGTCTTTCTAAAGTGCAAATTTCAATAGTATTTTAAGTTAAAGTTAAGTTAAAGGGTTGTTTGAATGTTTATACCAAATATTTCTGAATTACAAATATAAGTGCATTTCTCAAGTTTATTCTGTAGCTTTGACATTCAGATGAGCTCACATACAACAATAATTTGGTCATGGTTTGGAGCATGCTGGGTCTTGGTCCTAATTGGACATTCCTAAACATTCTGCAAAATGACATTAAAATGAATCATCAATATCATTTCCAATAGAAATATTAATTTACTTTTCTAAAAAAATAATTATTTGCAGTTAAGCAATTTGATTTGCGGCCCCTTTGGTCAGCTCCCAACATTCCATATGTCAGAAGCCGCTGTTTTTCTGCTGTGAACTTTCATCTGGTAAGACTTTTTAGTCCAGTAAAACTTTATTTACCGGTAGATACCCTGTTTGCTCAGTATCATGATACAATCCACCTTGGGAATGAAATAGAGATGGTTGAAACCATTAGGTTTTTGGTTTACAAGTGAAATGTGTTAAAGTAAAATTTCAACAATAATACTATTTCTAATTTAGTGTATTTAAGTGTAAAAATTGTATTGGTAGTTGGAAAAATATATAGGGGAACACATACCAATGGTAGAAAAAGAAAAGGGTTTTGAAAGCAAAGCGCATGGGAGAGAAACAATGCATTTGAAACCACAACTATGGTGCTTTAAACCCACTTCACATTAAAATTTTAACCATGAGTTGATATTAATATTATCCATTGTTCATTGGGAGCCTTTTCCATGGAGTTTGTCTAATAACTATGGAAAACTCTTTTCAAACTAGAATTGGCTTCACAACTATACAATTAAGAATTTGCCCATTTTGTTTCATTTGAATTAAAAAAGTGGTTCTTATTATATGGTACACAGAAACAAAGGGTGAATAATTTGATATTGCCACATTTAAACCCTAACACTTTATTCATATCCCAATATTTCTGCCTTTTGATTATCAAAGAACTACAGTTAAAAGGGGAACTGTGGTCTCCATACAATATTCCTCTAAATAGCACACAATCCTACCTCTAAAATGGATCATGCTTCCAGACTGACAGCAGCATAAAGGTGGCTCCGTGGAGTCCTAGGTTTGATTCCACCCTTGGACACATCTCCAAGGAGTTTGTATGTTCTCCCTGTGTTGGGGCAGACAGGCAGGGGAACCGAGCTAATAATTATGCAACTGAAATAGGCAAGAAAGTAAGACAATTACAGCTCTGTCAGGAAATATAGAAATTTGTCTTGGGGTTTTGCATGGTTAACTAGTCCAGTGTGACCTGCCTGTCTGCACCATTTGTGTCTCCTTTTACTTCTTAGTAATTTTACAGAATATAAATCCCAGGCACAATGTTTTGTTTGATCATTTTTTATCTCATACCTGCACAAAGGCATCATGGGATTTACAAATGCTTCCAGAATTAGTAAGGCATACATAGGTATGTAAGCCTGTACATTGAAGGAAGGCCTTGTTTCCTTGTCATTCCATTTACAGTATGTTTTTAGCAAGCTAAAGAGCATTACATTTTACTTTCCTTGCATCATTACCTTTATCCTGAAAATCTAAACCATCTCCAAGCTTTAACTTGTTTAAACCTACCACTTCCAATAAACCAGTGGTTTCCGAAGTCAGTGTAGGAAGTAGAACAATTCACAGAAATGTCTCATTCTGCAAGTTTCTGTTAGAGAATATTCACAGATACCTGGCTTTTCTGACGAAAATATTTGCCTTCTGTGTTTGCCTACTAAAATAAAGACTAGTTTCAACCTGACTCACACTAAGGTTTTATTCACAAATGATGAATGTTCTGTTAAAATGAGTTTTTCAATGTTAAAGTCAAATTAATAATTCTGTACTAGAAATTCAATCTGGAATCACACTCAAACTATTAACAGTTGGGAGTTTTAGTGTATAGACACAAAATATTCAGGCTCATTTACCTAGAGCCACTATCGTTCTGGGTAAATGGTCCTTTCGTGATTCAATATCGTGTTTGCAAATGTGGGTAAATCCCACTAAGGGATTTACTCACTGTAGGTTTTTTAACACCAGCTATTTGCTATTCAGCCCCACTATGTCTAATGTAACTATTAGATCACAATAAGAATTGTTGTAACAGTAAGCTGGGTAAACACTTAAAAATATTTAAAAGATGACAGAATCTGTAAGATGAGGCTTCACACAATGCAGAGTGTTCTCCCTATACTCATTATAGGGAGAATGTTTGGGACTGACACTTTTCTTTTGACTGTGGCCGACTCCCTATACCTAAGTACAGGTGGCCAACTGCAACTGAGTAAACTTTTCTGTCAGTTTTGTTCCTGAGGCCTCTGGAACAGTCAATGACCTTGGGAATGCTTGTTTCTGGTCTACTCGCTTTAACGATTAAAGGGGTGATTCCATCATAGAGTTAAGTGCTATTTTGAACAATTGTATATCCTCCAAAAATTAATTTTTATTTTGTTAGAAACTATTGGAGGCTTTTTTACAAAGTTGCAAAATAATTTTAGAGAAAATAAAATATAAGAACTATCAAACCTGCCCATGTGCAAGGTGAGCAAAAGGTACGTATAACAAAAACTAGTTTTGAGGGTGGTTTCATGACCCATATATCAATTTATGTTAAGATGGTGGAGATGCCCTTCACAAGATGGTCATTGACAGCTCACCCACCCCTGCCTCTTTCTCTGGCATAAGGCACCCATGTCAGAGATAAAGGTGCCTCTGTGTTAGGGAATGAGGAGCAGCAGAGAGCTCTCAGCTTTAGAAGAAGCAGCAGATTTTGCCTTTATAAATACAGCGATAAAAAAGTTTGACAATCCTGGCAGAAAAAAACAGGAATAAGCAGCACGGCGATCATCTAAAATACGAGCATCTAAAATGTCATTATTTGTGTAAATTCTACTATTTTATGTTGGTAGCAATGGAACCTAAACAGTGCTATTGACGGCCAAAGTATTTCCAGCTCTGCATCACATTTAACTGATAATAGACAGTCATGGCTGCAGGCTTTCTTAGACACAAACCCTAACCAATGATGGCAAAGAGTAATGAATAAAATCACTGGACCATTTGACACATCCAATCCTATCCAATCATCTTTTTTTTAGATTTTGTCATTGTTAAGCTCTCTTTGCTTGAAAGTCTATCCCTCAGATGAATCTTGGGTTCTAAATTTACTTATGATACAGCTGTATTAGGATTTTTTTTAACACAATCCCTTTTTTGTGTTCAGTTCTATTTACATATGGCTGAGTTTTGATTGCAGTTTTATTTCACTTGGATTATTTCACTTGCCTTCTTGGTATTTTTTTGTTTTGCCATGCATTATGAATGTTGCCATGACCTTCCATACATTTCCTCTCTATACATTAAACTATGGCAATTTTCCTCCCAGACGTCACTGCAAAAATCGAACAGCTGTAGAATTCTTAGAAATCTACCTTTCACTGTTAAGAAATATAATGGATGCAGATATTTTGCCTGTGTATGATGTAAAACAATTATCATCCGGGTTTGTAACATTGTTCCAGTACAGCATACAATGCAGGGGTTTTTCGTGATTTCTACCATCTGTATATGCAATGCTGAAAATATGTATATTTTTTACTAAATTTACTCTTATGCTTCTGCTTCCATTGTATTGTAATCAGCTTCCTTTTATTCTTTTTTTTTTGTTTGGAAAATCTAATACTTTGCATTCAGTTTATGTATTAATATTTTTGTGACATGAATATTTAATTTGAAGAACAAAACGTTTTGCTGTAAGGTAAAAATAGAGGTAGATACATCATGTTATATTCTAGATATTGTTTCTAATGGAAAAATAAGATGCACAATATTATTGTTTATTCAATGTATAAGACAGTAATGCAAAAAATAACAATACAAATACAATACATTACAATATGAAAAGGGGATATTATATTATATGCAGATGAAAGGGGATATTATTAAGATAATAATCCCAGACAGCTGACACATAAAAGTGGTTTTATAAAGTATAATCTTTACTACACTGGGACAATCTTCATGCTTGGAAGAACCCTTAGACATCTATCATTCCTATGAAGGATAATTTGACTAGAGTGACCACAAGACCCTAAAACATCATTGTTTAAAAGAAGAGTATAAAGCTTCATCCATTAGATCAGAGAACACTTTTAGTATCTTTAGAACAAAGATTGGGTTTCTTCTTTTCTGACTAAGGGTCATTTTTACCCAAACGTGATATCAATCAGAAACCTTTGTTAATGCTGTTTTGTTAATTATAACAGGAATAGAAATGGTCGAACTTTCGAACATCTAAAAAATTTCGAAAGTCCGAAAATGGACCCATTATAGTCAATGGGGGGTAAATATTGCAGTGTAAACTTACCTTACAGGCCCCTGGGACCAGGGAGATGGTCTGGGGAACACGTCTGTGTGCACGGAACAGCATAAAAACTGGACGCAAAAAAACCCAGCACGCACGCTACTTCCGGTTTCCGTGTGCCCGAACGTTCACTAAAACTCGAACAGGTGCTTCTGAAAAGCTCTGAACGGCGGCCTTTTGCGGATTGATGAGCGACCGACAACCCGGTCGGATGTTCAGGGGTCCCACAGCTCGAACCGGGAACCCCCCCCATCCCTATCAGGACCCTTGTGGCACTAAGAAGTGCCCTCATGGCCCTGACAAGGGCCCTTTGGGGCTTAAGGGGTCCCGCAGCTCGAACAGGACCCCCCTTCCCAGCCCTATCAGGGCCCTTGTGGCCCTAAGAAAGGGGGCCCTTTAGGGCTTAAGGGGTCCAGCTCAAACCAGGGCCCCTTTCCCCGGCCCCTGTAAGGGCCCTTGCGGCACTGAAGTGCCATTGTTGCGAGTCCCGCAGCTTGAACCGGGACCCCCGACGGCTCTTAAAAGAGCCCTTGGGCAGCTCAGCTGAGGCCACCAACCCCAAGAAGTACCTTTGCGGCCACCAGGGGTACCTACGGCGCCGGTGACCTCAATGAGGCTGATGTTACCGGCATCTTCAGGCTAGTGACACCAACACCACTGAAGTCTCCGATGCCAGGCAGGCTCACTGCGGAGCCGATGTTGCATAGCCGCTTCTTTCTTCTGCCAGGTGCAAACTTCTTTCTTCTGCCAGGTGCAAAGAGGTGCAAACCTCCGCGGAGCTCAGAAGTCATCGCAGTAGATGGCAGAAGAAAGAAGACATTGGAGGCCACCGACACCGGTAGTACCACTGGCGGCCGCAGGAGTACTTCTTGGGGTCGGTGGCCTCAGCGGAGCTGGTGTCACCGAATGGAAGACAGAAGACGCCACCCAAGGGCTCTTTTAAGAGCCACTGGGGTCCCAGTTCGAGCTGTGGGATCCCCAACAAAGGCACTTATCAGTGCCACAAGGGCCACGGAGGGGGTCCCAGTTTGAGCTGTGGGACCCCTTAAGCCCCAAAGGCCCTTGTTAGGGCCACAAGGGCACTTATAATTGCCAGGGAGGGGGTCCTGGTTCGAGCTGCGGTACCCCTTAAGCCCCAAAGGGCCCTTGTCAGGGCCACAAAGGTCCCTGTAAGGACCCGGAGGGGGGCCCAGTTTCGAGCTGCGGGACCCCCAAACGTCTGGCTGCAGGATTGTCAGCCATTCGTAAGCGGCTGCCGAAGGATCGAAAATCCTCGGACATCCGAGAATTCTCTAATGTTCGGGGATTTTCAAAAATAGTCCCGCGAGTCAGGAAAATCAAACTAGTTCGAACACAAACTAGTTCGAATAGTTTAAGTTCGTCCAAACTCATAAAGTTCGTCTCAAACTCGGGTTTGAGTTCTAGTCTGTTCTCTAATCAGTAACTGTGGGAGACCCCAGAAAAAAATTACAGTGCAATATAATAATATTTTTGGTCCTTACCCTGGTTACTTAGCTTTGAACATGTGCAATCTGTTACACATGCTTCAGTCACTTGTACAATTCATCAAACCTCCTGGTGCAAGAAGCAGAGTCCGAAATAAAAATTATGACGTTGGGGGCAGCTCCTGAAATGTGTGTCTTTGTGTGTGTGTGTGTGTGTGGGGGGGGGTCCCTAAGGGGTGGGGGTAGGGTGTGAGCTTAATGTTCCTGGAACCATCTGACTGGTGGTTCAGGGGTACTTCATGACCGAGAGCCAATGATACCTAAGCAGTAGCAATTACACCACCTATTAAGGCTTTAGGGACATCCTTCACCATGAGGGGCAGCCCCAATCATCAACAATAACTTAAGTTATTGATATCAATTATCTTTTGATTTTCTATGATTCTAAAAGGGCACCCAGCTCTGCTGTCATGTTCAAAGCTAGTAAGGAATAGAAATTATAAGCATAATTCTACATCTAAAAGATTTTTTTGTTTTTTTTAATTGCGATGTGAAATTTGCAAAAGTGGATTATTTGCTTTTTTCTTTAAGATCAGCAAACAACAAAAACATATTCTGAAAAATACATAAAAGAAAGCTAAGAAATGTAAAAGAAGTCCCATTGCACAAATGCAATTTATGATAGCTATCACATGTCAACAGTTCCTTCATATCTGATATAAGAAAGGCCAGTCATGACTTGTCTTTGGTTCCCAATGGCAATACGTTGGCAATCAGAAAAAAACATTCTGTGCTGTATTTGTTTTTTCCATTGGCGTTAAGGTTAATCTTGCAATTTGCAGTCTAGTCCTTTTCTCTTTAGAGAGTAACTGCTCTGTACAATGTACATGGAATCAAATGCAAATTTTACTAGTAGAAGCAAGGGTTCTGCTTGTCTTTTGCCTTATATAATCAATTGCACATATTTTATAGAAATATATTGGAAAATATGGAAACTTACTAAGAAAATCATTGTAATAATAATATATTGTTGTGTTATCATTATTTGTTATCATTTTATATACCTCTGGATTCCTGATCCATCCATATTTATTTTGCTATTTCTGTTATTACTTACCTGTTTTCGGGGCTTTAAAGGGAATGTCAAACCATTAGAAAAAAAATAATTTAATATATTAGGCAGGCCCCTAAAAACCTAGGTTCTGTTTTGTTAAAATGTAATAATTCTGCTCCCAACTAGAGAAATCATGCTTACATGTTTGCGATCCACCGCCGCTTCCTGTCTCTCCACTCTCCCTCCAATGCTGCTGCTCTGTTCTTTTCGGTTCCTGAGCAGCCGCAGTGGAGGCTCGTCCGGAAATGGCAGTCAACCATTGGCTGTGACGTCACTGTCAAGGCCAAGACTGACTGCCTTACACAGAAGTGCCAGAGAGCCGCAGTGGTGGATTGAGGAGTATGATTTCTCTTGCTGGGAGCAGAATTTGCTGCAGTTTAAAGGCCAATGAAAACCTCCAAAACAAAGTTTGAGTAAGAAACCTCAGTAACCTTCTCAGCATGGAAGACTCCACTTGTGCTGCACTTTACATTTTCTTCATTAGTTCACTTTAAGTTCTGCTTGATGAAGCTGTCATTTTGCCCTCTCTGCCCTCTCTTTTGCCTTCATAATATTTTCTGCACATGTGGGATATTATCCCCCACCTCTAAAACTCTGTGATGCATGAATACATTAAATCAAAGTAGTCAAATTTTAAAACACACTCAGAGGTGCAGAGGGGGGGATGTGCAGATGCTTCACGGAGATTCCCTAATTTGTATATTTCTATTAGCAGTGTTCCTATTATTAGTGTGAAGGTCTCTAGCTCTCCCTTTTAGCTGCAGCAATATTACAGTACATTCTTAAAGGGGAAAGTGCCCCTTTTTAATGGGAATGGTGGAGGGTAGGAAAAGTGTATTTTGTCTTTGCTGTCTGTATAAACAACTGTGCAGCATGTGTTTAAAGGGGAACATTGCAGGCATGTTGTTTCTATAAACATACCTATAAAGAGATTACACAATTGTACTTGGATTACCACCTTTACTTTTAGGATCCAAACAGATATGAAATCCACATGCTGCATTGCCTCCTTAGTATGTGCAAAAGGAGTTTTGCATTTGTGACCAACTGGAAGAGGCAACTCTAGAAAGCAAAAGTGACATCACAGATAACCAGTAACCTGAAATAATCTATAAAATATATATATATATATATTGGATCTATTGGATCTATATAAAGCATTATACGACCTGATTGCAATTCAAACACTGGTTCTCTCTGCCCGGGTGTCTCTCCATAAACAATAAATTCTCCTGATGACGGCCTGTGTGGAGGCTGAAACGCGCCGATATATGTAATAAACGTTTGATACTTTTTTCAGTAAATAAGTCCCATGGAGTGCTTTCAACTGGTGGAGAATATATATATATATATATATATATATATATATATATATATATTTACACTAAGAGGCTGAATTCAGAGGTGAAAGACAAATGGTTTACTAAGGTAGGAGCTGCATTTGTATTTTGTGTTTCATTCTCCATCAAATTGATTAAATCTTTATGATTACTGTGTAGATGAAATAGCATAGTGGCCTTTGCCAAACATTGCAGTGTCTTGTTGAGCAGTATCTAAATACCTCACAGACCTGATGTTTATCTAAATCCTAGGTAGAATAAGCAACGTCACTTCAGATAGCAAGAGAGGACAGTATTATTTTCAACAAGTCTCTTTGCTTGTAATTGGTAGTGAGGAACTTAAATATCATCACACAATATGAAGAGACCTAGATTTGCAATAACATGGAATAGAAATGGGTGCAATTAAAGGGACAAAGCAACAAAGGAAAGGCTGAGGAGAGACTTCAGGCATTTGGGAATGGGTTTAAAATATAAAAAAAAAAGTTTCTTATAATATATACTAAATATACTTAATATACTATTGTTTTATTTATACGATCTATCTAATTAATATTCCGACAGGCCCATTATAACCTGAAAAAAACTGTTTAACAGTGAGATCTACTGTATGAAATTCCCCTTCTCTAGAGAAAATATTTTGAAACTACAGGTAATAAAAATTACTTTTAAATCTAAAGCAAAGTGGTAATCAGCACTTAAGCTTTAGATATTTCACTACTCATCTAATTTGCCTTCTCAATTCAGAATGATTTCTACAAGAATCTGTTGGCAATAAATAGCCTGGATTGTGTCTTAAGCAGCATATAACAGCAAGGTACCTTCTGAATAAAAAGTGTTGGTTGCTTGTAGCTAATAGGTGTTATCAAAACCGCCCATGGTAAGAAGTCAAAACAGCATTGTACATGGTGCGCTCACACACACACATAAACACACACACCTCTATTATTCTTTATTTTAAAATAAATTACCCAATTAACACCTCTTTTAAACCAATCTTGTTCTTTTACCAAGATGTTCACATTACAGTTTTCAAACATATGTCCTTTTAACTTGACCTGGATGAAAAAGAAACTTTTTACAAGTAAAAGGCTGGTTCAGATAGCATTGATTCTCTATATATTAATTGATTTATGCAATAAGGTGTGAAAAAGTTGCAGATAAACGTTTGCACCTATTATAACATCATTCATATAGAGAATTAATGCTTTCTGAACCATTCATTGTTTGAATCCAAATAAAAGGAACCAGGTCAATAGTAAAAAACTTATTAGATTAATTAGATCTTATTTACTGGAACCTTTTATATTCTATTATAACACATGGAATGGATGGATTTTGTAAAGGCTTTTTCGATAACTGGATTCTCTTCTTAAAGAGGCAACAATCCAGATCCTAACCATCAATCAAAAATTTACAATTATACAGACAAGTGAATAGTGACGACAGTCTAACTGTTCATGTAGACGAGTCAACAATTTTAAGTTGCGATTAATTACTTATCAGGATGTTGTTTTTTCTTCCTGGAAAACTGTAAAAGTGTGTTTGTTATTACTATAACTTGGTGCAATAGATCAGTGTTAAAGGGCATGTCTATCCCCCAAATAAACTTTTGTCTGCAGCTCTAGTGCCCCCCCAAATCTTGACCTCATGAGGTTTACAACTCTGAAATGTGCTCCTAAATATACTTACCAGACCTCGTTCCTACGGGTGTCTTCTGCCGGCTTCTGTGCCTGTCCAGACTCCAGACCCTTCTGCGGCTTCTGTGCACGGAAAAGACATTTGAGAGTTGTTAACCTCACAAGGGCAGCAACTAAAATGGTGAGCTATTGGTAATGAAAAATTTTGCAGCATAACTTGTAGTAATCTTATCCTTTAAAGTTTTTCATTGCACATAAACTGGAATTTAAAAATAGGAACTGTGGTCTCCAAACAGGTTAGGCTTAATTAAAACGTTCTGTTATACCTTCAAATAAAGTATGGATCACATCTCCAGGTAAGACTTTTGAGAAGTTATACTGCGGGAAAGGTTACACAATATAACTTCCTGAACACTTTCAGCAGCTTGTAGGCATGCAACCATCTTTTAGTCATGTGACCAATTTCTGTTTACATTAAAACCACCTCAGCTACCACTTGTTTACAGCTATTTTCAAGTCTGCAAACCTTGTATTAGCCTTTGTTCACCTATGTCTAGATCCAAAAGTCTGGAGGATGGGCACTGATGACCTCAATCCATAGTTCTCTGTGCAGGTAACTCCCATCTTTCCAAACATTAAGTAAAAATTGAGCATGCTCAGACCTGGGTATAGGGGAGGAGAAGAGGGTACTGTGATGTAATTCAAGCTACTGAGAGAGGAAGTTTGAATGTTATCTGCAATATAATGTCTCACAGGCTGCAGTTAGAAATGTGATCAAGGGCTAATTTTAAAATGTAATCCTAACTTGTTTGGAACCCACAGTTGCCCCTTTTAAGAACCTTAAATTGCATACACTAAAGCACAACAAAACCCCCAAACATGCCCATTCAGTATCAACAGCCCAGTGTATCATATATCATATCAGCACTGAATTGATATGTTTCACATACCTTTTTTTTCCCCATATTTTTTTTATTGTCCATATTTTTGCGGGAACCAAAAAATTACAATTACTTTTGTAAAGAAAAGTGTTGTTGGTTATTAGCAAATCACATTGAATTGGAGCATTTTCATGGCATTTTACACATGAAGTTATTAATAACAGTCCTGGATCAGATTACAAGACAGGACACTCTGCACTGACATACAAGCCCTTTTGAAAGGATGTATTGACAGTATCAGCAATAACATGACATTATCCCGACCTTTTGGTATGTTTGTGCTGATTGTTCATGTTAAGTTAAAGTTACAAGTGTATCATAAAATATGTTCAGGGTACATCTGAAATGTAAGAGTCTGGGCCATAGAAAAGTAAAAGATTAAGAGAATTTAAATTAAATGAGCCATCAGAACCACTTTAAAATCTAGAATAGTTACAGTGATAGCTGCAGTTTATTGTTTGTGCACATTTTAAGTAAATCATCCAAGAAGCTTTTATTTTAATAAAAAAAACATTATAATTTCAGCTTACAACACTATAGAAACATTATTGTACCATAGATAATACAATAGGAAACTGTATATAACTTTTGGATCAAAGTAGAGGAAGCTTTTACAAGACTGCATTTTTGTGACCATTGGAACTGGGTAAATGTCTAGGACTGGTTGTGCTGTATATTCTTACCACTTTTGCCTTAACATAACGTATCCTGTGTTCAAGGAACATGGATATGATTGGAGGCTTAATTATTGACAAATGTAACTCCCAATCAGCCATTCACAAAGAATGGGGTCACTAGAACTTCCTTTCACATAAAATAGATTTTATTTATCCATGGCATACTCAGGAATATATATTTACCATTTACAAAGATGCACAATGTTTCCAATGACCCACAATGACCCACAACTACAAGCAGAGAAAAGTACTTCATACACAAATAGAATTCACCTGCATACTGCCCTCTGCTGTCTTGACAGTTTTTATTTTTATTTTAAAGAGACACATATTATTTAACAATGTTTTTAATAGTCATAACAATTTTATGAGAATTTATAAAAAACAATAAATAAAAAATCAATCACCATATTTTAGTACGATAGTCCAATGTTAAACAGCCAAGAAGAACACACAAAGGCTTATTTAAAACTGTAAAAAATAATCTTTAAAACTGGTTTTAAACCAATATATGTTTAGAAACACATTTCTTATACTTACCTTTATACTTATGGAACAAAGTCACTTTCTTTGTTCCCCTGAGGTATATGCAATCTTTGGGGCATATTTATAAAAGAGCGAAAAGTAGTGAAATGTTTTCGCATTCGCTTTTCGCATTGGTTTTCGCCAAAAAGACAGTTAACGCTATTTATAAAGGTAGCGTTAACGAATGGCGAAACCGTTTCCACGAGCTATCGCTAAACCCTTTTCGCCTTACTTCGCAATGGTAATTTTAGCGAAAAGGGAGCCAAAAGGCATAACGCGATTTACAAAAGAGCGAAAGGTGGTTTTTGCGTTAAAAAGAGCGAAAGATTAGCGCGACCCTGAAGGTGGTGAAAAGTCATTGTTTGAGCGAAAAGGCATTCTAATGGGTAATATGTCTTGAAAAAGCAAACGCGCATTAGAAGGGCGATCGCGCATTAGAATGTAATATGCCTTGGAAAAGCGACATTAGAAAGGCGATCGCGCATTAGAAAGGCGAATGTGCAGTGCAAAAGAAAATTGTATTCCAATTGAGAAATTCTAAGAAGATTGACTAAATAAGACATGGCTGACTTCTTGGTAAATGTGAGGTGGCCATTTTGAACTTGACATCATTTTCTAGTGGGCTTTTCTGGTTTCGAATGGTTTTCGCAATGCAGTCTTCTTAGATGCGTTAAGTTTTCGCTGCGATACTTTTCGCTCTTTATCGCGCCCGTTCGCCTTTTTCAGCTGCGAAGTGTGTTTTTTTCGCTTTTTTATAAATAAGGCGAAACGAAGCCCCAAATGGCGCTATTTTCTCTGCGATGTGCTGCGCTTATTATTTGGCGAAAAAGACAATCCTTTATAAATATGCCCCTTTGCCTCTTCTGTCTTTCCAAATGCTCTCAACCCCCTGGAATTGAATTTGTGCAACATTAAGTCCAAAAGTGTTAAAATGCACAGCCACAGAAGACTTACTATGTTTTGTCATTATATTACATTCATGATGAAAAATGCAATGTTTAATACATGTATTAATTTGCCAAACAAGTGTAATGACCCTTAATATGCTTTGGGATAAGTGCAGCAGAATGAATATGGATAACTGATCAATGTACTCCTATTTCATATAGAGCGAGAAATCTGACATCATGTGTTCATTTTTTAGCTTTTTTACACAAATGGTACCCAACATCCACCTTTCAGTATCCCTACAGTATGGTATGCCACAGCATAGCTAAACCCATTTTTTTCAGCCAAAGAGAAAATATCCATTACCTTGCTATTAAAGGCAGTCTTGATGATCTGTAAATACTAACAGATTTGTTAGTATCTGTATGTTATCTGAAGATGTATTAAAGGACGTTTACACCCTTTTTATCACTTGTCTTATGTCTTTCTCCTAACTTCAAAGTTTTTATTTCCCTCCTTATTTTTCTTGCAGGGAGGGTAATGCAGTGATCCTGATCTTAGCACAGCTTTGTGCAATGTTTTTCCCACTAGTGCACCTATCCGACAGTAAATAAAACCTTTAAAGCTAGAGTGTGGGCTAGAATGTGAGCTAGAATGAGATCTGACTGAATTCCAGTGTTGTAAGGAAATCTGTAAAAAATGATTAAATCTACTATTTACAGATGTCAGGAAGAAACAAAAATTTGCCATCAGCAGATATTTAGTGAGTGAAAAAAATGGTGTATCTGTCCTTTAAAAATACCAACTTTTCTATGTTTCTTGTTAACATGTAGCACTGTGTAGGAATAAATAGAAAATTCAGTATTCCATACCATAGTACTCCATACAAGTAATGAAATCTCCATACCGTAGTACTCCATACAAGTAATTATATCTCCATACTGTAGTACTCCATACAAGTAATTATACCTCCATACCATAGTACTCCATAAAAGTAATGGAATCTCCATACTGTAGTACTCCATACAAGTAATTACTGTATATCTCCATACTGTATTACTCCATACAAGTAATTATATCGTCATACTGTAGTACTCCATACAAGTAGTTATTTCTCTATACCATAGTACTCCATACAAGTAATTATATCTCCATACCGTAGTACTCCGTACAAGTAGTTATATCTCCATACCGTATTACTCTATACAAGTACTTATATCTCTATACTGTAGTACTCCATACAAGTAGTTATATTTCCATACCATAGTACTCCATACAAGTAATTATATATCCATACCATAGTACTCCATACAAGTAATTATATCTCCATATTGTAGTACTCCAGACAAGTAATTATATCTCCATACCATAGTACTCCATACAAGGAATTATATCTCCATACTGTAGTACTCCATACAAGTAATTATATCTCCATACCCTAGTACTCCATACAAGGAATTATATCTCCATACTGTAGTACTCAATACAAGTAATTATATCTCTATACCGTAGTACTCCATACAAGTAGTTATATTTAATTCGGCAGGGAACCATACATCCCTGGGAAGTAAAAACAGTTCCCAGGGTAAAGCTCATGGTCCCGCCATAGCTCATGAATAAAGCTTAACGAGACCCCTCAACCGCAATGGTAACAGATCATATTACCCATCCAGATGAACAGCCATCCCCGGGTTTATATTGGAATCCGACGGGACTTACTGCAAGCACGTACTTCCACAGTGTACCTCCGAACTTCTCAGCATATGGGTCCTTACCAGGCTTCACCCGACGGATCCAATGGTCCCGCACAGGGATTTCTGTTCTCAAAGTTACACCAATTCTTTCCTGTCAGCGGCAAACGGCAAGATTACATCTGGGCAGTTACCGATGATACATGCGGACTAGAGTCAGCCTTGGGAACCCGCACCGACGTGGGTTTCACCCTCGTGGTTGCACCACACACGGGCTTCCTCAGGGTGCTACGTCACTCCTTCACTTCCGCTCTTTTACATGCCGGGTTTAAAGGTACAATGTTGCAAAGTCACCACCCAGTAAACCTTGACATTAACTTATTTAACTGTATCAATACCTATTGGCAACTTGTAGACACATATATTAAGTGCCTAAATACATATATTAATCACTACAGTGATATTGATTAGGGAAAGTATAGATACCACTATAATCAGTGTTAATCCTAAGAAGTATCAATTTGGCCAGATATCCAGCCACTGGACTGATGTTTGTTGCTAGTTCTTCCCAGGGAACCCAATGCCAGTTGGTGGGCAAAATGCACAGACAGATCACAAGAAACTCGTATATGAGATCTCCTCATTCAGCCCATTAGGGGTGACTGTTTTTAAATTAAAGTTCCATCTTGTCTCAGTTTGTAGTAGCTTCTTATCTACATCGCCACCTCTAATACCCATTCAGATGGTTTGCATGCCCATAAATTTAAACGTGGGGACTCTACTTTAATGGACTTCTATAATGTGTTTCGCCACACTGCTTCATAGTATATATCCATTTTTGGTGACCATTATGTGTTCTTGTATTCGAACGCACAGTTTCCTTCTAGTGCGGTATTTCTTGCCGCACTCGCAGGTGATCAAATATATCACCAGCGTTGTCTGGCAAGTTCCTTAATCCAAAAAGTGTACCCATTTGGGAATATCACTTTATCTGGTTTGTCATTCATGAACCCACAGCATGTGCATTTCCTGCACCTATGGTTGCCCCTCATGGGCTTTTTTTTGTAACCACTCCAGTGATTGTTTATTTTAACAAAAATTGCTTTTGGATAGTCTGTCCCTCAGGTTCCTTGCCCTTTTTGCAGTGAGACTGGGAAAGCTCCCTACTTGCCCACTGATCTCATCATCCTCCGATAGCAAATACCAGTGTCTGTGTAGGATATTTTTCAGCTTATCCCATTCCTGATTGAAAGGAGAGATAAGTCTGATTTTGCTACCTTCTACCTTCTTGGGGATCGCAGGGTGGTGACTAGTGGCATGAAAAAGGGAATTTACAGATGTGGGTTTCCTGAAGGTAGATGTTACTAGTCTCCCCCCTTCCTTTCGAATGTGGCAGAATAAATAACTTTTCATTATAGCTGTTTTATAGTGTTGTGCTCTGTGTGGTATATTTGGGGAGGGGATGTATGGTTCCCTGCCAAATTTGATTCCAGTTTATATGTAATACCGGAAGCCCCACCCACAGTAGGGTGTTACACAACAGCATATTTTCAGTGACTGTGCGACTGGGATGCAATATTCTTAGTAGTTATATTTACATACTGTAGTACTCCATACAAGTAATTATATCTCCATACCATATTACTTCATACAAGTAGTTATAAGTCCATACCATAGTACTTCATACAAGTTGTTATATATCCATACCGTAGACTTTTCAGAATTTTGATATTTCTGCCCTTAAATTCTGTGTTTAATCCACTTTAATCCAAAGTGGAATTCTCCTTCATATTGAAAGTACAGTAAGAAGCTTTTTAGAACAATAACCTAAGACCGTGTGAGTATGCAGCTGTAAATTTAAGGACTTTGCTGTGCTGTGTTGACAGCAAGTTTCTGATTGTTCAATACCCCATGCTGGATAAAGCAGAATCATCATGCTTGTCATCTTCGTTCTGGCAGCCCTTATAAAGAACACTTAGGATGCAATCATTGACACACCATGGATCATTTTTGACACCTAACTACATTGTCAGTGGGTAGAAAAACTACTAGCAGTATCAGCCTGTTTGAAAAGACCTATTCTGGAGTTAGCCAATGAACAGTTTAGAAAGCATTAACCCATCAAATGATGTCAAAGGAACCTACCTCTTTATAACAGGTATCTTTAATTGAATTCTTAAATGGGGAAAGTTAACTTCAGTAATAATATAGTAAGTTCATTAAACTGTAATTTAATAATTGATGAAGCAGATTATTTCTCATTGCTCTGCGTTCGATATATTAAAACATGTATATGTATATATTTGGGAATTTCATTCAAATTAAAGATGAATTTAAAAATCTCAACAACAAAAAAAAGCCAAGCTGCGGACCAGCTTACCAGCTTTACTTGTTCAGTGTTAATGCAGATGTGCTTTTCAGATTTTGTCCTAAAATGAATAGAAGCTTTGGGATAGAGAAAATCAATTATTCTGATCGAGACTTTTTGCTTGAGTTCTGCTAAAACCACTTTATTCAATCTATTGTATTAATGAAAAATCTTTAGGCTTCTTACAGAAGTGACCACATGGACATAGACAGCTGTTCAATAGTTCTATTATAGAAGAACTAATAGTTCTTAATACAAACTAGTAAGCAATGGGCTAGCCTTTTAGATAAAATGGAACACGCTGCTCAGAATTGTTGATGGAATATACAGTATAGCCTTTATAAATGTCCCTGTAGGGAAGAATATCAATCGATTTTGATTTATATTTTCAGCCCAGCGATTCCAAAGGTTCTCTCCCTTTTTTTGGCTATAGTTTCTGCTATAGGGGTAAGGTATATAAGCATGTATTATTGGTTTTGCTGGGCAATATAGGGCAATTTATTTCATGTGGGCATAAAAGGGAAAATTGCTCACTTGTTATTGACCCTTTTAGCACTTGTTCTACCATGGGCAGGCTAATGCTACTAAATTCTTCATTTTCTGTGTTATAATTTACAGATCAAAGGGACATTTTTACAGGCTACATGTATTTGTTGCGTTTAGCCTGTAAAAGTTGCTAATTACATGACAATTGCCTTTTTAAAAAAAGGCAATTGCCTTTTTAAATGTCTCCTACAGAGAGGTCCAACTACTGAATGCAATGTCAAAAATAGTATTTCACAAGAGCAAGCCCCCACCATATGGTTCCGGCACACCAAGAACCCTTCACCCAAGGGGAGAAAGAAGAGCTCATTGGAAAGTCAGAATTATAATTAAAGGGGAAGTTCAGTGCAAATACATATGCTTTTCAGAAAAAAGAGCAGTATGTTTTCATCCCAATGACCTTAATTTGCCAATTCAGCATTTTGTCTGTGTATAAATAAATGCACTGGAATACTGACTTCCTGTTTGCCGGACACCAAGGAGAGACTGTTATGGTCTTGCCCTTGACCCATCGCCTGGGTTGATTTAGTTGCTGAGTAGAGATCTGAGCATGTTTGACCCATCCAACAGCCAATCAGTAGAAATAACTGTTAGGAACATTCCAAGGAAGTAGTGCATCCTGGGAAGAAGAAGGACCATTAGAACCTGAAATGTCAGCTCACTAATGTCAACAGCAGGGAACAGCAAAGGGTATGAAATCATCTGCTTTTTTAAAATGGGAGAGAATATGTAGAATAACTAAGAAGGCATTACACAAACTAACAACTAACAAATATTGATAATTTCCACTGAACTGTTAGTGGAACCTTTAAGTTCTAGCTCTTCAGTGAACTTCTTGATCTAGATCTGGCTAAGATAAGGAACAGGATAAGATAGGAAGTGACCTGGCTGAATTAGTGATACAGTACATAATTTTAATTGCTAGTTTTAGCAAAAATGTAGAATTTGCTTGAATTTGTTATTGGCTTACTTTCCAGATTTATTACTGTACCTCATGCGCTATGGGGGAAATCTTGGGCTGATAATTTCTTTATTTGCATATTATGCTGTAATTAGAAGCACATGTGACAACAGGAGACTGGATACTCCATTGGTATAGGTTCCCCTATAGGTGACAGTTTATCTAGTATTGTTTCTATTTATGTCTTTATACTCATTGTACATTGGGGGCAGCGGGGTGACTCAGTGGATACTGTAGCGTTGATACTGAGTAATGAGCATAAAATCATTAGTGGCTAAAAGTGCAAGGTGTTTGGATGTTGTTATTCTGCCAAAGGAAATAGTCGTGTGTGCATTTGATATAATGCAAATACGATTGCAAGCTCTTAGGGTCAGGGGCAGATTTGACTAAATACATATGTATGGCACAGTGAATAGACATAGTCATAACTCACTAGTTTCATTCCATTATCGCATTCCCGGATCTTGGGAAAATCCCGAAGATCCAAAAATCCGAAACTGGAACGAATTTTTGATAACTTTATAAAATAGCCTCGAACGTTAGTAAATTCTGGAAAATACGATTGGAGACCATTTTCTAGTTTGTGGGTTCACGTCGGACCTGGATCCCATCTCTAACCGTGAATAATTGACTAATACTGCACATGCATTGCACTTCTAAGCCTATATTTTACATTTCCATGCTGTTTGGACACAAACCATCACTGTACAAAGAAAGATGTGAAAAGGGGGAAATGGGAAATCTGTCTCTGACTCAAAAAACAGCACTTTCTACATTTTATAACATTAGGCCAAAAAATATGATTTTATATCGCTTGATGCTTGTGTATCAGCGACTTAAGGGTTAGTACTGTCAATTGAATTCCATTAAGCTTATGTAGTTAATTTCCACAAGGGCTGAACTTTTGTGCAAGTGTCAAAACTGACAGATGCGAGTGGTGCTTAATGCATAGAACTGAACTACAGCAAAATGTGGCAATGGCTGTAAAGTACCTTTATCTGTCAACTCCTTCCTAGCTGAATTGAGCCCAATTTTCTCTAAACGCTATTTTCTTCCACACAACCACCGTCTGGTTAGACAGCAACCATCAAATCAGAAATGATTTCTTCCCTGATTTTACTTAATTTGATACCTGACTGTTACAAAATATGTCGGAAAAACAATACAAATAGACTTAAGTCTTTTTCTGCTTTGTAGTAGAATTTTTCATTGAATGTCGGGCACGGTGGACAATTCACCACGATCGATTGTGCGCTCCATACGAGACTGCATGATCGGCAGTAATTTACCAACCTGTCTGATCGCCCATTCGTCTGATCTGGGTGACTGACCTCAGTTGTCTGCTACCAACAAACCCCTTAGATTTTTCGGTCCAACAGATCATCTATGGAAATATTAGTCAGTTTGGACAAAAATATGCTTGTGTGTATCCAGCATTAATGCAAATATTCTTGTTGGCTTTAAATTTTATTCAAACAAGTACATTATGGTCATCTTTACAGACATATGTACATTACTCCCACTGTAAATCAAAATGTGTGAATAGCTCTAACTTTTGAATGACTAAATGTTGCTAGAGGCGAAGTATATGCAGAAATTTGCCTTGCTAGTATTATTACTAGAAAGGAGAAGTGCTCTCCTTGCCTGAAATGTGACTCTGACAGCATTTTCAAGGTTGATCTGTGAGTGTGGATGTAATTTTCGAGATATTCACCAATCATAGGAAACTCATAGAGGAAGAGAGAAAAATAGGTCTTTCCCGAAATCTCATTTTGTCTCAGCAAATCGTATTTTATCTTAACAAAAGGTTTCAAAACACATTTCAAGGCATCAGACAAAATAAAACATACTGTAACAACCTAGTGTGGTGTGAAGTGATGTTTTCAATTTAATTGGTTTTGTACACAACACTCTTGGCTCTTATTCTTTCACAATGCTCTTAAAGGTTTCAGTCTATCAGATTTCTATCGGGAGGCAGTGGGGGATTATTGGAATAACTGTATATTACCAATAGGTAAATACATGTAACAGTTTCATTCAGACAAGTCTGGAGTAAAGCACGTTGCTGTAATTACTAAAAATTGTCTTGAAGTCTTTAAAGCATTTAAAAAGGAAGAATAAAGTAATGCTACAATATACCATTAACTCCTTTAGAGAAAGGCATTGATACAATTTTACTGATGGAATGCATATGGTCTCATTTTTGTATTTGCATTTGATAGCAGAAATCTGCAATACTATTCATTTAGCTTTGATAAAATTGTTTTTTATACTGTTGTCTTGACTTCTCATTAAGGAATATTTTTTTTTCTTTAAAGGACAGCTAAAGCCTCAGAACAACACTCTACCTTTCTAACATGGGGTTTGTGTTTCATTTCCCAACATCCCAGTATCACACTGTGTGGTCACTGACTATTGTGTCCTTTACACATGCTTAGTCCTAAGATACTGCAAGAACTTGGTCCACCCAATAGTAGCCTCTAGCCAATCCTTATACAGGACAGATTAAGCAAGGGAGCATGTGACTGAGGTCAGGGGTGTGGCCAGCCACTGCACATACACACAGTTACAGTATTTCATCCAGTTCTTCCTGTAGAGGTATTTTACAGATTATTGCTCTCAAGAATGGAGCTATTTCAAAATCATATAAAGGCATATTCCTTTTTAATGGCATGTAAACAATTTGTTTATTAGGAATATTAAACATTTATCTTATAAGCCTTGTATTAGTAGGGAGTAGGACTAAGTAAATTACACAACAAAGTAAAAGTGGTGCAAAGTAATATGTATAGGAAGCATCATTTACTTATTCATATAATTAATATGAGTCTTTAAAGGGTAACTAAAGCCCCTCTCAATTTTAATCTTCCTAGGCTGCCACAGGCAAGCTGTGCCTGACAGTGATTTGTCTTGGCCGACCGCTTGCCCGGTTGTACCTAGCCCTATATTTACTGATGGACATGGAAGCAGCTACGTGCAAATATATAGCCTGCTGCTTAATAAACTTCAAAATAGTTAGCTCATGATTTCAGTGCACACAGATACAAGTTTTAAAATTCACCCGTAACTGTAAGACTCATCAGATCTCTTGTTCATTGCTCTTGCTATACTTTATATCTCCGAACATCAAGCCACACTTTGCAGCATTGGAGTTTCATTGGCCACGTCTGATAGGAGTTTATATGTTCCCACATACCGCTCATAGAGCCGGTCTGGCCTTGACACCATACACGGTCCAAAGTTTTTCTGATTGGATTTTACAATCAGAAATTTTCCAAAATGGTTGAAAATCCGATCAGAAGAGCCTATTGAAAACAAATATGTATGGATCTTGCGCCAGTGATCTTCCATAGATTTCAGCTTGAAAAGAATGGAAGGTCTGGTTCTGGTAAATGGGGTCAATGGGGTCTTGTCCAATCATGTTTATTTTCTTCGATAGACAATATCACAGATTGGTATCAAAAACATTATAAAAATGTGGTTTATTATTGCAGAATACTTCTTCCAATTTAACAAACTCCTAATTAGGAAGGTGGGACAAGACTGCATCCTGAGCACTTTTAGGGGAGAAATGTATTCCCCTTTAAAAATCATTATAATTACAGCATTCTTGCATTTAAGTTGTGCTTTAACAATAGCAACTATTAACACATTGATGGCATGAAATGTTTTCTGAATTCTACAATAGTGTTGTTACATTTTCTTCCAGGCTTAAATGAGTTAATTGTTCATTCTGTACTACTGCATTTGGACATTCTATTTTGTAAATTAAGAGGTTAGAGATTCTGGTCAAGAATGACTGACAAGAGTGGAATTGTTTAGTGGTGTAAATTAGTCTCAAGATAATCCTTCAAACGACATGCCCTGTAGGCTCATCAAGGTCAAGCAATGCAATTTCTCAATGAAGTTTCTCTGAACAGTTTAATATGGGATGGAAAATATGTCTAAAGCAAGTGTGTCAGTGAAAGCACAATAAGTAATAGTTCATTTATGACAGAAAAACATAGAAGATATCCATCTCCATACAGTTCCCCATAGCAGGTTTATCTTACATTTTTTGAAAACCATTATTAATTTTTTCACATCAGCGTAATATTCACAAAAAGTAGATTTTAGTAACATACAGGATGTTTTAGAAATGTGTCTCTAGTTGAAATACATATAGAAGTTATACAGTAAGACAAAAGGGACAGTATTTAATGCAGGGCAATGTTTCAGTACTATGGAGTATACACTAAACTGTAAGTTTAAAGTGGGACTAAAGACTAAAACATGTGCTTTGACCTATCATCTAAATCGTGTATGCTTTTGATCCTGATACATTTGACAGCTGTTCGATACATTGCACCAGTAGAAGAAGAGTCCAGTGTGTATAGGTTAATAAATGAGCTATAATTTATTAAAGGACAACTATACTGTAAAACTTTTTAAAAATGAAAAGCACCTGGGGCAAGGTCATAGGATTGATTATTCCCACCTCCCAATATTTTTTGTTGAGGAGCTACAGCACATACAGCTTTCATCTGCCAGGTTATGGCCCTTGGCCATACTATATTAAAGATAGTGCTGAAACATACAGAAAGACTGGCAGAACCAGTTTTCTTTGTTCTGCTGCTCCTCATAGAAATTATATTGGGAGGTAAAAAGCACCAATCCTACCTCCCTGCCTCGTGTTCTTTTTATTTTAAATGTTTTTTAAAAAAACTTTATACGCACTATAGTTTCCCTTTAATAGCAGATTTAAATGATTTGTCACTTTGCCTTTCAAAGTCCTGCATATAAAGTCCTGCATCGGGTTAGGTACCTGCAGGTTACCCAATTTGTGGGTCGGGTTTAGATGGAAAGCTGCGGATAAAGGTTTGAATTGCGGGTCTGTTTAATTTCGAGTTTGGGCTAGGTTGCGGTCAGCTACGCTTTTGCAGGTGTGGGTCTGGTGTGGGTCTGAAAAAGGCTTTGCAAGACTTAACAATTTAGCATTGCAAATTCAGGAAAATATTTCACTTCTGCCATCACCTCAAGTAACTTCACTAAGCAAGAAACAAAGATAAATTAATTTTTAAGATTTCTATTTAAGAAATTGCAAGATTTGTTTTTTTTTATGGATTCAACTGATTTGCGCCATTTAAAAAATATTATTTAGTGTTTATACACAGCCGGGTACTGTGTATAAACCCATTTGCTCCTAAAGAAAATAAGGACAGGTATTGATTGGCCAGTTTCTGATTATTCACTCTATTGAAGTGCTGTAAAACACATGATAATGGATTGTTATGCATTGCTGTGTGCATATTTGTGAGTTTTTCTATGCTTTCTTTTTCTTTGAAACTTCACACACAAATGGTACAGTAAGCATTGTTATACAATGTTTTCCACAGTCTCATTTTCTTGCTGTCCGTTGGTTTCCGCAATGCAATAAAAAAAGCATGCAGTCAGTGGCATAACTAGGAATCACTGCCCCCCCCCCTAGCAAAACTATGATGGGACCCCTATCAGTGCTTCATCCACTGTGGCTTTTTTTGAGAGGAGGCTATATCTGTCATAGGAAAAAAAAGAAGATGGGGACCCCTTGGCTCCCGGGCCCCCCTGTGATTGCTCCCCTGGTAGGTACGCCCCTGCATGCAGCTGTGCTTTATCGGAGCACTATATGATTCAACAATTCAATGCGTTAACGCATACTATATGGATTGCACTACAACACCCAAAAATGAGCATAGTGGGAATGAGTCTTTACAGATTAGTACATTTCCTATTTATTTATCTTTAGCTTCATTTAGCTTTGCACCGTTATTGTGTAAGTTTTTTTTTAAATTGCCCATTATTGGAAACTAAAATCCTTCCCAAATATCTCTGTAGGATTTTGTTTGTCGATCTGTCCCCTATTGCTTTAGATATCCAATCTGAAACATCATTCATTTCAGCTATCAATGAAGTTCCTTATTATCAGACTGTTCTGCTGTTTGAGTTTTATTGCAACTGCTATGGTGACAGTTGGGAAATGTGAATTGAATGGTGGAAAATGACCCTACCCAGTGGTGACATGAAGTAATAACTAATAATTATCGAAAATACAGCTGCGAGTCCGGAAAGTCTGAGAAATCCAGGTCCGGGATAGTTTGAGAAATCCGAGTCTGTTCGGACTTGTTACGTTTGACTCAAACTCGGGTTTAAATTCGAGTTCTAATCCATCTCTACTGCTTACATGTATTTAAAATTATTAGATAAGATTATTATTTATAGATTAAGGGTAGCAAAGTCATTTTTACCCTTAAAATATAAATTTAGCCAAACTGACTTTCCTCCTGGAGAGGAACCCGGATATTGTAGCTAAACTTCTCTCTGGCTTCTCCTCTATTCCCTCTAATAGTCCTTTTTGGGGTTTTAATTTTCTTTTTTATTTGGTTTACAAAATGTATGTATAGATATATTTGCTATACATTACACATTGTTATCCATTTTCTGCTGCAGTGCTGACACTTTATAAAATAGGCATCAAAGGTGAGAAGTAAAATCACTGATACTTTGTAAAAAAAAGAAAAAGAAAAGATAAATAAAGTAAAAGAAAATGTGTCCGGTAATAGGACACTGTGCGTTCATATAGGCTGATGAAATGGCATATCTTCTCTGACCTTCCCTGTCTACCATTCAGTGTGTAAAACACAAAATCCTTAGTATCTATCAAAACAGATGTAACCTCTAGCTCACAAAGACTATTTTTATATTACTTGACCTATCTCTGTTGTAAATATTCTAACCCATTAACTGCATGTCTGTCAAGTTCCTCATAAAATAACTTGTATCCTATTTGCTGGAAACCCTGCGGTTTCAGACACAAATGCTTTTAAATCACTTTACTTCTACTGAAAAGGAAGCCTAATACTTTTCCCATTAACTATATATAAAAGGGCTATTTGTTAGGAAGGTAATACATCAGGGAAAAAAAAACTTATATCTCAATACCATTGGCCTTACTGATACAATGCAGCTTGCAGTTTTTCTTATTTCTATTACCGAGGAGATTGTCAATATCCAACATGGATATTTTGGTTAATTTGCTTCTTAAATATTGAGAAAGGCTGAACTAAGGTTTTAGTAATGTGTGGATGCACTATGTAACTAATAATTGGTAGTGACTTTTAAAGGGGAACTGAGTCAAAATGTTAGATAAGAAGACAAGAAAGCAATCAAAAACTCAGGATTGCCTTTAACTTCCCAAAAAATAGAATTTGGAAGGTGTTTACATTCATTCCTGCTATAAATGTCTGATACTCCTACGACCAGTGATCTACCACCCATCCTGGACATGTGCATATCTGCTTCCTCCCCATTTACGGTAGCTGCTGTTTTAACCAGTGCCAAGTGGCAGGATTTCTAATGATGTCTCTGATGCACTAGAGGCCAGGAACAAATTAAAAATTACATTTGTGAAGTTTGAAGCAGCATTCTTGAGTGCTGGACTTAATAGAATTGCAGAATGAAAAGGAAGCTATTATAACCCCTGGGTTCAATCTACAGTATATCCCCCATACTAGTGTTCCAAAGTTCCTTCATGCTCTAGTCCTAACATACCTCCTCCCATAATCCAGCAGTGGCAAAAAGCACGTCTCCCCACTGGCCAGTCTGGGAACAGTGCTAGGCTGGGATTGGGAGGCAGAACCAGGGCTGGCAGCATGAAGGAACTTTAAAACACTTGTATAATAGATATATGTCAAACCCAGGGATAAGTCCTCACTCTTTAATGGGAGGGGGGGGGGGTTGTTAAGGAAGGTATATTGCCCTTTAATTCCTATACATTACATCTACAGAAAAGATTTACATGTATCAGGCTGCACGCTGTGGCATTTGATGATAACTTTTTTGTTGCTGTAGCAATAACTGTTAACAAACTATCACAAAATAATTCCAAGAGGATGTACTGTACTGTATATTGAATGATCCATAATCAGACTCTCCTAGTGGGCCCATTACCTACATTTTATTGTTTTTCATTGAAGACTCTCTTGGACACAATAAGAAAGCAGCATCCCTGTACCAAATACAAATTAATTATAATTAGGCGAATTCTCAAACTCCCCATTAGTTGTGTTTTACATTATCCAATAGCACCATATCATTACTCTATTAACTTTCCTTTAAGTAATGAATTACTAAAGCCATTTTACAAGTTCTCAAACTTCTTTTCATTTTCCCAGTTATCTTGTCCCATTTCCACAGTTTTGAAAAACATTCAGGTTTATATTAGCAGGTTTATAGATTTTGGAAATAATAAGAGTTCATGTCCACATTTTATGGGAATTCTCTCAGTTTTAAGTATGTTTTACCTCTCTTTCTCCTTTTCTACCATATACCGTATATACTCGAGTATAAGCCGAGGTTTTTAGGTTTTAAAATAAACCTAAAAACCTTGCCTCGGCTTATACTCGAGTCAAGTCCTTACCGGCATCACTCAGCAAAAATGTTTCTTAAGATGATCATTTCCTAAGACATCCTGCCTACCCTAGGCTATACAACATTGGCCAACACTCTCAGAGTCTGAATCCTTACCGGCATCGCTCAGCACTCCGAATCCGGCTGCCGCACGATAGTTAGCACTGTGTATTTGCCGGCTGACGTCACTACTCCAGCGCCTCCCGCGCCAAGTAGTGACGTCAGCCGGCAAATACACAGTGCTAACTATGCGTGCGGCAGCCGGATTCGGAGTGCTGAGCGATGCCGGTAAGGATTCAGACTCTGAGAGTGTTGGCCAATGTTGTTATAGCCTAGGGTAGGCAGGATGTCTTAGGAAATGATCATCTTAAAAAACATTTTTGCTGAGTGATGCCAGTATTTGCATACAGTAGTGCTTTAGGGGCTCAGAGTCTGAGAGTAGCTGTGAGGTGATTGGGGTAAGGACTGCAACTGGTGGGGCTCTCCACTGCAGGCTTTTAACTGCAGCTTTTTAACAGCAGAACTTTGAGCTTTTAACCCAACATCAGAATTCCCATATAGATGTTTGGAAACTACAACTCCCAGCAACAAAAGTATGCTGGGAGTTGTAGTTTCCAAACATTTGTATGGGAATTCTGCTGTCCTATTTTCACCCTCGGCTTATACTCGGGTCAATCAGGTTTTCCTATTTTTTTCAGGTAAAAATAGGTACCTCGGCTTATACTCGGGTCGGCTTATACTCGAGTATATACGGTATAAAGGAAATGAATCTGGTTGCTGTCCATTTATACAGCCAATGCATGTTTACCACTCTTCAATAAATTACTCGCAGTTAGGTTTTTGTAGTATAAGGTTGCAATTAATAATATTTAAAGGACAAGAGCGGCTTTCACTTTGATTGTTTGTGTTGTTGCAAAGTTAAAGTGTAGATCTGGCAAAGAAAAATGACTTTGGCAATCAGTTCTGAGAGCTCAATACCACTCATGTCTTAATTGGGATTTGAAGAATGTTGCAATCTCATAATTTAAAGATTTGGGAAAGTGGAGTATAATACATCTTCATTCTGCTTGTTTATTAATTTATTTGTTTTTTTAGAAGAAGCTTTCATTGCTTTCTGTTCTTGAGTACACACACTATTTTTCTCTCTGTTTAAAGCAAATGGTACAACTTGATTTTACTTCCCAAGGAATTTTTACTGTGGTTCTGTGTCATTGAATGGAAGAAAGGATCAAATGTGAAATTTTCGGTGGTTTTCTGGTTTGAATTGTGAAGGATTCCACACACACTGGAGATTGACAAATAATGTAGAAGAGTGACACTTTTCTGAAAGTTACATAGAAAGGCTATCTGTGCTCAAATATACGTTTTCTAATGAAGTGAGAAAGACATCCAACTGCTCACCAATATTGATATCCTGCAGCCACACTTTAAACAGCAAGGTTTGACTCATATAAGTGATAAGAACACCTATGAAATGCAGTAATCCACTTCACCTGCTTGTCATATACTTATATTTAGTGCATTACATCTGTACTGGTCCTTTACTCATTACATAGCTTTGCTAAGATAAAACCTGACGTGGCGACTCAGGGTGATGCAATATGCAAAGCCACTTCTTACCAGGCCAAGATCCTATGATGCAATAATGCCTTTGTGAGATTTACTGCATTGCAGGAAATCATTCACGTTAGCTGTGCCGGCTTACATCTGCATGAAGTAGATGTCAAGTTTACCACAACATAATAGCGCAAAACTTAACTTTTGATTTTTTGCATCAGGTGCACAGTGCAAATTCAAAAACAGCACAGGCCCCCACAAGTCTGTGTAAACCCCATGTTAACACGATAATACATCAGGCAGAGTGGATTTTGCGATTATTTGGCCAGCTAGCAGCCTTTATTGCATTGCCCCAAGTATTTCTAAAAGAAAAATTACGAGGGCCTTATTCAATAAGAGGTGCAAAATATTGTCTGCATTCTTAATCTACAGAAACCAAACAGGTGATGTCAAATGCTTTCTAACTGTAGTAGACTATTAAAAATTATCATCTGATTGGTTGAGGCAAATTAACGGCTCAAGCTAATTTTTGCACCTCTTATTAAATAAGATAATATTTAAAGGGGAAGTTCAGTGCAAGTACATACGCTTTTCAGAAAAAAGAGTAGTATTTTTTCATCCCATTGACCTTAATCTGCCAATACAGCATTTTGTCTTTATATAAATAAATGCAACCGAAATACTGACTTCCTGTTTGCAGGACCCCTATTAGAGACCGTTATGGTCTTGCCCTTGTCTGTGGTTCTTGCCCCTGGGAAGAAGAAGGACCATTAGAACCTGAAATGTCAGCTCACTAATGTCAACAGCAGGGAACAGCAAAGGGTATGAAATCAACTGATTTTTCAAAATTGGAGAGAATATGTAGAATAATTAAAAAGGCATTTCACAAACTACCAATTTAACATATATTGATAATTTCCACTAAACTTTCCTTTTAAACAAAGAAATATCAAAAATATTTTATTAACAACATTTTTAAAAACCCTAACTAAATTGTAAGCACAAATAGTTTTGAAGCCATAGTTTCTGCAAGCATGCCAAGATAAAGAAAAGTCCCACACACATAAAACACACCAAAATGTTTTTAGATATATTTTGTAAAGGTGTGTATGCAAAGACAAATAGGACCACTGATTTATGTTTATTAATTGCTACAAAACTAATGTAAATTAAAATTGGTGTATCAGTTATCAAGTCACTGTGTTCTCCAAGTCCAGGCGGTGATATCACATATATCTTCAGTATAACGCTTATTACACCCATGAATACATAACAGGACAGGATACATTCGTTAAAGAGCTTCTAGCACTAAAATTGTAAAAATTTACAGACACCAGTGACACATTTATGAAGTGCCTAAAGGCTCTTTCCTCTTCATTTGAGAACCTAATTAACAAGGGAAAATTTTGACCTCTGCGTATATCAAATAAAAAAAAACATTGCCCTTACAGCACACTGTATTTATCTAGCAAGCATAGCTAGTTAATGCTGTATTTTTTTCTCCATGCATTTAAATGCAGTTCTGATGGCGCATTGACCCCACAATGGCCCATTAATAACATATGTCCCCCAGTGGATCTGTAAAATCAAGATTGTCATGGATTTAACTATAAATATGTTTCATTTTCTAATCTCCAAACGGATAACCATCAAACAGACAAGTAGGTAATACCAAAAACACAAATCACAATTATATACAGAATGTTCCTTTGGCTACACACGGCACAGGAAATGGACTTTAATCATCTGATTAAATTCTGATCACTTGTAGTTTATTCTTTGCTATTGATTCTGATGTGTTAGCACCGAACGAGTTACAAACATTTTTTTCCCACTTTCAGTTCCTGTTATCCTGGTTGATAAATGTCACCAGTTTCATCAGTAGGATCGTACACAAGTAAAACTGGGCACTCCACCAAACTGATTAATGATCCGTACCAGCAGTGATATTTTAAAATTGTTATTTTCTTTTTCCTTTAACTGCACTGTACAGAAGATAAATGTAAACATTAAAAATGGGTTTTGTGTGTTCTCTGTTGTACCTTCTACAGAATTTGCTCAAAAACAATTAAACTTGCAAATTTTCAGCCCAATATATTGTATGAAGTCAAACCACTTAAAAAAGCAGCCATTTTGCAAAAATATCTTTAAAGGACAATTATACTCAACTCAACCCTCCTCCACACACAAATTATACCCAGGATGAGAACCTAAACTGCAAGGTCCTCACCCCTGGGTTCTTCTTAGTTAGGAACCTTTACTTGTATGTATGTATGTATAATTTTATTTATTAAGCACCACTTGGGTACGCAGCGCTGTACATTAGAAAATACAGAGTATACAAACTATACAAAAAAGTGCATACCATTATACAGATAGATAAAAATTAAATTAAATCCAATTGCATACATCAGTTAAGAAAGCATAAATATATAAATTATGTATTAATTAATATAAGTGCAACAAGCCTTGACATATTAGGAATGAGATCCCTGCCCCGAAGAGCTTACAATCTAAATGTACCTACAGTTCCCTTCATTGCTCTGGCCCTCTACACCTCCATCTCTCTGTCGGAGACAAAGCCAATGAGAAAACCGATCTGCAAGGAGCATGTCTTCCTATTGGCCCCATCACAAACCCAGAAGAGGGACTTGAATGGTGATGGAAACTTTAGGGAAGTAAAGCTGCTTAACTAAAAAAAAGGCAGTGGTAAGGACCTAGAGGTTTAAGTCCTCACCCTGGGTACATTTGAAGAAAAGAACAAGAGGAGCATGGTGGAAGTGAGTATAACTGCACTTTAAATCAGTGTGCAACTTTGTAATCATGTCATTTAATTTTAAAGGAATAGTTCACACAAAAAGTGTGATTGAAGACTGGGAGGTAAAGGACCTATTCCTTACCTTCCGTTCTTCAATCACTTCACCAGGATCCAGGACCAAAGGTTAGTTTATTTACCTCACGCACGATCCCCCGCAGCTCCTTTGACAACTGCCGACTGCTTCCTGGTTTAGTTGCACTATAGCGCGCATGCGCGATATTGCGCGCTATAGTAAACTAAACCAGGAAACAGTCGGCAGTTGTCAATGGAGCTGCGGTGGATCTTGCACGAGGTAATGAAACTTTCCTTCGGTCCTGGATCCTGGTGAAGTGATTGAAGAACGGAAGGTAAGGAATAGGTCCTTTACCTCCCAGTCTTCAATCACTGCTTTAAAGGAATAGTTCACTTTTTGTGTGAACTATTCTTTTAAAATTAAATTACATGATTACAAAGTTGCATACTGATTTAAAGTGCAGTTATACTCACTTCCACCATGCTCCTCTTGTTCTTTTCTTCAAATGTACCCAGGGTGAGGACTTAAACCTCTAGGTCCTTACCACTGTCTTTTTTTTAATACACGAGTATGTAAAAAAAGTTTGCTCAGTGGCCAATTCACTGGCCTCCTCATAGATCTAAAGCTTCTTTTAATGTGCTTTTGTATTTCTTTTTTTCTTTCTATCTTTGTGTTTGTCTAATTTATATATATATATATATATATATATATATTTGTGTTCAGTTCTAGTTTCAACAGCATAGGTTTAAGTTTGTGTAAAACTTCCTTTCTCCATCTTCTTACTAATCTTCAACTTCAGACTTGTGGGAGTGGTCAGAAATAGGTGTTGAAGGTCCCAGAACTGGCTAGCTAAATTGTCCAGATTGTATCTGCTTTTTATAAATGAAATAGTACAGAGAGGTAGACTTGATTTTTCCTACCTCCCAATATAATTTTGTTGATGAGCGCCAGCACATGCAGTTTTCATTTGCTAGGTTAGTGTCCTAGATGTTCCTGTATTACAGATATTGCTGAAGCACTAAGGAAGCCTGGCAGAAGCAGTTTTCTTTTTGCTGGTGTCCTAGGAATTATATTGGGAGGTAGGGATTATCAATCCTACTTTCCTGCCCCAGTTACTTTTCATTTTAACTGAAAACTTTGTATTCACTATACTGTTGTTCTCCTTTAACTACTACCTGGTTAAAAGACCAAAAAATCTTATTTGGCACTAATGTTCTCCTATGCTCGCCGATGTTTCAAGCCCTCTAAGTTGGCTTTTCAGGCTGCCTAGATCTGCTTAGAACTTCTATGCACCTGCAAATTGTTAAATATGCAATGGAAAAAAGATTTATGATATCATTATTGGTAATTCAATTTTCTACTTTATAAAGATTATTGGTACAATATTCAAAGGAAGTCAGATAACAACAGATAACATTTAAGTAATGATGAAACCATTCCTCTCCAAAACAATTATAAAGGGGCTGTTATAGTAATATAGTAAGATAGTAACATATTAACATAGTAACCTAGAAAAACGGTGTTTAGCACATTTACCTTTCAATACTCAGTCCTGGGATTTTGATCCAACCTTGACTTAATTTACAAATGTGTAGGTGTTTGTTGACCGTTACAATTCCCCAAACAGAAGATTGACTGATTCAGAGTGATGTAACTTATTTATACACAATAAAGGCTTAAATAAAAAAATTCCTCATGTGCACTGGAATTATTTGGATTACTATAAATATATATTTGTGTGTGTCATTTTTGAAGGCATTGCTAATTGTGAGCAAACTTACAAAATAATGTAATTCAAATAAAAGCTGATTTAATATGACACATAAAAAGCTTTATATCTCAACCAAACTTCACTGCCCATAATTATTAATATACCATTTTAATTAAAGCCCACTTCAGTGTATACATGAGATCTTGGTCCATCCGCTAGACAATAATGTATCATCTTAATAAAGCGAATGCATATGGGGAATGTTCTGATTCGACTGTCATAAATATTCCAGCTCTTGTCAGGTGCTGAGAGTATTTGGCTCTGATCATAGCGTCTCTAAAGCTTTTTGCATTTTATGTTTAATCCCAACTAGTTAAATAGGGTCTGGCTCATTTTTAAAAATCAATATAAGAGTTTAAAACGTGAAAAAAGGGAAGCAGAGCAAAATGGCACAGTACAGTCTCAAAAAAAAAAAATCACTTTTGTACTTGGAATGGAAAAAAAGACGTCATAAATGACAAGTATTACTGGTTTAAAAAAAACACCCTACTTCATTTGTATGTGGTGATCAGGTGTACGTTTACACATCTTGTGTTGGCAGATAGTGCAAGGTAATTATAATTTTAAGTAAGGAATGCAATGTTTTTATCATTGGCCAAACCAAAGAGAAACTGCAAATCAAGTAAAAGTAAGAGTAAGAACATAAGTAAACATGGGACAAATACTGATACCAGTTTCATTTTAGAGTGCACACACATTTGCTTTTATTTTAATAAAATATAATTTGGTGTTTTCCAAACATTATAATGTGAGGGTGATTAGGAGTTTTTCTTGTAGAAAAATGTTTCTTACAGCATCTTCAAATAAATAATTGAAACGCCTGCAACACCCGGCCCTTTAGGCTTCACCATACCCTGCAACTGTACCTTTTGTACTGTTTTCCACTGCCTGTCACAATCTACTATTCAGCTTACGCACTTTCCTAACCCAGACCTGCTGGTAATAGCAACATTGTATGCTAGTAATCACTATGTGAAATATAAGGGGCCAGTAATTGCTGTATAAAGGGGGCTTTGAACTGCTGTATAAAGTATAGGGGTCAGTAATCACTGTAGAAACGAGGCTAGAAACTGCTGTATAAAGTATAGGGGGCCAGTAATCGCTGTACAAAGGGGTCCAGTAACTGCTGTATAAAGTATAGGGGGCCAGACTATATACAGTAGTTATTGGCACCCTTTGTAGAATGATTACTGGCCCCTATACTATATACAGCAGTTATTGGCACCCTTTGTGAATGATTACTGGGCCCCTATACTTTATCAGCAGTTATTGGCACCCTTTGTAGAATGATTACTGGCCCCTAACTATACAGCAGTTATTGGCACCCTTTGTAGAACGATTACTGGCCCCTATACTTTATACAGCAGTTCCTGGACCATTTGTACAGAAATTACTGTCCCCCTATACTTATATACAGCAGTTCCTGGCCCCTTTGTACAGAAATTAATGGCCCCCTATACTTATACAGAAGTAACTACCCCCCTTTCACAGTGATTTCTGGCCCCCTATACTTTATACACAGCAGTTCCGGCCCCTTTGTACAGAAATTAATGGCCCCCTTACTTTATAAAGAAGTAACTACCCCCTTTCTACAGTTGATTTTTCTGTACAAAGGGGTCCAGTAACTGCTGTATAAAGTATAGGGGGCCAGTAATCGCTGTACAAAGGGGTCCAGTAACTGCTGTATAAAGTATAGGGGGCCAGATGGAACCGAAAAAACGGCAAGGTCCTCACCCCGGGTTCTTCTTAGTTAGGAACCTTACTTGTATGTATGTATGTTATATTTTTATTTATTAAGCACCACTTGGGTACGCAGCGCTGGTACATTAGAAAATACAGGTATACAAACTATACAAAAAAGTGCATACCATTATACAGATGAAAAAATTAAATTAAATCCAATTGCTACATCAGTTAAGAAAGCATAAATATATAAATTATGTATTAATTAATATAAGTGCAACAAGCCTTGACATATTAGGAATGAGATCCCTGCCCGAAGAGCTTACAATCTAAATTACCTACAGTCCCCTCATTGCTCTGGCCCTCTACACCTCCATCTCTCTGTCGGAGACAAAGCCAATGAGAAAACCGATCTGCAAGGAGCATGTCTTCTATTGGCCCCATCACAAACCCAGAAGAGGGACTTGAATGGTGATGGAAACTTTAGGGAAGTAAAGCTGCTTAACTAAAAAAAAGGCAGTGGTAAGGACCTAGAGGTTTAAGTCCTCACCCTGGGTACATTTGAAGAAAAGAACAAGAGGAGCATGGTGAAGTGAGTATAACTGCACTTTAAATCAGTGTGCAACTTTGTAATCATGTCATTTAATTTTAAAGGAATAGTTCACACAAAAAGTGTGATTGAAGACTGGGAGGTAAAGGACCTATCCTTACCTTCCGTTCTTCAATCACTTCACCAGGATCCAGGGACCAGGTTAGTTTATTACCTCACGCACGATCCCCCGCATCCTTTGAAAACTGCCGACCTGCTTCCTGGTTTAGTTGCACTATAGCGCGCATGCGCGATATTGCTGCGCGCTATAGTAAACTAAACCAGGAAACAGTCGGCGTTGTCATGGAGCTGCGGTGGATCTTGCACGAGGTAATGAAACTTTCCTTCGGTCCTGGATCCTGGTGAAGTGATTGAGAACGGAAGGTAAGGAATAGGTCTTTACCTCCCAGTCTTCAATCACTGCTTTAAAAGGAATATGTTCACTTTTGTGTGAACTATTCTTTTAAAATTAAATTACATGATTACAAAGTTGCATACTGATTTAAAGTGCAGTTATACTCACTTCCACCATGCTCCTCTTGTTCTTTTTTCAAATGTACCCAGGGTGAGGACTTAAACCTCTAGGTCCTTACCACTGTCTTTTTTTTAATACACGAGTATGTAAAAAAAAGTTTGCTCAGTGGCCAATTCACTGGCCTCCTCATAGATCTAAAGCTTCTTTAGCGATTTCTTCTTTCTATCTTTGGGAGCTAATATATATATAATATATATATATTATTATATATATATATATATATATATTTGTTCAGTTCTAGTTTCACAGCATAGGTTTAAGTTTGTGTGTAAAACTTCCTTTCTCCATCTTCTTACTAATCTTCAACTTCAGACTTGTGGGAGTGGTCAGAAATAGGTGTTGAGGTCCCAGAACTGGCTAGCTAAATTGTCCAGATTGTATCTGCTTTTATAAATGAAATAGTACAGAGAGGTAGACTTGATTTTTCCTACCTCCCAATATAATTTTGTTGATGAGCGCCAGACATGCAGTTTTCATTTGCTAGGTTAGTGTCCTGATGTTCTGTATTACAGATATTGCTGAAGCACTAGGAAGCCTGGCAGAAGCAGTTTTCTTTTTGCTGGTGTCCTAGGATTATATTGGGAGGTAGGGATTATCAATCCTACTTTCCTGCCCCAGTTACTTTCATTTAACTGAAAACTTTGTATTCACTATACGTTGTTCTCCTTTAACTACTACCTGGTTAAAAGACCAAAAAATCTTATTTGGCATAATGTTCTCCTATGCTCGCCGATGTTTCAAGCCTCCTCAAGTTGGCTTTCAGGCTCCTAGATCTGCTTAGAACTTCTATGCACCTGCAAATTGTAATATGCAATGGAAAAAAGATTTATGATATCATTATTGGTAATTCAATTTTCTACTTTATAAGATTATTGGTACAAATTCAAGAAGGAGTCAGATAACAAACAGATAACATTTAAGTAATGATGAAACCATTCCTCTCCAAAACAATTATAAAGGGGCTGTTATAGTATAGTAGATAGTAACATATTAACATAGTAACCTAGAAAAACGGTGTTTAGCACATTTACCTTTCAATACTCAGTCCTGGGATTTTGATCCAACCTTGACTTAATTTACAAATGTGTAGGTGTTGTTGACCGTTACAATTCCCCAAACAGAAGAATTGACTGATTCAGAGTGATGTAACTTATTTATACACAATAAAGGCTTAATAAAAAAATTCCTCATGTGCACTGGAATTTTTGGATTACTATAAATATATATTTGTGTGTGTCATTTTTGAAGGCATTGCTAATTGTGAGCAAACTTACAAATAATGTAATTCAATAAAAAGCTGATTTAATGACACATAAAAGCTTTATATCTCACACCAAACTTCACTGCCCATATTTTAATATACCATTTTATTAAAGCCACTTCAGTGTATACATGAGATCTTGGTCCATCCGCTAGACAATAATGTATCATCTTAATAAAGCGAATGCATATGGGGATGTTCTGATTCGACTGTCATAAATATTCCAGCTCTTGTCAGGTGCTGAGAGGTATTTGGCTCTGATCATAGCGTCTCTAAAGCTTTTTGCATTTTATGTTTAATCCCAACTAGTTAAATAGAGGTCTGGCTCATTTTAAAAATCAATAATAAGAGTTTTAAAACGTGAAAAAAGGGAAGCAGAGCAAAATGGCACAGTACAGTCTCAAAAAAAAAAAATCACTTTTGTACTTGGAATGGAAAAAAAGACGTCATAATGACAAGTATTATGGGTTAAAAAAAACACCCTACTTCATTTGTATGTGGTGACAGGGTGTACGTTTACACATCTTGTGTTGGCAGATAGTGCAAGGTAATTATAATTTTAAGTAAGGAATGCAATGTTTTTATCATTGGCCAACCAAGAGAAAGAAACGCAAATCAAGTAAAGTAAGAGTAAGAACATAAGTAAACATGGGACAAATAACTGATACCAGTTATTTTAGAGTGCACACACATTTGCTTTTATTTTAATAAAATATAATTTGGTGTTTTCCAAACATTATAATGTGAGGGTGATTAGGAGTTTTTCTTGTAGAAAATGTTTCTTACAGACATCTTCAAATAAATAATTGAAAGCCTGCAACACCCGGCCCTTTTTAGGCTTCACCATACCCTGCAACTGTACCTTTGTACTGTTTTCCACTGCCTGTCACAATCTACTATTCAGCTTACGCACTTTCCTAACCAGAAATGCTGGTAATAGCAACATTGTATGCTAGTAATCACTATGTGAAAAAAGGGGCCAGTAATTGCTGTATAAAGGGGGCTTTGAACTGCTGTATAAAGTATGGGGTCAGTAATTCACGTAGAAAGAGGCTAAAACTGCTGTTGATAAAGTATAGGGGGCCAGTAATCGCTGTACAAAGGGGTCCAGTAACTGCTGTATAAAGTTAATGGGGGCCAGTAATCGCTGTACAAAGGGGTCCAGTAACTGCTGTATAAAGATATGGGGGCCAGAAATCATGTAGAAAGGGGGGTAGTTTAACTTCTGTATAAGTATAGTGGGGGCCATTAATTTCTGTACAAAGGGGCCAGGAACTGCTGGTAAAAGTATAGGGTGGCCGAGTACCTGAGGGGGGGAAGTAGGGTGGCGGGCGTTGGTGGGTGGGGCGGTGGGGGGGTCTGGGTTGGGGGGGGGGGGGGGGGGGCCGGGGGAGTGCGAGTGGGGGTGGGGGGGAGGCCCCCCCCCCCGGCCCTGGGCCCCCTGGCCCCTGGGGAGGCGGGGGGGGGGTGGGTGGCGGGGGGGGGGGTGATGGCCCCCGGGGGGCGGGCGGGGGTTGGTTGGGCGGATGTGGGGGTGGGGGGTTGCGGGGGCGGGGGGGGTGGGGGGGGGGGACTGTACAAAGGGGTCCAGTAACTGCTGTATAAAGTATAGGGGGCCAGAAATCACTGTAGAAAGGGGGGTAGTTACTTCTGTATAAAGTATAGGGGGCCATTAATTTCTGTACAAAGGGGCCAGGAACTGCTGTATAAAGTATAGGGGGACAGTAATTTCTGTACAAATGGTCCAAGCTGCTGTATAAAGTATAGGGGCCAGTAATCGTTCACAAGGGTGCCAATAACTGCTGTATATAGTTAGGGGCCAGTAATCATTCTACAAAGGGTGCCAATACTGCTGTATAAAGTATAGGGGCCCAGTAATCATTCTACAAAGGGTGCCAATAACTGCTGTATATATATATAGGGGCCAGTAATCATTCTACAAAGGGTGCAAATAACTACTGTATATAGTATAGGGGCCAGTATCATTCTACAAGGGTGCCAATAACTGCTGTATAAAGTATAGGGGCCATAATTATTCTACAAAGGGTGCCAATAACTGCTGTATATAGTATAGGGGTCAGTAATCATTCTACAAAGGGTGCATATAACTGCTGTATAAAGTATAGGGGCCCAGTAATCATTCTAGAAAGGGTGCCAATACTGCTGTCTATAGTATAGGGGCCAGTATCATTCTACAAAGGGTGCCAATAACTACTGTATATAGTAAGGGCCCAGTAATCATTCTACAAAGGGTGCCAATACTACTGTTATAGATAGGGGCCCAGTAATCATTCTACAAGGGTGCCAAACTGCTGTATATAGTATAGGGCCCAGTACATTCTACAAAGGGTGCCATAACTACTGTATATGTATAGGGGCCCAGTATCGTTCTACAAAGGGTGCCAATAACTGCTGTATATAGTAGGGGCCAGTAATCATTCTACTAAGGGTGCCAATAACTACTGTATATAGTATAGGGGCCCAGTATCATTCTACAAAGGGTGCCAATAACTGCTGTATATAGTATAGGGGCCCAGTAATCATTCTACAAAGGGTGCCAATAACTACTGTATATAGTATAGGGGCCCAGTAATCATTCTACAAAGGGTGCCAATAACTGCTGTATATAGTATAGGGGCCAGTAATCATTCTACTAAGGGTGCCAATAACTACTGTAATTAGTTAAGGGCCCAGTAATCATTCTACAAAGGGTGCCAATAACTACTGTATATAGTATAGGGGCCCAGTAATCATTCTACAAAGGGTGCCAATAACTGCTGTATGAAGTATAGGGGGCCAGTAATTTCTGTACAAAGGGGTCCAGTAACTGTAGTAAAAGTATAGGGGGACAGTAATTGCTGTATAAAGGGGGTAACTGCTGTTAAAGTATAGGTGGTCAGTAATCACTGACAAAGGGGTCCAGTAACCGCTGTATAAGTATAGGGGGCAGTAATCACTGAAGAAAGGGGGTAGTTACTGCTGTATAAAGATAGGGGGCCAGTAATTTCGGTACAAAGGGGTCCATCAACTGCTGTATAAAGTATAGGGCCCAGTAACCGTTCTACAAAGGGTCCAATACTGCATGAATAGTATAGGGGTCTAGTAATTGCTGTACAAAGGGCCAGTAACTGTTTATAAGTATAGGGGCCAGTAATCACTGTATAAAGTATAGGAGTTCTTAATTGATGAATAAGGGAGACAGTAACTGTAGTGTAATTTATAGGGGGGCAGTTACTGCTGTTTGAGTGGCTTCTCAATATACTGTGAAAGAGATAAGAGGCTCTTACTGCGTTGGGGTTTGGGGGAAAGTGGAGTAGGGGAGAGTAGTTTCTCATATTGTACTAGGAAGTGGAGGGGGGTTGGCTCCTCAGTAATAATGTATGTTGTGATATTGTGTTGTTGGTACATAGTTTTGGGAGGGGTTTGTTATGGTATTTGTATAAGGCCTTGACAAACCACTTCGTGGAAAACCTACTTGATTAGGTAACTATTAGTGCCACCATTTTTTGCTTTTCAGAACACCTTGAGCTTTTAAACAGCCTTGAGTGCAGGTGCATCTTCTAAACTCACCTCTTGTAAATTTGAAATGTTCATTTCTGTACTGAACTGTAGCATGATTGGCTGTGGTAGTGGTGGTAATATGCAATAACAAACTTCATCACTAGTTCGAGACTCAACATGTGCCAAAACAATAAAGCTGATTACACACATCCCAATAAAGGGCCATCACATTAGTAACCGTCAAGATTGGCCTTTATCAGGAAAGTTTGTACGGTTAAATTAATCGTTGCCAATGAACGTTCCATGTTGGTGTCGTGAACAACAATTTCCTGTGAAAAATTTGCCTCGTTTGCATCGGCTCCCCGTACTAAGGTATAGGGAGTAGGCCGCAATCATATGGAGTAAACAGTCATGAACATTCTCCCTATACTTTATATATACTTTATATAAGGAGAACGATCATGACTGTTTACTCCCATCTGCCTTTCATCTTTGACAGATTGTTACAGCGTGTAACTTAAGCTGGGTTCCTTAAGTCAGAGCTAAAATAGTGGGTGTGCTTTTGGGACTGTATGATTAGTAACATGTTAGTAAGGGTAATTTATACAGCTACAGCAAACTTAGTGGTAAGGCTCAGATGGATGTTTTAACCAAAGTGCTCTGTCTTCTGATTAAATGTTTAATTTACGCTTTTGTTGCCCTTAAATATTTTGGCGCCCAGACTTGACATAGGTAGTACTTTGTGCACACTGGATAAAGTAGAGGATTTAAAGAATGCAGATGTGCAGGTTACCTTAGTCAAATGCTTAAGAAACCAAGTAAAGAATAAGATGCCGGATTAAATGCACTCTCTGTGAAAGATTGAAAGCGTATTCGCAAAACCACATTAATGCACAATGTTCATTGCACATTCTTTCTCTGACACCTGAGGAAGGGTTCAGTGTGCACTCTATGTGCTTTCACAAATACATTAACCATTTGCAGTATTTTCAGTTCCTTCTGTTTCTTGAAATAATTAGATCCCCAGTATATTTTTATACATACATACAACAATAGATACTATGGTTAAAAGCAAAGGTTAACTTAAATAAAACAAGAAGCTTGTGATCAGAAGTTTTATTAGATATTTGTACAGTAATTGCCTAAAGCCTCTGTAATAATGTAAGGAGAACTAGACTCTTTATTCTTGTATTTTTATTAAACATTATTATGTTTGCAGGACTTAAGGACTTGTAGACTTTGCAAGACTTTATAAATGAAACATTTTACATTTTTTTTTACATCCCTTTTAAGGTCATTAAAATAAGACCTGGGAGATCAGAGTGATATCATTTACAGTGATCAGTGATCCTGCTGAAAACATTACTTTTTTCATCTGGAAGCACAAGTCTGTTCTGCATATGGAAAAAAGTCTGTCCTCTTTGTGTTGATGGTTGCAACTTTCCCAATTATAGTTAATAAGTCCTCAGTCAAGCGGGAAGGACACAAGGACAGACATGCATTTTTAAAAAAAAAAAAAATCTATGAATACTCTAGTTCATCTGGTACTGTAACAGGCAAACGTTGTCCCCAGTTCCACTCAGTCAGTGGAACAGCTCAATCATAATAGATTTAAATCAGACCAATGTATAAAGAATGCAGCTAGAGCTAAATACATTTAAAATGGTATGGAATGTTATTAATGTGGCTAGTCAGAACATAATTTTGACGTATATATTTAGTTTTATAATGGGGATGTCCATACCGTGATCCTCCAGATGTTTGCAAATATAACTCCCAGCATTCCATGCTGCTATCTGCTGGTGTGTAAATGTTTTATATATATCTGCAGGGCCACAGAAAAACATCTCTCTTTTATGGTCACAAAACCAAAAACATACCCCCAGGCCCACACAGATCGGTGCACACACCAACTGCTACACATTCACCTTCACACCCAAGCTACCATTACATTTATATGGCAACCATTAAAAAAATCCCCCTAACACTACACAGACAGAGATACACCTACCTCTGATACAGATATATGGGGACGGTAGGGATTATCAATCCTAATTTCCTGCCCCAGTTACTTTTCATTTTAACTGAAAACTTTGTATTCACTATACTGTTGTTTAACATACTACCTGGTTAAAAGACCAAAAAATCTATTTGGCACTAATGTTCTCCTATGCTCGCCGATGTTTCAAGCCCTCTAAGTTGGCTTTTCAGGCTGCCTAGATCTGCTTAGAATTCTATGCACCTGCAAATTGTTAAATTGCAATGGAAAAAAGATTTATGATATCATTATTGGTAATTCAATTTTCTACTTTATAAAGATTATTGGTACAATATTCAAAGGAAGTCAGATAACAACAGATAACATTTAAGTAATGATGAAACCATTCCTCCAAAACAATTATAAAGGGGCTGTTATAGTAATATAGTAAGATAGTAACATATTAACATAGTAACCTAGAAAAACGGGTGTTTAGCACATTTACCTTTCATATCAGTCCTGGGATTTTGATCCAACCTTGACTTAATTTACAAATGTGTAGGTGTTTGTTGACGTTACAATTCCCCAAACAGAAGATGACTGTTCAGAGTGATGTAACTTATTTATACACAATAAAGGCTTAAATAAAAAAATTCCTCATGTGCACTGGAATTATTTGGTTACTATAAATATTATTTGTGTGTGTCATTTTGAAGGCATTGCTAATTGTGAGCAAACTTACAAAATAATGTAATTCAAATAAAAGCGATTTAATTGACACATAAAAAGCTTATATCTCAACCAAACTTCACTGCCATAATTATTAATATACCATTAATTAAAGCCCACTTCTCGTGTATACATGATCTTGGTCCATCCGCTAGACAATAATGTATCATCTTAATAAAGCGAATGCATATGGGGAATGTTCTGATTCGACTGTCATAAATATTCCAGCTCTTGTCAGGTGCTGAGAGTATTGGCTCGATCATAGCGTCTCTAAAGCTTTTGCATTTTATGTTAATCCCAACTAGTTAAATAGGGTCTGGCTCATTTTTAAAATCAATATAAGAGTTTAAAACGTGAAAAAAGGGAAGCAGAGCAAAATGGCACAGACAGTCTCAAAAAAAAAAATCACTTTTGTACTTGGAATGGAAAAAAAGACGTCATAAATGACAAGTATTACTGGTTTAAAAAAAACACCCCTACTTCATTTGTAGTGGTGATCAGGTGTACGTTTACACATCTTGTGTTGGCAGATAGTGCAAGGTAATATAATTTTAAGTAAGGAATGCAATGTTTTTACATTGGCCAAACCAAAGAGAAACTGCAAATCAAGTAAAAGTAAGAGTAAGAACATAAGTAACATGGGACAAATACTGATACCAGTTTCATTTAGAGTGCACACACATTTGCTTTTATTTTAATAAAATATAATTTGGTGTTTTCCAAACATTATAATGTGAGGGTGATTAGGAGTTTTTCTTGTAGAAAAAGTTTTCTTACAGCATCTTCAAATAAATAATTGAAACGCCTGCAACACCCGGCCCTTAGGCTTCACCATACCCTGCAACTGTACCTTTTGTACGTTTTCCAACTGCCTGTCACAATCTACTATTCAGCTTACGCACTTTCCTAACCCAGACCTGCTGGTAATAGCAACATTGTATGCTAGTAATCACTATGTGAAATATAAGGGGCCAGTAATTGCTGTATAAAGGGGGCTTTGAACTGCTGTATAAAGTATAGGGGTCAGTAATCACTGTAGAAACGAGGCTAGAAACTGCTGTATAAAGTATAGGGGGCCAGTAATCGCTGTACAAAGGGGTCCAGTAACTGCTGTATAAAGTATAGGGGGCCAGTAATCGCTGTACAAAGGGGTCCAGTAACTGCTGTATAAAGTATAGGGGCCAGAAATCACTGTAGAAAGGGGGGTAGTTACTTCTGTATAAAGTATAGGGGCCATTAATTTCGTACAAAGGGGCCAGGAACTGCTGTATAAAGTATAGGGGGCCAGAAATCACTGTGAAAGGGGGGTAGTTACTTCTGTATAAAGTATAGGGGGCCATTAATTTCTGTACAAAGGGGCCAGGAACTGCTGTATAAAGTATAGGGGGACAGTAATTTCTGTACAAATGGTCCAGGAACTGCTGTATAAAGTATAGGGGCCAGTAATCGTTCTACAAGGGTGCCAATAACTGCTGTATATAGTATAGGGGCCAGTATCATTCTACAAAGGGTGCCAATAACTGCTGTATAAGTATAGGGGCCCAGTAATCATTCTACAAAGGGTGCCAATAACTGCTGTATAAGTATAGGGGCCAGTAATATTCTACAAAGGGTGCCAATAACTACTGTATATAGTATAGGGGCCAGAATCATTCTACAAAGGGTGCCAATAACTGCTGTATAAGTATAGGGGCCAGTAATTATTCTACAAAGGGTGCCAATAACTGCTGTATATAGTATAGGGGTCAGTAATCATTCTACAAAGGGTGCATATAACTGCTGTATAAAGTATAGGGGCCCAGTAATCATTCTAGAAAGGGTGCCAATAACTGCTGTCTATAGTATAGGGGCCAGTAATCATTCTACAAAGGGTGCCAATAACTACTGTATATAGTATAGGGGCCCAGTAATCATTCTACAAAGGGTGCCAATAACTACTGTATATAGTATAGGGGCCCAGTAATCATTCTACAAAGGGTGCCAATAACTGCTGTATATAGTATAGGGGCCCAGTATCATTCTACAAAGGGTGCCAATAACTACTGTATATAGTATAGGGGCCCAGTAATCATTCTACAAAGGGTGCAATAACTGCTGTATATAGTAGGGGCCAGTAATCATTCTACTAGGGTGCCAATAACTACTGTATATAGTATAAGGGCCCAGTAATCATTTACAAAGGGTGCCAATAACTACTGTATATAGTATAGGGGCCCAGTAATCATTCTACAAAGGGTGCCAATAACTGCTGTATAAGTATAGGGGGCCAGTAATTTCTGTACAAAGGGGTCCAGTAACTGTAGTATAAAGTATAGGGGGACAGTAATTGCTGTATAAAGGGGGTAACTGCTGTATAAAGTATAGGTGGTCAGTAATCACTGTACAAAGGGGTCCAGTAACCGCTGTTAAAGTATAGGGGGCAGTAATCACTGAAGAAAGGGGGATAGTTACTGCGTATAAAGAATAGGGGGCCAGTAATTTCGGTACAAAGGGGTCCATCAACTGCTGTATAAAGTATAGGGGCCCAGTAATCGTTCTACAAAGGGTGCCAATAACTGCATGAATAAAGTATAGGGGTCTAGTAATTGCTGTACAAAAGGGCCAGTACTGTAGTAAAGTATAGGGGCCAGTAATCACTGTATAAAGTATAGGAGTTCATTAATTGATGAATAGGGAGACAGTAACTGTAGTGTAATTTATAGGGGGGCAGTTACTGCTGTATTGAGTGGCTTCTCAATATACTGTGAAAGAGATAAGAGGCTTCTTACTGCGTTGGGGTTTGGGGGAAAGTGGAGTAGGGGAGAGTAGTTTCTCATATTGTACTAGGAAGTGGAGGGGGGTTGGCTCCTCAGTAATAATGTATGTTTGTAGATTGGTGTTGTTGGTACTAGTTTGGGGGGTATGGTTATGGTATTTGTATAAGGCCTTGACAATACCACTTCAGTGAAAACCTACTTGGATTAGGTAACTATTAGTGCCACCTTTTATTTGCTTTTCAGAACACCTTGGCTTTTAAACAGCCTTGAGTGCAGGTGCATCTCTAAACTCACCTCTTGTAAAGATTTGAAATGTTCATTTCTGTACTGAACTGTAGCATGATTGGCTGTGGTAGTGGATGGTATATGCAATACAAACTTCATCACTAGTTCGAGACTCAACATGTGCCAAACAAATAGCTGATTACACACATTCCCAATAAAGGGCCAATCAACTTAGTACCGTCAAGATTGGCCTTATCAGGAAAGTTTGTACGGTTAAATTAATCGTTGCCAATGAACGTTCCATGTTGGTGTCGTGAACAACAATTTCCTGTGAAAATTTGCCTCGTTTGCAGTCGGCTCCCCGTACTAAGGTATAGGAGGAGCCGCAATCAAATGGAGTATAACGTCATGAACATTCTCCCTATACTTTATATATACTTTATATAAGGAGAACGATCATGACTGTGTTTACTCCCATCTGCCTTTCTTTGACAGATTGTTACAGCGTGTAACTAAGCTGGGTTCCTAAGTCAAGCTAAAATAGTGGGTGTGCTTTTGGGACTGTAATGATTATTAACTGTTAGTAAGGGTAATTTATATACAGCTACACAAACTTAGTTGGTAAGGCTCAGATGGATGTTTTAACAAAGTGCTCTGTCTTCTGATTAAATGTTTAATTTACGCTTTGTGCCCTTAAATATTTTGGCGCCCAGACTTGACATGGTAGTACTTTGTGCACACTGGATAAAGTAGAGGATTTAAAGAATGCAGATGTGCAGGTTACCTTAGTCAAATGCTTAAGAAACCAAGTAAAGAATAAGATGCCGGATTAAATGCACTCTCTGTGAAAGAATTGAAAGCGTATTCGCAAAACCACATTGAATGCACAATGTTCATTGCACATTCTTTCTCTGACACCTGAGGAAGGGTTCAGTGTGCACTCTATGTGCTTTCACAAATACATTAACCATTTGCAGTATTTTCAGTTCCTTCTGTTTCTTGAAATATTAGATCCCCGTATATTTTTATACATACAGTACAACAATAGATACTATGGTTAAAAGCAAAGGTTAACATTAAATAAACAAGAAGCTTGTGATCAGAAGTTTTTATAGATATTTGTACAGTAATTGCCTAAAGCCTCTGTAATAATGTAAAGGAGAACTAGACTCTTATTCTGTATTTTTATTAAACATATTATGTTTGCAGGACTAAGGACTTGTAGACTTTCAAGACTTTATAAATGAAACATTTTACATTTTTTTTTACATCCCTTTTAAAGGTCATTAAATAAGACCTGGGAGATCAGATGATTCATTTAACAGTGATCAGTGATCCGGCTGAAAACATTACTTTTTTCATCTGGAAGCACAAGTCTGTTCTGCATATGGAAAAAAGTCTGTCCTTCTTTGTGTTGATGGTTGCAACTTTCCCAATTATAGTTAATAAGTCCTCAGTCAAGCGGGAAGGACACAAGGACAGACATGCATTTTTAAAAAAAAAAAAAATCTATGGATACTCTAGTTTCATCTGGTACTGTAACAAGCAAACGTTGTCCCCAGTTCCACTCAGTCAGTGGAACAGCTCATCATATAATAGATTTTAATCAGACAAATGTATAAAGAATGCAGCTAGAGCTAAATACATTTAAAATGGGTATGGAATGTTATTAGGTGGCTAGTCAGAACATAATTTTAACGTATGATATTTAGTTTTTAATGGGGATGTCCATACCGTGATCCTCCAGATGTTTGCAATTATAACTCCCAGCATTCCATGCTGCTATCTGCTGTGTGTAAATGTTTTATAATATCTGCAGGGCCACAGGAAAAACATCTCTCTTTTATGGTCACAAAACACAAAACATACCCCCAGGCCCACACATACAGGGCACACACCAACTGCTACACATTCACCTTCACACCCAAGCTACCATTACATTTATATGGCAACCATAAAAAATCCCCCTAACACTACACAGACGATACACATACCATCTGATACCCCCCCAACCTACCCTTCTATTTGCACCATCAAAAAAGTTAGTTTTACATTTACATAAACACAAAAACACATCCCTAACACCACACAGACACATTACACATACCTACTGATACTCACTCTGTCTACCCCCATTTCATGGCAACATACATAAATGATCAAATAAGTTAATTGTATGGTGATAAATGCAAACCATACACTCGAAACATGACACAAAAAAAGGTACATTTACCTACTGTTGCCCCCCCAACAATCTCCCACCAGTCCGTTTCCGAGATAGCCATACAAATTAAATATAAATGTACTGTATATATCCTCTTTCATTGCCATAGTAAGATTATTGAGTTTTAAACCCTGCAGCACACGCACACATTCCCTTCTATAGTAGTCTGACTTTTCAAGCCAAATTTAAAGGTTATACTTAAACTTTCCCCCTAGTCCAAAGTGATTTTTAAACAATGATTGACAAGACATTGATCGTATGGGTCTATGCACCCTGTGATGTTTTTTGCGTGCAGTACATTTGTTTTTGCCATTAACTGCTTCACCAAAGATAATCACAGCATGCACTGAGCATATAAAAAGCTCACACCTTTGTAGAATGTTATTCTGATTGTCTTTGGGTCTGAAAAGTCAATATGACATATTAATGTTTCACGCTTATAAAGAATATGAGGCATATTTTCCAGAATAATTCTGTTAGCTAAACCAATTTAAATGATCGTGTTTAATAATTTTAATATTTAAACGTAATTAAGCGTAACTAAAGCTAAGAGTAACTAAAGCTAATAAGTGAATGCCTATATACTGTAGATTCTGTACAGATGTACAGATGTACCTTATCTTAAATTAGTAGCTTGTGGAAAAATGCAGTTAATGCATTCTGCTTTCTGCCGCCTCTTTCCTTTTGAGTAACAATTGTTTTCTGACAGTCTTATATAAGAGATCACAGGGATGCCATTTTGCTGGCAAGGAAGGCGCAAAAGAACTCATTAGACATGTCAACAGTCCGGGCCACATCTTCCATTAGGCATAGTGAGACAATTGTCTCAGGCAGCACCTCTGCACTGAAGAAGAAAGGCGGCACCTCAGCACTGAGAAGAAAGCGCACCTCTGCACTGAAGAAGAAAGGCGACCCCTCTGCACTGAAGAAGAAAGGCGGCACCTCTGCACTGAAGAAGAAAGGCGGCACCTCTACACACTGAAGAGGAAAGGCGGCACCTCTGCACTGAAGAGAAAGCAGCAGCAGTGGTGGAAAAAAATTCCCTTAACCGGCAAACGTGCACGAAAAGTGTGAGCGCCACCCGCATGACTCTAATACACGGTACCTTGAAGTTGTCTTCAACTCCACTTCACCATTTTTATGGTTAGGTTAGCTTTAGTTTGTCAGGCTAGGTAAGTCTAGTTATGCTAGTGACTGTTAGGGCTTACCCTGGTGGCAGGGTTACAAATCTTTTGTCTAAACTCCTTATATTACAGAAAGTATGGCATTTCTAATGTATTTTAACAGTTGAACCAATATACTGTATATAGCACTGCTATAAAAGAATCATTTTGATCAACAAAAACCTGAAAGGAGTAATATGGTAGTGGGAACACAAGCTGTTTGAGAAATTGATGTCATACCTGTTTATAGCAATACCATTATTGGAAATTGACTGTCTGAGGAACTGTTTAAATACCTATGAGATAGAATGTCAAAATCATAAACTTTTTACCCACGCTCCACTTTAACACAGCGTGTTAAGGCGGCATTCAAAAGTTTGTCTCAGGCAGCAAAAACCCTAGAAGTGCCCAGGTGCAACTAAGTAATATCTGTGACAACAAAGCCTAGTATACACTATTAGATTTTTCTCCCCACCAACCGCTTGGCACTTCTGGCCGGTCAGAGAGGATGAAGCACTGTCGGTCGTGGCAAAATTATCCACGGTGAACAGTTCATCACAACCAATTGGGCAGTTCATAGAGAATAGCATGATCGCCCATGGTTTTCCGGCACGTCCGATCGCCCTTTCGTCTGTTTCGGATGGATAAATGCTCGGACGTCAGATGCGGGCCAGCAAAAAGCCATGCAAGTTTGCAACAAATTATGGTTGATTGGGCCAAAAAATTGCATGTGTGTACTTCTAGTAAAACAGATAATTTTCCACAGTGTAAAGGGACATGGCTATTTGTTAGTTGGGACTGGAATACATTTGACTGCTTGTTATAATTTTGGATAAAATGAGGTCACATATTCCTTAATTTAGTTTATTTACAACACTATGCTTTTGAAATAATTCCTGCTGAGATTACTTTGACATTATCATACTGTACAATGCCAGAATAATACATCTTAGACAAAAAGCAAAAAAAATGTGCAAGGAGAACTGAAAGACCTTTAGAAAAATAAGGTAAAACCTTGCAAAAAAAACTAGAACTGTATATTTCATTTCACATTTTTTCATTTTTCTAAAAGTGCAGGATGCCAACAATAAGTTTACAATAACGAATCTCTGACATCTATTCTTGATAGTCTTGAAGCTTATTTGTGAAGATAGATCTAACCTCAGACATAACCCAAAGCAAACTGCTGCATTTAAAGCAATGTAAAGAATGAAAATTCAAGAATACCCTCCACCTCAAGCACAAAAAGTAGCTACAATTGTTCGTTTTCCAGAATTAAGTAATTGAATCTCAAACTTAAAATAGGTTTTCTGCATTAGGAAGTAGCCAAAGACAATATTCAAATTCACCGTACAGCACTGAAAGTCTGACTTTTAAATGTCTGCCATAGGATTTTCTGCTTTGTGGTTAAGCTTGCAACTCTGAGATGTCTTTTAACTAGAGATTCAATGATACAATATTTACTGCTGTGCTCACCCTGAGGGCTTCTTTAAATATCACAGTAATTCCGTGTAAAGAGCAGGAAAACAAATGGGAAACAGGTCTTTTTCATTTTTAATATTTGTAGCCAGTGGATATTTAAAAAGAATTCATTTAGTTTTTCAGTAACTGAAAGATATAATGAATATACAGTATGATTTTCTTGTGCATGCTGGAGAATGCGACATAATATTAGTTGTGGTATGGGTACGGTAAGAGTTATTTGCATTAAGCGGTTTAATTCTATATGTTTGCTAATTACGAATGAGAAATGCAGGAATTAGTTTGAAATGAGTCAACCGTCATTTTAATGATTACATTCTGCAAATCTGTAAGCATTTAAAGCAAATTAAAAGAATTACCCAGTGAATTGTTTGAAAATCATGTGGTTCACATTGCAGGCGAATCATAGCAAATTTTATTGAATTAAACTATATGAATCAGTTTATGTGTCTAAACAAACTATCAGAATAGAATATCAGTGGATTCTAATCATTTTTCTTCATACAGTCACATTCCTTAACCCTATATTAGAGCTTTCACTGCAGTTAAAGGATAAGTGCACTGTAAACAATGTTGTTCATTGGAAGCTGCAGCTTAAAAATACGTTGCCATATTTTTTTTTTACCTATGCCCCTCCAGAGCCTAGCTTTGTGCCTTGGAAGTTGCTGACATCTTGTTACTGGTTTGCGAATGTTAAGCTCCGCCCTCTGAGATTCCTCTGCTTTCCCTGCTTGAGCCTCAAACAGTAATGCTTGTGAGTTCCGTGCGACACACGTGCGAAAACTCGCAGGCATTACTGTTTGAGGTTCAAGCAAGAGAGTGGACGAACTCACAGGCATTACTGTTGGAGGCTCAAGCAGGAGAAAGCTTGAGGAAATCTCAGAGGGGCGGAGCTTACATTCGCAAACCAGTAACAAGATGTCAGCAACTTCCAAGCCACAAAGCTAGGCTCTGGAAGGGCATAGGGAAAAAAAAATATGGCAACAGTATTTTTTAAAGCTGCATCTTCCAAATGAACATAACTTGATTTACAGTGCACTATCCTTTATGGCGGATCAAGTAGTTTGTACCCATGGAATTTATCTAGGCACTTAGGATCACACAGTAACATCCTATTTCCACATAATTATCCCCAGGTTAGAGGGTTTTAGAATCTGTGAGTTTCATATGCCACCTGTTGTCTGTCCTACTAATTAATGAATAAATGTCCTTGTTTTATTGATGTTCAACTATGTGCTGTCAGATCTACCATTTTTTTTCTGGAGATAAGTGGCAAATAAAAGTAATATAGAATGTATAACAATCCAATATAGTTAATAAAACATGTAAAGCCATGGCTGAGAAAGCTCCGATACCCGAATAGGAGGGCGAAACGCGTCCCACCTGCTTTGCATCCATACAGGGCCTCACATACTAAACCCCACATGGATGACTTTGACTGACGAGACAGGAGACTGGTAGCTATATGGCACTTTATCATTAGCTTAAGAATCCTTATATATGTATGTCTCAATAGTGATACTCCAACTTTGATAGCATGAAGTGATAGCCCTGTATATGTGTGTTTTTTAATTGATTTTAAATACATCCCTTCGGTAATAAAGGACTTTTAGTTTTGATACCAGACATAGAGTGTTGCAGCCTATATTTTCCTTTTTCGTATCTCTAATATATGTTTATATTGAATAGGTTGCGCGCAAGTTTAACGCCATAATTGCACTGGCTGCACCAGTTTCACAAGAGACACCCGTGCAACTGGCGCAATGTATTTAATATAGTATTTGCACCACTTTTAACTCCACAATTTAAGACCAGCTATTAGCTGGCGCTGGGGTCAAATCCCTTTTGGTATGTACCACAGTGCAAATCCAGGTGTTAAATACCGAAAGCCATATTTGCCTGGAGCAATTTGCGGATCTGAGTAAACGAGTCCCGAAGTATATTTGGTGCCATGGCTTTTTTACATAGTGCAAAAAAAAAAGGAAAGGAAATCTATAAGTGTGATCTGTTTTTTTTAGAAAGTTACAGGGAGATTCAATAAAAGCTCTTATCGTTTAAAATGGTGCTAATTTTGCCCCAACCAATCATATCTTATTTAACATTTGAAAGCTGAAATCGTGATTGGTTGGGGAAATTAGCACATTTTAAACAATAAGAACTTTTATTGAATCTCCCATTTAATGTTCAAAGGATTTACATAATTATTTTTACAGAAATTATTGGCAATCTGTGGTTAAAGGGAACACGTACCAAACAAAGGACAGCCAAATCCTCTAAAACATTGAAACTGAAGATAAGCAGCATTTATTTTGCTGTGGCTGTTGAGAAATGTATCTGATTAACATGTTGATTGTGTGCATTATATCCCAGCATTACAGCCTCACAGGTACATCCACGTTTTGGCTACTGTAGAGCATCTCACAGCAGGTCACCCACCCACTAAGCCTCTTGCCAATTGCTAAAGTCCAGTACACAAAAGACAGTTTGGAATATATACAGTAAAGTATGTGACTGAGGGTCATTGCCAAAGTACACATGCTGGCAAGACTGTGTAAAGGGCTAAATACTGAAAAGTACTGTAGACGAATGGAAATTTTGACCTGAAGCAGGTTTTCGGCTCTAATATTTCAACAAAATTTTACATTTCAACCACTGAAACAAAGCTGCTTATTAAAATTCCATTGGTTCTACACAGAGTTTTTTTTTTTGACCATTGAAATTCTGTCAAAACTTCAAACCGTTCCATGAGCCTGCTGGCAGAATGAACCCTAGATAGTTTGCATGCAGGAAATTGGTGGAAAGCAAGAAACATGATGTCACTAACATGCTGTGTGAAGGTTTTCATTCATTCAGGTCATGATGTCACTAACAATTACCTAGTATAGCTATAGGTCAATGCTATGTACTGCAGTTAAATGCTATTTTTGAGTAAACACTGAAACCTTATGGCCTGCTTGTTAACACAATGGAAACAATAATTTTATATATTATATATGTCATATACATTGAGACAGAACAAAAGTTCTGTAACACAGAAGAGTCACTAGTTCACAAAAGTGGGACTTGGCACTACTAGTTTTTCCTTAATTCTTTTGTGGAGGTTTTTTTTCTTGTTTTATTTTTTCCATCCACTGAGATTTTCCCAGTATGCTATTACGATACAGAATAAATGCTGAGTCTTTTCCAAGAACTTTATAGGTTTCCATTCTGAATGATGTATCTTTGTTCACAGGTGAAACAACTCAGGTACAACATCTCATCAATAAACCGCAATTATATCAGCCTGACACCCTATTCTCTGCTCGAGTTCACTGCACCCCTGTTTGTGACTTGTGATAAAACCATTTAAAAATATATCATACCCAAAAATTTGTTTAAAATCCATTGAAAATATTTATTATTGCTCTTTAGTCTTAATTGGTTCCTCTTAATGTGTAAAGATACTTTGTTAAATTACATTTTTGAAAATCCCCCCCAAAAATCAGGTTGTTGTCACCGAACAGGCAGATTAAAGATGGGCTAGAACTTAAGTTCGACCCCAACTTTAATAGTTCGGACAACTCGGACTTTTTAGAACTTCCCGAAGTTTGTAGTTCAGTTTTCTGAACTCACGGACATAATCTTCGATAACCCTCAAATGTAGCATTTTGGGCAATAACCCCTTTATGCGACATTGGCGATAACCCTTGAATATAGCGTTTTGGCGATAACCCTCAAATGTATCATTCGGTAACTCCAATTTTAGCGGTTTGGTGATAATCAAATTGGTGATAACCCTCAAATGTATCGTTCGGTAACCTCAAATTGGCGATAACACTAGAATGTTTGTTCTAACCCTCAAATTTGCGATACCCTCAAATGTGTGAAACCCTACATTGCCCGATCGTGGGGAAAGTTAGTGTTTAAAAAATTTTCAGTGACATGCCATCCCCAGTTCCCAGAGCGATTTTTAGTACCGTATAACTCTAATATAGCTGACCCTAATATAGCTGAGTATATGTTTTAACTGATAACCCAGGAAAACTGTTTGACTTGAGTATAGCCAGGGTTGACCAGACAGTCCCATAAAAAGCCTTATGCACAGCCCCATAGAACACAATACAATAAACAGCCCCATAGAGTACATAAAACATCCCCAGAGAAATTCCCATACACAGCCCCATAAAAAGTCCAAAAAAAGGCCCCTGAAAGTCCTATACACAGCCCCATAGAAAGTCCAAAATAGGCCCCATGAAGTCCCATACACAGCCCCATAGACAATCCAATACAAGCCGCATAGAAAGTCCATACACACCCATAGAAGACCCATACACAGCCTCAATAGAAAGTCCCATACACAGCCCCAAAAAAGTCCAATACACAGCCCCATAGAAAGTCCCATACACAGCCCCATAGAAAGTCCAACACAGCCCATAGAAAGCCCCATGCACAGCCCCAAGAAAGTCCAACCACAGCCCTATAAAAGTCCCTACACAGCCCCAGAAGACCCATACACAGCCTATAAAGTCCCATACACAGCCCCATAAAAACTCACTACATCCAGCCCCATAGAAAGCCCCATGAACAGCCCATACACAGCCCCATAGAAAGTCCAATACACAGCCCTATAGAAAGTCCCATACGCAGCCTCATAGAAAGCCCCCATACACAGCCTCATAGAAAGCCCCATGCACAGCCCCATAGAAAGTCCTATACACAGCCCTATGGAAAGCCTCATACACACCCCATAGAGGTACTTACACACCCCATAGAAAGTCCCACACAGCCGCATAGAAAGTCCCATACACCCCCTAGAAAGTCCTACACACAGCCCAATAGAAAGTCCAATACACATCCACATAGAAAGCCTCATACACAGCCCTATAGAAAATACCATACCAAAGCCCCATAGAAGTACCATACAGCCCCATAGAAAGTACCATACACAGCCCCATAGAATGTTCCATACCCAACCTCATAAAGTCCAATAAACCGTCCCATAGAAGTCCTATACACAGCCTCATAGAAAGTCCCATACACAACCCCATAAAAAGCCTCATACAGAGCCCCATAGAAAGTATCATACACAGCTCCAGAATACCATACAGCCCCATAGAAGTCCCATACACAGCCACATAGAAGGTCCAATAAACAGCCCCATAAAATTACCATACACAGCCCCATAGAAAGTACCATACACAGCCCCATAGAAAGTCCCTACACACACATAGACAGTCCATAAAACAGTCCCATAGAAAGTCCCATACACAGCCCCATAAGAAGTCCATAAACAGACCCATAGAAAGTCCCATACAAGCCAAATACACAGATGTGCCCTGTATACCTTTCTGTGCTGCCTGAATATTAAAGATCACTCCTTTAGAGATTTTGTTGAATCCGGTTACTGTTGTTTTCCATCCCTTTCCCTTCAGTCTGGGCTGTACTATGAGTGACTACAGGCTTTTTAACCCTAATTTGTTTGGAGAGAAATTTGCCCTTCAATAGAAAGGAACGATAAAGATGTCTTATACCTTCAGATTCTATAGATACAATCAGATACAATTGATAAAATTTTGCTGACCTGAGAGATTTAATTCACTTTTAATCAATATCGATCAGTTTTTGGTTAATTGAATATTACCATAGAATTAATTTTAATCAGTCGTTTATAAACTAGAGAACTGAGAAGCTTCCATGTTGGAGTCAGTACAACTTACATCCCATATAGTCTTCAAAGAGCCTTGTGAGCATGTGCACCTTTGGGGCCATGCCCCCTAACCCCCTATTTTCATTGTCTTCATGCACATATTTACACAAATGTCTTCACACTAATAGGAGGGAAATTATTTTTTCAGTAGTTTTACTGTAAACCAGGGCCATTAAAAATTTCACATTTACACAGCCTTAAATAAATTTTGTATTCAAGTTATATCGCAACGCTATTATTATTATTAAGTTAATTATGATTGTTTATGACACAATAGGAAAAAAGAGAAATAAGTATTTTCTTTGCATTCATTAGGCTATTGCATAAGACAAATTAATAAGATATCCATTTATGTAGATACCACAAGCCTGACCTTGAAAAAACACATAGAAAAAAGAAACATTAGAAGAGAACATAGAGAACAAAACTTCCAGCAGGCAACATTTATATGGACCCAGTTAAACTGACTGACAACATTAATAAGTGACTTATATTATATGTTTAACACTGAAGAGTGAATAATCTTTACTTCTCAAAACACTGAAGGGTTTTATTATGTAGTGGAGAAATTCATTGACCTAAATATATTTACCCTTCGTTTGAGATTATGGTGTGCTGGTGATTTTAATAGTTGTCTGCGTTTAAATGCCCAGTTTGACCTTTAAGGTAATTTTACACTTCGCAAATAATTTACCATCATTTAAATTTAACACAAATAACGGCGCATCCTAATACTAGGTTTTTGTATATCAAAATGGCATCTATACATTCCAATTGTGAGAGTTTATACATACTTAAATCCAAGACATTTCAAAGGCAAGCTTTTCATTTCTATGTGTGTATCTGTTTCCACAGATTAAAATCGGTCTATTTTGCCTCATTCCTGTCTATATCTATTTGCTTCTTAGCTATCTTTGTCCTTGGTATATCCCAATTTATACATGGTAAAATCAAGGAGTACTTCCCCTGCTCGTTGTAACTCATGCTACTTATGTTCAATATGCCCACAGAATATGAAAGATAATTTTGCAGTAATAACCAGGTATCCAATTGGTTTATTTTTGTAAAGTCATATTTTCTTAGCAGATGCGAAAATTTGTAGACAACACACTCATCATTACAGAGATCATCCATGGATTGTAATAACTTTAGTAATATGGGAAATATTTAAAATTTTTTGCCTTATTTTCCTGGATATAAAACAGATAAAGGGGATATAGGAAAAAACATTATCAATGTACAGTATATTCACAGCATAAATTAAAGGATCAGTATTCTAGGACCCTTTTCTGGTAACAGAATAGTTGGGTCATTAAAAATAAAGAACAAAGACATTTTTCTTGCAAGAAGAAAGAATGAATTGTAATGTTTAATAATGTACTGGGGACACTGGTAATCTTATTGGCGTTAAATCACAACGTAATAGGGCTGTCAATAGCTTGCGGTTGCTGCATGAGAGTCTTTTGCAATACTACGCAGCTGCCGCAATCAATAGGTTAAATTAACCTTTGGGTACTAGTGGTCACTCCCTTACATCCCTAGAAGAGGGCATCCAATCTTATACCAATACAGAGACTTGTCCTTGACAGTCACAGATAATGCTACAGCAGATGCAGAACAGAATGTTCAAAACATCTCTGTTTCCCTACACATCTAAAAAAAAAAAGCAAAAAAAAAAACAATCTTGGCAGTTTATTAGGCACTGAGGGGAATTTTTTTTTAATAAGCCTGTAACCTCAGGCCTCATGGGCCAAGTAAATGATTGAATATTTTTGTATTATATTCATCATAGGCTGTCTGAATGTATGCTCCTGGAAAATAACTATAGGGTAAAAATAGCTTTCAATTTTTATCAGGGACTTCCATATTGGTGAAGAAATATCTGCAGAACATAGGCTAGAGAATAGTGAGAAGGGGTCAGAGTGCACATACTCACAGGCTCTTTGAAACTACATGGGTTGTGAGTTGTAATGGCAACACATGGAAGCCTTCTTAAGAAAAAAGTATAGGTGTTCTGGGAGAAAAAGCTTTCACATTAGGATTTACAAATGTAATTAAGTTTAAGACTCTTTCCTCTCTCCTAAGCCATATAGTTTTTGTAAATGCTTTTTAGTTAAACATGTTACAACTTAACAGGGTTATTCAATAAAAGTTCTTATCGTTTAAAATAGTCTAATTTTACCCTAACCATCAGTTGTTAGTCTTCAAATGTTAAATAAGATCTGATTGGTTGGGGCAAAATTAGCACCATTTTAAACGATAAGAACTTTTATTGAATCTCCTTGAAAGTATACTGCAAAATATACTGCTCAAAACAAAAATAGAACACCTATTCCATACGTACTTAGCTGGCCACTGAACCTTTCTAAAATTTTGGTGAATTTTCCAATGTGCATTCCCAACAATATATTTGCAGCACATACAATCAACAGTCTAAATATCTCTTTTTCAGCTGTCACTGTTGAACATGGAACCTTTACATCAGGGTAGAAATATTCAAAACAGGTCCCCTTTTCCTCAGCTCAGCGCTGACCCAACGAACAGCCTAGACAGGTTGAAATGCTATCAGTGGTAATCCACAATAAAGGTTTCTGTGTTTAGTGTGACAGGCATGTTAAGGTTTCTTTGTTATTAGGATGTTGCTATAAATAGAACAATAGTTAAACTTGGTATTACATAATATATACTTTGCAAATATTTTAGGAATACCAAAGTAAATTATTTCTATATAATTAAAATGCCACTGTTCATGATAAAGCCAGATGTCAGCCTGAAACATGTTACATACAGTGTGGCATCCAATAATTAAAGAAGACAACTTAACCCACAGAACAAACACTAAACCAGAATGCAAACACCTTGATATAAAAACAATAATCTGTGCCTCTCATTTGGATATGGACGCTGGGAAATTTACCTAAATAACATATGTTTTTGTGCTTTACTTCACAGCATTTCTATCACACAGTTTGGTCAATGGCCATTATGTTCTGCACTGTTCAGTCCTTAGCTATAGCAGAAACTTGTTGCAGTTGGTCACACCCATTATAACTGTAATGAATTAATCATTAAAGGGACACCAAACTCCCCTAAGCCAGAAAAATAAACTATTTGCCATTCGTTGTATTATTTACAGGGAGGGAGAATGCTTATTCTAACCTCCCTGTGAATAATATTATGCTCAGGGGACCTGGAACTTACCTTACCCCCGCCGCTCCACTCACAGCCACTCCTTCAATGACAGCCGCTCGTCCCGACTGTGCGCCCATCTTAGGTGCATGCGCCCAAGTACAAATAGTGGCGCCGATCGGGAGAGAACAGCTGTTCATTGAAGAGCGGCTGCGAGTGTACAGCTGTAAGTAAGTTCCAGTCCCCTGAGTGTAATATTATTCACAGGGAGGTGAGAATAAGCGTTCTCACCTCCCGTGAATAATACAACTGAATAGCAAATAGTATTTTTCTGGCTTTAGTCTCCTTTAAAAGATAATCAATAAAAGAAGCTGCAGCTCTTCTACTATATCACAAAATATAAAATATAGTTTTGGCTTACATAAGTATCTTAGTTCATAAGTAATGTAAGTAGCATTAGAGTTGATCTTGGTTCTTCCTTCTTATTGTTTTGTTTCTGTGTCTCCTCTCCAAAATCTCCCCTCCTTCTCCAAATCTGCACCTCTTGATAACCCTGCGACCCTTGCCATGTGCCACGTGGACACTGCCCTTGCCTTATATGACTATCCTATCCCCTTTAGGTCCAAGTAACCATTCTCAAACCAGAAAACTGCATAACAGGCTCATTACCATACTATCTCATGGCTAGTGGGCGCAGTTAAAGTTGAACTTTCACCCAATAAGGGGATCTCATATCAAAGCACAGTACATATGTGCAGGGCAGCACCCCACTTGGACTCAATTAGCCTTACCATTATGATGCCTGTTTGCACAGCTGCTTTCATTAAGGCCTAGAGCATATGGTCATTGTATGATGTCTCGCCTTGGTAATTCTGGCTGGACCCAGGGGAGCGACAATATTAAACATCACATTCCTATATAGCTGGCTAACTAACTAAAAAGATGTTAACCTTTTTTTCTTACAATAACCTCTAGCCATCCTTTTACAGGACAGATAAGCAAGATACTTCATCCACTTTAATACAATTTACTGAAGTGGTATTTACAGCTTATTGGTGTTTTAGGGGGGTTGTTTTCATATTCTGGAGTATAAAAATTGTGTGTTGTTCTCCTTTAAGCAGCTAGTTCTTCATTGTACCCAATCCTTTAATTTCTATTTATGCTGTTGTTAGCACTATCAGTGCCATTTCTGCTGTTGTGTGGTGTGAGTGCGCACACTTGGCTATTATTGAGTCAACACTTTAATATTAAGTTAAAATATATTGAACAAACTATTTATTAAAATGTAGCCTGTTGAGGTATTAAACTTTGACAAGCTTTAAAAAAAAATAAAATATACAGGGTTATTCAATAAAGGTTCTTATTATTTAAAATGGTGCTAATTTTGCCCCAACCAATCAGATGTTAGATTTCAAATGTTAAATAAGATCTGATTGGTTGGGGCAAAATTAGCACCATTTTAAACAATAAGAACTTTATTGAATCTCCCTGAAAGTGTGCAACTCTTCTGCCCTTCTTTTGCGGAAATTGAGTAGTGACTTGGGTAGGGATTTTGAAGTTAACACCTCCTAGGAAGATGCCAGGGTTTGTGATTGTTAAGCATTAAAATATCACCATCATTTCCTTGGACATGACATTGTTTGAACTGCAAGGAACTCTATTGGCACAAATTAGCGCATATTACAGTTTCTGTGTGTATTAATGTAATCAGAGTTCAACCCTATTAATTGTTTGTATTAATTGCTTTCCTGTTGTAAATAGTACACATTGAGCGGAAGCTCTGTTGGAAAAATCCAGTGATGATATAAAGAGGTTTAGATTGATGTGGCTAGTGCTGCTTGCTGGTAATAATAAATCACTAGCAAAAGGTCGTAACTGGGAAAAAAGGCGCAAGCCAGACTTAGTGGTAGTTTGTTTTTGAAGAGACATTTGTTTGCAGTGGTTCACAACCTCCTTCAACATATTTCATCACCAAACGGGAAACACAGAATATGTTTAGATGGAAGATGGATCACAGTGAACATGTCCACTGATAGAAAGCGGCCTTTCTGTAAAACTGCTCATTCAATATATCAGCAATGCAACAATTCTACATAAAATACTATCAGCCTCTCAAATAATGGCTAAAGAATTTGTTATTTTTAGATTTTGTTTTTTTTTTTTTCCCCTTGTTTTTATTATTTATTATGTGGTTGTGATTTTTTTTATTATTTTTGTCAGTTTATTTAGGCTAAAAACACAAGTTTTTTATTCCCTTAATGACTGATTACCCCTTAGATGGCGATGCCAAACCCACAGGGGGTTTCTTAGCTGGTCAAATGATCTTTAAGTTTTAATTATTCATGGAGTCTTATTACAAGCTTCCTATTTGTAAGGCAAACTTCAGTAAATGGTGTGGATTTTGGTCCTGGTGTGCCATTATTTTTAGTACTTATGATCCCTTGACTGTAACAATACAGGACCCACTGGGGTTATTGAGAAAGTGGTTGTGACAAGCCATCCAATGATAAAACGATGAGTTGTCTGTTGAGAAACTAAAGTCAAATCGGTGCAAAACTGGACAGAATAGAATAAGTACCAGGATCATACCCACCATAAGCAAGAAGCAATAATGACATGTTTTACCTTAACAGACAAGGAATGGTTACATGTTGGGGGTTTATAAGATTAATGCAAGATAAATGCAAGCCACCTAGACTTATGTTGTAAACAAATACATGCAGGAAGCCTGGGGCATATTTATAAAAAATTACAAATGATTTTTTTCAGCCATGGTGGTATTAAATGTCCTGTCCGCTTTTAAAACTGGTTTGTATACAACAACTATCAGTCTGTATTTCACAGCCACATAGTAACATAGTAACATAGTAATTAAGGTTGAATAAAGACATATTCCATCAGTCTAACCTATTCACCCCCTTTTCTTTTTTTTTTTTTTTTTAATACCCTACCTAACAGTTGATCCAAGGAAGGCAAAAAAACACCAGCTAAAAAGGGGAAAAAAATAATTAACTTCCTGACTCCAAACGGTAATCGGAAATGTATCCCTGGATCAACCAATCTATATGCATTAATACCAGTAATTCTCAATTTTTTTAGTTTTTAGAAACTTACCCAGGCCTTTTTAAAGCTATTCATGAACTTGCCATTACCACATCTGCTGGAAGACAGATCCAGTTTCACCCCGTTCTCACTGTAAAGAAACCCCTCATCAGTATATATATCAGTTACAGGCAGTAATAGCAATTGTGCCATTGTGTAATCATGTGGTGTTAAAGGATAAGTGCACTGTAAAATCAAGTTATGTTCATTTGAAAGCTGCAGCTTTAAAATACTGCAGAAAGATCTTAAGCTAGACTCATACAGAGAGATATTCGGCAAGCAACATTGACAGCCTATATGGGCTATTCAGCTCATAGGACTGACCTCTCTCTCTACCTCTAGGAATAGACTTAAGAAAGTAGAGGAGTTTCAGCAACGAGAAAGTGTTCTTTATTACAGAATATAGTCAGGAGTACAATAAAATCTGCGATATTATTCGAAAATTTACCTATTTTATGGGCAGATCCAGAGACTTAAGAATGTCATCTCTAAATGTGAGATTAAGTTTAATTTCTAAAAAACCTCCCACTTTAGGGAGCTTATTATCTCCCAGCTTAGTTAATGATCTGTAGTAAAACGGAGTCTATCAAAATACTTGGCTTACCCTCCGGACGTACAGATTGTGGAGTTAGTAGGTGCAGAACCTGCCAGGTTATTGAGACAGGTTGCAGTTTTTTCATCTACATCTACAGCAAAAGTTATGTTAATAAATGTTTTGCAAACTTGGGTACCAAAAAAGTGATTTATTTGTTAGAGTGCAAAAAATGTCATGTGCAATATGTCCGGTCAACACGAGAAGGACATTACGTAGTCCGTATTGGTGAACATATTAGGGCCATACAATCTTCTGATCCAGCCACACCTCTGGGGAGACATTTTAGCTCTTGTCAGGCAATATCTTCTCAAGACCTTAGTGTTAAGGTCATTGAAAAGTCATTATGCCCGCAAGGGGGAGATTGGATCAGACTATTGGAAACTAGGGAGATTTACTGGATATTCCATTGTGGATACGAGGGTCCCTAAGGGACTTAATGCAAGATGGGATTCTCCCTTTCCTAGTACATTAGGATTTTTCAGTCTATATATATATGTGTAATATTTTTATAAAATTTTTTTCTTTTTAATTTGTGTATATTTTTGTACCAGTAGGGGCTCTGTAGTTATACAAGCCATTTAATGTGTTCTGTCTCTTAAATAGAAGTGGTTGGGGCTATCCTGACTATAAAATTGGGACTGAACACTGCTCTTGTTTTGCCTGTGAGGAAGGGCGCATGCCCGAAACGCGGTCGGCTTTATGGCTCTATATGCTGATTTTTTAATCTGAATAATAAAAGTCTTTTTACTATTGGAAGGTTGAAGGGCAGCACGCTTCTTTGTTTTTTCTATTTTTTTTTTTTACCTATGCCCTCCCAGAGCCTAGCTTTGTGCTTTGGAAGTTGCTGACATCTTGTTACTGTTTGCTGATTGTTAAGCTCCGCCACTCTGAGATTTCCTCTGCTTTCTTCTGCTTGAGCCTCAAACAGTAATGCTTGTGAGTTCCACACCCGTGCACGAACTCACAGGCATCTGTTTGAGGCTCAAGCAGGAGAGTGGACGGAACTCACAGGCATTACTGTTTTGAGGCTTGAAGCAGGAGAAAGCTTAGGAAATCTCAGATGGGCGGAGCTTAATATTCAGCAAACCAGTAACAAGTTGCATGCAACTTCCAAGGCACAAAGCCAGGCTCTGGAGGACATAGGGGAAAAAAAATATGGCAACAGTATTTTTTAAAGCTGCAGCTTCCAAATGAACATAACTTGATTTTACAGTGCACTTATCCTTTAAATATCTCCACAGCAGTAAAATAATGATTCAGAGCACAGGGATAGTAATAGAAAGACTTTACTGCAATGCTATAAATTATGCTTAATTTTTCTTGTGTGCCACATTCAGTGCAGGAAATTATTGCTTATTTCATGAAAAAAAAGGCAATTTTCCATATTTTGTCAGTTTTATTTCAAATAAGTGCTCAGTATAAACCATATGGTTACATTCTTTAACAAAAGGTAAACTATAATCATTTTGCTCATTCTTTATGGAAGCCAGCCATTTCTGTTGTTTCTAAAGCACATCACTTAAATTGTGTCCTTGTTTTACTGTATGCTTTATTATTTGACTACTGGTGATCCCTTTGCACTCATCCTAACATTATAGGTACTATATTATAGCTCAGTTTTTTGTGCTTCCGATTGGTGAATTACAGGGTAAAAGCTAGTGGTACAGAAAATATTTTAATATGCGTATATCTCTGTAAAGAAGGTAATGATAACATGTGTAAGCCTATGCATTTTCCCCTTGGCAATCTAGAATAAAGCGTGGAAGTATTACATTTTACAGTATAAATCTCCATGTTGCATTGTAACCTTGTAATTAAATTCTCTATAGATTTATCATATGTTAACATTCTACTTAGACCTACTGTTATTCTGATTTCTAACTCACGGTAGCTATTGGAAGCATTGGAAATATAAGTAAGAATACATACCATGTGTGCCATTTTAAGTATTTATTCATTTTCCCATGCAAGTATTTTTTTTTTAGCAATTTACAAATTAGGGAATTAGTGAGGCAATTTCATGAGGAGAGCTGCATAACCATAATAAGCAATCCAATAAATGTGCACTTAATATAGCACAGTGGGTAAGAATAAATAAGAATCTCCCTCCATAGATTTTTGTAAAACAAAATGCATGGTAAAATAAACTATTATACTTATCTAGACAATGATCTTGAAGTCATTAGAGCATTCATGTATAGACAACCAAAACAAAATCAAACCAATTAACAATTCTCATTCCTTAGGTAATCCACTTTAAATTAGAAGATAAATTGGTTAAAGGATTAAGTGCACTGTAAATCAAGTTATGTTCATTGGAACTGCCGCTTTAAAAATACTGTGCCATATTTTTTTTTTTTTTTACCTATGCCCTCCCAGAGCCTAGCTTTGTGCCTTGAAAGTGCTGACATCTTGTTACTGGTTTGCTGAATTCAAGCTCCGCCCCTCTGAGATTTCCTCTGCTTTCTCCTGCTTGATCCTCAACAGTAATGGCTTGTGAGTTCCGTGCACACCGCACGTGCACGGAACTCACAGGCATTACTGTTTGAGGCCAAGCAGAGATGCACGTAACTCACAGGCATTACTGTTTGAGGCTCAAGCAGAGAAAGCAAGGAATCTCAGAAGGGCGGAGCTTACGTTCAGCAAACCAGTAACCAGATGTCAGCAACTTTCAGGCACAAAGCTAGGTCTGGCGGGGCATAGGTAAAAAAAAAAAAAATATGGCTCGGTATTTTTAAAGCTGCAGCTTCCAAATGAACATAACTTGATTTTACAGTGCACTTATCCATTAATAAATACATACACACCACCTATTGTGTTGTGTGCACATTGGAAATTATGTGTGTGTGTGTATTTTGGCTATGTGTGGATACAGTGGATATAAAACCTTTACACTTACGCAGGCTGACTTTCTCCATTACAAGTTTATGCTACAATGCCCTCAACACTGCAACTTTTTGTCAGATAAACAAATTCTTTAAGACACTTATAAAGAATAACAAATCCAACCCACACCACCTGTACTCTTTACATCTTTAACACTCTTCTCTGTCTCTCGCCCATTGATTCTCTTCTCTCTCCCCACTCTATCCAGACTTTGCTGACACTTCATAATAAACAGAGTTTACCCATACACAGATTCTAGTCCTCAGCATAGCTCTCTAGATTTTTTACCCACACCCCCCTTCTGCTGCTAAGTAGAAAGAGGTTGTATCTGTATTCCCACAGTGAGAAAGATTCAGCCAGGCTCTACATCCATGACAGGGTTTCATCCACAACCCCAATAAACTGAAGCAAAATGTAGAAACAAACTCAAGAGTACAAACTGGAGAGAGTTCAACACAGTGGATCGTTCTCTCCTCAATGCAAATTTTTCACTTCTTGGGCCTCCTAGATTAAAGCGTTATTCTGGCTACTATCCTACTCTCTAACAAACCTACACTGTGGTCATATAATAAAACATTCTCTCTAGTTCCACTTTGCAATAGGGTTCCGCAGGCCCTGTTCTTAGTCACCTGTTGTTCTCTTTATGTTACGTTTTCCCTGGGAGATATCATTAGATTTGGTTTTTGACTACCATCTGCATGCCGATGATACTCAAATATACTTTTCCACCTGACACCCCATCACGCATCTCCGGCTGCCTTCATGCTGCCTACTCATGGATGGTCGACCAATGCCTCAAACTAAGCCTGACTAAACAGAACTTTAACCTTTGTTCTAATCCCATTGTTTTCTATTTCTGTGGTCACATCACCATTTACCCTATTCACCTGCTTAGAGGTTATTATTACGCCTCTCACTCCTTTCTAATTACATTAACAATTTTTCTAAACCTGTCACTTTTTTGGTCTGTAATATTGGAAATCCGTACAATTCTCTCTTCTGACTACTGCTATGCTTATGCATGCTCTCTTCTTATCACACGCCTGGATTTATTGTAAATGTCTGCTTTTTGCGTCCTGCTTCCCCACCTTTGTCCCCTTCAGTTGATACTTAAATTGCTCCTCTCTAAAAATAAGGAAATTTAATCTCCTTGTACTGCACATCTACCTGGCTCCCCATTAAAAAATGCATTATGTACCAAATCCTTCTCTTAATATTTAAAAATCCCTTTGTCTCGCTGTTCCTTCTTATTTTTCTCTTGTGTCCCTATATGTCCCTGCCTGTACCTTACGCTCATCACAGAACCATTGTTCTATTATCTATTATACAGACCCCCACTCACCTGCCTCCTTTCGCTCTAATCTTTTTTCTCTTGTTACTAACATGCTCTGGAATTTATTCTCCTCTCTCTACCATCAAGAAACCTCAATAAACAATCTACCTCTCTATCTCTCTAAGCACAGCACAGTATATGACTGCTGACACTGCAACCAAATATTACTATGGCACTTTCCTATGTTATTATATGGTACTCACCTAATAAGACTGTAAGCCTATGGGGCAGGGACCTTGTTTTACCTGTTTCAAGCACATGTATATTTCATGATGCACTTACTTATTTATGTTTTTAATGTATTGTCCCCCTTGTACGACATACTAATTTATTTATTTAGAAGAGATTTTTTGGAGCAGTAACGTATTTGGACAGCAAAAAAAAGTTTTTATTTATTTTTAATAGACAGGATCACATCAACACGGTTTCAGCCAGCTAGGACCTTTATCAGGACGAAAGCCTTGATGTGATCCTGTCTATTGTTTAAATAAAAAAAACTTTTTTTTAAATTCTGTTTGATACTATTTTGGATTAAGCACCCTGGTGGATGTCCGTGAAGAAAGAGTAAGTCAGCAGATTTTTTTCTTATTTATATATTTATGTAAAAATATTCAGGTGTATAGTGTTCACTCTACCTTCTTATCTCTTTCACAGCTTAACCTGGTTGCCTCAGTGTGGATCCCAAATGTAGCCTATATATCATGTAAAATGGAGCACTCTCTCGGTCTTGAGAAAAATGTGTGTATTTTTTTTCACAAGACCTGAGAGTTCTCCATGTTACACAATATATACCTATATATTTATGTATCTATTTATTGCCCCCTTAATTGTACAGCCTCCCCAAATGGAAATATATAAATAAACAATACATACATACATACACACCCTATAAAATTTCGGGATTTGTACAATAGCATAGTATTTGAGGTTGAATAAAGACATACGTCCATCCAGTCCAACCCATCTAGCAATATCCTCATTTCCTGCCTAACTTTTGATCCAGAGGAAGGTAAAAAAAAAGCACAATTTAGAAGGGAAAAAAGCCTTCCTGACTCCAAGTGGCTGTCAAATTTCCCTGGGTCAACTCTACATTATGTATCAATAAAAAAGAATCAAGACAAAAGTTAAAAAGGATAAGAAAAGTTAATAAAGAAATCCTGTCAATTGTAGTTACATTAGTGTCACAATCCATAAACGTATACTTGTTGAAGAACTTTGTTGATTGTATTACAGCTCTTGGTTGTTTTGGATTAGAGTCATTTTGGCGTATCTGGACCTGGCAGGTTTTGCCTACTATTTATGGAAATATCATGAGAAATTGTTCATTTTACATATGGGCAACATAAAAGAAGATAACTTTTGTTTGCTTTAAATTACTGATTGGTATCCTCTTTATAGTTCAAAACAACCACCAAACACAACGTCTTTTTTGTACTTGTGGATGCTCTGTAATATATGGGATGTTATATAACACTATTACTAAAATACTTATGTATGGGCAGAGACATTAAGACTTGTGTAATGGGACTGTATTTATTATTATCACTGTGTTCGTGTTTATTATGGAAGTACTGCCATTTGGAAGCCTGGAGGTAGTTTATTTAAACTGTGTTTAAACACCAACTTTATATGTACTTTACTGGAATCCATTGGTAATACATGGGACATTAAAAACACCATACCAAAGATATTTACATATGGATAGAGAGACATTATGACTTATGTGATGTGGTATGGCAGTTGTTGGTATGTGAAGTCTTTATAATTTTATACTGGATTATTATTTGCGTTTTATTTGTATTACTGAACTGGACTGAGCATTTTATTACAGTAGTACAACATCAATAGCCCCAATACTCTGCAGAAATCTCAGTTTTGAAAATTCATATGGGCTTTGTGCACATGGATAAATCTATGTGCATATATCATGTTTTCTATGCACCAGTGTGTTGCTGGGTTTAAAGCATAGAGTGATCCTGGTCTCAAATATTCTTTAGTTTAGGAACACCTCACAACTAAAGGGATGACCATGTTTCTTTCTCTCCTGTTATGTTATTTACTGTTAGTGGCGGTATTGGTGTAATTTTTTCTTTCTTTCTTCCAGTTTTAAAAAGGCCCCAGTCTGGATATCCAAAGTTTTCCTCTGATATGTTTAGTTTCCTCTTGTGCTAGTGGGTGATGTTCTCTGCTCATAATTTCCATTTATTGGCTATTCAATATAATTGTTACATTTTTTCCTTGGCATGGTTTTGGCATTGATATGCCTTTTTATTGCAGGACACACTGCTATACGATACTGTCATACATATTCAAGTCAAAAGCTTAACTTTTTTTAAGAAATGGTTGTAATGGTTCTATGTAAATGAATGACTGACAATAATATGCTTACCAGTGTGGAATAGATCTCAGCAGGATAAGACATAGAAGCCTAAATGTCAGATCATGTGGATGGAAATCACAACCCAGTTGAAAAATTCAAAAATCAGGCAAATGTGGCTTGTCAGTATTATTACCATTGTGATGTGTCAGGGCAGCTTCATTTGGAGAATTGTAATTGGCACAGATGCAAGGCATTTTGGAAGGATTTAATTGGCACTTTACTTTTAACTTCCTTCATATATTTATTTCTACCAAATTATAAACAGGAAGGTATTACACAAGAAAGATGTCACCATAGGATCTTCCACATTATCGGGATTAAAAAAATAAAACTAAACTGCCTGATATGGATCACATACTTCTCTATTTTTTATGTGCAGTCTAATTGTTTGTGGCAAAAGAGAATAATAGGTTAAATATTTTCATATTTACCCTTTATCTCCCCATTGTCCTATATATAGTATTCTATATAAGATGTTGGGCATAATGAGTTTAAGAAGCAAAGGACCCAAAAACCTGGACTCACCAATTTTTATTTTTGAATAAGGATCCAAAATTTGTTGTACAGTAAAAGTGTTAAAATATGCAAATAAAAGCAATTCAGTTTTGCTTATGAATCATACACCCAAAATCTACTAATGGGTTTTACAATTTTGTTATTTAAATAAAAAAACACTAATGATTTTGAAAAAAACAAATGTTGTATCCATTGCATGTCAATAACATGTATCTCCTCTGGTAAAAACATACCGGTTGAGAATTAGAATAATGTCAATCTAAGTATTTGTGCATTTGTATTCCATTTATATAGCGCCACTTGGGTAATAAAGTAAGGTGTGCCTGACATATTAGGAAAGCGATCCCTTCCCCTGAGAGCTACAATCTAACATATACAAATTTTAGGGATCAGAAAGAAACCCTACTTTTTTCCCATTCTTCTCTTCCTTTTGTATAATTGAAATAATCTGGCTTGGGGAAAACAGTAGTAAGGCACATCATACTGCAGGTAAAGTTCTAGATATCCAGAAAGATGATTTATATCTGGAGGTTAAAAAGTTATTTTGTACAACCTGTAAAGTGGTTGGAGTGTGCAATACTTAAAAAAAAAAAAAGTCCAACATTACAACAAAGTCCATTTACGTGACTTTAGCTGCACTGGTCTCTCAAATTGACCCATTCAGCTGCCTGCATCCAATTCAATGTCTTTTTTAATGCCACAAATAATGGCATTAAGTCGCGCTTCTGGGTAGACCTAAATTGTATTACCAAGATCCGCAAATGCAATATTGAATGGGAGTGCTCGCTGCTCTCCATAAATAACCCCATTTTATCACATCTTGATAACTTCGGCAGTATAGTGTATTGCTGGCAAAAATCAATCAATAAATTAATGGGGCAATAGTTTTCAATGGGGTTGGTTATGGGACTTAAGTGGTACACATTGGTTCTGTACTGGGGAACGCTTTCTATAAAGTTACTTGATTATTTTTTTCCTTTCAGGATCCTTTCCAGTTGCCATTTAGTCAGAAAGGAATTCTTTTTTTTCCCCTTCATACTGGGACTTTCTTTTGTTTCTGCTCATACTAACATTTGCAACCCTAACAGACTTTGCATCTTTTTATTACAAGGAGCTATATGATTGTAAATTGCTAAACTCCCTAGACCATTTCTCTAAGAAAATGTTTACCTTGGCAATGAAGAGCTACATATGGAACACATTTCAAGTTTTTATAACTCAAAATATTATATAGGTTATATAGGCATTATGTTTAAAATGTGCAAAAATGTTTAAAAAATTTTTGCCATCAATTACTGCACATGACAAAAGACAGTAGAGCCCTCTGATTACAAAATTCACTTTACTGAACTTATCTAGTGAATCTGTCTTCTGTATTATGTTTGTGCAATTACATAATCATGTTGCTGGAGAAGATGTGGACGCAAAACTAGCTGCCACAGGAAACAACACCTGAGTAATCTGGGTACACTCAGTACCAATCTTGAATGGTACCACAAGATGATGGACAAATCTATAAGATGCGCTACACACATTCACGAGTGTTTCTCCCTCTGTAAATGTGTATAGTGAGATAGTTGTGTCTGCCATACAATCTAAAGTTTGCGGCTGATTCCCTATACAACAGTACAGGAGTCTGAATCACGGCCGAGAAAAGGTTTCAGGCCTTAACACACCGTTTAATGCCAACACCGAACAATCATTTGCATCGTAAATGGGTTATGTTGAGCACGACTACTACCAAAAGGACTAATCCCATCATTACTAAGGGATTGGCCCTTTTCCTTAATGTTTGTACCTAGCTTAAGTCACTGCCATTACAAGTTAATATCTAAGGATACATTCAGCAAAAAAAAAAATATGCTTAGTATAGCACATGCTGTGTACCAGTAGACCATAAACCTTTACAAGAGTTTTGAGAGAAACTGTCTATTGCATGGGCTCATTCACCAGGAGTCAGGTAAATCAGTGCAAAATCCGTGCAAATGGTTTGCAACCAGTTTTGTGCAAATTAAAGAGGGATGGCCAAAATATATACAGGTTTTCATAAAAGTTCTTATCGTTTAAAATGTGCTATTTTGCCCCAACCAATCAGATTTAAACTTACAAATGTTAAATAAGATCTGATTGGTTGGGGCAAATTAGCACATTTTAAATGATAAGAACTTTTATTGAATCTCCCTGATAATCTTTAAAAAAATGTAGACAAGGTATGCTAACCCATGATAAGTAATCATTATGCTCTGGTTGCTTTGTGATTCTAACAGTGTTAAATTCCACCACCACATAGTAGTGAAAAAAACACGGAAATGGATTTACATTGTTTGTTGTACTTTGGGGATGCTATTTCCCAAAGTACACAAACAGGAAGGCGTGCAAATATCACTAGAAAACGTATATCCTATGACCGAGATAAAGAAACAGTCAGATCTTTGAATTTTCAATGTAATTTTTTTGCATTTTTGATTTTCTAATTTTTGAAAGGAGCTTTACAATTTCTGATCAATTCCACACTATCCATGGATTACAAAACTGCCAGTTCCAAAATGAAACTGGGACTGCATCTCCAGTATTACAGAACATCCCCACCAACATAAAAAATAATTAAAGGTGAATATTTATCAACTAATTCTGGGTAGTTTAAATTCTTTGAGATGTTTTCTACTTATTTCCCAGTAAGAAGCCTCTTTAGAGACACTTGTTTTGTTTTTGTTGAAAAGTTGAAACCTTGTTGCTTTTTTTATGTAGCTATGGTGCATAACGTTTTTCAATCTTAGAATCTAAATACATATACAATTTATAACTAGAATGTTTTTTTGTGATATAGGAAGTAAGTACCCTTTTATCATAAAACTATTTTGAAGTCTATTTAGAACATATTTTAAGTTTATAATCTTTTTATAATGTTCTAAACTTCTGAGATTCATGTGCTGTAAGCTGGTTTTATTCAAGATTGCTTTTTTTTTAGTATCTTTCCAGGGATGCTTTGGATTGTGTTGATGTTTATTAGTTCAGCTTTATACCCTCGAGATTGCAAGTAGGATTGTGCAAATATTTATATTGATGTAGATGATAGTTGGACACTGCAATATTTTCTCAACTCATCTAAAGAGTAACACCTCTAAAGTAATGAGATTTAAATTGTACCCTACTTCAATGAGTATATTAATAGTGATTTTTTTTAAAACAAAAAAAGGGGATTATCAGCATGTACAAGTTAGGGTTCCAATATGGAAAAATGCATTGTTCTAAAAGCAAATAAGATCGTAATCTGGAAGAAATCTCATGTTATGGACCAGAAAGTTAACTAAAGTAAGCTACTGTAAATGTAGCAGAGATTTTATTAAAACGGAAGGGCAGAATCACTAGCCATTTGAAAGGATTTCTTTGCTCTTAGCAGTAAATAAATCACAAGTCATATATTGATCTATTGGTTGAAAACAAATTATTGCATATTTCAGAGATGTTTCAGTTTACAGTCCCACATCTATCTCAATTATTGCTAGATTTCTCGGAATCCGGGCAAATCCCTGAAATCTGGAAAATCAGAACCGCAAAAATTGGGTCGATCATTTCGGGGATTTTTGAAGATTTTCGAACGTTTGATTCTATTTTAGAAAATTATCGAGACATATGCTCTGTCTATTTTGAAAATTTCCGAAAATTTGTTCCATAGTTCCCGTAATCCATCCAGATTCGGCATATCATTAGATTTCGGAAACTAGAAGTTTCGTGGTCGGACCCGTCCCATCTCTATTATTCCCTTATGAGTAATAATGACTGTAAGTAGTAGATGGTCGAACTAATTGAAAGTTTGAGATCCGTTTCGAACTTTCGAACTATTGTAAAGTTCGAAAGTTTCGAAAGTTCGAAACGGACCATTAAAGTCTATGGGAGGCAAATAGCTTCGCAACGTTCGCGGTCAAGACACTGAAATATAATGGTACTTAATGTCAATGGCTGTGGGACTGGGACATGGTCTGGGGAGCATGTTCCAATAGTCCAGACTTTCGTAAATTCGATTTTAAACTCTTACAACGCGCTACTTTCAGCTTTTCGCGTTCGAACAGTTGGCGAGTAACATGGCATTTTTACTCGCAGATTCGATGCGCGCCTATATAGCTTTAATGGAGACTTTTACTCTGCAGATTCGTGTTCGCGCCGAGATATACCCATGTACATTTACTCGCGATTGCGAACGTTCGAACATTCGAACATTCGATAAATCATCAAAGTCCGGGAATAATGCGAAAGTCCGCATCCAGATAGTGTTCGAGAATGCCGGGTCCGTTCGAACTCGAACGTTCGGCTCGACTTGGGTCGAGTTCGATTCTAATGCCTGCCCTAACTGTACGATGAGCAGATTTATAAGAACTGAATTGATACAATCACTCATTTTGTACTTGTAATAACCCGCCCTTTAGAATGTTTTTGTTTTGTACTGTATTTTCAATTGTTTAGCTTGTATGTCTTTTGTATTGTAAAATTTCTTGTTTGTGTAGACACATATTTTAATAAAAAAATTTATAATAATATGCTTTTTGTGTGGTTTCCATAGAAGAGACATCTAGTTTACTTATTGTTTGGTGTGAGGGATTTTTTACATTATTGCTATTTAAAGTCTGGTTGGTTTAATTTATAAAAATATATTTTTCTAAGGGGCTGCCAAATGTCATATAAATCTTCTATTATACATAATTTATGCTAAAGAGACATCTTTCTTTCCTAGTTGAACTGTTCTTTGTGTTAGAGATTTAGCTTATTAATACTGAACCAAAAACCCTCTGTTTTATTTACCAATGGAGTACATAATCAATTCCAATTAATTCAAACTGGACTTCATAGGTCATATGATGCATTTACCATGGTGGTGTCCTTAGATAAGGACAGTGAGGTTGGGGAAAATGGACATAAACTTCCATAGTTTTTATGGACGTAATTTTCCTTCCACTTAGTTCAATCAAAAAAATCCCCTGGAGGAGTAAAGAACAATGTTGAGTTGATTGACATATATATGACTTGATATAGTAACGAGAAAAATTACTTAATACAAAAATTGAGATTATGTATATTTTGGGAATACGCTTTGGGGAAAAATCAGTCAATCAATCACAAATACATTGGTACAAAAAGAAAATACTAATTTATTTAATGGTCACTTTATTACTAGGACTTAGTTACTATGGCCCTAAAGTTAACACCCTCAAAATTTCTCCAATGCTTTTCAGTTGGAGGCAGGACAGTGGGGCCCAGTGGTAGGGATGCATCCAAATCGATCAGTGGTAGGGAGGCAGGACTTAGCAATCCGTCTCAGACTTCCCAAACTTACGCTGAGAGACCCAAGCGTGCTTTTGACCGTGACAGAAACCTCACTCAGGCCATACAAACACACCCCCTCCGGGAAAAAGCTGGTTTGTCTTAGACAACAGAGGCCCCTTAAAAATGAAAAAGTCCAGTGAAAATATGGATCAGAGGCTGGAGCACTGAGTAAACATCAATACAAAGCACATTTTTAAATAATTGCTGCATACATTACACTTAAAAAAAAGCCTAAACTGATTCTATAATTCTTAACTAGCACTGCCAACCTCTACTTCTCACATAGCTGCATTTTGGGGAAAATCATCGTAATGTTCTAAACATGTCGGGCACTGAATACTGATGTCTGCAGCCCTCCTATGTTTGGGTTTGTGGACTGCTCATAACTTATTACAAAGAGGTCACTGAAGGCACGTATCAGAGTCTGGGAGGGGTCCTGAACAGGAAAGGGAACTCCATTAGCGTGTGAAAATATAAACTAGTTTACACACTCTGACAGAGGGCTACCAAAATAAGTAAAAACGTTTATAAAATCTGCGATTCGAAGATGAAAAATATATTTATATCTTTAATATTGATTCTAGAATATGTTCAGTTTTATTTGTATTTACAGCTTTTAATTCTCCTTTTAAAAAAATGCATTCAGTTTTGAAGGGACTGCAAAGCACTACAGCTTGTAAAACATTGTTTACTTTCTAAACTGCCTTTAATGACTATATATCAGCAATTCGATCTCGGAAAATCCCTGAAGATCCGAAAATTTCGAAAACGTGGACTTAAATCGGGACTTCGGAACGTGTTTTTCGATTTTTATTGGAATGATTGATCGGTTATTGACAACGGAAATTATTTTCCGATTTCCGACTGTATTTTCAGTAATAACGCGAACATTTGAGGCTATTTTAATAAATTCTCGAAAATAGCCACATTTTCAATAAAAATGAAAACGCGCGTCCGCAATCCCAAAATCCAACAATCTGTCCCGGTTTTCAGACAGTCATTAGGATTTTCTGTAATTATCAGGCCTCGTCATGTGACATAATTCTTTACTGATTAAAGCACATTTCCCATTTAAACTTGGTTAAGTAAACATGCATGATAATATTGCCATTTATCTTTTTTTAATGCATTTAGCTGATTGCTAATCGCGTCAGTAATTATATCAATCATTAAATAAACCACAATAAATGGAGCAAATTTTTCATTACAATACTTTCTGTCCTGAAAACGCAAATTCAGGTAGCATAGAATTCCAGACAAAGCTTTATGTAAGGTACCAACCACAATCCATTTGTGGTGAGAGTCTTGAAATGAATAGTTCCCACGCTATCTCATATTTGCGGCACTAGGTTGTATGACCATGCATAACTACATTTTGTTCCCCTATTTATAGTTTGCTATGTCGCCTGGGGTGTTCACATGGAAATATCACTCAGACAAGAGCTTTTGTAGGAAAGTTTTATGACTGTCCTTCTTCTGTTTCTGCTTTGTTGTTGTATTTCTTTCTGTTTTTGGTTTCCTGAAAGCCCAATTACTGTCGCTGAACAGTCACGTGTAAAATTTTGTGCAATGCATATGTCGTCTCTGTGGGATGTGCAGGCATCTTTTCCTTTTGGTTTTTTTTATATCACGCCACAATGACATGCCTTCTCGTTAGCATTATGGTTTCGTCGCACTCCTTTATTCATGCAACAAACCACAGCAAGGAAATTATTACTTTGTCTAGGAGGAAACCGTGATTAAAATAAATCATTTTTGTTTTGGGTTAGTAGCTTCATAAGTAAGCTGCTTGTGTATTGGAAAATGGGGACTCCATTGAAGTCCAGTGTCATACTACAAAGGTCTATCATTAAAACAAATAAAGTTTGTATACAGCAGTATATATATTAACACGACGATACTGTTTGTGGGGTGTAAAACAATATTAATATTATTATTATGTTGTATTGATTGATATAGCCCAACATCTTCCTGTACTGTTACATTAGCGATAGAAGCATACATTACATACAAGTGTAAACTTTTCAGGTCCTCCATTGCACACCGCACCTGAATATTTTTTGAATAAAGGTTTGAGGCACATACTCGTCTATATTTGTATATATATCCTATATTGTATATACACTATGATGTATATATCTATATTCTCTATATACATCCTTGATCGCCGTTTTTCAAGAAAATTTTTATTTTTGGGATATCACGCCATTCTGTGTTTTTTCGGTCCAGCAGTTTAACCATCAAACAAACCATATAAAAAAAGATAAAACAAATTACAGTGCAAGAATGAGACTTCAGGTTTAATAAATACCTCTAGATCTGAATGTAATTGTACATAAAAACTGCCATAAAGTGCATGCAGTGTCAGCAAACTGCACCTGCATTTTATTTGCAACTTTCCAATAAGGGCACTATTTCTGTGATTACGGGTGTGCATATCATTGTTTTTATTGTTTTCAGTTCTGCTGGCAACCTACTATACCGATGGGAACACCGACTACACAGGTAGTTAATAACTGTAGAGCTCAGACGGGCTTAAGCTCCTGCGCTTTTAGCCTCAAAGGGTAGGCCCATTCTTCCAAGCTCGCTGTAGCTCACCGGGTGCTTCCGCGGGGGGGGGGGGGGGGGGGGATGGGGGGTCGGAATAATGGCCGCTTGACCATTTGAGGCGCTCTGAACAAGGCAGTGAAAGAGAGCGAAATCGTGCGTGTTGGTGGGGCAGAGCCAGAAACATTGGTGGGGGGTCAGCAGCTATAGCACAGGCCAGTGGGATCCAGGGGCACTGGCAAGCTGGTAAGAGGTGTGGTTCGTCTGACAGGGGGCATATGACAGTAAAAGCCAACCAGCTGTTGGTGTGGAGGGGGGGGAAAGGTGGGGAGGGCAAAAAATAGAGTGTGTGTTTGTGTTCAAATCTGCGCAGTAGGCACGGGGAAATGTCCTACGATGTTTTTCACTATGTAGGTTGTTTCAGCACAAACCAACAAAGGAATGTAGGGGGAACACATATACAATCTATATGCTCGTGTAGAACTATTGTAGATAGTGTTGTTTCATAAAGTTAGAAAGGTATTGTGGTTGTGCTACTCTAGAGTGGTTGGGGGGTTGGACTGGCCGGATGGTGTGTATGCGAATAGGAGGGGTGGGATCGTGGGGGTGGAGGTTAAAACGGGAGTAAGAGGGGCAAAGTTGAGATAGTAAAAAAAGGGTGGTTGTGATCAGAGAAGAGAAAATGGGCACGACACAATTAATGCCTCTGTAAAAAAAAATGCAGATAAAAAAAGCAGAGTTGGTTACCTGCTGGGGGGCATACGTTTAGTGGGACGAAAGACAAAGATAAACGGGCACAAAAATACACGATAAAAGAAAAATAAGAGAAGGAAGGGAAGGAAAATATAAGAGGAGGGGGGAGTTGTGTATCTGAAAACATATGGTGGAAAGATAATGATAAACCTGGGGAAGGGGTTAAAAAGATATGTGTCGTTGGAGAACATAATGAAACAACATGAGAGAGGGGATAAGAAACGAGAGTTTGAGTGAGCAGGAGGAAAAAAATAAATGTGAGTAAAGATAAGGAAGAACGAGGGGGAGGGAGGAGAGGAATGTCGGGGATGTGTATACCACATGTGAATAAGAAAGCAGAACGACTAGTGTGATGAGGCAGTGAGGGGGAGAGGCCGGAGGGGCATAGGCGATAAAAAGCTTTAAAACTTAAGGTGTGGCCCTGAAACGAGAATGAATTAGAGAAGGGGGGGTCAAAAAGACGCACCGGGAGATGTGAAAGCAAAAGTTTGGGGAAGACTGAGTGATTAGGGGAAAAAGGAAGCGGGGGGAGAACCGCCACCGACCGGGCCATCGCAAGCGACTCTGGGCCGGCGAATGTTGGTATCGACCACCAGGGCGGCAGCCTACATCATCGTGGTGTAGCCGCGCGTGGGTAAGGGGCCAAGGACGTCCGGGACGGGGAACCACACGAGACTGTGGCACCAGCTGTGGGGACGGAAGTGGGTCCGTACATGAGACGAACATTCAGAGCTGGAGGCGACGGCCAGGAGAGACGGGGGGGATGTCGGCATAGTCTCAGAAGAGGAGGGCTTCAGAACGAAGAGGAAAAGATATGGCCAAAATTCTGTGTGGGCAAGACAAGTTGGGCCAGGGGAGGAAGATGCAAAGAACCAGCAGGCTTGCACGCCGACGACACTGGGATGGTTTGCTGTGGGAGGACATCAAGCTCGAGCGAGCCGGTGGAGGGGAAAAGGAAGTTAAACCAAGCGAAGCGGACCAGGAAGGGCGTGTTGGGAGCGGGGGAGATAGGGGGGGTGGACATCGGTGGGGTGTACAGGACGCAGCCAGACCGAAAGGAAGAGTGCGAACTCGAGGACAGCTGAATGTTGGGTGCGGAAAAAAGCAAGGATGTAGAGAGAGAAGAGAACGCAAAGAGAGGTAAGGATAAAATCAACATGCCATAAAGAGAGAGGCACGCGGAGTATGAGAGGTGGCGGGCGGGCTAGACCGGGAGCAAAAGCGGGCAGCGGGCAAGGGAACCGGACTAGAGGGGGCCCCGTGAGGAAGGAGACGAGGAGGGAGACAAAAGGGCAAGGCAGCCGAAGGGGAAAGTGTGCAGGGGGGGGGGCTCACACCGATAACACCACACACAAGTAGGGGGATGGAAGGATGCAGCAGAGAAAGTAGCTAGCAGTTAGGACAAGGAGACGTGAGGGGGGGTGGAGAAGGCCGGGGGGAGCGAAGATCAAGAAAAGCCGGGGGAAAGGAACAACCAGGCAGGTGGAGAAGGACGTAACGCAGAACAGCCAAAAGAGGGGGTAGCCGGGGCCTCGGGTGACACAAGGAAATGTGCATCTGGGGTGGGTGCAGATAAGGTGAGGAAACCAGATGCAAGCTAACGGTAAGTAGTACAATAGGGAGGGTGATAGTAAAGAACACACAGAAAAAGAGCTCACCGATCCCACAGAGACGAACAATGCATTGGCCAACAGGGTGACGGGGCCTGTAGGTCGGTTTCCAGGTCGCTGGTGATGGCTGTCAGACACCACACGCGAAGAAAGACAACACCGACAGGCAGAAACAAAGAGCAAGCGAACCGGAGGCCGAAGAAGCTTGTCGGACTAGAATGTCAGGGGAACACGCCGCACGCAGAGGCAAAAGGAAAGAGGAACAAAGTGAGGGATGGCAGGGGCAATAAACACTAGGCCGCAACACTAGGAAAAGTGTCGCGGGGACTATTCAGAACTCAATGCACCGACTTCACCACGGAAAGGGGGGGGGGCGGCAGAGGCTGGGGCGGGAGCGAGGGCGAGCGCTGTAAGGTTTGGGGCGGGTGACTCAGGACAAGTGGTGTGCTGATAGGAAAAAGAATCTTGGAGGGAGGGTGAAGGATGGAAGGGTGGGAGGTGACGAACCGAGTGGTAGCAACAGCACTAAGGGGCAGGAAAAAGGAGGTCAAACAAGTAGGGATGGGCAGGTGTGTGCGTTACGAGAGCGCCATAGGGGGATAAGAGGCGGAACAATGGTGGTGCACAGGACGACGGGAAGAAGGACGAAAAGGCCCCGCCGAGGTAGCGTCTGATCAAACCGGTCACATTTGGTGGAGGTTGGGGTGAGGGTTGTGGGACGGTTGGGGCGACGGCGGGGACGAAGTGGGAGATGAAGGAGCGGGTCTCAAGTGGAATAATATGAGGAATAGCGCGAAGGTCAGAAAGGAATGACTGACACAACCTCACTTTCGGAAATCTGGATCGGAAAATAATGTGGACACACGGGCGGGTCAGGAGGCGGCAGGCAGGGTCGAAAAGGGAGCTGAAAACACGGGAAGCCCAAGGGACGTCCCGGGGTAAGCAAAATGAGGGTCGAAGCGGCAGGAGGTCCCGAGCGCCGAAGGGAGAGATAGGCAGGAAAGCATGAAACGAACAAGGGGGGAGCGGGAGGGCCGGTGGCACCCCGGCAAACGGAAGCAGGTTTGTAAAGAAAAGGAGCTGATAAGACAAGAAACCCTGGGGCTAGGCGGAGCAAGAACGGAAGAGACGGAAGGGCAGCGGGCAAGCACAGAGGGGAGAAACTGGCGACGAAGGTTGTACCCGCCGTCAGAGGGGGTAAACTAGTGGAAGAGGGGCACAGGCTCGGGAGCCCCGCTGCCGAGCGCCCCGCCAACGCGAACGACGGGCCGGCAGGACCGCGGGGTAAGAGCCGGAACAGCCAAAACCCAAACTAGGAGGCGCGACAGCAAGAGCCAGCAGGGGGAATGACGGATATTTTGCCCAAGGCGCGGATGGGAAAGTAAGGGGGCGTGGCGATTAGAATAGAGAACGCAGAGGTTTTAATGTGTACTGTTGCACATTATTAACTTTGCTTGTATTGATGTTACTTCAGTGCTCCCAGCCTTCCATATCACTGACTTTTCATGTTTTAAGGGCTGCCCTGTTGTCTAAGACAAACCAGCTTTCTTCCAGGAGGGGTGTTGGTTTTTTGTATGGCCTGGAGTGATGGTTTCTGTACTCAAAAGCAGCTTGGAGTTTTCAGATAAAGTTTGGGCAGTCTGTGAGTATTATTGCTTAAGTCCTGCCTCCCTACCACTGACGCATTTGTGTCCTGCATCCCCTACCACTGGCCCCACGTCCCTGCCTACCACCTGAAAAAGCATTGAGAAATTTTGAGGTGGTGTAACTTTAGGGCATAGTAATTTAATCTAGTACAGTGAACATATTAATAAATTAGTATTTTCTTTTGTTTACAAATGTCTTTGTGATTGATTTACTGATTTTTCCAAAGCGTATTCCCCAAATATCCTACATATCACTTTTGTATTTAATTAATTTTCTCCTACGTATAATCAGTCATAATATAGCCATCCAACTCAACATGTTCTTTACTCCTCCAGGGGAATTTTTTTTGATTGAACTAAGTGGAAGGGAAATTACGTCCATAATAGGAAGTTTATGTCTTTTCCCAACCTTCATGTCCCTATCTAAAAAGGACACCACCATGGTAAAATGCATTCAATTGCTATAAGTCCAGTTGAATTAATTGAATTGATATTTTACATCCTATTGAATAACAGAGGTTTTGTTTCAGTATTAAAGCTAACTCTCTACCACCAGAACAGTTCACTAGAAAGAAAGATTCTCTTTAGCTAAATTATTATAATAGGAAGATTTGATATGACATTTGGCAGCCCCTTAGAAAATATTAGTTTTATATATATTTTAAACACCAGACTTAAATCAGACATAATGTGAAAATTCCTCACACCAAAAATAAAGTAAATAGATTTCTTCTAGGAACCCACAAAAAGCCTATATAAATTTTTTTTATTAAAATAGTGTCTACACAAAAAAGAAATTTTCCAATACCCAGAATACTAAAGGCAACATTAGAAAATATCCAGTACAAACAAAAACCTTCTAAAGGGCGGTTATTACAGTCTACAAACTTAGTTAATTGTTCAATTCAGTTTCTATATCTGCTAACTGCTTACAGTTAGGAATGGCATAGACCTCGAACTGCGAACCAAGTTCGAGCCGAACTGTTCGAGTCGAAGCGGACCCGGACTTCTCGAACTATCTCGGATGCGGAACCTTTCGATATTTCCCCGACTTTTCGAGGTTATTTATCGAATTTCGAATGTTTCGAACGTTCGAATCCGCGAGTAAAATGTACTGATCTAGGCGGCGAACATCGAACTGCGAGTAAAGTTCTCCATTAAAGCCTATAGGCGAGCATCGAATCTGCGAGTAAAATGTCCATGTTACCTCGAACGTTCGAACGCGAAAGGCTCGAAGTAGCGCGTGTAAAGAGTAAAATCGATTTTAACGAAAGTCCTGGATATTGGAACATGCTCCCCACCATTTCCCAGGTCCCCAGCATTTACATTAGTTAACCATTATTCAGTTGTCTTTGACTCTAACTTTTTCAACTATTTGCTCCCATAGACTTTAATGGGTCCGTTTTCGAACTTTCGAACTTTCGAACTGTTTTACAATAGTTCGAAAGTTCGAAACCGACCGAACTTTCAATATTCGACCATCTCTACTTACAGTCACTTATTACTCCTAAGGGAATAATTAAGATGGGATCCGGGTCCGACACGAAACTTCTCTGTTTCCGAGCTAATATATGTCCGAAGCTGGATGGATTACGGGACTTCGGAACCAAATTTTCGATAATTTTCAATATACAGAGCATTTCGATAATTTTCTAATAGAATCAAACGTTCGAAATCTTCAAAAATCCCCGGAAAATGATCGACAATTTGTTGTCTCGTTTTCTGATTTTCCAGATGTTCAGGCTTTCCCGAGATCCGGGATCAGCATAATGAGATAGGATGTGGACTGTAAACTGAAACCTCATCTTAAATATCACTAATCTTTTGTTTTCAACCAATAGATCATATATGACTTGTTAATTTATTTACTGCTAAGAGCAAGAAATCCGTTCAAAATCGGCTAGTGATTCTGCCCTTCCTTTTTTTAATAAAATCTCTGCTACATTTCCAGTAGCTTACTTTAGTTAACTTTCTGGTCCATAACGATGATTTCCTTCCGATTACGATCGTATTTGCTTTTAGAACAATGCTTTTTCAAATTTGTAACCCTTCTTTACATGCTGTATAATCCCCCTTTTTTTGTTTTAAAAAAAATCACTATTGATATACTCATTGAAAGTAGGGTACAATTTAAATATATTCTTTTAGAGTGTACTTTCTATGAGTTGAGAAATATTGCAATGTCCCACTATCCTCTCATCAATAACTATTTGCACAATCCTACTTCCTATCTTCGAGGGTTAAAGCGACTATAAAACGCAACACAATCCAAGCATCCCTGGAAATATACTAAAAAATGCAATCTTGAATAAAACCAGCTTACAGCTACCTGAATCTCAAAGTTTAGAACTTTAATTAAATTCAACTTTAAAATATGTTCTAAATATACTTCAAAATAGTTTTAATGATCAAGGGTCAATTACTGACTTCTATTATCCCAAAACATAACATTCCTAGTTATAAATTGTATATGATTTAGATTCTAAGATTGAAAACACGTTATGCACCATAGCTACATAAAAATAGCACAAGGTTTCAACTTTTCAACAAAACAAAACAAGTGTCTCTAAAGAGGCCTTCTTACTGGGAATAAGTAGAAAACATCTCAATAGAATTGAATACCCCAGAAATTAGTTTAAATATTCACCTTTCATAATTTATTTTTTCGGTGGTGGGGTGTTCCATGTAATACTGGAGACTGAAGTCCCAGTTTTCATTTTTGAACTGGCAGTTTTGTAAATCCATGGATAGTGTTGAATTTATGCATAAATTGTAAAGTTTCCCTCCTTTTTCAAAACATTAGAAAATCAAATGCAAAAAATGACATTGAAAATTCAAAGATCTCCGACTGTTTCTTTCATCTGTCAGAGGATAGACGTTTTCTATGATTTTGCAGGCCTTCTCTGTTTGTTGTACTTTTGGGAAATAGCATCCCAAAGACAACAAACAATGTAAATCCATTTCCGTGTTTTTTTTCACTACTATGTAGTGTGAATTGAACACTGTGAGAAGCAACAAAGCACCAGAGCATAATATTACTTCCATCATGGGATAGCATACCTTTGGCTACATTTTTTAAAAGATTATCGGGAGATTCAATAAAAGTTCTTATCCATTTAAAATGGCTAATTTTCGCCCCAACCAATCAGATCTTATTTAACTTTGTAAGTTTTTACATCTGATTGGTTGGGGCAAAATTGCACCATGTTAAACGATAAGAACTTTTATTGATACAGCCCTGTATCTATTTTGGCCAATCCCTTTTAATTTCACCAAATGGTGCAAACCATTTGCACGGATTTTTGCCCTGATTTACCTGACTCCTGGTGAATGATCCCCATGCATAGACAGTTTCTCTCAACCTTGTAACGGGTTTATGGTCTCTGTCAGCATGTGCTTATCTAAGCATATTTTTTTTTTTTTGTTGCTGACTGTATCCTTAGATATTAACTTGTAATGGCGTGACATTACTAGGTACAAACTTAAGGATAAAGGGCCAATCCCTTCGTAACTGATGGGATTAGTCCCTTTTTGTAGTAGTGTCCTTGCATCAACATAACCATTTTACGATGCAATGATTGTTTCGTGTTGGCATCGAAACGGTTGTTAAGGCCTGAAAACTTTCTCGTCCTGATCATACTCCCTGTACTGTGTTATAGGGAATCAGCCACCCCACCCCAACTTTTAGATGTATGGCGACACGAACTATCTCACTATAATAACACTTTACCAGAGGAGAACACTCGTGACTGTGTGTAGCCGCATCTTAAGATTCTTTCCATCATCTTTGGTACCATCAAAGATTGGTACTGATTTGTACCCAGATTTACTCAGGTTGTTGTCTTTCTGTGGACAGCTATTTTTGCTGTCCCATCTTCTCCAGCAACATGATTATGTAATTGCACAAACATAATCAGAGACAGATTCACTAGTAAAGTTCAGTAAAGTGAATTTTGTATCATAGGGCTCTACTGTTCTTTGTCATGTGCGTAATCTGATGGCAAAAATTTTTAAACTTTTGCACATTTTTAAACATGATGCCAAACCTAATATATTTTTAGTTATAAAAACTGGCTAATTTTTAAGTATTCCCATATGTACTCTTCATTGCCAAGTAACATTTTCTTAGAGAAATGGGTCTAGGGAGTTAGCAATTTACAATCATTATAGCCTCCTTGTAATAAAACAGATGGCAAGGTGTTTAGGGTGCAAATGTTATGTATAGCAGAAACAAAAGAAGTCCCATTATGAATGTAAAAAAAGAATTCCTTTCTGACTAACTGGCAACTGGAACGGACTCCGAAAGAAAAAAATAATCAAGTAACTATAGAACGTTCCCCAGTACGAACATGTGGCCACTTAATCCCCATAAACCAACCCCCATTGAAAACTATTGCCCATTAATTTTATTGATTGATTTTTGCCATCAATACACTATACTGCCGAATTTATCCAGATGTGATAAACTGGGGCTTATTTATGGAGAGCAGCGGCACTCCCATTCAATATGCATTGCGGATCTTGTAATTACCTTTAGGTCTACCCAGAAGCGCGACTTTTAATGCCATTATTCTGGCATTAAAAAGACATTGAATTGTTATGGCAGGCAGCTGAATGGGTACAATATGTGAGAGACCAGGCAGCTAAGTCACTCTAAATGGACTTTGTTGTTAATGTTTGGACTTTTTTTTTTTTTTTTAAGTATGCACACCCAACCACTTACGTTTACAAAATAACTTTTGAACCTCCAGATATAAATCTCTTTCTGTACTAGAACTTTACCTGCCAGTATGATGTGCCTTACTACTGTTTTTCCCCAAGCCAGGATTCTTTACAATTATAAATGGTGATAAATAGTGGGTTTCTTTCTAGATCCCTAAAAATTTGTCATATGTTACTGGTAAGCTCTCCAGGGGAAGGGATCGCTTTCCTAATATGTCAAGCACACCTTACTTCTTTACCCAAGTGGCGCTTATAAAGAAATACAAATGCACACATACTTAGATGACATTATCTAATTCTCAACGTATGTTTTTACCATAGAGATACATGTTATTGACATAGCAATGGAATACACATTTTGTTTTTTCAAAATCAGTAGTGTTTTTTTTATTTAAATAACAAAATTGTAAAACCTTATTAATTTGGTGGCATGATTCAAAGGCAAAACTGAATCTGGCTTTTATTTTGCATATTTTAACACTTTTACTGACAACAAATTTTGGATCCTTATTCAAAAATAAAATGGTTGAGTCCAGTTTTGGGTCCTTTGCTTCTTACTCATTTAGCCCAACCTCTTATATCGAATACTATCTTAGGAAAATGGGAGATAAAGGTTAAATATGAAAATATGTTAACTATTATTCTCTTTCTGCCAAAACAATTAGACTGCCATAAAAAAATAGAGAAGTATGTGATCCATATAGGCATGTTTAGTTTTATTTTTTTACTCCCCGATAATGTTAAGATCCTATGGTTACATCTTTGCTTTTGTATACTTTCCGTTATTATCATTTGGTAGAATAAAATAGATGAGAAGTTAAAAGTAAAGTGCATCAACTCCTTCCACACTTTGGCCTTGCATCGTGTGTGCCAATTCAATGTCTCAATGAGCTGCCCTGCACATTCCAACAATGGTAATAATCTGACAACTGCCACAATTTGGCCAGAGTATTTTGAATTTTCAACTGGGGTGGTTCCCATCCACATGATCGGACATTTAGGCTTCTATTTGTTAAACCTCTGAATCTATTCCACCACTGGTAATCATATTGATTGTCAGTCATTCATTTCACATAGAACCATTACAACCATTTCTTTAGAAAAAAGTTAAGCTTTTGCTTGAATATGTATTACAGTATCGTAAGCAGTTGTTTCCTTGGCATAAAAAGGCATATCAATGCCACAACCATGCCAAGACAAATGTAACATTATATTGATAGCCAATAAATGAATACTGAGGCAGAGAACAGTCCCCACTAGCACAGAGGAACAACATATCAAGGAAAACTTTTGATATCAGACTGGGCCTTTTTAAAACGGAATAAAGAAAGAAAATACACCAATACCGCCCTAACATAAATAACCATAACAGAGAAGAACAGGTCATCCCTTTAGTTTGCGGGCCTAAAACTAAAGAATATTGAGACACAGGTATCATCTATTCTTTAACCCAGCCACACCACTGGTGCATGAAATCATGAATCTATGCACATGATTTTATCCATGTGCACAAAGCCCATATTGATTTTCAACTGAGATTTCTGCCAGCTATTGGGGCTATTGATGTTGTACGACTGTAAAAATGCTCAGTCCAGTTTCAGTAATACATAAAACCGCAACTATAATCCCATTAATGAATATTTATAAAAGAACTGGATACACATACCAACATACGGCAATAACCACACACATAAGTCAATAATTCCTCTTCCATATGTAAATATCTTTGGTACTGGGTGTTTTCATATGCCCATGTATTACAATGGAATTTGCCCATTACAATAATAAAGTTGGTGTTTTAACACAAGTTTTATAAGTACCCCACTTCCAAATGGCAAGTAATTTCCATAATAAACACGAACACAGTGATAATAATAAATACAGTTCCCATTACACAGTTCTTACTGTCTCTGCCCATACATAAGTATCTTAGTAATATTGTGTAATATAACATCCCAGATATTACATAGCATACACCAGTACAAAAAGTACGTGATTGTTTGGTGTTTTTGAACTATAAGAGGAATACAAAATTCAAGTATGCAAACACAAAGTTTATCTCTTTTATGTTTGCCCATCTTTAATGAACATTTTCTCTGATATTTCCATAAATAGGTAGCAAAACCTGCCAGGTCCAGATCCCACGCCAACATGACTCTATCCACAACAACCAGAGCGTAATACAATCAACAAGTTCTTTCAACACAGTATATCGGTTTATGGGATGTGACACTATGTACTACATTTGACAGGATTTTCTTTATTAACTTTTTCTATTCCTTTTTAACTTCTTGTCTTTGATTCTTTTTTTTGGATACATAAGGTCGAGTTGACCCAGGGAAATTTCTGCCAAAGCCACTTTGGAGTCAGGAAGGCTTTTGTTTTTTTCCCCATTCATCAATTTTGTTGTCTTTTTTTTATCACCTTCCTCTGGATCAAAAGTTAGGCAGGAAATGAGGATCTTGCTAATGGGTTGGACTGGAGTGGACGTATGTCTTTATTCAACCTCAATAACTATGCTATTGTACAAATCCCAATTTATAGGGTGGTTATGTTGTATGTATAGTGTTATTTATTATTTCCATTTGGGGAACAGTGCTGTACCTTAAGGGGGCAATAAATAGATACTAAAATATATAGTTATATATGGTTAACATGGAGAACTCTCAGGTCTTGTGAAAAAAAAATACCCCTTTTTTTGTCTTCAACAAGACCGAGAGTGCGCATTTTTACATGAATAGTAGCTTCATTTTGGGATCCCCACTGGATGCACCCAGTTAAGCTGTAAAGAGCTAAGAAGGTAGAGTGAACACTATAAAACACCCTGAATATTTTTACATAAAGTATATAATAATGAAATAAAACTATCTGAGACTTCACTCTTTCTCTTCCCCTTCTTCACACGGACATGCCACCAGGGGTGCTTAATCCAAGAATAGTATCAAAACAATTTTAAAACAGTTTTTTTATTCAAAGCACTAGACCGGATCAATCACGGGGGGGGCTTTTTCAGTCCTGATAAAGGTCCCTAGCTGGCTGAATCTCCCCTTTTCGAAGTAGCTAATGCTACTAAATTCTTCCATTTTCTGTGTTATTTACAGATCAAAGGACATTTTTACAGGCTACATGTATTTGTTGCGTTTAGCCTGTAAAGTTGCCTAATTACATGACAATTGCCTTTTTAAAAAAAGGCATTGCCTTTTTAAAATGTCCTCCTCACGAGAGGTCCAACTACTGAATGCAATGTCAAAATAGTATTTCACAATGAGCAAGCCCCCACCATATGGTTCCGGCACCACCAAGAACCCTCACCCAGGGGAGAAAAGAAGCTCATTGGAAAGTCAGAATTATAATTAAAGGGAAGTTCAGTGCAATACATATGCTTTTCAGAAAAAGAGCAGTATGTTTTCATCCCAATGACCTTAATTTGCCATTCAGCATTTTGTCCTGTGTATAAATAATGCACTGGAATACTGACTTCCTGTTTGCGACCCCCAAGGAGAGACTGTTATGGTCTTGCCCTTGACCCATCGCCTGGGTTGATTTAGTTGCTGAGTAGAGTCTGAGCATGTTTGACCCATCCAACAGCCAATCAGTAGAAATAACTGTTAGGAACATTCCAAGGAAGTAGTTGCATCCTGGGAAGAAGAAGGACCATTAGAACCTGAAATGTCAGCTCACTAATTTCAACAGCAGGAACAGCAAAGGGTATGAAATCATCTGCTTTTTAAAATGGGAGAGAATATGTAGAATACTAGAAGGCATTACACAAACTAACAACTAACAAATATTGATAATTTCCACTGAACTGTTAGTGGAACCTTTAAGTTCTAGCTCTTCAGTGAACTTCTTGATCTAGATCTGGCTAAGATAAGGAACAGATAAGATAGAAGTGACCTGGCTGAATTAGTGATACAGTACATAATTTTAATTGCTAGTTTTAGCAAAAATGTAGAATTTGCTTGAATTTGTTATTGGCTTACTTTCCAGATTTATTACTGTCCTCATGCGCTATGGGGGAAATCTTGGGCTGATAATTTCTTTATTTGCATATTATGCTGTAATTAGAAGCACATGTGACAACAGGAGACTGGATACTCCATTGGTATAGGTTCCCCTATAGTGACATTTATCTAGTATTGTTTTCTATTTATGTCTTTATACTCATTGTACATTGGGGGCAGCGGGGTGACTCAGTGGATACTGTAGCGTTGATACTGATTAATAGCATAAAATCATTAGGGGCTAAAAGTGCAAGGTGTTGGATTTGTTATTCTGCCAAAGGAAATAGTCGTGTGTGCATTTGATATAATGCAAATACGATTGCAAGCTCTTAGGGTCAGGGGCAGATTGACTAAATACATATGTATGGCACAGTGATAGACAAGTCTATACTCACTAGTTTCATTCCATTATCGCATTCCCTCTCTTGGGAAAATCCCGAAGATCCAAAAATCCGAAACTGGAACGAATTTTTGATAACTTTATAAATAGCCTCGAACGTTAGTAAATTCTGGAAAATACGATTGGAGACCATTTTCTAGTTTGTGGTTCACGTCGGACCTGGATCCCATCTCTTAACCGTGAATAATTGAACTAATACTGCACATGCATTGCACTTCTAAGCCATATTTTACATTTCCATGCTGTTTGGACACAAACCATCACTGTACAAAGAAAGATGTGAAAAGGGGGAAATGGAAATCTGTCTCTGACTCAAAAAAAGCACTTCTACATTTTATAACATTAGGCCAAAAAATATGATTTTTATATCGCTTGATGCTTGTGTATCAGCGACTTAAGGGTTAGTACTGTCAATTGAATTCCATTAAGCTTATGTAGTTATTTCCACAGGGCTGAACTTTTGTGCAAGTGTCAAACTGACAGATGCGAGTGGTGCTTAATGCATAGAACTGAACTACAGCAAAATGTGGCAATGGCTGTAAAGTACCTTTATCTGTCAACTCCTTCCTAGCTGAATTGAGCCCAATTTTCTCTAAACTATTTTCTTCCCCACCAACCAGTCTGGTTAGACAGCAACCATCAAATCAGAATGATTTCTTTCCCTGATTTTACTTAATTTGATACCTGACTGTTACAAAATATGTCGAAAAACAATCAAATAGACTAAGTCTTTTTCTGCTTTGTGTAGTAGAATTTTTCATTGAATGTCGGGCCGGTGGACATTCACCACGATCGATTGTGGCGCTCCATACGAGACTGCATGATCGGCAAGTAATTTACCAACCTGTCTGATCGCCCTATCGTCTGATCTGGGTGACTGACCTCAGTTGTCTGCTACCAACAAACCCCTTAGATTTTTCGGTCCCACAGATCATCTATGGAAATATTAGTCAGTTTGGACAAAATATGCTTGTGTGTTCCCACTATAATGCAAATATTCTTGTTGGCTTTAATTTTATTCAAACAAGTACATTATGGTCATCTTTACAGACATAGTACATTACTCCCACTGTAAATCAAAATGTTGTGAATGCTCTAACTTTTGAATGACTAATGTTGCTAGAGGCGAAGTATATGCAGAAATTTGCCTTGCTAGTATTATTACTAGAAAGGAGAAGTGCTCTCCTTGCCTGAAATGTGACTCTGACACATTTTCAAGGTTGATCTGTGAGTGTGGATGTAATTTTCGAGATATTCACCAATCATAGGAACTCATAGGGAAGAGAGAAAAATAGGTCTTTCCCGAAATCTCATTTTGGTCTCAGCAAATCGTATTTTATCTTAACAAAAGGTTTCAAAACACATTCAAGGCATCAGACAAATAAAACATACTGTAACAACCTAGTGTGTGGTGAAGTGAGTGTTTTCAATTTAATTGGTTTTTGTCACAACACTCTTGGCTCTTATCTTTCACAATGCTCTTAAAGTTTCAGTCTATCAGATTTCTATCGGGAGGCGTGGGGGATTATTGGAATAACTGTATATTACCAATAGGTAAATACATGTAACAGTTTCATTCAGACAATCCTGGAGTAAAGCACGTTGCTGTAATTACTAAAAATTGTCTTGAAGTAAGTCTTTAAAGCATTTAAAAAGGAAGAATAAAGTAATGCTACAATATACCATTAACTCCTTTAGAGAAAGGCATTGATACAATTTTACTGATGGAATGCATATGGTCTCATTTTGTATTTGCATTTGTAGCAAAATCTGCAATACTATTCATTTAGCTTTGATAAAATTGTTTTTTATACTGTTGTCTTGACTTCTCATTAAGGAATATTTTTTTTTCTTTAAAGGACAGCTAAAGCCTCAGAACAACACTCTAACCTTTCTAACATGGGGTTTGTGTTTCATTTCCCAACATCCCAGTATCCACTGTGTGGTCACTGACTATTGTGTCCTTTACACATGCTTAGTCCTAAGATACTGCAAGAACTTGGTCCACCATAGTTGCCTCTGCCAATCCTTATACAGGACAGATTAAGCAAGGGAGCATGTGACTAGAGGTCAGGGTGTGGCCAGCCCACTGCACATACACACAGTTACAGTATTTCATCCATTTTCTTCCTGTAGAGTTATTTACAGATTATTGCTCTCAAGAATGGAGCTATTTCAAAATCATATAAAGGCATATTCCTTTTTTAATGGCATGTAAACAATTTGTTTATTAGGAATTTAAACATTTATCTTATAAGCTTGTATTAGTGGAGTAGAACTAAGTAATTACACAACAAAGTAAAAGTGGTGCAAAGTAATAGTATAGGACATCATTTACTTATTCATATAATTAATATGAGTCTTTAAAGGTAACTAAAGCCCCTCTCAATTTTAATCTTCCTAGCTGCCACAGCAAGCTGTGCCTGACAGTGATTTGTCTGGCCGACCGCTTGCCCGGTTGTACCTAGCCCTATATTTACTGATGGACATGGAAGCAGCTACGTGCAAATATATAGCCTGCTGCTTAATAAACTTCAAATAGTTAGCTCATGATTTCAGTGCACACAGATACAAGTTTTAAAATTCACCCGTAACTGTAAGACTCTCAGATTCTCTTGTTCATTGCTCTTGCTATACTTTATATCTCCGAACATCAAGCCACAATTTGCAGCATTGGAGTTTCATTGGCCACGTCTGATAGGAGTTTATATGTTTCCCACATACCGCTCATAGAGCCGGTCTGGCTTGACCCATACAACGTGTCCAAAGTTTTTCTGATTGGATTTACAATCAGAAATTTTCCAAATGGTTGAAAATCCGATCAGAAGAGCCTATTGAAACAAATATGTATGGATCTTGCGCCAGTGATCTTCCATAGATTTCAGCTTGAAAAGAATGGAAGGTCTGGTTCTGTAAATGGGGTCAATGGGGTCTTGTCCAATCATGTTTATTTTCTTCGATAACAATATCACAGATTGGTATCAAAAACATTATAAAAATGTGGTTTATTATTGCAGAATACTTCTTCCAATTTAACAAACTCCTAATTAGGAAGGTGGGACAAGACTGCATCCTGAGCACTTTTAGGGAGAAATGTATTCCCCTTTAAAATCATTATAATTACAGCATTCTTGCATTTAGTTGTGCTTTAACAATAGCAACTATAACACATGTGGCATGAAATGTTTTCTGAATTCTACAATAGTGTTTGTTACATTTTCTTCCAGCTTAAATGAGTTAATTGTTCATTCTGTAACTACTGCATTTGGACATTCTATTTTTAAATTAAGAGGTTAGAGATTCTGGTCAAGAATGACTGACAAGAGTGGAATTGTTTATTGGTGTAAATTAGTCTCAAGATAATCCTTCAAACGACATGCCCTGTAGGCTCATCAAGGTCAACAATGCAATTTCTCAATGAAGTTTCTCTGACAGTTTAATATGGGATGGAAAATATGTCTAAAGCAAGTGTGTCAGTGAAAGCACAATAAGTAATAGTTCATTTATGACAGAAAACTAGAAGATATCCATCTCCATACAGTTCCCCATAGCAGGTTTATCTTACATTTTTTGAAAACCATTATAATTTTTTTCACATCCAGCGTAATATTCACAAAAGTAGATTTAGTAACATACAGGATGTTTTAGAAATGTGTCTCTAGTTGAAATACATAGAAGTTATACAGTAGACAAAAGGGACAGTATTTAATGCAGGGCAATGTTTCAGTACTATGGAGTATACACTAAACTGTAAAAGTTTAAAGTGGGACTAAAGACTAAAACATTTGCTTTGACCTATCATCTAAATCGTGTATGCTTTGATCCTGATACATTTGACAGCTGTTTCGATACATTGACCAGTAGAGAAGAGTCCAGTGTGTATAGGTTAATAATGAGCTATAATTTATAAGGACAACTATACTGTAAACTTTTTAAAAATGAAAAGCCACCGGGGCAAGGTCATAGGATTGATTATTCCCACCTCCCAATATTTTTGTTGAGGAGCTACGCACCTACAGCTTTCATCTGCCAGGTTATGGCCCTTGGCCATCTACTATTAAAGATAGTGCTGAAACATACAGAAAGACTGCAGAAACCAGTTTTCTTTGTTCGTGCTCCTCATAGAAATTATATTGGGAGGTAAAAGCACCAATCCTACCTCCCTGCCTCGTTTCTTTTTATTTTAAATGTTTTTTAAAAAACTTGATACGCACTATAGTTTCCTCCTTTAATAGCAGATTTAAATGATTTGTCACTTTGCCTTTCAAAGTCCTGCATATAAAGTCCTGCATCGGTTAGGTACGCAGGTTCCCACCCAATTGTGTGGGTCTGGGTTTAGATGGAAAGCTGCGGATAAAGGTTTGAATTGCGGGTCTGTTTAATTTCGAGTTTGGGCTAGGTTGCGGTCAGCTACGCTTGCAGGTGTGGGTCTGGTGGGGTCGAAAAAGGCTTTGCAAGACTTAACAATTTAGCATTGCAAATTCAGGAAAATATTTCACTTCTGCCATCACCTCAAGTAACTTCACTAAGCAAGAAACAAAGATAATTAATTTTTAAGATTTCTATTTAAGAAATTGCAAGATTTGTTTTTTTTTATGGATTCAACTGATTTGCGGCCATTTAAAAATATTATTTAGTGTTTATACACGCCGGGTACTGTGTATAACCCATTTGCTCCTAAAGAAAATAAGGACAGGTATTGATTGGCCAGTTTCTGATTATTCACTCTATTGAAGTGCTGTAAAACACATGATAATGGATTGTTATGCTTGCTGTGTGCATATTTGTGAGTTTTTCTATGCTTTCTTTTTCTTTGAAACTTCACACACAAATGGTACGTAAGCATGTTATACATGTTTTCCACAGTCTCATTTTCTTGCTGTCCGTTGGTTTCCGCAATGCAATAAAAAAAGCATGCAGTCAGTGGCATAACTAGGAATCACTGCCCCCCCCCTAGCAAACTATGATGGGACCCCTATCAGTGCTTCATCCATGTGGCTTTTTTGAGAGGAGGCTATATCTGTCATAGGAAAAAAAAGAAGATGGGGACCCCTTGGTCCCGGCCCCCCTGTGATTGCTCCCCTGTAGGTACGCCTGCCCCTGCATGCAGCTGTGCTTTATCGGAGCACTATATGATTCAACAATCAATGCGTTAACGCATACTATTGGATTGCACTACAACACCCAAAAATGAGCATAGTGGGAATGAGTCTTTACAGATTAGTACATTTCCTATTTATTTATCTTTAGCTTCATTTAGCTTTGCCACCGTTATTGTGTAAGTTTTTTTTTAAATTGCCCATTATTGAAACTAAAATCCTTCCCAAATATCTCTGTAGGATTTTGTTTGTCGATCTGTCCCCTATTGCTTTAGATATCCAATCTGAAACAATCATTCATTTCAGCTATCATGAAGTTCCTTATTATCAGACTGTTCTGCTGTTTGAGTTTTATTGCAACTGCTTGGTGACAGTTGGGAAATGTGATTGATGGTGGAAAATGACCCTACCCAGTGGTGACATGAAGTAATAACTAATTTTATCGAAAATACAGCGCGAGTCCGGAAAGTCTGAGAATCCAGTGTCCGGATAGTTTGAGAAATCCGAGTCTGTTCGGACTTGTTACGTTTGACTCAAACTCGGGTTTAAATTCGAGTTCTAATCCATCTCTACTGCTTACATGTATTTAAATTATTAGATAAGATTATTATTTATAGATTAAGGGTAGCAAAGTCATTTTTCCCTTAAAATATAATTTAGCCAAACTGACTTTCCTCCTGGAGAGGAACCCGGATATTGTAGCTAACTTCTCTCTGGCTTCTCCTCTATTCCCTCTAATAGTCCTTTTTGGGGTTTTTAATTTCTTTTTTTATTTGGTTTACAAAATGTATGTATAGATATATTTGCTATACATTACACATTGTTATCCATTTTCTGCTGCAGTGCTGACACTTTATAAATAGGCATCAAAGGTGAGAAGTAAATCACTGATCTTTGTAAAAAAAGAAAAAGAAAAGATAATAAAGTAAAAGAAAATGTGTCCGGTAATAGGACACTGTGCGTTCATATAGGCTGATGAAATTGGCATATCTTCTCTGACCTTCCCTGTCTACCATTCAGTGTGTAAAACACAAATCCTTAGTATCATCAAAACAGATGTAACCTCTAGCTCACAAAGACTATTTTTATATTACTTGACCTATCTCTGTTGTAAATATTCTAACCCATTAACTGCATGTCTGTCAGTTCCTCAAAAATAACTGTTTATCCTATTTGCTGGACACCCTCGGTTTCAGACACAAATGTTTTAAATCACTTTACTTCTACTGAAAAGGAACCTAATACTTTTCCCATTAACTATATATAAAAGGGCTATTTGGTTAGGAAGGTAATACTCAGGGAAAAAAAAACTTATATCTCAATACCATTGGCCTTACTGATACAATGCAGCTTGCAGTTTTTCTTATTTCTATTACCGAGGAGATTGTCAATATCCAACATGGATATTTTGGTTATTTGCTTCTTAAAATATTGAGAAAGGCTGAACTAAGTTTTAGTAATGTGTGATGCACTATGTAACTAATAATTGTAAGTGACTTTTAAAGGGGAACTGAGTCAAAATGTTAATAAGAAGACAGAAAGCAATCAAAAACTCAGATTGCTTTAACTTCCCAAAAAATAGAATTTGGAAGGTGTTTACATTCATTCCTCTATAAATGTCTGATACTCCTACGACCATTATCTACCACCCATCCTGGACATGTGCATATCTGCTTCCTCCCCATTTCGGTAGCTGCTGTTTTACCAGTGCCAAGTGGCAGGATTTCTAATGATGTCTCTGATGCACTAGAGGCCAGGAACAAATTAAAAATTAACATTGTGTGAAGTTTGAAGCAGCATTCTTGATGTGCTGGACTTATAGAATTGCAGAATGAAAAGGAAGCTATTATAACCCCTGGGTTCAATCTACAGTATATCCCCCATACTAGTGTTCCAAAGTTCCTTCATTGCTCTAGTCCTACATACCTCCTCCCTAATCCAGCAGTGGCAAAAGCACGTCTCCCCACTGGCCAGTCTGGGAACATGCTAGGCTGGGATTGGGAGGCAGAACCAGCTGGCAGCATGAAGGAACTTAAAACACTTGTATAATAGATATATGTCAAACCCAGGGATAAGTCCTCACTCTTTATGGGAGGGGGGGGGGTTGTTAAGGAAGGTATATTGCCCTTTAATTCCTATACATTACATCTACAGAAAAGATTTACATGTATCAGGCTGCACGCTGTGGCATTTGATGATAACTTTTTTGTTGCTGTAGCAATAACTGTTAACAACTATCACAAAATAATTCCAGAGGATGTACTGTACTGTATTTGAATGATCCATAATCAGACCTCCTAGTGGGCCCATTACTACATTTTATTGTTTTTTCATTGAAGACTCTCTTGGACACAATAAGAAAGCAGCATCCCTGTACCAATACAAATTAATTAATTAGGCGAATTCTCAAACTCCCCATTAGTTGTGTTTTACATTATCCAATAGCACCATATCATTACTCTATTAACTTTCCTTTAAGTAATGAATTACTAAAGCCTTTTACAAGTTCTCAAAACTTCTTTTCATTTTCCCAGTTTATCTTGTCCCATTTCCACAGTTTTGAAAAACATTCTGTTTATATTAGCAGGTTATAGATTTTGGAAATATAAGATTTCATGTCCACATTTTATGGAATTCTCTCAGTTTTAAGTATGTTTTACCTCTCTTTCTCCTTTTCTCCCATATACCGTATATACTCGATGTATAACCGAGGTTTTTTGGTTTTAAATAAACTAAAAACCTTGCCTCGGCTTATACTCGAGTCAAGTCCTTACCGGCATCACTCAGCAAAAATGTTTCTTAAGATGATCATTTCCTAAGACATCCTGCCTACCCTAGGCTATAACACATTGGCCAACATCTCAGAGTCTGAATCCTTACGGCATCGCTCAGCACTCCGAATCCGGCTGCCGCACGCATAGTTAGCACTGTGTATTTGCCGGCTGACGTCACTACTCAGCGCCTCCCGCGCCAAGTAGTGACGTCAGCCGGCAAATCACAGTGCTAACTATGCGTGCGGCAGCCGGATTCGGAGTGCTGAGCGATGCCGGTAAGGATTCAGACTCTGAGAGTGTTGGCCAATGTTGTTATAGCCTAGGGTAGGCAGGATGTCTTAGGAAATGATCATCTTAAAAACATTTTTGCTGAGTGATCCAGTATTTGCATACAGTAGTGCTTTAAGGGCTCAGAGTCTGAGAGTAGCTGTGAGGTGATTGGGGTAAGGACTGCAACTGGTGGGGCTCTCCACTGCAGGCTTTTAACTGCAGCTTTTTAACAGCAGAACTTTGAGCTTTTAACCCAACATCAGAATTCCCATATAGATGTTTGGAAACTACAAACTCCCCAGCACAAAGTATGCTGGGAGTTGTAGTTTCCAAACATTTGTATGGGAATTCTGCTGTCCTATTTTCACCCTCGGCTTATCACTCGGGTCAATCAGGTTTTCCTCATTTTTTTCAGGTAAAAATAGGTACCTCGGCTTATACTCGGGTCGGCTTATACTCGAGTATATACTGTATAAAAGGAAATGAATCTGGTTGCTGTCCCATTTATACAGCAATGCATTTTACCACTCTTCAATAAATTACTCGCAGTTAGGTTTTTGTAGTATAAGGTTGCAATATAATATTTAAAGGACAAGACGGCTTTCACTTTGATTGTTTGTGTTGTTGCAAAGTTAAAGTGTAGATCTGGCAAAGAAAAATGACTTTGGCAATCAGTTCTGAGAGCTCAATACCACTCATGTCTTAATTGGGATTTGAAGAATGTTGCAATCTCATAATTTAAAGATTTGGGAAAGTGGAGTAATACACTCTTCATTCTGCTTGTTTATTAATTATTGTTTTTTAGAAGAAGCTTTCATTGCTTTCTGTTCTTGAGTCCACACACTATTTTTTCCTCTCTGTTTAAAGCAAATGGTACAACTTGATTTTACTTCCCAAGGAATTTTTACGTGGTTCTGTGTCATTGATGGAAGAAAGGATCAAATGTGAAATTTTCGGTGGTTTTTCTGGTTTGAATTGTGGAAGGATTCCACACACACTGGAATGACACATAATGTAGAAGAGTGACACTTTTCTGAAGTTACATAGAAAGGCTATCTGTGCTCAATATACGTTTTCTAATGAAGTGAGAAGACATCCAACTGCTCACCAATATTGATATCCTGCAGCCACACTTTAAACAGCAAGGTTTGACTCATATAAGTGATAAGAACACCTATGAAATGCAGTATCCACTTCACCTGCTTGTCATATACTTATATTAGTGCATTACATCTGTACTGGTCCTTTACCATTACATAGCTTTGGCTAAGATAAACCTGACGTGGCGACTCAGGGTGATGCAATATGCAAAGCCACTTCTTACCAGGCCAAATCCTATGATGCAATAATGCCTTTGTGAGTTTACTGCATTGCAGGAAATCATTCACGTTAGCTGTGCCGGCTTACATCTGCATGAGTAGATGTCAAGTTTACCACAACATAATAGCGCAAAACTTAACTTTTGATTTTTTGCATCAGGTGCACAGTGCAAATTCAAAAACAGCACAGCCCCCCACAAGTCTGTGTAAACCCCATGTTAACACGATAATACAATCAGGCAAGTGGATTTTGCGATTATTTGGCCAGCTAGCAGCCTTTATTTGCATTGCCCCAAGTATTTCTAAAGAAAAATTACGAGGCCTATTCAAATAAGAGGTGCAAAATATTGTCTGCATTTTAATCTACAGAAACCAAACAGGTGATGTCAAATGCTTTCTAACTGTAGTAGACTATTAAAATTATCATCTGATTGGTTGAGGCAAATTAACGGCTCAAGCTAATTTTTGGCACCTCTTATTAAATAGATATTTTAAAATTAAAGGGGAAGTTCGTGCAAGTACATACGCTTTTCAAAAAAGAGTAGTATTTTTTCATCCATTGACCTTAATCTGCCATACAAAGCATTTTGTCTTTATTAATAAATGCACCGAAATACTGACTTCCTGTTTGCAGGACCCCTATTAGAGACCGTTATGGTCTTGCCCTTGTCTGTGGTTCTTGCCCCTGGGAAGAGAAGGACCATTAGAACCTGAAATGTCAGCTCACTAATGTCAACAGCAGGAACAGCAAGGGTATGATCACACTGATTTTTCAAAATTGAGAGAATATGTAGAATAATTAAAAGGCATTTCACAAACTACCAATTTAACATATATTGATTTTCACACTAAACTTTCCTTTTAAACAAAGAAATATCAAAAATATTTTATTAACAACATTTTTAAAACCCAACTAATTGTAGCACAAATAGTTTTGAAGCCATAGTTTCTGCAAGCATGCCAAGTAAAGAAAAGTCCCACACACATAAAACACACCAAAATGTTTTTATATAATTTTGTAAAGGTGTGTATGCAAAGACAAATAGGACCACTGATTTAATGTTTATTTTGCTACAAAACTAATGTAATTAAAATTGGTGTATCAGTTATCAAGTCACTGTGTTTCTCCAAGTCCAGGCGGTGATATCACATATATCTTCAGTATAACGCTTATTACACCCCAGAATACATAACAGGACAGGATCCATTCGTTAAAGAGCTTCTAGCACTAAAATTGTAAAAATTTACAGACACCCAGTGACACATTTATGAGTGCCTAAAGGCTCTTTCCTCTTCATTTGAGAACCTAATTAACAAGGGAAATTTGACCTCTGCGTATTCAAATAAAAAAACACCTTGCCCTTACAGCACACTGTATTTATCTAGCAAGCATAGCTAGTTAATGCTGTATTTTTTCTCCATGCATTTAAATGCAGTTTCTGATGGCGCATTGACCCCACAATGGCCCATTAATAACATATGTCCCCCAGTGATCTGTAAAATCAAGATTGTCATGGATTTAACTATAATATGTTTCATTTTCTAATCTCCAAACGGATAACCATCAAACAGACAAGTAGGTATACCAAAAACACAAATCACAATTATATACAGAAGTTCCTTTGGCTACAACACGGCACAGAAATGGACTTTAATCATCTGATTAAATTCTGATCACTTGTGGTTTATTCTTTGCTATTGATTCTGATGTTTAGCACCGAACGAGTTACAAACATTTTTTTCCCACTTTCAGTTCCTGTTATCCTGTTTGATAAATGTCCCAGTTTCATCAGTAGGATCGTACACAAGTAAAACTGGGCACTCCACCAAACTGATAATGATCCGTACCAGCAGTGATATTTTAAATTGTTTATTTTCTTTTTCCTTTAACTGCACTGTACAGAAGATAAATGTAAACATTAAAAATGGGTTTTGTGTGTTCTCTTGTTGTACCTCTACGAATTTGCTCAAAAACAATTAAACTTGCAATTTTCAGCCCAATTATTGTATGAAGTCAACCACTTAAAAAGCAGCCATTTTGCAAAAATATCTTTTAAAGGACAATTATACTCAACTCAACCCTCCTCCACACACAAATTATACCCAGGATGAGAACCTAAACTGCAAGTCCTCACCCCTGGTTCTTCTTATTTAGGAACCTTACTTGTATGTATGTATGTATAATTTTATTTATTAAGCACCACTTGGGTACGCAGCGCTGTACATTAGAAAATACAGAGTATACAAACTATACAAAAAAGTGCATACCATTATACAGATAGATAAAAATTAAATTAAATCCAATTGCATACATCAGTTAAGAAAGCATAAAATATTAATTATGTATTATTAATATAAGTGCAACAAGCCTTGACATATTAGGATGAGATCCCTGCCCCGAAGAGCTTACAATCTAAATGTACCTACAGTTCCCTTCATTGCTCTGGCCCTCTACACCTCCATCTCTCTGTCGGAGACAAAGCCAATGAGAAAACCGATCTGCAAGGAGCATGTCTTCCTATTGGCCCCATCACAAACCCAGAAGAGGAGCTTGAATGTGATGGAAACTTTAGGGAAGTAAAGCTGCTTAACTAAAAAAAGGCAGTGGTAAGGACCTAGAGGTTTAAGTCCTCACCCTGGGTACATTTAAGAAGAACAAGAGGAGCATGTGAAGTGAGTATACACTGCACTTTAAATCAGTTGGCCAACTTTGTAATCATGTCTTTAATTTTAAAGGAATAGTTCACAACAAAAGTGTGATGAAGACTGGGAGGTAAGGACCTATTCCTTCCCTTCCGTTCTTCAATCACTTCACCAGGATCCAGGACCAAGGTTAGTTTATTTACCTCACGCACGATCCCCCGCAGCTCCTTTGACAACTGCCGACTGCTTCCTGGTTTAGTTGCACTATCGCTCGCATGCGCGTATTGCGCGCTATAGTAAAACTAACCAGGAACAGTCGGCAGTTGTCAATGGAGCTGCGGTGGTCTTGCACGAGGTAATGAAACTTCTCTCGGTCCTGGATCCTGGTGAAGTGATTGAAGAACGGAAGGTAAGGAATAGGTCCTTTACCTCCCAGTCTTCAATCACTGCTTTAAAAGGAATAGTTCACTTTTTGTGTGAACTATTCTTTTAAAATAAATTACATGATTACAAAGTTGCATACTGATTTAAAGTGCAGTTATACTCACTTCCACCATGCTCCTCTTGTTCTTTTCTTCAAATGTACCCAGGGTGAGGACTTAAACCTCTAGGTCCTTACCACTGTCTTTTTTTTAATACACGAGTATGTAAAAAAGTTTGCTCAGTGGCCAATTCACTGGCCTCCTCATAGATCTAAAGCTTCTTTTAATGTGCTTTTGTATTTCTTTTTTCTTTCTATCTTTGTGTTTGTCTAATTTATATATATTATATATATATTTATATATATATATATATATATATATAATATATATTTGTTCAGTTCTAGTTTCAACAGCATAGGTTTAAGTTTGTGTAAACTTCCTTTCTTCCCATCTTCTTACTAATCTTCAACTTCAGACTTGTGGGAGTGGTCAGAATAGGTGTTGAAGGTCCCAGAACTGGCTAGCTAAATTGTCCAGATTGTTATCTGTTTTTATAATGAAATAGTACAGAGATAGACTTGATTTTTTCCTACCTCCCAATATAATTTGGTTGATGAGCGCCAGCACATGCAGTTTTCATTGCTAGGTTAGTGTCCTAGATGTTCCTGTATTAAGATATTGCTGAAGCACTAAGGAAGCCTGGCAGAAGCAGTTTTCTTTTTGCTGTGTCCTAGGAATTATATTGGAGGTAGGGATTATCAATCCACTTTTCCTGCCCCAGTTACTTTTCATTTTAACTGAAAACTTGTATTCACTATACTGTTGTTCTCCTTTAACTACTACTACCTGGTTAAAAGACCAAAAAATCTTATTTGGCACTAATGTTCTCCTATGCTCGCCGATGTTTCAAGCCCTCTAAGTTGGCTTTTCAGGCTGCCTAGATCTGCTTAGAACTTCTATGCACCTGCAAATTGTAAATATGCAATGGAAAAAGATTTATGATATCATTATTGTAATTCAATTTTCTACTTTATAAAGATTATTGGTACATATTCAAAGGAAGTCAGATACAACAGATACATTTAAGTAATGATGAAACCATTCCTCTCCAAAACAATTATAAAGGGGCTGTTATAGTAATATAGTAAGATAGTAACATATTAACATAGTAACCTAGAAAAACGGTGTTTAGCACATTTACCTTTCAATACTCGTCCTGGGATTTTGATCCAACCTTGACTTAATTTACAAATGTGTAGGTGTTTGTTGACCGTTACAATTCCCCAAACAGAAGATTGACTGATTCAGAGTGATGTAACTTATTTATACACAATAAAGGCTTAAATAAAAAATTCCTCATGTGCACTGGAATTATTTGGATTACTATAAATATATATTTGTGTGTCATTTTTGAAGGCATTGCTAATTGTGAGCAAACTTACAAAATAATGTAATTCAATAAAAGCTGATTTAATAACACTAAAAGCTTTATATCTCAACCAAACTTCACTGCCCATAATTATTAATATACCATTTTATTAAAGCCCACTTCAGTGTATACATGAGATCTTGGTCCCTCCGCTAGACAATAATGTATCATCTTAATAAAGCGAATGCATATGGGGAATGTTCTGATTCGACTGTCATAAATATTCCAGCTCTTGTCAGGTGCTGAGAGTATTTGGCTCTGATCATAAGCGTCTCTAAAGCTTTTTGCATTTTATGTTTAATCCCAACTATTAAATAGGTCTGGCTCATTTTTAAAAATCATATAAGAGTTTAAAACGTGAAAAAGGGAAGCAGAGCAAAATGGCACAGTACAGTCTCAAAAAAAAAAAATCATTTTTGTACTTGGAATGGAAAAAAAGACGTCATAAATGACAAGTATTACTGGTTTAAAAAAACACCCTACTTCATTTGTATGTGGTGATCAGGTGTACGTTTACACATCTTGTGTTGGCAGATAGGGCAAGGTAATTTAATTTTAAGTAAGGAATGCAATGTTTTTATCATTGGCCAAACCAAAGAGAAACTGCAAATCATAAAAGTAAGAGTAAGAACATAAGTAACATGGGACAAATACTGATACCAGTTTTCATTTAGAGTGCACACACATTTGCTTTTATTTTAATAAAATATAATTTGGTGTTTTCCAAACATTATATGTGAGGGTGATTAGGGAGTTTTTCTTGTAGAAAAATGTTTCTTACAGCATCTTCAAATAAATAATTGAACGCCTGCAACACCCGGCCCTTTAGGCTTCACCATACCCGGCAACTGTATGTACCTTTTGTACTGTTTTCCACTGCCTGTCACAATCTACTATTACAGCTTACGCACTTTCCTAACCCAGACCTGCTGGTATAGCACATTGTATGCTAGTAATCACTATGTGAAATATAAGGGGCCAGTAATTGCTGTATAAAGGGGGCTTTGAACTGCTGTATAAAGTATAGGGGTCAGTACACTGTAGAACGAGGCTAGAAACTGCTGTATAAAGTATAGGGGGCCAGTATCGCTGTACAAAGGGTCCAGTACTGCTGTATAAAGTATAGGGGCCAGTAATCGCTGTACAAAGGGGTCCAGTAACTGCTGTATAAAGTATAGGGGGCCAGAAATCACTGTAGAAAGGGGGGTAGTTACTTCTGTATAAAGTATAGGGGGCCATTAATTTCTGTACAAAGGGGCCAGGAACTGCTGTATAAAGTATAGGGGGACAGTAATTTCTGTACAAATGGTCCAGGAACTGCTGTATAAAGTATAGGGGCCAGTAATCGTTCTACAAAGGGTGCCAATAACTGCTGTATATAGTATAGGGGCCAGTAATCATTCTACAAAGGGTGCCAATAACTGCTGTATAAAGTATAGGGGCCCAGTAATCATTCTACAAAGGGTGCCAATAACTGCTGTATATTAGTTATAGGGGCAGGAAATCATTCTACAAAGGGTGCCAATAACTGCTGTATAAAGTATAGGGGCCAGTAATTATTCTACAAAGGGTGCCAATAACTGCTGTATATAGTATAGGGGTCAGTAATCATTCTACAAAGGGTGCATATAACTGCTGTATAAAGTATAGGGGCCCAGTAATCATTCTAGAAAGGGTGCCAATAACTGCTGTCTATAGTATAGGGGCCAGTAATCATTCTACAAAGGGTGCCAATAACTACTGTATATAGTATGTAGAGGGTCCCAGTAATCATTCTACAAAGGGTGCCATAACTACTGTATATAGTATAGGGGCCCAGTAATCATTCTACAAGGGTGCCAAACTGCTGTATATAGTATAGGGGCCCAGTACATCTACAAAGGGTGCCATAACTACTGTATATGTATAGGGGCCCAGTATCGTTCTACAAAGGGTGCCAATAACTGCTGTATATAGTAGGGGCCAGTAATCATTCTACTAAGGGTGCCAATAACTACTGTATATAGTATAGGGGCCCAGTAATCATTCTACAAAGGGTGCCAATAACTGCTGTATATAGTATAGGGGCCCAGTAATCATTCTACAAAGGGTGCCAATAACTACTGTATATAGTATAGGGGCCCAGTAATCGTTCTACAAAGGGTGCCAATAACTGCTGTATATAGTATAGGGGCCAGTAATCATTCTACTAAGGGTGCCAATAACTACTGTATATTAGTTAGGGCCCAGTAATCATTCTACAAAGGGTGCCAATAACTACTGTATATAGTATAGGGGCCCAGTAATCATTCTACAAAGGGTGCCAATAACTGCTGTAATGAGTATAGGGGGCCAGTAATTTCTGTACAAGGGGTCCAGTAACTGTAGTAAAAGTATAGGGGGACAGTAATTGCTGTATAAAGGGGGTAACTGCTGTTAAGTATAGGTGGTCAGTAATCACTGACAAAGGGGTCCAGTAACCGCTGTATAAGTATAGGGGGCAGTAATCACTGAAGAAAGGGGGTAGTTACTGCTGTATAAAGATAGGGGGCCAGTAATTTCGGTACAAAGGGGTCCATCAACTGCTGTATAAAGTATAGGGGCCCAGTAATCGTTCTACAAAGGGTGCCAATACTGCATGAATAGTATAGGGTCTAGTAATTGCTGTACAAAGGGCCAGTAACTGTTTATAAGTATAGGGGCCAGTAATCACTGTATAAAGTATAGGAGTTCATTAATTGATGAATAAGGGAGACAGTAACTGTAGTGTAATTTATAGGGGGGCAGTTACTGCTGTATTGAGTGGCTTCTCAATATACTGTGAAAGAGATAAGAGGCTCTTACTGCGTTGGGGTTTGGGGGAAAGTGGAGTAGGGGAGAGTAGTTTCTCATATTGTACTAGGAAGTGGAGGGGGGTTGGCTCCTCAGTAATAATGTATGTTGTGATATTGTGTTGTTGGTACTAGTTTTGGGAGGGGTTTGTTATGGTATTTGTATAAGGCCTTGACAAACCACTTGTGGAAAACCTACTTGATTAGGTAACTATTAGTGCCACCATTTTTTGCTTTTCAGAACACCTTGAGCTTTTAAACAGCCTTGAGTGCAGGTGCATCTTCTAAACTCACCTCTTGTAAATTTGAAATGTTCATTTCTGTACTGAACTGTAGCATGATTGGCTGTGGTAGTGGTGGTAATATGCAATAACAAACTTCATCACTAGTTCGAGACTCAACATGTGCCAAAACAATAAAGCTGATTACACACATCCCAATAAAGGGCCATCACATTAGTAACCGTCAAGATTGGCCTTTATCAGGAAAGTTTGTACGGTTAAATTAATCGTTGCCAATGAACGTTCCATGTTGGTGTCGTGAACAACAATTTCCTGTGAAAAATTTGCCTCGTTTGCATCGGCTCCCCGTACTAAGGTATAGGGAGTAGGCCGCAATCATATGGAGTAAACAGTCATGAACATTCTCCCTATACTTTATATATACTTTATATAAGGAGAACGATCATGACTGTTTACTCCCATCTGCCTTTCATCTTTGACAGATTGTTACAGCGTGTAACTTAAGCTGGGTTCCTTAAGTCAGAGCTAAAATAGTGGGTGTGCTTTTGGGACTGTATGATTAGTAACATGTTAGTAAGGGTAATTTATCAGCTACAGCAAACTTAGTGGTAAGGCTCAGATGGATGTTTTAACCAAAGTGCTCTGTCTTCTGATTAAATGTTTAATTTACGCTTTTGTTGCCCTTAAATATTTTGGCGCCCAGACTTGACATAGGTAGTACTTTGTGCACACTGGATAAAGTAGAGGATTTAAAGAATGCAGATGTGCAGGTTACCTTAGTCAAATGCTTAGAAACCAAGTAAAGAATAAGATCCGGATTAAATGCACTCTCTGTGAAAGATTGAAAGCGTATTCGCAAAACCACATTAATGCACAATGTTCATTGCACATTCTTTCTCTGACACCTGAGGAAGGGTTCAGTGTGCACTCTATGTGCTTTCACAAATACATTAACCATTTGCAGTATTTTCAGTTCCTTCTGTTTCTTGAAATAATTAGATCCCCAGTATATTTTTATACATACATACAACAATAGATACTATGGTTAAAAGCAAAGGTTAACTTAAATAAAACAAGAAGCTTGTGATCAGAAGTTTTATTAGATATTTGTACAGTAATTGCCTAAAGCCTCTGTAATAATGTAAGGAGAACTAGACTCTTTATTCTTGTATTTTTATTAAACATTATTATGTTTGCAGGACTTAAGGACTTGTAGACTTTGCAAGACTTTATAAATGAAACATTTTACATTTTTTTTTACATCCCTTTTAAGGTCATTAAAATAAGACCTGGGAGATCAGAGTGATATCATTTACAGTGATCAGTGATCCTGCTGAAAACATTACTTTTTTCATCTGGAAGCACAAGTCTGTTCTGCATATGGAAAAAAGTCTGTCCTCTTTGTGTTGATGGTTGCAACTTTCCCAATTATAGTTAATAAGTCCTCAGTCAAGCGGGAAGGACACAAGGACAGACATGCATTTTTAAAAAAAAAAAAAATCTATGAATACTCTAGTTCATCTGGTACTGTAACAAGGCAAACGTTGTCCCCAGTTCCACTCAGTCAGTGGAACAGCTCAATCATAATAGATTTAAATCAGACCAATGTATAAAGAATGCAGCTAGAGCTAAATACATTTAAAATGGTATGGAATGTTATTAATGTGGCTAGTCAGAACATAATTTTGACGTATATATTTAGTTTTATAATGGGGATGTCCATACCGTGATCCTCCAGATGTTTGCAAATATAACTCCCAGCATTCCATGCTGCTATCTGCTGTGTGTGTAAATGTTTTATATATATCTGCAGGGCCACAGGAAAAACATCTCTCTTTTATGGTCACAAAACCAAAAACATACCCCCAGGCCCACACAGATCGGTGCACACACCAACTGCTACACATTCACCTTCACACCCAAGCTACCATTACATTTATATGGCAACCATTAAAAAAATCCCCCTAACACTACACAGACAGAGATACACCTACCTCTGATACAGGTATACTGGTTTTAAAAAAAACACCCTACTTCATTGTATGTGGTGATCAGGTGTACGTTTACACATCTTGTGTTGGAAGTGCAAGGTAATTATAATTTTAAGTAAGGAATGCAATGTTTTTATCATTGGCCAAACCAAGAGAAACTGCAAATCAAGTAAAAGTAAGAGTAAGAACATAAGTAAACATGGGACAAATACTGATACCAGTTTCATTTAGAGTGCACACCACATTTGCTTTATTTTAATAAAATATAATTTGGGTGTTTCCAAACATTATAATGTGAGGGTGATTAGGAGTTTTTCTTGTAGAAAAATGTTTCTTACAGCATCTTCAAATAAATAATTGAACGCCCTGCAACACCCGGCCCTTAGGCTTCACCATACCCTGCAACTGTACCTTTTGTACTGTTTTCCATGCCGTCACAATCTACTATTCAGCTTACGCACTTTCCTAACCCAGACCTGCCTGGTAATAGCAACATTGTATGCTAGTATCACTATGTGAAATATAAGGGGCCAGTAATTGCTGTATAAAGGGGGCTTTGAAGCTTGTATAAAGTATAGGGGTCAGTAATCACTGTAGAAACGAGGCTAGAAACTGCTGTATAAGTATAGGGGGCCAGTAATCGCTGTACAAAGGGGTCCAGTAACTGCTGTATAAAGTATAGGGGGCCAGTAACGCTGTACAAAGGGGTCCAGTAACTGCTGTATAAAGTATAGGGGCCAGAAATCACTGTAGAAAGGGGGGTAGTTACTTCTGTATAAAGTATAGGGGCCATTAATTTCTGTACAAAGGGGCAGGAACTGCTGTATAAAGTATAGGGGGCCAGAAATCAATGTAGAAGGGGGGTAGTACTTTGTATAAGTATAGGGGGCCATTAATTTCTGTACAAAGGGGCGGCAGAACTGCTGTAAAAGTATAGGGGGACAGTAATTTCTGTCAAAATGGTCCAGGATGCTGTATAAAGTATAGGGGCCAGTAATCGTTCTACAAAGGGTGCCAATAACTGCTGTATATAGTATAGGGGCCAGTAATCATTCTACAAAGGGTGCCAATAACTGCTGTAAAAGTATAGGGGCCCAGTAATCATTCTACAAAGGGTGCCAAATAACTGCTGTATATAGTATAGGGGCCAGTAATCATTCTACAAAGGGTGCCAATAACTACTGTATATAGTATAGGGCCAGTAATCATTTACAAAGGGTGCCAATAACTGCTGTATAAAGTATAGGGGCCAGTAATTATTCTACAAAGGGTGCCATAAACTGCTGTATATAGTATAGGGGTCAGTAATCATTCTACAAAGGGTGCATATAACTGCTGTATAAAGTATAGGGGCCCAGTAATCATTCTAGAAAGGGTGCCAATAACTGCTGTCTATAGTATAGGGGCCAGTAATATTCTACAAAGGGTGCCAATAACTACTGTATATAGTATAGGGGCCCAGTAATCATTCTACAAAGGGTGCCAAACTACTGTATATAGTATAGGGGCCCAGTAATCATTCTACAAAGGGTGCCAATAACTGCTGATATAGTATAGGGGCCCAGTAATCATTCTACAAAGGGTGCCAATAACTACTGTATATAGTATAGGGGCCCAGTAATCGTTCTACAAAGGGTGCCCTAACTGCTGTATATAGTATAGGGGCCAGTAATCATTCTACTAAGGGTCAATAACTAGTATATAGTATAGGGGCCCAGTAATCATTCTACAAAGGGTGCCAATAACTGCTGTATATAGTATAGGGGCCCAGTAATCATTCTACAAAGGGTGCCAATAACTACTGTATATAGTATAGGGGCCCAGTAATCATTCTACAAAGGGTGCCAATAACTGCTGTATATAGTATAGGGGCCAGTAATCATTCTACTAAGGGTGCCAATAACTACTGTATATAGTATAAGGGCCCAGTAATCATTCTACAAAGGGTGCCAATAACTACTGTATATAGTATAGGGGCCCAGTAATCATTCTACAAAGGGTGCCAATAACTGCTGTATGAAGTATAGGGGGCCAGTAATTTCTGTACAAAGGGGTCCAGTAACTGTAGTATAAAGTATAGGGGGACAGTAATTGCTGTATAAAGGGGGTAACTGCTGTATAAAGTATAGGTGGTCAGTAATCACTGTACAAAGGGGTCCAGTAACCGCTGTATAAAGTATAGGGGGCAGTAATCACTGAAGAAAGGGGGATAGTTACTGCTGTATAAAGAATAGGGGGCCAGTAATTTCGGTACAAAGGGGTCCATCAACTGCTGTATAAAGTATAGGGGCCCAGTAATCGTTCTACAAAGGGTGCCAATAACTGCATGAATAAAGTATAGGGGTCTAGTAATTGCTGTACAAAAGGGCCAGTAACTGTAGTATAAAGTATAGGGGCCAGTAATCACTGTATAAAGTATAGGAGTTCATTAATTGATGAATAAGGGAGACAGTAACTGTAGTGTAATTTATAGGGGGGCAGTTACTGCTGTATTGAGTGGCTTCTCAATATACTGTGAAAGAGATAAGAGGCTTCTTACTGCGTTGGGGTTTGGGGGAAAGTGGAGTAGGGGAGAGTAGTTTCTCATATTGTACTAGGAAGTGGAGGGGGGTTGGCTCCTCAGTAATAATGTATGTTGTGATATTGGTGTTGTTGGTACATAGTTTGGGAGGGGTATTGTTATGGTATTTGTATAAGGCCTTGACAATACCACTTCAGTGAAAACCTACTTGGATTAGGTAACTATTAGTGCCACCATTTTATTTGCTTTTCAGAACACCTTGAGCTTTTAAACAGCCTTGAGTGCAGGTGCATCTTCTAAACTCACCTCTTGTAAAGATTTGAAATGTTCATTTCTGTACTGAACTGTAGCATGATTGGCTGTGGTAGTGGATGGTAATATGCAATAACAAACTTCATCACTAGTTCGAGACTCAACATGTGCCAAACAAATAAAGCTGATTACACACATTCCCAATAAAGGGCCAATCACATTAGTACCGTCAAGATTGGCCTTTATCAGGAAAGTTTGTACGGTTAAATTAATCGTTGCCAATGAACGTTCCATGTTGGTGTCGTGAACAACAATTTCCTGTGAAAAATTTGCCTCGTTTGCAGTCGGCTCCCCGTACTAAGGTATAGGGAGTAGGCCGCAATCATATGGAGTATAACAGTCATGAACATTCTCCCTATACTTTATATATACTTTATATAAGGAGAACGATCATGACTGTGTTTACTCCCATCTGCCTTTCATCTTTGACAGATTGTTACAGCGTGTAACTTAAGCTGGGTTCCTTAAGTCAGAGCTAAAATAGTGGGTGTGCTTTTGGGACTGTAATGATTAGTAACATGTTAGTAAGGGTAATTTATATACAGCTACAGCAAACTTAGTGGTAAGGCTCAGATGGATGTTTTAACCAAAGTGCTCTGTCTTCTGATTAAATGTTTAATTTACGCTTTTGTTGCCCTTAAATATTTTGGCGCCCAGACTTGACATAGGTAGTACTTTGTGCACACTGGATAAAGTAGAGGATTTAAAGAATGCAGATGTGCAGGTTACCTTAGTCAAATGCTTAAGAAACCAAGTAAAGAATAAAGATGCCGGATTAAATGCACTCTCTGTGAAAGAATTGAAAGCGTATTCGCAAAACCACATTGAATGCACAATGTTCATTGCACATTCTTTCTCTGACACCTGAGGAAGGGTTCAGTGTGCACTCTATGTGCTTTCACAAATACATTAACCATTTGCAGTATTTTCAGTTCCTTCTGTTTCTTGAAATAATTAGATCCCCAGTATATTTTTATACATACAGTACAACAATAGATACTATGGTAAAAGCAAAGGTTAACATTAAATAAAACAAGAAGCTTGTGATCAGAAGTTTTTATAGATATTTGTACAGTAATTGCCTAAAGCCTCTGTATAATAATGTAAAGGAGAACTAGACTCTTTATTCTTGTATTTTTATTAAACATTATTATGTTTGCAGGACTTAAGGACTTGTAGACTTTGCAAGACTTTATAAATGAAACATTTTACATTTTTTTTTACATCCCTTTTAAAGGTCATTAAAATAAGACCTGGGAGATCAGAGATGATTCATTTAACAGTGATCAGTGATCCTGCTGAAAACATTACTTTTTTCATCTGGAAGCACAAGTCTGTTCTGCATATGGAAAAAAGTCTGTCCTTCTTTGTGTTGATGGTTGCAACTTTCCCAATTATAGTTAATAAGTCCTCAGTCAAGCGGGAAGGACACAAGGACAGACATGCATTTTTAAAAAAAAAAAAAAATCTATGGAATACTCTAGTTCATCTGGTACTGTAACAAGCAAACGTGTCCCCAGTTCCACTCAGTCAGTGGAACAGCTCAATCATAATAGATTTTAATCAGACCAATGTATAAAGAATGCAGCTAGAGCTAAATACATTTAAAATGGGTATGGAATGTTATTAATGTGGCTAGTCAGAACATAATTTTGACGTATGATATTTAGTTTTATAATGGGGATGTCCATACCGTGATCCTCCAGATGTTTGCAAATTATAACTCCCAGCATTCCATGCTGCTATCTGCTGTGTGTAAATGTTTTATAATATCTGCAGGGCCACAGGAAAAACATCTCTCTTTTATGGTCACAAACACAAAAACATACCCCCAGGCCCACACAGATACAGGTGCACACACCAACTGCTACACATTCACCTTCACACCCAAGCTACCATTACATTTATATGGCAACCATATAAAAAATCCCCCTAACACTACACAGACAGAGATACACATACCATCTGATACACCCCAACATCTACCCTTCTATTTGCACCATCAAAAAAGTTAGTTTTACAGTTTACATAAACACAAAAACACATCCCTAACACCACACAGACACAATTACACATACCTACTGATACTCACTCTGTCTACCCCCATTTTCATGGCAACATACATAAATGATCAAATAAGTTAATTGTATGGTGATAAATGCAAAACCATACACTCGAAACATGACACAAAAAAAGGTACATTTACCTACTGTTGCCCCCCCAACAATCATCCCACCAGTCCGTTTCCGAGATAGCCATACATAATTAAATATAAAATGTACTGTATATATCCTCTTTCATTGCCATAGTAAGATTATTGAGTTTTAAACCCTGCAGCACACGCACACATTCCCTTCTATAGTCTGACTTTTCAAGCCAAATTTAAAGGTTATACTTAAACTTTCCCCTTCTAGTTCCAAATAGTGATTTTTAAACAATGATTGACAAGACATTGATCGGTATGGGTCTGATGCACCCTGTGATGTTTTTTTTTTGCGTGCAGTACATTTGTTTTTGCCATGTAACTGCTTCACCAAAGATAATCACAGCATGCACTGTAGCATATAAAAAGCTCACACCTTTGTAGAATGTTATTCTGATTGTCTTTGGGTCTGAAAAGTCAATATGACATATTAATGTTTCACGCTTATAAAGAATATGAGGCATATTTTCCAGAATAATTCTGTTAGCTAAACCAATTTTAAATGATCGTGTTTAATAATTTTAATATTTAAACGTAATTAAGCGTAACTAAAGCTAAGAGTAACTAAAGCTAATAAGTGAATGCCTATATACTGTAGATTCTGTACAGATGTACAGATGTAACTCTTATCTTAAATTAGTAGCATTGTGGAAAAATGCAGTTAATGCATTGCCTGCTTTCTGCCGCCTCTTTCCTTTTGAGTAACAATTTGTTTTCTGACAGTCTTATATAGAGAGATCACAGGGATGCCATTAGTTGCTGGCAAGGGAAGGCGCAAAAGAACTCATTAGACATGTGCAACAGTCCGGGCCACATCTTCCATTAGGCATAGTGAGACAATTGTCTCAGGCAGCACCTCTGCACTGAAGAAGAAAGGCGGCACCTCAGCACTGAAGAAGAAAGGCGGCACCTCTGCACTGAAGAAGAAAGGCGACACCTCTGCACTGAAGAAGAAAGGCGGCACCTCTGCACTGAAGAAGAAAGGCGGCACCTCTACACTGAAGAGGAAAGGCGGCACCTCTGCACTGAAGAAGAAAGGCAGCAGCAGTGGTGGAAAAAAATTCCCTTAACCGGCAAACGTGCACGAAAAGTGTGAGCGCCACCCGCATGACTCTAATACACGGTACCTTGAAGTTGCTTCAACTCCACTTCACCATTTTTTATGGTTAGGTTAGCTTTAGTTTGTCAGGCTAGGTAAGTCTAGTTATGCTAGTGAGCTAGTTAGGGCTTACCCTGGTGGCAGGGTTACAAATCTTTTGTCTAAACTCCTTTATATTACAGAAAGTATGGCATTTCTAATGTATTTTAACAGTTGAACCAATATACTGTATATAGCACATGCTATAAAAGAAGTCATTTTGATCAACAAAAACCTGAAAGGAGTAATATGGTAGTGGGAACACAAGCTGTTTGAGAAATTGATGTCATACCTGTTTATAGCAATACCATTATTGGAAATTGACTGTCTGAGGAACTGTTTAAATACCTATGAGATAGGAAGTTCAAAATCATAACATTTTACCCACGCTCCACTTTAACACAGCGTGTTAAGGGCGGCATTCAAAAGTTTGTCTCAGGCAGCAAAAACCCTAGAAGTGCCCCAGGTGCAACTAAGTATAGTATCTGTGACAAACTAAAGCCTAGTATACACTATTAGATTTTTCATCCCAACCAACCGCTTGGCACTTCTGGCCGGTCAGAGAGGATGAAGCACTGTCGGTCGTGGCAAAATTATCCACGGTGAACAGTTCATCACAACCAATTGTGCAGTTCATAGAGAATAGCATGATCGCCCATGGTTTTCCGGCACGTCCGATCGCCTCTTTCGTCTGTTTCGGATGGATAAATGCTCGGACGTCAGATGCGGGCCAGCAAAAAGCCATGCAGTTTGCAACAAATTATTGGTTGATTGGGCCAAAAAATTGCATAGTGTGTACTTCTAGTAAAACAGATAATTTATCCACAGTGTAAAGGGACATGGCTATTTGTTAGTTGGGACTGGAATACATTTGACTGCTTTGTTTATATATTTTGGGATAAATGAGGTCACATATTCCTTTATTTAGTTTATTTACACACATATGCTTTTGAAATAATTCCTGCTGAGATTACTTTTGACATTATCATACTGTACAATGCCAGAATAATACATCTTAGACAAAAAGCAAAAAAAAATGTGCAAGGAGAACTGGAAAGACCTTTAGAAAAATAAGGTAAAACCTTGCAAAAAAAACTAGAATACTGTATAATTTCACATTTTTTCATTTTTCTAAAAGTGCAGGATGCCAACAATAAGTTTACAATAACGAATCTCTGACATCTATTCCTTGATAGTCTTGAAGCTTATTTGTGAAGATAGATCTAACCTCAGACATAACCCAAAGCAAAACTGCTGCATTTTTAAAGCAATGTAAAGAATGAAAATTCCAAGAAATACCCTCCACCTCAAGGCACAAAAAGTAGCTACAAATGTTCGTTTTCCAGAATTTAAGTAATTGAATCTCAAACTTAAAATAGGTTTTCCTGCATTAGGAAGTAGCCAAAGACAATATTCATAATTCAGCACTGTACAGCACTGAAAGTCTGACTTTTAAATGTCTGCCATAGGATTTTCTGCATTTGTGGTTAAGCTTGCAACTCTGAGATGTCTTTTAACTAGAGATTCAATGATACAATATTTACTGCTGTGCTCACCCTGAGGGCTTCTTTAGAATATCACAGTAATTTCCACCGTGTAAAGAGCTAGGAAAACAAATGGGAAACAGGTCTTTTTCATTTTTAATATTTGTAGCCAGTGGATATTTTAAAAAGAATTCATTTAGTTTTTCAGTAACTGAAAGATATAATGGAATATACAGTAGCTGATTTTCTTGTGCATGCTGGAGAATGCGACATAATATTAGTTGTGGTATTGGTACAGGTAAGAGTTATTTGCATTAAGCGGTTAATTCTATATGTTTGCTAATTACGAATGAGAAATGCAGGAATTAGTTTGAAATGAGTCAACCGTCATTTTTAATGATTACATTCTGCAAATCTGTAAGCATTTAAAGCAAATTAAAAGAAATTACCCAGTGAATTGTTTGAAAATCATGTGGTTCACATTGCAGGCGAATCATAGCAAATTTTATTGAATTAAACTTAATATGAATCAGTTTATGTGTCTAAACAAACTATCAGAATAGAATAATCAGTGGATTCATAATCTATATTTTCTTCATACAGTCACATTCCTTAACCCTATATTAGAGCTTTCACTGCAGTTAAAGGATAAGTGCACTGTAAAATCAAGTTATGTTCATTTGGAAGCTGCAGCTTTAAAAATACCGTTGCCATATTTTTTTTTTACCTATGCCCCTCCAGAGCCTAGCTTTGTGCCTTGGAAGTTGCTGACATCTTGTTACTGGTTTGCTGAATGTTAAGCTCCGCCCCTCTGAGATTTCCTCTGCTTTCTCCTGCTTGAGCCTCAAACAGTAATGCTTGTGAGTTCCGTGCAGACACACGTGCACGGAACTCGCAGGCATTACTGTTTGAGGTTCAAGCAAGAGAGTGGACAGAACTCACAGGCATTACTGTTTGAGGCTCAAGCAGGAGAAAGCTTGAGGAAATCTCAGAGGGGCGGAGCTTAACATTCAGCAAACCAGTAACAAGATGTCAGCAACTTCCAAGGCACAAAGCTAGGCTCTGGAAGGGCATAGGGAAAAAAAAAAATATGGCAACAGTATTTTTTAAAGCTGCATCTTCCAAATGAACATAACTTGATTTTACAGTGCACTTATCCTTTAAGTGGCGGATCAAGTAGTTTGTACCCATGGAATTTATCTAGGCACTTAGGATTCAGCACAGTAACATCCTATTTATCCACATAATTATCCCACAGGTTAGAGGGTTTTAGAATCTGTGAGTTTCATAGTCACCTGTTGTCTTGTCCTACATAATTAATGAATAAATGTTCCTTGTTTTATTGATGTTTCAACTATGTGCTGTCAGATCTACCAGATTTTTTTTCTGGAGATAAGTGGCAAATAAAAGTAATATAGAATGTATAACAATCCAATATAGTTAATAAAACATGTAAAGCCATGGCTGAGAAAGCTCCGATACCCGAATAGGAGGAGCGAAACGCGTCCCACCTGCTTTGCATCCATACAGGGCCTCACATACTAAACACCACATGGATGACTTTGACTGACGAGACAGGAGACTGGTAGCTATATGGCACTTTATCATTAGCTATAAGAAGCTCTTATATATGTATGTCTCAATATGTGATAACTCCAACTTTGATAGCATGAAGTGATAGCCCTGTATATGTGTTTTTTAATTGATTTTAAATACATCCCTTCTGTAATAAAGGACTTTTAGTTTTGATACCAGACATAGAGTGTTGCAGCCTATATTTTCCTTTTTCGTATCTCTAATATATGTTTATATTGAATAGGTTAGCGCAAGTTTAACGCCATAATTGCACTGGCTGCACCAGTTTCACAAGAGACACCCGTGCAACTGGCGCAATGTATTTAATATAGTATTTGCACCACTTTTAACTCCACAATTTAAGACCAGCTATTAGCTGGCGCTGGGGTCAAATCCCTTTTGGTATGTACCACAAGGTGCAAATCCAGTGTTAAATACCGAAAGCCATATTTGCCTGGAGCAATTTGCGGATCTGAGTAAACGAGTCCCGAAGTATATTTGGTGCCATGGCTATTTTTTACATAGTGCAAAAAAAAAAGGAAAGGAAATCTATAAAGGGTGATCTGTTTTTTTTAGAAAGTTACAGGGAGATTCAATAAAAGCTCTTATCGTTTAAAATGGTGCTAATTTTGCCCCAACCAATCATATCTTATTTAACATTTGAAAGCTGAAATCTGATTGGTTGGGGAAAATTAGCACCATTTTAAACAATAAGAACTTTTATTGAATCTCCCATTTAATGTTCAAAGGATTTACATAATTATTTTTACAGAAATTATTGGCAATCTGTGGTTAAAGGGAACACGTACCAAACAAAGGACAGCCAAATCCTCTAAACAACATTGAAACTGAAGATAAGCAGCATTTATTTTGCTGTGGCTGTTGAGAAATGTATCTGATTAACATGTTGATTGTGTGCATTATATCCCAGCATTACAGCCTCACAGGTACATCCACTGTTTAGGCTACTGTAGGAGCATCTCACAGCAGGTCACCACCCACTAGAAGCCTCTTGCCAATTATGCTAAAGTCCAGTACACAAAAGACAGTTTGGAATATATACAGTAAAGTATGTGACTGAGGGTCATTGCCGGAAAGTACACATGCTGGCAAGACTGTGTAAAGGGCTAAATACTGAAAAGTACTGTAGACGAATGGAAATTTTGACCTGAAGCAGGTTTTCGGCTCTAATATTTCAACAAAATTTTACATTTCAACCACTGAAACAAAGCTTGCTTATTAAAATTCCATTGGTTCTACACAGAGTTTTTGTTTTGACCATTGAAATTCTGTCAAAACTTCAAACCGTTCCATGAGCCTGCTGGCAGAATGAACCCTAGATAGTTTGCATGCAGGAAATATGGTGGAAAGCAAGAAACATGATGTCACTAACATGCTTGTGAAGGTTTTCATTCATTCAGGTCATGATGTCACTAACAATTACCTAGTATAGCTATAGGTCAATGCTATGTACTGCAGTTAAATGCTATTTTTGAGTAAAACACTGAAACCTTATGGCCTGCTTGTTAACACAATGGAAACAATAATTTATATATTATATATGTCATTATATCATTGAGACAGAACAAAAAGTTCTGTAACACAGAAGAGTCACTAGTTCACAAAAAGTGGGACTTGGCACTACTAGTTTTTCCTTAATTCTTTTGTGGAGGTTTTTTTTTAATCTTGTTTTATATTTCCATCCACTGAGATTTTTCCCAGTAGATTGCTTATTACGATACAGAATATAATGCTGAGTCTTTTCCAAGAACTTTATAGGTTTCCATTCTGAATGATGTATCTTTGTTCACAGGTGAAAACTCAGGTACAACATCTCATCAATAAACCGCAATTATATCAGCCTGACACCCTATTCTCTGCTCGAGTTCACTGCAAAACCCTGTTGTGACTTGTGATAAAACCATTTAAAAAATAAATACATCATACCCAAAAATTTGTTTATAAAATCCATTGAAAATAGTTTATTATTGCTCTTTTAGTCTTAATTGGTTCCTCTTAAATGTGTAAAGATACTTTGTTAAATTACATTTTTGAAAATCCCCCCCAAAAAATCAGGTTGTTGTCACCGAACAGGCAGATTAAAGATGGGCTAGAACTTAAGTTCGACCCCAACTTTAATAGTTCGGACAAACTCGGACTTTTTAGAACTTCCCGAAGTTTGTAGTTCAGGTTTTCTGAACTCACGGACATAATCTTCGATAACCCTCAAATGTAGCATTTTGGCAATAACCCCTTTATGCGACATTTTGGCGATAACCCTTGAATATAGCGTTTTGGCGATAACCCTCAAATGTATCATTCGGTAACTCTCAATTTTAGCGGTTTGGTGATAACTCAAATTGGTGATAACCCTCAAATGTATCGTTCGGTAACCCTCAAATTGGCGATAACACTAGAATGTATTGTTCATTAACCCTCAAATTTGCGATAACCCTCAAATGTAGTGAAACCCTACAATTGCCCGATCGTGGGGAAAGTTAGTGTTTAAAAAATTTTCAGTGACATGCACATCCCCAGTTCCCAGAGCGATTTTTAGTACCGTATATACTCTAATATAAGCTGACCCTAATATAAGCTGAAGTACTATGTTTTAACTGATAAACCAGGAAAACTGTTTGACTTGAGTATAAGCCAAGGGTTGACCACAGACAGTCCCATAAAAAGCCTTATGCACAGCCCCATAGAAACTACAATAAACAGCCCCATAGAAAGTACAATAAACATCCCCAGAGAAAGTCCCATACACAGCCCCATAAAAAGTCCAAAAAAAGGCCCCATGAAAGTCCTATACACAGCCCCATAGAAAGTCCAAAATAAGGCCCCATGAAAGTCCCATACACAGCCCCATAGACAATCCAATACAAAGCCGCATAGAAAGTCCCATACACAGCCCATAGAAAGACCCATACACAGCCTCATAGAAAGTCCCATACACAGCCCCATAAAAAGTCCAATACACAGCCCCATAGAAAGTCCCATACACAGCCCCATAAAAAGTCCAATACACAGCCCCATAGAAAGCCCCATGCACAGCCCCATAGAAAGTCCAATACACAGCCCTATAAAAAGTCCCTTACACAGCCCCATAGAAAGACCCATACACAGCCTCATAGAAAGTCCCATACACAGCCCCATAAAAACTCCAATACACAGCCCCATAGAAAGCCCCATGAACAGCCCCATACACAGCCCCATAGAAAGTCCAATACACAGCCCTATAGAAAGTCCCATACGCAGCCTCATAGAAAGCCCCATACACAGCCTCATAGAAAGCCCCATGCACAGCCCCATAGAAAGTCCTATACACAGCCCTATGGAAAGCCTCATACACAGCCCCATAGAGAGTACTATACACAGCCCAATAGAAAGTCCCATACACAGCCGCATAGAAAGTCCCATACACAACCCTATAGAAAGTCCTACACACAGCCCAATAGAAAGTCCAATACACATCCACATAGAAAGCCTCATACACAGCCCTATAGAAAATACCATACACAGCCCCATAGAAAGTACCATACACAGCCCCATAGAAAGTACCCATAACAGCCCCATAGAATGTTCCATACACAGCCTCATAGAAAGTCCAATAAACAGTCCCATAGAAAGTCCTATACACAGCCTCATAGAAAGTCCCATACACAGCCCCATAAAAAGCCTCATACAGAGCCCCATAGAAAGTATCATACACAGCTCCATAGAAAGTACCATACACAGCCCCATAGAAAGTCCCATACACAGCCACATAGAAGGTCCAATAAACAGCCCCATAGAAAGTACCATACACAGCCCCATAGAAATACATACACAGACACAGCCCCATAGAAAGTCCCATACACAGCCACATAGACAGTCCAATAAACAGTCCCATAGAAAGTCCCATACACAGCCCCATAGAAAGTCCCATAAACAGACCCATAGAAAGTCCCATACAAAGCCAAATACACAGATGTGCCCTGTATACCTTTCTGTGCTGCCTGAATATTAAAGATCACTCCTTTAGAGAAGTTTGTTGAATCCTGTTACTGTTGTTTTTCCATCCCTTTCCCTTGCAGTCTGGGCTGTACTATGAGTGACTACAGGCTTTTATTTAACCCTAATTTGTTTGGAGATGAAAGTTGCCCTTCAATAGGAAAGGAACCGATAAAGATGTCTTATAACTTCAGATTCTATAGATACAATCAGATACAATTGATAAAATTTTGCTGACCTGAGAGATTTAATTCACTTTATAATCAATATCGATCAGTTTTGGTTAATTGAATATTAACATAGAATTAATTTTAATCAGTCGATTTAATAAACTAGAGAACTGAGAAAGCTTCCATGTTGGAGTCAGTACAACTTACATCCCATATAGTCTTCAAAGAGCCTTGTGAGCATGTGCACCTTTTGGCCATGCCCCCTAACCCCTCTATTCATTGTCTTCATGCACATATTTACACAAATGTCTTCACACTAATAAGAGAGGGAAATTATATTTTTCAGTAGTTTTACTGTAAACCAGGGCCATTAAAAATTTCACATTTACACAGCCTTAAAGTAAATTTTGTATTCAAGTTATCGCAACGCTATTATTATTATTAAGTTAATTATGATTGTTTATGACACAATAGGAAAAAAGAGAAATAAGTGTATTTTCTTTGCATTCATAGTAGGCTATTGCATAAAGCAAATTAAATAAGATATCCATTTATGTAGATACCACAAGCCTGACCTTGAAAAAACACATAGAAAAAAGAAACATTAGAAAGAGAACATAGAGAACAAAACTTCCAGCAGGCAACATTTATATGGACCCAGTTAAACTGACTGACAACATTAATAAGTGACTTATATATGATATGTTTAACACTGAAGAAGTGAATAATCTTTACTTCAAAACACTGAAGGGTTTTATTATGTAGTGGAGAAATTCATTGATCCTAAATATATTTACCCTTCGTTTGAGATTATGGTGTGCTGGTGATTTTAATAGTTGTCTGCGTTTTAATGCCCAGTTGACCTTTAAGGTAATTTTACCATTTCGCAAATAATTTACCAATCATTTTAAATTTAACACAAATAAACAGGCGCATCCTAATAACTAGGTTTTGTATATCAAAATGGCATCTATACACTTTCCAATTTGTAGAGTTTTATACATACTTAAATCCAAAGACATTTCAAAGGCAAGCTTTTCATTTCTATGTGTGTATCTGTTTCCACAGATTAAAATCTGTCTATTTTGCCTCATTCCTGTCTATATCTATTTGCTTCTTAGCTATCTTTGTCCTTGGTATATCCCAATTTATACATGGTAAAATCAAGGAGTACTTCCCCTGCTCGTTGTAACTCATGCTACTTATGTTCAATATGCCAACAGAATATGAAAGATAAATTTGCAGTAATAACCAGGTATCCAATTGGTTTATTTTTGTAAAGTGCATATTTTCTTAGCAGGATGCGAAAATTTGTAGACAACACATCATTCATTACAGAGATCATCCATGGATATGTAATAACTTTAGGTAATATGGGAAAATATTTAAATATTTTTTGCCTTATATTTCCTGGATATAAAAACAGATAAAGGGGATATAGGGGAAAAACAGTATCAATGTACAGTATATTCACAGCATAAATTAAAGGATCAGTATTCTAGGACCCTTTTCTGGTAACAGAATAGTTGGGTCATTTAAAATAAAGAACAAAGACATTTTCTTGCAAGAAGAAAGATGAATTTGTAATGTTTAATAATGTACTTGGGGAACACTGGTAATCTTATTGGCGTTAAATACAAACGTTAATAGGAGCTGGTCAATAGCTTGCGGTTGCTGCATGAGAGTCTTTTGCAATACATACGCAGCTGCCGCAATCAATAGGTTAAATTAACCTGTGGGTACTAGTGGTCAGCTCCCTTAATCCCCTAGAAGATGGCATCCAATCTTATACCAATACAGAGACTTGTCCTTGACAGTCACAGATAATGCTACAGCAGATGCAGAACAGAATGTTCAAAACATCTCTGTTTCCCTACACATCTAAAAAAAAAAAGCAAAAAAAAAAAACAATCTTTGCAGTTTATTAGGCACTGAGGGGAATTTTTTTTTAAATAAGCCTGTAACCTCAGGGGCCTCATGGGCCAGTAAAATGAGTTGAATATTTTGTATTATATTCATCATAGGCTGTCTGAAATGTATGCTCGCTGGAAAATAAACTATAGGGTAAAAATAGCTTTCAAATTTTTATCAGGGACTTCCATATTGGTGAAGAAATATCTGCATAGAACATATAGGCATAGAGAATAGTGAGAAGGGGGTCAGAGTGCACATACTCACAAGGCTCTTTGAAGACTACATGGGTTGTGAGTTGTAATGGCAACAACATGGAAGCCTTCTTAAAGAAGAAAAGTATAGGTGTTCTGGGGAGAAAAGCTTTCACATTAGGATTTACAAATGTAATTAAGTTTAAGACTCTTTCCTCTCTCCTTTAAGCCATTATAGTTTTTGTAAATGCTTTTTAGTTAAACAATGTTACAACTTAAACAGGGTTATTCAATAAAAGTTCTTATCGTTTAAAATAGTGCTAATTTTACCCTAACCAATCAGTTGTTAGCTTTCAAATGTTAAATAAGATCTGATTGGTTGGGGCAAAATTAGCACCATTTTAAACGATAAGAACTTTTATTGAATCTCCTTGAAAGTATACTGCAAATATACTGCTCAAAACAAAAATAGAACACCTATGTCCATACAGTACTTAGCTGCCACTGAACCTTTTCTAAAAAGTTTGGTGAATTTTCCAATGTGCATTCCCAACAATATATTTGCAGCACATACAATCAACAGTCTAAAAAATATCTCTTGTTCAGCTGTCACTGTTGAACATGGAAACCTTTACATCAGGGTAGAAATATTTCAAAACAGGTCCACTTTTCCTCAGCTCAGCGCTGACCCAACGAACAGCCTAGACAGGTTGAAATGCTATCAGTGGTAATCCACAATAAAGGTTTCTGTGTTTAGTAGTGACAGGCATGTTAAGGTTTCTTTGTTTATTAGGATGTTGCTATAAATAGAACAATAGTATAAACTTGGTATTACATAATATATACTTTGCAAATATTTTAAGGAATACCAAAGTAGAATTATTTCTATATAATTAAAATGCCACTGTTCATGATAAAGAGCCAGATGTCAGCCTGAAACATGTTACATACAGTGTGGCATCCAATAAATTAAAGGACAACTTAACCCACAGAACAACACTAAACCAGAATGCAGAACACCTTGATATAAAAACAATAATCTGTGCCTCTCATTTGGATATGGACGCTGGGAAATTTACCTAAATAACATATGTTTTGTGCTTTACTTCACAGCATTCTAGTATCACACAGTTTGGTCAATGGCCATTATGTTCTGCACATGTTCAGTCCTTAGCTATAGCAGAAACTTGTTGCAGTTGGTCACACCCATTAATAACTGTAATGAATTAATCATTAAAGGGACACCAAACTCCCCTAAAGCCAGAAAAATAACTATTTGCCATTCGTTTGTATTATTTACAGGGAGGTGAGAATGCTTATTCTCACCTCCCTGTGAATAATATTATGCTCAGGGGACCTGGAACTTACCTTACCGCCGCTCCACTCACAGCCACTCCTTCAATGACAGCCGCTCTGTCCCGACTGTGCGCCCTATCTTAGGTGCATGCGCGCCAATACAAAAGATAGGGCGCGCGATCGGGAGAGAACAGCTGTTCAGTGAAGGAGCGGCTGCGAGTGTACAGGCTGTAAGGTAAGTTCCAGGTCCCCTGAGTGTAATATTATTCACAGGGAGGTGAGAATAAGCGTTCTCACCTCCCTGTGAATAATACAACTGAATAGCAAATAGTTATTTTTCTGGCTTTAGTGCTCCTTTAAAAGATAATCAATAAAAGAAGCTGCAGCTCTTCTACTATATCACAAAGATATAAAATATAGTTTTGGCTTACATATAGTATCTTAGTTCATAAGTAATGTAAAGTTAGCATTAGAGTTGATCTTGGTTCTTTCCTTCTTATTGTTGTTTTCTGTGTCTCCTCTCCAAAATCTCCCCTGTCTCCAAATCTGCACCTCTTGATATACCCTGCAGACCCTTGCCATGTGCCACGTGGACACTGCCCTTGCCTTATATGACTATCCTATCCCCTTTTAGGTCCAAGTAACCAGTTCAAACCAGAAAACTGCATAACAGGCTCATTACCATACTATCTCATGGCTAGTGGGCGCAGTTAAAGTTGAACTTTCACCCAAATAAGGGGAAATCTCATATCAAAGCACAGTACATATGTGCAGGGCAGCACCCGACTTGGACTCAATTAGCCTTACATTATGATGCCTGTTGCACAGCTGTCTTTCATTAAGGCCTAGAGCATATGGTCATTGTATGATGTCTCGCCTTGGTAATTCTGGCTGGACCCAGGGGAGCGACAATATATAAACATCACATTCCTATATAGCTGGACTAACTAACTAAAAAGATGTTAACCATTTTTTCTTACAATAACCTCTAGCCAATCCTTTTACAGGACAGATAAAGCAAGATACTTCATCCACTTTAATACAATTTACTGAAGTGGTATTTTACAGCTTATTGGTGTTTTTAGGGGGGTTGTTTTCATATTCTGGAGTATAAAAAATTGTGTGTTGTTCTCCTTTAAGCAGCTTAGTTCTTCATTGTACCCAATCCTTTAATTTCTATTTATGCTGTTGTTAGCACTATCAGTGCCATTTCTGCTGTTGTGTGTGTGAGTGCGCACACATTGGCTTATTATTGAGTCAACACTTTAATATTAAGTTAAAATATATTGAACAAACTATTTATTAAAATGTAGCCTGTTGAGGTATTAAAACTTTGACAAGCTTTAAAAAAAATAAAATATACAGGGTTATTCAATAAAGGTTCTTATTATTTAAAATGGTGCTAATTTTGCCCCAACCAATCAGATGTTAGATTTCAAATGTTAAATAAGATCTGATTGGTTGGGGCAAAATTAGCACCATTTTAAACAATAAGAACTTTTATTGAATCTCCCTGAAAGTGTGCAACTCTTCTGCCCTTCTTTTTTGCGGAAATTGAGTAGTGACTTGGGTAGGGAATTTTGAAGTTAACACCTCCTAGGAAGATGCACAGGGTTTGTGATTGTTAAGCATTAAAATATCACCATCATTTCCTTGGACATGACATTGTTTGAACTGCAAGGAACTCTATTGGCACAAAATTAGCGCATATTACAGTTTTCTGTGTGTATTAATGTAATCAGAGTTCAACCCTTATTAATTGTTTGTATTAATTGCTTTCCTGTTGTAAATAGACATTGAGCGGAAGCTCTGTTTGGAAGAAATGCCAGTGATGATATAAAGAGGTTTTAGGATTGATGTGGCTAGTGCTGCTTGCTGGGATAATAATAAATCACTAGCAAAAGGTCAGTAACTGGGAAAAAAAGGCAGCAAGCCAGACTATAGTGGTAGTTTGTTTTGAAGAGACATTTGTTTGCAGTGGTTCACAACCTCCTTCAACATATTTCACCAAACGGGAAACAGAAATATGTTTAGATGGAAGATGGATCAACAGTGAACATGTCACTGATAGAAAGCGGCCTTTCTGTAAAACCTGCTCATTCAATATATCAGAGCAATGCAACAATTCTACATAAAATACTATCAAGCCTCTCAAATAATGGCTAAAGAATTTGTTATTTTTAGATTTTGTTTTTTTTCCCCTTGTTTTTATTATTTATTATGTGTGTGATTTTTTTTATTATTTTGTCAGTTTATTTAGGCTAAAAACACAAGTTTTTATTCCCTTAATGACTGATTACCCCTTAGATGGCGATGCCCAACCCACAGGGGGTTTCTTAGCTGGTCAAATGATCTTTAAGTTTTTAATTATTCATGGAGTCTTATTACAAGCTTCCTATTTTGTAAGGCAAACTTCAGGTAAATGGTGTGGATTTTGGTCCTGGTGTGCCATTATTTTTAGTACATTATGATCCCTGACTGTAACAATACAGGATCCCACTGGGGTTATTGAGAAAGTGGTTGTACAAGCCAATCCAATGATAAAACGATGAGTTGTCTGTTGAGAAACTAAAGTCAAATCGGTGCAAAAACTGGACAGAATAGAATAAGTACCAGGATCAGTACCCACCAATAAGCAATAAGCAATAATGACATGTTTTACCTTAAACAGACAAGGAATGGTTACATTGTTGGGGTTTATAAGATTAATGCAAGATAAATGCAAGCCACCTGAGACTTATGTGTAAACACATACATGCACGGAAGCACTGGGGCATATTTATAAAAAATTACAAATGATTATTTTTCAGCCATGGTGGTATTAAATGTCCTGTCCGCTTTTAAAAACTGGTTTGTAATAAAACAATATCAGTCTGTATTTCACAGCCACATAGTAACATAGTAACATAGTAATTAAGGTTGAATAAAGACATATGTCCATCAAGTCTAACCTATTCACCCCCTTTTCTTTTTTTTTTTTTTTTAACCCTACCTAACAGTTGATCCAGAGGAAGGCAAAAAACACCAGCTAAAAAGGGGGAAAAAATTCCTTCCTGACTCCAAACGGTAATCGGAAAGTATCCCTGGATCAACCAGATCTATATGCATTAATACCAGTAATTCTCAATATTTTTTAGTTTTAGAAACTTACCCAGGCCTTTTTTAAAGCTATTCAATGAACTTGCCATTACCACATCTGCTGGAAGACAGATCCAGTTTCACCGTTCTCACTGTAAAGAAACCCCTCATCAGTATATTATCAGTTACAGGCAGTAAATAGCAATGGTGCCATTGTGTAATCATGTTGGTGTTAAAGGATAAGTGCACTGTAAAATCAAGTTATGTTCATTTGAAAGCTGCAGCTTTAAAAATACTGCAGAAAGATCTTAAGCTTAGACTCATACAGAGAGGATATTCGGCAAGCAACATTGATCAGGCCTATAATAGGGCTATTCAGCTCAATAGGACTGACCTTCTACACTCTAGGAATAGACTTAAGAAAGTAGAGGAGGTTTCAGCAACGAGAAAAGTGTTCTTTATTACAGAATATAGTCAGGAGTACAATAAAATCTGCGATATTATTCGAAAAAATTTACCTATTTTATGGGCAGATCAGAGACTTAAGAATGTCATCTCTAAATGTGAGATTAAGTTTATTTCTAAAAAACCTCCCACTTTAGGGAGCTTATTATCTCCCAGCTTAGTTAATGATCTGAGTAAAACGGAGTCTATCAAAAATACTTGGCTTACCCTTCCTGGGACGTACAGATGTGGAGTTAGTAGGTGCAGAACCTGCCAGGTTATTGAGACAGGTTGCAGTTTTTCATCTACATCTACAGGCAAAAGTTATGTTAATAAATGTTTTGCAAACTGTGGTACCAAAAAAGTGATTTATTTGTTAGAGTGCAAAAAATGTCATGTGCAATATGTCGGTCAAACGAGAAGGACATTACGTAGTCGTATTGGTGAACATATTAGGGCCATACAATCTTCTGATCCAGCCACACCTCTGGGGAGACATTTTAGCTCTTGTCAGGGCAATATCTTCTCAGACCTTAGTGTTAAGGTCATTGAAAAAGTCATTATGCCCCGCAGAGGGGGAGATTGGATCAGACTATTGGAAACTAGGGAGATTTACTGGATATTCCATTTGGATACGAGGGTCCCTAAGGGACTTAATGCAAGATGGGATGTCTCCCTTTTCCATTAGTACATTAGGATTTTTCAGTCTATATATATATGTGTATATTTTTATATATAATTTTTTCTTTTTAATTTGTGTATATTTTTGTACCAGTAGGGGCTCTGTAGTTATACAAGCCATTTTAATGTGTTCTGTCTCTTTAAAATAGAAGTGGTTGGGGCGTATCCTGACTATAAAATTGGGACTGAACACTGCTCTTGTTTATGCCTGTGATGAAGGGCGCATGCCCGAAACGCGTCGGCTGTTATGGCTCTATATGCTGATTTTTTAATCTGAATTAATAAAAGTCTTTTTTACTATTGGAAGAGTTGAAGGTGCAGCACGCTTCTTTTTGCTTGTTCTATTATTTTTTTTTTTACCTATGCCCCTCCAGAGCCTAGCTTTGTGCTTTGGAAGTTGCTGACATCTTGTTACTGGTTTGCTGAATGTTAAGCTCCGCCACTCTGAGATTTCCTCTGCTTTCTTCTGCTTGAGCCTCAAACAGTAATGCTTGTGAGTTCCACACACGTGCACGGAACTCACAGGCATTACTGTTTGAGGCTCAAGCAGGAGAGTGGACGGAACTCACAGGCATTACTGTTTGAGGCTGAAGCAGGAGAAAGCTTGAGGAAATCTCAGAGGGGCGGAGCTTAATATTCAGCAAACCAGTAACAAGTTGTCAGCAACTTCCAAGGCACAAAGCCAGGCTCTGGAGGGACATAGGGGAAAAAAAATATGGCAACAGTATTTTTAAAGCTGCAGCTTCCAAATGAACATAACTTGATTTTACAGTGCACTTATCCTTTAAATATCTCCACAGCAGTAAAATAATGATTCAAGGCACAGGGATAGTAATAGAAAGACTTTACTGCAATGCTATAAATATGCTTAATTTTTCTTTGTGTGCCACATTCAGTGCAGGAAATTATTGCTTATTTCATGAAAAAATAAGGCAATTTTCCATATTTTGTCATAGTTTATTTCAAATAAGTGCTCAGTATAAACCCATAGTGGTTACATTCTTTAACAAAAGGTAAACTATAATCATTTGCTCATTCTTTATGGAAGCAGCCATTTCTGTTGTTCTAAAGCACATCACTTAAATTGTGTCTTGTTTTACTGTATGCTTATTATTTGACTACTTAGGTGATCTCCTTTGCACTCATCCTTAACATTATAGGTACTATATTATAGCTCAGTTTTTGTGCTTCCGATTGGTGAATTACAGGGTAAAAGCCTATGTGGTACAGAAAATATTTTAATATGCGTATATCTCTGTTAAAGAAGGTAATGATAACATGTGTAAGCCTATGCATTTTCCCCCTTGGCAAATCTAAAGAATAAAGCGTGGAAGTATTACATTTTACAGTATAAATCTCCATGTTGCAATTGTACCTTGTAATTAAAATTCTCTATAGATTTAATCATAGTTAACATTCTACTTAGACCTACTGTTATTCTGAATTTCTAACTCACGGTAGCTTATGGGAAGCATTGGAAAGATAAGTAAGAATACATACCATGTGTGCCATTTTAAGTATTTATTCATTTTTCCCATGCAAGTATTTTTTTTTTTAGAATTTACAAATTAGGGAATTAGTGAGGCAAATTAATGAGGAGGCTGCATAACCATAATAAGCAATCCAATAAATGTGCACTTAATATAGCACAGTGGGTAAGAATAAATAAAGAATCTCCCTCCATAGATTTTTGTAAAACAAAATGCATGGTAAAAATAAACTATTATACTTATCTAGACAATGATCTTGAAGTCATTAAGCATTCATGTATAGACAACCAAAACAAAAATGCAAACCAATTAACAATTCTCATTCCTTAGGTACTCAACTTTAAATATAGAAGATAAAATTGGTTAAAGGATAAGTGCACTGTAAAATCAAGTTATGTTCAATTGGAAGCTGCAGCTTTAAAAATACTGTTGCCATATTTTTTTTTTTTTTACCTATGCCCCTCCAGAGCCTAGCTTTGTGCCTTGAAGTTGCTGACATCTTGTTACTGTTTGCTGAATGTCAAGCTCCGCCCCTCTGAGATTTCCTCTGCTTTCTCCTGCTTGATCCTCAAACAGTAATGCTTGTGAGTTCCGTGCACACGCACGTGCACGGAACTCACAGGCATTACTGTTTGAGGCTCAAGCAGGAGAGTGCACGTAACTCACAGGCATTACTGTTTGAGGCTCAAGCAGGAGAAAGCAGAGGAAATCTCAGAAGGGCGGAGCTTAACGTTCAGCAAACCAGTAACAAGATGTCAGCAACTTTCAAGGCACAAAGCTAGGCTCTGGAGGGGCATAGGTAAAAAAAAAAAAAAAATATGGCTACGGTATTTTTAAAGCTGCAGCTTCCAAATGAACATAACTTGATTTTACAGTGCACTTATCCATTAATAAATACATACAAAACACATATTGTGTTGGTGCACATTGGAAATTATGTGTGTGTGTGTATGTTTGGCTATGTGTGGATACAGTGGATATAAAACCTTTACACTTACGCAGGCTGACTTTCTCCATTACAAGTTTATGCTACAATGCCTCAACACTGCACTTTTTGTCAGATAAACAAAATTCTTTAAGACACTTATAAAGAATAACAAATCCAACCCACACCACCTGTACTCTTTACATCTTTAACACTCTTCTCTGTCTCTCGCCCATTGATTCTCTTCTCTCTCCCCACTCTATCCAAGACTTTGCTGACTACTTCATTAATAAAACAGAGTTTACCCATACACAGATTCTAGTCCTCAGCATAGCTCTCAGATTCTTTTACCCACACCCCCTTCTGCTGCTAAGTAGAAAGAGGTTGTAATCTGTATTCCCACAGTGAGAAAGATTCAGCCAGGCTCTACAATCCAGTGACAGGGTTTCACCACAACCCCAATAAACTGAAGCAAAATGTAGAACAAACTCAAGAGAGACAAACTGGAGAGAGTTCAACACAGTGGATCGTTCTCTCCTAATGCAAATTTTTCACTTCTTGGGCCTCTAGATTAAAGCGTTATTCTGGCTACTATCCTACCTCTCTAACAGAACCTACACTGTGTCATATAATAAAACATTCTCTCTAGTTCCACTTTGCATAAGGGTTCCGCAGGGCCCTGTTCTTAGTCACCTGTTGTTCTCTTTATGTACTGTTTCCCTGGGAGATATCATTAGATTTGGTTTTGACTACCATCTGCATGCCGATGATACTCAAATATACTTTTCCACCTGACACCCAATCACGCATCTCCGGCTGCCTTCATGCTGCCTACTCATGGATGGCGCACCAATGCCTCAAACTAAGCCTGACTAAAACAGAACTTTAACCTTGTTCTATCCCATTGTTTCTATTTCTGTGGTCAACATCACCATTTACCCTATTCAGCCTGCTTAGAGGTTATTATTGACGCCTCTCACTCCTTTTCTAATTACATTAACAATTTTTCTAAAACCTGTCACTTTTTTGTCTGTAATATTGGGAAAATCCGTACAATTCTACTCTTCTGACTACTGCTATGCTTATGCATGCTCTCTTCTTATCACGCCTGGATTATTGTAAATGTCTGCTTTTTGGTCTTCCTGCTTCCCACCTTTGTCCCCTTCAGTTGATACTTAAATTGCTCTCTCTAAAAATAAGGAAATTTAATCTCCTCTGTACTGCACATCTACCTGGCTCCCCATTAAAAAATGCATTATGTACCAAATCCTTCTCTTAATATTTAAATCCCTTTGCTCTGCTGTTCCTTCTTATATTTTTCTCTTGTGTCCCTATATGTCCCTGCCTGTACCTTACGCTCATCACAGAACCATTGTCTATTATCTATTATACAGACCCCCCACTCACACTGCCTCCTTTCGCTCTAATCTTTTTTCTCTTGTTACTAACATGCTCTGGAATGTTATTCTCCTCTCTCTACATCAAGAAACCTCAATAAACAAATCTAACCTCTCTATCTCTCTAAGCACAGCACAGTATATGACTGCTGACACTGCACCAAATATTACTATGGCACTTTCCTATGTATCTATATGGTACTCACCTAATAAGACTGTAAGCCCTATGGGGCAGGGACCTTGTTTTACATGTTTCAAGCACATGTATATTTCATGATGCACTTACTTATTTATGTTTTAATGTATTGTCCCCCTTGTACGACATACTAATTTATTTATTTAGAAGGAGCATTTTTTGGAGCAGTCAACTGTATTTGGACAGCAAAAAAAAGTTTTTTATTTATTTTAATAGACAGGATCACATCAACACGTTTCAGCCAGCTAGGGACCTTTATCAGGACTGAAAAGCCTTGATGTGATCCTGTCTATTGTTTGAATAAAAAAAAACTTTTTTTAAATTCTGTTTGATACTATTCTTGGATTAAGCACCCTGGTGGATGTCCGTGAAGAAAGAGTGAAGTCAGCAAGTTTTATTTCTTATTTATATATTTATGTAAAAATATTCAGGTGTATAGTGTTCACTCTACCTTCTTAGCTCTTTACAGCTTAACCTGGGTGCCTCCAGTGTGGATCCCAAAATGTAGCTATATATCATGTAAAATGGAGCACTCTCAGGTCTTGAGAAAAAATGTGTGTATTTTTTTTTCACAAGACCTGAGAGTTCTCCATGTTACACAATATATAACTATATATTTATGTATCTATTTATTGCCCCCTTAATGTACAGCACTGTGTCCCCAAATGGAAATATATAAATAAACATATACATACATACATACACACCCTATAAATTTCGGGATTTGTACAATAGCATAGTATTTGAGGTTGAATAAAGACATACGTCCATCCAGTCCAACCCATCTAGCAATATCCTCATTTCCTGCCTAACTTTTGATCCAGAGGAAGGTAAAAAAAAGCAACAAATTTATGAAGGGGAAAAAAAGCCTTCCTGACTCCAAGTGGCTGTCAGAAATTTCCCTGGGTCAACTCTACATTATGTATCAATAAAAAAAAGAATCAAAGACAAGAAGTTAAAAAGGAATAAGAAAAAGTTAATAAAGAAATCCTGTCAAATTGTAGTTACATTAGTGTCACATCCCATAAACGTATACTTTGTTGAAGAACTTGTTGATTGTATTACAGCTCTTGGTTGTTTTGGATTAGAGTCATTTTGGCGTATCTGGACCTGGCAGGTTTTGCCTACTATTTATGGAAATATCATGAGAAATGTTCATTTTACATATGGGCAACATAAAAGAAGATAAACTTGTGTTTGCATTACTGAATTGGTATCCTCTTATAGTTCAAAAACACCAAACATCACGTACTTTTTGTACTTGTGTATGCTCTGTAATATATGGGATGTTATATAACACTATTACTAAAGATACTTATGTATGGGCAGAGACATTAAGACTTGTGTAATGGGACTGTATTTATTATTATCACTGTGTTCGTGTTTATTATGGAAGTACTGCCATTTGGAAGCCTGGAGGTAGTTATTTAAACTTGTGTTTAAACACCAAACTTTATTATTGTACTTGGAAATCCATTGTAATACATGGGACATTATAAAACACCAGTACCAAAGATATTTACATATGGATAGAGACATTATGACTTATGTGATGTGGTATGCAGTATGTTGGTATGTGTACAGTCTTTATAAATATTATTACTGGAGATTATTATTTGCGGTTTTATTTGTATTACTGAACTGGACTGAGCATTTTATTACAGTAGTACAACATCAATAGCCCCAATAGCTCTGCAGAAATCTCAGTTTGAAAATTCAATATGGGCTTTGTGCACATGGATAAATCTATGTGCATATATCATGTTTTCTATGCACCAGTGTGTTGCTGGGTTTAAAGCATAGAGTGATACCTGTGTCTCAAATATTCTTTAGTTTTAGGACACCTCACAACTAAAGGGATGACCATGTTCTTTCTCCTGTTATGTTATTTACTGTTAGTGGCGGTATTGGTGTATTTTTCTTTCTTTCTTCCAGTTTTTAAAAAGGCCCAGTCTGGATATCCAAAAGTTTTCCTCTGATATGTTTAGTTTCCTCTGTGCTAGTGGGGATGTTCTCTGCTCAGTATTTCCATTTATTGGCTATTCAATATAATTGTTACATTTTCCTTGGCATGGTTTTGGCATTGATATGCCTTTTATGCAAGGACACAACTGCTATACGATACTGTCATACATATTCAAGTCAAAAGCTTAACTTTTTTTAAAGAAATGGTTGTAATGGTTCTATGTGAAATGAATGACTGACAATCAATATGCTTACCAGGTGGTGGAATAGATCTCAGCAGGTATAAGACAAATAGAAGCCTAAATGTCAGATCATGTGGATGGGAAATCACACCAGTTGAAAAATTCAAAATAATCATGCAAATGTGGCAGTTGTCAGTATTATTACCATTGTGATGTGTCAGGGCAGCTTCATTTGGAGAATTGTAATTGGCACAGATGCAAGGCAATTTTGGAAGGAGTTTATTGGCACTTTACTTTTAACTTCCTCATATATTTTATTCTACCAAATTATATAACAGGAAGGTATTACAAAAGAAAGATGTCACCATAGGATCTTCCAACATTATCGGGGATTAAAAAAATAAAACTAAACTGCCTGATATTGGATCACATACTTCTCTATTTTTTATGTGCAGTCTAATTGTTTTTGGCAGAAAGAGAATAATAGGTTAAATATTTTCATATTTACCCTTTATCTCCCATTGTCCTATATATAGTATTCTATATAAGATGTTGGGCATAATGAGTTAAGAAGCAAAGGACCCAAAACCTGGGACTCAACAATTTTATTTTTGAATAAGGATCCAAAATTTGTTGTACAGTAAAAGTGTTAAAATATGCAAAATAAAAGCAGATTCAGTTTTGCTTATGAATCATGACACCCAAAATCTACTAATGGGTTTTACAATTTTGTTATTTAAATAAAAAAAACACTAATGATTTTGAAAAAACAAAATGTTGTATCCATTGCTATGTCAATAACATGTATCTCTACTGGTAAAAACATACCGGTTGAGAATTAGAATAATGTCAATCTAAGTATGTGTGCATTTGTAATTTCATTTATATAGCGCCACTTGGGTAAATAAAGTAAGGTGTGCCTTGACATATTAGGAAAGCGATCCCTTCCCCTGGAGAGCTTACAATCTAACATATACAAATTTTTAGGGATCTAGAAAGAAACCCACTATTATATCACCATTTTATAATTGTAAATAATCCTGGCTTGGGGAAAAACAGTAGTAAGGCACATCATACTGCAGGTAAAGTTCTAGATACAGAAAGATGATTTATATCTGGAGGTTAAAAAGTTATTTTGTAAACCTGTAAAGTGGTTGGAGTGTGCATACTTAAAAAAAAAAAAAGTCCAACATTACAACAAAGTCCATTTAGCGTGACTTTAGCTGCACTGGTCTCTCAAAATTGTACCCATTCAGCTGCCTGCATCCAATTCAATGTCTTTTTAATGCCAGCAAATAATGGCATTAAAGTCGCGCTTCTGGGTAGACCTAAATGGTAATTACCAAGATCCGCAAATGCAATATTGAATGGGAGTGCTCGCTGCTCTCCATAAATAAGCCCCATTTTATCACATCTTGATAACTTCGGCAGTATAGTGTATTGCTGGCAAAAATCAATCAATAAAATTAATGGGGCAATAGTTTTCAATGGGGGTTGGTTTATGGGGACTTAAGTGGTACCACATGGTTCTGTACTGGGGAACGCTTCTATAAAGTTACTTGATTATTTTTTTTCTTTCAGGGATCCTTTCCAGTTGCCATTTAGTCAGAAAGGAATTCTTTTTTTTCCCCTTCATACTGGGACTTCTTTTGTTTCTGCTCATACATAACATTTGCACCCTAACAGACTTTGCATCTGTTTTATTACAAGGGAGCTATAATGATTGTAAATTGCTAAACTCCCTAGACCATTTCTCTAAAGAAAATGTTTACCTTGGCAATGAAGAGCTACATATGGGAAACAACATTAGCAGTTTTTATAACTAAAATATTATATTAGGTTTATAGGCATTATGTTTAAAAATGTGCAAAAATGTTTAAAAATTTTTGCCATCAATTACTGCACATGACAAAAGACAGTAGAGCCCTCTGATTACAAAATTCACTTTACTGAACTTTACTAGTGAATCTGTCTTCTGTATTATGTTTGTGCAATTACATAATCATGTTGCTGGAGAAGATGTGGACAGCAAAACTAGCTGTCCACAGGAAAGACAACAACCTGAGTAAATCTGGGTACACTCAGTACCAATCTTTGATGGTACCAAAGATGATGGACAGAATCTATAAGATGCGGCTACACACAGTCACGAGTGTTCTCCCTCTGTAAAGTGTATATAGTGAGATAGTTCGTGTCTGCCATACATCTAAAGTTTGCGGCTGATTCCCTATACAACAGTACAGGGAGCTGATCACGGCCGAGAAAAGGTTTCAGGCCTTAACAACCGTTTCTAATGCCAACACCGAACAATCATTTGCATCGTAAATGGTTATGTTGAGCAGACACTACTACAAAAAGGACTAATCCCATCAGTTACGAAGGGATTGGCCCTTTATCCTTAATGTTTGTACCTAGCTTAAGTCACTGCCATTACAAGTTAATATCTAAGGATACATTCAGCAACAAAAAAAAAAATATGCTTAGATATAGCACATGCTGTGTACAGTAGACCATAAACCTTTACAAAGAGTTGAGAGAAACTGTCTATTGCATGGGGCTCATTCACCAGGAGTCAGGTAAATCAGTGCAAAATCCGTGCAAATGGTTTGCACCAGTTTTGTGACAAATTAAAAGGGATTGGCCAAAATATATACAGGGTTATTCAATAAAAGTTCTTATCGTTTAAAATGGTGCTAATTTTGCCCCAACCAATCAGATGTAAACTTACAAATGTTAAATAAGATCTGATTGGTTGGGGCAAAATTAGCACCATTTTAAATGATAAGAACTTTTATTGAATCTCCCTGATAATCTTTTAAAAAATGTAGACAAAGGTATGCTATCCCATGATGAAGTAATCATTATGCTCTGGTTGCTTTGTGATTCTAACAGTGTTAAATTCCACACTACATAGTAGTGAAAAAAACACGGAAATGGATTTACATTGTTTGTTGTACTTTTGGGATGCTATTTCCCAAAAGTACAACAAACAGAGAAGGCCTGCAAAATCACTAGAAAACGTATATCCTATGACGAGATGAAAGAAACAGTCGAGATCTTTGAATTTTCAATGTAATTTTTTTGCATTTTTGATTTTCTAATTTTTGAAAGGAACTTTACAATTTCTGATAAATTCCACACTATCCATGGATTTACAAAACTGCCAGTTCCAAAATGAAACTGGGACTCATCTCCAGTATTACAGAACATCCCCACCAACAGAAAAAAATAAATTAAAGGTGAATATTTATAAACTAATTCTGGGGTATTTAAATTCTATTGAGATGTTTTCTACTTATTTCCCAGTAAGAAGCCTCTTTAGAGACACTTGTTTTGTTTTGTTGAAAAGTTGAAACCTTGTTGCTATTTTTTATGTAGCTATGGTGCATAACGTGTTTTTCAATCTTAGAATCTAAATACATATACAATTTATAACTAGGAATGTTATGTTTTGGGATAATAGGAAGTAAGTAATTGACCCTTTTATCATAAAACTATTTTGAAGTCTATTTTAGAACATATTTTAAAGTTTATATCTTTAATTAAATGTTCTAAACTTCTGAGATTCATGTAGCTGTAAGCTGGTTTTATTCAAGATTGCATTTTTTTAGTATATTTCCAGGGATGCTTGGATTGTGTTGATGTTTATTAGTTCAGCTTTATACCCTCGAAGATATGCAAGTAGGATTGTGCAAATATTTATTGATGTAGATGATAGTTGGACACTGCAATATTTTCTCAACTCATCTAGAAGTACACCTCTAAAGTAATGATATTTAAATTGTACCCTACTTCAATGAGTATATTAATAGTGATTTTTTTTAAAACAAAAAAAGGGGGATTATACAGCATGTAAAGAAGGGTTCCAATATTTGAAAAATGCATTGTTCTAAAAGCAAATAAGATCGTAATCTGGAAAGAAATCATCATGTTATGGACCAGGAAAGTTAACTAAAGTAAGCTACTGTAAATGTAGCAGAGATTTTATTAAAAAACGGAAGGGCAGAATCACTAGCCGATTTGAAAGGATTTCTTGCTCTTAGCAGTAAATAAATCACAAGTCATATATTGATCTATTGGTTGAAAACAAAGATTATTGCATATTTAAGATGATGTTTCAGTTTACAGTCCACATCTATCTCATTATTGCTAGATTCCCGGATCTCGGGAAAATCCTGAAAATCTGAAAATCAGAAACCGCAACAAATTGTCGATCATTTTCGGGGATTTTTGAAGATTTTCGAACGTTTGATTCTATTTTAGAAAATTATCGAGAATAGCTCTGTATATTTGAAAATTATCGAAAATTTGTTCCGAAGTCCCGTAATCCATCCAGATTCGGACATATCATTCAGATTTCGGAACCGAGAAGTTTCGTGTCGGACCCGGATCCCATCTCTAATTATTCCCTTATGAGTAATAAGTGACTGTAAGTAGAGATGGTCGAACTATTGAAAGTTCGGTCCGTTTTCGAACTTTCGAACTATTGTAAAAGTTCGAAAGTTCGAAAGTTCGAAAACGGACCCATTAAAGTCTATGGGAGGCAAATAGTTCGAAAAGTTCGAGTCAAAGACAACTGAAATATTAATGGTAACTTAATGTAAATGGCTGTGGGACCTGGGAAATGGTCTGGGGAGCATGTTCCAATATCCAGGACTTTCGTAAAATCGATTTTACTCTTACACGCGCTACTTTCGAGCTTTCGCGTTCGAACGTTCGAGGTAACATGGACATTTTACTCGCAGATTCGATGCTCGCCTATAGGCTTTAATGGAGACTTTTACTCGCAGATTCGATGTTCGCGCCTAGATACCATGTACATTTTACTCGCGGATTCGAACGTTCGAACATTCGAACATTCGATAAATCATCGAAAGTCCGGGAAATATCGAAAGTCCGCATCCGAGATAGTTCGAGAAGTCCGGGTCCGTTCGAACTCGAACAGTTCGGCTCGAACTTGGGTTCGAGTTCGAGTTCTATGCCATCCCTAACTGTAAGATGTTAGCAGATTTATAGAAACTGAATTGATACAATTCACTCAGTTTGTAGACTTGTAATAACCGCCCTTTAGAAGGTTTTTGTTTTGTACTGTATATTTCTAATTGTTGCTTTAGTATTCTTTGTATTGGAAATATTTCTTTTTTGTGTAGACACTATTTTAATAAAAAAAATTTATATATGCTTTTTGTGGGTTCCATAGAAGAAATCTATTTACTTTATTGTTTGGTGTGAGGAATTTTTTAACATTATGCTCTATTTTAAGTCTGGTTGTTTAAAATATATATAAAAATAATATTTTTCTAAGGGCTGCCAAATGTCATATAAATCTTCCTATTATAATAATTTAGCTAAAGAGACATCTTTCTTTCTAGTTGAACTTGTTCTTGGTGGTTAGAGATTTAGCTTTAATACTGAACCAAAACCTCTGTTATTTACAAATAGGATGTAAAATATCAATTCAATTAAATTCAACTGGACTTATAGCAATTGAATGCATTTTACCATGGTGGTGTCCTTAGATAAGGACATGAGGTGGGGAAAATGACATAAACTTCCATATTTATGGACGTAATTTCCCTTCCACTTAGTTCAATCAAAAAAATCCCCTGGAGGAGTAAAGAACATGTTGAGTTGGATTGACTATATATGACTTGATATAGTAGGAGAAAAATTAATTAAATACAAAAAGTGATATGTAGTATATTTTGGGGAATACGCTTTGGAAAAATCAGTAAATCAATCACAAATACATTGGTAAACAAAAGAAAATACTAATTTATTAATATGTCACTTTACTAAGACTTAAAGTTACTATGCCCTAAAGTTACACACCTCAAAATTTCTCCAATGCTTTTTCCAGTTGGTAGGCAGGACAGTGGGGCCAGTGGTAGGGATGCAGGACACAAATGCGATCAGTGGTAGGGAGGCAGGACTTAAGCAATACTACTCACAGACTTCCCAAACTTTACTCTGAAGAACTCCAAGCTTGCTTTTGAGTACAGAAACCTCACTCCAGGCCATACAAACCACACCCCTCCTGGAAGAAAGCTGGTTTGTCCTTAGACAACAGGGCAGCCCCTTAAAAATGAAAAAGTCCAGTGAATATGGAAAAGGCTGGGAGCACTGAAGTAACATCAATACAAAGCAAATGTTTAAATAATTGCTGCATACATTACACTTAAAAAAATCCTAAACGGATTCTATAATTCTTAACTAGCCACGCCAACCTCTAACTTCTCACATCAGCTGCATTTTGGGAAAAATCATCAGTAATTCTAAACATGTCTGGCATTATCTGATGTCTGCAGCCCTCCTAGTGTTTGGGTTTTGGACTGCTCAGACTTAATTACAAAGAGGTCACTGAAAGGACAGTAGTTAGAGTTCTGGAAGGGGCAGATAGGAAGAGGGGAACTCAATGAGCATGTGAAAATATTAAACTAGTTTACACACTCTGACAGGAGGGCTACAAAATTAAGTAGAAAACGTTTATAAAATACTGCTGATTCGAAAGATGAAAAATATAGTTATCTTTAAGTTATTGATTATAGAATATGTACAGGTTTATTTGTATTTAAGCTTTAATTCTCCTTTTAAAAAAATGCCATTCAGTTTGAAGGGGACTGCAAAGCACTACAAGCTTTAAAACATTGTTTAGCTTTCTAACTGCCTTTAATGACTATATTATCAGCATTCGGATCTCGGAAAAATCCTGAAGATCCGAAAATTTCGAAAACGGGACTTAAATTCGGGACTTCGGAACGTGTTTTTCGATTTTTATTGAATGATTGATCGTTTATTGAACAATCGGAAATTATTTTCGAGTTTCCGACTGTATTTTCAAGTAATACCGAACATTTGAGGCTATTTTAATAAATTCTCGAAAATAGCCACGATTATTCAATAAAAAATGAAAACGCGCTCCGAAGTCCCAAAATCCAAACAATCTGTCCGGTTTCAGACAGTACATTAGGATTTCTGTAATTATCAGTCACTGTCATGTGACCATAATTTTACTGTTAAAGCACATTTCCATTTAAACTTGGTTAAGTAAAACATGCATATATATTGCCATTTATCATTTTTTTAATGCAATTTAGCTGATTTTGCATAATCGTGCAGTAAATTAATACAATCATTAAAATAAACACAATAAATAAAATTATTTCATTTACAATATTTCTGTCCTGAAAACGCAACAATTACAGGTAAGCATAGATTCCAGACAAAGCTTTCATGTAATGTAACCAACCACAATTCCATTCTGTGTGAAAGTCTGTGAAATGAATAGTTCCACGCTATCTCATATTTGCGGCACTAGTTGTATGAACATGCATAAACTACCATTTTGTTCCCCTATTATAATTTTGCTAATGTCGCCTGGGAGTGTTCACAATGAAATATCATCAGACAAGCATTTTGTAGGAAAGTTTTTATGACTGCTTCTTCTGTTTATGCCTTGTGTTGTTGTATTTCTTTCTGTTGTTGGTGTCCTGAAAGCCAATTACTGTGACTAACAGAGCACTGTAAATTTTTGCAAATGCATATTGTCGTCTCTGTGGGATGTGCAGCATCTTTCCTTGTGTGTTTTTATATCACTCCAAAATGAATGACTTCTGCTTAGCATATGGTTCTCCACTCACTTATTCATGCAACAAACCACAGCACAGAAATTATTACTTGTGTCTAGAGGAAACCGGATTAAAAAAATCATTTTTGTTTTGGTTAGATAATTATAAAACTGCTTGGTTATTAAAAGGATCATTGACCATTCCAGCATACAAAAGGTCTATTCATAAAACAAATAAAGTTTGTATACATGCAGTATATTTATATTACACACAATATATGTGTGTGTGTGTAAAAAAAAATATTATTATTATTATTATGGATTGATATAGCACCAACATCTTCCGTGGTACTTTACAATTACATAGTCATACATTACATACAAGGGTAAAATACTTTCAGGTCCTCCATTGCACCGCACCTGAAAGTATTTTTGAATAAAGGTTTGAGCAGCATATCTCTATATTTGTATATATATTCTATATTGTATATACACTATATTGTATATATATATATTCTCTATATACTCCTTGATCTTTTTCAAAGAAAATTTTTATTTGGGTATCACGCCATTCATGTGTTTTCGGTCCAGCAGTTAAACCATCAAACAAACCATATAATAAAAAGATAAAAACAAATTAAGTGCAGAATTAGACTTCAGGTTTAATAAAATACATCTAGATCTGAGATGTATTGTACATAAAAACTGCACATAAAGTGCAGTGCAGTGTCAGAAACTGCACTGCATTTTATTTGCACTTTCCAATAATGGAACTATTTCTTGATTACGGTACATATCATTTTTATTATTTCAGTTCTCGACACCTACTATTAACCTATGGAAACACACTACAAGTTATAAATGTAGAGCTCAGACCTTAAGCTCCTGCTTGTTTAGCCTCAAATGGTACAGGCCCATTCGTTCCAAGCTCGCGTGAGTCCTCACCGTGTGCGTACGTCGGAAAGAATGGCCCTTACCATTTGAGGCTAAACAAGCAGGAGGAAGAAGCAAATCTCGGAGGGGCAGAGCCAAACATTCAGCTAGGCACAATCCAGATGTCAGCAACTTGCAAGCTGGAAAGGTAGGCTCTGGAGGGGCATTGGAAAAAAAACAATGCCAACAGTTTTTTTTAAAGCTGCAGCTTCCAGCTAAACTAAACTTTAGTTTACAGCATTATTTTACAGCTTATCCTTTAATAAAAACAAATTCAGTTGTCTTGAAGTTAAATGATATAAGGTCTTTCTGTTTCATCTGTGGGTAACCTTAATCTTGCTCTTTTCATTAATGCAATTTACTCAGTCTTAAGGTGGCCATACACATGAGACATTGCGAAGGGAAGGCCATACACCGCACGACCGGTATCGGCTCCCTCTATTAAAGGGCATCTATAGTGGGAAAATGAACTTTTTTTTCTTTCTTTCCATGTGTTCTATAATTCCCCACAACCCCCAGAGTGTCTTCACTTTTTTCAGATTCCCTCTCTGTCCTGAGATACACCAGTTAGAAGAATAAGTGATTGCATTCCTCTACTCCTACTTGGACTGTCAATCAAATCCCTGTGATGTGATCCCCCCTCCCTGCTCTGTAATAAACACAGAGATAACAGCATTAGCAGGGGGAGGGAGGTAGCTTTGATGTTAGATATAAGGCTGCACTTGACCCCTTCTTAATAGCTTTCACTGATTGATGATGGGTCACAAAGTGAGAGATCGTAAACTGTACGGAGCTCCTTCTTCCGTGTCTCCAGGACAGCTTGCTTTCTATTGGCCACTGAGCGTGGGTGTGTTTTTCAGGATGTTGAACTTTTAACTCCTACTGCACATGATAAGCTTGTCGGTTAGCCGGAGTTGAGACATGGAGGAGGTAACAGAGGGGAGGGGGAGGGGGGGAGTGCTGCACACAGATCTGACACCATTGTTAAACAGAGTCTCTGACATAGATAGGATTAAGGCAGCACAGAGTACATGAATTTAACTTTGCAAAGGGGCAATGTGTTTTTTTCACTATAGATGCCCTTTAAAGTAAAGGGAGCTGATGCCGGCCGCCAGAAATTTTCCATCTTTCTCGATAGATCGGAGTGCTGATTATGGTCATTTCACGGCACTCCGATTGGTCAGGAATATCCCCTACACACGAGCAATAATAGGTAATTATCGTTTGAATGGCCACCTTTAGAAGTAATAAAATCTTCTGTGATTTAAAAAAAACCCCGTAACATAACATGTAGCCTTTAGCAAAAGTCCAGTGGTATGGCAATTAATGCAACAAATAATATTAATAACCCCACATATTATAAAAGAAGTTGATCTAAAAGTCTTACATTATATTTAATTATGCTGCTATGCTGCTTAGTTTTGGCTTGGAATTGGATTCAAAAAGCACCAAAAATAGGCAATACCATTTAATTTTTATGCCAAGGCATGAACACAGCAAACCTTTCCCCTTTGCAGCCCTCTGCAGATGCTCACCTGAGACAGTTTTAAAACTACATTGTTGTGGCAATTGACCTTAGTGAGAGCTTAGAGCGCTTACTAACAAAAAAAAAAAAAGGGTAATCCTAGTCACAGATCAGGAGCAATGAATCAACATCACCTACAAAATACTGAGTACATTATAAAGTAATATTTTCTTGAAGCAATTCTTATTATGTTCCTGTATTTTTTTCAAACCATAGCAAGTCCCAAATGATATATATCATAGTGAGATAGCAGTTATTACTAAAAGGATCTTTTTTTATAACCATCATTGACACATTTAATTCATTAGGAACAAAATCCACAAGTAAATGTTTGCAGGCCATAAAATATCTAAGGTTATCCAGCGAGTGGTAATAAAATTTGAAAAATTATGCTTTGCTAAATGTGGGATATTGCTTTTCTGTAGTGACTTTTCTATCCCTCAACACCTTTCATCATAAATTTGTGCAGCGTTTTTCCTTTCCAGTAACGGAGCTATTTTTTGGTTACAGGCCACAGAATGGTTCCATGATCTTATACAATCGAAAGAAGGTGAAATACCGGAAAGATGGATATTGCTGGAAAAAAAGGAAAGATGGAAAAACAACAAGAGAGGATCATATGAAGCTCAAGGTTCAAGGAGTCGAGGTAGAAAATAAAGTTTGTTTGTTTTTTCAAACTGTTTTCCACAACCTTGTTAAGACTGCAAAAATGCTGCATTTAGTGTATTCATTAAACTCGAAGAAATTATTGTTCTGTAAAATTGTATTTAGGGCTGTTGGATGCGTTAGGAAATTCTAGTGGGATCAGGCCATAGGTGAAATATTTTTACCTATATAGGACAGTAAAGTTATTTATGGAGTTGACGTGTATTGATGTGATGTTGAGTATTATTTAACAGGAAATAAGAATGTGAAATCCTTTTTTCTTTATTTTTGTGCAATCTGATAAAGTTTATTCTTACTTGCGTATATAAGCTTGTTAACCCTTAAGGTTTTTTCAATTAAATAGTTTTGAATAAAACAATTTCTATGTCATGATGAACTTCAAGTTTAATGTTTGTGATTATGATATTTAAATGGATATAAAAGGAAGAGAGAATTAAGAACAAATAGATGAAAACAAAGGTTATTATGTCACATAGTGGCAAAGCAATAACAGACTATTGAAGATAAGGACCTGATTCAATTTAATGGAAAAAGTGAGGTTTATCTTGTGAAAATTCCTTTGTTGTCTATTGGGGAAATCTGGAATTGAATCAGGATACTTTTTTTTCTTCATTGAATTGAAACAGACACGTTATTCTAAATTACTTAGTTTAAATGAATTTACAAAGTTTGCAGGTATGGATACAAGTATAACGTCAATACTATTAACTATGTATTCCAGAGACAGGAAAACCTTTCTATACTTTGTCATTTACAGTATATTCTGAGAAATATGACAATGGGACATATTGACAAATAGAATTGTGCCTGAATGTATTTATAATGTACAGTTACATTATGCAGAGCTAAAAATGTAAAATTTTTTAGCACAAAGAGGCTTGTTTTCTGGCTGGCATCCAGCCTTCTTGTCTCTAGTCCTGTTATACAAGCATCTGTACTAGAGATGGCCGAACTTTCGAAAGTTTTTAAAAGTCAATGGGAGTCAAACAGTTTTTGAATGAAATACAATTAAAATATCAATGGTAACTTAATGTAAATGGCAGTGGGACCTGGAAAATGGATAGTTCGAGAAGTCCCAGTCCGTTCGAACTTGAATAGTTCGAGTTCTAGTCCATCTCTAATCAGGACAAGGGAAAGTCAACTAATTATATACAGCAGGTCACATATACACTCTCCACTTCCACCCCCACCTTCCTAGTTACTGGAATGCCATTTTTGTGTGTTTATACACTTGTTATCTGCAATTTCACTGAGTGAATATTAGAAAACAATTAGAAATTGTTCCACTGCAGCTCCCATACCCTTTTGGCCATCCACCCCTCCAACCCTATAATGTTTCCAAAAAGGTAAAACTGATGTTTTAAAAGAGAATTATGAGGTTTGGAAAAGAAAGTTAATCACGGTCAGTGATTATTTACTTTTAAAATGTCAGTATTACAATATCCAAACATTGTTTGCGGTGTCACTAATTGACCTGGTAGTGTTGAAAGCTCCATTTGATCTGTATAATTATATTGCAAACTATTCTGCCTATTTACATTATGGTCTTGCCCTTGACTCAGTCCCTGGGTTGCTCATTAGAGAACTGAGCATGTTTGACCCATCCAACAGCCAATCAGTAGAAATTACTGTTAGGAACATTCCAAGGAAGTGTGCAAGAAGAAGGACCATTACAGAACCTAAAATGGCAGTTCACTACTGACCACAGAAAAGCAAAGTGGATGAAATCAAATGATTTTTAAAATGGAAGATAATATTTAGACTGACTAGGCATGTGTAATATAAACAAATAATTTAAAAAATAACTATATTTTCTACTGAAGTACCCCTTCAAGGGTTAAATCAAGCACTTTACACTAGCCTGCAGATTGGTTAAGCTCCTATCTTCCTAACAGCCCTTGGTGACTTGGCTGTGGTCTATACTTCCCATCCTGCTTTCTGATGGATAAATGCTTGTATCTGCCATTGCTGTGTTCTTCACATGGCTACAAGCATTTAGCCACCAGTGAACATGATGGGAAGCATAGATGATCTCTGGTAACATAATACTCACCAGTCAGAGCTGTCACTATAAGGAGGCATTGCAGTTACAGTTATTTGAGATGTTTATAGGGTAACCCTTTTGAAATAAAAAATAACAAAGTGGTATAAAGGTGATACCTTTATTGGCTAACTAAGATAGCCATAGCAAGCTTTCAGAACATTCTAGTTCCTTTTTCAAGGTATTCAGCCAATAAAGGTATCACCTTTATACCACTTTTGTTATTTTTTTTTATTTAAATAGGGTTACCCTATAAACATTTTGGCAGTCATTTGAAAGAGTCTCCAATCAGAATGTGTGCAGAGATTGGAACTTAAACCTTTTGGTCTCCTTTTTCTCCTTTTAACATATTAATTTGTAAAACCTTCATTTATGTCTACGAAATTATACTGAATTAACATTAGAATAGATAAATGTGGCAGCACAGTGGCTCAGTGGTTAGCACTGTAAGCTCTTCAGGGCAGGGACTGGTGGGAATTGATTAAAATAATTGGAAAGTGCTGCGAAATATTTAGCGCTATATAAGAAGTAAAATACATTTCTAGGTCCTCTTCACTCCCTGGCCCCACATGGGTGTCACCGGACATTTGTTATGCCACTAATAAGTATTTAAAATTAATAAAAATGTGTCCATTTTATCATTTTTTTTAAAACGTGTTGTTTATGGAAAAATAAACGACCTCACTAACACTAAACAAGCACATACAAAGTAGGTTTTGAGAATCACATGGCTCTTGTGTCACAATGTAAGACTTTGCTTACAGGATATTATAAATGTATGCCTGTTACATCATCACTCATGCATTATTAGAAATTAGATTGGAATTTAATGAACTGTATAAAAGCTTGCTGCTGTACGCTGTGCTATCTTTGTAATTTACACTGATAAGTGAAATATCTTATTTTATCATTATGATGGGGGTTGCATTTAAAATCTGGAATAACTTCTTGGTTAATGGTCTAGATGCTAAGCATTGAGCAAGGATGAATAGTAATGCAAATTGAGTATAAGATATTAGAAGACATGCCTGTTGTCTCTGTGTGTGTATTGTAGATATACCATAATGCCATACAAAGAAGATAAGTAGTTATAGTGTCCAGTTACAGTCTTGTATGAGGGGTCATTCAAAACTCTAATATTTATTCCCTTTGGAAATATACATTTTGTGCTTCATGTCATGACGTAGGCACTGAAATTATAGGTAGAAATGAAATATGTGGTGTCTGTGCCTCCTAGGCACCAGGAGGGTCACATAAGACTTTTAAACTGTTTTTTCAAGATACTGTTGTTTGTTACTATCAACTTAAAGTAATTTTTTTCCCATAAGATAAAGAATGACGAATTGCAATCTGCCAATGTTTATCAAAGTTCATTGTGACAGTCACCCCAAAACACATTTATCCTCAAAATAGATTCCTAAGCATTCATTAAAAAGATCACTTTCCACTCTTTGGAAGGCACATTTAACTACTGCAGACTTTCACATGTTTATTAAAGGTTATGGTCACATGTTATGTATTTGCCCCCAATACTGCTATTTTAGCACTTCCTGAAATGCATTTCAAACCTGAAATTTAATGATGCACTCTGCTTAATGAGCTTTTGGAACCTTGAACATTTGCAGAGGAGGCAGCAGGGGAACAGTTATTGAATGACTGTGCGGAAGGAGGAGACAGCTTGAGAAGTAGTTCAGGTAAGGGTAATAATCCCAAACCAAGTCAGTCCCAGCACCAAGCTAAAAGCCACAGAGATGCATCAGTGTGCTCATTGCCAAATCTTACATGTACAAACACCTAAGTGAACTAAAAATGTCAAATATATGATTCTCTTCTACTGTTTGTTTCTTTGTGCTTTATTACCATATGGTTATAAGCATTCTGTAATCTTTTCTGCTTGTTGCCTTTCTAAAGGGTTATTTTGTTATTCACAATACATACATACACAATTTCTCATAAAACTTAAGAAGGAACTTGTACTTGCGCTAGATGACTGCCAGATACTGAGCTAAAATTTCCTTTTACTCCTAGCTAAGTTATGTTAGATTTGTCAAATTTAAACATTTTCTTTGAGTTTTCTACTGCATTTTTTTGTCATCCTGATTTTTTTCCGATTTCTTTAGATCCTTTTTTATTTCTTTATCTGTCATCTGAGGCATTTTTATACCTGACCTTAAGTTTGCATTTAAACCTTTTATGATATTACTGTTTGATGCATGTTTTCTAAATGTAAAAAAAAGGTTTGTAAGAAAAATATTATATAAATACAACAGGGCAATATTATATAAATACAACTGGGCTGATGCAATGGAATGTGCAAAAGTTTGCCCAGGCTTTTAATTTGCAGTAACCAACCAGATGTTAACTTTCTACTAGGCTTCTGCAGTTAGATAACATATGATTGGTTGCTGTAGAAAAATGGACAATTGTTAAGCCTTTTATTGTATTAGCCCAAATATCATTTGGCAGTTTAAGATTCTTAATAAATTTTTATTATTATTATTGTGAATTTATATAGTGCCAAAATCTTCCGTAGTGCTTTACAAATACATGTATACATTCACATCAAGCACTGCTCGGAAGAGCTTACAATCTAAGCACATTTATTTGACACATACAACCTATCAGTATGTCTTTAAGATAGTGGGGGAAACTGGAGTGCCCGGAGGAAACCTACATTAGCATAGAAAAATACAAACTCCTTGCAGATATGTCCAAGGGTGGAATTGAACTCAAGACTTCACTGCTGCAAGGCATCAGTGCTAAGCACTGAGCCACGGTGCTGCCAAATTTCTGCCTTTATTGATAACAGTAAACCCAAATAAATCTGAATGCAGAAAACAACCATTGACCAACATAAGGCATAATTCTTTATAACGTTCTAGGTTGTGTTTATATAATCTTTATATAATAAAAGCAAATTTAAAAAGCAAGAAGCTAACTGCTCAGTTTTGCTTATAATTCTTCCTGAAGAATGCTCCCTCTTGAAAGCCATCGTCGGTGGTATTCACTGCATTGTTTAGTAGTTTGGAATAAACATTAACCAAGGGTCTGGGGAGCACTTTCTGTTAAATTACAGCTACTTTATTCTCAAAATCCTCATCAAAAATTTAAAGTTCGCCCAGGCTGCTTAATACATCCATGATAAGTATTTTTGTATGTACAATAGAAGTTTCAAATGGTACTATTAACATTTATGTAAGAACAGCACAATAGCTAAAGGTCACAAAGATTTTCTAGATGGTACCTCAACCTTAACCCAAGAGTTTACTATCAATTATAAAGACATAGTGTAGTGTGCACTGATATTTCCCCTTGTGTTGAATTTAAATTGCAGGTCAGAAAACTGATATTTCCATAACATTTGCATTTAAGCATTTGCTAGACTGTATAACATTATATCAATGAATATGCAAACTGTTCATTTGTGTTCCACAACTGTAAATTTACAAATCCAGAAGAACCTTACTGGCACATTTTTTTATTTGATGCTCTGTCTTCTGAATTGGTGGATACATTTCCAATAAATATAATGTAGCAACTTGGACAAATGTATATTTTTATGCATCAAGCTTTATCACATTAACATTCTTCCAAACTAAAGGGGCAAAGTTTTAGGCACACATTCAGGGCTATGTACCGAGAGATGCTATCGATCTCTATTGCCCCCTTAAGGAAATGCACTGAGCCGATAGTGGCTCTTGGTTCATCGTGAATTGGGTTAACCTATTCTGAATCTTTAATGCTAGCTATTTGCTGCCATTAAATCTGTCTTAAAGAGCCATTATTGGCTCAGTACATTGGTTGTGGCAGTTGCGTGACACAGTTTTTGCATACAGACACAACCGCTGTTAGTTGTGTCTTAAAGTCACATTAATTGATTGTGTGTTATACTACAAAAATTCTTAAAGAGTATGTACACTGAATAGTGTACTTACTCTGAGGTGTGTGTTGCTGCATGACCTCATTCCAGTACTTGTTTTGCTCGGTGTAATCATTAGAACTACAGCAAAATTGCACATAACATTAGAGTTTATGATAATAAGGCATTTGATTAACAGCTGAAATGTAACATGCAGATTAGCTAAAGGGTAGATTTTAAATATGGTGACAGTGATAGTTTGGAAGAATCATAGTTTTCAGTGACAGGCAATTTTAAAAAAAAACAAAAAAAAGTTCCTAGTTTACATACCCTTTAAAATTTTAAAAGATCAAATGCTTGTTCATGGTACAAGTATCTAATGGGGGACTGGCGGGTCTTTTTGTATAACTGAGACACAATAATTAATTATTATAAATGCACATCATTTAATCTATGGAATATTTCAACTTAATGTGCTTGAGAAGGGCATTACTCAATCAGGAATGGACTTGTTTCAAGAGCTTTTGGCAATCTGTTTGAGATGACTGACTGATCAAATAAAAGCTTGCTGAACGCTCTATTGTTTGAGAGGATTGAATCGATTTGCACAAAACCTGTTTCTTACAAACAGCAGCATATGGTAAGTTGCAAATGGTTCTAATTTTTAAGAGCCAGTGTGCCTATTTTCCATTAAACCGATCTCCTTTTAAACTCTCCATAGACGTATTGATAAGCCTAGGGATTAATTTACTTACAACGTTATAGCTGAATTTTGATGTTGTATATGCTGTTGAAATATTGAAGCTCCTTATTTAAAGTGCAAAGTATAAATACAGTAGATCTTACTTGTTTGTATGCATTCAAAATGTTCTTAGAACATACACTGATTGATCAAACCTGATACAAATCAGTTTTTGTTAAAGATAAAGACGCAAACATAATTTTAAGCGCCTTTAAAACTTTTAAACTTTGTTTAAAACACATTTGCTATGAATTACAGACCATAAACTTCTGATGCAAAGTACAGAGAGTCCTGCGGTTACTGTCCCTTTAATAGCCTGATAGATAGGGATTGTATGTCCCTGTGCTAAAACAAGGGGAAGTAAAAGTTGTAGGGCTTTCTGTAGTGAAATATTTTATTAATTTTATACAGGTATGTCTTTAGCTATGAGTTTTATAGCAATATAGGCCATACACCATGTAAACCATTAGTTTTTGATCTTTACATCAGAGGAAAATATGGATTATGTTATTTAAGCACTAGCAGTTGTAATATTTTGTTATTTTATTTAAGCAGTTAAAATTATGTGCTGGTAATTTGTGGGAGATAATAGAAGAAAACACTTTCTTGAATGCAGACCTGCTATTGGTTACTCTGTTCCATTTGCATCATACTTCAGGATGTGCAGCTGACATGTCTGAGAGACTATCATTCTATTTATCTCTATCTATATCTGTCTATCTATATCTATCTATCTATCATCTATCTATCTATCTATCTATCTATCTATCTATCTATCTATCTATCTATCATCTATCTATCTATCTATCTATCTATCTATCTTTATCTCTCTCTGTCTTTTTTTCTCTCTCTCTCTATCTATCATCTCTCTCTCTGTCTCTTTCTCTCTCTCTCTCTCTCTCTATCTATCATCTATTTATTTATCTATCTTTATCTCTCTGTCTCTTTCTCTCTCTCTCTCTCATAACCTCTCTCTCTCATAATCTCTCTCTCTCTCTCTCTCTCTCTCTCTCTCTCTCTCACACCACCCCAGCATATAATCTAGGCTTCTTTACAAAGGTTCACATCGCCCCCCCCCCGGTGCATGTACAAGCTTGGGTATATGCAGCCATAAGCCATGACAAAAGTGAAAAAGTGAAAATTGTTGGGTGTGTGGGACTGTGATAAGGTGGCGCACGTTAATAAATTGTTCTTTAAAGTGAAAGGGAAATCGCTGGCGCTGCTGTTAGAAGTACAACATCCTGTGACTAACTCATGGAGTGTCACTTTCCACATACAAAATATACACAGTAACAGAGTTATTGAGGCACAGGGTCACAAGATTTTTAGCAAATAAACAGTATCTAGTCCAAGTGGACCAAGGTGCTGGTACTACATATAATAAGTATAATAAGCAAACAAAGAGAAAGAGAAAAGTACCGCACTCATATAATACTGGATATAAATAAAAACCCTTTATTGGGAGAACTATATGAGTCCACATAGGGGTACATAGATAAGTGACAGACAAGAGAATAATTAAAACTTTAAAAACATACAAATCAACGGTATAACCCTCTACATGATAGTAACGTGACCAGTGCACAAAGCCCTAACCCATCAGTCATGCATAGTCTCAACTAATACAGTCCAGTACCCACTTATCTGTCAGTGGTGCTGCAATGTGTAGACACAATGTCGGGGGTCCAGAAGAAAGTAAAGGGCACCTGCAGAAGGAACACAGATCAGCCAACCATTGAGACAATGCCGAACGCGTTTCGTCCAAGAAACGGACTTTCTCAGCATAACTCCCTGGATTTTAGAAACTGGCTGTTCCCGAAACTAAACCACATTCGCTTAGAAACTGTGACTTACCTCTAATAAGCACTTTAGACAATTAAAATGGGTGAGCAATTAGAATGAGATCCAGTAGGCCCTACCCCAGTACTGCTGAGGGTGTTAGTCTGATACATATGCCAATTTTCAGTAATGTTCAGAGAAAATTAATTTTCACACACTAGGGGCCTGTCAGATGTTAAAATAAAGTAATTTTGAAATTCCCTTTTGTGCAGCCAATGAATCTTTCAATAGAACCAACATGACATAGAGCTAATAGCAGAAACGTCAAAAAAAGTAGGAAAAAAACCCAGGCATGTACACATTTTAAAAATCAACACTACAGCCCTACCTTAGTTTATAACTGCCTTGTATGAAACACTAGACAACTGCAAAAGGTACAGTATTACACAGTTAACAGACTCATTTTTGAAGAGCATTTCAGAGACAATACCAAGCACGTCTAAATCTAGGACATTCTGTAATGTGTCTGGCAACTTTTTGGTGTTAATTATACTGATCTACAAAGCTGGTGATATAAACTGCCAACAAAGCCATCTGCATACATTATATTTTTAAACATGAAATCCCTAAGTACAGGTCGAAATGGGAAATATCAATTTTGTATGCAGAAATGGTATTTAATTATCAGCACAGGAATCCCTCAACATTATTACAGATTAGCCCACATAGATATATATGGAAATGTAAAATAATTCTGTTATAGCATAAATCTTCCAACACGGCTTTAAATATCCATAGAGAGGAGTTCACATTTCATCAGATCACTCTAAGTGGTCCTTTTGTACATTCAGATTGTGTATCAAGAATATGAGAATATGTAATAAAATCAAATGCCTGTCACTGTATTCTTTGCATGTTTTAATTATTGATTTAATTTATCTGGCTGCAGTATGAAGTATAAAGGGATGGAAAAAAGTTGCTCCAAAAGGATCAAAAGAGAATATATTGGGATTTATTACAATAATAGTTTCCTGCGACTTTTCTTCATATTTGTTGTGAGAAATAAGTATTCTTCCTAAAAAATTTAATTGGTAGTAATTAGAGATGGCCCAATTTACTGATGTTCAGTTTGTTTCTGAATTTAAGTAAAAGTTCGGAAGTTCGGAAACTAACCCATTAAAATCAATAGGGAGATAAAAGTTTGAAAAGTTTGGATAAATAACAGATAAAATAGTAATGGTAACTTACAATAAATGGCTGTGGCACCTGGGAAATGATCCGGGGAACATGCACCTACCACCAAAACTCATCTAAACACTTCTTATTGGGCAATTGTCGGGGAGGTTACCAAAATCGGCCGCTACATTCGAGGGTTACCGAAATCGGCCACTACATTCGAGGGTTACCGAAATCGGCCACTACATTCGAGGGTTACCGAAATCGGCCACTACATTCGAGGGTTACCGAAATCGACCGCTACATTCGAGGGTTACCGAAATCGGCCACTACATTCGAGGGTTACCGAAATAGGCCGCTATATTCGAGGGTTACTGAAATTGGCCACTACATTCGAGGGTTACCAAAATTGGCCACTACATTCGAGGGTTACCAAAATCGGCCACTACGTTCGAGCGTTACCGAAATCGGCCACTACATTCGAGGGTTACCGAAATCACTTACCAAAATTGCCCACTACATTTGAGGGTTACTAAATAATACTTTGGAGGGCTACCGAAATCGACTGCTACATTTGAGGGTTACTAAACAATACTTTGGTGGGTTACCAAAATTGACCACTAGATTTGAAGATACTGGATAGTAAATTTCTTATTTAAGGATAGATATGGGAAGAGACCTGCTGAAGTTACATTTGTGGGAAAGTTTACATTTGGCAGGGCCCATAACCAATCACAGCTATTATATGTTGTGCCATGTTGTAAAACAATAATGACCATTAAGGGCAGCGATACCGCGCCTTTACAAATATGGCCTATAGAGTGAAACTTGACTAAACAACTCAATTGCAACAATGGAAATTCCTAGGTTGTCTTCTTGGCTGAACATGTATGGTATTTAAATCACAATGGCTTAACCCAGTTCAGCGATATGCAGTTTTATTGAGTTCATGGAGATATCTTAAGTCCACAGAGAAATGAAATATTCATAGTTACTCATGCTGTTGGGCTACTCAGAACACTTAATAACATTTGATATTATAATATCCAACACTGAAAGGTAATTGACTATGCACACATCTTTTCCAGGATAGAAATTGCCTGACAATCTATTCAAATAGACAATTACCTCAAGAAAAAGATATGCAGTGGCAATATGGTTAATAAAATGACAGGGACTATATTTATTTCTTTTCTAACTCTGGTCAGGTTGTGTTGTACATGGTAGATATATACTAAAGTGGATATAAAAGATATGCTATTAAGAAAAGGTGTATTGTAGACTTTTGGGGATTTAACACTGTACAGCTTGAATTATTGTAAAGTCTAGTAAATTATTATATACAAATGCTCAATGGGCTACTAGATGAAAAAGTTATGTCCAACATTGTCATTTACATGCCACGATTAGGTTTGCTTGATATTGATTCAATGGTCCAGTGGTTGTTTTATACAACCTTAAAATGAATAGCATTAAATGGTCACTACAGTAAAAACAACACCTTTCCATCCCCATAATCTATAATTCTATAAGAATCATGAGCAAGTATTCCTACTTCTTACGTTAGCAGTAATTATTTTTCATAGTTTGGCCAGTGAGTGGCCTGTAGCTTTCAGTCTCCCTGGCTGAGTTCCAAGAAAATATTGTTAGAAATATTGTTAAGAGTCAGGTAAGCCATTTTCTTGTCTGACGCTTGACACTTAACAATATTTGTAACAATATTTTATTCCTTTAAACTGAGCCAGGGAGATTGAAATCTGCAAGTACTGCAAAACTTCTAAAGCTAATTTACTAAGTAAAATCAGAATAGGAAGTATGAATACTTGTTCCTTATAGAGAATTATTACTGTAGGAGGGGAGGGGGGTTTACGGGTATAGTTGCACTTAAAAATAGTTCATTCATAAAACTTGTTTAGAATGTTGATGGTGGAAATTCAAATGAACACAGATTATTACTAGTTACATATTTACATGAAAGTAGGAAAAACTACTGGCTCATAGTTAAATCTCTGTTACTATAACTTACTTACTATTTAATGGCTGGTGTGATAGATACACATTTATTATTAACATGTAAAAAAACTGCAAGTGGATTGATTATTTAGAATCTGTTTTATTAAATTGTCTGCTTGTCTTGTAAAATACAGCACTTGTGTACATTAAACATTCTTAATGATTTATGCCTTTATGGTGCTGCTTGTGAAATCGCAATGCTTTATGGTTTTTGACAAGAACTTGGATTATTATTAAAACTGAAATTATTCCTGAGAGATAAGTAGGGAGGAAAAGATCAATATTTAGGATCCTTCTTGGTTAGTGGGGAGGAAGAGGCTATTTATGCAGTTGAAAGTGTTCTCTAGCAGCTTAGATAGACAATAAATGATACATCTTAAAAAAAAGTGCAGTGATCATAAATTTCTGTGTTCATAATGGAAAATAATGGTAAATCACATTTTAAAAAAATCACATTTTATAACAAAAGTTCTTCCAACCTTGGACATTTTTTAACCACAAATCAACACTTTCCCTCAATGTAAATTGCAGTCGACAGACCACAAGCATCAATTCATAATTATGTCCTCATAATCTGTTTAATCCTATGATTGTTCTCTCTTCACTCTTTGGTTTTGCTGTTCACAATGTAGCCCCACTATATCCCTGCATTTACTGGGAATGACGTTTCCCATTGCTTTCAAATGTGACTTTAGATTTCAGTGCTTCACATTACAAGATTCATGTCAATATATTACACCAAGATAAAATTATTCCAGTTAGCGTAAACTTAGCAAAAATAGAAATGTTACAAGATCAGATCAGCAAAACATGAGTAACTGAGTGGCCATTACCTGAAGAGTTAGATAGGCTTTAAAATGTTTCCTGACAGGCAAAACACATTTATTAAGCTTTGACTATTTTTAGCCAAACATCACACTCTGTAGCGAACCTACCATCCCACAATGCCAATGTTACATTCTTTTTCAAAATACAGTAGTTGCAGAATTGATAATGTTCGGAAAGGTCAACAAGGTTTAACCCTATCCTTTAACTCCTTCCCTAATCACAACTCTCACAATGTCATATCAAATTGCAGATCCTCCTAAAAATAAAATATATAAAATGAATGAAGTAAACCTTACTCCCAGAACGGTGGGTGTGGGCATTTAGATTAAACCAAGGATCAACTTACAACTAAACATATCTAGTTTCTAAGGACAACTGACAAACGGACGAATGAACGATCAGACGAACAAACGATCTGACGTGTTGGTAAATTCCGATCGATCGTGCGGTTCCCTATGGAACTGCCCAATCAATTATTCGCACTTTGGCCGCTGCTGAATTTGCAGCGACTGACGGACATTTATCCCGGCCAAGTGCTCGCTCGTAGCGATTGCTGGGCCTGGAAAAATAGTCCCTTCATGTGTACCCAGCCTAATTCAGCTAAAAGTTGTTTGAGATCATGGGCCTCATTCACCAAGGGCCAATATGGATGTGAGCAGGGCTTTCTGCACTTATACATTATCACAATAATGTCTATGGGTAAATCAAGTTATTTAATCTTAAAATAGTCTGAGGCTGTTCTTCAATTATCATCAAAAAGTGATATTGGGCCTATTGGGATAATGAATAAGGTTGCGGCAGCTGCAAGATTTGCTTCCAGAAACAGATGCAGCTGCTTCAAAGTTTAGCGTGACTGAAACATGAGATTTGTGCGCAGGACCTCTGGGAAAATGAGGCTCCATGGGTTTTTAGCCCCCTAGTGGAGAGAAGAGCTACAGGCCTGGAACATTTACATTCTTTTAAAATAAATATGCAAATTTAAATATGCAAATATAAAACTGCCCCTTGCTGCAAATGTGAACTGCAGTAACAATTCCAGTTTATTTATAATTTTGTCTACAATAGAGGCATCATCTGTAAATTTAGTTTTATTTGCAAATTAAGTTGTTTCAAATTAAAAGGTATAAGAATAGTATTTAAATGGCAATGGTGCAAAACCTTTTAAATGGATGTTTTTTTTAATTTTAACAATACTTTGATGTACTTGCAATAGTTTCACTATTAGCAGGAAAAAAATCAGTAATTTCCCTTGTAAAACATCTTAAATATCTTTACCACAAGTGAGTTTCATTTTATGGATGATAACTTGTAGCCTATAAAATTCTGTTTCTTGGAGGGCTCCAGATGGAATCTCTTTGTGAATGTTAGCTGTCTTAGAGGGGAGAAAGACTAAAATTCATTCAATGAGAAATTAAGAATCTGTTTCTTCTAGTTTCTCTTGTAAACGGCGCTCCCATTGACATAGTGGGGATGGACGGAATCATAACAAATAGAAATTAAACAAACCTCCAGGGAAGAATGAACAATTGTTATACGCATTTCAACTAATATAATGCAATCCAATGATTTTTTACACTCAATTAATTCACACATTTTTTGGACACAGACCAGGATGTAGAAGATTTTGTTGTTTTTTCCTATTTTTTTTTTTTTACATTTTATTTCAACTAATTAAAATAAACATCTATTGGCTTTCTGCGGTTAAAATGCAACCTGCATTAATTGGTAATTACACAAAAAACCCGAAACAGGCTATCTATTTTAACATTTTTTGGCAATAACTAATTTATATGAAAGTAAAAAATATTTCTGAGGATCAATAGGTTTTGTAAATCAAATTCTAACAGTCGAATATGACTAAAAGGAATATAAAAGAGCCCACGATTTAGTAAGACTATTAGTATACGGCTATTTATTGTTACACTTTAACTCTTCAAACTAGGTTACACTCTACTTCTTTCTCCACACTAGAGCCAAGCTAATAAGTAAGTAATGAGTCCTTGTTTAGAAAATAAGCATATCTGTGGAACTTTCAGAATTTCGACAGGCGCACATTTAAAAGGGTGCTCTGATTAAAGTAACTTAAACATATTCAGGGTTCTTTAATAAAAGTTCTTTATGGAGATTAACCCAGTGGCACAAGCTCTCTGGGCAAATCTCCCATTCCAGATTCACCAGAGGCTGAATCTCAACCGCATGTAAGTATTTAACGCCCACTGTTAGTTACTTACGCGCCAAGTGCCTTGCAACCTCTGGTAAATTGCTTTGCGGCGAGTGCCTCTTCCAGTATTTGCGCAGCCGGCGTAAAGAGAGACTTAACGTCGTGCTAACCAATCATAAATCGGTTGGTAAGATGTCAAGGGCTGAAAGGATCGGTGAGTCCACAGCGCTTTTCGGAAAATTATCCTGCTTATTGTTAAAAATGGTACTAATTTTGCCCCTACCAATCAGATATTATTTAACATTTGAAAGCTAACATCTGATTTGTAGGGGCAAAATGAGCACCTTTTTTAACAATAAGAACTTTTACTGAATAATCCTGATTGTTTTGTGATTAATATTCTGGTTTAAAGAGGTCTTAAGATCAGCTTTAAAGGAAGACTAAACCCCCAAAAATAACTCTGTGCCATTCGCTTATTCTCACCTCCCTGTGAATAATAGGACGCTCGGGGGACCTGGCACTTACCTTACCGCCGCTCCAATCGCAGCCGCTCCTTCACTGACAGCCGCTCTGTCCCGACCGTGCGCCCTATCTTAGGCGCATGCGCGCCAATACAAAAGATAGGGCGCGCGATCGGGAGAGAACAGCTGTCAGTGAAGGAGCGGCTGCGAGTGGACAGGCTGTAAGGTAAGTTCCAGGTCCCCCGAGCGTAATATTATTCACAGGGAGGGGAGAATAAGTGTTCTAACCTCCCTGTGAATAATAGAAACGAATGGCAAAGAATTATTTTTGGGAGTTTAGGGGAGTTTACAGTCCCTTTAAGCTCCTGAGTTCCATTGAAAAGTAAAAAAAGGCAGTGTAGAATATACTCATGAGGAAATGTAAAAAAAATAAGACAGCAATAAAGTATTGATGCCTTTTCTCCTTGTTTTGTTTTTGAACTAAAGCTGGACATACACTGAGTTTTTTTTATCCCCTTTATTTATTTTTTTTCTTTCAACGGTCCAATTTATGTAACATATTCATTTCCTGCTTACACAGTACTACAAATACATTTTGGTTTAGTATAGGACATGGGCCAAGTTAGGAATTTTTCTGCAATTAGAAGAATGGTTCAATAAGTGAGATCAATGTTACGTGTGCAAATTGAATTAGTTCCATACGTATTTGACCCTGTGGACTCAGTCTTTTCATTCTGTTAGAAAAGTGAAACTTTTAGTATTAACATTATCAGGCAAAAACTCTAAACATTGTTCTCTTTATTTAATGCATATTAATAAAACAAGAGAAGGTATACAGTAATACCCAATTAAATATTTATCGTAAAATATGCAAAAAATGCAAAAATAAATAATACATTTCAAAAAAATGCTATGGCATTGAGTAATTTGCATAAATTATACAACTCATTATCTTTGTTTATAAAGCCTTAGCTAGTTCCTAAGCTCAAAGTTGCCAAGAATAATTTCGGAAAACCATTTATAGCATTGTGTTAAGGATGTACATTAACTTTTATATATATATATATATATATATGTGTGTGTGTATATATATATATATAAAATGTTAAAATGTAAACCAGTGAAACATTTCTTTTAACAGCATAACACACTAGCTCTGAAATGATTTAAATTTGGGGGAAAGCCATAATAAATACTTAATTTCAATGATAATCATGGGCAAGTTGCCTACATGACAGGTAGCAGGAAAGTAGACACAGAAAAATGTTCTTCTGTAGCTCATTTGCCAGTTTCTCTATACAGTTTAACACTAAACCATTGATTGCTGCACCTGTTGCCTAGGTGCTCAAACTGAATACCCCTAATGCACATGTTCCAACACTCAATTCTTTCCAAATAGAAACAATTGTGTTGTATGTTTCTTTGTGACCCTATCACTCCCTTAGGCTGTTTGTATATCCTGTATGTACCTATCCTGTCTATGTTACTTTTCCCCATATTAATCATTTAGATACATGATAGATGCACCAGTAAGTAAGGTCTTAGCACCTTCTGGGTTTTATGTTTATTACCAAATGTTCAGGCTTATTTAATAAGAGATCTTGTGTATAATGCAATAAAATACACAGAGCTGCAAGTCTGGTGTGCATGGCATTTTCTTCTGCTAAACCAGTAAATAGGTAACATCTGATTTGGTTGCTGCAGATTAAAGGACAATTATACTTACCTCCCCTGATCCTCTCCTTTTTTCACTACCTCAAGTCCTCACCCCTGGGTACACTTGCAATTTAAGTAATACTTAAAGTTTCCATCATTCCCCCAGTGTAGCACCACCTTCCAGACTGTCTATGATTCGGCCAATGGGAAGATTCACTTCTAGCATAGTGTGTCTTCCCATTGGTCCTGTTACCGACAGTCTGGAAGACAGAGCTACACTGGGGAAATAAAGGAAAGTTTGGTTAAGTATAGCATAGTATTTGAGGTTGAATAAAGACATATGTCCATCCAGTCCAACCTACTGAAGTGTTACTTACCCATAGTATATCCAGGGGTGAGGATTTAGTGATTCACGTCCTCATCCTGGGTACTTGTAATGGGGAGGGGGAAGAGTTTAGGACTATAATTGTGCTTTAATAGCAAAGGAAAACATTTGCACCTCCCTATTTATTTAATTGTGTTTGAAATCCCTGTTCTTTCTAGAGCAACCACCTTTAAAAAAAATGCTCCTGCAATTAGAATGTGATGGACTATGCATTTAAATGCATTGAGAAAGTCAATGTGTGAGTAAATGGATTGGACTACAAAACAAGAATATTCACAGCACTAAAATCAAGAGATCCTACTGCCAACTGCTATCCATGCAAAATGTGCTTCTAAATGAAACATAACTAAATATTAGCCAGAAGTCTACTCACAACATTTTTTTAAATTCTGTTACATTAATCATTTAGTTTTATTTTAATAATAAATTTCCCTTTGCTGCTGTAATTTGATTTTGTTGTGCTCTTGCTCTGTGCCCTGGTTCACTTCATTAATTGCTTGCACTATTGCACAGCTCTTGGGCAGATTTTAGCTTTTCTGTCTAATCAACAAATTAGACCCTTTAAGTGAACAATGTATTTTGTAAAACCAACATCGCCTTGTAACTCCTGAAATTATCCAATTCCTATCGTAGGCTGAAACATATCATGAAAACATTAGAATCTGAAACAATATGCAGGTTTATTCAATAAAAGTTCTTATCGTTTAAAATGGTGCTAATTTTGCCCCAACCAATCAGGTGTTAGCTTTCAAATGTTAAATAAGATTTGATTGGTTGGGGCAAAATCAGCACCATTTTAAATGATAAGAACTTTTATTGAATCTCCCTGCTAGTTTCTGTATAAAACCCTTTTCCTTTATGGACAGAATTTTGAGTATTGGCTGATATATCTACAAAGATGATTTTTAAAAAAATATTATTTTTTTAAAATTACTGAATGCTAGTCATTGTCATAGTGGCATTAAGGACAGCCCAATTTTGTAAGGCTTTAAAGCCGAGGTTCCAAATCTGCAGCCCTCCAGATATTTTGGAAACCATAATTCCCATAAAAATAAATAAATTAGGGAGAGAATAAGTCTTCCCAGCTCCCCTTTAAGCATATGCAAATAAGGAAGGGAGACTTCTGGGTAATTGGGTAATGGAAACATGGAAATTACCCAGAATTTTCTGTTCCTTATTTGCATAAAAATAAAAGCAGTCATCTTCCCATTGGAGGCTGTAAAACATGTCTGGGTCAACCAGGCAAGACTGAATTTGGGCAGAAATACCAAATACATTTCCCATAATCATTCTTTCACCAGTAAATACCTTGATGGAGGTTATGGAAGTTACCTTTCCCCAGCAATGGCTGAGTGTCATTTTCAAGTCACAAGTTTATCACATTTATAAACTTATGTAAGTATGTTATCATATTAATTTTCTTTTAATCTTTTTTTCTTTCATTGCTTTACTGGAACTAATTGAATGACCTCTTACGAGATTGAAAAATGAGTGGCACGAGATAAATGAATTTGATTTTTTTTCCCAGTCTTTCCATAACAGAGAAAAAAAACTTGAAAGAAAAATAGAATATTAAATCAATAGAACGTAATCAGAACACTTCATGGAAAGTAGCCTATGAAGTCAGGAATTTCTCTTTTTGCATACACAGTGCAAAGCTGACATGCTGATTTACATTTCTGTATTGAATGCAGTTCCAGTTACATGGTATTAGAGATGGACTAGAACTCGAACTCAAACCCGAGTTCGAGCCGAACTATTCAAGTTTGAACTGACTTGTACAGCTCGAACCATTCCCGGCCCTGATTTCTCGGACTTTCGATATTTTCCGGACTTTTGATAATTATCGAATGTTCGAACATTCGAGGCATGCGGATATGCGAGTAAAATGTCTATACCAATACGCGAGTAAATATCGAATTCTCGAATCCGCAAGAGCTCGAAAGTAGCGCGTGTGAGAGTAAAATCAATTTTTCAAATGTTCTGGATATTCGAACATGTTCCCCAGACCATTTCCCAGGTCCCACAGCCATTTACATTAAGTTACCTTTAATATTTTAATTTCATTTCATTCAAACTTTTCAAGTTATTTGACTCCCATTGACTTTAATGGGTCCGTTTTCGAACTTTCCATATAGATCGAAAGTTCGAAAACAGACCGAACTTTCGAAAGTTCGGCCATCTCTACATGGTATTGACAACCTAGTGTATTTAAGCCAGTAGGGGCCCGTCCATTAAACAAATGCCTGTTCTGTATATGTAGCTACTGTTTCACACCTATATTATTTTGGGGTAAATCCTTTATACTAAGTGACCTACAAAATAACATTGAAAAACACAGGGAGGTAGGAGACCCACCTCTTACCTCCCATTCTTACCTTAGAGCTATCCATGGCTAAAAGTTGGCCTCAGATGAAGCAGCAAATGACTCGCATGCTCATCCTCCTAAACCTACCTTCTTCTCTGACATAGGAGGTATGTCAGTATGTAGAGATCCTTTTTTTTATAGCTTAGTATCCCATTAATGTAATTATTTAACATCACTGAGATTTGGATCAGAACTTTGCTTTAAAATAAGACAAAATATAGAAATCCACCAGTACAATTCTAGGGTCAATAAAATATTTCTGCTTCCAGTCAAATGCCAAGTGCAATTGTTCCCTACAAAATCAAGTAACCCAATTAGAATCACTGGGTTTCCCTATATCCATACTCTGTAAACGTATTTTGTTCACTGTCAACTTAGAGGGAAATTTTGTTTAAGGAAAGCATATGTTTACGAGGAAAATGAACAGTGTCATATCTTTATTAAGCTAATTGCCTTTTGCTCCTCTGGGAAGCAATGAACACTTGGCAAGGCTGATTTAATTGCAAAGGATCTAATTCAATGAAGCTTTTCCTCTGTGTTACTGTAAAAATGGCACCTGCTGCACATTTGGTTCTAAACTCAAAAAATTCTACCTATTGTTAGATAATGATGATTCACATTGTGCACTTCCAGATCATGAGTTAAACAGTACCGATGGCAGAACTCATGTCAGTTTATCAATCTTGTATTTTAATAACAGTATATGGAAAGGGTTTGTAAATGTTGGGTTTAGTTATGTAAGTAAGGATGAACATATAGAAACAAACAATCTATATATATACACAGATATGTGGGAATGAAGAGAACTTAAGTTTAAATGAAATAGGACAACATTTTATCTTAAAGTGACAATGTAATATTACGCCTTAATTCCTACCAGCTGAACATTTACCTCCAAGTCCACCACTCCCCCCTCTCCCTGTGGTTTCCCACCCTCTTGATCTACCCCCCTACCTTACAATACTATTAACATCAATGACACATCAATCTCCCTAACACCTTACATGCAATGCCTGGGAGTAACCTTTGACTCAGAACTTTCCTTTAAACACCACAGTAATACATCTCACGCACTCGTCCCTTCCTTTCAAAGAATGCTACCAAATTTCTTGCCCTTATCATCTCTCGGCTGGACTACTGTACCACCATCATGTGTGGTCTACCAGCAACCAACTGGCACCCCTTCAATCAATTCTTAACTCTGCTGCCAGGCTCATTCACATCTCTTCCCACTTTTCACATGCTGCCCCTTTCTATCAATCTCTACTGGCTTCCCATTACACAAAGGATCTAATTTAAGCTGCTAACCTTATCCTACAAGGATCTCTCCAATACAGCCCCCCATAAATCTCTGATCTGATAAACAGATACTACCCAAGGTGTAACCACCAATCTGCTAATGATCTACTCCTCTAATTTACTCTGATCACCTCTTCCCATGCCCATATACAGGACTTTTCTCATGCTGCCCCTCTGCTCTGGAACTCCTTCCTCGCTTTATACGACACTTGCCATCACTTAAAAACTTTAAATGCAACCTCAAAACTCACCTCTTCAGGCAATCTGGACATGGATACTTCTACCCCTCTTACTGACCAATCTTTGACATGCTAGTTATACTCCACTAACAACTTAGTTACAGCTACTGATCTGCTTCAACTTGTGTTTCATCCCCATCTCCTCTAGACTGTAATCTCTCGGGCAGGGCCCTCCATCCTATTGTACCACAGTAATATTGTAACTTACCACACTAAATGCTGCTGGACCAGCACTTGAATTATTTGCACTTTGTATTACCTTGTATGTAACGTATGTTTTCCTCATGTATATTAATGCAATTGTAAATCACCATGGAAGATGTTGGCGCTATATAAATCTATAATAATAATAATTTACCTATATGTGTTTAAATTTCTTTATAATTTGCTTTAGAGGGGGCAATAACTGAATAAGGCAATTTGATATCTCCTGCTGATTAATTTATGTGTTAAATTGCATATTTACTTGTGAGTTCATTTAGTGGAGATTTTTAACAATAGGCCTATTGCCAAGTCACTTATGCTTGTGTGCTGCATCCATTCACTGTATATTTTACTGTAGATAAACACCTTTTCGGTTATTTTACACCATTTCTTTGAACTGCATTTTCATCCACCTTCTTGGCATTGATCTTAGCACTAGTCTCCCTAACTTGGCCTCCCACATTAATTTATTTATTAGTATTGTTAACTTCTCAGTGGTGTCTCTCCAACAGAACATCTTTACTGCTCATTTAATGACTTCAAGGGAAACAATGAAAAAGGGCTGACTGCTACGATTGCCTCTTTTATATTTATCTTCTACTTTTGTCTTCTTTCACAGCATAGATGGTCTCACTCAAACTTAGGAAGACCAGGATCAATGTTCTTTTATAGATTCCATTAAAGAACTTGCTTCTTTCTTTAAAAGCAAGAAAATAAATGAATTCTCTTTTAACTAATTAGAAAATTTAACTAATCGGAAGTCAGATATTTATGGGTTTATAGAAGATAACAAAAAAAAAACAATGGCGCCCATTTATAGATGGCATCTGGCATAGATACACATTTGACTATTTACTCCCAATGTTTAAACTTGCATGACATAATAACTTATGTCAATTCTGCTAGATTTTTCTTAATGCGTAAAACCTACATACAGTAGAACTTTTCCCTTTGTAGATTTTGAACTTGGTATACCATATCCCATGTTTTAAGTCCATTTAAGGAGAACTGAAACCCACAATCAACATTAAATCAGAAGACAGAGTCATTTGACATTTGTCTGTGCCTGACTTTTGCTGTAGCTTTTGAGAAATTTGCCTTAATTTCCAGCACTCCAGTCTTACAGGCAAATGTACTCAGTCGAGCAAATGTACTAGATTTTTCAATAATGAAAGTTATAAAAGAGAATTTTAATATTTCCCGTTATTGTACTTGTACCTTGTGTATTTACAGTATATTACACCTACATTTGGTCAGCCTTGACCAACAGAAATCTAAATACAAGTTCAGTAATAGGGACATACATTTTCTGGCCATTACAATATGCAGGAGACTAGAGACTTTTAAAGCATGCATTATCAACATTAATTACCCATATGCTAGCTTATTTTGCTTTAGAATTAAATCTTTTGTTTGTGCTTTACCAAGCATACAAATCGTTACTCTGGTCTCAGAAAAAAAACAAAAAATTTCTTGTTCCAAGCTACAAGAGTCTTGTTAAAACCCAAAAAGCATGCTAAAAATACAATAACAATTATTCTGGTCAATAATTTTTCATGCATTCATTCCAGAACAAAATAATAGCTTATCGGAGAGAGCTGGTTTGCATAAGGGACAGACACAAATGCCAAATATATTATACATTTGTAATATGCTGTGTGCACTAAATAAAGTAATCAAGAATTGGAAAGAAAAACAATTCATACAGTGTTATATCTTTTCTGTGAGTAAATACAATTTGTATGAAAACACACATACAAATTAGCTAGACATACTTTATTATGGCACACTTTTTGCAATGGGCAAGAAGGTAATTTAGCTTTGTTTGCTTTAGGAAACACGAATAAAAAGTGCAGGATTTTAAGGGACAGTTTCAAGTGTAGCTGGGGATTATTAAGGCACATTACATCTGCTTGAAGGGCATGTCCACTCCCCCAGGCCCCATTGATAATTTTGTTAAGAAACACCCTAAACCCTTACACTGTGATATTCTGAGCGGAGGTCTATTCCTCTAGACCTCCGCTAACTGTTTTAGGCCTTCTCTGTGATGTCAATGAGCTCTTTAAGAGCTAACGCAGCTGCAGAGGATGAACACTGGTAAGCAGCAGTATTTTATTGGTAATGGTGTCACAGTCATGGCTTTGAATGTCAGTTACTTTCAGGAGGACTGGCTGAAATCAGAAAGGAATAACTTGCTTCAGGGATATGTCCTTATGATTTCTCAATCTTTATACGCCACAAATATATCTAGGCAAACAACAAACAAGTGTTTAGACATCTACATATTGTTATACGTAGAACTAAACCTGAATTAACAAATTGTTAAAATTAACAAGCAGTTAAAACACCATTCTTAAATGTTCTAAGTTACGGTAAGTTTTCACCATGTATGCCATTAATATGCCATTGCTATTAATTTTGGTAGTCACCTGGTATGCCAGCAATTATGATGATTTATAATGAAGCTTTCATTAACTTGTGTGCTGCTTTGCAAGCAAATGTATTAAACACACCTTTGTAATTGGATTGATTAGAAATATGGACCTTGTTCTCATTCTCATAGCTGCCTGGTTGTAGCATTTTGTTTTCCTTACTTGAATTAATACATGCGATTGCTTTAGTAATAAGGGGAAAAAATCCAAATAAATCCCCTAGAGAAATGCTCTGGATATTGTGTAATACAATTAATAATATTGTGTATAAATTTGGCTACTTTCAGAAACTGGACAACTTTGTGAGACAAATGGACACATTGCTGATATCTAACGTAATTAGACAAGCCTCTGGGCTTGAGAGGCGACTTCACTCTTGTAATTCTGTAATGTGTTAATTAATGCCACAGAGTACCCTCAGTTCTTGCTTCCAGAGGCCTAATTCAATAGTCTTTCCTCACTATTAGAGGTGGGATCCGACTCGGCTCCGGATCTGACAAGGAACCCCTCGGTTCTGAAATCCGAATTTTCCATCTGAAACCGGGCGGATTGTTCGGAGTTTGGGACTTTGGGACACATTTTCGATGATTATCAAATGCACAAGGTTATTTTTGGTAATCTTTGAAAATGAACTTAAACGTTTGATAAGCCTCGAAAATACGATTGGAAACTCGTAAGTAGTTAAATGACAACTATACTCAGAAATTTTTTTTGCAGTAATTTAATTTTAATTAATTCATTTTTCAATGCCTTTTCTATTAATTTGTTTTTACTAATTAGTTAAAAGCTAGGATACTTTTAACATTAGGGGGGTTGAAAGTCTAGACTCAAATGACACCTAAGATTAGCAATTCATTTGCCCTGTTAACATTAATTTTCTGCTGTCTTCTAACAGCTTGTTAATGTGATAGGTGTACGTCAGCATTAATGAAGTCCTAACTGATCACTTGCCCCATTCATGTTTCTCAGTGGGGCACATTCTGCTGAAACAAAAAATGTAGCAATTAAATTGATGTTCTATTCTGTAGTGTAAAAAGCACATGTAAGTTAGAACTTTGTGTTCTCTTAGATGTTTTTAATTACGCAAGTTATTCAAATTGCTTCTAATTGGAATGCCCGTAAGAGCTAAACATGCGTTATATATATTAAAAAAATGAAGTGACTACTCTATACTTAAATAACACCTACAAGGGTCACAAAAGACCTAATGAAACACAGTTTCAATGTGAGAGGGATTTATTAGTGTAACTGCTACGTCCATAAAGGCTAGTTTCAAATCAATAACTTTGTTTAAGGAAGGTCAAAAAGTCAATAAATGATTTGTATTGATTTGTTGACTTCATTTTTGATGATCAGAAATCCTATCCAACACTGATTATCTTTATTATAGGTGAAAAAGCACTCGGCAAGTGAGTTCATGTTTCTAAAAGCTACTGAAATTGAGTCACTGATTTACACTGACATCGAGTTACTATGGTATTGAGTAAGCAGTAAAATCCCAAAGATAATTTCTTGTGGTCTTGCAATGCAAAATCAGTCTGTAATATTGACAACTTATTTCTATTAACTGTCATAGATATTATATTAATAGATATAGATATAAATATTATATATTAAATTGACCAACTGTACACACTAATAACTACTAAGGAATTTCAAGTGTAAGTTTAAAATCTTCATTGTAAAAAATAGGAGTACTGTGATACTTTGCCACACTGCCACATTTTATTGCGTGTAAAAAAGAGCACATGTTGGACAATGTTGGACAATTGGTCAGGCCACACTAGGTGCGCTCCCCTGTGGTGTGCTGTGATTAGCAAATCGGAACGCATGCGATCTGCATTTTTTTGTGCAATCGCATGTGCTCCGATTTCGCAGCTTCACACAATTGCTGAAACACGCTTCCAGTCCGTTACTACATGGTGTAACGTGCCCGTACACTTTCCTTGGCACATTTTGTTTTTAAAGAGTTCTTTCCCATGCATTCTCACTCCTTGTTTATTTTAATATCTTAATGGAATTAGCCTTTTAATTTCTGTTAAACCTTTGTTACAATCAGTACTGCTCTGACCTAATGAAGAGCATATAGCCCTTGATAGCTTGTCAACTAAACTGTTGGTCCATATACCCTTATAGGGTATGTCCCCACTCCAAATGAAATTTTAGTATGTGGTAGGAAAAGGCTGTAAACCTGGACTCCGCAAGGTTTACAGCTGCCAAAGATGTCCCCAAATGTACAGTATTTAGCAGCCTTCGTTCCCCCGACACCTTCTGCTTAACTTCTGTGCCTTTTCCGAGCATCTTTGGCAGCTGTAAACCTTGCGAGGTCGAGGTTTAAAGCCTTTTCCTACCACATACTAAAATTTCATTTGGGGGGTGGATATACCCTTATTTTTTTTTACTATATGTATATTGGACTAATACGGCACAACTATCATTTTCTGTTCTGAAAATCTACCTTTACAATAATGTTGAATAAATGTGTTAGAATTACAATTAGCATTTTCATCTTGCAAGTCGTGCATGGCAAGCATTGTTTACTATGAGCTCTTAAAGAGCATGTTGCATGTCAAGTATCCATGGAAACTGTTTTCAACTACGCTTCAGAAAATATACACCAGGTCATTGTATGCAGTAAACATATCACAAAGTAAACAATGTCATCCACATTTCTTCCCCAGGATATTAAATAGCCTTTAACAGGTTCTGTATAAAGGATAATTAGGCACAATCTAGTAACAAAAACAACTGTGCACCCAACTGGTCCTCAGCTGCAGGCCAGTCAGCTGGGAAAAAATTATCTCTCACCTTTTTTTCTAGAAGTATTCCAGGTGGCTGTTAAAGCCGTCTACAGAAGAGTCACAGCTGCTTTATTTGATATTAACATATATATCCTACTGATATACAGTGTTGCATTCACAAAAGTAATTCACCATCCAAGGGGAGAGGATATTTTTAGTTCACAAATAAATATAACAACAGCATATAACTGTAAATAGCTTTGCTTTCCTCATAGCAAAAAGAAAAAAAAAAATCATAAATCAGAGAAACGCACGATGTATTGCACATTTGAAGGATACAGTATACACGATAAATTATGTTCTCAGCATAAGGTAAAGTATAACTTGTATGGGTAATTGCTTAACTTAAAATTGAATGACAAAGTACTATTCCTGAATGTAAAAAAATAGCAATAGTCATTCTTCTCTGACTTCATTCTAGATCTTAGCAGTTATGTACACGTTTGTGGATAGTGATTCATTTACAGAGCATATAATCATGCTTGGTGTTCATGATTTGTATTCCTTCTTACTTAATACTTTTTTAATACTTCACTATCCTATTTCATATCTGCTAAAGTTTAAATTGTGTATATTTTTTTTAGAAGTCACTTCTTCGTCTACTTTAACCTTTAGGTTTGACAAAATGCTAGTCTAACTAAAACAATACAATATTACAATATTTATGTTTAATATTTCTTTTGTCTTATTTATCAGTTTTCATATCCATCTATTTATCTCAGGATTCATTATGAAATGTAAATTTAACCCATGTAATCTACATCTTCTATTAAATCCAGTGGGGTTAAGTTCTAAATAATACGTTATAAAGAAACATGGAAATATCATGTTTACAGACGGTCGCATTCAATGCAGTATCCTGGTAGGTGGAGCTAATAGTCATTCTTGCAGCCCACACAGTAGCATTGGGAGACATTAGAGGACTTTATGCAGGGTAAGGAAGAACCTTTCTGTGTTTGAGACAAGACACACACACATTACAGCATTTTTACTAACTTCTTTGTACCCTTAACTTTGAATAATAAGGAAAGTCACTAGAGATTTTGGTGACCTTTATAAATATACTTTTCCTGCTGCCTCGTATTTCTCTCTGGTCAAGGAACTCCTTGGTGACTTGTACTAACCTTGTAATTTACAGTAGAGTGCACTTTATCTACTATATAATACACAAGTGCTGGAAACGGAGTATTTGAATATAAAAAGCCTATATTACAACAAGGGTTTATTATTCTTTGAATCCCCAAGCTGAAGTTTCTTTCAGTGATAGCCTTAGCTTAAAGGGTATCTCTAGCCCCATAATGAAATGCTATATTCTGATAAAACAACTGTTTTGTAATGAAAACCCTGTTTTCGCTTTATTCTTACCTTGATTTGACGCTCTCAAATTATTCTAAAAATTACACAACCATGATCCCTGGCCAGAAGTACCACCTTCTCCTCTTCAGTTGCGAGCTGGTTAAATCCCTTATCAAAATTTAATAATATAACGGTTTAGGCCCTTACCCAGGGTACCTTTAATGGGAGTGAGTGGGTTGAAAGGGTTTTACTGATCTTCAATTACATTCCCTCAGTATGCAAACAATGTTGACATCCATGTGTTTGATTAAATAGGTAAAAAAAAATCTTAGGGTCATTTTCTTTCTGTACGATATAGTATGTTTAATTATATAACTTCCTGGAGATGGAATGCAAGCAAGGAATCATGGGTATGATACAACTTTGATAATTTTAGTGAGGTCTACATGTTTTATTGTAGTGACTTGTTGGAAATTGCTGTCTTTGTGTGGCTGCAATGAATTAACCATTTAAGTGACTATCTTTCAAATTATTGCATAATCTTTATCCTGTTTCTAAAACATAAAAGAAGTAAGCCACATGTGGTGGGATTATGATGCAAATTTTATTTACCGGCCTTTGCAATTTCCATTTTGAATGTAAAAGCATTTTTGCTGTAAATTATATCCAGTCTCAATGGACTAATGATATTAGTGTCAGAATAGATTGAACTTGTTTGAGTAATTGATATCTTGGCTTCATGGTGTAACTTTAAGCAATAATTCACTGTGTGAATTCTTTTGTATGTATTCATTAGACAAAATCTCGTGATTGTAATCAATGCAACTTAGAAAAATGTAATAGGGATGTTATTGTACGGATGCAAAATAAAAGCACATTAAGGATTTTACTTTCTATTAGGCATCTACATTTCCCATTTGTAATGTTGTAATATTGTAAAAAAAAGTATTAAATGTGAATAATAACTTATAAGATGCAACTTCCAGTAAATAGAAAAATCCGAAATGAGACTAAAGGTGCCCATACGTTATTACTTTCCGATCTGTGACATTCAATCAATATTCCTGGAACCACCTTTCCTGTTCTTCTTTTGCGACTGACATACGATTGCAAAATGAATGCGGCCAGGTGAAACCTCGCAATCGTATGTCAGTTGCAAAAGAGGAAAGACAAAGGTGGTTCCAGGAATGTTGATTGAATGTTGCGGATCGGTTGGAGGGTAAGTACTAAGGTATAGGCAACTTTTGTTCTTCTTGTCAAAACATGTAGCATTTCTTAAGAGTTAAAGATGGCGGGCAGCTGCAATCCTTCAAACATCAGCCTCACGCACGGCGTGGACCTTGCAAGGGGTCTGGGGCAAGATTGCACCCGGACCAACCATTGTGACCGGTGAGACTTCTCTTTCTTGCCTTGTCTTTTAATGTTATCTGCACTGACTGGTGATCCGTACGCTGGAGGAAGCAACACGCTGGTGCACTTGGGTCCGGGGGGGGTGTCCACCCAGCCCACCCTGTTACAGTGTGTGAGCTGACATTTCAGGTTCTAACGGTCCTTCTTCTTCCCAGAATGCACCACATCCATGGAATGTTCCTAACAGTTATTTCTACTGATTGGCTGTTGGATGGGTCAAACATGCTCAGATCTCTACTGAGTAACTGAATCAACCCAGGCGCTGGGTCAAGGGCAAGACCATAACGGTCTCTACTAGGGGTCCGGCAAACAGGAAGTCAGTATTTCGGTTGCATTTATTTATACACAGACAAAATGCAGAATTGGCAGATTAAGGTTATTGGGATGAAAAAACACTGCTCTTTTTTCTGAAAAGTACATGTCTTTGCACTGAACTTACCCTTTAATGTTTTCTAATTTGGACTATTATAAGATACAAGAGAGATATACTTTTTTGAAATATAGACACTTTAGTCTTGTGATAAGGATTCACTATCTCACTGTGTTTCACGACCGTTGGTCAGCACACTCTGACCACTTTTGTGTTTTGTGTCAGCATTTCTTAAGAGAACTTATTAAGTACCAAAGACAATAAAGCATGGACATTGATTTAGTTACATGGCAGCAATTGGAAAGGCTCTCATGGTAATAATTTATTATTGCCATATCACAGATAAAATGGGATTTTATTGAGCATCAAAATTTTGTTATGCTGCATAAAGTTGGAGGGGGTGCAGGTGACTTAATTTTTGCAAAGTGCTGTAGTTTACAAGAGAAAATAGTGGTGACAAGGAACCTTGTGATGCAACTGAAGGTGTAAAAGTATAGGCGAATCATATGTTAGGTTTTTACGGGTTTTTTTTACAGGGTTACTGCAGTTATGTAACATCTGATTGGTTACTGCAGATTAATATCTGCACCACAGAGTGTTGTTCCATTATTCAGGTATATTAAGTTGTACACATACATTTCTACTGTTTTTATGGTAAATGTATGCACATTCTTTTGCACAGCATATTTTTCATTTAATGATTTATATAATTGGCTCTGATACAGAAATGTTATATCATAGTAAAATATTTATTAATCATGTATAAATACATGAGCTACATTTAGTTCATAAGAAGCTGTGTCTGGGGAGACTTGCTCAATACAGATTATGCTGAGCTATTATTAATATGGAACTTTCTATATAAATTATTTTATCATCTTATAGAAAAAAAATGCTGTAATTTATCTCATCAATTAAGCAGCGTGAAAGGGAATCATTTAAACAGATTGCGGTCCGGAAATCCCTGGAATCAAGTATAAACTGTTAATTAATCACTTTTCAAGGGCCAGTGTGCACTAGTTTCAGGTTTTTGTGTGTATTAAAATAAGGAACGGCACTAAAAATATTTATTATAAGTCGTTGCCCTCACAGATGTTGCAAACTTCGGATTTGGCAGTGAAAGGGCTTTAAAGAGATTAACTTTTTTTTATCAATATAAATATATTCATTCTACTCATTAGTGAGAATGGTGCTTGTTTGGAGTCATATATATGGCTTATTTAAGAGGTGTAAAATGTTGCCCATTTTGTTAATCTGCAGCAGCCAATCAGCTGATACCTACTGTATTTACTGGTCTCCTTTATCAGATTACCCAGTGGCTGCGTGACTCTAGGTAAATCGCAGAAGGGATTAAATCCTACACAACTAAAAAATATAGTTAGAGCAGCAAAACCTCTGGTGAATACATACGTAACCACAAGCAAGGTTAAGGTCACATTAACCCATATTGAATTGCTTAAATTTAAGGCTGGGCACACACGAAGGGACTATTTGTCCCGTTGGTTATGGCAAATTCGGCCGTGGGCGAAAATGCGAACGATCGATCTTGCGGTCCCATAGGGAACCGCACAATCGACTGGAATTTACCAACACGCCTGATCGTCTGCGGCTGGTGTGGGTCACGGCTGGCCGCCCCACACCAGCAGACATTTTCGGACAACCGACCAACTGAAATCGGTTATTAGGACGAAAATATCTGCTGGTGTGTACCCAGCCTAGCACCTTTTCACAGTGCTGTGGCTCTTGGTTAATAGAGCTGTAAGTCATAATTAGAGATAGACCGAACCGGAACCCAAGTTCTACCCAAACTTTACTAGTCTGGATGAACTTCCGAACTTCCCGAACTACAAATTATTTAGAACTCACGGACCTAAATTCGAAAATTATTAAAATCTCGAATCGGTAACCATCAAATGTTCGATTTCGGTAATCCTCGAATGTTTCCGCGATTTCAGTGAACCCTCAAATGTATCCTTCAATTTTTGTAACCCTCCAATGTAGCATTCGGTTCGGTAACACTCATATGTAGCCATTGATTTCGGTTGTGATCAGTTGTTTACATTTTTAAACAGCTGATTGTGCTTATCTTTACTGCATACTGTCTTTAAAACAGCTAATCGTGGAACCTCTGGGGAGGGGTGTGTGTCAGGGGCCTGGACAGCGATCTTGCGTAGCTGCAAAGGACCAGGCCCCAACGCATCTGGAGATGTAGCTTTATTTATTTAATTTCTAGGTATAATTTTTCTAAATTTAGAAATAAATAATTATGGTTATCTTATTTTTTGTGATGTGAATAAAATTCTTTAAAATAGCTAGGAAACAAAAAACATATTTACAAAACTTTTGCTAATGTGTAAAACGATATTTCTACTGATAGAAAAAACACGTTTCTTTCAGGAAAAAATGAAATATAAAAATAACAACATTTTTCTGTTACAGTTCACAAGTTCTGTCAGACTCCAAAGTCTTTAAGTAAAATGTGTTTCTGCCACTTAATATTCTGGATGAATCATATCTCTTAAATGAGTTTTGTGACCTATAATACAGATTTTGATATTTTAGCTATGACCATCAAAATAATCTCCCAAGTAATTTAGAAAGAGCAGACTGGTGATGCCTGTCACAAAATGTCCTCTAAAACAATTCCATACTGATAACAGCTTTAAATTATAGCATGCAAAAAATAAAGGCCATAAATGAATTAAAACCTCCGGCTTGTAACCTCTTAATTTATTTTTCCCCCCTGCACAAACGGCACAAGTATTACTATTAAAAAGATATTATTAGCTTATGAATTGTACAGACGTTACAACGTGACCAAACCATAAAGTGAGAATATCTGTTGCTGCTGGGCAATGCCATATTAATGGTGCAGAACATCATGGGAGCTAAATATGACTTATTTGCACCAGTGACAAAGCTATAACATTGTTTCACCCTTTACTGTGCAATCTTCCTGTGGCACAAAGTGATAAACCAGTCTGAAACTACGTGATTCAAACTGTGAATGTATGGACAATACTATCTAATTATCCAAATAAAATACATTTTAATAAGAATTTTAAGGAGATTTGGGTGAAAAGATTTTAAAGTAGAACTTGAACTAAACATTTACATTTTGGAGGGGATGAGATAGCAATGCAGCACCTTGGATCACTGCCTTATATTTCCAAAAGAGGGCTAAAGATGTTTGGCAGAAAGAATTAACAGGGCGATGTAATAAAAGTTCATATCATTAAAATCGTGCTAATTTTGCCCCAACCAATCTGATTTTAGGTTCCATTTGTAAGAACATTTATTGCCCTTTAATTTCCTTATCTAGATTAAGCAGTGCAGTTTGGGGTTCTGAATACACAAAATACATAATAGAGAGGGTGCACAGAAAAGCAACTAAATAAACAAGGGAATGGAAGAGACTAGAAAAGATATGATCACAAATACATTAACGTCTTTATGTGCAGAAAGGGTTTTTTTACAGTGAAACCTGTAAAGCTGTGGGTCCTCCAGAACATGTGTGAATAGTGGGTCTATTGAATAGTTTAAAGAAACAAAGTTGTTCCAGAATACTTCCGATTGCCTTTTGGGATTTTTTTCTGAATCAGCTGGCAGACTCTAGAGAGGAAAAAAATGATTGACATGTGATATCATTTACTGAGTAAGTGTAAATGTACAAAGAGCCTCCATCGCTCTCCACTGCCCCTGAAGTGCTGAAGCTATAGCAGCTCCTCATACATTCCAATCCCATCTGAAAAATCGAGTTACTTTAATGACAGCTACAGTATTTCCTGAAGTTATAAAAGATCTGCCATTGCTTTGGTATATTGTTGCTAATGCTTGGTGGCAGGTGATTTAAAATATTTCAAAATGCTGCACTAGTGGCTTTTCATACATTTCCCCTTATCTGTTATGTTACTGTGAACAGCAAATGTGCACAGCACATTTTTCAAAACTTACAGTAAAGCTAGCCATGCATGGCCAGATGTTCTTCCGATCAAATGCAATGATTGGAAATCCGATTGGAAGATCCGCTCAAAACTCCCTACCTTGAGACTCCGATCACAGATTTCTCATTGATCTGTGGAGAGATGGGGACTGAAGATGAGGTGGGTGGAAAAATTTTCGTCAGTTTGAGAGATTCAATCGAATTTATCAGACCACACAAAATGTCGGTCCTGTGTATGCTTAAGACCTGATCCTGAGGCAATGAACTGAAGCAGATATAGAATGTACATACTTGACTTCTCCCCCTCAGTACTAATAATACTAATATATGTACCCAATCTACTTTATGAAGCAGAAATCATGTATGTATGTATGTATGTATGTTTGTATGTATGTATGTACTCACCTAACAGCCACACCCCTGAATGACTCAACATAACGGCGACGCCCTCTGACAGGGTCGACGCCCATGAAGTCTAGTTTGACCAACAAAACGCCTGCAAAGTGTGATTCCCCAATTCAGTAACTCAGATGAAGGGCCTGGGCTCTGTGTGCTGCCCGACTTCAACACAAAGACACAGCATCCACTTCAGTGACACAACAACAGCATAATGTACGGCTACATAACTTAGAGAGCTGCACACACAAAACAACAAATTCTATAACAGAGGGAACTAGACATTTCCCTTAGGGCTAGGTCACACTAGCACAATTTTTTTGCTTTTGTGCATGCGATTTTTGCTAACATTGCAATCGCGGCAACGCAGGAGATTGCCTTTCCATTTGCGATACACAATCGCATGCAATTTCGTATCTCAAAATGAGAAATTGCATGCGCAAACTCACAAGAAATGCACACGCAATTGCGTGTGCGGCGCAGTGTGGCCATGCCCTTAAGGTCTGTAATCACAATTTGCTCCTGGAAGGTTTTTAAATGTTAACCTGGAAAGACTGTATTTCTATTGGTGATATGAACCACATTTACGGTTATTGTCATGCTAAAAAATTTAAAGCAGAGTCTCCTGGAATGTGACCACGCCCACAGATATTGCTGTCATGGCCACACCCCCAAACATCATGTTCATGCTCATACCCCAACCATTAAGGCCACGCCCCCAAAAGATAACTGCCATGCATTGCAACCATGACCCCATGTTGTGACCACGTTACCAGATATTGTGGTCACTCCCCAAAACCCCCCAAAACATTATGGTCTGCCCCCATACATCATGGCCACACCCCCAAACAACCCAGGTCTGTTTACAAATCCCACCCACATATGCAAACATCCTGTCCATGCCCCAAACATCATAGGCACACCCCCATGCCCCTAAATGTCACAGCAACACCCACACTTTGAAACAGCGTGGCCATGCCCCCAAATATCGCGACCACCAAATGTCCCATTCAAGCCTCCTGGACACCACAACATCACAAACATGACCCAGACTGTCCACACCCTAAAATGCCGTGCCCCCACCCACCGCAACATCACAGACATGCCCCATCCACCTATTCAAACCAGGATGGTTGGGGAGTATGGACTACACAGGAATTACCTGCATTACCTGCACACACTGCCCACATGTCACACACTTCACAGGCAGTTACAACCAAAAAAACAAAGACATCATGGCACTTTCAATTTAGACCAGAAACTAACTTTATTGATTGGGATCTAATAGTCAATATAAAGTGGTCCTTGAGCAAGGATAAAGTGTTAAAGTGCAAACAAGGTGATATACTGCTAACAAATGTGCAAAAAATAGAGCACGCTTAATAAAAACACACAGAGCTTAGACAGAGCAACAGAATGAAGCCCGACTTTAACAACACAAACTAAGAGCCACACGTCACATGATCAGAGACACTGACGCCCATCAGTCGCTCAAGTGTTGCAGTAAACAGTTGCACTCAACATGTTTTCCCAACGGCAAATTCCATGTAACATGTTTACCTCAACATTTGTATATTTACACATTTATTATATGTTATCCAAGTGGAAAAACTGATAACGCTGTATATAAGGTTTTACAATAAACATATGTGTTATACATCCCTTAAGCAATGTCACCTCCTCAACTCATAACTATAAAATACATGACGTACATTACCAACTGTGCACTTCTTTTTCCACCTGTCTCTCCCATCTAAGCCAAACACACATCTGCACTTAAAAAATACTTTACCCACAAGTGTACACGGGCAACGCCGGGTACAACTGCTAGTTTCAAATAAATGAACCAAACACTCTTTTACACATTGTTGAAATTGCATTGCCTCTCATACTAACCAAATGATTTCCATCAATATACTTTCCTATCATTGAATAATACAGCGATTCCTCTATCCTCCTTTTCTCCATTCCTAGATTCCAAAAATCCTTTATTTTTTTAATCTTCTTCTAAATGCACAGACCATGATTTTATCTTGTGGGATCCTCTTCTGCAATTTTTCTAAAATATAACATTTTCTCTCAATCTTCTCTGTCAAAATGTTCATTGAGACTCTTTCCCATCTTGATTACTGTAATCTCCTTATTGGATTTTGTAGCACAGGATTTTAAACATAGAAATTCAGCCCTGTGTTCTGTTCCATTCAATGAAACCCATTGAACATTTTTTGCCATCATGTTTTAGTCTCAGGGTAATTTAAGATTGAGATTAAAGTTTTAGCCCCATATGAAATTATCATTCTTTTACAAACACACTACCATAAAACTACAGGCACTAACACACTGGGCCAGGCAAACTTTATGCATTCAGAATCATTTTGTGTTCAGAGAAATAAAATGTGCTTTTTGTTTTCCATGTACTGTAAGTTAAACTGGTCATCTAAATATGTTTATTTCATTGGATGACCTCCTAGTATCTACACTTTATCCATGCCCTGCCTTCAGCTACTTTTTTCCGTATTTACATAAATGGTCAGTTGCTATTTACAGTAAACGATACAGCAAAGGAGCCTGTGGGTAATTGCCTCTCACTAATAGAAGCAATAACATATTTCTAAAATATAAATGTGAGCTGTGCATGAAATAATTTTGTTTATTTTAAATAGAATCTTACAATTAATTCAATATAAATTTTATAATGATGTGTTTTTTTTGTTTACGGACAGACAAACAGATTATAAAAAAGGGTCTCTTTAAAGACGTTAGTTTTATCCTTATGAGCAATCATTGCAACCACTTGTGCAGAAATACAATGTATTTCCATTGCAATCATCCATAGATCAGTATTAATGTGCAGACGCAGTAACCCATGACAGGCCTATAAGTCTGAGATACATTTAAATACTTGAAAATTCTGCTGTACTGCATAAGCTTTTTAAATATTTATTACATTCACCATTTTACTTGTCTGTTTAGTTAAACTGAATATTTTTTAGACTGTATGAAATTGTTATTGGTAATGATTATCACAGTGCTATGTTATGTTTTAGACAGTATATTTTGTAACTTGAATAATTAATTTAGGTATGTGCTATAATCAGCGGCCCTGGAATGTGACTTACTGAAGGACAAACGAATTTTTTAGCTCAAAAATAAAATCCGCTGATGATATAGTTCAGATACTAAATGGAAGTAGAATGAGTGGCACTGCTGTCTATATTAAAGGGCATGTTCACCTTCAGACAAATCCCCCAACTCTAGTGTTGCAATACTTACCTGGCTCCCTGGGGTTCCTGGAAAAATATATTCACCATGAAGTAACCTGCTCCCTCTTTGTTTATGCGCCACGCTTCCAGGTGTTAGCCATCCTTCACAGGCATGACATCCAATGACTTACCATGAGACGCCTTCTTTACAGCTGTGCGAGCTCATGAGGAGCTTGTAAAGCTGTGAAAGGAGGCAAACACAATCCAAAGAGGTTAATTTCTTCTTTTAGGAACACAGGGGAGCCAGGTAAGTATTGCAATGCTAACGTTTGGGTTCTTGGTTTTAGGGGAAAAATATTGAGTCTATACTTCTATTATTTAGTCATTTGGTTTTCACATAATGATTTTTTCATAGAATACCCAGGATAGTATACAATTAATTTATTTTTTGTTGTGTATTTATTGGAAATCATTTTTCTCCTTAGTTCATGTGTTACACTATACAATGTTGCACTATACAGTTGTTCAATTGACTGATTATTTCTGTGCAATCACTATACTCTTGTGATACCAGTAATGAAATCCCAGGAGGACAACAGCAGAAAATACACTTCTCTGAGTTAAGATATTTCATCCAGCTCAATTAGAAAAATACCATTAGTTAACTCATAATTAGATCACAAATATATGAGTGTCATACTAAGTGACTTCTTTTGTTCATCTACTGCATTAACCTTCTGCAGGCAGAGTGAGTATAGACCTATGCCACAATGTATATTTGCATGTTAAAGCGTTTTACTAAGGCTGTGTCCACTGAAAACCAAAATATTACACAAAGAGTTTTTGTGAATGAGGATTTTTATAAATATCTTCCAATCCATTTAAAATTATGATTTAAAATTCTAAGTACTGGTATTATTCCGTTTATTATCTGCTTATCCACAGTACATACAGTAAGAACATCAAAATAAAATTTAGTGGGGGGTAAAAATAATAGAATAATAATAGAAAAATGATGCAGTTTTAATCATTTTATATAAAGGTTTTAATATTCCGCAGTCAAATAATGCGCAAGTCAAAATTAGATATAAAATATACTAAGAACACGGATATTGACAGCTAAGCCACCATGAAATTTGTTTTTGGAATTTTATGTACTATATAGAGGGCTACCAAGTGACCCAGGTAATTGAGGTTTTTATGCTTTTCAGCTCTTGCTTTGATGTATCCTTGTATTTGTAATGTAATAGCAGGTGATGGTTGATAAATAGCTATAAACAGAAACATACATTCAGGAGAATAAAACCACACAGCCGTATCCCAGGGATAGCTGGGAACCTTTTGCTTAAATGAATTTTGCCATGCCAACAAAATGCCAACAAAATTCTACATGGGGAACCAGAAAATATACCTTTAGCTATTGGTAATTAAAGGGCAAGTCCAGCCTCAAAAGAACTTCACGTATCCTAAAGGATCACACCCCAAAACACGTTTTGTTTTGTTCTTACCTTCACCCGATGCTCCCATGCTGAGGAATTACAACTTATAGAAAAACGATCCCTTGACAGAAGTCCCTCCTTCTCTGTTCCTGTTGCGAACTTATTACGAGCACGCTCATAACCGATCGATCGGTTATGGCTGATAGTCATTACCAGGAAGCAAAGAGGCGACTAACGAGGGATCACAGTTGTAATTCCTAAGCATGGGAGCATCAGGTGAAGCTATGATTATAACAAAACTGGGGTTTTGGGGGGTGATTCGTCAGGATATGTAAATTTTTCTGGGGGATGAAGATAACCTTTAAAAACTTTTAATAGCATTTACCGATTATTGTGTAAAGAATATGTTCTCAACCCAAATTTCATGTATATAAACCCAGACCATACATTTCTCATCTATTATTTTTTTGCACCCTCCTTTTTATTTAGCACTATTCACTGTCACTGTATTTTACTCTTATATATGGTCTTTCTTCTTTTACTGTATGTTGGCTCTTGGTGTTTTTTCTCTTCCTCTTATACTCAGTTATACTCCACTTCACTACAGTCTCCAATACTGACATCACTTGTAAATATATATCAGTGAAGCCTACAGTGTAAAGAGTCCTTCCTCTGCAGCAGTCTAAATTGCTATATTTAACTGTGCTAGGCAAGCAAACTATTCCCTGTACTGTAAAATCACAAACGCACAGGGATAATTTCCTGGATTATAGGATATTCTTTATTTGGGAAGGTTCTCTCAGGAGAATTTTTGTGAAATAAATCAGTTACAATACTAGCCATAAAGTAGGAAGTAATTATAAAGCCTGACAATATTTACTTTGTTAACATTTATCAACAGCCCCGTAAAGTTGAGAATATTGGTCAATGTTGACATAATAAAATATTAAATGACCATTGTTTTATCATGTCAGTTTACCTATTTATATTGTCATCCTATGTGATGGGTTCTATTCATATTTTTGTGGTGGAAGGCTACACACTGTGTTTGTTAGCATGTTCATTACATAAGTTGCGCGCAAAGCTTCACTTGTGAAACACAAAATAGGAATTTTCCCTTTAACAAGGAAATAGTAATTTATGTTCCTTTCTTTTATATTCAAAAAACACGTTTTCATCTATGTATTATATAATATATAACTTCTACCATGTTTTTAGCTAGCATGAACTGCTTTAAGAGATAGGACTTTAGAATTCCAAACAATGAATTTAGGTCTTCTCAATAAAACCAGCAGGTTCTGATAGCAAAAGGCAGTGGAGTGGAATACAAAGTGTGCCAGGCTTCTGACCCTGACAGCTATTTTATAGAAGTCAATATTTTTTGTCTTTCAAAAGAATTATTAAGCACACACACTGACTTTCATATCTCCAGTAACATAATTGAGATTTAAGATTTATTTTACCTTTTCACAATCCTTATTTGTACAGGGATTCAAACTCAGACACAGCTTATTTGAAATCCATGTAATTATCTGCTCTGTTTTAATGCATAAAGCCTTCTTTGTGTTTTTTTCAGAAATACCGTTTTGTAGCTGGTTGTCAGCGAGCCTTTATTTTAAGATTAGAAAGGTCGCCTCTGTCAACATGGTCAATAACTATTCAATAGGTCCATGAATTGCTGTTGAATTGTTCTGTTATAATTTATTTAGACATTATACAATAAATTCAATACTTGTGGGAGGAGATGAAATAAAAGCTGGTATTGAGCAAAAAGTGTAAATGCCATGCTACCCGATGTAATATCAGGTTATTGTGGGCTTTACACTGCACCATTTCCACAAACAGCACAATTTTCATGAACAGCACCTGATGAAATAATACCATATATACTCGAGTATAAGTCGATCCGAGTATAAGTCGAGGTACCTATTTATACCTGAAAATTTTTTAACAATTGATTGACTCGAGTATAAGTCGAGGGTAGAAATTTGTTGCCCTTTAAATGGACAGCAGAATTCCCATACATGAATCCCATACAGTAATAGCCAAATCCAGAACCAGTAACCGCCGATTCCTTGGCACTCCAGATGTTTGGAAACTACAACTCCCAGCATGCTTTGGTTGCTGTGAATCGTAGTTTCTGAACATTTGGAGAGGCAAGGTTCAATAAACTTCTAATTAAGCTTACCATCATTTACAATTCTCCTGAATCCCATATAGTAAAGGGCCCTCTGACCCCCATATAGTAAAGGACTCTCTGATCCCAATAGTTAAAAATGTCACCTGAGAGTTGTAGTTTCAAGCTGCACTGTACTAGCTGCTGTTTTTAGCACAAAATGAGGAGACCCATCAGATTTACAGCATTCAGATGAGCAGTGACAGTGCTGAGTGAATCCAGCAGCCAGACTACAGGAAGCAGGAACGATTGTAAAGGCAAGAACAGCTCCTGTAACTTTCTATGCAGATTAACACAGCACCACCTACTGGTTACTATCCGCAATTGCACAATTTGGATCTAAATTAGGACTTGACCCGAGTATAAATCGAGGTTAGGTTTTCAGGCTAACTTTAAAGCCTGAAAAATTCGACTTATACTTGAGTATATACGGTAAACTAAATAATATAACTGAAGTTCTGTGTGACTATGTAGCAATGTGTTCGGAAAGGAGGCTGTAAGCTGGCGAACCTTATTTTCCAGGTTTCTCCAATACAGTAAACCTTGCAAAGTGATTCCTGCAACGCAGGATCTTGGACAGAGAATTGGTGCCTCTTCCTCATATTGCATCTCCCCATCCTTTTACATTAGCTAACTATTATAAGAGATAAATTCTTTTATTAAAAATATAATTTTATGTTGTAGAAATTTTCAAATTATAACACAATTTGAAGAAAACAAAGATAGTTCTTCAATAGTGTGATTTAACTGAATCATAACTTTAATTTGCACGGCCCTTCACAGAGGCAACCCTGCAGGCCCATGAAGGTTAGGAAGAATGAGATTTAAAATATTAATGGAGGAATAATCACGTGACCATCACAGCTGCTTGGGGACTTCACTAATTAATGGAGGAGTAGGTACTACCTTTTTCTCTCTCCCACCCCCTCCCATACCAGATTGCCTAATATTCCCAGCATCCCCTATGAAATCAATCTTAGATCACTTTTTCAACCACCCCTCTCAGAGTTAGACACAAAAAATCTTTATTAAAAACAACACAAGTCCCCCTGCCTTTGTTACAGTAGTGTGGGAAGAGGGTTTTAACTTTTCCTCCCCTGTCTCTCTCTGCATGATCAGCTGTAAAAATGAACTTAGAGAGTCAGGGAGGAAAGGATTTCTTACTGCAGCTAAGTGGGTCTGTCTGCTACCATGATGATGCACAATGAGTAACAGCATCCCCAGCACAGGGGAAGAAACCCCCCCAGGAACCAGCACAACTTTTCCATGCTGCTGCAAACAAACGAAGGGGAATTCTGGGGGGAAAAAGGTAGGGGACGGTTGGGGGGTGGTGTACTTTAAAATAAACCGAAAAAAAAAAGCTTTTCTTTAGTGGAGATACCCTTTAAACTGAAAAGTACATGGGGCAGGGATATATGACTGGTAATTCATATCTCCCAATATTGTTTCTGTGAGGAGCACCAGTCCAAAGAAAACTGATTTTGCCAGTCTTCCTCCTGGCTTTAGCACTATCTTTAATACAGGAATAGTCCAAGACTAACCTGGCAAATGAAAACTGTAAGTGCTGTAGCTCCTCAATGAAATTATATTGTGAGGTAGGAATAATCAATCCAACCTCCTTGCCCCTGGTACTTTCCATTTTTAAACAGTTCATTTTTAGAGTATAGATATCCTTTAAGTCTTAACTGAGCATGCTTCTCCCCTTGGGTGGAGGGGCGGAGCAGAAGTCAGGTGATGTCACTCAACCAACTGGAAGCAGGAAATTTGAGCATCCACCCCAATATAATTTCTTACAGGCTCCATCCAGAGATGTGTTTATTTTCTGATTTTAAAGGAAATACTGAAGGCTCTCATTTAATCCTAACTTGTAGAGTTGAGATATTTGGTCTCATCGTCTGTGGGTGTGGAGGAAGCTAGTATACATTGACAAGGATCTCTCTCCTCCCTGACAGAGTTGTATAACTGCAAAATAATTCCCATAAATCAGTTGTGAATGGTCTTCAAGAGCTGCTGCTGAACATATGGCTGTGGAATATTATTTTGAAAATAATTCCTGAATGAACTGTTGAAAGACTACATATCTACATACATATCTTCAAACATATCTGTCCAAATATGTTTTTGTGTATTCTATATTTTTTCCATAATTCACATTAGGACTGGGGGAGCTTTAGGCAATTTTTGTCAGGGCATAGTGAGGTCAATTGGAGTGTAAGTCTTTATAATACAGGAAACTTCTTTAAGTTTGTTTTGTTACCTTGAGGCCATGCTTTAGGACCATAAGTTGAGACAAATGACTTTTGCTGAGGATACCAAGTAAAATGGAAACTACTTGCTATTTTATATTCAACCAAGATTCTTGGAATCTCTAGTGTGACATGACGGTCAACAGACAAACTGTTTGTTGGGCTGCAATGTGTTAGCTGGTTGTTTCATTTTATGTTTAACAAAAGCCATTGCATTGTATCAAGCAACTGCACGCTCTATCTCACCTAGTTTAATGTATGCAGATGGAAGAATAAATGTATGCATTTGAGTGAACATTATGAAAATGTCATTAGTGTTATAGAGATACTAGACCATACTTTCTCTGCAGGCTCATTCTCTGCAAGCATCTGCCAAACAGACTCCCACATACTGATTTGCCATTAACCTCAGTCTTAACATCTAAGGACCACCCCCCAGCAACTGTAAAAATGAATAGTTTTTTTGTTAGCTTACTGCTTGCACTTTCCTTTATTGCAAATTTAACTGAATTATTTAATTACTTAGATTATTATATGATTGTAAACTACTGTTCTATAGAGCAAGGTTTGACGTTACCAAAATACATTTAGCTTATAAGTGTCTTAAATCAAAAAGTAGTCCCAAAGGTAAACTTTCAAATTGCTTGTGCCCTCTCTTGCCCTTTCCATCTCTTTCTTTAGTCATTTAGTGAACTGTAAGCTTGGAAGCAAACTCTTACACATACTTTCATGGAATTTCTTTTAAATGTGTTTAGGGGAGATTCATCTTTATATAGAGATCTTACAGTGGAGCATTTTGAAAACTTACAAGTTGCCCTGAGAAAAAGTCTTTCTTTGTCTATAAAGCTAATTGGAGGAATGTGAAGTACATCCATTATAATGCTGAACAATAATGAAGAGCTATAGTTTGCTGGCCAGTGTATACATTTGGATTTCATTCTGCACTCTCAGCATTCTGTGGATAATTACTGATCCTCATAGAATATCGTTGAGGTAGAATGACAGTGATCTTTTTACAAAGCCAAGAACAAAATGAGGCTGAAGCACTTAGAACATAAAACCCTTTTATCATTTGTTTAAAATATAGTAGTTTACCCTTTATAGGATCATCGTCCTACTTTGCTAAAGATAAATTCAAAATTAAAAGTATTACAGTCAAAACCACTTAAATTCCCTAGCGGTTTATGCACATATAATTATCAAACTATGACATTTTCTTAAAGAAATATTTAGAATATATGATGCAACCAACATTTGTTTCAAATTAACCTCATTTTGACCTCAATTACAGGCAAACTTAGCCTATCAAATTGACAAAAAGCATTGCACTGTTTAAGGACAGTATTTATAAAACGTTGTCATCGTAAAATAGCGATATTGGTATTATACATGGTGGTTATGCTTGTGAAGGTTCTCATTCATCCTGGTCATGGTATATCTGTTGTATTCAGTTGGATCAACTGGACTTAAAGTTAAGTTCTTGAAGATGTTTCGCTAGTCATCCGACTGGCTTTCTCAATTCAGAATGACTTGTACAAGAATCTGTGGCAATTATGTACCCTGGAAACAGATTATTGCTACAGATTCTTGTACAAGTCATTCTGAATTGAGAAAGCCAGTCGGATGACTAGCGAAACATCTTCAAGAACTTAACATCAAGTCCAGTTGATCTAATTGAAAACAACAGATATACATGGTGGTTATTTGAAATAAACACAGCATAATTAAAAGAAACCAGCAGTAAAAATGTAAAATGATAAAGGCACAACGTACATATTACAACTGTAATAACACGTGTAGTGTTATGTTACACGGAGTTGTAATATGTACATTGTGCCTTTATCATTGACATTTGTGCTGCTGGTTTCTTTTAATTATGCCGTATTTATTTCAAAGAAACCAGCAGTACATATGTCAAATAATAAAGGGACAAAGTACATATTTTAACTCTGTTGAAAATAACGAACAACGTGTAAAATAACAAACACTATTGTATTGTATAACAATATTGTTATTTTACGTTAACAAAGTTTTATAAACATCTTCCACAACTGCTACCCCAGTTATTTACATAATATCTCCCAACACTCATGTCTAGAGATGGGATCTGGGTACGATTCAGACCCGTATTCGAGTATTATTGAATGCTCAAGGTTATGATCGAGAATTTTTGAAAATAACCAGGAACATTTAATAATACTGAAAAATATGATCGGAAACTCAAAAATCGTTTCCGATCGTATTTTTGAGGATTATTGAACGTTCGAGGCTATTTTTGATAATTTTCGAAAATAGCTCGAAAGTTTCATAATACGAACTCCTAAGTCCTGAATTTAAGTTCTGTTTTTTGATCTTCAGGACTTTACTGAGATCCGAAAACCCGAAAATGGAACAAACTGGCAGTTTCAGCCATCTCAATGCTGTCAGTATACTGTACTGCTATTTACGAGAAATCGTTCCTTCCAGGTCTAGAGGAGCCTTCCTTTGCCACCTCTCTTGTTGCTCTTGCTTAAACAGGAAGAAGAAGCTAACATTCTAAAGAGATACCAAACTTTCCCTGCAATAGCAAACTATGGACCTCTTAGGCAGGATTTGGCTTAAATGACTGTATGCAAAAAACGTCTTTGTTTCAATTGTATTTTTTTTTAGCAACATCTCTCTTTTTTATTTACTGATCCAGGCTTATTATATTGCTTGTAGACACACAAATACTTTCTCATAAATACAAATATTTATTATTTCAGTTTATTGTTTGTTTGGTACATTGAATACCAGCCTAACAACTCATTAGTATGCTGCTGCCTGGAAGATCGTAGTTTACAATTCTCATATATTGCATTTTACAAGCTAGCAGTGTTGTTTTCAGGGTTACTGTGCTAACTAGAGTCGTTTTTTTTACATTTTATGTTTTTTTCTGGTTTAGCGCAGTTTGCTAATCTTTTAATGAAGCAGCACTAAGGACCACTTTAATATTCAGGTCACTACTGTTATTATTTAAGTCTATTAAGCAGCGATACAGTTTCATATTAATTGCCAATAATTACATGTTATATCTATTCAATTATCTGACTAAAAGTGCCTTTTGTACTTGGAAAAAACATCTAATTTTTTTAAAAGAGATAATTAGCTATAAGTCTAGAATACTTTGATTTTAGATCAATCCAATATTTTACATTGAAGGAAAAAAAATACCTAATAATCACAATTTCTGTTGTTTATGTTTACATGAAAATAAAAACAAATTTGCTAGCGTGTTGTCCCCACCATAGAATACTGCCATGGTCCTAAATGACAAACAAAGAAAAAGTGGATCAATGCACATTCCGGGGACCCATATAACATTATAATATCTGTGCTAGTGCATACAACCAATCCAATGCTTAGAATTTAAGGCATAAGACCCCAAATTCAAGGGCCATGTTGGGGCTGCTACTACCACATGGAAACTTGGTCTATCTTTCTGCAGAGTAGAGATGGCTGAAACATACCAGTTTTGTTCTGTTTTCGAATTCCCAGGTCTCGGTAAATCCAAAAGACCCGAGAATCCGAAAATGGAATAAATTTTTGATTATTATTGAATGTTCGAGGCTGTTTTAGATTATCGAAAATAACCTCGAACATTTGATAATCCCCGAAAATACAATTCGAGACTATTTTCGAGTTTCCAATTGTATTTTCGAGGTTTATCAAACGTTCAAAGTTATTTTCTATAATCCTCATACGTTCAATAATTATAGAAAATAGGCTCCGAAGTCCCGAAATCCGGACAATCCATCCGGATTAGGATGGATCATTCAGATTTCAGAACCGAAGGGTACCATGTTGGATCAAGGTCTGAGTCGGACCCGGATCCCATATCTACTGCAGATCAACTCCTACATTACGGTCCTAAATGGCCACAGCGGTATTTTACGGTCAGCACTAAACAGCAGCATAGCTTGCGGCAAGCATACAGTTAATATGCCCCATATGAGTTCAATATAATACATGAGAAATACCTATTACATTTCAATTACAGTTCACTTTAGATTCCAGAATAGAAATTGTATTTGCAAAAGTTATTCTGCTCAGTTATTCTGTTTTCTTTTTTTTGTAGTTGTAACTATAATGTCTAATAAATAAATCTGCCTTAAGGAACGGGAAGATCAGCATACAAAGCAAAAGTCCGACATATAAAAAAAAGGAATTTATAAATCCCTTAAATAGGGCTCAGAGATAATTTATTGTTATTATATTATTAATAATATTACATGTTGATCAAGAATTTTTTTAACTACTAATACATTGAACATCCTATTACACTAGTTGCTTACTGAGAAATACTGGGTGACTGTTCATTTGTTTAGGTTGTTTATTTTAAAATCATGTAGTCAGTATTTCCAACAAATTATTAACACTGTGATCTGTGAATAATAAACGGAGAGGATGTAATATAATAATAAACGGAGAGAAAAACAGAAAATAGCTTGTGAAATAGAATTAGACTGGGTCTGCAAATGACTAAATACAGTTTCCAGTGTGCGCAGGAAATAGAATTTTGAAAAAAAAAACTACAAGCAAGCATTCCCATATTTATGCGCTTAAGAGCTTAAGATTGCACTTCTGGAGAATTCTCTCCAGTTTTGGCGTCTAGAGCAAATCTGACAATTTTAGAGCTTTTTGCTTTGTACCTATTCAGCATATTAAATGCGACAGTGTAATGATCAGGTTTATATATCCCAGACACAGTGTTCACTATGGCGCTAAATCAGCATTCAAATTATTTGAATTTCACAGAATAATCTTAAAAAAATCATTAGGTTATTGTCTCTTGATACTATTTTTCATTTATTTCTCTTAATAACTTTGGAATGATACCTATTTTATCTGCACAAATGGATTACTGTTTGAATGGTGCCTCCAGGCACTCATAGATGTGCTGCAAACTGTTACAGATGAGCACATGTATAGATGCTGCTGCAGAAACATAGAATTCTTGCAACAAAATGTGCACATTTCCACTCAGTCTTATGCTGTATTATGCTCTCCATGAACAACTGGAATATACTAGTGGTTAAAAATAATACTGCACTGCACAAGGATTCTTAATGAATTAAAATGGTTAAATATCTGAATGAAAATGAGTGGGACAGATTCAAAAATAGAGCAATAGCCTTTTAATGAGAACTAAATTTCATAAAGAATATAAAGAAAACTACACACTCACCTACCCCTCTACACTGTAATTTCCAATAATGAAAAGTAATTGGGGCAGGGGACAGGATTTCTACCATCTACCAGGTTAGTGTCCTGGACTACCCTGTATTAAAGATAGTGCTGAAGCCAGGATAAAGCCTGGCAGAAGTAGTTTTCTTTGTGCTGGTGCTGCTCACAAAAACAATGTTGGGAGGTAAAAATGATCAATGCAACGTCTCAGCCCCAGTTAATTTAAAAAAAAATAAATAAAACTGCACTATAGTTCTCCTTTAAATGTACCCAGGTAGAGTTGTTGTATTCAATTAGATCAACTGGACTTGAAATGTAGTTCTTGAAGACGTTTCGCTAGTCACCCGACTGGCTTTCTCAATTCAGAATGACTTGTACAAGAATCTGTGGCAATTATGTACCCTGGAAAATCCCAATTAGCATATCACAGCCAGGTGTTAAGGGTGTGATTAGATAGTGGCTAAGAGGTGTTATAGGAACGCCCAGAGTAAGGTGTTAAAACAGCATTGTACATGGCAGACAGTTGGTGTCGAACCCCCCCACCTCTATTTAGGCTTGGTTTCTTTATTTTCACATAAATAATTGTTTTAACACCTTACTCTGGGCGTTCCTATAACACCTCTTAGCCACTATCTAATCACACCCTTAACACCTGGCTGTGATATGCTAATTGGGATTTTCCAGGGTACATAATTGCCACAGATTCTTGTACAAGTCATTCTGAATTGAGAAAGCCAGTCGGATGACTAGCGAAACGTCTTCAAGAACTACATTTCAAGTCCAGTTGATCTAATTGAATACAACAGATATACCATGACCTGGATGAATGAGAACCTTCACAAGCATACCCAGGTAGAGGACCTAAAATGTTCCCCACCACTGGGTTTACCATTGATCAGCTTTTTTATGTCTTCCAATTGGTAGGTCATGGACTAAGGAATGGGGACAGGGCTGTTCAAAATTAAAATACCTGACAGTAAACCCAGGGTTTAAATCCAAGCTCTTTAAGGTAGGGAATGAGTATAATTGACCTTTAAATAATGTATATCAATCGATGATATTAAATGGTTAAAATATTTATTTACAAACTTTTGCATACATTTTCCCATTCTCTGCATTGGCAAGGCAGGGTGATGTTAACCACTGCTTAGAATCCTCCCTCCTATCAAATGTTTATTTTTTAAGAAGCTGGGCAGACAGGGTATGCAACCCTGTTGTAACTGTATATATTGTAATTTGTTAATGAAAGGAACAATATTTACACAGCCAGAGACAGGGGAACGGATTGGGTGGCCGTAAGCTTTTAGGGTAATGGGGAACATTGGCTTAAATGTTGAGAAACTTGGTGGTTAAGAGGTTGATCGTTGCCACCCAATGGTCTCAACAGAGATTACAATCTTTATTTGTTCTTATAAATTCCCTTGATGTGTTTTTTTATTTACTGTGTGACCAATAGGGGGAAATGGGTTATAGGTTGGCTCTAAATGTCTCTCCATCCTGGGATCTCTCATTAAGGGTTAATCTGTGATGCTAGGGCAATGAGGTCACTTCCTGTTTTTCATTCTAAAAAGTTTGTAATGATTTGATGTGTGTACTGGAGGTCATGTGATTAAGGGTGCTGTGATGCCCGAAACATTGCTATATTATGTGACCATCCCAAGTAAATCAATATAAGCCTGATATAAATGTAAGGTGTGCCCTGCCTCATTCTTTTGGTTTTGTATAGATATAGAGAAATATGGTGTCTGTCGAGGAGAGCCTGCACCCTGACTGAGAGTGAATAAGACGGAATGCCGCTGATCCTTATATTGTTAATATATATTATATATATATCCACATATCCATAAACAGTTCAACTAGAAGTAAACTCAAGGGACTTTTTATGTTCCTTTTATTATTAAGGTGCAAGGGCAATAAACGTATTCCACTGTTTATTGCCCTTGCACCAACTTTGAGTGCTGTTGTACTGTGTGGTGTGTATAATATATATATAATATATATATTATATATATATATATATATATATTATCATTTAATATTGTTGTAGCAATGGGACCAGTGATATGAAGCAATGAGTGCAATGACATTACCAGACTGACTTGTTGTAATAGGACTTTTTTGTAAAAAGCTAAAGATGCTGCTTACTCATAAAATAGGGATCTAATCTAAACTATGGTTAAGTCTGGATGTAAGTTAGAATAAAATATTAACATTCATTAGATTTTGAAATGCATATTAAAATATAGGGATTTATTAGCATTGGGTGAGAACTTCCTTTTCATGTCTGTATTTAAAGGGCATGTCCACCCCTTTTAAAAAATTTTCATATGTAATAAGTCTCCTTCCCCCAGCCCCAACCGCTAGAATAGATTTTCCAGAAACTCCCCCGATCTTTACTTACCTTACCTCTTTCCTCCGCAGTACTGCCCGGCCCTCTGCTTGCATGAAACTGCAAGCAGGGGGCCAGTCCTGCAGCCACACCCTTGATTGGTTGAGAGGCAGCCAATCACGGATGCGGCTGACGGCTGCACAGAACTCCAGGGGAAGGAGGTAAGGTAAGTAGAGTTCGGGGGAGTTTCTGTAAAATTTATTATAGTGGTTGAGGATGGGACCTATTACGTGATGTTGTGAATGTGATGTCTTAGCCAATCACTGGCGCAACTGATCGTACGATTGGCTGTGATTTTCCATGTCCAATCATCTGTTGCAGGCACTCACTTTTGGTTAACAACTGGCTGGGTGCTGTCCAGACAATCAATAAAATAAATATTATGGAAGTATATTGAGCACTCCTGGGTCTTTCCAACAAACAAATTTATTTCAATGTGCAAGAAGTGAGCAATGTTTCGGCATTTTATCTGAGACCTTTGATAAAGGTCTCAGATAACAGATCGAAACGTTGCTCACATTTTGCACATTGAAATAAATTTCCAATTCATACTTTTAGACCTTCGCTCCCACAGCTATCTTCACAGCCGGCAGCCGTGTCCCAATCACAGATGCAGCTGCCGGTCTGCCCCCTTTCTGCTGTTTCCGGTTAGCAGAGAGGGGGAGAAGATAGCGACAGGAGTAAAGGAACTGTAAATATGAATCAGAAAGTTTTTAGTTTTAACATGGCAGTTGGGGGTGGGCAAGGCAGAGAAACAGTATATTAAAAGTTGTATTTTTGGGTGGACATGCCCTTTTATAATAATAATAAAGGTCTATATGGAGCCAGCTTTATTTCAATTGATACATAATATGTTTGGAACTGTCCCTATAATTCAGTGGTATCAGTTTTCTACTATATCTCTGTACTTTGCGATTGCGTAATAATCATTGAATGACGTTAATGTCAGATATTTGCTCGCTTTAAAAAAAGTTGTTCCAATGTGCTGTAACAATGTTGGTACGTGACTAGGTTTAGTAGGCATGTGTGATATTCAGTGGGCTACTGTGGATTTAAACTGGTATAGCATTTATCATGCACCATGCACATTGTTTCTAGCCCAAGTTGAGAATCTAAAACATTCAACATTGATTGAAACGTTTCAGTCAGTTAATATCCACTATACCTGCGTGCTACATTGTGGTACAACAGAGCAATGACTAACTTTTTGTTTATCACAACTAGTGATTAGAGATGGCCGAACTATATCAAGTTTTTGAAAGTTCCAATTCGGACCCATTAAAGTCAATGGAGGAGTGATAGCTCAAAAAGTCAGAGTGATTTACAGCTAAACTAACAATGGTAACTTACTGTGAATGGCTGTGGCACCTGGGAAATGGTCTGGGGAACATGTCACTGTCAGCAAAACTTGTTAAAACACTGAATTCAGGCAGGAAATTGACGATACATTGGAGGATTATCGAACGAACGAACGTTCCTTCCTGTTAGCGAACGGTCCTTCCTAGGCTTAGCGGATGGTACATTCGAGGTTTGGATAGTGTACTGGTTAAAGCTACTGCATTTGACATGGGAGATCCTGGGTCTGTGACAGAGGGGGGGGGGGCTGGGTCTGGGACAGAGGAGTGGGACCTGGGTCTGGGACAGTGTGGGGGCCCTGGATCTGGGGCAGAGGTGGGGCCCTGGGTCTGGGACAGAGGGGGACCCTGGGTCTGGCACAGAGGGGGGCCCTGGGTCTGGGACAGAGGGAGGGGGCTGGGTCTGGGACAGATGGGGGGGCCCTGGGTCTGGGACACAGGGGGCCCTGGGTCTGGGACAGAGGGAGGGGCCCTGGGTCTGGGACAGAGTGGGGGACCCTGGGTCTGGGACAGAGGGTGGCCCTGGGTCTGGGACAGAGGGGGGGGTCTGGGACAGAGGGGGGCCTGGGTCTGGGACAAAGTGGGGGGCCCTGGGTCTGGGACAGAGGGGGGACCCTGGGTCTGGGACAGAGGGGGAGACCCTGGGTCTGGGACAGATGGGGGACTCTGGGTCTGGGACAGATGGGGGCCCTGGGTCTGGGACACAGGGGGCCCTGGGTCTGGGACAGAGGGAGGGGGCTGGGTCTGGGACAGAGTGGGGGACCCTGGGTCTGGGACAGAGGGTGGCCCTGGGTCTGGGACAGAGGGGGGGTCTGGACAGAGGGGGGCCCTGGGTCTGGGACAAAGTAGGGGACCCTGGGTCTGGGACAGAGGGGGGCCCTGGGTCTGGGACAGAGGGGGAGACCCTGGGTCTGGGACAGAGGGTGGCCCTGGGTCTAGGGCAGAGGAGGGGCCATGGGTCTGGGACAGACGGGGGACTCTGGATCTGTGACAGAAGGGGGGGCGGGGGCTGGGACAGAGTGGTGTGGACCTGGGTCTGGAACAGAGTGGGGGGCCTTGGGTCTGGGACAGGGGGGGCCTGGGTCTGGGGCAGCGGAGGGGCCTGGGTCTGCGGACAGACAGGGGGACTTTGGGTCTGGGACAGAGTGGGCGGCCCTGGGTCTGGGACAGGGGGGCCCTGGGTCTGGGGCAGAGGAGGCACCCTGGGTTTGGAACAGATGGGGGACTCTGGGTCTGGGACAGATGGGGGCCCTGGGTCTGGGACAGAGGGGGCCCTGGGTCTGGGACAGAGGGAGGGGCCCTGGGTCTGGGACAGAGTGGGGGACCCTGGGTCTGGGACAGAGGGCAGCCTTGGGTCTGGGGCAGAGGAGGGGCCCTGGGTCTGGGACAGACAGGGGACTCTGGATCTGTGACAGAGGGGGGCCTGGGTCTGGGACAGAGGTGGTGTCCTGGGTATTTGGCTTAAGAAAGGGACCTAGAAAGGTACCGAAACGTTGCCTACACTATGATGTATTGAACACAATAAAGATTTGGATGAATAAGACCTGAGAGTGCGTTGAATCCAACAACTATTGCTTATATATATATATAAATATATATATATGTATCCTATGATAACCTAATAATATATTAACAACATAATGAAGTGGCTGGATAGTGTACTGGTTAAAGGCACCGCGTTTGACATGGGAGACCAGGGTTCGAATCCTGGCTAGGGGCAGCTCTACAAATGTTTGGATTATTATAATAATATTATAACCATATAATAGCCTAGTAATATAATAACCTAGTCATATAATAACCTATATTCTAACCATATAATAACCTAGTAATATAATAACCATATAATAACCTAGTAATGTAATAATATTATATGGTTATTATATTACTAGGTTGTCATATGGTTATTATATTGCTAGGTTATTATAATAATCCAAACATTTGTATAGCTGCCCCTAGCCAGGATTCGAACCCTGGTCTCCCATATCAAAGGCAGTGCCCTTAACCAGTACACTATCCAGAACATTTGATAATAATTTACAGCTCGAACTCGGGCTAGAGTTCGACTTCTAGTCCATCCCTACTAGTGATAAATCCCAGTTTCAAAGCAAACCTGGTTTAGTTTTGGAAATGGCGGTTTAGAAAACCCACAGATCTGATGGATTTTTTTGACATTTCAAAAACTCATTGAAAAATCAAAAATCAAAAAAATCAAATCTTTGAAAATTCCATTTGAAGCTTCAAAAATTACAATTGAAAAATGGAAAATGCTAATGAAAAATTCTTATTCAGTCGGATTTTTGGAACCTCAATTGGTTCCACTGGACTACTCTCGGAACAAAACTGGCCAGTTTTGTTTATCTCTTATGACTACATTGTATAATGGTGGAAATTGTACTTTGTTCTCAACTGGACAGGTATTATCCTCCTACTAGCTCTATTTTAATATTATCTATCAGTGTTGTATTCTCCTCTCAGTGAAAATGTCATTATCAAGGGAAAAAAACAGATCTATAGATCTGCATAAATCACATGAAAACTGAGTTTTTCCTTTGATAATGACATTTTCACTGAGAGGAGAATATTATCTTATGCACAGCTTAGAGGCACCATCTTGATCCCATCATATAAAGATCATCCTTCTGTAGACCTTGGGGATAGTATTTCCAGTGATTATTAAGAAATAAATAAGTGAAATTGTTATAGAGCTGCTAAAGTGATTCCTTTTTGGGGGAAAAAATATATTTACTTTTCTGCACTGAAAAGTTTTCAATGCAACAAAATTCTGGAGTCATATTGAATATGTCTAATTGGGTTTTGATTTTTTTTTTTGAGGAAGCCCTCTGAGAATCCAGTAAGATTATACCAAAGAATTAAAGAAGCCTAAAACCAGTAGAGACAGTATTAATGTACATTGATATTACAACCTCATTGCTCCCTTTTATCAGCTCAGTTAAATATGTCATTGTATATTTTACAATGACAGTTTTTTTAACATTCTAAATTATTCAGCTTTATCTAGTCAGAGATTCTAACCATGTTTAAAGTAAAATCATTGGCTCTGTCTCATGATGTAGCTGAGTGATAAATTAAAGGTTGCTGCCTACATCTATACCGATGATTTGGTGCACATACAGAGCAGTAGATGGCAGGTCATTTAGACTATGAATAGGATTAAGCCTAACCGAAAGCCCTAGGGAACTACAAAATCATAACTAGATTATACTAAATTTTTCCTTGACAATCTGTGTGCGATTAAATGAGGATGATTTAAAAGCAATTCATTGTACTCTAGGCAGGGATTTCAGTTCTAAATAAGAGTTTGGCCGTTGTCTCTCTTATTGCTCGGAAATTAAGAAGGGATATTAATTGATGCAGAGGAACTGTTTATAAAACGTTTATGAACCTTTCGGCAAAGTGGATCCAACATAGCAATGTCATCTGCACAGTTTAATCTTGAATGTTTGTTGGTTACAGAATGTCAGTGGTTAAATGCACAGTAATTACCGTTATCATCTAAAGAGATGGCAGTTTAAAACTGTATCATCTAATTCAATCAAATATTAATATATATTATATATTAAAAATAGTTCTTGTCTTATTGCTGCTTTACATTTATAACAACTTTAATGTCTATTCATCCATAGCAATAATCTTGAATTTATTTCTGTATTTTAAGGGCATGTCCATCCTTTAAACAAAGAACTGGTGAGTTGTCAGTTATCTGCCTGCAACACCAACTGCTATTTTTACCAGTTTAATAAATGCATTAGTAACCAGATATTTAATCATCATTTTTTCCTATGGGAAAGGACTCAGCCTCTACCCTTGACTCACAAGTTTGAGCATGTGCAGAGGAGGTAGCAGGGAAATCAGCAGTCAATCATTGGTTGTGATATCAGCAGTTACAGCCTTGATTGACTGCAGCAAGGGAGGAAGTTAGCTTGCTGTGTCAGAATGGAGGCAATACTTGGCCTTTAATCTGAGTAAGTGCAGAATATATTAGTTGGGGAAGATAACAGACATATGGCAATTTATTTTTTTAAGGGTGAACATGCCCTTTAATACTATTCAGGCAGATAGAAATGTCAGTCTACTACAAAGCCATATAGTAGTGGGCCATCTACTGCAAGTTACCATGCCTTTGCTACCCTTATTTCACTTGGATTTTTCTGATTTTTTTCCCCATTGACTTCTATGGGTCTGTTTTTGATTAATGCATTTAATGCATTTTTTGCCTGCAGTCAATACACCATATTTCAATATAGCACAGTAAGGAAAGCAAGGAGTTAAAGATGAATTAATCCATTTGGATTCCTTGAAGAACACATCTAAGTTTCAGTTGCTCTCTTACTGAACATAACTCAAAATGATCCTCGTAAAACAACCCACAGTGCTCATTATGATGACTTGGTTTCTTTTAAATTCACCATATAATAGAAATAGTACATCCCCAAATACTAAAATCTATTTAAAGTATAGTGAACTTTTTTAAACTTTTATTATGACCCGAGGTTACCCTACTTCTTTGAAAATGTGCAATATATTATAGAGGAAGGATAGCTGGTCATTTGAAAAGCAATATACTTCAGACGCAAAGGCATGCAGCTATTAAAATATGTCTGAAATATTGCTATCCTACTCTGTACCCAAAATCAAGCCCTAAAGATGTAATTATAATTTCGATTTTTACAGATTCCACATGTTATAAAGCCATGATCTGTATTTTAGTGGTTGTATAATCTTTACAACTCAGATTTCAAACTTGCGGCTCTCCCGATGTTTGAAAACTACAACTTCCTGGCTGCATATTGCAACCAGTGAATATTGGGAGTTGTCGTTTTCAGACATCTGAGAGACTGTATGTTTGACAATCTTGTTTACAATGTGATTGTAAGTAAAAGATCAAGTAGCAAAGGTACAGATCCCTAAAATCAAAGTTACAATTGTAGCATAAAGATAACAGGGGTGTTCTACTAAAGTGCAATATTTTACATAATTTTGGCCCACAAAACTGCTTATTAAAATAATGTATTGTTGTAATAATGTATAGCTACTGTTTATTGGCCTAGCTCAGTGAGCTCAGGCTTGCTCAATGTGATTGATGTAGGGAAAGGGAGGAATTATCTAATTAGCTCGTTTGTATTAATCTGTGGAAAAGGGTAATTAAATTTAAAGTAACTGGAGGGCTTCCTAAATTTTTTTTTTTTTAATCAGGTGCTTATTTTGTTTGGAAATTACATAGAAATCCAAGAGATAAATTGTTTTAATCTGCAGTATCTGGCACATAAATTACAATGTTTTAGGTTGGAGGTTCTACATTAAGGGTGATGTCATTAGTACAAATAGAAAATTGAAAAGAGTAAAGACTTAACATTTTAACAAACCATAAGTTGATATTTATTTACTCTAATCTATCTGCCTGTCGGCTATCTATCTAAATCTATACAGTATTAAAAGTATTAAAAGTAAAAATTAGAAACAATTGCTATAATGTTACAAATGCATTTTGATGGTTATATCAAGTAGGCCAACCCACTATAATATTCAGTGACATAAAGTCAAGATACAGAGCCTACATCCAAACTCTAGCAGGGGGATGCACCGAGCGCCGCTCGGAACATCTCTACCTGGTGCTGTTCTATTTCGCCACTTTCAACGCCAGCTATTAGCTGGCGTTGAAAGTGCCGCAATAAAATGCGGATTTCGGCATATAACATCGCTGTGCTGTTAACTTTCGCATTAGCCACGCAGCCGCCGCAAAGGAAGGAGTTAAAGTCACGCTAACCGATATAACATCGGTTAGCGTGACTTAAACTCCAAATCAGGAGTGATGCGCCTGTTGGTGCATCGCCCTGTAGATGTACTGTAATTCTCTTGGAGTCTCATACTTCTAAAGAACAAAGCACAACAGAGAAGCTACAGTTAAGAGCAGCTCTTGGTATAGGTTATGTCAATGCAGAACTGAAACAACATACAGTGTCTTGGAGTTCTGGATCATGTCAACATGCACATATACTTTATAGGTAAGCTAGTTCTTTTTCCAAACAAAATATGTTTAATAACTTTATTTCCTTACTCAATATATATATATATTAACAAACTGACACAAGTGACAGTCACCTTGTATATAGTAATTTACTTCCACCCATCAAAAGTTCTTGAGAGTATGAAACGAATGGAATACATGTTCCCCATTAATCCTGCTATAATTTAATAAGGGGCTTGCCTTCACCTTAGTGTCTGGGTTTCACAGGATTTTTTGTGATGTGTTAAAGATTAACTGTGGTCTCTGAAAACGTTAGGGTTAAATAAAGCCTGCAGTCTTATCTCTAAAATAAGCCAAAGATCACATTTCTAACTGCAGCCTTTTAGAGGTTTTAGTGTAATAAAGGTTAAGATTTTCAGTTTCCAGTTAGGGAAGAAAAAAGGTAACTTACTGTACCCAAAAATACTAAATCTGATCCAAATTCATGGCCTGTTTAATGTATAGTCTGCATAGTTAAAAGAGTTAGACATGTATAGCAACTGTGCACAATCTTAAGTGTGTCACATAAAAGTGTGGTATTTTGAGTAAGTGGTTCACAGTAACCAAATCATTTATCGTTTCTTCCAAAACTGTATCCAATAAGTTTTAGTGTTTATAAGAACATCTGTGTTCACCAGCCTGAAGTGTTTAAAACTTGATCACATAAGTAACATAGAGTCAGTAATACTGAGTAGCCCCCAAACATCTACTATCTCTTGTCATGTTGCATTAGTTGACTGACAGTTGTTATGTATGCCAATTACTAGACTGATCTCCTGCGAGCTCCTCTGTATATTTTATGCTACAAAATTTAAGGCTGAGTAATGACATTTGATCAGCGAGCAATTTTATTTCAAATAAACCTACTAAATATGAAACACTTGCAATCCCTGATGTACATCTTTTGACTGTTTTTCCCATATTACTTTGTCATTTTATATTTACTGGGGCCTCCTAAAATGTCTTCCACTGGGAGGATTACAAAAGAACAGTCCTTCGAGGGGGGATCATGCTGGCTGTTTGGTATGCAACATAAGGTAACTAATCTCTTTAAAAAATAAACGTATTCAACGAAAAAGAAAACACTTATAGCAAAGTGCATTTCCATAATCATGAGAAATACAGCAGACATTCACCGTCTTGTAAATGGTTGAATGTTTTATTCTTAATAGGGAATATATTGTAATTTATTTTTATAATATCCTTACCCATAGAAATTAATATGCGATGCTGAAACATAGCAGCTCCAGCAGATGAAAAAAGTAAACATATTAAATTATGTGTTGATATATAAATAATACATGTGTGTGGGTGTACTGTTTATTTGTTATCAGCGTTGTTTTGCCAAATTCTGTCAAATGCAATCAAGTTATTTTTAAATGTTAGTTCATCAATTAAGCTGTGGGAATTCCAAGTTTTTCTCTTTAGCATTTTATTTTTTTTTTTTATTGTAGAATAAATGATTTCCAAGTTAGAATTGATTTCAACATAACATTCTATGACTTCAGACCCATTATAATAATTATAATAAGGATAATCACATATTTGTTATGATTGTCTGTTTTTTTAATAGCATATTAGTTGGATGTTTCTGAATCCATTTGTTTTAATCACTATGCAGAAATAAAGGAGATAGTTGAAATGAAAGAGCTCCAACCAACAAGGGTCACATTCTATAGGTTAGTGCTGCCACTGATAGGAATCCTTTCTTTAAAACAAAGACATATGTAGATCAAGATGTGATTGTCACACTGTGAAGTTGGAACTGTGATAACAATGCCATATTTACCAGGGGAAATTTACAGCCAAAAATTCATGTCAAGATTTTAGTAGTGGAATGGCTTCTTTCTATGACTGGACAGTGTTTCCAAAACCATTTCTCAGCTACCAATACAATTTAATACTATTAAAAATGAATTTACACATTGAAATAATATAATTTAGTGCTGAGATTTCACTGCCCATAGTCTTTTTTCTTCATACAACCTTTTTTAGGTGGGGACTATGTTCATTTTTCTTTCCATAATTACTTAAAGGGTAACTGTGGTCTTGAATTCTTCCAAACTAGTAAGAATTATATTAAAAGCCTTCTATCACACCTTCAAAATAAAACCTAAATCAAATTTCTAGATAAAATTTGCTGGAAAGGTTCAGAAATATTACTTCCTGCTTGACCACTTCCTGTTTTCAGTCATGTTACCAGCTTGTAGTCACGTGACCAGCCTCAGCCTGCATTAATAGGCTCTCTTTCTCAACTGTCAATTTTCCCCCCAGGTACTTCCTGATTTCCCCAGCATTAAGTCTTAACTGAGCATGCTTCTCCCCGGGGCAGAGGGGCGGGCAGAGGTCAGGTGATGTCACTCAACCTACTGGAAGCAGGAAGCTTGAACATTCACCCCAATGTAATGTCTCACAGGCTCCAGACAGAGATGTGATTCTCATCAAATGATGTAGATATATGGGCACCAGCCTGTAAACATCTTTGATTTACATATATAAATGCTCATGCTATAAAAGCAGTTCAGATCTCTTAAATGTGTGATTTGGATTTTTGATGTGAGTTCACCTATACCTTATGCTGGCCAAAATCAAATTAGATAGATTTAACATGCATTTGTTCCAATGTAATAGCTATTTACCTTACAACATCCCAGGACTGGCCCATTCATTTTTGTGATGGAATGTGAATCGCAAAATGATCAGTCTAGCAGACTGAGCAGTGGTGGTGAGCCTATGGCACACGTGCCACAGGGGGCACTCGGAGCCCTCTCTGTGGGCACTCATGTACAGCAGAGATCACCAGAGTTTGTTACCAGCAAGCCAGAGAGAAAGTGTAGTGGAGGGCTGTAGCAGAGAGAGGTCACATATTGTAACATTCAGCTCTGCTCGAGTCCCTGTTTTGGATCTCAAACTCCTGTCTAATAATGTAGGGGTTAATTGTCACTGTTTTAGATCTCAAAGTCCTGTGGGGTAATGTAGAGGTTAATAGGTAATCTATAATCGATTCTATCTACTGTATTGGTCTGTGTCTTTTTGGGTTGTTTTTCTAAAGTAAAAAGTCAGAATTCAGGTTAAACATTCATGTTGGCACTATGCAAGAAAAAGTGGGGTTTTGGGTTGCAGTTTGGGCACTCGGCCTAAAAGGTTCACCATCAGTGATCTAGGCGGTTATGCAAATTATTGCTGAAACATCAAGAGTTAAGTTACCTATTGTTTAGCCAGCAGTTAACCACATAATCAAATCAATGAACTATGTGATTCTAGTACAGGAAGAAAGTAATTGGCAGTCCCACACACTGAAGACTCACAAGGATATCTTCTTGTGAGTCTTCAGTGTACTTGTGAGTGTACTTGATAAAGGACCATGCTTCCGAAACATGTTGTTGTAACAAATAAAGCAAAAAGAAGATATCCTTGTGAGTCTTCAGTATCTGGGACTGCCCATTACTTTTTTCCTCTACTTGATTTGTGTGTATGGGACAGAACTGAGCAGGATCCAGCAGCTATAGAAGGTAAAGGGACTCTGACCTATTGGTGATTAACCACGTGAATCTAACTGTTTTTCTCAATTCAGAATGACTTTTATGAGAATCTGTTGGCAATAAACAACCTGGAATGTGTCCCAATTAGCATATAACAGCAAAGTGTTAGGGGCCTCCTCAATGCAGGTTGTGAAGTTTATTGTGTCTAAGAGGTGTTATCAAAAATGCCCAAGTTAAGGCATCAAAACAACATTGTACATGGCAGACAATTGGTATCAACGCAACCTCCCCCAGCCCCACACACACCTCTATTCAGACTTGGTTTCCTTATTCTGACATGAGCAGCCTCCTTGACACCACTTTTGAACCAATCCTTTTCTAAATTAAAAAGGCTACTCAGATGACTAGTAAAAAGTCTTTAAGAACTAAGCGTCAAGTCTAGCGCTAACTGAATACCACAGATGAACAGACCTAAACTTGCACCTTGTGGAAAATCTATACAATGTGATGGTTTAGACTAAACTGATCCTTGCTACAGTATTTACAGCGAGTTAGCTATTTTCTTTAATTCCTATATATCATGTACAACCGTTATTTTGGCCTGAAAACATTCTCCTAAACTAATAATTTAAACAGGACTGTAACAAAGACAATCTCATTAGTATGTAATGTAAGCTGTTTTCCTTGATATATGCTTCAGGTTGTTTTCCAATTAGGCAAACCTAGTAGTATGAGATGCAATAAAAACAATATTCCCTTTTCATTTGTGAAAGTTTTGATTTTCTTTTTTCTGCTGAGGTGCGTGTTTATTATTTGGAATTCAGGCGTTTTATAGATCCCATTCCATTTACGATAAAAATCTTATTTGTTTTCACAGGCAAAAAAAAATTTGCTGTATTGAGGTGGTCCGTTCCATTACGGAAATAAACCATAAAAATGCATTTTAACTTGTTTCAGAGTCCCTGTGAATACAGAATCTTATAGTAATTAGTAGAAGAATGATTCAGGGCTAGCAAACAATTGCATAGTGTATGCAAATGAACGAACACAGGACTCAATGCACCAAACGTGCGATTATTAAGCTTCCATACCCCACATTAAAATGTTGTCTTGGTCTCTGTTTTATTGAAATGAATTTATATCAGAGAACATTTGAATACAGTCTATAATTAGTGCTAGTTAGAACCCTGCAGTGAGGCTAACCTTTTTACAGTCAAAAAACACATTAGCAAAAAAAAAAAAAAAAAGGACTAATATATTTTTGCCTATTTTCAGTGGAAAAAATAACTGTTTTTTCTGTTCTTACAATACATTGTGTTATTATACCGTGAAAGATGTGTTCACTACCTATAATCAAGAGCAGTGCTTTGCATGAAATGTTGCTTTCGGTCAGGTTGTATAAGGATTGACCTCTGATAAACAATAGCTAAGAATGCAAATTATAAGTTATTTTGCTGACCTAGAAATTGTTAGAGTAAATTGGTACATTACTACCGAACTTTAAAGTTTCACTCACTGAGCAAATTATAATAGTATGTTGCTTGTAACCATCTTAGAAAGTTCACCATAAACCAGGCAGTAAAAATGGAATAGTTCTGGGTGCAACTGAAAAATAGAACCAAAAAGCAAAATGAACAGAAGAAAAAAGGAGGAAACAAATAAGAAAATGGGAAATGTGAATTTAATTTGGTTTTTTACCGCAAGACTATAAAATATTTTCTGCTTGAGTTTAGTAATGGTTTTATATAAAATGCTAAATAAAATCCTCTCTGGGAAAAGATACGCAAATTCAAAAGGATTTACAAAAACTAAATAGAAGAAAATTGTAATTGGCTTCTAGAAGAAGGATGAACTTCACTACGATTGCACCAGGAACAACAAGAGGGAACTCCAGCAGAGGATTAAATAAGGAAACCTTATTGTTCATAAAATCAATGTCTGCACATAAATGAAATGTGTGCAGAAGTTGATTTTATGAACATTAAAGTTGCTCCCAGTGTTATAAACACCCCTTGTGGTGGGTCTGGGGACAAAACACCTGAAACATGGTATCCAAGCCTTTTTTTCTGAAATAGCATTAAGATTCCAGTGTACTTTGCTTGTTTGAATAATTGTATTAAAGTTTGGTGAGTTTTTGCTGGCCATGTTTGTGGTTTATGGGATCCTTTTGACTCTTTATAATATTTATATTATGTAATGTCACACTTTATTAGGTGTTGGTGTTTTAAACCATTAATGGGGCATTATATCACCCTAATAAGGACTTTATCTGCTGCTTACAGTGTTATTACTGAAAGCTTGTTTGTCTGGTAACATTGGCATAAATAGGAATCACAGGGGGCCCAGAAAAACTATATTACTATATTGGGGCCCTATCCATGCTTCATCTAGAGTGATTTTCTATGGGGAGGCTATATCTGTCATAGGACAAATAAAAAGATGGGATCCCCTTGCCTCCTAAGCACCCCTGTGGTTGCTTCCTTTGCTCCCCTGGTAGTTACATTTCTGCCTCGTATAGTTAAGGAGGCATTCAACAAAATGGGGTTTCATTTGCATACTTTTTCTTAATTTTTGCAGAGAAAGCTGTTAACATGCTAAGCACAGGATACAAATACATAGATAAATAAGCCTATGTTTGAAGACAACCTGATGGGAAATGTTTAAAGCATAAATTAATCTAAATACACCTTATTGACAGAATATTCTTTTTATGTAAGATTTTTTTTATATGCCGTCCTTATTTCCAGCAAGCTTTATGCTTAAGTAAATAACCACATCCATTATATTTGTTTTTTAAGGGAGCCTAAAAGGAGTTGTCTCTTACATCTTCAAAGATCTAGCTTCCTGTTTTAGTCAATCTTTCCTCCGGAATAATTTGCTTCCATTTTCTTTGCTTTTCCATTCTGATGGGACATCTAATTATTACTACAGATGCAGCACGAAACTCACTTTCCAGATGTTTGTTAAAAATGACCTATGAATGGCATCTAGAATAGAAAAGGGCTGACCGTGTTTGGGTTGCCATAATGTAACCTTTTTGTAGGCTGTCATTCTGTATGCTAATGAAGCACAGCTGAATCTATAAGCCAGATCTGCCAAGTCATAAAACAAACTGCTTCGAAAGCAATGCATCAGTAATTCTTATCACCTGGCATCTGGAGCTTCAGTGAAAACCGTTTCTAACTAGAACATGGCACATCATGACTTCGAATGAGGCTCACATCCTGCAATCTGCGGCCAATTTACTCTGATGGATCTCTAGGTTATAAGTTAAAAATCGAGCTAGGCTGGGCTAAAAAAAACGAATCAACTATGCCATGTCTTCAAATGGAAATCCAAAATGATTACTGATTAGTTCATTTATAGGTATTTCATGCTATAAGTGCACCAATCCAACCAATCATAACATATTAAACTTAAAAATCCACATGGAATGTGTAGCGTCAATTTAAATAAACAAGAGATGGGGTATTGGACATCTCCTTGCAGTGTTAATATCATTTCAACTCAGTATTGGTGATATTAGCATACAAATAGCTTTCTGCTACTGAAATATTAGTTTTACATGATGAATCAACAGTTTCAGTCCTCAGAGGGGTCAACGAGGTTGGGTTTTACCTGCATATTCCCCAATTAGCTTATCGTTATACATTAAAAAGGTAGTTAGTTCTTATGTGTTGGAATAAAGAAACTGCTTCATTAAGATCCTTGAAAATTGAACTTTCCAGCCATGCATTTTAGTGTTGTGAGATGTCTGCCCTTTTCTTTCCTTCCAGCAGCTGGTGCTACTGGGAGGATTGTTTGCCCTTTTCTGATATGGCAGTTGATTCCCCTTCTGTCCTGTTCCTGTTTCCTTGAGGTACATTTTATTATCCTGTTTGTCTCACCATAAGTTAATTGCAGTAATTAATAGGGTCTGTGAAGCAGCACAAAGTAAGCAGAAGTGGGGATATTTGAATTCTACTAATTACTGCAATTTACCTGAATATGAGCATCACATCATGGACTTGATAAACATATTGGAAAAAAAGACACTATGAAGGTATTACTGTAGTGGGCTGTTGGCTGGCAGAAAGAGGGGGGGGAAGCTCAGATCATTCATGTGCTCCCAGCATAAGTTCCGGAATGCATTTAAGACTATTAAATATCTGTCAATGCTCTGAAGATCATCTTTATAGCAGTTGGTTAAAGAAACAGAAGACGTGTTGAAGAAAACCAGATATTTTCCTGACTGTAAGGCCAGAGCCACACAAGAGCATTGGCTATAGTGTGACAAATGGCAATTAAACTGTCAAGTGTGACAACTACTTAGGTAAATGCACCAACACTGTATTGACCCTTTTCCTAATGTTTTCATGTGTAATTGAAGCCACACAAGAGCAAATGCTAATTAGCCATGTACGTGACCACCTTTGGGATTTTGTATATGCACTTTAAGTACCCAGGTAAGGGGAAAGCACTAACTAGATCTACAGAGAAAACACTTATATATATCTGGCACCAAGATGAATGAGTTTCCTGCCCAACATATGCAATAGTGACCCATTTCTTGAAAGGAAAATCTACAAGGGTAAATGAATTAGCTGACCTGCTTTTGTGACCTGTTCATTTTGAATAGGGTCAAACGTGGTTTGTGAAAGGTGCACTTTATTGTTCCACTCTGTTATATTCTTCAATTCTCTATCTATACTAAGTTTGATCATCATTTGATTATTGTGTAATATGTATGACAATTACACCTGATATATTGAACAACAAGCAAGCAAAAAAGGATCAATGCACTTTCTAAGGCCCCATATAACATTATATTACATAGATAACATGCACACATTATAAACATACTGGGTTTAAGTTACATAATAATAATCATAAAAATAAAAAGGCTTTTTAAATACATTAAGGTAACCTGAGTATGGAACTAATTACCTAAAATGCATTAGTGATAAACTGTTTAAAGGGCATCTATAGCAAAAAATAGGTTATTTTAAATTGACCATAACTGCAAACTATAATTCTTCCCAACCACCACTGTATAATTTTTTTTGTTGATCTGCCCCCTATTTCTTTAGATATCCAATCTAAAACTTCTCATATTTCAGCTGTCAATCAAGTTCCTTGCTCAAAAAAACTATTCTTCTGTGAGTAGTTTTACTGTAGCTGGAATGGTGACAGATTTTTGACAGTTGGAATGCTGTGTTCTGTGTGCAGGCTTGACAGTTGGTTTGTGGGAAAAAGTCAGGTCGGATGGAAGTGGGAGTAGTAAAAAGAGGGAGGGGGATACTGCTCCTAAACAAAATGTGTGCTGGATTGAAGGCATGCAGCAACACACGCAAATCAGAGTAAGTGCTACTTACATGTTTTCAATTACAGATTTAGATGAGGCAAAGTCATTTTTTCAGTATAGTGTCCCTTTAACATGGGGAGCACAGAGCTCCTGTCAATGCTTCAAACCACATACTTGTACCAAGATGACATCTTTAGAACAGAATCTTTAACACCAGCATTAGCAGACATTAAAGATTCAGAATGGTTTAACACTTCTATAATAGTTATATTTTACAAAAGGGAATATTATCCCCCCCTATTTAGCATATGCAGCATGTCCGCGAATAAGCATGAAACAGAATAACTTATTTAATTAATCCACAACCTCCCTGACACCATAAACATATTTCTAATGGACTCTTCATCATATCATTTGTTTTTTAATTTTTGAGGCTTTTAAATTAAGTTTTTGCTATATAAAGGCGGATGAATATTAACTTAAAAAATCCCAGAATAACAAGCACTTATTTTATTTCTAAAGGCTGTTTTGATTGCAGGCGGATAGTGGGTTTTGGCAGGATCTCATTTAGAGCATGTAGGTTAAATACAGATAAAGTTGTAGTCAGCTGTCAATATAAAAGGATTTGAAGCTATTGTCTAAGGCTAATATCTGGCTGCTGAAAAGCCAATGAAATCCTTTTTTATCACTTCCACCTTTTCATTCAGAGATTATTATTGCCATGCTCTCTGGACTTGTGAAGGGTATGATTGCAACATTCTGCTGATCTTATTGCATTCAGCAATGTTTATATTCCTTCCAAGGTCTCCATTATTAGCAAGCATTACGAATACTTAGAGTAGAATTATGGAATGGACTTAGAGATTTTGTCACGCTAGCTTTATGCTGTATTGTAAATTGAGAATATTACAGAGGATAAGGGAAAAAATACTGCAGCAATGAGTTTTATTTTTAACTGGGGATAAACATGGAATAAGTAAGTACAAAAAGTCTATTTAAATAATGTCTCCTGGCATATCCATACTGCACTTGGGGATACTAAAAAATGGTGTAAATGAGAAAAGTTGTGGTTTCATTTCTTCCACTGCTACTGATTTTTTAAAGAGTTATTTTGGTCCTTTTGCATTTTGAAAATGTAATAGTTACTTTCATTAGTTCTGTTTGCATCCACTTTCTGTAACAACTACTAACGATAACCAAGACAATAACACAAAGTTAGCTTCGTATTGAAATTACAGGTTGCAAAATTACTGTGTGAAATTGCTGCCACCATACCCCTAACTTCCCTTACCAGATACTCTGCCACCTTTGTAGTACAACAGTAGGAACAACTAAGAAGCATCCACAAGCTTGAGCAGGGAACAATGTTCACTTTAATTAACTAATAGCTGAGAGCTTAGATATATCGTGTGTGTGGGAAAAAAATAAAACTCTGTGTGCTACATACTGTGTTACCTGCTTAGTTGTGTTTTTGTGCATAAGTGCATAGCCCATTGGCAGGGAATCCAGCTAAGAACTCGTAATTAAGGTATGCTTGGATATTGGGCGTTTTCTGGGTTACCTTCCAAGTTGTTCCTGCAAATATAAAGGCAGGGTACCTGGCTTAAAGGGCATGTTTACCAGACACTGTCAGCCCTCCAGTTCAACGGTCACTGAAAAGGCAGCCCTTCACCAGACACTGGTCATCCTTCCAGTTCAGCAGACATTGTTAAGTCAGCCCTCTAGTTCAGCAGCCACTGTTGGTCAGCCCTCCAGTTCAAACTTCATGCCACATGGAGGGTGTTAAAATACAGTATGTGTCAAACAAAGTGCCCCCAAACTGGGACTGGTAAATATAAGTTTGCGCACAGTGACTGATACATACAAACTGCACACAGTGACTGATAAATAAAAGTTTGCCCACAATGGACTGGTACATACATGTTTGCCCACAGACACTGGCACATATAAGTTTGCACACAGTCACTGGTGCATACACGTTTACCTACAGTGAGTGTGACTGGTACATATAAGCTTGCCCACAATAACTGGTACATACGAATTTGCCCACAGTAACTGGTATATACAGGTTTACCCACAGTGAGTGTGACTGGTACATATAAGTTTTCCCACAGTGATTGTGACTGGAACATACAATTTTGCACACAGTGACCGCTACATATATGTTTGCCCACAGTGACTGGTACATACAAGTTTACCCACAGTAACTGGTGCATACACGTTTACCCACAGTGAGTGTGACTGGTACATAAAAGCTTGCCCACAGTAACTGGTATATACAAATTTGCCCACAGTAACTGGTATATACAGGTTAACCACAGTGAGTGGGACTGGTACATATAAGTTTTCCCACAGTGACTGGTACATACAAGTTTGCCCACAGTGACTAGTACCTATAAGGTTGCCCACAGTAACTGGTGCATACACGTTTACCCACAGTAAGTGTGACTGGTGCATATAAGCTTGCCCACAGTAACTGGTACATACAAATTTGCCCACAGTGACTGGTACATACCAGTTTGCCCACAGTGACTGTATCATACAAGTTTGCCCACAGTGACTGCTATGTATATGTTGCCTACAGTGACTGGTACATACAGTCCACAATGAGTGTTTTTGGAACAAATAGGTTTGCCCACAGTAACTGGTATATACCTGTTTACCCACAGTGAGTGTGACTGGTACATACATGTTTACCCATAGTGAACGGTACGTATATGTTTGCCTACAGTGACTGGTACATACAAGTTTGTCCACAGTGAGTGTTATTGATACATATAAGTTTGCCCACTGTACCTTGTATATGTAAGTTTGCCCACACTGACTAGTACACACAAGTTTACCTACAGTGTCTTGTACAAACAAGTTTACCCACAGTGACTGGTACAAACAAGTTTATCTACAGTGACTTGTACATACAAGTTTGCCCACAGTAACTGGTACATACAAGTTTGCCCACAGTGACTGGTACTTACAAGTTTCCCCGCAGTGAGTGTGTCTGGTACATATAAGTGTGCCCACAGTGAATTGTACATATAAAACTTTGATCTTACTGTTCCAGGGGATGACAGGCAGGCAGAGGCAAATCAGGAGACAGGAGAGACACACAGAGCTATATTGTCTGAAAGAAGTTAATGGACATTTGCAGCTTCTTGCACTTGTGCACACTCTCGGTTCACGTGCATATTCTAAATGTACAACCGTACTTACACAGCAAACACTTGTTTTTTGTTTTTGTTGAAGAGAATGTTATTAGAATATTTTTTTCATGGGTGTTAATTGTGCAAGTTTTATAGGTCCCTTTAAAGACCAAGGCAAAACATTAGATTAAGCAGTTAGCAGTCCATTTCATACAGTATTGTACATGTTGTGTGTTTTATAAAACAGGATTTTACATTGGACAATTTGAAAGCGGTAAAGGTTTATTCATCTTGGGTTTCTGTAGCAGTAGATTATTCCTTATGTATTAGGTACATTATTTCTATTCTATGCATTTTCCAACCACAGCTACTATATATATAGTAATGTTTTTCAGATTGCACTTTGTGGAAGACATCTCTTAAGTTAACATATTAATATATGCTTGTGAAGGTTATCATTCATCCAGGTCATGGTATATCTGTTGTATTCAATTAGATCAACTGGACTTGAAGTTTAGTTCTTGAAGACATTTCGCTAGTCATCTGACTGGCTTTCTCAATTCAGAATGACTTGTACAAGCATCTGTGGCAATTATGTACCCTGGAAAATCCCAATTAGCATATTACAGCCAGGTGTTAAGGACGTGATTGCATAGTGGCTAAGAGGTGTTATAAGAACGGCCAGAGTAATGTGTCAAAACAGCATTGTACATGGCAGACAGTTGGTGTCGAACTCCCCCTCCTCTATTTAGGCTTGGTTTCTTTATTTTCACATAAATGGCCTCCTTGACACTGCTCTTGAACCAGTCACATTCCTTTGCCGATATGTTAACATTACAATCTTCAAAGGTATGTCCTTTATCCTTAAGATGCAGGTACATGGCTGAGTCCTGACCCGAGGAATTGGCTCTTCTGTGCTGGGCCATATTTTGGTGCAGTTGCTGTTTGCTCTCCCCCACATACAAATCAGAGCATTCTTCACTGCACTGCACTGTGTATATGATGTCGCTTATCTTGTGTTTCGGTATTGGGTCTTTCGGGGTGTACCAATTGCTGCCGAACAACACACTGAGGCAGCAATTGGTACATCCGAAAGACCCAATACCGAAACACAAGATAAGCGACATCATATATGCTGTGCAGTGCAGTGTAGAATGCTCTGATTTGTAGAGGAGTTCAACACCAACTGTCTGCCATGTACAATGCTGTTTTGACACCTTACTCTGGGCATTTTTATAACACCTCTTAGTCACTATGCAATCACGTCCTTAACACCTGGCTGTGATATGCTAATTGGGATTTTCCAGGGTACATAATTGCTACAGATTCTTGTACAAATCATTCTGAAGTGAGAAAGCCAGTCGGATGACTAGCGAAATGTCTTCAAGAAGTAAACTTCAAGTCCAGTTGATCTAATTGAATACAACAGATATATTAATATATGGATTTAATCTTTAAGAATAAAGTAAAAGTTTTCACTTATGTTATCAATATGGAACAATAATATTACAGGTACAACATTGAAAATGATTTCCACATTTATCCTATGGCAAAACACATTATCCTCTTTATTAAAAGAAATTGGATTGCCCTTCAATTATTGATTCAATGAATGTAAGGCAACCCTATCCTTGACACAAGGCTACATTGTCTCTATAGACAAAGCATAATCACAAAGATACAAGCTACGACTCACCTCTCCCTTTTCTGTGTATATTGACTGATTCATGCCATAAACCTGTGGATACTAGGGGTAATCCCCCATATTTCGTTTCTCTGTTTTTTGGGGGGGAGTCTACACTCTTCACATGCTCTCTACTGCACAGCAGACAAAAACAACAACAACAACAACATTCAATTATCAGTATTGAATATTCAAAGTTCTTGCAATACGGGAGTTTTGAATCGAACCTGAAACATGTCCCTAGTTTCAAATGCCACTAAGACACTCAAGTGGCCTCATGGAGCCTTTTATAAAGGTTAAAGGAGAGCTAATATTTGTAAATGCGTGGTATTGATTTTTTGTGATACTGCACCTTAAATGATCGTTTTAATTTCCAATTGGTTTAGTGATCAATAATTTGCAATCATTATCATAAATTAATGATAACAATCATTATCGTAAATTAATGATAAGGATCGTAAATTACAGATAACGATCGTAAATCTACGATTAGAGATGACCTAAACTCACCAATTTCATTCCGTTTTTGGATTCCCGGATCTCAGCAAAATCCCGAAGATCAGAAGATGGAATGAATTTGCGATTATTATCGACTGTTCGAGACTATTATCGAAAATAGCCTTGAACGTTTGATAATCCTCAAAAACATGATCTGAGACTACTTTCGAGTTTCCAATCGTATTTTCGAGGATTATCAAGCGTTCGAGGCTATTTTCAATAATCTGCGAACATTTAATAATTATAAAAAATATGCTCCGAATTCCCCGAAATCTGGACAAGGGGTTCCGTGCTTGATCTGGGTCCGAGTCGGACCTGGATCACATCTATATCTACGATAACACCTACACCATAGTACTCCATAGGATACCATTGTGGTAATTTAGGGGGAGGAGTATGTGTTTATGTTAAAAAATAATTTAAGCCAAATTTAAAAAAAGAGATAACTGGCGATATGGATGTTAAAGTGGAAGCAATATGGGTGGAATTAGGCAACAGGAAAGGGGGTAATGTCATTGTTGGTGTCTGCTATAAGCCGCCAAATGCTAGCAGAGAGGAGGTGAGTCAACTTCATATGCAGTTGGCAAGGGCTGCAAGTTTGGGGAGTGTGCTCATTATGGGGGACTTTAATTACCCTGACATTGATTGGTGTGGTGGAACTGCCATCACAGAAAAAGGCGATGAGTTCCTGAATCTGCTGTAGAATAATTTTCTCTCACAGGTGGTTGAAGTTCCTGCTAGAAAAGGAGCTCTGTTGGATCTGGTAATATCTAACATTGTGGAGCGCACTATAGATATAAAGGTAACTGGAGGCTTAGGGAATAGTGACCATGAAATAGTGGCGTTTGTACTTTGTTATCGAAAGGAAAAGTGCGCTGGGTTAACAAAGACTTTTAATTTTGGGAAGGCAAATTCTCCCAGGTTAAAAGTAGGGATGGCCGGTTCGCGAACCCGGATCTGTCGCAGATTTATCCCATTCGCGAACGGCGGATTTTTCCGGATTTTCAGCATTTTCCACCTTCCGAACTTCCGAACTGCGGATTTCTCGTATTTTCGAAAATTTTCGAAATTATGAGGATTTCTTGTATTTCGAAAATGTTAGAAATTACGAGGATTTCTCGTATTTTCGAGGATATTTTTCATTTTAATGGGTCCGCTCGCGGTTTTCCAAACCTTTCGAAAATTTTCGGATCCTCGAGCGGACCGGATTTTGCGAAGTTCGGACATCTCTAGTTAAAAGCAGCTCTTCAGAATGTCAACTGGGATAATGTATTATCAGGTAAAGGTACTGAACAGAAGTGGACTGTGTTCAAGGGGATTTTAAGCCAGTTCACATCTAAATTTATACCCTTGGGAAATAAATGTAAAAAAAAAATAAATCCGTGCCCATGTGGCTGAATTCTGATGTAAAGAGGCAAATGGAAAGGAAGAAAAAGGCATTTAAATCTTTAAGGCCGAGGGAACAGAAAGTGCCTTTAGGGATTATAAAAAGTGTAACAAGGAGTGTAAGAAAGCAATCAAACTAGCTAAAATGAATGATTAGTTAGGATAGCTGAACAAAGCATCACTAAGCCTAATTTTTTTTTAAGTATATTAATAGTAAGAAGATGAGGATTGAGAATGTGGCACCATTAATTAATGGGGATAAATTAGTTACGGAGGATGGCGATAAAGCAAATGTCTTGAATACTTTCCCCCCCTCTGTATACACTATAGAAGATCCAAGTACAGATATCATAGAGTATAGTAGCAATAATGGTATAAAAGATTTAAGTGCACTTTACTGAGGTTAACTTTACTGAAGTTAACTGAAGATACGGTACAGAAAGAACTAAATAAGGTTAATATTAATAAATCTCCTGGACCGGATAAAATACATCCTCGGGTACTAAGTTCAGTTTTATCTAGGCCATTGTTTCTTATTACTGCAGATTCCCTCATGTCCGGTGGTGTGCCTCTGGATTGGAAAAAGGCTGATGTTATTCCAAAATTCAAAAAGGGTATTCATTCACAGCCGGGTAATTACAGGCCTTTAAGTGTAACTTCAGTGGTGGGGAAGATCCTGGAAAGTTTAATAAGGGAACGTGTTCTAGAGTTTCAAGGACTGACATTATAATTAGTAACCAGCATGGATTTAGGAGGAATAGATCTTGTCAAACTAACTTGCTTGGCTTTTATGAGGAAGTAAGTAGAAATTTAGACTCTGGCATAGCAGTAGATGTAGTTTACTTGGATTTTGCAAAGGCTTTTGATACAGTCCTCCATAGGCAACTAATGTATAAGCTAAGGTCTGTTGGTCTGGGGAGTCACATTTGTACATGGATAGAAAATTGGTTAATGAATAGGATGCAGAGAGTAGTTGTAAATGGGGCTTCATCATTATGGACTAAAGTGCTAAGTGGGGTGCCACAGGGTTCTGTGTTGGGGCCGCTTCTATTTAATCTATTTATTAATGATTTGGAAGTGGGTTTTGTCAGCAAGGTTTCTGTGTTTGCTGATGACACAAAACTTTGTCGACCATTAAAAACTTCAGAGGATGTGCAATCGTTGCAGGGGGATCTAGATATAGATTGTCACATTGGGCTGCTAAGTGGCAGATGAGATTCAATGTTGATGAATGTAAGGTGATGCATTTTGGACTTAAAAATCCTTGTGCTACTTATACTATAAATGGCTCTGTGTTAAGTGAATCCCTGTTGGAAAGGGATCTTGGAGTTTGGTGGATAACAAACTTAAAGGTAGCAAGCAGTGCCAGGCGGCAACAGCCAGAGCCAGCAGGGTATTGTCTTGTATAAAGGTATGGATTCAAGGGAAGAAAATGTAATTCTCCCTCTTTACAAAGCATTGGTAAGGCCTCATTTGGACTATGCAGTGCAATTTTGGAATCCTGTGTACAAAAAGGACATCTTTGAAATGGAAAGGGTTCAGAGAAGGGCAACTAAATTAATAAGGGGATTGGGGGAGCTTGAATATGAAGAGAGACTGGAAAAGTTACAATTATGTACATTGCAGAAAAGGCGCTTGCGTTGGGGATATGATTACTGTGTATAAATACATTAACGGGCCATACAATAAACTATCTGGGGCATTGTTCACAAATAGAGCATGTACACGTGGACATCCCTTAAGACTTAAGAAAAAGGTTTAGGCTTCAAGTACAGAAAGGGTTTTTCACTGTGAGAACGATGAAGCTATGGAACTGTCTTCCAGTTGATGTTGTTGTGGCAGGTTCATTGGTCAGTTACTAAAAAAAGCTGGATGAGTTTCTGCAAACAAGGAATGTTGCAAGTTACTGGTATTGATACATAAAGTAGAGTTGATTCAGGGAAATTTCCGATTGCCACTTGGAGTCAGGAAGGAATTTTTCCCCTTCATAAATTTGGTTGTTTTTCTTTTGCCTTCCTCTGGATCAACATTTAGGCAGGAAATGAGGATATTGCTAGATGGGTTGGACTGGATGGATGTATGTCTTTATTCAACCACAAATACTATAAACTATAAACTAATTTATTACCGCATGGTATTCTATGACCGAACGTTAATTAATGAACTAATGTTTGGCGTAAATGTACGACTGCAACCTTACATTTACGGCCACAGTCATACATTATAAATAATGCACAATATCTCTTAATTGCAAATAGGGCCCAATGTCTCAAGTGTGAGGACTTAATGTTTACTCAAAGTCCTGAACCTCAGCCTGCTGCTTTCCCTGCTTTGAATGCACCTTCAAGTGTGAAACTATTTGTCATTTGTCTAGTGTCATTTCATCCATTACAACCAAAAATAATTAGACTGCATAATGTTTCATGCATAAGATTTAGTAAACCTTTTACATTGTTTTTTTTTCTAAAATATGAAGAAAATCTAGCCGTCAATTTCTTAGCATGGCTGAATCACACCATGTGATAACTATTAAAGTCAAAGCATCTATCATACAATTTATGTATTTATCCATTAATAATTTGCTTGAAGGTGTTCCAAAAACACCTTTGCATAGTCAATTTCTGTCAATAAATAAGCCAAATGACTTTTGAGGCAGGTTTATTTCTCCAGCAGTGCTACTCCCCTAAAGGCACATTCTGTTTTGTGACCTTGTGCCATTCCTTACCAGGTCTTATTTTTTGGCAAAATTGGAATGTGGTAGAAAACATTAAAAATACTTAATCGCCGCCTACGGGCCTGTGATGATTACATACAGTAAATATTTTTAAGGGCTCCTGAAGTTGTACGAACAAGTGAATCACCATCAATCCCCCACATTTGTAACAGTCTATTAAATATCAAAAGAGCTTTATAAATAACTCCCCATGTGGGAACATGAATTTTACAATTCTTCTTCTCCCCAACTTTTTCTGATACACTGCCTCACTTCTATCAGAGTCCTATGTTTGTTACACATAGCAGACCATACTGATAATTACAAATAGCCTACAGCATAATTGAATTTGCTTTCTGAACACTGCTGATATCTTTTCTGGTAAAACGGTAATAGAATGTTTATCATTTTTGTCTTAGCTTGAAAAGTTTCTTTTTACATTCGTAGTTAAACTCTGTGTAGAAATTGTAGATGTGAATGGGAAATAAGAAACACTCTTGATGCAGGAAGCAATTACATTTTTTTGTTAAAAAAATGGGTTTATCGATGGGTTTGATAATTCAATATTGAACTCTGAATATTTGAAATCTAATTTTCTATACCAAACCCAGAAAATGATCTGAACTTTGGCTCCTATTGACTTCTATTTGCTTCATTTTCGAATCAAAATAAACATCTGATTTCGGAATGAAACTCAGCAGTTTGGAACATATCTATTCCTTGATTTACTTATAATTCACATATTCTGTAACTTACATCTGCATTGCCCTAACCTGTATACAATCATGGCCAAGGTCACTCCAACAACTTGTACATTAATATTTTTTAATATAAAAATTATTTGAGAACAGAGTAGTATATCGCCCTGTTAGTATCTTGCCTAAGAGGTGTTTGGATATAAAGAGATAAGATCCTTACTAATAATCTATCATTTATAGATAACATATTATATTACTATAATCTAACTGACTTTTTCAGGAAGGTTTATTGGACAGGGTCAAAATTTGAATATCATAAAGTATTTTAAATATCAAAATAAATAATACTACTGTAAGTTAGAGATAAATTAAACTGGCGAGTTTTGTTCCAATAGTGGTTCCACGGAACATATTAAAGATCCGAAAATCTGTTTGAAATAGAATTTTCCAAATTTTAATTATCAAAAAGTTCGGAGTTTTAAAAAATTTCCGTTGGATTCACATATTTTCGAAACCTGCAGTTCTTCTGAATTGAAACCAGGTTCGTTATGAATCTGGAATTCATCACTGTACATATTTATGGTACATAACTTAATTTACAGTTTTATTTTGTGGTACAACCTCCATTTAATAGAATTACATTTAAGACAACCATTGAAATTTTTTTTTTAATTTTTACCCGGTTACCTTTTTGATGATGTTCCATGCGGCACGGACATTTTTCATCTGCACAGTTTACTAAGTGTACTACTGGTGGTTTTACTTATATATGTGTTTAACTTTTGGAAAATATACAAAGACTTCAGACAATAACAGTTTTAAAGACACGGCGCAATGAAAGGATTTTCAAATCAGCATCCTATATATCAGTGGTGGAAAACCTATGGCATGCATGCCAGAGTTGGCACTCGGAGCCCTCTCTGTGGGCACTCATGCACAGCAGAGATCACCAGAGTTTGTTACCAGAAAGCCAGAGAGAAAGCGTAGCGACTGTCTGTAGCAGAGAGAGGTCACATGCTATAACATTCAGCTCTGCTCGACTCCCTGTTATGGATCTCAAACTCCTGTCTAATAATATAGGGGTTAATGGTCACTGTTTTAGATCTCAAACTCCTGTGTGGTAATGTAGAGGTTAATAAAAAATCTATAATCAGTTCTATCTATTGTATTGGTCTGTGTCTATTTGAGTTGTTTTTTCTAAAGTAAAAACTCTGTATTCAGGTTAAATGATCATGTTGGCACTATGCAATAAAGAGTGGGTTTTGGGTTGCAGTTTGGGCACTCGGCCTCTAAAAGGTTCACCATCACTGCTATATATGTTATTAAACATCATATTGAGGGCTGTATAATACTATAATACTATGAAATATTATTCACAATAATAAATGTTTTAACTCCTACCATTGCAATCGATTTAGCCATTGGGCTCCCCTGCTGTTATGAACACCAATGATGAAATCATATTTAAATGCAATAATACTTCTGGATTTTTTTTTGAATGTACAAATCCCATTTTGCTTTGTGTAAGGCAGATCACGCACACTGCTTATAATTAGCAAATATGTACATTATATGTATCAGAAAATACATTTAAATTGCAAATTAAAGAAAAATAGTTGAATTTCCCAGTTGGGGATATAATTGTTAATGCCAATTAATTAAATCTGACAAACTGTTCGGTGATTTTCCAGCCTTTGGTCTAACTACAGATTCTGAAAATGTACTAAGTACCTTTTGTTTTATAACTTTTATTACAATATTAAATGCTATTATACTATTATATAAGCTGTTTGGGGGCTTCCAAAATATAGACTTCACAAGATAATTGCTACATATTAGAGCAAGGTCTAATAAACAGTGCAACTTATTGACAGTTGTAAAGAATAATATACATTTGCAATACTGAAATTTTAAACAAACAGCCTTCTATTTACGAACTCCTGCTGTTGCAGAACTATAGTGTGCAGGCTAGCAAGATGTTGTAGATTTATTTAGCTTTAGAACAATAGGCAAAATGGGATGGCAAAGGTTGACAGTTGCAATGTTAAGCACTATATAAGGACAAGAAGTCCTTATGAAGTCCTTATGATGTTACTGTGGGCAGTGTGTTGAGAATATGCACCTTTATAGATATGGTCTTTTTATTATTTATTAGGTGACAGCAAGCATGAGAGCTCGCTTTTGATTTTGAAACGTGATACATTTAAGTTAGGTTCACACTGTAGCAATCTTTGAAAAAGTAAAACTATTTTGAATGGCATTTGACACATGTTTATTAGCACTGGTCTGACTAATTCAGATCAGGGATATGCCTTATTAGCACGCTGGCTAAGATGATCATATGAATGATAAAACAGACTTCCTTGGAGAACTGAGAAATTATTATAAATGGATTACTGGTATTGAATTGGATCTGCTATTTGTTCATGTTCTTTCTATAGTGCTTGGTTAATATTTACTGGCTGTTTTTCATTCACCCACAGGGTAACAATCCCCAATTATGATACCACAACAGGGATTAGCTAAAGCCCTTTATATCCTTGCACAAAATGAGCAACAAACAAATAACAAGAGCTCAATGTGGTAAAATGTCTTGGAAAATGAGTATAAATGTCTTTATTAATAATAGGATAAACAAAGGTGCACCTTGGTTTTATCACATTTTAAATTCACTATTACAAGGTAAAGTAACTTACAGCTCAGATAAGATTAAAAAGAGCTGTATCACTGTGTTGGCAACATTTTTTTTTTGGATTGCTCCTAGGCATACCTCTTTTTTTTCTGCCTAACCCTCTAATGACTCTTTCCCACTTCAGTAGGCAGAATCAATCAAATCATGATATTCTGTGTGCTATTAAGCTTGGTAATGATTCCCCTTTGAGCTCTGTGATCCTGACTCCTGTTGGAAAGCAATATTTCACGTAGGAAAGGGCTAGTGGCTCTTTCCTTGTGACCTCATACGCTGCTAAAATATTGTCCTGTAGATAGGAAATGAAAAGGGTATAACCTTATTTCTTCAAAGATCAGCCAATCTAGCCCAGAGGAATAATAAAATTCCTAACTTTCCTTTTAGGAATCATCTTTTATAAGTAATATCTTTCAGAGTTAAGTGGTGAGTACACAATTGTAAAATAAAATATCAGAATGCCTTAAAGCCTCCCTTTGCTTTTACAACATATAGCGGATGTTCGGTTTTCATTAAAGAGGTTTTATCGTAAAGGTAACTTTTGTCCTGAAGGAAATGAATTGGGGGAGGGGGAGAACTTGTGCAAAACAAGTTTTCGGAGAAAAAAAAACCTTGAAAAGCTACTTCTTGGAAGTACAGAATCTGTTATCAATGTATTTTCTCCCTGCTTGATATCATTTGCTCATTATTAATTAATTTATTTAGTTACTTTAGGACATTGGGTCAGATTTCTTGATTACATTTTAATTTACCTTAGTAATGATGTGAATTGTTATTGACATTGCCTTAATTGCCTTAAATAAGTGTTCATTGTGCATTAAACACCCAATCGTTCAAAAAGTAAATATCTCTTGGTGTGACCTAAGAAATCCCATAACAGTCTTTTAAAGTGTGAAATTAGAAAACAAGAATGTCCTGAGTTAAACAAATTGAGAATGCATGCTATGCTGACTGAGGGATTTGTTTATTTGGCAAATTAAATAGTTTCTTATTTCATGTAGTGCAAATCACTACCCTAAGGCTGGGTATGCAAACACAAGTGAACAGTTGGCCGGGACAAATCACTGTCGGGACAAATGACTTCGCCCAACCAATCCTGCAGTCCCATAGGGAACCACACGATCGGCCATGATTTACCAGCATGTTCGATCGTCGGATTCAGACGAACAGGCGACCGCAGCAGAAAACTGCGGTCACATTGAAGTATCAGTCGATTGGGCCAAAAAATCTGCCTGTGTGTACCCAGCCTAAGGCCCCAAGTGTCTTCTGCGTTTGGCTACATGCAATGAATTAGTATCAGAAAATGTACATATTCAAATCAGGTTTGGATCCTGCAAGTGGGGGGGAGAATTCCTTCCTGACTCCAAATGGAAATCGGAAAGTATCCCTGAATCAACCAGAACTACAGTGTATGTAACAATATAATTAGTTATTTGTATTTTTTAGCTTTAGAAACGTATTCAGACCACTTTTAAAGCTATTCAATGAACTTGCCATTAGCACATCTGCTTAAAGACAGTTCCACAGTTTCCCCATTCTAACTGTAAAGAAACCTCTCCTAACCTGAAAATAAAACTTCTTTTCTTCCAATCTTTCAAGATATCTGCGATACTTCTGATATGACCTATTAGTGAACAATGCACCAGACAGTTTATAGTATGACCCATTAATATTTGTTTAAAGTGATTATATACCCAACATTCCTGCAATGTTTCACCTCCTGGTCAATTCATTTGCTATCGGAAGTCAATCATAAAAACGATTGGGGTTTCTGACATCACATTGCTGTATTGCACTATGCCCACCATTACAAAGTATACTCTGGCAAAGGGAAATGGAAATATAATCTTGCTGACAAAAAGCCACTTAAATAAGAGTTTTTACATTTGGTACCAAAATGTGTGTGTGAGATAGTTTATTTCTTATAGGGCATTTTACAGTATTTTTTTGTTAATAGTTATTAACTGTGAAATAATAGTGCTAGCACAAGTTTTTACCATTACAATTATTTTATTATAAAGCAAATACTGGTGTTTGTAACAATTTCATATGACATCATTTATATGGATCTTGCACACAATCACTTATAGATTGGGCTAGCTCAGTAAATGTCCTCTGGTTGGCTAACATCTGCTAGGAGTATAACCTACCATCCAGGGATAGCTTTATATTGACAGGTGGCCCACTTGCATGATTTCTAAAATATAAAGGTAGAAAATGGTGACAGAAGTTGGGAGTAATTGTAAAATGATATTTGTGTTAATTATAGTTAGTTACCAATTTAAAAGATGTCTAGACATGGGATATAAGGAACTTTACAACCACACAATATTTCTCTGATCTGCAGCCAGAAGGATAACACTGAAGTCTCAAAGAAAAAAAAAAGTTTCAATTCCAAAAATCTCAGATACACAAATAACTGTGCTTAGAAGTACATGATGCATTTTGGTTGCACAGACAGATAAATAGGTTTTCTTGTGGAAAATAGGCACTCCAAATGGTAAAGTGAGTGTCTCTTTAACTCCAAACATCAATATTTTCTTTATAGTACCTGTGTGGCATGTCATTTTTTGTCACCGTAATTGCTGTGTCAGTTCTCTGAAAGAAATGTGCAGTATTTGATGCTGAGTATCAAACAGCCTCATCAAATGTTCATGAATAACTTATGTAGTGTGGAGTTCTAATAGCCGTTCTGAGGAAACGGAATTCTTTGCATGTTATGAAACCTTTCAACAGACCAACATAAAAGCAATAATAACAAAATATCCACACGTGTCTTATGTGCCTTAATGCTGTGGAAAAGCCTGCAATACATTCTACTCGCTGAATCATATCTGGTCATTACTAAGGATTCTTATTTCTCAATTCATCATAAAATGTTGCCACTAATTAAATAGACATAATGATTCTTTTCTTTATTTATAATAAACAATCTAGAGGTTTTAATATTTTATTAGGTTTTATTTATTTTAGATATTATGGAGTACAGCAATGGTTTGTGTCATAAAGAATCATTGCTGGGTACCCAAAATATCTGCATTGGGCCTTCTACCCAAATGTCATCATAATTAGAACATAAGAGAAAAGAGGTGAACAATACATGTGTATATCATATTGCATGGGCCCCCATAGGCGACCCAAAGGTATGTTGGGCTGGGATTGTACATGGATAGAAAATTGGTTGATAGATCAGATGCAGAGAGTAGTTGTTAATGGTGCTTGGTCTATATGGACTAAAATTCTAAGTGGGGTACCACAGGGTTCTGTGTTGGGGGTGGAAACAATACACGCCAAAGTGAATGGTGATTCATTCAAAAACAAGTCATCAACACACAACGTTTAGGGGGTACAAGTCCTCAAGTGAAAGTCTTCAAATTCGTACAGAGTTTTTCACTGTGATTATGGTAAAATTATGAAACTGTCTTCCATTGGACATGGTGATGGTGATGGCGGGTTCTTTGAATAGTTTCAAACAAAACCTGGATGGGTTTCTAAAAACAAAGAATGCTGCATGTAACTGGTATTGATACATAAAGTTGAAGTTGATCCAGGGATATTTCGGATTGCCACTTGGAGACAGAAAGAAATCCCCCCTTCCCCATACTTTTTTTTCTTTTGCCTTCCTGTAGATCAACTGTTTGGCAGGAAATGTGGGTACTGCTAAGTATATTGGACTAGATGGACGTATGTCTTTGTTCAACCTTAAATGATGTAATATATATATGTAGCTTTCAGACTTATTTTAGTGCACTGCACCTTTTTAAAATTGTTTTAATAATAACCCAGCACTCCTGATACAATTTTTGGAACTGTGGTCCAAAAAATGACTTTAGGTAAATTGATAGTAATTACTCTCCCGAGAATTGTCTATTTTGCATAGTTTTGAATATATTTACATTTTTGTGTATGATATGGCAGCAGCATCACCAAGTCCCCTGCAATTCCTGCTTCCTGCTCTGAAACCATGTGACAGTCAATATGCCCTGTATCTTCTCCTCTCCTTGAAAGCCCCCCTGGTCCCTCCAACTCATGGACCCCATGGCCCCTCAATTTTCAGGCCCCCCCATGGCCCCTTCCCTTACAGCCCCATGTGGCCCCGGCCACTCATTGTGGGCCACTCAGAACCCCCTACAGAAAACTATATGAAAACAGCCTTTTGTGAGAACTCTGCTAAAAAGGCAGTTTTCACATAGTGAATAAGTAGGGCTGTAGATTTCCTTACCTTCTCTGTGGGGATCTTCACACAGCATTGAGGGGGGGGACTTCCTGTCTTCCTTACACACAGAAGTCTGAGGTTGTGTTCGCTGGTGGCAATGTCTAGGAGAAGCCTTTGTGATCTCACATGTCAGCCTCCCACCCATTAACTTTCTGGTCAGTAATTTCGTTATATCTTGGGCTGTGGAGCATCTCTGAAGAAGTGGAAGTTCTTCGAAATGCATCAGGCCACACACCCCTCCCTCCTCCCGGTTCTCTTTGATGTTGATCCGACATGTATAACAATATGGACTATGTTTAACTTGACAAATAAAGGATTTTTTTATGGAATAACGGTCGAAATTGTTGGCTTGACTCCTCACCCGTTTGGCGATTTTTTTTAATTTATATTCAATATTTAATTATATTTGGATTGAAAAAATTACTAACTCATGCTCACATTTAAGTGTTGAACAAATGCTAATAGCACATAATCCTTGTGTAAAGAGTACCAAATCAACTGTATTGTTAGCATTAAAACACTAATACAAATAATCAGACCTTTGGTTCTGCCTTACTTGATGTTTCCCATAGTCATCCATATCTAACTATGTCAATCCTATACAACTTTGTGGGTCTCATCTGCTAAATAAATTATTGGCTAGGTAGTGTTGCTGGCTGAGGAATTAGAGAAGCATTATTCTAAACATTTATTTTCCCTTTAATTAACACAGTTGGATTTGATACAGTATGGTACAATATGGAATTCTGTGGCTACTGCTAACACAGAAAACAATTAAACTGTACAGTACCTTTAACACTTGATTATAGGTATGGATTATCTCTGTTTGTATCATGTTGTGCTTACTGGAGAGAATAGTGAACTTCTCTGTCTGGTTTCTTTTATTTCACTCAATAATTGACAATGGATATTTCTGATTTTCACCTTAGACTAATATAAATAACATTATGTTCAGTGCTGACTTTGTACTAAATGAAAAATCTGGCTTGTGGGTTTAACAATGTGCAGACAAGGTAAAAACTCTGCATGCTTTGGAACCTTTCTAAAGGAATTTGGAATTCTACATTGCAGGCTAAAATGTGAATGTTGTATATTATTTAGCTTTGACATTTATAGCAAGTATAAACAATCTGTTATTACTGCCAAATAATCAGGCGTAGACTAAGGGAAAAACCCAGCAAACAGCAAGGGTACACACATGAGCTCGACAGTAAGGAAATGAAAGAGGCAACAATAGAGAGTTTTATACAAAAGAGAACAAAGTGAAATGCTCCAGCCTTTAATACTACCAGCTATAAAACAGAAAGGCGAAGAGCAGAAAATTGAAACCATCATGAATGTGTCAGATCCAGGGGCAGTAAGACAAAAGTCTTCACTGATAAAATAAGTGGAGCTGGCTTTTAATGCAATGGATCAACCCAGCATTACACACAGGGAAAAGGAATGTTTAGTGTTGTAACCTCATTCTCTATTGATTTTTGTTCTTCTGTAGTCACTGGAAACACAGGTTAAAGGTCTTTATTTTTTGGGAGAAGTATAAAGAAAGGGGAGCTTACAAAGCATTGGAAATTACTTAGTGGACATCTCTCCTTAAGTCTTTCTATTGGAAGTAAATATTTGAACTTTATTGCTTATTGAACTGAGTAAGATTTTTTTCCAGCCCATAAGAGTTACTTGGTATGTCAGAATTTATTTAAGAGCTGCTGTCTCAGCCTTTAATTGTAAGGTCATAAAGAGGTTATCACTGCTGACCTATGTAGGATCCACAAATGGGCATCTGTTTGGAATATTTATTAATAATTAGAAGGTTATCTTATATATATGAATAGAAACCTATGCCATTATAAAGAGATTGTCTGTTTTATATGAGTTGAAAGCAGGAATCTTTTTAGGCAAATTATAAAGAATCCTTGAATTTATCTGTTGTATTCAATTAGATCAACTGGACTTGAAATGTAGTTCTTGAAGACGTTTCACTAGTCATCCGACTGGCTTTCTCAATTCAGAATGACTTGTACAAGAATCTGTGGCAGAGTAAGGTGTTAAAACAGCATTGTACATGGCAGACACCTTACTCTGGGCGTTCCTATAACACCTCTTAGCCACTATCTAATCACACCCTTAACAACTGGCTGTGATATGCTAATTGGGATTTTCCAGGGTACATAATTGCCACAGATTCTTGTACAAGTGATTCTGAATTGAGAAAGCCAGTCGGATGACTAGCGAAACGTCTTCAAGAACTACATTTCAAGTCCAGTTGATCTAATTGAATACAACAGATATACCATGACCTGGATGAATGAGAACCTTCACAAGCAAATCCTTGAATTTGTAATAAAAGTTTAAGGAAGCCTGGTCCAGTTTTAGCATGGTACAATGCCAATGGTTTTGGACATAGTTGTCAGCAATAGAATATAAAGTAATACATTTGCATCTCTGTCCACAATTCTAGGATTTCATCAGAAATTTCTGTTTTTAACATTCGATATCAGGTGGAAACCCTGAACACAAGTTTCAATGCAACATATTGATGCTGAAATTTTATAGGCAAATTTTAGCAACAAAGTGATGGCATCGAAATTTACCTATGTGAACCCACTGGCAGGAACAAACCCACCAGGGTTCAGGCATCTTTAGGAATAAGGATTATTCATTAAATATATGATTGAATGGCAATTCTTTTTATTTCTTGGTCATGGTAAGTACCTTCTGATTCATGAGGCCTTAAGGTTTGTACACACACGTGATGCACACCCATTTTGGGGCATAATTATGCCGTGTATGAGAATTTTATTGGGCGATCATGCAACGATCCCATTTCAGAGAATAAAGTGCCCATACATAGTAAAATTATCAGGCAAAACGCCCGTTCGTACACATCGTGCGTAGCGGGTTGGCACCCACGATTGCACATGTGTATGAACCTTTAGCCACTGATTCTGGCAACTAGGGTGTGTTGGTTGGGAAATACCTGCTTTATGATGTTAATTAGTTACATGAACGAAATTTACCACTATCCAATAACAATTTGTTTGCACTCTTTTACTACTATTACTATTACAATTACTTAACTGCTACTTATTCTGTAGAAGGCCTTTATGTAATGAATGCTAATATATTTAAATTGGAAAACCGACGCCACAGCATGTTATATGTGTGTGTTTTAACACTTATTTAACTTGTAACTGCTGCAAAGTCACTGTAGGAGCACAGCCAGGTAAGTACCAGGGATATCTCCACCCCAAAATTAATCCCCTTCTAACCCTAACCGTCATGTTTAAATGTTAAAAAAGTGCAGAGAAACTTACTTACCAAGCTTCATTCCCTTTCCCTCTGCGTCTGGGAATGGAACAGCATTAGGGACTGGACCAGCAGCTACAGCTGTGATTGGCTGAGGGTCAGCCAATTACAGACGTGGCTGCCGGCTATTGATTTAGCTGAGGGAACAAAACTTGGTAAGTAAGTTTTGGGCACCTTTTTACGATTAAAATTTAAACATGGCGGTTAGGGTTGGGAGGGGGTCCCTACACTACAGCAAAAAGTGTTTCTTTTTTTTACACTATCACTGCAGCATGTAGGTATCCAGAGGGATCCCGGATCTTCATTTTCCTGGGCTTTGACCAGACACTGCAAGACAACCATATGGAGCTGAGAGCAAAGGTAAGGATTTTTTAACACTACACAGTGGGGCCAACAGTGGGTTAAACTTTAGTTTTCGGGTGGACATGACCTTTAATGCAAGAACACAGAAAATCTTTTAAAGTGCGCTTTTTCAAAATAAGAAAAAAATCACTCTTCACTGATTATTTATCTCATCTAAAGCTGTAAGTAGACATGTTTCAAATAAATTAAACCAGTATTCCCTTGTAGTATTTGGAATATTACCAATCTATATAGTGTCGGCCAACTTATAAACATAGAGTTTATGGTAATAAGTACATAAAATAAAGCGAAATTATTTTAGTAAGTATTTAATGGTAATTAAGGCCTCTGGCATCTACAATTTTGGCAAGTGTGTCTATACAGATCCTGAAGGGCATTGCCAAGTAAGCTTTTCAAAAACAAATGTGTACTTTCATCATAATTGGCAAGGCTAGACATGGGATTTATGGTCTGTTATTTGAGGCCTGCCGTCATCTTGATCACTCACACTGAATGCAGTACCAAAGAATTAACATTTTTTGCCTTTTGGCAAGTGATAACTAATAACACTGAAAGAGATCTCCAGTCGTGTAGCACATGCTTATTCTTGTTCATTGTATATCCTTTTTAAAGCAGTTAGCACAATATTTTTGCTTTGTTACCATACTCACAGAATTCTAATTTAAAAAAATTCTATTTCTATGTTTTCTAACAAAGGATTCCCAGCCTTTTCTTAACGGCTCAGACATAAGCCATGTGCCTAATACTCCAGTGAGTGTTTAGCTTGAAGTTTATTTTCAAACTTCAGGGGCATTTCCAATTTTGGTTTGGCAGAGTTTATAGACAAATGCAGCCATGGCATTTATTGTGGAAAGCAAAGCCAAAAGCAACAAAGCCTTTTCCTTTTGCTATTCTCATTTCTGTCAATCTGTCTCTGAATGTTTAAGATTCTTCCAAAACCAACACAGTAGAATATCTGTTATTTGCTTACATTACAAATGATTACAAGAAGTTTGATCTTGCATTTGCTTATAAATATCTAATAGTGATGTTTGAGATGATTTCATAGTTCCATGGTTTCATTTATAAAGTTGCTGTTTATGTGTATATTTATATTTAGTAATTACACGTGATGTAGTTTGGTTTTCTTAATTAAGATGCATCAATATTGTGGAAAGTAAAAAAAAGGTAAATAAAAAGTAAAATTCAATTGGCTTTGTTTAGTCATTTCAATTTCTACACAAGTCAACTTGAATTTGACCTGGCAGTAATAGCTATATAGTGACTAGAAATACTGAAAACCTTCCCAGACATGTCACTATCTGTATTTTCAGGTGCCAATTGGTCCACTATTGGTCCATGTATCATGTCTGAAATCAAGTGTGTGTATAAGCCTTAAGGTTTCATCATTAAAGATTGTGGTAAAAAAAACATGATCCATTTTTTGGTTTGGGTGTGGGCATTTGCATTTTAAAATCTATGGGACCTTAAAGGGTAACTGTGGTCTCCAATTCTTCCAAGCTAGTAAGAATTTTATAAAAACCCTTGCATTGTACCTTCAAAATAAAACCTAAATCAAATCTCTAGATAAAATTATTGCTGGAAAGTTTCAGCAATATTACTTTCTGCTTGAACACTTCCTGTTTTCAGCCATGTGACTAGCTTGTAGTCATGTGACCAGCCTCTGCCTGCATTAATAGGCTCCACTTCTCAACTGTCAATTTTTTCCCCAGGTACTTCCAGATTTCCCAAGCATTAAGTCTTAACTGAGCATGCTTCTCCCCCAGGGTGGATGGGCGGGGCAGAGGTCAGGTGATGTCACTAAGCCTATTGGATGCAGGAAGTTTAAACATTCACCCCAATGTTATGTCTCACAGGCTTCAGCCAGAGATGTGATTGTCGGCTCATTTTAAAGGAAATACTGCAGACTTTCATTTAAACCTAACTTGTTTTGAGACCATAGTTGCCCTTTAAATCTGAGTACAAACTGTATAACTAGCTGTTATCTGTTAAAAATAACGGTCCACACAGTCCCAATTGGTCTTGCTTAAAAGTATAGGGATGATCGTTCAGGGCTGTACACAACTTAGCGATTGGTGTGACTCCCTATTCTAAATGTAAGGTTCACAACAACTGTTTCCAATTGCGACTGTTTGTTCACCGTTGTTTTGCCAGTCCACACAATATTGAAAAATTACCAATTCTGCTTCTACCCACATGATTGGCTCATTATCGTTAATGTGTGTACCCACCCTAAATGGTATATTTAAAAGTAATCAATATTTTCAGCATTTCTTTATTGCAGGACATTGTAATGGCAAAGAGTGTTATTTTCCCAACATTTATAAATCCAATTTATTCGTTTTCAAACAGTGATGAGCACTAGTGCTGGAGTGTATTGCAACGAAAATAGAAATTGTACTTAAACGTTGGCCATTACCAAACCAGGGCTGCAAGCGAGAATTTGCCAACATTAAAGGGGGGGACTTTTAGATTTATTAGTATTGAGAAACACTCCACAATGTACACTGGCAGGCTACATATAAGGCCACTTATCACCGCTTTATAAATGCGATCGATTGGAGTTGCATGGCTATAAGCATAGTGGCGATAGGCAGCAGTAATTACTTTTTGCCCGCTAGTTATCATGGTGGTGAAAACCTTAATAAATATGTCTAATAATAAGTCTAGTAATCCTTATCTATAAAACTGCAGCAAGAACATCAGACAAGTTTACATTTTTTTCCATCTGAGCCCCCCCCTCAAAAAAAAAATTTAAGCAAAAAGTAATTTTCACGTTGTACCTAAAACAAATACTTCAATTCGCAGTAAATGTATATGTAATTTATTCATCCAAAGGTCTTTGCAGCTGTGTATGCATAAATGGTTATTGCTGCTTGTTTTTAGGAATAAGAGAAGCCAACTTTACTCACTGATTGTTTTTCTAAACATGCAAAAAAGAAAAACGCTATGTGCTGTCAAGCTTCTGCCCACTGCTTTTGGATCTCAGGATTGCAGATTGTAGTGTAAGTCATTTAACACTCGAGTGTTCTAGTTGCAAAGCAACAATATTTGGAAAATATGTCATCTTTGCAAATATAAGTTAAACTCCATGTACTGTACATTTAGTAGGTAAAAGGGTATACCATAATGTTCAACATTCCTTATTACATTTCTATTATCTTAACAGATAGAACAAAGAGACTTCAAGTAAATAACATTAACAACAGCTCCACTAGTGGTCAGAAATATATGTGTGATTAACACACTTAGCACATTTTGTGTCGTGCTAATTCAATATGCGATTTGCAAGTGATTATTTAATGCCAGTTAACAGATGGTGTTAAAGTCGCACAGTCGGAATAGTTTCGCACCTGCTTTTCAGACTAAATCAGGGGTTTTCAAAATATGTTATTCCAGTAGAACTTTTGGAATAATAACATTGCTGAAAATTCTAAGTGCAGTGTCAAAATTCAATGTAAAATATTAAATACGCAGTATCAGATATTTAACGTGCGTTGTTAGATTGAATTTAAAATTTTGCAATCTGTGTCAAAAAGTTACAGTTGGTATGAAAATTAAAATTGAAATGTTAACTATTCTTCTCCTATTGGGATTGAATTGGATTGTTGATTCTGCTGTATATCCACAAATTCCACAGAACTGCTAGCTGAACAAATATACAGGGAGATTCAATAAAAGTTCTTATCATTAAAAATGGTGCTAATTTTGCCCCAACCAATTTAACATTTGAATACTAACAACAAAATTAGCACCATTTTTAACGATAAGAACTTTTATAGAATCTCCCTGATATTCTCTAATTTCTCAATGGCCAGCATATCTCAACAGGTCTGTCTGTTTGTCCATCTGCCTGTCTGTCCATTTTCCTATCTATCTATCTATCTATCTATCTATCTATCTATCTATCTATCTATCTATCTATCTATCTATCTATCTGTCTGTCTGTCTGTCTGTCTGTCTGTCTGTCTGTCTGTCTGTCTGTCTGTCTGTCTGTCTGTCCGTCTTACTGTCTGTCTGTCTATCCATCAATCCATTGATCTATCTATCCATCTATCTATTAATCTATATATCTGTCTATCCATCTGTCTATCTATCTATCTATCGTCTGTGTCTCTGTCTGTCTGTCTGTGTCTTTCTGTCTGTCCATCTATCTATCGATCTATCTATCTGTCTATCCATCTATCTATCTGTCTATATATTGATCGGTCCATCCATTTGTAGTAGAATGTTTTAAACTTAACTTTTGTTTAGGTCTTGTTATGTTCCAACCATTTACTTATATCAATATGTATATGTATGTATAGTTTATTTATAAAGCACCACTTGGGGACACAGCACTGTACAGTAATAAAAATACAATAAAGTCAATAACGTCATACAAGCCAGTTATAAACAATATAATAATACAGTTTTCCCCACCCACTGGTTTTTATAAGGCTTCATACACACCTTGGATAAAAGGAATGGAACCTGTACAATATTATCTGCTTTGATGGATCAGAAAGGGATATTGGCAGATGCCCCCACATACTAAATTGGTTAACATGTTGGTAAGTTTACTTCATCAAATCAACAATTCAGCAAAGCCATAAGACGTCCAATTAAAGGGCTGGGCGGTACCAAACAACTCAATTCATTTATACATAAAAAAGGAAGTATGGGAGTACTTCTTAGGCTGGGTACACACAGGGATATTATTTGTCCTAACCGAGTGTTTGCTGCAAACGCGAGTGCTTGGCAGGGACAAATGACAGCGCACGCAACTGATCATGCAGTCCCACAGGGAACTGCATGATCGGCCGTGATTTACCAATAGGTCCAATCACACGTTCATATGATCGGGCAATTGGACCTCTTGTTAAATCGCAGCCGTCCCATACCATCAGATATATCTGCCCGACTGACTGATCCATGGCACTATTGGTCAGTCGGCTGGAAATGTTGGTGTGTGTACCCAGCCTTAAGCAAAATTACATATATACAGTATACTGGAAGAAACACACAGCATTATCCCTTGCTACATTGTTGCAAATGGGTTACTATGGGTTTAGCACAGAATTTATAGATAGTGGATCATATAGATAGTGGATTATCATCCTGATTTAATCATATTGTAGTGGAGTTTCCACACCCATTGTTGGTCATGTTTGTATGATATACATTCCTTTGTTTGTATGATATACAATTCATACAAGCATCATCGTGTATCATGGTTCTTATCTTGACAACACGCTTTGATTAATAGTATCAGATACCAGATGTCTTTCAGATATGTTTCTTCAGAAGAGACTGGAAATGTTAATATTTCCTAAGGGAGATGCTATGTGACTGTACATATAAGGAATAAATTATTTATGCACATGATTTATTGTTCCGCCTATTTGTATGCATTTTGTTAATTATATTTATAATTTGTTCCTAAGTCTTAGAGGTACTTTTCTGCCAATGTTTGTATTTTGTAATGTGATACCCACAGAAAACAAAGCCATACTGTATTTCACTTATCACATGGCAGAGCCATAAACTTTTTTGAAGCTGAAGATGTTTAATAATTCGATAAAATGCACAAGCCAACAAAATTTGTCTTAATGCTTAGACATTCGCATACATTTCTCTGATATTTATGAAACAGTTCTTGAGAAATTTAGATTTACTTTTCCTATGACACTGAAGTTGAAATTCAGGGAAACACAGTGTTCTTAAAACACGTTTCAAAGCCGAAATCTGTTGTCTATTCAGCTTCAATCGTAATGTTTGCATCCAGTTGCAGGAAATTAGCTTGAAAAGAATTAATGATGAAAACAAGCATTCGCATTGAAGAACCGTTTACCATCCTTTACATTATACATATGGGCCAACCCTGTAGTCTGTCCCTTTAGACAGTAAACGTGGTCAGTAGTCATTCTAATGGGAATTACAGAGATACTGACTATATTTCAGCACAACCAATTACGTTGCCTATTAAAGAAAATTTCCACCATGTATGATCCATTTTTTTGTCTGACAGTTGTGATCAATTGAAATACTGACCCTTGTGTACACAACCATAGTTAGAAAATGACACAGCAAATTCTACTAATATTTAAACAGTGGCATGTTGCTTGCATCACAACCCTATAGCCTACCTATTAGTTTATTACAGGACAGGGCAGTGTCGGACTGACCCAGTGAATGGGCACACAGCCCATTCACTCAAGAAAACAGAAAAAATTGCAGTAATAAATGCATTTTATTAAACAATAAGAGTCAGCAGGAGTAAGATAGATATGTAAATGAGTGATAATAGAGATCTGAAAGGAGTACCCCAACAGTCCCGTCTGATACTGTTACAGGGTGTCTTCAATTTGCATTTAAGAAAAAAAAAATGAACAAAAAGTTATGGCTTTTTCACACAGTTTGTTTATAAGTAAAAGTGATCTCTCCATATTACATCTACTCTAAAGCTGACTAGACATTTCCAATGGCTGCACAATTAAGTTTTGATCAGGAAGTTTCAATCAAACTACATGAGCTGAAATCTGTCCAAAATAATGTCTGTTGTACAAATGACCATACATGGGCTGTTATGTGCTACAGAAGAGAAATAAAGACCATATATATATAAAATATATAAAACTTTATAAAAGTAGATGGACTGCAATAAACTTTTTTTGTACTGTTGCATTTTGTATTAACATTTTTGTGCATGTGCATAAGTCTAAAGGGCACTTTATAGACTAATTTTACCTTTGGTATATGCATTGGATAAAATCTGATATTTTAAAATAGCCGCGGAAGCTGATTTGACAATCTTTTGTGCTCCTGTTTAAAGTTTTTATGATAATAATTATTAATTCATATTTCCATCTTGATTCCATCTTTTCAATTTTATTTTAATTTTCCTTACACATAGTTATTGAGTATAATTTATATACTTAATTATCAGAAATAGCAAAAGTGTTTTGGTGCAAAATGAAGTTATGTTTACTTAGTCCCTTGTCCTTAGGGACCAAATCCTATATACAGTGGAACAAAAAATATTAAGAACATTCAAAAAACAACCTTTCCCTGTTTTATTAATAGTGCTGGGGGCAAAACCACAACGTTCCAAAGGTAACATGCCCCTTCTTCCGGTGTATAAATCTTTAAACCTGAGGAAGGGGCAAGTTACCCAGGAAATGTGTTTTCGACATTAGCACTATTAATTAAATTGATTCAAGTTATATTTGAGTGTGCTTTGCAGTCATTTGTAGTTATGTAACCACTACTAATCACAATAATTGATACACTAGATAGTCGTATATCCACACACATCCCTGTGTGAAGCATTGTATTATTGAGGAAGCACTACACACACTGTTCATAGGCTTACATTATTTACTGGCAATTATTTGTACTTTTCACAATCTTTAAACATCACAAGTCAATAACCAATCATGGCCTAGGAAATTCGAACACAATTAGAGACATACCAAGAAGTGATGTCACGCATTCCTTTACACATTACCATGACAATGGTCCTACTGCCTGGAAGAAAAAAAAAAAACATATGAATTCTTTTAATCAATTTGTGATTAGGGGTAGTGGTCCTTAAACTTAAACTTCTATAGAGACTCCCCTTTGAGTTACTTATCTTATTGATGAAATTTAAGTCAATGTGTTGGGACCACAGTCTAGACCACAAAACAACCAGATCTATATTTATGCCAAAATAGTCTGTAATAATTACACAGGAATGGGTTCTAACATGCAGTTACTTGCCAGCTTCCATAAATCCACATAAACTTAAAGGATGTGACAGGGGTTTCCATTGAAAATGCAAAACATAATGAATCACTACCTGGATATTTTGTAAAACACACAACACAAATTGTGTCAAATAGAAGATAGATGTTCAATCTTCCTAAAAGCATTTTGTCTGAGCAGCTGCACGGTTGAAAATATTTCTAATTATTTGCTTCTAGTTATTTTTTGCTTAGACATTCCATAAGAGAGAATGACACAATATTCCCATTTCTTTTCCCCTAACTCTGTGTTTACATTTAAATCAACCTCAAATTTAAAAAATGATAATTTACAGAGGAATTTGCAGAGTGAGATGGTAATGGTCCTTCATACTGCTAATACTGCTATGTGTCTCCAAAGGATAACTATGGTGTGCATGCAAGTGCCCTCTATTGAAAATACCTTTCAAACAAGCCTAAGGTAATGTCCCTAGATTCTCTGCATTTAAAATTATAGGCTAGTAAATTTACACTTCCTAGTCTGCACTGTATCTCTGAGTCTGTAACAGGAACATGATGAGCTAAGTAAATAAAACAAAGAATATATATTAAAACGGGACCAGCTATATAAACATACATTTTAATAGCTCTAAAACAATGTATAAAACCAGAAGAAATCTATATGCCATTTACATATATATAAATAAAAAAAACAGAAAATGTACCTGATAGGTACTTGTGAAGGTTCTCATTCATCCAGGTCATGGTATATCTGTTGTATTCAATTAGATCAACTGGACTTCAAGAACTACATTTCAAGTCCAGTTGATCTAATTGAATACAACAGATATACCTGATAGGTGGAACAATAAAATCACGAGATATAGAGAAATGAGTATTATTGAAACAAGCATATATAAAAACACATAAAGATCCTAATACATCATAATAACAATAGAGCTGGCCAGCTACAAATCAACATATAATCACTAAAACATTTATAATGACAAGGACTTCAAGCCCCAATATCAATGGATATCGGATAGATAGTAATCGTAGTAATAGTAATGATATACCACAAACTCTCTAGGGAACGCTGGAACCGAGGGATCGAGGCTTAATACATATAATACGTATTGAGCTTTGGTCCCTCAGTTCCAGCATTCCCTAGAGAGTTTGGGGTATATCATTACTATTTATAAAAAAATGTATCTATGGAATCAGTTGCTACAGTTTAAAAAAAATAACTATGTATGTATTTTTAAAATTAAATAATTATTTTACTGACATCCTTGCATTAAATGAGATGCATACTTTTTTGTTGTTTTAATGAAATATTATTCTAGAAAATTGCAACAAATCTTTCTACTGGAGTATGGGAATTTGTTGTTGACTTTCTTCACATGTAGTTAAAACTCCTGACTTGACAAATGAGATATGACCTTGAAGTAAATTTGCCTATTAGCCAGGAGCTATGCAAGCAGATATTAAAAATGGACTTCATTTATTTTATGAGGAGTTGGGACATGTCAAGACGCTCATAATTAGTAATAATTTTATCTCTGCTCCACTACTTTTTACACTGTTTGTATTTTTTATTGATGGAACGCACACTTGCAGCTATCATTTTCAGCAGATAGCAATGATGTTATTTATAATTAAGGGCTTGATGCATAAATGTTAAAATGAACCTTATTTGCAGGTTTTTATTTATTTTGGTTGAATCATATTTCATTCTAACTTTTTTTTTTAGAATTGTTAATTTGTACTCAGTGTATGTTTAATTAGACGGTGAAAACAAATATTTTTTACAAGCTCCGAATTTATAATGCTGTAACAAGGCTGTATTTGAAAAAATAGTTTGTCTTTCAGGACTTGCAATCAGCTTTTTAAATGAGACAGCAATTTGCTTTTCTTAGAGTATTTGCACAGTTTTGCTGTTACAAAGGAAGAACCCAGAAAGATTCATTGAAATTGACCAGAATCCTGCTAAAAAGAGCCAATCCAACATTCTTTTTTTATTGAGATTGAATTTATATGTGAGTAACATATATTATTCACTCCTATTGATCCATTCAGCAAATCAATAAGGTCTTCTAAGCATACAAATTCAACACCATCCCTCTCTTTATCTTACATGTGCCAAAGAACTAGTAGGAATGATAATGACATCAATAAAAAGAACTTTGCACGCATAAACCATGTTTTATCTCTGTAATGGTTTCTGGAAACTTAAACTCCATAACTTTTGACTTTTGTAACTTTTTCTGTATGGTTGAATGCCTGTTTAAGTCATGGGATATAGCTATTGGTAGCGAAAACACCATGATATATTTTAATAGTCAATCTGAGGATATAACATCAGTCCTATAATGTCCACTATATTACAGTTCCTGCACATTTCAGAAATGTTGCTTTTGTTGTAAGTAGTGGTAAACCAAACCTCCGAACAATAGGACCATTGAGTCTGGGCAAGACTACCCAGTCCCATTGTTAGGATGCATGGTTTACCCCAGACACACCCCTGGAACACCCAGGCATGCCCCCAAAATATCCAATATATTCCTTGCAGGACACATCTGGTACAGAAACAATACAACTGCTTGTAGGCTGCTTGTATGTAGAGATGTCCCATAATTTTGTCACAAAAATGGTTTTGTGACAAAATTACTAGTTTTGCTGTCAACATTTCACCATGGAATTGACAACAAAGTTTGTGACAAAATTTCTTCATCGTAATTCAAAATTTTGCAACAAAAAGAACATTTTCATTATCTAAATTTCACACCATGATTTCAAGGTGGAATATTGGTTTCAATGGCAAAATGTATCCAGGAACCTATTAGCGGAACAAAACCTGTTGGAACAAATAATTGGGAATAGGTATTTAAACAGCATGTCCACCAAAAAAACTGTATTTTGCATGAAAAATAAATTTCCCTATACATTAGCATATGCTAATATTAATAATACCAACAACTACAGACCCCTCTAATTAAATTATTTTTAAAAAGTTGGTTATTTACTTATTTTTTTATTCTATACAGACTTGTATTTTATTGTCTTTTCTGTTAAAAGGGCATGTGCACCCAAAAAATATGTAACCATATTTAGTTTAATGACCCCCCAAAAGTGGACTTTTGTTATAACCTTACTGTACCTTGATCCAATGCTCCCACGGCGAGCTATACTTACTCTAGCATCAGCCAATCCCTTGGCAGAAGTACTGCTTACTGTCACACTCGTAACTGGCTCAAAACAGAAGGCAGAAGGCGGGACTTCTGGCAAGGGATATGTTAGAGACAGTATAGCTCAGCGTGATAGTGTCGGACCAAAGTAAGGTTGCAATGAAAGTCCACTTTTGGGGGGTAATAAAGCTAAAAATGGTTACGTATTTTTTGGGTAGACATGCACTTTAAACAGAAAAGACAAAAATGTTGTAAAAACTAGAAGGAAAAAAAAGTAAATTAACCAGAAATTGTTTATAATTTAATTATAGGGGCCTGTAGTTGTTGGTATTATTATTAGCATAATGTATAGGGGAATATATCTTTCATGCAAAATGCTGGCTGACTTCTTTGTATTGTAAAAGCTGATACAGGGATTAAAAAAAAAAATAATGATCAGACCAGGAGCTGGACATTCGGAACTGGTCAAGTGCACAGTACAGGCACCAATTTATTAACCTTAACTATGGCTTTTAGGATGCGGAGCCACTTAAGCACACGTACAATGCTATGCATTTCTGTGCTCCTCTGCAATCCGCTTGTGTCCGCTGTATCCACTTTTACATGCGTTTCAGCTTGTGTTTTGCAGAGTATTATGGGTATAATGAAAATCGCATGTTGCCTCCATGGCCTTGTATTAAGTGTGATTTTGACAAAAACAGACAGAAAATGGTGATCGCATGCATTAGAAAATCACACAAGTGGAATTGTAAGAAAGCAGAGCTTTACCTTTAAGAACCAACATGCACAAAACACATTTTGCAAGGATACATAAAAGGGGATTTTATATACAATATAATATATGTTATATATCAGTTCTGAGCACACCATTTAATCAATAAACTTTTATTTTAACATTTCAGTGCTGTATTATCACCATAAGCACAGCACCTTCTGTGAAAATGTACAATGTGTGGCTGAAGGCGTCTGTGTTCTTGGAAGCAGCCAACAAATCTAATAGGAATGGACTGAGTGCAGGTGTATCTATATATTTGTTTGTATAATTAATACATTTTATAATAATATCCCATTAAACCTGTAATAAAATTTAGTGGGCACATTATTATTTAATGTTTTGACATGTCAATCCATAATACAAGTAAATGCTGGACCCCTGTGTTCTAACATCACTTATTTGATCACTGCTAGACGACAATAAAAAAGTAATGCACAATATCTATGAAGTTTGAACAGTTATGACAGCTCAACAATAGTGATCAACTTTCAACTCAAACCAGCAAGACTCTGCCAGGCTTTACATTCTAAAAACAAAAAGAACAAACAATTGCACTAAAAGCATTCCTTGTTTGTGTTATAGAATACAATGGATGGGAGATAATATTTACAAAACCCTAGTCTCGTGCACAATAATGCATGTGTGGCATTTTAAAGGCTACTGTAGGTACACTGGAACATTTGTTTTTTTAAATTACCTATAATTCATCCCAACTATCACGCTACAGTTTTTTTTATTAATCTGCCCCCTGTTTTATTAGATATCCAATCTGAAATATCTTACATTTCAGCATTTCTGTAAACAGTTTTGCTGTAGCTGGAATGATTTGACAGTTGGTGTGCTGTATGCAGTATTGATAGTTGGTATGTGGGAAAATAGTCATGTCAGTGGTCAGAGCCTGAGCGATACAAGTATTGTTTTGAAGGCATGCAGCAAAACACACACCTTAGAGTAAGTGCTACTTACATGTATTTAAAAAAGAGCATTTTATATTGGTGGGACATTGGTGATTTGTAGGACTTTTTTTTTATAAAATCTATTTTCAGACTATATTGTATCTTTGAGGTGACTATTTTGTCTGATCAAATGTGTAATTATATAAGCTAATGTAAGTAGCTTTGAAATTATTATTATTATTATATATGTTGTATTCATTTAGATCAACTGAACTTAATGTTTAGTTCTTAATGACGTTTCGCTAGTCATCCAACTGACTTTCTCAATTCAGAATGACTTGTACCAAAATCTGTTGAAGGTTCGACACCATCTGTCTGCCATGTACAATGCTGTTTTGACACCTTACCCTGGGTAGTTCCTATAACACCTCTTAGCCACAATGCAATCACACCTTGCATTCAAACACCTGGCTGTTTTATGCTAATTGGGCCTTTCCAGGGTATTTAATTGGCAACAGATTCTGGTACAAGTCATTCTGAATTGAGAAAGCCAGTTGGATGACTAGTGAAACGTCTTCAAAAACTAATGTTTAAGTCCAGTTGATCTAACTGAATACAACAGATATACCATGACCTGGATGAATGAGAACCTTCACAAGCATATAGCTATATTGCTGAATTTGAATGCCACTATTTACCCAATTATAGCAAGCACTTTTCTACTGTCAGACACTTCCTTTCTTTCCAGCGTTTAGAGTAGCGCAAACGCGATATTGAATTGTGTGCGTTGGATGCGTGGGTGTCTTTTGCGTAAATCGGCCCCTGTGTTATCAGGAAATAAGAAATTTGCAGACAATTGGTTTACACTTGCATACGCTTTTATTTTAGTTTGATTTTAAAGCATGGCAATATATAATTAAACATCTGGGTGCACTTTGTAAGAATGCTTGAAATAAGACTGGCAGGGCGATGCAGGGACGGGCATACTGCTCTTGTTCTGGAGATTAAGTCATGCTAACTGATGTTATATCGGTTAGCGTGACTTAAACTCCTTTATTATGGCAGCTGCGTGGCTAACGCAAAAATTAACTGCGCATCTGCCGCAAACGATGTTATAATCCGAAAGCAGCATTGTATTGCAGCACTTTAAACATCAGCTAGCAGCTGGCTTTAAAAGTGGTGTAATAGAAGAATGCCGGTTAGCAATGCTCCATGAGTCGGCATATAACATCACCAGGCTCTCTGCCCTGTTGGTATTTTGTTGTAATGCTTGATAATATGGAAAATCTGCAATTAGCATACAATTGCTAGCCAGTATTTAGTATTAGTTAAATCAGCCATAGGTACATGTAGTGAAAGATTTCAAGTTGTAGCCTTTTGGCTTGAGTCTAATTAGGACTGTTATCCAGTGGATTCAACTCTCTGGAAATTCAAAGTAGGTTGTAACTCGCAAGAGCTACTTACATTAAATAAAGCAGCACTGAGCAACATATTTACTCCTGTAGCTCTGGTTTACCAACTTGGACCTCTTCCTTTGGTCCATTTAATACAGTTCTATCTAAAACCATCTAAAACTTTCGGGGAGATCCAATATCTAGTGCCGCGTTACTTAGCCCGATCCCGCGATACAATAACTGACGTTAACGAGATTACGTCAGTTATTGCATCGCGGGATCGGGCTAAGGTAAGGAGCAGCACTTTAATGCTCCACAAGACATAGCGTTAAGTTTGATGCTACAAAGTAGCGCAAAACATAACGCTATGGGTTTTGGATCGTTAGCACAGCGCTATTTCCAAAAAACATTCGGAAATGGCGCTGTGCTCGAAAAAACGTCTAAAACCCATGTTCTTCGGGTTAACGTGGGTTTTAGATGAAAATGGCCATATTGTATCTCCCCCTTTATTTCTTAACCAAATAAATGTTTGATTAGAATACAAAATTGTGTCTGGAATTCTATGATATTCTATGATATTGTAAATGGTTTCCAATGTAGGTGTGTTAATTCTTAAAATGATGGTTTTGATAGAACATATACTATATGTTACCCTGTCTCAGCTCCACAGAGTTTGGAATGATTAAACTTTATTGTTAATTTAGATAGTAAGAGCGTTTCTTCTTGTTAATTTAAGCCCCTAAAAAGTCAGGTTTCAAGTGATCTGTGGGGAAAAAATAATTTATTAAATTGCATTCAGATTCCTATTTTGGAATTATTGCATTTGAAATGAATGTCAGATGGATTGTCGAAAGAGCATCATCTCTTCTTCCACTTTACATTTTTGGGTAATTAACCCTATGAAAAATAACATGTGGTTTAACATTGTATGTTGTTAGTACAAATGTATCTCATTTGCAGTAACACAAGGTAAGGCTAATGATTGCCTGAATGCTAATTATTTTTGTATTCAAGTGGCTTCGTGAATTTTGTAGTAACTCATACACTGTGCCAGGTTTAATGCCAATTAGAGAATAAGGCCCAACATGTGATTAGTGCATTGTATATGCTAAACATGTGCATTCATTACAATATAAAAAAAAGTAAATATTACAAATAGTTTAGTTTTTGCTCAAGAGGGATCTAAGACTAAAATATTAAGGTTCATTTAATTTTATTTGCAGAACTGTGAAGGGATGTCCTGCACACTGCATGAAATCTGCTTGTACTACATCTGTGCCTAGTTTATAGAATTACCATGTTTAGCATTTAGAAATTCTGTTCTGATTTTGGGATGTTAAATATAAGGAAATTGGATGCAGGGATTGTGTTTCACAAAAAGGTCTATTTTATCCCTTATTTTATATAAATATATTTAAACTTTCATAGGAGATTGCATTGAGTTTTTAGGGGTATAGGATATTACATATGGGAAAGGTACATCTCACTATTAACATTTAAAGGATCATCAATAAATGTATATATAGTATAGCACTGACCTATATTAGGTGCAAGACAAAATATACAAAATACATAAACTTACTTACAGAGCTGAGATTCCTATTTCAAATGGTTTGGTCAAAATGGGAGGTTAAACCACACCCCTGTGTCTACTCCATGTGAATACTTAAAGGAAGTGTAATCCAAAAAAAGTTTCTTTCTGCTACACAGGATGTGATGTGTATTGTAATCGACATATACACCAAGGCTCCTTATATGCCACCTCCAGCCTGCAGGTGGTATCAGTGAGTAATAAGAGACAAGACATCCCTGCTCTCTATGGTTAGGAGGAGAGTGTGTGTTATGGAGTGATATTGAATGTAACACAGGATCCTGTGTATAAGATCTTGTGTGTAACATCCTGTGTATAAGATCCTGTGTGTAAGATCCTGTGTGTAAGATCCTGTATGTAAGATCCCATGTATAAGATACTGTGTGTAAGATCCTGTATGTAAGATCCTGTGTGTAAGATCCTGTGTGTAAGACCCTGCGTATAAGATCCTGCATATAAGATCCTGTGTATAAGACCCTATTACCACCTGTTGGGAGGACAGATTATTGGACAGACAATTTACCTTATTGGATACAAACTCTGAGACAACAGATAAGTGTACACCAACTTACAAGGACACACAATATACAGGCCTGTCAATATTCATTTAAAGTGGTGCACCATAGGCAGGGACTACTCCCTTACTGCACATGTTATGTGGAGAAACTGTTTATGTTTTGTTATTAAATCATTGCAATACTGTTACATGTAATTACAACTGGTTTATCTTGATTAAAGAAAGTAAGTGCACCGTCTGCTTTGTACCAGAGCACCCATTGTGTGCCATGCTTCCCATAATCCTTCCATAAAGCAGTGATCTGGTACAAATTGGAGGGGCAACGGTGCTGGTAATACTATTTATTCTCCCTGTTTTCTCTGTATATTTGTTCTCTGTATTAAAGGGCACCCCCGCTCTCAATATTAATTTTTGATCTATTGCAGGGCATCCCCTTCGACCCCTAACAGCTATATTAGATGTGTAAAAATAGAATCCAAACTCTACTTACAGCCCCTCTCTCCAGCGTCATTATGATCCAGCTCCCTGCTTGCCGGAAGTACAAGCAGGGGGCCGGACCGACAGCTGTGGCTGTGATTGGCTGAGAGGCAGCCAATCACAGCCACAGCTGCCAGCAATAGAGAACACTGTGGGAGCGAGGATCTGTAAGTACAGTTCAGATTCTATTTTTACACTTCCTATATAGTGGTTAGGGATGGGAGGGGATGCCCTAAAATATGTATAAAAATATGTATATGAAGGGCAGCGAGGGAGGGATCAGGAGGGGGGGAGGGAGGTTGGGAATAGAGTGCACCAGAGAATCTTGTGAGCAACAACACCATGAAGTCCAAAGAACACACCAGACAGGTCAGGGATAAAGTTATTGAGAAATTTAAAGCAGGCTTAGGATGCAAAAAGATTTCCAAAGCCTTGAACATCCCACGGAGCACTGTTCAAGTGATCATTCAGAAATGGAAGGAGTATGGCACAACTGTAAACCTACCAAGACAAGGCCGTCCACCTAAACTCACAGGCCGAACAAGGAGAGTGCTGATCAGAAATGTAGTCAAGAGGCCCATGGTGACTCTGGATGAGCTGCAGAGATCTACAGCTCAGGTGGGGGAATCTGTCCATAGGACAACTATTAGTTGCCCTTTATGGAAGAGTGGCAAGAAGAAAGCCATTGAACAGAAAAGCAAAAGAAGTCCCATTTGCAGTTTGCCACAAGCCATGTGGGGGACACAGCAAACATGTGGAAGGTGCTCTGCTCAGATGAGACCAAAATGGAACTTTTTGGCCAAAATGCTAAACGCTATGTGTGGCACATCACTCAGATTACACCATCCCCACTGTCAAATATGGTGGTGGCAGCATCATGCTCTGGGGGTGCTTCTCTTCAGCAGGGACAGGGAAGCTGGTTAGAGTTGATGGAAAGATGGATGGAGCCAAATACAGGGCAATCTTGGAAGAAAACCTCTTGGAGTCAGCAAAAGACTTGAAACTGGGGCGGAGGTTCACCTTCCAGCAGGACAACGACCCTAAACATAAAGCCAGGGCAACAATGGAATGGTTTAAAACAAAACATATCCATGTGTTAGAATGGCCCAGTCAAAGTCCAGATCTAAATCCAATCGAGAATCTGTGTCAAGATCTGAAAACTGCTGTTCACAAACGCTGTCTATCTAATCTGACTGAGCTGGAGCTGTTTTGCAAAGAAGAATGGGCAAGGACTTCAGTCTCTAGATGTGCAAGGCTGGTAGAGACATACCCTAAAAGACTGGCAGCTGTAGGGGGGCTGAATAATTATGCACACCCCACTTTGCAGTTATTGATTTGTTAAAAATGTTTGGAATCATGTATGATTTTCGTTCCACTTCCCACGTGTACACCACTTTGTATTGGTCTTTTACGTGAAATTCCAATAAAATTGATTCATGTTTGTGGCAGTAATGTGACAAAATATGGAAAACTTTAAGGGGGACGAATACTTTTGCAAACCACTATATACATATCTATCTATCTATCTATCTATCTATCTATCTATCTATCTATCTATTTATATATATATATATACGGGTTACAGTATAAACGAACATACAACATTAAATAGGCCAGTGTCCGCCCCCAACACACACCCCCGCCCAGCACCACTCCCCCTATCCCTAATAGGTTACTCTCATACACCCACAATTTAACTCCAAACTTCTAGTGTGCCAAGTGTTACAAAGTATCTGGATAAACAGCCAATGATAAAGTGCTCAATGATGATATTAAGTAACATCATTTTCTAATAAAGTGTCCATAGTGCAACAAATAGTAAAATATAAATAAGACATATATAATAGCTTAAAACATAACATAGTTAAAAACAACTAGGATCCCATACTTGGTATTTACTTATGCTAATAAAGAGTTAATTCCTGGGTACTAGCACTCACTAAGGGATGGATTGCGCTCTGTGCAGCTAATGCTTCTATTGAAACACCATAGACATTAGTCTGAGCCCCATCCCAGTCTATCAATAATCATAGCCACAGTATTGGTAAGTGGTACGCCTTTACCTCACCCTACTAGGATATTAGGGACCAACTGGGGCACCCCCTATGACCCCCCAATATTGTCTAAATTGGGAAAAAAACTTTTTATAGTTTATATAAAACATGTTAGGGCCAATTGTTTTTTCATGCCCATAGGGGACAAAGTCTCCAGCCTCTTGATCCAGCGCACCTCCCTCTATTGGAGTGCCTGTTTGCGGTTTCTTCCCTCCTTGACTGCCTCCCAATCGATTGCCTCCACTTGAAGGTTGCTGGCGAATGTCCTTTTCCCTGAGATGCCTGGCCACAGACTGTTCACCAAACTTATCGCTTGTCCCCCGGGTCATCTCCCCTTTTGCACTATTGGTAGTCCAATGGGTCTAATGCCTGTCTATTGTTTGCCATGCGGTCACGTAATGTGGTCGTTGTTTTCCACACATAATATTGTTCACACGGACATGTGATAAAATAAATAACATAGCTACTTAAATAATTTAGTCTGTATTTAATTTTAATTCTTCGACCATTGTGGGGGTGTGGGAAGTCAGGACCCGATAGGGCACTCCTACATGCTAGACACCCTTGGCATTTGTAAAATCCTGTTTTCGTTGTGGGGAGCCAGGAGGGACTAATTCCTTTTGTTGTCTTAACTAAGATGTCTTTGAGGTTTTTTCCTCGTCTGTAAGCAACAAAGGGCTCGAATCAATAAAAGGTAATTTACTGTCACCCCTAAGGACCTCCCATCTGTGCTTAATACTATTTTTTAAGGCAACCACTCAAAGGTGAAAATGAACTAACAAAAGGGATTTTGTTAATATCGTTTCGTAATTTACTCTGCATTCTTGGTGTAGAATTCCTAGCTCCCTCTGCAGCTCTCCTCAGTTCATTCCAAACCAGGTCACTTCTGTAGCCCCTGGCTACATATTTCTCTTTCAGTTCACGAAGTTGGTTCTCTGCTTTATCTGGTATGGTGTTGTTTCTCATCATCCCTTAGACCCTGTGAATAGATGATGCCCCATTTCTGTGCTTCGGGGTAGAAGCTGGAGGCATGCATAAGAGAGTTTTGGTCTGTGGGTTTAGTGTATAGAGTGGACACAACCTATTACCCTCCTTGAAAATCCTCAGATCCAGGTAATCAATCGTATCATTGTGCACCGTCACGGTCAATTGGACACGGGGTACCCAAATCCTTAAGGGACTGCACGAAGGTCATACCTCCATCGGCCGTGCCCCCCAATAAAAAGAACAGATCATCAATGAATCTTTTGTACATGATGATCTTACTACCCCCTAAGGACGATGTATTCCGTTTCAAAACTCTCCATATATAGATTTGCAAATGCTGGGCCTATAAGGTAGACAGAATGGTTGAAGAATTAAAATGAAATACAGACTAAACTATTTAAGTAGCTATGTTATTTATTTTATCACATGTCCGTGTGGACAATATTATGTGGGTAAAACAACGACCACATTAAGTGACCGCATGGCAAACCTTATACAGGCCATTAGATCCATTGGACTACCAATAGTGTCAAAAGGGCAGATGACCCGGGCGTACAAGCGATAAGTTTGGTGAACAGTCTGTGGCCAGGCATCTCAGGGAAAAGGACATTCGCCAGCAACCTTCAAGTGGATGGCAATCGATTGGGAGCCAGTCAAGGAGGGAAGAAACTGCAAACAGGCACTCCTACAGTGGGAGGTGCGCTGGACCAAGAGGCTGGAGACTTTGTCCCCTATGGGCATGAACAAACAATTGGCCCTAACATGTTTTTTATAACTATAAAAAGTTTTTTCTCCAATTTAGATAATATTGGGGGGTCCATAGGGGGTGTCCCAGTTGGTCCCTAATATCCTAGTAGGGTGAGGTAAAGGCGTACCACTTACCAATACTGTGGCTATGATTATTGATAGACTGGGATGGGGCTCAGACTAATGTCTATGGTGTTTCAATAGAAGCATTAGCTGTACAGAGCGCAATCCATCCCTTAGTGAGTGCTAGTACCCAGGAATTAACTCTTTATTAGCATAAGTACTACCAAGTATGGGATCCTAGTTGTTTTTAACTATGTTATGTTTTAAGCTATTATATATGTCTTATTTATATTTTACTATTTGTTGCACTATGGACACTTTATTAGAAAATGATGTTATTATATCATCATTGAGCACTTTATCATTGGCTGTTTATCCAGATACTTTGTTAAACCTTCACATCTAGAAGTTTGGAGTTAAATTGTGGGTGTATGAGAGTAACCTATTAGGAACAGGGGGAGTGGTGCTGGTGGTGGGCGGGGGTGTGTGTTGGGGCGGACACTGGCCTATTTAATGTTGTATGTTCGTTTGTACTGTAACCCTGATGACGGCCTGTGTACTAAGGGCTGAAACGCGTAGGCTTTACAGTCCTACTTTGTAACAATAAAATACTTGTAATGAAGCCCAGGAGTGCTCTGCAACTACATTGAGTCGCGCATGATATATCACAGTAGCACCCAGGATTTATCCACACACATATATATATATATATATATATATATATATATATACATACAAGAAACTCCAAGCCGTCCCGCACTCGCTGTCACGTATCTACTGCTACTGGCCGCACTGCCCCGGTGGTCCACAAAAGAACATAACAGGAATCGATGCATAAGAGCACTCATCTGTCTTTGCTTCAAACTTTTTTTTATTTGTGCAACATCAATGCATTTTGGCTGAGGACGGCTAAGGCATTAGCCGAAATTCATTGATGTTGCACAAATAAAAAAAGTTTGACGCAAAGACCGATGAGTGCTCTTATCCATCGATTCCTGTTATATATATATATATATATATATATATATATATATATATATATATATAATTTAAGTAATAAACATTATTATTATTGGAGATTTATATGACGCCAACATCTTCCGTGGCACTTTATAGTTTAATTTATATACACAAGGAAAACGTATGTATGTATGTATGTATGATAGATAGATAGATGTTACATACAAGGATAGTTCAAGTAATACAAAAGGCAAATAAATCAAGTGCTGGTCCAGCAGTGTGGTAAGTTACAGCATTACTGTGGTACAATAGGAAGGAGAGCCCTGCCCAAAAGAGCTTACAATCTAGAGGAGATGGGGATGAAACAGAGTGAAACAGATCAGTAAGGCTGTAACTAGGTTGACAGTGGAGTATAACTAGTGGGTCAACAATGGGTTAATAAGAGGGGTAGAAGTGTCCAGGTCTAGATTTTAACCTAGCCTGAAGAGAGGGTTTTTTAGGCATAGGCCACCTAGGCTAGGGTGCTTATGTTAAACCAGGGCACACAGTGTTCTAACTAGCATCTCCCTGTCAGCTTTTACTTGCTGTGTTAGAACCTCTTTCCTTGTTCTGCTGTCATTTTCAACATTTTAGTGAGTAGAGAGCCTGAACTCAGCTCACTCTAATTGGAAAAAATTTTGGAAATGAACTGAAAGTGAAGGAAGGAGGTGGGAGGATGAGCTCAGCTAAAAGATCTGAGGAGAACAATTTTTAAATGCCATGAGATCCCTATCCCTCCCTCTTTCTTCCTTCCACCCAGATCTCCAATTACAATTGCAAAATTAGCACCATATTTAACGATAAGAACCTTTATTTAATCTCCCTGCTTGTATCTTAGTTCATCAAGCCTGGAGAGAGTAATATCAAGTTAGCATTAAAGTTGATCTTGGTTCTTTCCTTTTCCGTGGTCTCTTTTCCAAAAGTCTCCTCCAAAATCTCTGTCTCAGAATCTCTCAAAATCTTCTTCTGTTGTCTCCAAATCTGCACCTCTTGATATACCCTGCAGACCCTTACCATGTGCCACGTGGACACTGCCCTTACCTTATATGACTATTCTGTCCCCTGCTAGGTCCAAGAAACCAGTTCAAACCAGTTCAAACCAGAAAGCCACATCACAGGGCCATTACCATACCATCTCACGCCTAGTGGTCGTAGTTAAAGGTGAACTTTCACCCAATTAAGGGAAAATCTCATATCAAAGCACAGCACTCTCATTAAGGCCTTGAGAATATGGTCATTATATGGTGTCTAGCCTTGGTAATTCTTGCTGGACCCAGGGGAGCGACAATATATAAACATCACATTCCTTTATAGCTGGACTAACTAATTAAAAAGATGTTAACCCTTTCTTACAATTCCCACTAATGTCAAAAATGACCTAGTTGTCATAACACATGTGAGCACTACATGATAACTCAGTAGGTGAAACAAACGATAAGGATAATGCTTTAGGTCTATATCTAAGAGATACATACTTGCTCTCCAAACTTAATAAACGAGACACTTGTTTTTTCACATAACAACATACATAACATTATAATAAAGATTTTAAAAAAGCATAGATAAAGCAAAGATAGTATGTGTCCAACCATGGGATAAAGATGTATCGAACATGCAAATTAACCTACAGTATTCTACCAATTGGTAGCATGTTAAATTGGATCCTTTGTGTAATGGGAAGCCAGTGGAGAGATTGACAGTAAGTTGCAGCGTGTGAGAAGTGGGAAGAGAGGTGAATGAGCCTGGCAGCAGAGTTAAGGATTGATTGAAGGGGTGCAAGTTAGTTGCTTGGTAGAGGAGGATGTTACTGTAGTCCTAGCGAGAGATGATTAGGGCATGAACTAGAATTTTGGTAGCATTCTGTGAAAAGTATGGACGAATGCGTGAGATGTTTTTGAGCTGTAACCGACAGGAATTAGACAATTGTACTGATTAGAGATGGACTAGAACTCGAACTCGAACCCCAGTTCGAGACGAACTTAACAAGTTCGAATGGACCCTGACTTCATCCTCGAACCTTCTATTCGTTTGTGGGATAATTATTGAAAATTGAACATGGGAGCTTGAAAGTAATGCACGTAAGAATAAAATCAATTCGAATGTGTCCCAGGTCCCAGAGCCATTTACATTAAGTTACCATTGTTATTTTAACTGTATTTCAGCTGAACTTTTCAAACTATTTGACTCCCCACTCTGAGTCAAAAGTTAATCCCAGGCCTTGCACAAAAGGTGTTGGGGAGATTGGTGAGTCATTGATGTTGATAGTAGTGTTAGGTAGGGGAGCAGATCGAGAGGGTGGGAAAACATTTTGTTTTCTACATGTATATATAAATACATACTGTATAAGCAGCAGTTTGATTTGGTTTTTTGAAGATAAGACAGATTTGTGTTACATGTTGAATTCTATCGACACCATCTAATTACCTTCCTTTAAATGCACCTAAGTTGTCTTTGTCTAATAAACTATTGGTTTCTCTCTGAAGACACAAATGTGCTGTGGCTTTTTACTGGTTTTATACGCACACTAAAGTAAGAAGGAAAGGAAAAACGCTGGTTGTATAGATGATGTAAAAAAAAAAATATATATATATATTTACCCTCAAAATACAACTATAGTCCTGTTACCTTCCTTGGGCTGATAAGTTAACCTGCCCACCAAGTAAAAATAGCCAGGTCTGGACTGGGGCTGTACTTTGAAGGTGAGACTTCTCATTATCTGCTGTACTACTAAGGGTTAGGACATACTGTAGCATTTTAGGTCCTCAGCTGGGTACAGTAGAATGAATGTTGAGTAAACCCTTTAGTCCCCCTTTAAGGTTGCATCAAAGTATGGATCAGTACTTAAATAATGCATGTAACCTAAATGACTGATTTTCATCTTTATGGGGAAACTAAAGTTAACAGATCTCATAAATTTGCCAAGTACTGGGCCAGACTAGAAAACTCTAATAGTAACTTGAGGTGGTTTAAATAATTAAAATACAAAAAGCATGGTAATTGGTAAGATTTCTTAGTCCCTTAGACTTCCTAAAATATATTTTGAAGTGCATTTACAGATGTTAAAAAAAATGTCTAGGATATTTGACTTTCCCCTAAGGGGGTATTATTATTTAGCTATTCTATTTTATCAAATTCATCTAGATTGTTTTTTATTTTTATACATTTTCATAAACATGCAGAATAGAAAGCTGAATAATATTCTAAATTATTAGAGCACAACAGATTAATGTATGGTATAATGTTTTATACTTAGGAAAGAGCTCAAAAAATGTAGGTTATTGTGTAGGACACAGATGGTGCATATAGAAATGTGGGCATGAAAACAAAAGGCAACTTAAATCTTACTAGTGTATTCTTGTACTTGATTTGTGAAACATATACAGCTCCTAACACTGGAGAACATAGTTTAGCTATAAAACAAACTTTCTAGTATGTACTGTTGGGTTGATGCCTTTAAAAGGGGGGTTTACGGTGATGAGACATCATATAAAATGTTGTGCAGATGGTAAACTTCCTTAGCTTGGGATTGCCGCTTTGAAAGAACATAGATCATATAAAATTGATCAGCTCAGTTAATTATAAAAGGGATGAGCTTGATGGATTAGCTGAACTCTTGCAAGCAAACTAATTTTATTATAACAGTATATTGGGTTATTTGTCAGAAAGAATATGTGTGTGGTTCTGTGTTCTAACACTGCTCCTTTTTAAAATTATTTTTAATAATAGATTTTGTAAAAAATGTAGGTTATCAAAAATCATTTGTAATGCTGTATAGTTTATAGAAAAAAGTGTATACATTACGACTTAATGCTTTTTAATCGTTCCTGTGTATTTCTCTAGGAGCTAGTCTGTCTGGAACCATTTCATGATGTTTCCGAGCATCAAAACAGACAAAAATCAATGTAATGAAAACTATGTAACTATTCTCTTCTGAATTGAAAATAGAATGTGTTCTGAATGCACTTGTATTCAGAAGATATCAATTTGCCTTTTCCTTAAAGGGCATGTCCAGTCAAAAATAAAGTTTAGCTATAAATGTTAATCACCCCCCAAACCTACCTTTTGCATTACTAATATACTTCTGTCTTTTACCTGACCCGGTCCCTCAACGCTCCTCCTCTGCTCTGCGGCTGACAGCTGCTATACTTCCTGATTGCGGCTGTCAGTAAAAGACCCAACGTAAGGTCATGACCAATCGCCTGACAGCCGCAACCGGGAAGTGGAACAGCTGTCAGAGCAGAAGCCCTCTGCTCCTTTTTTTGTTCACAACGAGCTTGTAACAGGAGTAAGGGGTGGCGCCTAGGTGGCGAGGGACTGGGACAGGTAAAAGACTTCAGGGGCATCTTTGGAACATATTAGTAATGCAAAAGCTAGGTCTGGGGGGGGGGGGGTGCTTAACATTTACAGCTAAACTTTATTTTTGACTGGACTTGACCATTAAATGCATATCATATTTTTTATAAACTTTGAGATCAACTTCATCTCTTATATTTTCTAGTCTTTCTGATATATTGTGATTAGAGATGTAATGTGGGTTCGATTAGAACCCAGTTTCGAATTGAATTTGAGGGTTTCAAAGTCCCGACTAAACTTTCGGAACTCCCGAATTTCACGGAACCCGAATTTTTGGAATTTTCAATTTTTATCGAATATCGAAAGTAGATAATTATTGAAAAACGAAAATTGAAAGTAGACGATTTTTGAAAATCGAAAGTAGACGATTTTCGAAAATCGAATGTAGATGATTTTCGAAAATCTAAAGTAGACGATTTTTAAAAATCGAAAATTGAAAGTAGACGAAACTCGAACTTTCGAAAATGAAACGAAACTCAACAGTTTCGAACATCTCTAATTGTGATGAGATAGTGGTATATAGTAATAAAGATGCAGGTAAAAAGCCCATCATGGGGGTCAGGCTAACTGAGACTTTCCTCTGTAATAACCCATTTTCCTCTAGAATCAGGAAATACTCCTGGGGTGCATCATGAAATTATATTTGAAATTCTGACCAACTAATTATTCTCTACATGTTTCATAAAACTCTAAAAACTCTTTTGTTTTTCCATTTATAAAAGAAATACCTTTATTACAGTACCCACCTTCACAAAAAGTTAACTTACTTAATGGACCTTAAATCGCCATAGCCACATGCTTCTAAAATAATAAAGGAGTTTTACCCTAACAATAGCTATTAATCTATACAGAGACAAATATCAGGTCTGCTTCTACTAAGGTTATTTTATATTTAATCATATTTGGAGACCATAGCCCACAAACTTGTCATACAATTTCTTTACACAGCAGGAACTTGAGAAATAGCCTCCCTGTAAAACGAGTGCTAATTCTACAGACATAAGTTTTAGAATCAAAAATTCAGTCATTTGTTAATCACCTGTTTCTTATTGCGAGCGGATGTCGGTCGAGCCCCTTCTGCTTGTATGGAAGCAAGCACGGTAGACAACCAGAAGGCAGAAAGGGAATGAAGGCTGGTAAGTACGTTTAGGGACAGCTTTGAGTTCTATAAGCCTTGCAAGATCGGGGTTTATGGCAATTTAATGCAACAAATAAAATTTTAGTTTGCGGGGTGGACATATCCTTTAAGTGGATAATTTTTTGATACAGTAGCTAGAAAAGCATTAGAACTTTTTATGTCTTTTATTTATGAACATAGGGTCATAGCTAAGGATGAATCCTGGTTTTGAAACAAACCTGGTTTTTATTCAGAACTGCCGGTTTTGAAAATCCGTGGATCCAACAGATTTTTCAAATTTTCAAATCTCATCGATTTCATCGAAAATCAATAACTAGAAAACTTCGAAACTTTGAACATCGAAATTTTTTCTAAAAAAAAAATCGCAAATGCTATCAAAAGTTCTAAAAACTTGGTTTGTTAGTATTTGTCAGATAAAGGTTACAATTTTGTGTATTCTTTCTCTATATTCAGAAAGAATATATTCTCTATTCAGATCTCATGGTTTGTATCTTTCCTTATTGTTAAAAGTATTTCTTTCTATTCCCACACTTCAGGGGTATTTAAATAAAGCTCTGCAGACAACCAAGCATTTTTGAAACTATGGAAGAGATATGAAATCAGTGACTCTGGTGCTTAAGGCAAGAAATGTGCCTTTTGCCATCTGGTGGCTTTGAAGTGAAACACTGCAGGTCATGTCCTCCCTCCCTGGTAGTGCAGTCAGAAGTCCCTGCATGACTAAATCTATTCTTTGCTCAAATTCTGGATAAATATTAGTCAGTAGGATGAAGAAATATTTTTTTGGCTTCAGCTTGACATGCAGTATAAAACAGCTGTAGCTGCTTCGGTACATTGCTCAGCAGAGGGCAAAGCAGTTTTAAAGGCACGTGCCAGTATATTTACCTGATGTCATTTTACAGAAGGGCATTTAATCATGCTCACAGCAAAAAAAGAAGCATGAATTGGTTACAGAAAATTTCCGTAGGACTTGTAAACTGATTGTTTCCTAATTTTAAGTGAAAATGACTGAAAAATGCATTGAAAGGCTGATCATTTATTAAATCCACGTCAGTTCCAAGCTATATCACAGCTTGGGTGGTTTTGCCATTGTGCAATAAGCCTATCTTGATTAACTTGAATGAAGTTATATTTCATTAACATTTCTCACTCTGTTCATCAATTTATACGGAACTCATCTGTCTCCAAACGTAGAAAATGTACTAGAAAATGTTAGACTGAGATCACATTTCTACTTGTTTTCTCCCTATTAAATTCAGCAATCAGTGTTTTATAGTAATAACATTGTCTAAATCATTTTTAATTATTAGTGAACTAAAAATGGCTTCCCATGGGTGCTTTTACATCAGGTAATCACTGGATCAACCAGAACTATAAAATGAATACCAGTAATTTTCAAAAATATTTCATTTCTGAAACGTATCCGGGCCACTTAATGAACTTGCCATTGCCGCATCCGCTAAAAGACAATTCCACAGTTTCACTGTTCTCACTGTAAAAAAAAAAAACTTTCTCAAGGGCACGGCCACACTGCGCCGGAAACACGATTGCGTGTGCGATTACGCTGCATTTGCGCATGCGATTTTTATGTTAAAGATACAAAATCGCATGCAATTGCGCTTTAAAATGGTGATCGCATGCTATTGAGTATAACAAACGTAAATTTGATTGCATGCATTGCCGCGATTGCTGTATTTAAAAAAATGCATGCGCAAACGCTAAAAAAATGCGCCAGTGTGGCCCAGCCCTCAATGTCAAGATGAAATTCCTTTTCTTCTAATCTTAAAGGATGTCCACAAGTCCTCTCAAATGACCTAATAGTAAACAATGCACTGGAGAGTTTGTTATATGGCCCTTTAATATATTGGTATAACATGATCATATACCCTCACAATCACTGCTTCTCAAACTTAAACAGCCCTAACTTCTCTAAACTGCCTGCATAGTAAAGCCCTTTCATTCCCTTTATTAATTTAGTTGCCTTTCTCTGAACTTCCATTTTTGAGATGCCCCTTTTGTATATGGGATTCCAAAACTGCACTGCATATTCCAAATGAGGCCTTAGTGCAATAGATTAATCTTCCATCCACTTCTGTTCAGTATCTTTACCTAAGAACCTTTCACCCTAGTCAATGAGTGGTTCTTTTAATAGAATAAAATTAGCTTTTCTAAAGTTAAAAGTTTTTGTTAACTGAGTGCAAAATGACACTATATCATGATCACTGTTTCCTAAGCTTTCCATTACTTTCATCTGCATAATGAGCTCAGGTTTATTAGATATCACCAGATCCAACAACGCATCCTGTCTAGTAGGAACTTCAACTCTGTAAAAGAAAATGCTCATATAGCAAGTTTATAAACTTATAAAGTTCTGGCAGTTCCATTACTCTAATCTATGTCAGGGTATTTGAAATCTCCCATGACCAGAACTAGCCTCATACTAGCAGACTTCACAAACTGCATGTGGAGGTAAATTTTCACCTCCTCACTGGCATTTGATCGCTTATAACAGACACCTACATTTAATTTAACCTCCTTCTTGTTTCCTAGGCACAACTCCACTCATATTGTTTCAGCATTTTCATTTAAACCCCCAGAGATGATATCTTTTAGATTTGGATTCAATTCTTGTTTAACAAACATACATACCCCCCTCCTTTCTTATTTCCTCTATTATGTCTAAACACTAAGTTTCCTTTAAAATTTACCACCCAGACATGTGAAGCCATGCTTCTGCTAAACTAATTACCAATTCTGATTAACCGAACATGCTTTAAAAAAAAAAAAGCTATTAGTTCTATTTGCCTGGTTTTTCCAGCCAGACTCCTTTACATTTGTAAACATACCTTTTAGATTATCATTTAATTTATTTCCACACTTGTGTTCATGCCTCCTTATCCCTAATGCTCTCCCCTTTCCTCCCTCTATTATCTTATTAGCCCCCTGATTCCATACCTCTCTATATGCTGCAGTGTAGTCCAAACTATTCTCCCCAATACCTAGTTTAAAACCCTCTAGCCATCTTCCCCTCAAAAACAGCTGCACTATCACTAAGGTGCAACCGATCCCTACTAAAGAGCTTTGTGAGGTTTGAATTAGTGCAGGAAGGAAAGAAGATTTTTTTTTAACTTTTCTCTCTCTGCCAGACCCCACCTTACAGGTAACAATACAGATGCAACAAACTATTTAATTTAGAAAGCCAGCGTCTAAAGTTTTCCTAAATAACCTCTACCAACCTATCCCATCGGTAAAAAGAACATGTAGCGGGACATAAATAAGTCTACAGAAATGCTGCAAGGCCAAGTGTTACAGATAACTCTTGTTAGTCTAACAACACCTAAACAGAGACACTCATCTTGTTTCACACTAATGCAGGCCAACCAATTATTACTATCATCAAATCTATCTTATATCACATAACCTGTTCCTGTGACCATTTATTTAGCGATCAAATGTTGACCCCCAAATAATCAGGCAAAGTAGTTGTCTGACTGTTGTGGAAACATTACAGGAACATTGAGAGTTCAGTTTTGTAGCATATGTCAACTTGATGGTCCAATATTGAAAAGTCTAAAAAACAATAGATCATATATGTATGTATGTATGTATGTATGTATATATAGTTTATTTATAAAGCACCACGCAGCATTGTACAGTAACAAAATACAATAAAGTCATACAAGGGGCATAAATACATAAATAAATAAATATATAAATAGAAGTGCTAGAGCTTTGCCACAAGAGGAAAGGAGGTCCCTGCCCCATAGAGCTTACAATCTAGATCATATGCTTTATAATGTATATAGATATAATATATATATAATATATATATATATATATATATATATATATATATATATATCTATATATTATTATATATATATATATAAATAGATATATATATATATATATATATATATGGAAGAAAGCTATGATTTTATCCACAGGCAAAAGCTATGATTTTAAAATTTACCATTGGCCAAAAACATATTTCATAGCAGTCAGAAAAATTTAGTAAATTAATCCTACACAGGACTGAGTCCAATTTTCAACAATTTGTGGATTCCCAACAGGTAGATTTCGAGGTGCACCCCCTGAGGCCTGTGCCACGTCAGGTAAGTATCAAACCAATATAAGATATGCAGGGAGGCACACTCAGGTAAAAGTTAATAGCAAACTTTCATTTATTAAGTGCTCAACACACAAGCCAGGTACACAACATTTCGGGGGGTCCAACTCCCTTCCTCAGGTGTGAGGAAGGGGGTACCTGGCTTGTGTGTTGAGCACTTAATAAATGAAAATTTGCTATTAACTTTTACCTGGGTGTGCCTCCCTGCATATCTTATACAGGACTGAGTCCCCCTATCAGCAAGTAGTTTTCTTATAATTCTTTAATACGGATAAATTAACCCATTGTCTCCTCTTTAAACCTTTCCTAGTGAATAGTTACCCGCTAACTATATTAGGAACATTAATGGGGCTATGTACAGAGAAACATTATCTGCAATTTGTGTCTTAAAGCCACGTTAACTGATTTACCAAGGGTTTAATGCGGCTTTAAGACACAAATAACAGCAGTTACAGCGGTGCATGAAAACCAATGCACCGACCCAATAATATGGAATCTTTAACACTAGCATATAGCTGGCGTTAAAGATTTGGAATGGGTAAACCCCATGCGCAATGCACAGAGACTTGATATTGGCATGGTGTATTGCCTAAAGGGGGCAATAGAGAGCGATAACGGCTCGCAGTACAAAGCCCTAAAAGTATTTCATTACATTGTTTTAGTATAGATTAGTATAGATTTTAATCATGAAACCATATTTACCATTACCTTATGTTGTTAATTGACTTTAAACAAGATCTCCAGCACTTTGGATGCAAGAGGGACACTTGTTAATATAGACAAAGCAAGGACAAGGGAATCTGCTGTAATCTATTATGGTAAAAAGAAAGGAAAATCTGAAGAACTTTGTCATGTTAACAGGACAGTTGTCCAATATGCCATTTAGATATGTTGTGTTTTTCTTTGATTACAATCCAGCCACTGGCAGTTCATCCCCTTTAATGCCCCTAGAGAAATATGAAAACGTATGATCAATAATGGAAGAGGGTAGAACTGCAAATAAATGGTAATTTTATATCTATTTTGAATCAATGACAAGGAAAAAAAATCAAACACGCCCATAAAAATAATGCCATTAAATACAATAGGTCTCAATTTAAAATATTTTACAATGCATTTGCATTTTGATAGATATAGTGCTTCTGAGCTCACTTTAAGATGTGTGTGTAAATAGGATAGTCTGATAGGTGAGCTGGAACAGATTGAGGCTTGCAGTGTGATTAACTGATAGTATTATTTAAGGCTTTATTTGAGGCTATATTTTGTTCATTAATGAATATGCAAATAATACAGTAGAAAGATGACTAGTAAAAGAGTTGACTAAATTCTTTTGGGTGAACATTGCCTGAAATTCATCAGAAATTCATCAGAGTTTCGTGATGTTCCTAAAAAAAAAACCCTCAAACTACTTCCTTGTGCTTTAATATGTTGACAGAATTTATATGACTGAAAATGATGTACAATAAAAATAATATACCCCTTTTATATCAAGTTATGTTGAGCCAACTCAACAAAGATCTGTATTAGTTATTAATTTAACTTACTATTACTTTTACAATGAGCTGGATGATTCAAACCTTTATAGACATGTATATCTATAAGAGGTATTAGTGGTCACCAAGGCGTTTCACTACCTCTTTAAAAATTTGCCTTGTGCTTTTATATGATCATGGAACTTTATGGTAAATATTATTATCCTTACATTTCCCAACATTAGTCATTATTAGAGATGGCTGAAAATGTAAAGTTTTGTACTGTTTTCGGAGTTACGGATCTTGGGAAAATCCGAATGCTTTAACATTCGATAATCCTCGAAAATGGGTTCAAAAGTCTCGGAATCCAAACGATCTGTCCAGATTTGGACAAAACATTTGGATTTCGGAACCGAGGGGTTCCATGTTGGACACATGTCTAAAATGGACCCGGATCCCATCTCCAGTCATTATCTATACTCTATTTTGTTTATTTGTATTTTGTAAGTTATGTAATTTATCCTCAATTTTCTTCCTTGATTTAGAAGGAAAAGAATTTCTATTAAAATTGATGAACTATGTCAAGTTCTGAAGAATTTGAGGCTATTTATTTGTTTAGACCCTGTGACAATAACATTGAATTAAATCTATATATAGCATTGTGTATAAAATTTTGAGAGTTTATATTGCTTATGCCTTATCAATCTTTGGCTTCATTCCTTGAAAACATATCTTTAACGTGACCTTTACCAATATTTTGATTTGGTTTCTTTTCTGCAACAGTTTCTGTCTAGGAAAATGCTGACAGTAGTTTTCTTCCTTGTCATTTTGGAGATAGTCAACAAATTTTTATAGAGAGGTCACCTCCATTATGAAGAAGAAATCAGAATTTGGACAGAGACCAAGCAACGTAGTCCTGCCTTGACTGACAAGGTGACATTGTATGTCATATCAGCATTCATGACCAGCTCCCTTTTCCTCTGAGAGTAATTATTTCTTTCAGAGCGAAAGGTCCAATTTGCTGTAAAGAACAGAGCCGCAGGTAAAATAAAAGAACTGGGTATGTGTTTTGTAACCATGAAAGAGACACACAACAAACTTTGTATCATACAAGACAGTCTTTTTGCATTGTGTTTGCCTTTATTTTAATACTAGAAAATTAGATAATAAGATTTATTGCACTTTAATGTACAAAGGGATTGGGGTCAAAAGAAAACTATTGCTGATGTTGCTTTAGCATGCTAGTGACATGGATCTTATCAGATTAAGAGATTGCTTACACTGTGATTTAGCAGTTTGGGTGTTTTCTAATTTGTAAAGGCTTTCAAACATATTCTACAGTATTAATTTCTTTATTTTTAGAAATAATAATAGTGTAACTTACTGTGCTCACACCAGTATCATATTATACAACCCCTAATACTGTATGGTATAGGTGCCCTTTTTGCAATTGGAGGAATTACTTGCCTCATATCTCATACAGTATGTAATATTTCTAACAAATTATCTAAGTAAATTGAGTTAATAATGGTTCAGAAATTATCCTAAAAGACAAATGTATAAAATAAGCAACCATTGCAAAACTGTTTATTTGTATTATACTAACAGCATTTGTATTTGGATGGAAGGAATTTTATTTTATGTAAATGTTTTAATTCTCATGATATAAAAAAGAATTGAATTAACAACTACATGTTCTTATTTGTAGAGCTATTTAACTTTTTAACCTTTAAAATAATTTCCCTGGAGATCTGTTGGGAGTTTTTCATAGCATTGGAGAGCTTAACACATGTAATCATGGGCCAGTGTCACATTCATTTTAGAACTAGATATTTTGCCTGTGGATACATTAGTAATTGGATAAATCATTTTTATATTTACAATAACTGGTCAGTGATTCACATAGTTCTACAAATTCTACATGGCAATAAGGAATTACTGATATAGGGGTTTATTTATCAGTAATTGCACTTCCTCTCATGCATAATTGCAATTTAATCCATGTAAAATCCACCCTTGTAGTTGATCCCAAGGGGTCCATCAGTAAATTTTTTTTTTTTAAATTGCTGTACTAGTACATAGTAGCATGACAATTATAACCAGAAAGTGAATCATGCAGCCCCTGTCCCCTACACTTACTAATTCAACTACATTGTTAACGTAAGAGCAAGGAACATCCTTTCCCTTGTAAGAGCTGCAAACACTCCTTCCCTCCATCGCCAGAAGAAACACATGAAAATACCCTCCAGTATCTGGCCACAGGAACTAAATGTTTTGTGTCTGGGGTGGGAATTATGTTTGCAGAGGGAAGATGTGTGTGGATGCAGTGTTTGCTGGTTTGTGTTTCAGTGGCTGAAGTCTGTCACAGACTGCAATAATATTAATGTCTACTCTGGGTGTGCAGGTGGGGGGTTTGGGTGTGTTGGTGGGTGTTGTGATATTGAGGGGGTGTAAAGAGCGCTGGGGTGGCACAGATATTAAAGAAGGGTCGTAGATATTAAAAAGGTGGGGTTGAAACAATGGGCTTTTAAAGTTGATGCTTTGAAATGTTGGGGGGAAATGTGAATTATAATGGATAATATACACTCTTTTAGTAGTCCCTGAGGAGTCTCATGACCATAATAAAGCACAAGGTCATATAAAGGGCATGGAATACCAAGGGGACTTCCAACAACCCTAGAATTTACATTATTTATTATATATTCACAATTACAAATTAGTATTTTCAAAATTTGCCTTTGACCTGTTGAGTTGCAAAGTATTGTTTGGTCTTTCTAGCTTAAAGTATCATACAATATTTTAATTATTCAATGTTTTTACTGTTGTATAAAGGTTAGTATTTGTATTGCTATATAGTATGCTATAAATAAATGTAATTTCCTACATTGAAAACATTTCTTGAATTGGAAGCTAAATTCTCTATTAATGTAATATATGCTAATACAAAAATGTAAAAGATACAAATGTGGAGGCCAATTTTCCCAGTTTTCAAGACCCCACAATCGTACTGGTGCTACTTACACTTGCAAGCAGGGATATCAGGCTACAGTTGGCCAGTGTATATCAGGCCTTAGTGAAAAAGACTCAATTAACATCTATGGTAATATTTTTTCATTATAAAGGCAGAAAAGATTTTGAAAGTTTACTTTGCAAAATTAAGATATTGATCTAGTCATGCTTAGACTTCATCTGAAATGGTTTAAAATTCAATATAAGGGGGGGGGGTGAATGACCTGCTATCGAAATGTATTATTTAAGTTTCTGGATTTGTAGAGTATATTTTTTATAAACATACAGCATGTCTTGAAATAAGCACATATTCCAAAAGTACAGTAACTTCTGCTTTCAGATCAATTTAGTCTTTTACCTAGCAAGGGAAACATAAATAATTTTGAGTGCGATATTAGTTTGTTCCTTCCAAAGTGCTGCATCCCTAATAGAGTGTAGCGTTTGTGACATAACTCATGGTGGAGCACAAATACCCCATCAATAGCAAAGCGGTTCATTTCATTGTCTTCAGTGCATGGAATCATCATTATTTGCACTCCTGATAAAAGACAGCATTTTTAGCAGATCAGCACTACTCCATTTAACTGAGAGCAATGATTTATCTTATCCTTACTGCTAGGCATCGTCTATTCCTTGGGTAATAAAGAGCTTCCACACTGAAATAATGTCCGTTTGTACCTTTGTCTTGAAAAGAAACAAACTCTAACCCCTTTGGCCAAACAAAGAACATGGCTGCAAAGATCTTATTACAACTTGAAAATTAAGCACTTCCCAATAAATAAATCAAAGTGCATTAAATAGATACCATTCTCTTAAGCTTGTAGTAATAAATCTATACTTGACTTAGACAGTTTAATTTTCCTGGCACAATATCTACGGGAAATGGTAATTCTTTCTTTTATTAGTAATTGCCAAATGATCTCAGTAAAAATAGAATAAGTAATAAGTAATATTTATAACTGTTGTATACAAATATTACAGTTTTGTTAAAGGCTGTTATTTTTAAGAGCTGTTAAAGTTTTACATTCGCTGAAGAAAAAAGTTTATTAACTTTAGCAAAACCAAAAGGACACAATTGTTAAAGGGGAATAAACACACTTAACAAATATAAATGCTAAATTTATAGTTGTATGTGACATGTTGAAGTTGAAAAATGGACAAGTAAATTCAAGTCATCGCCTGGATTTCACTGGCTAAGGTGTCTCAATCAATACCATGGAAAGGAACCTATTCCAGTAACTACAAAATTGGACCACTGACATCATCTGTTTTTTTTTTATTATTTTGCATATTCAACTGTTTACATTTTCATGCAAAAATCAGTTTCATATGCAGTCTATAGACTCTACATGTCAGCATACATTTATAAGTTACAGTACCTGGGGCAGGGAGGTTGGATTGATTATTCCTACCTCACAATATCATTTTGTTGAGGAACTACAGCTCTAACAGTTTTCATTTGCCAGGTTAGTCCTGGACTAGTCCTGTATTAAAGATAGTGCTGAAGCCAGGAGGAAGACTGGCAGAATCAGTTTTCTTTGGGCTGGTGCTCCTCACAGAAACAATATTGGGAGGTAGGAATTATCAGTCCTATTACCCTGTCCCAAGTACTTTTCAGTTTAACTGTTTTTCAGAATGATAGTTCTCTTTTAAATGTCTACATACCCCCCAGTCGCTCTGATTAGGCCTAGAAAGATCTGATCTGAAATATCTGTCCCAAAGTCCCACAAGTAGGGGAGGGGGTGATGGTGGGTGGGAATGATCATTGGGCTGGGTGGAGCTTTGTCCTGCATGTTCCCCCTAGTGTTGGGAGGTATTTTCTCATTTGTCTCCTGTAGTAAATAAAACTTCCACGAAACTACAGAAAGTTTGTAAAATAAATCATCTGTTATGTTAATAACTCAGCAAAAAAATGAAAGAAATAAAAGGGTTGTTCTGTGCAACACTCAAATATATAAGGCTAAAAATCCTTAATGGGACTGATCTGTTTAAGATAAAAAACAATGAAAAAAATATACAGGGTTATTCAATAAAAGCTCTTATCATTAAAAAGTGTGCTAATTTTGCCCAAACCAATCAGATCTTATTTAACATTTGAAAGCTAACATCTGATTGGTTGGAGCAAACTTTGCACCATTTTTAATAAGGACATTTATTGAATCTCCCTGATAGAGTCTAAATAAAGTCTATAAGTAAAAACTATAAATAAAATATAAAAAAAAATAAAATAAAAAAAGTCTATAAATAAACTATAAGTATCCTATACATAACTAAACATGTCAATTGCAGCGTATATTGCATCATGCATGTAAGTAACAGAGGTAGAAATAGATATTAAACCTGACTCAGTGAGTCTGAAGGAACAGGGCTGAGGTGAATGCGTTTTGCTCCTAAATAGTAGCAGAGTTTTTTATTTAAAGCTCTGCTATTATTTATTTATTTAAAGCTCCACTATTATTTTATTATGTATTATTATTTACATTTAATTAAAATTGCTGAATTATATTGTGTTATCTAGCTATAAACCAGAGTTAAGTGCAGAATCTAGAAACTGAATCCAGAAGGGAGTGGTCCTGTTAGCAAACCACATGTTACTTCAAGTCAAAGCTAGTGTCAACTTCATGGTATCAGTGATTGCTTACAGTCACAACCAATCATTTGAACAATCTACACTCATTGGCATCCATTGGATCACATTTAGATTAGACCAAGCTGAACAAAGAAGAGGAGACAAATATTTATGTTGTATAGTTATTTGTAATACAAATGCATTCAAAGTCTTGCTTGTGTAGACTCATTGCCTGTTATTTTGCCAGTTAAATATACAAAAAGATTTATATTTCATTGCAAAAAAATTGACCATTAAGATAATCACTCATCCAGAGAGATGCAATAGGTGCTATCTGTATTAATTAAACCAGCATTTAGGAGTTGCATTCTGTAAATCTGCAGCTTAGAAAGCAATACTTATTGCTGTATTTTATAGGCTACATGTGCCTATTGGACACCAAACTATAAAGTTAAGAACCCGTGAATGTTTCACTAAAGATTAAAATAATGGGAAAACAATTAAAATGTGTTTGTCAGTAGTTTCTTTTTAACTTTGCTTTAAATCACGGAATAAAGATGTATTACTTCATGAATGGAAATTAAGGAATGGTTTATTAGCTTTGTGTTAGGGACATGTACATGTATATATAAGGGGGCATACTTAATAGAAATAGTTGCTGGAAAAAAAATATATTTCCTTTTTGCCTTTCTTTTTCTCATTATAAAAATAAATAGGATAACACTAAACAAGGCAAATGATGCTTTACATTTAGATTCTGTTTTTTTTTTTTTCATTTGGCTTGAAAAGTCATATTACTGTTCTTTGTTATTGCTTCTTATTTTCCTGTTTTCCCCATTTTTCGTACTGTATCTCCTCCCACTATTTTTAAGCTTGAAACAGGACATAAGAGCAGCATATTGTCTTCTAGCCTAGGAACCTGTGCAAATTTCTGAGTATTTTTCACCCATTTACCTTGACTGGACATTTAAAAGCCACCAGAGGCTTAACAAGCCCCGATTACCACTTCCTTAATTAAATTAACCTGATCTAAGGCATAATAAGGCTTGTCTGCAAATATCTTGAATAAATGCACCTGGATCATAGGTGTAATCAAGCCTTATTATCACATTCTTAATAAAATGCACCTGATCTGAGACTGGGATAAAACAATGAAAGAGAGTCCATAGACTTTGTCTGTCCTTGTCTTTTTGTGAAATCTAAGCTCTAAATGTCTGCAGGAGAAAAAGTTCCAATTCTCAATACAAACAAAAATGAATACTATTATGGACTGTTAAAAATTAGCTTGTGTTTTTTTTAGCAGAATTCATCGTCATCTGCTGGAGTAGAATGTCGGGTTAAAGTAATAAACAATTCAATTCCAGTTAGCGTGACTTCCGCAGGTGTGCGGGGGGTAACAAAAGACACCTGTGCACCCGCCACAAGCAATTTAATATCGCTTTTGTGGACATTCCTCTGTGACTATTTAACACCAGTTAATAGCTGGCATTAAATAGTTACACAGGGGTTAATCCTATTTGAGATTTTGCTAAAAGGAGAACTACCCAGAGCAAATTTGCCTCTTGGTAAATCTCCCGAATAAAGTATATATGCAGAGACCAAGTGCTTTTGAAAATATCATGGAACTCCAAGCTAACTTCTCGTGTACTTGTATTAGGGTTATTGTTATGTGATTGCACCGAGTAACCAGACTTTCAGTTAAGCATAACTTGTATTTATTAATAAGTCTAAAATAGCATGTGTTCTCAGCACCAGAGCTTATACAACACTAGTAGTACAGGTGCTGACATAGTCCAATATACTACATCGTAACGAAAAAAGTTAGATCTATTTACATTATATTACTTTTGCTTATTTACATATGCAACAACCTTTAACAAAAGTTTAAGTCATACGTAAATAATTTTCTACACATTATAAATTTATAAAAATTATAAATTTATAAAATTTAAAAAAATTATATTTTTAAACCTGTATGAGTACATATTATTACTCTCTATATCTCATAGGCAGTTTCATTTGTCTCCCAAACCTAGTTTTGTAAGGTTCAGGTACAAGTACATTTGACTGATCTCCAACTTCAGTGTTATCTGGTTGAATACCATCTGATGGTTCACCCTGATTCTGTCCATGCATTGTTAATTTTTTATCACAATGTCTTGATTATCAGAAAACGACAATGTGTTCTCCATTGTGTTTCTCGGATTCTTTCTGTATGAGAAACAACTTTTTCAATATCAGCAGACATTCCAGGCCAATATAGTATATCTCCAGCTCTTTCTTTCCTTTTCACTATTCCCAAGTGTGATTCATGTATTTTTCTGAGCATTTCTTGCCTTAATTGAGAAGGAAATATAAGTTTTTGCAGATTTGGGGTCCGGGTCTGATTTGGAGCTGGATCCAACACGAAATCCAAATGTTCTGTCTGAAACCGGACGGTCTTTCGGATTTCTGGACTTCTGAGCACGTTTTCAATTTTTATCAAAAGTTAGAGCTATTTTCAAAAATTCTTGAAAATATGATTATCGATATGATAATCCTTGAAAATATGATTGGAAACTTTAAAATAGTTTAATAGTTTTCGTTCATATTTTTGAGAATTATCGCACATTCAAGGCTATTTTTGATAATTTTCAAAAATAGCATGAACATTCGCTAAAAATCGAAAAACGCGCTCTGAAGTCCTGAATTTAAGTTCCTTTTTCAGATCTTTCAGATTTTCCCGAGATCCGAAAACCTGAAAACAGAATGAAACCCAGCAGTTTCGGCCATCTCAAGTCCAGACATATAACTGATTTCATCCCTAAAATTTCAGTATGCTTGGATTTCTTTAGATACATCTCTTTAATGACTGGGCCATTCTGACGTGATGCTTTTTAATTTCTGAAAAATAGAATCCTGTAGCTTTTTTGAATTTGTGAAGATGTTCCTCTGATATGGGAAGTTGAGAAGCAATCCAATTCACTTCAAGTTCATCTTTCAACAGGTCTTCTTTGTGTTCTTTTAGATATGCTCTACTTAAATGGTATGTCCTCCCTTAAAAAAAATTTTTCACCAAACATTCCCCCTGTCCCCCCAGCCCCAACCGCTATGTTAGTATTATCAGAAAATGCCCAAAACTTTACTTACCTTCCCTCTTTCCTCAGCCACACTGCCAGGCCCTCTGCTTGCGAGAAAATGCAAGCAGAGGGGCGGGACCGGCAGTCGCGTCTGTGATTGGCTGAGTGGCAGCCAATCACGGATGCGGCTGCTGGGAGTTCAGTGCGGCGGAGGTAAGAGGGAAGGTAAGTAATGTTTTGGGCATTTTCTGATATTACTAACATAGCGGTTGGGGCTGGGGGGACAGGAGGAATGTTTGGTGAAAAGGGTTTTACACTAGGGGGAGAGAATGCTAATCGGGAGGGGGAGAGAGGGGGAGAAGGGCTGCAGTATGCATGCCAAACTTCTCCCGGAGGCCAGATAGGAGGCAGAGTCCTATATGGACTCTGCTATCCTCCTGGTGGGCAGTTTTTGGGACTTTGGGGGGGGACTACAGGAGAATCATATGGAGCTGGGATGTGAGGTAAGGATTAAACTACACTACACAATGGGGCCAGTAGTGGGGGGGATTATAGTTTTGGGGGTGGACAGGCCATTTAATGCATCTGCAATGTACATTTCTTTACCAGGAATGTATATGACTTTCAAATTGTATATTTGTTACCTTTATTGGTGCTTGATAAAGCGCTTTTTTGAAAATACTTTCAAGTGGTTTATGATCAATTTCAACAACAATCTGTTTACCATACACATATTGATGGAATTTTTCACAACCATACACTATAGCAAGTAGTTATTTTTCAATCTGCGCATATCTACGCTGACAGTCTGTTAGTGCTCTTGATGCATTGGCTACTGGCTGACCTTCTTGAAGTATTACAGCTCCAATGTCTTCTAAACTAGCATCTACTGACAATGTAATATCCTTGTGCACATAATAAACTTAGTGTAGGTGCATTTGTAACTTTTTCCTTTAGAATTGCAAAGCTTTTTCTCTGAGCTTCTTCCCAATCCCACTTCTGACACCACGTTATGTGATTGCACCGAGTAACCAGACTTTCAGTTAAGCATAACTATTATTTATTAATAAGTCTAAAATAACATGTGCTCTCAGCTGTACTAGAACTACAGGTGCTGACATAGCCCAATATACTACAGTTATGTTAAAGTACGAGTGCCTTGTACTTTTCTATAGTTGTTTCTTTTTTGCAAATGTTGACACGGTTAATCTACATAGCACATTGACTATTATAAGGGTATAATATGCTGTCATCTGGTGCGTCTCCATTATGAAAACAGTATTTTATATATCAATATTTATATCAAATTACATGATCTTTATTTCTGATTGGTAGAAGAAAAATTGAGTCAGCATGTCTTTCAATACAATATAACAAAATTGCCCACACCTAACTTGTATAAATATGTTGAGCATGAAACACAATAAAATAAACAAAAGGCAGCATTTTTTGAGCTCTTGTAAAATGTCAGCATTTTCTGTGTTTACTCATTACAGAACATATGATTCATTTGTTGAAGCCTTAACATTTTAGAATTAAGGCTTTTACCAAATGACTGCACAGAAGGCTCAACATATGATTTGTGTAACAAATTAGCACAGAATTCTTGAACAAACTGTCTTTTTATTTTTTATAAGAAGCAGCAAAATTTGCTGGGGATTAAAATACACATAAACACTTACCTATCATATATATGTGTAGGCATATACATACTGTTAAAACAATTATTTAACGGACTATTGTTATAATAACCAAACCTCTAAATTGTATTTTATTCCTTAGTATTTATAACAAGCGTTATTCTTAAATACCCTTGTAATTGGCAGAATATTTAAGACACAGGTGTCTATCTTAAAGAAGAAGTGTTGGTTTTATTTAAATGAGAAGTTTTAAAGTACTGTAAAGTTTCTGTAATATATCATATGCTTGTTAGACCATTTTTTGCTCTTTTATTCAAAGGGTATGTCCACCTCTTTGGGAAAAAATGAGTATGTTGAGCATAAAGTCCTTTTTGGTTATAGTGTTTAAATCTGCTCCCAGCAAGAGATCTCATACTTACAAGCTCTGCCATCCACCGCTGCAGCTCTGCTCTTCACACTTCACTTCCGCGTAAGGCAGTCATGGCCTTGACATGATTCAGAACAGTGATTATTTGGTGCAGCCCCAAAGGTTCTACCCTTTATAAAGGGTTTGTTCATCCAGCAAACTAAAATTTTAGATTTAATAGAACACCGCCAGCAGAGGCAACAGTGATTGGCAGAGACGAAATGTCTCAGCAAATCACTGATGTTGTTGCCAGTCTGGCCCCTTCTGCTGCTTCCATACACAGTAAAGGCACAACAGCAGAATGAGGGCTGGTAAGTATACTTATAAGCCTTTCAGAATGGTTAAGGTTTTGGGGTTCTATTAAATGTGAATTTTTTGTTTGGGGGGAGACATTCCCCTTTAAAGGTTTGCTATAATTATTTCATTTAAAAACCTACTGAAAACAAATTTCAGTATGACCTGTATCAAAAAGTGTTTTGTTCTATTGACCTTAAAACTAATTTCTATACCAAATTACATTCTTTTGTGGCGACATTTATAGGTTTCACAGAGAAAAATAACATTTTAAGAAAAGATCAGTCATTTTGTAATGTTTTATCATATGTGAGCTTCATAAGAAGGTCTTGAATGTAAAATGTGTTTGTGTTCATTCATTTCATAGCTTGTACAGACATATCCAAATATTATTAGGGAATGGATGAACACTATGTTAGATAATAATTGTATTTCCCTTCTCTATTTTCATAACTATTAAAATAGATTTTTCCTCTAAGTGTTTAATACATTAGTGATAATGTTTTCATGGGTATTACCCTGTGGAGCGAAATATTTGCTAAAAAAATACTTCTCAGCATTCCCAATCAGTAAATAATCAAGCACTTACAGAAGAAGCTGGGATTAGTTGATTAGCAATGGATTTGTTTGTTTTACAAATCAAAAAGTAAGCTATTATGTCCAATGGGTAAATTGTATTATTGCATGTGTGTAAACAATATTTATGTATGTATGTATACTATAATAGTTCTTGTGAAAGTTCTCATTCATCCAGGTCATGGTGTATCTGTTGTATTCAACTAGATCAACTGGACTTGAGGTTTAGATCTTGAAGACATTTTGCTAGTCATCCAACTGGCTTTCTCAATTCTGATTTCTATAATAGTGCCTAATTCTGTAATAGTGCATACTTTACTTAAATGGATACAAAGAGCCAAATTCATTAAGCCACGGTTTAGGTAAGTTCTGATACCACCAGTTATTGTAAAATTAGTATGATCTTCCATAGGCGATCATACAATTATTTTGCAGAATTACAGGTGATTTCCCTCAATGATATACAGCTATATGTTAGATAGGTCATAGTATCATAGTAATCATAGTATCTTTACAAGGTTAATTACAGTTTAGATTTTGTTCTCCCATAAATATTTGTTTTACTTACACAAAAAAACACACAAAAAAACCTCCCTCTCCCTGCCCCCTATTTATGTTTACAGAGTTTTCCCAGAACATCTCTTTCTCTTCCTGCCCCCCATTTATGTTTACAGAGTTCTCCCTGAATATCTGTCTTTCTTCCTGCCCCCCATTTATGTTTACAAAGTTCTCCCACATCAAAAGAAAAAACTGCCCACCAAATATGGTAAAATCCTGTATTTTCTGTTTGGTCTTTTGATATTTTCACACGCAAGCAAAACAAAATATTATTGTACACCTTAGACCATCTGGCTTTAAGTGGGTTATACACATGCTTGCCACGGAACCCAGTTTTTTCTTTTCTTATTTCATCGTAATGTCTGTTTTGGAGAAAGGCTATTTTCTCACATCATTCCCTTTAACTATTGCCCTGCTAACCATATTAAGCTTTGTGATTTATGGCCACATTTATTAGTTTGTTCACTCTGTTTAAAAGGATGCTTTACAATATCATGGCTAATTTACTTCAATAATAGGAATTCAAATAAAAGTTATTTACTATAACTAACTGCAGTTCATAAAAGGACAAAATGACTTGCACACATGAAGACTCTAACGACACTTACTGTATTAGACGGACTGGCAGTCTAAAAACCTAGGAAATTTAAAGTGAGCAAAGCATTTGTTTGAAATATTACGTCCCTTTGCTTACTCAGGGACACTGAAAGCAAAGCAATTAGATATGCAGACCATAACCTATTATAAGACACCCTTACACAGGTTGACAGGTGGCCAATGAAAAAAATGATTGATTAATCCTCATCTGTACACTGATTGGGTATTACCAAGAGATGCACCACTCAATCTTGATCATGCAGCTCAATACAGTACAAAGCTATATGTCCATGTGATCCCTTAGATTTCTCCACACGCCCAAACACTATTTGATTGATAAACTGCCTAAAAATGCCAAATGTATACTTTTGGTCTCCGAAATAATAAACATTGAAAAAAACACAACCCTATAAATAGAAATACAGGCCTATTTACAAAGCACTGTTAAAAACATTGGTTTAATTAAAACATTGTGTTTGATTATTTTTTTATTTAAAAACAAGCCAGACAATCTTCTTATTTCCAGTAAGATAGGAAACACTTTAAATCCAACCAGAACCACCCCTTATTGCACTTGCCCAGGCCATACCTCAGGGTACAGGAAATCATAGTCTAAACAAAATTGTTTAGCAGCTGTTGTTTTATATATGTTGCTATATTGTTTAAAGGGTATGTACCCTGTAAATATAACTTAGTATTACTAGATAGCTTAAGCTTTAATGTGAAGTGTATTTTTTTTGTTCTAGGACCCTCCTATACACTACCTTTAGTGTTTAAAAGTTTCTGTCTTTCTGCTTCTGTCATGTCCCATGTTTAGCTCTGCCCCCATGACAGTGGCCAAATCCCATTGCCGGGGAAAGAGGTTTCCTATTCGCAGAGTGTGCCTAGCGTCAGTGCACGTGCAACATGTCGCCAGTGGGGAGAAGATGAACATGGGACATTTTAGAAGGAGGAAGACAGAAAGTTTTAAAGTCTAAAGGTAGGGTATAGGAGGGTCCTAGGACACTACACTTTACATTTAGTTTAAGCTACCTAGTAATACTAAGTAAAATAAGTTGTATTTACAGTGTACATACCCTTTAATATTCCTCATTGAATAAGGAAATATACAAGCTATGGGGACTGCAGTAATTTCAGAAGATCCCTGCAAAAGATGACATATTTATAAGGGAGTATTAAGAAGAACAGACCATTGATTTAACAAGTTAAACACCAAAACTACATACTGGGAAAGATCAACAATATAAATTCATGTCTAAAGCAGTTATTTATGCTATCACCTATTACATTTCTCTAGTATTAACATATAGTATTAACATAATCTGTCAATCATTTAAAATGAAGAAACCTTCCTCTAGGAGCATCAAAGGATCCCCCATCACCCATTTTCAAACAAATGTCTACAGTATAAAATAAAGAGATATACCGTTTACCTAATAATACAATCCCGTTTAGTCCTTTTTTAGGTAACCTGCTAGCATTCTCCATAGAGGGGCACCAATAGGATCAGCAAACTGTAATGCACAGCTGTGATACTGTAGTTCTGATTAAAACCCTTATTTAAACGGGGTGTTTGGAGATTTTCTACCATTATAAACTAAAAAACTTGCTGGATAGAATACCAAAGACTTAAACACAATCTGCTCTGTGCTTGAGGAAGTGGAGTTATCCCCAAACACGTAGGGCGGAGATTTCTGTGTGTGTTCGTTTTGATGTCCATTGCAGCGGTACTATGCTTTTAATGTGAACGGAATAAAGTTTTACAAGTTTTACTCTCCACCTTCAAGTCTGGTTGCCTACCTCTTATTGAAGGGTAATACCCTTTTGTTGTATACGATTGTGAGCCGCCGGGGAGAAGGAACCTTTTGAGAGGCGTGTGGAGCACCGGAGCTTTGATTGGGTTGATGCTCCGGATACGTGCAGGGGCATGTTGGTGTTTTCATGCTAATTAGATTAGTTTGTCAATCCATGAAGCCATGAACCATATATATTTTATGCATATCCACGCATTTGGAGTTCCTGCTAAATTTAATAGTTGCCACAACATTTAAGTAAGTTAGTGATAGAGGAAATAAAGAAAAGTACTGTCTTTCTGGAAGCCAAGTTCAGTGGACAACATTCTGCAAATCCTCTACATATATTTGCTAGCAAGCTGCCATTTCAGGTTCTGGCCAAATGGCCATTCTCCTCCCCAGGGTGCTCATTCATTCATTAAAACTCATTCATTCATTCATTAAAACTTCCTAAGTAATTCTTTACTTATTGTCTGTTGGGTTGATCAAATATGCTCAGATTTTTACTGGGCAAATGATCGTTCAAGTGGGCAGAGTTAAGGGCAAGTTCCTGCATAAAGGAGTGCACAGAAGTGCACAGAAAAATCCCTATATGTGCAGAACAAGGTAATTGAAATAAGAAAATACTCCTATCAGTTTGTGTAAGTATATTTGTTGCATTGAACCCTTTAATTTTGTGCTATACTAATCATTTAAACAATCTGTAAAGAAAAAATAAAACATAAAATCTTAAATATTTATTAGTCTGATCATGCCCTACCAGACTCAGCAACTCAGCCCTATCAGACTCAGCAACCCAGCTGATGTCAGCAACACAGATAAACAAATTAAGGCTTCAGTAATACTTAGCATAGAATAGATTTATGAATGGATTTAGAACTTGATACCACAGAACAAATAAAGACAATTTGCTATGAATCTGCAATTTGTAAACATATAAAACTGTGCTTGTTTGTGTGTTTGGTAATTAGTGAAGACGATTTGCAAATCGTCAAATTATTATTTTTAGTTTAGATTGCATTCATTTTTTCCCTAGTTATAGAAAAACAGTTAAACGACACTGGACTTTTGATAAATCATGATGCCAGTTATTTTAAAAAGATATTGCATTTTAAAATCGATAAGCTAACTTTAGCACCAGGGCTGTGTTCAATAATAAATTCCCTTAAGAGGAAAATGGGATGTAATCTGATACGGTTTTGCAGAGCTCTGAAAGTTTAATATTAATAGCGCATCTAAAATTTATAGTTTTTGGTAGTTTAGCAATGTTATTAATATTTTTGGAGACCTTATAAATGATCACATTCGCTACTGAAAATAATCTTTTCATAACGATTTTAAACATCTATTCCAGTATGGTTAAAGTTTAGCTTACTTCAACAGCTGCAGGGCATTGCAATGTATTTTGCTAAAAAAACTGTTACATTTCATTTTCTAAGCAAATAAAACACTGATTTCCCCCAATTTTATGCCTTTTTGGTATATCCTAACAATCTACCAATATGCAACCCTGCATAACTTTTATAACTTAAAATGATCATTTTATATTTATATATATTTATTTTACTTACATTAAAAAAAGGATTTGATAAATTAATAATGGGGCTTTAAATCTTCTTAAATTGTGTATCCTATAAAATCTCCTGTTTTTCTTATCTACTTTACTCAAACAAATGCAATAAATATCTTATGGGCAAGCTCGCTTTATTTATCATGCCACAAAATGTCTTCAATTAAATTAAATAATGAAGAGAAAATCTTGTTTAGACTTTGTAGAGTGGGATTAACAAATTCTAAATCCACAGAAAGATAAAAACTGCACGCACTCACATATAGATGAAATAGAATTGTTCATCCTGTAAAGGAAATCTTAACTCCAAAGCTTTGGCTTTGGATCAACTGCTAGTTATTCAAATTCTTCCAGAACTTAACTTTATGATAACCATGAGGTTCCCTCAGGAACCAAAGGGAGATGTCATTGCAAGAAAAAAGAAATTGTGGATACAATAGCTGAAAACACGCAAAACATACACAAAATATAAAAAGCAAGAAAACACGAGAAATGTTAATAAAAGCAACAGAACAAAAAAAAAAAAAAATAAAACAGAAAGTCCAGTGAGAAATTAGCTGGATTTATAACTACAAGGGGAGCAGGTCTCAAAAGGTGCGTACCTGGTTAGGATAGATTGCAGTTCTGTCCTAAATCTGGTTTCAGGCACTGGCTTAGGGTGAAAACAGATGAAAGAATGTGCATGGCCATTAATTTATATAAGCTCAAAACACACCACAAGATTATTTGCAAGATTTATGCTAAACTACTGTACCATCATTTTGAATGCAAAACCATATTTCAGCATTGAAATGTAATGCCTAAAATTCCTGAGTATACCTTCATCAGCTTTCTCCTAATCTTCACTGCTATCTTTGCCTAGAGTGAAGCCCCCTTTTGTTGATGCATGTAACCAAATTCGGTTGCCCCCAAGAATAAGAGTGTAAGATATAGATGCTGAGTCAAGAGCACCAAAACTAGGGCAGTCACAATCAATAGTCAAAAAAATTAAGCCAGAGGTCAAACATTTTAAGTCAGTCAAATGGGAACAGTACAGAAAGGTGAGACAGAAGCGGAGTCAAAAACAAGCCGAGGTCGGTGCAGGCAGCAAGAACCAGTTGTTAACTGTTGTTAAGTTGTTAACTGGAAAATCGGAACCTAAACACACTACAAGCAGTAAGAATAAGAGAGATGTTTTAAGCAAGTAAGAAGGCCAGGCTTATAAAGGTAGACCAACCAACAGCAGCAAGGTGATACCAGAGAAAGAGACAGTATTGGCCAGAAAGAACTTTTAAACTGATTGGATCTCCTTAATCAATTTTGCTGCAAGAAGGAGCAGATATGTGGATCTGGGAGAGAGGGAAAAAGCCTGACAAGACCCAACGTCAGCCAAGAGAAAGACGGAAATAGTTGAATATCTCCGAAGATGATGGTTAGGTGGAGTATTGTCACGGAAATGACCGGGCAGTACATTTCACTTCCTAACAGTTTCGATTTTGGTTTTGACTGTAAAAATTCCATAATGAAATTGGGTTCTGGTCCACAAACCCCCCACCAGTTATTTTGCATCCTTTATTTTCATCTGTCAGTAACAATGAAAATCTTTTTTGCTGTTGGAAATGTAAATTCTGAGCATTCTCTGCATTTACATTTTGAGATGTTTGGTGTGGGAGAAGAATCTATTTAGACAAAAAAAGAAACATTGTGCATATTTTATAAGTTTGTCCAGGAGTCGTCAAGCTTTTATGATAATGTATGTCATGTTTTTCCATTCATCTGTATCTTGTTAAATTTACTTTTGGAACAATCATGTTCCCGCTGCAACACTAGACATATTTAGCTCATTTAGCAAGCAATCCAAAACTTAGGACTAATTGTTCTTCCGCAAGGAAATAAAAATTAAAAAGCATTGTTGAAAATTAATTTCTGAATAAGCATACGCAGATTGATGGGAGGATTATACTCTGTCACGTTTCCCATTAATGCCACATCCAAATGAATTTATTCTAATTACATATGTTGTGGAGCTTTTAAAGTGTAGCAGTGAATAACACATCAGCATTACTCAGTGTCCATACTTTTCTACTGAATGTCGAGGTATAGATTTCAGCCTGTCAGGCTATAGTCATATGAATATATTAAAAGCCAAGAATACGGGCCTCAATTATAGTTGATGGCAGGGAAATTATCTGGCTTACATTCCAGAAAAGGCTTCTGAATACCTTTGTCATAAAATTAGATAGTTGATGGCTACAGAATAAAAATGTCTTGCTCAAATTGAGATGGCAAAACATTTGTCCTATCCCTTAATGGTTTTTAGAAAAATATACAGACTATATTATTATAGTACATTAAGGGGGATATATTATACCCATGCATTAATTAATAAAAAAAAATCACTCGTCTTATAAAAAACAAGACTGTGTTTCTAAGACCTAAATGTAATGGACCATATAATTAAAAAGGTTTCTTTAGAGTGAGAACAGTAAAACTGTGAAACTGTCTTCCTGCAGTTTAACAGCTTTAAAAGTGGGCTGGATAATTTTTCTAAAATTTGAGAATGCTGAAATTTACTGGTATTAATACCTATAGTTCTTGTTGATGCAGGCATACTTCTTTTTTCCTTTCTCTGGATCAACTGTTAGTTAGGTAGGGCTCTTGAGTAGGCTATAAAGGTTAGACTGGGTAGACACATGTCTTTATTTAGCCTCCAATAATATGTATTATAAAACTATGTACAGTGGTTACATTCAGCAGAGGTTTAGAAACACACTAAAAAAAAACTTATCCTAAAAAACCAAGTAAGAAAAGGAAGTTTAAAAATCCATGGACAAATTATACAACAAAGAAGGGAAATGTTATTCCATAAAACTAGATTATCACATTTTTTTTATAACAGTAATCAAATATTTAATTGGATATGTTTTAGTAATTGAAGTTTAACGGAGTGGTAGGAACATTCCCCAGCATACTAAAGGAATCTATGAAACTTGCCTACATTATTGCAAATTGGTCAAGAATAAAGTCTTCAAAATAACATCTCCAAGCATCTACTTTAAAGGGCATGCCCACTCCCAAAACTAAAATTAACCCAATGTGTAGTGTTAAAAAATCCTTACCTTTCTCTTATGCTCCAAACGGTTCTCCTGCAGTGCTTGTTCAAAGTCCAGGAAACTGAAGAGTAGGAGGTGTCTCGGTGTGAAAAAATGTCTGCCCCTTAACTGTCCTCCTCTAGGACTCAGGCATGTGCAGGGGATTCCTTTCCCTTCCACCCTCCAGATCTCTCAATGCTGCAGTTAGTGCACCCGAAATTAAACATGCTTCTGTAGTGTAGCCTCCCCCTCCCAACCCTAACCGCATGGTTTATTTGTAAAAGAAAGTCAGAGATAACTTACCAGCCTTTGTTGCCGCTGCTTTTTCAAAAGTTGGCAACCATGTCTGAGATGGGCTGGGTTGCCTCCCAGCCGAAGACTGGTAAGATTCACAAATTGAGCAGCCCAGTATAGTACATCTACTAAAATGTAGAACTAAAATATTGTGTAATAGAAATCCCTGCCCCTTCCACAAAGCAACCAATAGGAAAGCAGATATACAGGCTCATTAATATTATTTATAATAATACAACTATCATGTTTAATGAAAAAAAAAGCAGTATTAAGGAGAATTAATAAAATGCGTTCATAACGAAGAAGCAAGGGTGGCATAATAAAATGCGTTCCCCTGATTCCCCAATTTGGGCAACAACCTCACCAATTTTAAATGTAACAAGGCTAATACTTAAAAAATAATGTTATTGTAGCTACTACTCCTATGACACCTCACTTTTCCCCCCAAGCTCTTTTGCCATCATTAACAAAATTTAGTCTTATACATTTTCATTTTCCACTAGCCCCATAGACTTGATAGAGGCATCACCAGCGACAAGAAACACTGAAACGAGGAACAGCATCAGATGTTGTTCAGATTGGGTTTTTTGACTTGCAATGCAAATGTTTAAGCTAAACTAGTTGTAATAAGTTTACAGTAATATTATGCTTTAGCTCCCCTTAAAAAAAGTTTACCAAGAACAATAGAGAAAAAGAACATTCTCTTGTGTCTGCTGTCTCCGTTGTACATTGAAACATTTCAAAACTTGTTTTACAAAATTTTGAAAAAAGGATATACTGATTAGGGAATGTTGCATAATTTCCAGTAAGTGATTGTAGAAGGATTAGTTACATTTTTCTTGTAACTAATGGAACGTTGGATGGAGGCGATGGAACGTTTTCTATTATAGAAATAAGACTACACAGAAATATTGTGTCTGGCAGGCAGCCAAAATGAGTGTGCAGCATAGTGATATCAAATAGACTGGGTGATGGGAAATGGAAATGGAACTGTAGGTCAGTAGGTTTCTCCAGGTTCAGCAGAAAATCCTTCGCGCTCATTTAAAGCTTACCGCATTATGGAGAAAGACATAATCAGTTGAGTACATGATAATATTATGAACAGTGTTTTCAAATAGCCTTTCGGTAGTGAAAAAAACTCTCTATACAAAACCTTTTTATTTACATATTTCTTAACATATCCTAACATAAACAGATATAGTTTCATATATTTGTTGATGGGGAGACTACATTCCCATGGGTTATTCATTGTGCTTAATCAATGCTTAAGAAAAACCATACCTTGATGGGAACATTGTGAAAGAATGATGGATATTACAAAGCAATTGTTTCGACTAAGCTTCTTATATAAACAAATAGCTGGATTTACCACGAGCTGCAGCGGTAGTGTTAATAGTTAAAGTCACACCAACTGATTCAATATTAGCATGACTAACTTCTTGCTTGCGGCAGATTCAATATCTCTTGTGCTTCCGTTTTGAAGTGATGCAGTGGTTAAAGCCTGTTCGGGATTTGCCCAGAACCGCACATGCGATATTAAATTGCATAAGAGAGTGATAGTGGTTCTGGGTAAATCTCCCTGCGACCTTCTTTCAATAAATATATTGTAAAGTCCGAGGAGTGCTCCGTATCCTGTATCATTACATTTATTTCGTAGGAGAGCACCCAGGCATATGCTGTTGGAACGGAGTGCGAGGGATCCATTCACCCAGTACATATATATTTTGGCCGAAACGCGTTGCAGCATGTTTTATATGTATTAATAAAAGTTCTATATTTTATGAAAAAAGTCCCCTGGAGTGCGCTTGTATCTGACAGAAAAAAAAATAATAATAAAAAAAAAAAAAAAAAAAAAATATATATATATATATATATATATATATATATATATATATATATATATAGTGATCTTAGTAATGTATACTAAAACCCCTTTGTTTATAATGCATGCCAGTGTGCAGATAATATGATATTGTATGGGCCTAGGAATGTGCATTGATTATCTTTTCTATGTTTGTATATATATATATATATATATATATATATATTAAAAAAACAGCACTCCACCTTGCTTTGGTGCCAGTGTTAGGGGGTCCAGCTGGATTGTCCCACATAAATAAATGTCCATAGACACTGCACTCAAAAATATTGCTCCAAATAATTTATTGTAAGCAAAAATTCAAATACACCACTTCACAACGTTTCGCGGAAACAAAGTCCCCTTCATCAGGTGAAAATATTGACTGTTACAACACACTTTAAATACATACACATTTATAGAGTATAACAGGAAATGACCTATATCTAACTCCTCCCATTATTACACCACTCCCATCTTTACACAAGATGAAACCCAACACAATAAATGCTCCACCCTCTAGTGGTGGTACAAACAAAGGACAACACACTCGGACCCACACAACCAGTTCAAATGAACACATATAGGTCATAGTCCCTGTTAAGACCATTCGGGGCAAGAGACTTCAGCCGATGGATCCACCACACCTCTCGTTGGTGAGAGGTGTTGCTGGATCCATCAAAGGCTGGTACATGCTAGTGACCAATATGATGAGGAACAATTAACCTTCTTTGTGAATTGTCTTGAGATTGTATTATGTGAAAGTTATTTCTCTTTCAGAGACAAATTCTACAGGCAATTGCGTGGGACTGCCATGGGTTCCAATGCCGCCCCGTCATATGCCAATGCTTTCATGGCATGGCAAGAGGATGAGTTTATCTTCGTCTCCCCTGCCTTCACCAGGTGTCTCACCTGGTGGAGGTATATAGACGACATCTTCCTCATATGGTGGGGCGATATTGGATCGCTCATGGAGTTCCACGAGATGATTAATGGATTACATCCCAACATAAAGTATACAGTTAATTATGTTGTTCAATCTATCTGTTTTTTGGATGTTAAAATTACTAAACATGGAAGTAAGCTGGACACTGAGCTTTTTACCAAAGCAACTGACAGGAATCAATTACTTGCCTTTGATAGTTTTCATCCCAGGCACACTAGAAGATCCATCCCTATTAGTCAATTCGCTCGGGTGGATCGCATAGTGAGGGAGGGAGGTAGAAAAGAAGAACAAATTGGAGAAATGTATCAGAAATTTAGACATAGGGGCTATCCCAAGAATGTGCTAAATGATGCTCTAGCCAAAATTGACAATAAAGAACGTAAGAAAGTGGCAATAGGACCCCGTTTGCCCTTTGTTTTGAACTATGGTATTGGAGCTAACAGGGTTGCTGGGGTGGTGCAGAGACACCGGCATATACTCGGGCAGGCCTATCCGGATGTTCCAGAGTTTACCAGTGCTCCCCTTTCTTTTTGTAGGGGATGCACCATCGGCAGCAACCTGGTAAGATCTACGTTGAGGACCGGTAGTGAGATCACACGGTCCCGGATGAGGAGTGAACGTAAGGGCATGTATCCATGACTGAGATGTAAACAATGTAAATATGTTAAGAAGGGATCCTCCTTTGTTCACCCCAATACAGGTGAAGAATTCTCTCTTAGAGGTTATTATACATGTGACAGACATTTTGTGGTGTATGTCTTGTGGTGCCCTTGTGGGCTCCTTTATGTTGGAGAGACCACTCAGTCCATAAAATCGAGGATCTCCCAACACAGATCGAGCATTAGACTCAAGGATGGCAAATTGCCTGTCTCGAAACATTGCATGGACAAGGGACATGATGCGGATTGTCTCAAGTTCATGGTACTAGAGGTGGTCCCTGTTCCGTTGAGGGGGGAGACCGTAAGCTGAGGCTCCGCCGACGAGAGGTGTGGCGGATCCATCGGCTGAAGTCTCTTGCCCCGAATGGTCTTAACAGGGACTATAACCTAAATGTGTTCATTTGAACTGGTTGTGTGGGTCTGAGTGTGTTGTCCTTTTTTGGTACCACCACTAGAGGGTGGAGCATTTATTGTGTTGGGTTTCAGCTTGTGTAAAGATGGGAGTGGTTATATATAGGTAATTTTCTGTTATACACTCTAAATGTGTATGTATTTGATGTGTGTTGTAACAGTCAATATTTTCACCTGATGAAGGGGACTTCAAACGTCATTCATCAAACGTCATTTGATGTGATGTATTTGAATTTTTGCTACAATAAATTTTTTGGAGCATTGGTAATTCCTACCTCCTGCCATGCTTTCATTTAATTACTTAATGAAAACAATCATTAGAGCTTTATATTGTATCATAACACATGACACAAGTACTGTTTAACTACTAAACAACAAACTACTAATCTGGACATCAATCTATTGCTTGGTCGGGCACAAAATTGTTTCTGAGATCAGCTGTGTGTACCCAACCTTAAAGTCCTTTCTACGGTGATAGATCTGATTGATGGGATAAGCACAGAAGGTCCTTATATAATTTCAGAAACACTTTACAATTATTAAATATTTTATGTATCATTAAATAAATAATACAAAATCACAAAGTAGTGGAAAATAAGAAGGATGCCAGAACCTGGCGACAGGTATCCAGCTAAATTTACCATCAAAATTTCAAGGTCAACATTTCACCATCAAATCCAAAATCCCAGCTCAAAATCACAGTTTAAATGTGGAAAAACAGCAATTTTAGGATTTGCCAATAACATTTCATCTGGGGTTTCAATGCCAGAATTGAATCTACTAAACTGGTAATTTTGGCATGAAAACAGGTTTATGGTGAAATGAATTATTAGAAAACAAAAATATACACCTATATGTAGTCACTAAAACCTTTCACTGTAATAAACCCTTATTAAGATACAATATCAGAATAATTGACTTTAATATTAGTATACAGTAACTGCTTGTGAAGCTGAGCTGTTATTGTGAGCACTAAGTATTGGATACATAATTTCTAGCCTTACCTTTTCTTGGATTTTAATTAGGAACCATAGTACGTACGTTATGCTTTACATCCTGTCAAAACATTTTATTATTCCAATGAAACATTAATATTTTAGCCAGCAATTAAAATGATTAAATGCAGTTTACCAAAGTAGATTTACAATTCAAAAAAGAAATCTAGGTATCACATAATGTACTATAATTCATACTCCAATTTATTATTTCTTCTTAGTTCTTTATATTTTCCACCTCCCCCCAAGATAATTATAGCATTAGTTGATTAAGGTTGCCTTTGTCAGCTTCTGTAGATACGGATTACCCTGGAGATGTTTGACCTCATACTTGTTAAGGAAAGCTGATTGGCATTCAGCCTGCTCTAGATACTTCTAACAATCTGCTACTTTCATTTGGTTATTGACAAGGATCTGTGCAGACATTATGTGATTAACTGTGTGACCAGAAATTCCATTCTTACAGAGGTTAAAATGAAGAGTGTAGATGTACGTCATGATTATGTACAGTAAGATCAATACTGATGTTATTTATATAACAGACATTTTCTATTACAGATAAGGCATTTAGTGCCTCCTTATGGAAGCCTTTGTAGATGGTATTAAACCTATACAAATATCATTTAAATAAAAAATATTTCCTGTTTATACCATCTGTTTGCACTTAAAGATTATTTCAAACCTTAAACTTTACTGTAACTCCTTGTCCTGTGTAGAGATGTAATGTGGGTTAGAATCAAATCTGAGGGTTTCGAAGTCCCGACGGATTTCACAGAATCCAGATTTTCCAAAATCGATTTTTATCAAAATTTCAATACTCATCGAAATCGAAAATAGATGATTATTGAAATCGAAAATCGAAACCGCAAAAAAAAAAGTAGTCGATTTCGGTAACCCTCAAAAGTAATGATCAATTTCAGTAACCCTCGAAAGCAAGAGACAATTTCGGTAACTCTTGAATTTGTAATATCGGTAACTGAAAGTAGAGCAAGGTAACGATTTCGGTAACTCTCGAAAATGGAATGCAGAAGCTAGAAAAGCCCAATCATGAGGAAAGTTCATTTTAAAATAAGTTTTGGTTATATTTACAGTTCCCCAGACCATTCCCCAGGTCTCTGTGTCATTTACCGTAACCTACAATTACTATTTGTCCCTCAAAATGGACAGAAACTTTCTCAAAAAAATTCTCTCATAGACTTGGGTTCGTTTTCAAATTTACTGATTCAAAATTTTAAAAAATTCGAAAACAGAACTAAGCTCAACAGTTTAGAACATCTTTAGTCCTGTGCAGTCACATTTGATATCAGAAATCCTGCCATTTTGATTTACATAAACGTTCTTCGAGGAAATATCGAATCATTAAATCATGGTCCCTTAAAATGAAGGTTTAACTTCCTCAACAGGGCATATTTAAAGCAACACTAAACAGATTTCATGTACTTCATTAAATGCATGAACTGTGTATCTATTATTCACAAGGAGGTAAGAATGCTTATTCCCACCTCCCTGTGAATAAAAGAAAGTAAGAACGTCTGGGGAACAGTGCAACACTTACCTACCAGCGCTCCACTCAGCACCTTCTCAGTTGTCAGGCATGCTGTCCCAACTGATGTGCAAGAACATAGTTTTATCTTGAGATTATCATGTGCAAGTCCTGCACAAGCATCTAACCTGAAGTTTTTATAACACCTAAATAAATCATAAAAACTAGAAGTAATGACTGACCATCCATGCCTGGTAATATACAGTATTGAAGGTAGAAGTGGGTATTCACACAAAGAAACTACAATATCTGTACACATATATTTTAAACAAAGGCGTTTTAGGGTGAAATTTATAAACGTTTGCTATTGTAAAATAATGATTGTTACTGTTCGTTATTTTAAGATAACGCCGGTGTAACAAGTTAAATTTGGATCGGTAACAATTGTTATTTTATGATAACATCCACATCACTATAGTAATCAACAACAGTTATCATAAAATAATGAGTTACCAATCCTAATTTTACAAAATGGTACACCATCTTTATTATAAAATGCCAGTTTTTCAATACCACACATAAAAAGCCTTCCAACTAAACCAAGGTAACAAAAGTATGGAGGGACCTATCTCCTATCTTTTTAATTTGGAAGAGAAATTTCTCAGACTTAAGCACAAGATTAGTGTGAGCTTTCACCCCCCCATTGGCTTTTATAATGAGGGATGAGGCCTTCAATCCAATGCTTTCTAATAAAGGTATAATACCTCCAATTAAATGTCAGGCATCCCTATATTTAGTTGTGATTTCCTGAGAAATCTACCTCTGCAGTTTTTGGTGATAAGTAGTGATGAATCCCAGTTTTGAAACATACCAGGTTTTGATTCAAAACTCATCAGTTTCATTCATCCCTAGTGGTAATCATCCCTTTAAGGGGATTTCCCATGTACTAAGGACCTCAACTGCTATATATTTAACTTTTACTTTGATTTCCTAAAAAAGACAAATTAGATTTTTAATGCTATTCATCTACATTTATGCCTTCTGGCTAACCAAACTTTCATTTGGCTCTAGCCCTCAAGTAGTGCTGTCATCACCAGCTGTAGAGGATTACATAAAACACAAACAGGCTCATTTACTTTACCAGGGTGCATTGCGGGGACGCTGCGCTCCTTCAACCTCTTTTATACGATCGGTTAGTGAGACTTTAAGGCTCAGTTTGTGGCGGCTGCGCGAGTACCAGAAGAGGCACTCGCACGGCCATCGCAAGCCTATTTACCAGAGGCTGCATGGCTGTTTGCATGTAAGTATTTAATTCCAGCTTATAGCTGGCATAAATACTTACATGTGGGTGAATCTCCCTGGAAGAGTGATAACATATTTCATTAATGCACTTTTAAAGTAATGTAAATATTAGCATTTAAACATTAATGAATCAGGTATTTATTTAAATGAAATACTCCTTTAAAAGAGGGATTAATTCTTCCAAAATATACTGTATGTAAAGGGAAATCACAGCAAAACAATGCTAGTTATGTAATTTCAAAAAAGGGCCCTTGGGGGTTATTCTTAGAACAGTTTTAGGAAGACAGTAAAAGTTTGTTTGCAGTGATACAGGTTCTATGTCATAGTCAAAATGTAGTCTCAGGAAATCGTACATAATGTTACAATCCACAGGTATCTCATTAGTGCCAGTTGCTTTGGTGAAATAGCTGTCTTGTGTTTCATTGTGATCAGGCGAAAGAAGCAGTGTCCTTGGTAAGAGACATCTCATTAAATGTGCCCATGGAGTCCTTTGACAATTAACAGATGCATGTAAGATAGATGAATTTAAACAAAGTTTATCACTTGCTTCCTTCTTGCCCTTATCACTCACATACATCAAGTCTTTTAATGCAAATCAGAAAGTGAAAATCAACATAAAGACGATAGCTTCCAAGATAAACTCAGCTCAAAAAATGTACTGTACATTGATATGGTTGTCTATTACCAATTACCATTATATGTTACATAACTACCTTTCAAAAATAGTTATGTACAACATTTTATGTATTTTATCAGTCAGTAAAATACTAAGCTTGGCTTTACACAGAATATTTTTTATTGCTATAGTTTTGTAGATTTGTAGACGGGTGTGCGGGCTACCATACTGCTGCAACAGAACAGCACAGTTTGTACAGGAAATATAAAAATCAAATTACCTCCCAACAGTTTGAATTGGTATAACACTATAAACAGAATAGTTGACATTAAAAAAATCTGCTTACCACATTATTTAGCCTTTCCTTATGATGAGGTAAATAGCGACTCTGAAACTCTGTGAGAGAAAGATGGTTCCTTGTGCATGAAATCTTTATTGGTCGAATAGTTGATGCTTTCCAGAAGCTCCTGTTCCTCAGATATTTTATCAAAATAAAGCAGTGCTATGTCAGATAAGTGTATTCTTTGTCGGCTGAAAGCACCTTGTAGGACTATGTTGTTAACAAATATATGGGTCAGTGTAGTAAAAAAAACTGACATCTTTCCTGACCGTGCTACTGCAATGCTTTAAACTCCTTTGCGAGACTTACTGCACCAGTCCGGTAAGATTTCTGCCTTTCTACATCGGCCCAAATGCCTCCATCCAATAGGTGTTAAGTAATAGGTACCGCAAAACTTAGCTTAGCCAATATTGAATAGTTTTGGAAAGTTTTGGAAAAGGCATGGCCAGCGCGAAATTAGTGCGGATTTTGCACTAATTCGTCCCCAAAATGTCCAATATAGCATTGCCCGCATGGTATAGAATGAACCTGTGCTGAGATCATTAAATAAAAAGGGAACGAGAACATAGGAACAAGCAGATGTAGCAGAGGGGGATTTGCTTGTTAAATGCTGTGCATTCTCAATGCCAAGGACTAAGCCACCATGAGCCTTGTTATTAAACAAAAAATGTGATACATATTAAAATCTGCTATTATAACAGAGATGTGCCTAAACATAAACTTGCTGTGCCTGTATTGAGTATGTTCAAATGGTGACATTGTACCTTGTTTATTTATTTGCCAACTGTTTAACATTTAAAAACATCTCCAGATTCTTGGGAAAGACAATAGCATACAGTAGGGGGAATTAAATGCCTGGTAGAATTTTATATTTAAGTCATTTACACTTTGGGTAATGTGTCCACTTACAGTGTAGATAACAGATATTAAAAGCTTTACCACTCTTTAATATAACAAATCTTATGTGTGAAACACCCTTAGTTAATGATCAGCATAAAATAAAGGTCTTTTTAATAAGAGCTGCGAGGTCTCATTTAATTTTACAGCTGAGTTCCAATGAGAATATCATTACAGTTAATACTTCTTGTGCCCACTTTGTGCACTGTTGAAAGGATGGCTAGTCACTTTATCAAGTCAATGCCTCGTTTAAGGTTCCAGAACTTTTACGTCACTTTCTTGAAGAACGGCTATTTCTCTGAGCCAGCTGAATCTTTCTACCTATCAAGTGGAAAATACCTTATGTTCTATTTTATAGATTTATTAAATCATTTTCAGGCAACTTATGAGAGTTTTGATTAGTTTAGAAATTTAGCAAAAAGCTAGTCTGACATGCTACAGTTTCATATTTTATGGTCCAAATTAAGGGGCTTTTCGAATGCTGAGCTCAGACACAGGCAACTGTTCAAATACAATTTTCCACTGTGCTTCATTTATATCACATTTCTCCGATTCCTTTTTCCATAACAAATTGTTCAAGTATTAAACCGATGCTGTCTTGTTACATTTTTCCCCCCTATAAGTGTCTTGACTGCTACAACTCATTCAGCTCAGATAATCCGTTTTATGAGAATTTGTTGAAGTGTCACAATGCCTAGTGAGTAATGAACATAGAATTTAGAAGAAAGATTTCAAATCCTACTAAAAAAGTAACTAGTTTTTGCATTTAAAATTACGTCTTTATACCATTGCATCTGCTGTAAGGCATTGAGTATTCAACAAAGTAGAGAGGAGCTGTGCTAAAAATCAACAGTTGTTAATACAATACTACGAATTAAAAAAGAAATTATGGGTGTTAAACACTGTGATTTAGCAGATTTTTGTGTGTGCTCCACTTTAACTTGTGTATGCAGGCCTGACAACTTGCCTACATGAGTGCATGAGTGCTCAGCTTAGAGGGAACATTGAGTCCTACTAGTATAAAACTGCAATGTGACATTGTGTTGTGAAACAGAAGGTATTTAAACAATGCCGCCTGTCCAAATTCCATGATTATTTCCGTGATTTACATTCCAACAAGTCAGTTTTGCCAAATTTACACCAAAGGTGAACTTATCCTCTTGAAATATGTTTTGACTCTGACAACAGATTTGCTTTAAGGGAGCTAGATGCCTTATAGGATAGGAAAAGCGCGCAGCCAGAAAAGAAAGAGACAGAGAAACAGAAATGTCTTCCTATTCTCCTTGTGGCTGTGTAGTATTGGATTATCTACCTAGCAGGCCACAGGGAATTCCATCAGTTTGTTACATACTGAAGAGTGAGACAAATGCACTGATTCAAGGTGATACGCGCCAACTTCTAGCAGCAAGACACCATTAATGCTAGTTGAAGAAAACCTCCAGCACTATGTACAGGAGATAGCTGCTCATAAATAACTTTTTGTCAGGAAGATGCTCTAACCTCAGAGTTTTTATGTGTAAAATAAAAAAGAAAGACAGGGTATTGAAGAAAATAAAGTGCGCATCTAGATAACCATGCAACATTTAATTAAATACACTGTTTAAACAAGGCTTGGCATTCTTCTCCTTTTTACAATGAAACATTGCACAGGTCAACATATTAAATATTGATGTTGAGGGATACAAAATAGTTACACAATTTGATCTGTTTACTGAAAAGATATTTTTATTCTAAGAACATTAAACAAAATGTCTGAACTGCATTTCCTATGAGACACTGCTGAATTATTTTCTTCATCGATGCTTTTCAGATTCCGGCTATAGAACTATCTACATCTGTTCCAATATATATACACATGCACTGTATGTGTGTATCTAAATCAGGGATATCAAAGAAATATCTGCCTAGACATCCCAGCATCCCCCTGTTAGATTTCCTTAGGGTTGTTGATCTTTAACAGATGGATTGCCAAATTTGCCTTACCCTGATGATAAGTGCAGTTTTGTGTGCGTTGCTGAGTGAGCGGTTTTACTCTGTTTGCAGAATATAGAATTAGCATTATCTGTAATAACATTCTCTAATTACTATCACTTGTGACTGATAACTGTTTTGTTATCTTTTAACCCATCTGCCAGCGCAAATTGTCTAAAGAGTATTCTGATCATAATCCAACTAAATAGGTGATTGGACATCTGCTGCCTTTCTGGACTAGTGTGCATTAACCCTTTGTTGAATTAATGGAGAATGAAGATACTTTTCAGCAAATTCCTTGCAAAGTGGCTAGAAACAAATGGATTGTCTCAGTGCTATTTCAAGAAAATATAAATGAAAGAAAAAGTGACTCCAGAATTATTTAAATGTAGACGCTTTCTGGTAGCGGGGTTCTAAGCTACATGTTGTTACAAGTTGTTCCTGAACTATACACCACATGAACAGACTCAACATCTCAATAGGGATGGCCGGTTCGTGGATCCGAACCCGGATCCGCCGCGGATTTATCCCGCTCGCGAACGGCGGATTTTCCGGATTTGTTGCCTTCGAAACTTCCGAACCGCGGATTTCTCGTATTTTCGAAAATTTTAGAAATTACGAGGATTACTTGTATTTTCGAAAATACACATTTTCGAAAATTTTCGAAATGACGAGATTTCTTGTATTTTCGAAAATACGTATTTTCGAAAATTTCCGAAAATATGAGAAATCTTGTAATTTCGAGGATATTTTTCATTTTACTGGGTCCGCTCTCGAATTTTCGAATTTTCTCAAAAATTCACGGATCCTCGAGCGGACCGGATTTTGCGAAGTTCGGACATCTCTACATCTTAATCTACATGTATAAAATTGATGAAATTAATTAATGCATGTAGTAATTGATTTTAGTTACTTTGCCTTAACATGTCTAGGACATGTTGGAAGAATGCTACAATCATTCAACACTATTGACTAAATAATTTCACCAGTGATTTTACTGGGCTTTAGCTTGATTACAAGGTTCTCCTTTAGACTAGTCTTCATGTGGCTTTGTATAAGTGTTTCCCCCCACTTTACATAATTTTAACTTCATGTTCTTTACATGGGGGATAGAAAATGCTTGAAGCCAATTGAAGTTTAGCCCTTAAAGGAGAACTAAACCCAATTTTTATACTCCAGAATCTGAAAACAACTCCCCTAAAAACACCAATAAGCTAAAAAATCCCACTTCAGTAAATTGTATTAAAGTAAATGTAAGCCTGTTAAGAACTGGATGAAGTATCTGTGTGTATGTGCAGTGTCAGACAACACCTCCTGGCCTCAGTCACATGCTTCCTTGCTTTATCTGTCCTGTAAAAGGATTGGCTACAGATTACTAATGGGTGTGACCAACTGTAACAAGTTTGTGCCATAACTAAGGACTGAGCATGGGCAGAACATAATGGTCGTTGACCAAACTGTCTGATACTAGAATGCTGAGAAGTAAAGCACAAACCATATGTTATTTAGGTAAATTTCCCAGCACCTGTATCAAAATGAAAGGTAAGACACAGATTACTGGTTTTATACCAAGGTGTTCTGCCTTCTGGTTCAGTGTTGTTCTGTGGCTTTAGTTGTCCTTTAAGCTGGCCATACACTACCTTGACATTACACCAATTAGACATTCAATCCAAGATGAATGTTGAATCGATTGTAATGTCAAATAGAACAGCAGTTTTAACTGATGACTTTCCCTGGCTGGTTCATGTTTACGATCATACTTACAATCAATATTAGGACCCACATAGATGTCACTAGTATGACTGCAAGGGGGGATGGTGAAATGAGTGCCCTATCTTCTTGCTTTTTTCTACCCCAAACACTGCCCTTCTTCATAGACAACAACTGTGAACTAAGGAGGGGGCCCAATTCCAGTTTTGCTGGGAGGGACATTGATTTCTAGTTATGTCACTGTATATTAAAATACCTGTATTAAAATATAACTTTTTTAATCCAAAAAAACAGCTTAAGATACATGAAAAGGATAAACTCCTCTCTGAAGCTTAAAGATTTCTCAGTTAATTACCATATTTTATATGGCTCTTTAAAAAAATCCATCATGTTAAAAACTCTACATGATTAACAGGGTTGTGACTTGTGACTTTTTCTCTTTTTTATTAGTTACACATGTTATTTGCATACCGCAAGGTCAATTAGCATTTCATTTCAGAATGCAAATAACATGTATTAGTATTAAAGGTTAGCAATGAGTATTCCAGTATTTTTTAGTGAACTGGCCAAAATACTTAAATATTTTAACACTTTATTTTATTCCTTTTTTGCACTGTAACATTTAGGATCTATTATGTAAAATGGCACTTGATAATGTAAATGGACAGGGCTAATTTACTTGAAATTGCTTCACTTGAGCATGAGATCCTGTTACAAGATAGATAAGACATATGGCAGATCCCTTATTCTCATACAATGATTGTAATCGGTAGCCTACAGCTAAATTCAGTCCAGGAAAATTTCCCTTTAAACCACATAATGTATTCCGGTTATTCATAAAACTCTGCAGGCTAGAATGAGTTATTCTCCTGCGGCATTCAAATGGGTCAATTTAGGCACAGTCTTGGTATCAAATCAAATCAATATAATTGGCATTAAACTGGAGAGCCGTCATTGTTAATCTCAGATCTGTATTGGATCATGGGAACTGCAACAGGACAGGTAAATTACAAAGGAGGAAACACAGATTCTGTGTACAGTAATTGTACACTATCAGTTTAGAGAAGGACAAGGATGTTTGAAGGACAGCTGGGATACATTGATGTAAAGCTTTGTGTTTCTTACAAAGGTCTCGGATGTGGTTTTTAGCCTTTTATCTTGCATCATCCCTTTCCTTATATTACAATTGATTTTAGAAAGATTCTAACATTATTCCTTAATTTGGACTAGTAAAATGGTTAGAATCTTGTTTTAGCAGCTGACATATTAAACTCACATGATAAGACTGGATTTGGTACATTTTATCAGACAAATATATTCTAATGAGTAAAATAAGTATTGTAGGGAGTAAGTTGTTATTGTTGTTATTGTCGTTAGACCTGAATAGGTTACCTACATAGTCCTAAGGCACAGAACATTTTTAACATAGAAAACATATTTTCCAGATGAGAAGGTAGGCGCATAGTTTACTGTCTTTCTGTTGTCAGTTCTAAGAAATATTATTCACTCTCAAATAGATATGGGCTGAGTTTCGACAAAAAAATTCAAAATACTTTACTACACCTTGCCCAATTCTTTATTAACACTATACTACACCTTGCTCAATTCTTTATTAACACTTTACTACACCTTGCCCAATTCTTTATTAATACTTTACTACACCTTGCCCAATTCTTTATTAAAACTTTGGTTGTCAACGTGCCATGTGGGGGTAGGTGCAAACCTTATACCTAAAGGTCATCAAAGTAAGAACATCAAGGAGAAGAGGTGCATACAAAAATTGTGTATTAAGTTTATTGTATCGGACATATACAACACAATCAGGGTTATTCAATAAAATTTCTTAACGTTAAAAATGGTGCCAACCAATCAGATGTTAGCTTTTAAAAATTAAATAAAATCTGATTGGTTGGGGAAAAATTAGCACCATTTTAAACAATAAGACCTTTTATTGAAAGTAAACAAGCTCAGATGTCTTTAACAATTATTATTGACAATACTTATTCTTTAAGTATTAGGCATTATTTTCAGTTGGAGAATATAAATTGTAATTTTGTGATTTCTCCAGATTATCACTGACTCGCTGCAATAAAGGCAGACTAAACCATTTTTAAAAAGAAAAATAAAAGCTGCCATGCTGATTCCCCACACAGAGATCTTTTCTTTTTTGCAATCTGAGAATAAGTAATTAAAAGGCAAAGAATCCAAAACTGATTAAGAATTTGACCAAACCTAAATCTTTCCATTGGCCCTGTTATGCAGTGCAAAGTAGCTCTCAAAAGACAAGTATACCCTTGCTATATAGCTTAACAAACCATAATTTGCTAAGAGTGAAAAGAGAAGCGGAAAATCTGGAAGCAGATCCTTTTGTATTACAGGGCACAACATTGCTTCGTTGTGTGCAAGCCTCATCTGATTCAGAAAATGGTGCTACTAAATAAAGTTAGTTGCAGAAAATCCATTCAGCATGGCTCATCTCCCGTATTAACATACATTAAAGATAGGAAGATTCACATGAGTTTAGTTTGTTAGTGAGAATTACATAAGCCTGGCAAAATGCTAATTTGTAGAAAAAAAATATTGAACACAAGCACTTGTACAGTTGACGACGTGGTGTAATTACAGAGAGATTTAACATTCTAGTCAAGCACATGTTAATCCAATCTTTTATTACTTGTGGAAATGATTTACAAATAGAACAGATCAGCATAAAAAGCTAGTTGGGGTCCTCTGGTGGAGCTTGCGAGTAGGATGTTTGGTTTTATGTCAGCATTTAACTGGGAATGTTGCATATGCAGATGGTGTCACTACCAGGAGACGCCGCATTTAGAATATTAGAAGGATTTCCATTAAAGAGATAAACAAACCAAACCTTTAAAATCAGTTCCTGGAAATAAATGAGATGGATTTCTTTGTTACAGATATTATTAATAATACGCAGTCAATCGAGTTTAGGCTGGTGTTACAGGGCAATGTACCAACAAGACAAATACACACTAACACTGTCTTCATGTACTAACCATTGCGGATTTTGACAGGAATGGCATGACCTTTGTGTGACTTTCTTAACACCAGCATGGCACCTGGTCTAAAATGAACAGAACAGCACAATGCACCTGTACTATTACATTGTAATGGCATCCACACTATGAGTTGGCTTTGTCCCTGCTTATTCATGGCCCTAAATAAAAGAGAAAATAATGCAGTAATGCAACCAAACTTACTAACGCCAGTGTTATTAGTTTTTGGTCGCAATACATCAGTGCAACAACCAGTAACAATACACCAGTGCAACAACCTGTAACAATACACCAGTGCAACAACCTGTAACAATACACCAGTGCAACAACCTGTAACAATACACCAGTGCAACAACCTGTAACAATACACCAGTGCAACAACCTGTAACAATACACCAGTGCAACAACCTGTAACAACACACCAGTGCAACAACCTGTAACAATACACCAGTGCAACAACCTGTAAGAGTCAATGGGAATTTTGTTTTCCTAGAACAGACAAAGCTAATTGCTATTGTAACTAGATGGGTACAAGATGGTGCATATTTTAGGTAATAATCAGTTTGTAATACTTTTTTGAAAACATTTGAAAGATAATCCACAGTGGTTCAGTGATCAGCACTGATGCTTTGCAGCAAGTCTTTGGTTTGAATTCTCCCTTAGGGCCATATTCATAAAGGCACAGAATCGCTATTTTACAATATGGTGTGTTTAACAATTGCTGCCGGGATTCTTAATTTATGATCGTGGCAAAAATCATGTCAGGTAATCATGTAAATGTCATAAATTTATGCCTGTGATTGCAGAATTACGATTGCCCATTCAATACCATTGCGGTGTTCTGACACCGCATGGTATTGTATGCACATACGTCTATACATTCATACAGACAAGCATACGTCTATACAGACAGACATACGTCTATACATTCATACAGACAAGCATACGTCTATACAGACAGACATACGTCTATACATTCATACAGACAAGCATACGTCTATACATTCATACAGACAAGCATACGTCTATACAGATAGAAATACGTCTATACATTTATATTCCTTCGTAACTGTACAATTACGATTGTACTTTACTGTGGGTTTTTAAAATGCCCCATAGATACAAATCTGCAAGGAAATAGTATGTTCTTACTGTGGTTGTGTGGGTTTCCTCCAGTTTCCCCCACAATCATAAAGACATACTGATAGGTTGTTTGTGTGAGATAACATTATAAGATTGCATGCTGGGGGCAGGGCCTGATGTAAATGGATTAAACAAGTGTAAAGGTCTGTGGAATATGTAGGGCTATAGAAGAAATAAAGTACATACGGTAATTACAATTTTGTCTTACCTGGCTTATGTTGAAAGGCCATGTGGTTCCTTTCACCAAACCTGCATCAAGGGGGGATATGTAAATACAGACCGCATTAATGTGGCACATTAGTTTAGTGAATCTGCTTATGTTCTGTGAGCAGAAGCGAGGATTCAATACAACAAACAATCAGGGAACCATCTACGGTTTATAATTCTGTGAATGATATTCAACATAAAAAGTCTGAACAGGTGATTACCGAGATGTTAGCGTTATCAGTAGCGTAATGAATTATAGGCCATCTCCCTTTTAGGAATAGTTGCACACTTCAACAGTCACTGAGATTTATAACTCACAAAAAAATCATTGACGATTGTCAAGGTTTTATGACTGCAAATAACAAAGGTCTTCGGTTTTGAACTCTATTTATCCAACTTGAGCCAAGCTTTCTTTTCACTTATGTGAGGGAACGTATTATGGCCTAAATCCCTCTATTTGTGACAGTCAGGTATGTTTCTCCAGACAAAACTGGGACTATAAATAAGGACACCATGAAGGTTGCAAGCTTTTTAATGCCCAAAGAACATATTGTAGATTTTGTGTGAAATATGTGGATATGTCAGGGCTTAATACCATAAAGGAGACTATGGATTTCAGAAACAGACATGCTAAAATATTTGCTCTTTTTTTAAAATCACAAGTCTTAATGAGAAGCTAAGTCAGTAGATAACAAGGTAGGTACTTGCATAGCAGCCAGTGTATCTATTTCTATGCCAAGACATCATTATATTATCAGCAGACTGGTCATACATGCATAGATGATCTAGCCAAACCTTCACAAATTCGGGGATCTTCAGAGTCGGCCACGGTATCTTCAGCGGGTGACATCATCACTCCGCGTCAGGCGTCTTCAGGCATGTGCACGTCCTCTGCTTCACACGTGACGGCCCGGCTGTTTTCTGGTGTCTTGCGGACGTGCAAGGGCACCACTTCCTATATTCTCCACTCCCGCAAACGCTGATTGGGCAGAGAGGATATTATTTAGTTCAAATGGTCCAATCTGCATTATGCTCTGTCCTTGCCTGTTATAGTTTTGGTTTTGCCAAGCTAGTGGTCCCTGCTATTGGTTCTAATAGCCAAGTCTAGTTCTTGTAGCTTAGTCTTGTTTATTGTTCTTCTAATTGTTCTTCGCATTGTTACCCTTTCATTCCTGACAATCGGGGGCTTGTCTATAGCTGAAGACAGCGGCTGTAGATTGGGGTATGGGCGCTGAAGGTATACTTGGGGACTCCGGGCATCATAGCACATGGACAGAGCGTAACATTATTATATAACAAGAGGTGCAAAAATATGCCCGTTCTAATTGCCCCAACCAATCAGATATTGGCTTTTTACTGGGCTACTACAGTTAGAATAACTGCAATAACAACTGATTGGTTGCTACAGATTAATTAGCAAAACATTTTGCACCCCTAATTAAACAAGTCCCTAAGTGTTCAGTATTTGGACCCCCTCATGCTGAATGTAGCATAAAAAAACTAAACATTGACAAGCATACTGTAGGTATACACACTGATAATGTCATCCTCTATACAGAACATGAAAGAATAATTTACATTTAAAAAGTAAATCTAAACAGTAAATGTACAGTATGCTTATATACTGTCAGTGCTGGTACACATGTTCGATATTTCTGGACCTAGAGTCTTTAGCGCAACTGACATTTTTCATCTGATTTCTCTCTGGAATCTATTTTAATACACAGGACTAGGTGTATGGTGCAGCTTTATCAAAACTTATTTAAAACTGTTGGTAGAAAATATTGGGTGTAATCTGGCCCATGTGCACTTTTTATAGTGTTTTATAGTACTGCATATATTTTACTGCATTTTACAATTATTACTGCACTTCATAAAGTTTTCTCCAAAGAGCTTACAATCTTAGTGCTTTCCCTCATACAAACAACCAATATATTGCAGTGCCCAGAAGAAACCTAAAGGGAGAATTTTAGCTTGGGACTTAGGCTCTGCAAAACATCATTGCTAATCACTAATCCACTATGTCAAATGTTAAATGTGAGTAGCCTGGGGACAGATCTCTGACACTGCAGCTTTCGAAATAGGTACTGCTGTGTTTCGTTACATTTTTGGATTTTTGGGTCTCAGGAAAATCCAGAGGATCCGAAAATGGAACTTAAATTCGGGACTTCGTATTGGGGTTTTTAATTTTTATTGAATGTTCGTGGCTATTTTTGAGAATTCTCAAAAATAGCTTTGAACGTTCGATAATCCTCGAAAATAGGATCGGAAACTATTTCCCAGTTTTTGATTGTATTTTCCAGTATTACCGAACGTTCAAAGCTATTTTCTAGAATCTTCTAAAATAGCTTGAATGTTCAATAAAAATCTAAAAATGCGCTCCGAAGTCCCGAAATCCAAACGGGGGGGGGTCTGTGTCAGATCTGGGTCAGAGTCTGACCCAGATTCCATCTCTAGTGACAGCACCAAGTTTCAAGCCTAAAAAGGAAGAACTTTATAACATTTATCAAGGATAGTTATCGATAACGTCCAATAACAATTTTTTTTACTGCCTGGAAAAACAACCACTAGTAGTGTTAACTTTTTCAAATGTTACTTTTTGGCTGAAGCAGAAATATTCACTGCTATTGAAAAGTCCATAGTTTGGTATTGCCCTATATTAACTCATTGACACCAATGGCCAAAAGTTTGGAATTTGTGAAAAGCCACCTCTATATTTTCCAACAACCACCCTGCCAGCATGTCTACCACTCAGGTTTGCATTAGCCGCTGTAGCTAATATGTCACCATTATTATTATAACTTTAAGCATTTGAAACTAATACTATTGACACCATTTCTGTACCATAGACTTTTATAGATTTAACAGAAAAATGTTTGACAAATTTCACAAACAAAATTGGTTTCATTTAATTTCAGACCACCAGCATACAGACAAGGCACACGAGTAGCAACCATGAAATGTCATTTAGGTACTTCAGAAACAAGTCCCATTAAGTGCAGTGAGACAGAGAGAGAAAGGGCATTACACAACAGTTGGACACAATAGTTGGTTTATGCCTTCCTTTGTTCTAGGCACATTTAATCTAATCAGAAGTGTACCTGTTGTGCTCTGAATTCATGGTGCGTTGTCCTATCTCTGCTGCTTGCCCAAAACTACAAATTAAAATAGCTAATTTTCAAAGTAAATCAATATTTTTTTTTCCTATGATTGGACTTCTTCCAAATAAAGTTGGCAAATTTTTTCTGTGTCCATCAAAATAGAACGCTGCCCAGAGCTGGTTCTAGGAACAGAATGCACTGCTTACTGCATCCTAATGAGATTGAGCAGGGAATCATGTTATAAATTAGAATATTTCATGTATATAGAATGTAATGCCTACCAATTCTCACCATAATCAGATTAGATGAGGGTTGTACAGTACTTTCAAAGAGAAAAAGTATTCTAATATAGTTTATATTTTAAATCTTTTCTAGGTACTAAAACTGTGAGTTGATGATAAAGATAAACATCATTCACAATGGTTAATAAGACTTTGTTTACTGCATATACTAAATAATTCAATAGAGATTAGGAATGTGTACTTCTACAACAGGTTGAAAATAGGAAGACACACAATATAACCCTGAAACAAGCCATGCTCATAATTGGTTAATGTGTGCTGGTTTCATTATCAATAGTAGGACTAATAATTATGAATTGGTTTAAAACTTTGGTTTGACATTAATATTAAAGTAAAAAAATATCCATATACACACACAATAATGTATTGTATTATTAAGGATTTACTTAACATGAATACTCAAGAAGAAGAATTAAAATACGTATATTCACTACCTCTACCATTGGCTCATCCATGTTACATTTCACAGATAAGGCAAGTATTGTAAAAAGACAAACAAGTTCATTTACCCAGAGACGCTATCGCTCTGGGTAAATGCTCGTGATTCAATTTCGTGTTCGCGAATGTAGGTAAATCCCGGTAAGGTATCTCTCTCTCTCTCTCTCTCTCTCTCTCTCTGTCTATCTATCTATCTATCTATCTATCTATCTATCTATCTATCTATCTATCTATCTATCTATAATATCTATCTATTTTTCATCTATCTATCTATCTATCTAGCTGAAGATCATAAAGATAAAAATAGTCTTTCTCCTAGAGACCAGGCTACTGTTAAAGGAAGGAGGAAATCGCTCCTTTAGTGGTTCCATCTATAATTAAAGTCAGAGATTGGGTATTGAGTTGTGAATAGCGAGTGGAATCAGAAAAAAAAATTCATAAATCAATTTTTCATTTGTGTAGTAATTTCTCCCTAATTAGATTTTCTTCTTTAGTTTTCTCCTTATTATTATCTGATTGTGTATATTACAATTAATGCTAAAGGCTAAACACATAAAAACACTTTACATTTCTATATACCAAAGCGCACAACCAGTAAATAATTCTAAAGATTAAACACATTTGAGTAAATTTTCTGGCTAAATTCTCGCCTTAAAGTCATGCTAAAATAGGTTACCGGGACTTTAAGAAAGGGAAGCAGCAGCTGTGGCAGTTTCTGGAGCTGAACCATGCACCTGCCACAACACGATTTAATATCAGTTTTGTGCATTTAAAAAAAAATATAGGCTGGTGCTAAACTTTGCAAAGAGGAGCCGACTTACCGAGAGCCATTATCGCTATGCAAGAGACTCTAATTACTATATTGAATCAAGCATAAAGCACAGATCGTATAAAGTATAGCAAAAGAAGCTTTTGTTAAATGAGAACGATTGTATTATGTCTGCATTTCTTGTACTTCCATCCTCATGGTGGACGCCATTATGCACAACTATCCTTACTTACATATTTAATACTTTATATTTACTACCTCCTTCACTACTAATAAGTATTTCTCCCAATAATCTTTTCCCTAGCTGTCGCTTTTACAAGCTTGTACATGCTAAGAAGAGGCAATTCAGGAACACTTTTCAGTCATCAGCTGTCCCAAAAGCCCTCACCTCTAGGGATGGCATAGAACTCGAACCCGAGTTCGAGCCGAACTGTTCGAGTTCGAACGGACCCGGACTTCTCGAACTATCTCGGACGCAGACTTTCGATATTTCCCGGACTTTTGATGATTTATCGAATGTTCGAACGTTCGAATCCGCGAGTAAAATGTACATGGTATCTAGGCACGAACATCGAATCTGCGAGTAAAATCTCCTTACAGCCTATACGCGAGTATCGAATCTGCAAGTAAAATGTCCACGTTCGCACGCGAAAGCTCGAAAGTAGCGCGCGTGAGAGTAAAATCGATTTTACTTAAGTCCTGGATATTGGAACATGCTCCCCAGACCATTTCCCAGGTCCCACAGCCATTTACATTAAGTTACCATTAATATTTTAGTTGTATTTGACTCGGACTTTTCGAACTATTTGCCTCCCATAGACTTTCGAACTTTCGAACTTTCGAACTTTTACAATAGTTCGAAAGTTCGAAAACGGACCGAACTTTCAATAGTTCGACCATCTCTACTCACCTCTGCGAATGTACATATTACAGACCTGTAGAGGAAAGATAATGAAGTGAACCTGATCTTAACTAGAGATTGCCGAAACTGACGGGTTTCATTCTGTTTTCAGGTTTTCGGGTCCCGGCAAAATCCCGAAAATCTGAAATTGGACCTTAAATTCGGGACTTCAGAGGGGAATTTCGATTTTTAGCGAATGTTCGAGCTATTTTTGTAAACTCTCGAAAATAATCTTGAGCGTTCGATAATCCTCGAAAAAACGGTCGGAAACTATTTTCGTGTATTTTTCTCCGGAAATAGCTTGTACGTTCGTTAAAAACACACTCCGAAGTCCCGAAATCTGAACGATCTGTCCAGTTTGGGGCGAGTGGTTTCATGTCGGATCCGGGTTCAAGTCGGATCCGGGGTCCATCTCTTATCTTAACACAGCTCTATGCAATGCATTTCTTAATAGTGTCCCTATCTGAAAGTAAATGAAACCTTTACTATATGAAGATGAATAAAACCTGGAGCAGATAAATCTGGATCCATTTGTTAATTACTCAATTAAGGACTGACACACTGAGATCTCACTGAAATACAGAGGGAGGAGACTCCTTGCTATATGATGAAGTAAGACTGGAAAAAGCAATAAAATCTACTATTTACAAATAGAGATGGCCGAAACTACTAAAATCCATTCCGCCTGCAGATTCACAGATTTTCGAAAAAATTCGAAAATGCGAAAATCTGCATAAAAACCCATTAAAGTCAATGGGAGAAAAAAATCCACACAGATCCCCCTAAGGTAAAACAACAATGGTAACTTACTGTAAATGGCTGTGGGACCTGGGAAATGGTCTGGGGAACACATACATATATCCAGAACTTTCCTCAAGATCGCACTTTTTTCGAGTTTCCGCATTTTATTTTCGAACAGCGTTCGTTATTTTTGGAAAATTCTGTAAAAAATTATACAGTAACTTACTGTAAATGGCTCTGGGACCTCAGAAATGGTCTGGAGAACAGACCAATCTGATTGTAACCAATTCTGATTAAAAAAGAATCTTATTGGTTAGTATACCAATCAGATTTTTTCTAAAATAATTTTAATGTATCCATTCAGAATTGCTTACAAATAAAGGTGAAGTTTTAAAACCCTAAAGCTTGAAGCCGGTTGTTTGCAGTGTATATGTTTTCAAGGACTGTGGCACCATGCTGAAAGGCCGCTGATGTGGAGCTCCGCTAACGGAGGGGGTAGGTGAACACTCCCTTTTTTTCTGTATACCATACCATATACTATTATAAACCGAGTTTTTCAGGCTGTAAAATCAGCCTGAAAAACCAAACTCGAACTCGGTTTATACTCAAGTCAGTTACCTTTCACTTTGAATCCAGAAGCTTCCGCAGTACAATCCAGGCAGCCACTCGCTCCCACGCTCCCTATACTGGCACGCCGGCTGAAGTCACTGACCGGCGCCGAGTAGTGACATCAGCCGGCGCTTCGGTATAGGGAGCGTGGGAGCGAGCAACTGCCTGGATTGTACTGCGGAAGCTGGAACAGGGAAGCTGGAACAGGAAAGCTGGAAAAGGGAAGCTGGAACAGGAAAGCTGGAACAGGGAGGCTGGAACAGGAAAGCTGGAACAGGGAAGCTGGAACAGGGAGGCAGGAGCAGGAAAGCTGGAACCGGAAAGCTGGAACAGGGAAGCTGGAACAGGGAGGCTGGAACAGGAAAGCTGGAACAGGGAAGCTAGAACAGGAAAGCTGGAACAGGGAAGCTGGAACAGGGAGGCTGCTACTGGGAAGCTGCCACAAAAGGTACACACTGAACTGGGGGAAGGGTGAGGGGTCATAAGTTCTACCCTCGACTTATACTCGAGTCAATAACTTTTTGGTTGTTATTTTTTTTCTGGTAAAAATAGTTACCTCGGTTTATACTCTGGACAGTTTATACTCGAGTATATACGGTAGGTTATGGAGCGCTTAAGTCGAGGAACATCAATTTGAACGTTTGATAATTATCGAAAATTCAATAATTATTAAAAGTTCGGAAGTTTAAAATCCAGAATCGTTTGGGTCTATTCAAACTGTTAAAGCTTGTGTACAAGTTTGGGTCTAGTCCATCTCTAGTCTTGAACTTCCTACTGTGCTTCTTCAGAAATCCCCCCCCCCTTAAAAATCCTGGATTTGAAGCATTCCAATGGGCACCAGGTCCAGGCATGTACAGTGCCAGAATGCACTATAATGGAGGGGCTACATTGCACTGGCTGTCACGTCATTTTGACATCCATACCACTGTCTTGGTCCTCTAGAATTGGTTTGTTAATTAACGAACGTTCAGCGTTAATTTACTGCCGCGGTCGTACATTATCGATAATGCACTGTATTGCTAAACTGCAATACTGTGTGTTTTTAAATAGGGCCCCTTAGACCTCTAAAAGGCCTAACACTAAATTTATCCAAACACCTTATGGGGGGGTTAGTCCTCAAAAGGACTTTTGGGACCCAAATTGTGTGAATACGGAGTGGTTAACAACAACACACAGAAAGCTCAAAAAGCAGGAAAAAAAACCTCTCTCCAACTCCTACACTGTCAGGTCTCCACTAAACTCACTTTAACACACTGACAAAGTGGCACCTGTCTAGCTGTCTTTTATACCCAGGGGGTTGGCACGGGTAAAAATAGCTGCCATTGGTGAATTTAATACATGAAAATCTTCGAAAATTTTCAAACGTGGGTTTGGAAAATCCGAAAAGCCATATTCCGGAAAATCTGCGAGTTCCGTGGATTTGCAGATCTCTGAGATCTGCCATGGAACCGGGTTCAGTCGGAGATCTGCTGTGGAACCGGGTTCAGTTCTGCAATCCGGTCCATTGTGGTCCATCCAGTGGTTGGTATACCAATCAGATTCTTTCTAAAAATTCTGATTGTAACTAATCAGAATTTGTTCCAATCAGATTATTTTAGAAAGAAGCTGATTGTCTGTTCCCCAGACCATTTCCCAGGGCCATTTATAGCAAGTTACTGTATCATTTTTGCCAAATTTTCAAAAGTTCCTTAAAAATTCTAATTTTCTAGAATATTCGAAATTTCTTCAATTTTCGAAATTTCACGTTTTTTTGAAAATTTTTGAACGAAAAAAACAAACAAGGCAAATAAAAACATTGACATTAGTAGAAAGGCATAATGTGATTGACAAAAAACATGTACACGTCCTTTAAGTGTTATATTTCTCAGAACGAGTGCACATGGACTTTTACTTCTTAAAAGAAATCACATCTGAACATTAGGGCATAACTCAAAAATCAACAGTATCTTTGTACCAATAAAATACATCATTGGGGGCATTCTGGAATCAGCTAAGTCTACATCAGATCACTTGTGACCTTTGTGTGTTTTGACCTTAGCACCGGGTAATAACCCAAATGTATGCAGCATTTGATAGAGGTGTACAATTATAGAGTTTGCATTCTTGGGTTCTAAACAACTATTTCTCTGTTCATTTAATTAGAATGCTGTGCAAAGCTTCACTGCTATTTTAAAATTAACATTTTTGAATTAAAATGAACTTAACACATATTTTTCTCCCAAAGTGGCTCCATATTAAAAACCCTCGTTTTTTTGGATCCCTTATATCTTTACAATATATTGCATTGTTACACAGTGTTCTGGCTGAATAGCTAATGTGCCTTCTGCACTAGCTAAGACTACACTAATGAAGCAAAAATTTCCTTTCCACGGTGTTATATACAATGCATACGTCTTATGAGAAACCACCAGCAATATAATTAGCTTGAAGTTCTCATGTTAATAAGTTTGTCTATTGAATACACATGGAACAGGTAAGAGTAATTTAACACACAGTATCAAAATAAAATAACTTAATGAGGACAAAACTTTTGCTGGTTAGTTATCAAGGCATGTGCAAATCTTTATATACAGTACACACAAATCATGATGTAGCTTCCATGGCACAATGCTTCCTAATTCTTTTATTGTAATGTATGCACACTGTAAATCGGTGCAGAAAGAGGTTTTAAGTACATTATTTGTTTTCTGGAAGAGTAATCCATTTTCTGTTAGCTAGCAGACCACTTAACTGACATTAATGTATCAATTATTTTGCTGTTGACTCAAAATGTTGACATTGGCTACGTTCACGCATTAGACATTCTCGATAATTGCACAATGTATGGCCGATCATTCGGTACAGCCTTTCATTGAATGTTCATTCTTTGCCCTCCGTGTAGGAAATCGCATGTCTGTACCTAGCTTTAGAGTTTAAAAATGGCTTAACAGCTTTAAAGGGGAAGTTCAGTGCAAATACATGTACTTTTCAGAAAAAAGAGCAATATTTTTCCATCCCAATGACCTTAATCTGCCAATTCAGCATTTTGTCTGTGTATATAAATGCAACCAAAATAATGACTTACTGTTTGCAGGACCCCTAGTAGAGACCATTATGGTCTTGCCCTTGACCAGCACCTGGGTTGATTCAGTTGCCCAGTAGAGATCTGAGCATCTTTGACCCATCCAACAGCCAATCAGTAGAAATTACTGTTAGGAACATTCCAATGAAGGTGCATCCTAGGAAGAAGAAGGACCGTTAGAACCTAAAATGTCAGCTCACTAATGTCAACAGCAGGGAACAGCAAAGGGTATAAACTGATTTTTTTAAATGGGAGAGAATATGTAGAATAACTAAGAAGGCATTACACAAACTAACAATTTAACAAATAATGATAATTTCCACTGAACTGTCCCTTTAAAAGATGCCTCTACACACTTCAGATTGGGAGCCAAATGACTTATTGTCAGTTGTTTTGGATGACAATTATCTAACTTTTGTAGTTTTTTTTTTTAATAAGAAATAAGAAATGTGGATGCTTTAAAAAAAGGGATAAGTTATCTATTGTGTAGATAGAAAAAAGAAGCTTGTATTTTACGGATCAGACAGAGGAAACATTTTTAATTCCTCTTGAGAGGAAAATTAAATGTATGCAGGAGTTCCGTCATTAATAATCTTAACACAATTGAACAGCATATTTTCAAGTAATCTACTTTCCATATCAGTAAATTCAGTTTGCGTAAGAGAGTTTCCCTGGTAGAGCTGAGAATTCTGTTTGTCGTTAAAACACCTCTAAAAACTTTTGATGTATTCACATCTGAAAGTGCAATTAACACCTTTTTTCAGGTCGCCCCACAAGATTAATTTTCTGAACATAGATTAATGCAAATGCTTGCTAAAGTGTTTTGAAAATATTTTCTCTATTAATCTCAATCAACGGCAGATTACTGCCTCGGTAAGTAATGAAGATGTTATGGTATTTCAGTAAAGGCAAATAATAAAACAGTTGCACTGAACCTTTTTAAAACTTCCAAAGATTCCTTGGCATTAAAATAAAAAAAGACATAGCTGGAATTATTTGCTGCTCCTTAAGATCCCAGGTACAGACATTCAAATGTATTTTATTTTCAAATTATATCATTTAAATTACGTACATAAATTACTAACAGATATTTAAAGATAATTATTGGTCCAATTCTGGCAGAGTAAGCAGTCTCCTCCTTCAATGCAGTCAATCAAGGTTGTGACAACTGACATCACTGCCATGTTTGACTGCTGTTTAAAATGTTGCCTCCTCTGCACATGTCCAGGTTCCTCAAAGCTCATTGAGTAGAGGGAGGAGGCAGATACCTTTACCAGAAAGGAATAGAATGTAACATTAAACATCTGGTTACAAATGTATGTAATAAACAGGTAAAAATAGCAGTTCCCCTTTAAGTCGGCAGTATTTACCCAGAGATGCAGCGCAGGTTTCTGGAGATAAAGTTGCACCAACCGATTTATTAGCAGTTAGCATGAATTAATCTCCTTCTTTACTTCAGCTGAGCAGGTATCAAAATAGACACCTGCGCAGCTAGCACAAGCATTCAAATATCGCGCTTGTTCCATCTCCGCATTCACACGTGATGTTGAATAGAGTACAGGACATTTACCAAGGGCGATAACGGCTCTGGGTAAATCTCTGTGTATATTTTTATTTACTACTGTAATATTTGCTCCAAAATCTCTATTTTAATAATGGTCAAAATAGTCTGTTTAGTGCCAAGCCACAAAAGTTAAGGAACAACAAAAATAGTTTAATATTAAGTCATTTTTAAAGCAGTTCTGGCTTTGCTATACTTATCTCACATAATATTTTCCAATTGGCAGTCGCAGTTGGACAGCAGTTTTCCAAGGAGAAATATTTGCCAGTTTATATTGCACAGTGTAAACACAGAAATCTTCAACTTATTTGGTGTCTTGACAAAACATGTATAAAGGCTGTAACCCCTTATGTTGGGTACTTGTCTAAAAAAAAGAGAAAGTCTAAAAATAAAGAAATAAAAATGTTAGTATACAGTGTTCCCTATCCATGGCATGTCCATACAGTCTTACTGAAAACCAGATCTACTCTGTTCCACCCATCAGATTTGGAGTGTAGGCATAGATCCTAGCCTACTAGGACAGATATAATCAAATTCCTTCATATAAGCAAATAAACCTGCAAGATTTTAAGTAACTTTACAAATATATTTTCTTTACAGTAACATTAATAGTATAGACAAGTTAAAACTTAATTGATATTTGTTTTTTTTTTTTTAACAATAGTTGGACACATGTGTTTCCCCATTATTAAACAAATTTAATTTATTTAACACTATTTAAATATAAACAAAATTGTTGAAATAAATAAGTATTTGTTGGCACAACAATTGTCTTGGGAAGGGTTGCTCAAACCGTTTTGGTTCCTAAATATAAGCTTTCCTACTGTAATTTCTTTAATGCTTCATATCTGAATTATTGCTTGAATTTGTGTCTTAATTATGACCCCATGTTTTTCCATTGATAAACAATACAAATGCCCAAGTTAAGGGCTTGTCCACACTTAGGGTTTGTTCACACTAGTTGCCAATTATTTGCGTGTTATCCATTTTTTCTACATTTCTGTCTGTTGCGTTTTAATGCCTTTTTGATAGCATTTTTCAAATTTAATGGGGCAGGACCAAAGAACACTTGTCACTTCCTGGCAGTGTGGGAGTTTCAGGAGCTTTTGGAGAGAGAGGTAGCAGATAGTTTTGTGGAGAGAGATTTTCTGGTGACTTCGCTATTCTTTAGCGTGTTTCTATAGCCCGAGGAATGGAAATGACATCACAGGATCTTCCAGGCATCCTTTTAGAAATGAAAACGTGTGCGTTGTTATCCGTTTGTATGCATTTTCATGCATTTTAGAAGGACAGAAATGCGTGCAGCAGTGCGTTTTTTAAACGGACTGGAACACAATTGGAATACAATACAGCAAGTGTAAACGATATCGTGAAATCCTATTCACCTGCATTTGAAAAACAGATATAAACTGGTTTAGTGTGATCGAGCCCTTAAAACAAACAACTGGTGGCTTGTCAGTCATCTGCCCACAACCCCAAGTGCTATTTTCCACAGTTTATTAATTTTATTAAGTGCATTTGTAACCAGATATATAATGATAAATTCTATTCCTTCCTGCTCCCTGTGCTCAATGAGCTTTTTGTATGCTTGAGCATGTGCAGAGGGGACAGCAGTTAAAACAGCAGTCAACCATTGGTTGTAATGTCATCACAGCCTTGGAATACAATCCCTCATGGAAGCACAAAGTGTGAGTAAAATGTCTACAAAAATTAACAACACAACACGGAACACGAAAGTAGAATTTAACCCCAAATATTAATTTTTGGATTAGATAAGGCAGCAAATATGCATTTTGAATTGTTATCTAAAACTTAAAAAAAGGTTTTGGTTTAATTCTCCTTTAACCTACATATTACTTTCAGTCACCAATAATTTTTTTTTAATATCAACAAGATTATACATTAAGAATATAATGAAGGAAGAAATGCCATTATTTTTTTCAATAATAATTTATATTATTAATATAATAATGGATTTAACCTTTATGTAAATTAATTTTTATAATAAAATCAGGAATAATCTGTAACTTTTTTTATCTGGCAGAACTACGGCAATTAGAAAGCTTAGCGTGTAGGTTTAGGGGACATGAAATTCACCATTTCCTATTGACTTTTAGTCATAAACGACTCAATCATTCATGATGTCAAAGTTTAGAGTTTAGCAATGAAAAAATGTGTCAAATAATAAATGGAAACTTTCTGATCTGACTGATGAGCTGTTTTGCCTGAGATGTGCAAACAAAAGATAGTGTATGGCCTAATGGGAGTGGCTGGAAGACTCAGGAGTAATGTAATAAAGTTCTACTTTTAAGAAATCACTGGTTAGGTTTATAAATGATGCCTAGAGTATCAGCCACAAACTCATTTGCCTCTTTTGCATACTAATCTAATGCTACTGTAAATTCAGTTTTTGTGGTTCAGCACAATAAACATTCACTGCATCCAACTACTTTGATTTAAATATACAATAATTCAAATATAATGACAGAGTAAATAATAACAATTCACAGTATTAATGATAGATAGGTGTAAGCAAATTAATATTTGTATCTAAGCAAACAGGAAATTCTATTTATAGTAACAATACAGTAAAGAAGATCCTAATCAGCCAATTTGTGTAAAATGGGGTTATATAGATTTTAGCATGGCTTCACTTGGCTTAAAAATGTACTGTATGTTACTGCTTTTTCCAGTTACAGAGATGAAACACAGGGAAAAGGGCATAAAAAGGGAGGGGGTGGAGAGCACATCCAATGTGTGAATACAGGTCAAAATGTTTACAAAAAAAGTATGCAATAAAAAACAATGCATTGATTAATGAATATTTGCGTCCATTTTAAATATTATGAAATACTGTTGGTCTCTTAATATAAACATGACATGGTGATCTTTGTTAAGTGAATCATATTGGATTGGAATCAATATTTTGTTTATTCTGTTAAAGATCGAGATAAGTAGAGATGAACAAATACACCTGGGTTCATTCCACTGCATGTCCCCTAAATCAAACATCGTTTTGGTTTGACCTTTGGCCGATAAAACTAAAATTCCTCATCAGAACAATTACATTGTGAAACCAGGTCTCTATAGTTCTGTGTTTATTTCTGTTGGTAGTTTTGACCGGGGGAACGTTGTATACAGAACTGGTTATTAACAGTTATCAAAATGTATCTAAACACGTAAGCTTTTCACTTGCAGATCAACACTATTAAGTTTGAAGAAACACAAACTATTATGTGCTTTTAATGTATACATTTTAATTTACGTTGACCAAGTACAGTCAGGCAGTCTAATCTGCCAATTGTTAAAGTACATTTTATCATACAAAAATGTAGGGTTACGTAAAAAAATAAATAAATGATAACTTATGTTTGGGGTTGATATAAAAGAAAGAGGGAATAAGCAAAAGCAAAGGCCAAGAAATAATGAATAGAATTATTTAAAATTAAAAATCTAATATTAGAGTTTGGGTGTTTAGTTTACAGAATCACTTACCAAGTCCTTTATATTTTACTGATATCTTGGTTCATATAAAATAGACTACAATGAATCCAGGAGTAGGTTAGGTAGAGTAGTTAGGAATCTGTTTTTACAGCTCTGTCTAAATCATACAGGTGTAGACATTACCAATCTTTATTCATTAACATTTTTTTTACTACACACATGAAATATGGGAGATATTATTGTTTAAAAAATTAGAAAGACTATATAATGTAATTTTAGTGCAATTAAAGCACATATGTTATTTTAACCATTAACAATTAAGCCAACACATTATGAAACCTAGTCCATACTGTACTAAATATCCTCAGAGCCTAGAGGGGTTAACTAACATCCTTCATCAAACTGCACATTTTTAATTACTATTTCCAGAGCACTCAGCTTGCTCATGATTGTCTTGTCCTTGTACTTTGTTTCCTGGCCTTTTTGTGGTTCTCAGTAATTAAACTTGGCCTACATAAGCCTCTATGTAAGTGTATTAGTGCCGCTATAGCATTCCTTTTCCCATTAAATGCCAATCTAAATATGCAATTGATCTCAGAGGGCAAGCATTTGACTTGTATTCTGTAAAACAGCAGGTAGAAACTCACATTTCACATCAGTCCCTAGAACCTCCAAAGCCTATTTCATACTCTTTTGTGAAAGTGGTATACAATTATTATTTCTATGTGTATTCCCCCATTATTGTGATTCTAGTATTTCAACTTTAAACAATATTTATAATAAATCAAAAATATTTGAGCTCTTCTGAAATGGGCAAAATTGTTCCTAATATACTGCAAGAAATCAAAAGTCGAGTGGCTAAAAAGAGTAAGTGTACAATTTGTCCCCCCAAATGCAGCACTCTTGTAAGCACATAATAAATTACTTGACCTAAAAGAGAGCATCTGGTGCCATTTTCTTGGTTACTATTTCTTTTTCCAATTCCCAACATGTTAGGGTTGGGGTGGAATGAAGTCTGAAACAGCTTGAGGGTGTCCAAGCAGCAGAAAAAAACAGCAGATTAATAGCTATGATTTCCTTTTACCAATAGTTGGAGCCCAAGGCAAATGAACTTGCCCTCCCTTATCCCAGAACTATCCCTAAATCAGACATTTGCGAAAATCAATTCATATTTGTTAGTATCCGTAGTTCTTTAGCAAGTGAAATATTGTGATGTCGATCTGCGAGGTCCAAAGGGGTTAAATGTGCTTTGTCCTTAACTGATTCTATTCCTCACAAATCTGGCTTATTCATTCGGTGTCTATCTCTATAATTACCTTGTCAGTTGCTGAATGAAACTTTATTTCTTTATTTTTATTGCACCTTTTCAAATGTCTTTGACTCGTTGACTCTTCTGAGCTATATTTTATAATGGTATTTGCTTTCCTAATTGCCTCTTAACTTTGTCTTGATATTCAGTCCTTCGTTGTTACAATGTAATATTCAGAGAATTCCTGCAGAGCCATGCTGCATTAATATTGTGCAATTTATTTGGCAATTGTCTACTGAATATTAATTCTTACTATTCCCTATCTGGCACAAATGAGATGCTGCGTGTGCTACAGAGAGACAGAGAAAGAGTTAGAATTTGATTGTATACTATGTGGAATATTTGACACCTGATGTTTTACATTCCCACATTGAATTTGAAAAGGAAGATTTATTGAACACGTCTGACAATCAGTATTTGACTAGTTCAAAAGAGATTGTGCAATACTGAAAATTCTTTTAACCAAATACCTTAAATATTGCATGTGAAGTGTAAAAGAAAACAGATTTTGCACTTTTTAAATGCTGATAAGTTCCATTGCTAACAAGAAATATCCATGGTTTTTAACTATTAGACCCCATAATAATGCCATGAACAGGTAGTTCTATTATATAAAATGGGGCATATATTTTAAAAAAAAACAAAGAAACCTATTGTGCACCTAGTTTCTAATAAGCCTTCAAAAATCCCTGATGATGTACCTGCAAATATGACCTAGGGTATGCAAACAAACAAAATTAAGTCTTTATAAGCATACATTTATTTGTTCTATCTATCAAGCTAATAATAACTTGAAAAGATCCAGACTCAAATTGAAAGTAATGATGATTACACTTATGGCATATACATGTTTCAGTTCAGTTATAACCATCCCATCTGTTGTTTTGGAAGGCCTAACTATTAAGTAGATATGACCGAACTCCAATTTCAGACCCATTAAAGTCAATGGGGGAGTGATAGTTTGAAAAATCCAGATGATTTGTGACACCTGGGAAATGGTCTGGGGAACATGTCACTATTAGAGATGTCCGAAAAAATTAAAAAATTCGAAAATCCGCGAGCGGACCCATTAAAACGAAAAAATCCTCGAAAATACGAGAAATCCTTGTAATTTCAAAAATTTTCGAAAATACGTATTTCCCGCATTTTCGAAAATACGTACAATCCTCGTAATTTCGAAAATTTTCGAAAATACGTATTTGCATGCATTTTCGAAAATAGATGAAATCCTCGTCATTTTGAAAAATTTCGAAAATACGGTTTCCATGTATTTTCCAAAACGCGGTTCGGAAAAGTTCGGAAGGCGGAAAACAGGAAAATCTGCGATATCCGCCATTCACGAACGAAGTAAATCCGTCGCGGATTCGAGTTCGGATCCGCGAACTGGGCCACCACTAGTCACTATCACCAAAACTTGTTAAAACACTTCTTAAACACGAGCGGGCAATTGTCTGGTTTTGCACAAGCTACATTCAAGGTTTATGGGAAATTTGAGGGTTACCGGACAATACTTTCAAGGGTTAGCAAAAATAGAACCATAAATTCAGCAATACTTTTGAGGATTACCGAAACGAACAATACTTTTGAGGATTATCGAACGATACTTTCGAGGGTTAGTTAAAATGATCCATACATTCGAGGGTTACCAAAAACGAACAATACTTTTGAGGGTTACCTAAAATCGAAGGCTACATTCGAGGGTTAGCGAACGATACATTCTAGGGTTAGTAAACGGCCCGTAAATTCAATAATTATTGATTTTTCGATAATTATCAAAACTACAGCTGCAAGTCCAGAAAAACAAACCAGTTCGAGCCCGAACTAGTTCGAATAGTTCGAGCTCGTCCGAACTCATAAAGTTCCATCACTACTATTAAGGCTTTTTTTGTAAAATTTGTATATACACCAATGCCTTAAGGAAAGTGTGAAGTCCTATTAATATATATACACATGAATGCTTTTAGTAACAGAATAAATATGATGCGTAGCCAAAGGTTCATGAACTTATGTATCCAGTCATTGTTTAAAGCCATGTCTACCCTTAAAACCCCCTAAAAATGGTGACTGGTAACTCAGTGTCAGTCGGCAAACCCAACTGCTATTTTTACCAGTTTATTACATGAATTTGTAACCAGATATGTAATCATAAGTTATTTTCCATTTTGGTAAAAGTATCTGCCCAATTAGCTTTTTATAAGCTTGAGCATGTGCTAAGTAGGCAGCAAGTGGATCAGCAGTTGTTATATCAGCAGTTACAGCCTTGATTGACTGCATAGAGGGAGGAGCCAGCTAGAATGGAGGCAATAATTATACTTAAATATCTGGTAAACAATATATCTAATAATGTGCTAAATATATCAGTTGGGGTTGGAGACAGATAACAGACATGTGACAGGTTTTTTTCCTTTAAACATGGCAAACAATGCAGTAATGGCAAACTTTGAACTTGGTTCACAGGTGTATTGTGGGACAAGGGAAAAACTGAGAAAGTCTTATTAGAGCTCATTGGTTTTAATATCCAAAGATCCTTCTTCTATCCTTCCTTCTTTCCTTCCTCCTTTTCTGATATCTGTCAATAAGAGGCTTCAAATGGCGGGTTGAGCTGGGAAAGATGAAACCATGAGATGCAGCAGGTGCAGTTGGGGCTGTAGGATAACAAAATTTGCTAAATGAATGAACAACTGGTGTTCTCAGTCCATCACTATTCAAACTGTATAGAAAAAAGCTCAGTATGAAACTTGAAGTTGTATTTGAAACTGATCATTATTTTTTGAACCGTTGAATCTTATATTTCAGTTGAAAATCTCTTTAAATCATTAAATTGAAACTAATGATAAATTCATTTTCATTTACTGCACCTGACACCAAACGTATTTATCAATCATCACAATAGTACAGAACATGTTTCTTTTTGCTATTCATTAGCATGTATTTTTAATATTTTAATGTGCTATTTCATATCTGTCGGTGTCATGCCCGAGGCTATTTAGAAATATGCAAATGAATAAAGGCATAACATCCCAAAGGAATCCGTATAATTAGTAAATAAATGCTAAACTTGAATATTCCTAGTCTCAATTTGCATTGTGGTACTTGTTAAGATAATATGTGCAATATTGTGGCATAGGGACATTTTGATAATTCATAATAATAAATAATTTTATTTATTGCTGATGACCACCACTAGTTTTTCAGTAAATGGAAAATCATCTACTTTCGGTTTTCGAAAATCGTCCACTTTCGAGTTTCGAAATCATCTACTGTTGATTTTCAAAAATCGTCTACTGTCGATTTTTGAAAATCGTCTATTTTCGATTTTTCGATAATCGTCTACTTTTGATTTTTGATAAAAAACGAAAATTCTAAAAATCTGGGTTCCGTGAAATTCGGGAATTCCAAAAGTTTCAATTCGATTTGAAACTGGGTTCTATTCGAACTCACATTACATTTCTATTGAATAGGTATTACACTATGAGCCTTATTTAATACGTGGTGCGATATTTTGCCTGAGCTGTTAATTTGCCTTAACTAATCAGATGTTACCTTTTTACTAGTCTACTACAGTTTGAAAACATTTAACAAAATCTGCTTGGTTACTGCAAATTTGCATCACTTCATACACCACAAAGAAGTATACAGAATTATTCCTAATGTGAGTTTGTACTAATTCAAATATGCATTGTAGTAATCCTTTATTACATTTTTAAGCAGGTTAATTGGAATTATAAAATAAAAAACAGAGTTATTCAATAAAAGTTCTAATCCTTAAAAATGGTGCTTATTTTGCTCTAACCAATCAGATGTTAGCTATCAAATGTTAAATAAGATCTGATTGGTTGGGGCAAAATTGGCACCATTTTAAACGATAAGAACCTTAATTGAATCTCCCTGTAAACTGCTAATGAATGGTATACTATAGTCTAGTATAGTCCTAGTCAAGACTATAAGCTCTCGGGCAGGGCCCTCCATCCTATTGTACCACAGTAATGCTGTAACTAGAGATGGCCGGTTCGCGGACCCGAACCCGGATCCGCCGCGGATTTCTTTATGTGAAAATAAAGAAACCAAGCCTAAATAGAGGTGGGGGGGTTCGACACCAACTGTCTGCCATGTACAATGCTGTTTTAACACCTTACTCTGGGCGTTCCTATAACACCTCTTAGCCACTATCTAATCACACCCTTAACACCTGGCTGTGATATGCTAATTGGGATTTTCCAGGGTACATAATTGCCACAGATTCTTGTACAAGTCATTCTGAATTGAGAAAGCCAGTCGGATGACTAGCGAAACGTCTTCAAGAACTACATTTCAAGTCCAGTTGATCTAATTGAATACAACAGATAATATTATATAATAATATTATATTAATATATTGTATCAGGAAGATATGGGTGAATATACCACATGTAATATTAGTTTTCCAATCAATATGGATATACTCTACTGTACATACTGTAAAATAGAAACCCTTTTCTGTAACCTTCACACTATAGATTTTTTCTACGCAATGGAGGTCCCATTGCGTAGAAAACTGAACAACATACTGTATTCTCCCTTATCTAAGGTAATATTCTGGATTTTCCTTCCCATACACTGTGCCTCTTATAAGGGTAAGGATATTTAAATGGATTTGGCAGCTTTCAATAAAACACCATGACAGGTACCTTAATGTATAGTGTGTGACCCAGAGCAAAATTCAAGGAAACAGCAATGATTCATTCAGATATAGATTTTGATTATGACCCATTCCAATCTCCACTGGTATGTTTTCTACTTTGCAATGCAGAATGAAGGTACTTCCTCTAATGCAATAAATTGGATCCATATGTGAACTAATTAAAGTTTAATATTACAAGAAAAAATTAGATCTTACAAAGGGGAAAAAAATAATAAGATGAAAAATATGAATGACCTTTTCATTTTCCTTTCTAGGATAAAAATGTCTTTCTAATTGACTCAGTGGTGTAGTCAGATTTTATGTAGGTATGTTCAATTTGCACAGTTCACGATGTTTAACAAAGTTATCAAGTTTACTGCCGGTAGGCCGAAAAAAAATAAGAAAGATGGGAATACTGTGTCTGCCATGTTCCCTCTTTTTCACTGGCGCTTATTTAAAAATCTCTTTATTTGTTCTGGTTTGAAATACCAGAACAAATGTGTAACTGTATATAACAAACACAGTATATATTATTTTATGTTATGCTATTGCTGCTCCTTAGATCTTGGATGACTTCTCTTTCGCTTCCATAAACATTATATAATATCTCCTACAAAATAGCAGTACCTGTTCACTGTGCACCTGCTCTAGGTCTTGTTTTTAATGAGCTTGTGGTAATTTGTGTTTATTGCACACTTCTGCAAATGAAAAATAAAACTGTCAGAGCACAGCTATGATAGAGAACTGATCCTTGTGTTAGGCAATGCAACTTTCCCCATCTGATATAGACAGAGTTTCTTAACAATTCTTTTTAAAAATAAAATAACCCCAAAATAAAAAAAATATGAAATGTTTTTATTTTTCTTACTTTCCCAGTCATCAATTCATCAAAATACATAATTCATCCAAATACACTACTTAAAACAAAAAATATCTGAATAAATAAACAGTTCCTGTCACTTTCTCTTGTGGAAGCCCAAGCAAACTTTCTTGGATCCCTAGGGTTCCCAGAAAATAAAGTGATAAAGAAATAAAGGTTGCATTTTATTAAATGCCTCCTTTATGTCTCTTGGCAGCTGATGTCTCCAAGTGCTTTACCATTTCCAACTACTAGAAAATGTACAGATCATCAACACCCACAGCCAACACAATCACTACTTAGATGAACTTAAGCAACTCTAATGATCTTAAACAATAATAGACAATAGGATAATAAAGAAGTGACTCTTCGCTGCGTTATCTTGTGTAAAAGTACAGTTTTAAAAAATGTAATATTTTCTTATTATCTCAATCTCACCACAGATTGCAGTTACATAAAATTGAGCTGGTTGTTGCTTATAGTTGATGACATATTTTTCCGCTAAATATTTAAGTTGTTTTGAGTATAACCCATGGGAACCAGCAGTGTTTATTGCTATTAAAATTTCAGACTGCAAAGGAAGGAAACCACAAGTGTTGAACTGTAATGAAGTAGCTGACTAATTTTGCTGTTCACTGTGTATAAATCTTTTAATGATTATTTCCTTTTTAATTAGAATGTATCTTTACACTAAGCACAGCTAATATGATTATAAGAGAACTCTTTCATCTATCATTAATTCATACCATATGTTATGTGGTTTAGTTAACATCCAGAAACTTTCTCAGATCTTGGAGAGAATGGCCAGTCAAATGATTGGTTATTTTTGCAGATCTATTAATTTAGTTCTCTTTGTTTTTTAATTAAACCTGAATTATGAGTGTGAATGTATTAATGTGCATCCACCAAGAGTGCAGAACATAACACAGAAATCTCAAATGTCAATGGAATATGCACTGTATACTAAATTCGAAATATTGTGGCAACAAAGTTGCTAGATACATGGTCAATGAGCTTCTGACAGATAACAATCTCATTGAACATGAAAAAAAAATGTCTTGCATTTGCAGTACTTTGCTTTACTTCACTGTTAATTTGGCTTTTCTCTGGCTTATAACTACAAGCATTGCATTCACTATGGGTGTATGGAGACTTTTACAGGGTAATAAAGCATACAGTGCCATGGTCAAATTAATTTAAGCTAACACATCTTATACCATCAACTTAACCATATTTGGTGGCACTTAACCATTTTCAAAAGGCACTCTGGACATGGCTGGACATAGTAAGGTGGGTTGCAAGCACCATAGGTATTTGTCAAGACTAATTCTTTTACTGTCACTTTCAGTTGTGTAATTTGGGTTTTTAGCTCCTATTTTATTTAATCATTTTTTTAAGGGGGTTACTGGTCAATTTAAGAAAGTTAAATTAGCCTAAAATTCATGTTTATTGATACAATGCCTAAAAACACAGGATTAAATGTTGTATAACCTGATTTCTTAAACCCTGATGAGGCAGTTTATCTGTGCTTTGTTTATAAATTAATTTATTTCTATTCTTCCATACAGTAGAATGAGATTACAGTCCTTATTAGAGATTTTTGAAACTGGCAAGTTTTGTTCCATTTTCAGATTTTTGGAATTCAGAAAAAAATCTGGAAATCTGAAAACAAAACCATAGTCAAGTCAATGGGAAATTCAGATCGAATTTAAGGTAGGAATAGCAATAGTAAGTTTGTGTTAATGGCTCGGAGACCTGGGAAATGGTCTGGAGAACACATAGATATAGCCAAAACTTATTTAAAATGTATTTTCTATACTTCTGCATGCTACTTTTAAGGGTTCCCACAAAAGTAGCCTCGTTAACCCTCGGAAATACAGGGTTATTCAATAAAAGTTCTTATTTTTTAGAATGGTGCTAATTTTGCCCCAACCAATCAGATCTTATTTAACATTTGAAAGCTAACATCTGATTGGTTGGGGCAAAATTAGCACCATTTTAAACGATAAGAACTTTTATTGAATCTCCCTGATAGTTCCATGTTTTCAAGGATCAGCGAATATACGGAAATCAACAAGATTCAAAATTTCTGCATGGTTCCAAGGGAACCGGGAGTTCCGAAATGAAATCGGGTTTGAATCAGACCCAAACTTCATCTCTAGTCCTTATTAATTTAAGATCAGCTGGGGAAAAATAATATGCATTTGTGGTAGGTAACAGGATACTACATGATATATTTTTAGCCACAGTGGCTATTCAAAAATGCTATACACAATAATTAAAATCTATAGTTAGATTTAATTAAAGAAAAAAATTAAAACTGTATAAAACTGATAGGATGAGACAACAAAGATTGAGGAGACAATCCACCTGGTGAAGGAACACCCGAAACGCTGTGTGAGAGTGAGCAATAGCACAATAAAACTATTACTTCACCAGAAGGAGTGTGTCCTTGGATTTTTGTTGTTTGAAGTATTTAGTGTTCGTGAAGTGGTACACAGCGCCATGAGACAGCACAATAAAGTACTGTTAAACAAAGGTGTGCGCTACAGTATGTGGATTTAAAGATAGATTCAAATAAAAAGAAGAATGAAAACTCTGTAAAATTGATAGGATGAGACAACAAAGATTGAGGACACAATATTAGATACTGTACCGTTTAACGAGTAAGTCCTCCTTGCAAACCTTTTAGAAAAGTGACCAATTTTTATTGAACAATCAACATAACGCACAAAATAACACACAGGGGGGAGGAGCCCCCTGAAATGTTGTGTGTTATGTTGATGGGTCAATAAAAGTTTGTTCACTTTTCTAAAAGGTGTGCGATTCTTCACAATTTTCTGACCATATTGGATATTATTAACCTTTTAGGGGTATGGGTTTGAAGAATCTGCACCCCCTGCTCTTGGATGTGCTGAAGGTATTGTTTTTGGAGTTTGACTCCTTGCAAACCTGCTGAAGCTGACCCATGCATGAAGTGGCAACATACTCTTCTCTTTAAAACTTTTGCTTTAAACTGTAGAAGGTACTTTTGAATATTGATAAGTTCTAGCTATTTTGTGGAGTCAATTGTTTGGTGGGTTGAAAGCCCTTTAGTATTAGGCCCTAGATTCACTGAGAGCCTAGACCTTTCCCCCAATGTATTTTCCAGTTATCTGACAGGCTAAATATCCCACTGATATTTCCTGTTGGTGTTTAAGCCATACTTTGTATGCTTCTCATTATGAGTAATCGAAAATGACATGGAATTTCATACTATTTCCACTTAAATGTATCTAGATTACTGAGAACTCCCTCATGTACTGTTCTCTTGGAGGTTGCAGTGATTAAGCACTTAAATTGATTAATCAAATTTTCTGTGATGAAAACTACTGTCATTCATTAATCTGAGGCAGCTTATAAATTAGAGGTTGCAAATACAGGAGACAAACATGTTGACAGATAGAGATTTCGGTTTGCATACAAATTACGGATTACAACCATATTCCTTAAGGATTTTAGCTGTAGGCAAGACAGGGACAATACCTCCCTAAAGATGTAGATAAACTATAACTGCATGCATATTTTCTAAAGAATCTTTACTTGCGAATATACAGGGCACATCAGAATTTATAGCTATTATTTAAAGATCATGGAATCTACTGTACATCAAGGTGCTTCAAAATAATGCTTAACATTCCTTGGTAACTTTTATTCTTTTACTTATACAATGAAAGAAAACTGTTATTTCAAAAAAATGTGTGATTGAATATACCTTATATTACATTGTTCAATCTTTGTCCTTTCTTTCTTTCTTTCTTTCTTTCTTTCTTTCTTTCTTTCTTTCTTTCTTTCTTTCTTTCTTTCTTTCTTTCTTTCTTTCTTTCTCTGATGATTCAAAGTAAATTATCTAAAACCAACGTAAAACTTATTATGTTAAATAAGTTATTATGACCAGAACTTCTATTTTTACAACTTTACACTAAGTTACATTTTGTGCTATTTTTAGCTAATCTTGTATTAAGTATGCAGTCACATCATTGAAAGAACTGCTTTAAGGGCAGGAAGTTTGAATTTTTAAGAGAAAAAAAAATAACCAGATTTATATAATAGAGAATAAAATATCAACCGGAACAACTCAAAAAAAAAACCCCAATGAAAATACATTTCATCATTTACAATCGCCTACTATTAACTAAAAGATCAGAGGTATTGTACTAAAGTACTGGTGTCCAACTGGTGTCTAACATTTAAAATGGTATTTTGTTTTGTGGCGTATCCCTATTGGGTTTCGTTTCTACAGATTTACTTACTCTTACCCCACGTCACAGATACTGTATGTTATAATTATTCTATATTACTTAAAGGAACTATACACTGAAAAACATTACTTTTCCTCATTTCAATCTATTAATGAATACATGTAAGCAGCACTTACTCTGATGTGTTTGTGTTGCTGTATGACTTCAATCAAGTACTTGCTTTGCTCAGGCTCAGTCCCCCAGCCCCCTGAAAGAATATCTGACTCTCTGTGAGGGCAAGCATTCTCAGTAATCCCTATGAGGTAGCATTAGGAGAGGGAATTTCCCACCATGCAGTTCACGTGCCACCTGTCACCATTTCAGCTACAGCAAAACTATACATAAAAGAAAAGTTTATCATACCAAGGCACTTGATTAACTGTTGAAATGTAAAATATTTCAGACTTTATATCTAAAGAAATAAGGGACAGAACAACAACAAAAAATGGTACACTGATAATTGAGAAGAATTATAGTTTCCAGTAATGGGCAATTTTAAAAAATAAATTTCCCAGTGTACATATCCTTTAACAATAATAGCAAATTGAACATGCTACTGTATGTTTACCTTACATTGAGAAAGTAGGTATTATTTCCAAAACTGAAAGGTAAACTATGATATAATAAACTTTTTTTGAGAACTTAAAATCCTGTGTATCATGAAAAAAACTTATTAAAATGAATGAAACTGAAATCTTTCACAAAAAATAATATTGTTAGAAACATTAGCAATAAATATAAGTATATACTCTGTGTTTTATCTAGAAGCATATACAAATGGCCCAAATGGTTTGATTGATTTAGTAATATGAGAGGACGAGAGGAGACATATCTAATATGTGGTGTCAACTTTCTTCCCCAGGATTTTAATAATACTGTATTCTATTTTAAAGGAAAAAAGGTTTTGCATTCTTGTAAATATAATTAGAGAAGGAAGGAAAAAATTAAAAGATTACCCAAGGCATATCTGTTGTATTCAATTAGATCAACTGGACTTGAAATGTAGTTCTTGAAGACGTTTCGCTAGTCATCCGACTGGCTTTCTCAATTCAGAATTCTGAATTGAGAAAGCCAGTCGGATGACTAGCGAAACGTCTTCAAGAACTACATTTCAAGTCCAGTTGATCTAATTGAATACAACAGATATACCATGACCTGGATGAATGAGAACCTTCACATTACCCAAGGCAGTTTGCATACTTAAGAGGATTAATAATTGTACCACCCATTACAGTACTTAATGATAAAGTAGAGCTTAGTTTGAAAAATGATTGGGTATTTGTTAGATTTAGGCTGAGGTAAAGGTAGACTGTGCCAAAGAAGATTAATTGGTGACATCTACAGATTTTCAACTGGAATTATATTGTCAGTTTAGTAAAGTTGTAAATCATATGCATAGATAATGCATAAAGTCATATGAACAGGATAGCATTTCACTTTCTAGGAAGGATTTTTTTCCACTTTTTTAGCTGGTTTTTTTTTTTTTTTTGCCTTCCTCTGGATCAACTGATAGGTAGGGTTAAAAGGGAGGGTGAAAAGGTTGGACTTTTCACCCTCACATGTCTTTATTCAACATCAATTACTATGTTACTATACAAAAAATTACTATGTTCTAATAACACTCTGAGAGGAAACGCAAAATATGTATTATTGGCATAACAGACAGACGTCTATCAAGCACAAAGGAACAAAGAATCTCAAAATTCTGCTTAATTATATATGTTAATTGAGCAAACAAAATACTGCTTAAAAGGGACTGATCGGCTCTATCAATAGCACGGAATAGGTCTACACAATGAGTAGGAAAGATTATTTTTGCAAACTTTAGAACTAAATTTAGATGAAAACATATGGACAATAATACATAATACATATTGTGGAGTCCAAAATCTAAACTAAAGTTTAGGTTTTATATAAGAAATCAATAATAGACAAAGTAAGCCTTAATGTGAAACTTTCTCTACCTTTTACTCAGCACAGTAAATATTAAGCTGGTTGCAAAACTGCCAATATTTTATGGCCACCCCAATACAAGAGTGCAAAGAGAATTATTGTAGTAGCTAATAGTTGATTTACTGTATATTATAAGTTAAGACAACTATTTGCAATATCATTGAAAGAGGTAATCCAATTCTAGCAGGGAATGAACAAAGAGCAAAGTACAAAAGATTTCACTTTCTTGAATTCCTCCTTAAAGTTAATTAATAAATGCCATTGTGTGTGCTTTGTGAGTACCGTTTGTATAGCGCCTGATGAATGATGTTACTTCAATGTCAAACTGTATTTACAATTTTATAGAGTTTGTGTCTTTTACATATGCTTCTTAGCCTAGACATAGATAAAAGCTATGCCATATGTTGGTTCTACATCAGTAGAAATTATCCACAATTAAATCTTTCACCTGCTATTCTTAGGAATACAAATTAGAATCATTAACTGAAACCAAGCGTTTCATAGTTTTCAAGATAAAACCCCTTATTTGTTTGCTATTTTCTTTCATAAGACTTAATTAGAGGTGGTTGAAACTCTGAATTTTTGTTCCATTTTCGGATTTACGGAACTCAGAAAAAACAGAAGATCTGAAAATCTTAAAATGGAACTTGCTTTCGAGGGTTCGAAACGTATATTTTCGAAGGTTACCGAATGTACAAATTTATTTTTGGTAACCCTTGAAAATAACCTTGAATGTTCGATAACCCTCGAAAACACGATTGGAAACTACTTTCGAGTTTCTGATTGTATTTTCAAGGGTTATCAAGGTTATTTTTTACAAAGAAATAGTCCTTTTTTTCAAAGGTTTAGAAGCCACAAATACTGGTTGCGCAGATAACTCGAGCATGTGGTTAAAAAGAAATAAAAAAAGATCAGGAATTATACCTGTTAAAATCAGTTTAAAACATATATTAATGAACACTTACACTTTGCAATGGTTGTGTATAAATTTTTGTAGAGTGTTCCAAATGGTGTATAAAACCAGTTTTACATCCTGCGAAAATAAAAGGTACAGTCAACACAATTTTAAAACTATATTGATTTTTGATCCTGAGGAAGCCTGTGCAAAGGTAAAACGCATTGATCAATATTTCTTTTACTCATTTTATGTATTTTATATTCTTTCAGTGTTGCAATAAGTGAAATGAATATCACTATTATTTTTATATAAATAAAAGTTTTATCAATGTATCAAATGTGAACCAGCACATGTGTAAACCAGTGGATTAATAAGGAACACAGAAGCTGTGAATCAGCAAACATTTGGGAGTAATAGGAACACACTACAAGAATTTATGATACACAACTACTGCAAAGTGTTTTTATTAATATAAGTTTTGAACTGATTTTAACAGGTATAATTCATGATCTTAATGGGTTTTTTGTGTTTTTGTTTTTTATTTCTTTTTAATCCAATGCTTGAGTTATCTGTGCAACCAGTAAGTATTTGTACAGAAACTAAATCCACTGGATTTCTTTTGCCTTACATATTTTACAAAATTGTTTACATTTATTTGTATTAAATAAATACCAATTGAGAATTATTTAAATGCCACACCCTACCTGTTGTTGACCACAGTATTAAGATCGCTATTTTCAGCAACTAACATCACCTCAACCTGCAGTTTTGAATTTGACAATGAGATCACTGTACTCCAATGACCTAAACAGTTACCAGATTTCAATCCAATAAACCAAATTTAGTATGTGGTGGAACAGAAGATTCACATCATGGGTGTGCAGCAGATACGTCTGCACAAACTGCATGGTGCTATCATGTCAAAATGGACCGAAATCTCTGAGTAAAGTTTATTACACCTTTTTGAATCTGTATCACAACTGCATGATGCTTTCATGTCATGGCATGAATAAGAGCAATGGGGTAATTAATGACCCCTTTTATCCCAAACCGTACTTAAGTATAAAAACACACAGCACACTTACTTTTTGGATCAAAAGGGGTCGCAGATTTATTGATAATAACATTAATAATGCTTGGATTAATAAAAGAAAGTGTAACTTTCTTTATTTGAACAGAAATAACAAAATATCTCCTCTATAAATCCTTAACCTTTAACAAGACTTAAACTATTCTGGCAGGTGGTCTTTGGAAGCTACTCTGAAATTTACTCCCCCTTTACCAGCCATAACTACACCAGCTTGGCAAAGGTGTTCACTCATTGCAATGCACCTGATACAACTAGTACCTTGTGGACCTGTACCCCACCTTTTTACTAGAGATGCCACCCTGTGGGTTAGCCAGTGTTTACAACACCTTATTGAATGTGAAATCATATTTTGCATCTTATAATTTAAGTTTTATAATTTTATAATCCTATCCTTAACATAATATACATAGGGCATATCTGTAATATTCAGTTAGATTTACTTGACTTAAAGTTTAATTCTTAAAGGCATTTCGCTAGTCATCTGACCAGTTTTCTCATTTTAGAAACAAATAGTGGGCAAAAAATACCTCCAGTAGCACAATATTTTTAAGTGTGGTAAAAAAAAATTCTCGTAGTTGAAAAATACCAATAAAAAGGCAGTATTATTGCACCACCCAGTATTGAATCATTGACAGTGGCACAGTCCTAAAATAATGCTGTGTTCGTAAAATAACAATAACGATCCGTATTTTATGTCCGTGGCGTTACTTTGTGAGTGCAATGTAAAATAACACCGTGGCTGGTAAAAAGGTTTAATATCGGTGTTAACCAATATCATTCCTTTATAAATACCATCCTTCACCTCATATTCTAGCTGCTCATTGGTCATCTATTATTTGCATTTAGATCATCTTTGTATCACTGTCTAACCTTCTTCTTGACACTTTCTAATGCATTAATTTACTCTCTACTTGTCACTTCCTAATCATTTCACAATTGTTTTCAGAGGATTTTCTTGTCATTTATCAGTCATTTACACTTTATGATCATCTTCTTGTTATCTCTCGGTCATCTTGTAATCACTTGGTACTCGTAGTTTGATTGTTCTCATTATAACTTCTTTGTTACTTTATCTCATGCCTACTTTACTCATTTGCTTAACAATTATTTTGTTTTACTATAATCCTGTAAAACTGTAATACATATATGAAATGAGCTTATGCTAACCCATGCCATAAAGAAATAAAGGGGCTGGTACAATAAAAAAGGTTTGCCTCTGTTATTAATCTGCAACCAACCAGATGTTAACTAACTGCAGTAGAAAGCTAATATTTGATTAGTTGCTGAATAGTAGTAGCATGGGTAAACTTATAAACATCCATCCCAACAATATTGATGTGATACTCTGAATAAATATGAATGCCAGTTATGTTTCTGTATCGAACATGTAATAAATATTTGATGGAAACATTTTTGGTAACAATTTTCTATAAAGAGCAGTCAAATGGCGATCATATTATCATCTTCGAGGTCATTATTAGATCACTTTACGACCATCATGATCATTCCTTGGCCACATATTTCTTCCTTCAAAATGTCATTACCTTACTATTTAGAGAATTTTCTGAAAATACTTACAGAAATCTTGATGGAAAAAAGCAGATATAGTTTAAAATAAAGGTACATCTGGGAAAATGACAGAATGTACTCGCAGAGTAACAACTTGTTAAGTTAGCAATGATTTATTTCTAATTTCCAGCTTTAAGATAAAGATCTCTGTTAGTCTTATTTATTAAGGCCTCTATAATTTATTTAGCTTTTCCTGCCTAAAAAGAGAACATTGGTCCCCACTGACTGCAATTTGTGAACAAACTGGAAAAAATCATTTAATCCATCTTTAAAATCATCTTTTAGTATTTACCCACCAAGAGTTTTTAGAATTACTGAATTCACGTGGTGAGTGAGACTCCTCTATCCACACACACACATTCAGACGCACACACACACTAAATCATATTTTATCGTTCTATAACTTTCATGGTGTTGCTTGTCTGTCTTGACTGTACAGAAGCAACAGATACTGTCTACAGGAAAAGGGGGAAATTTCATTCTAGCATTCTAGGGGGAAAGAAAGAAAGATTGATGGCTTTAGATTCCCAGTACGTGAAGCTGGCGACGAGTCGGGGGATTTTATAGTCACAGGTTGGCTTTTCTCACTGAATTTTGATTAATGGAGCAGGCTGGAACTGCTGATGTCTTCCAGCTACTTTAGCTGACAAGAATGAAAGTAATCTGATGTTTAAATGGATTTTGAACGTGTCTGTGGTTTTAGCCTCTATGTCCTGAAGGAAAGACCATCTGCTACAAGATAACCTCAACTCAGAGGGTGTTCATTTCATATTTATTTTTTTTAAAAACAGGGATATAAATTTTTTTCCTGGTAAACATTTTTGTCCTTGTGCATGAAATAAGTGACGCCTCTACAGTTTGTGCGTCTGGTGATTTTGTTTTTGTCACTACCTTTATTTTACCTTTCCGAACAAAAAAATATTCAGCGCAGTGTCATATCAACTGCATTTTCAAACATTCCCCTGACACAGATGGAAAACAGCTCCTAGACATAAAACTATCAGTTTTCTACAAACAGTCGGCAACCTGTTGTGAATATTGATCATTTTTAATGATGACTGGTATAACTCTGGGTACATAAGTTTCATGTAAAATGTGTACAAATTACATCTGCTTGGGGAAAGGAAAAGCTTTAAAATTTGTCTTCACTCTAGTGTAACGTGGCATCAAAAATGTAAATTGTGAAATAAAATGGGGATTTAATAGCTGGATGGAAACCCTGCAGTCAGTCAGGAATGAGGAAAAGAGCTTAGGTTTTCTTGGAACCTTTAAGATTTACATTAAAGGGTATGTACACCATGAAAACAACTTTATAGTATTGAATAGCTGTGGCTTTAAATATAAAGGTGGGGGTTTTTTTTGTTGTTGTTGTTCTATTCCCCTCCCTTACCCTATATTTACTGCTTGAAAGTTGCTGGCTTCCTGCTCCACTGTAATAGCATTTTAGCTCCGGCCCCACGAGAGTGTCGCAGTGACGCTGCTGCGAGCATGCACGAATGTTACATCATCGCACCCAAGCCAGTGCCGTGCGATGACATTGCATGTGCACTGATGTCATGTTGCATGCACTTTCATGTCATGTCGTGTGCGTGCAGTGGCATCACATGTGCACTCTTCAAATGGCTGCAAACTTGCCCGACAAAGGAAGATGTCGGATATTTGGAGAATCTTGTGGGGGCGGAGCTAAAAACAGCATTACAGTGGAGGAGAAAACCAGCAACTTTCAAGCAGTAAAGGTAAAGGTATGGGAGGGGAATAGAACAAAAAAAACCTTTATAAAAAAAACTATAATGTGACCGCTATATACATTTTTTATTTTCTTACACACTCATTGCATTCCAGGCTAACTTTCTTTAACCAAAAACATAAAATAGGATCTACTTTTCTATTTTGAATGTGTTAGTAAACTATGATGTAATACTAAAAGATTTAAGTGTGTGCTTTAGATGTAGATCTTACAAAAGGGTAAGCATGAGTATGGACTGAATATGGATAGAATACAGTAAAATGTTCACACATTAGCTATATTAAGTTGGAGAAAGAATTATTAAGTGATGAATGTCTGTCTTCCAACATTTATTCATTTAACAATGTGATTTTTGTTCACTGTCTGTGCTGAATACACCACACTTTTTATTTCAAAGGATACAGTAGTTCAGCCATTGGGTAGTCAAACATTCAGGCACCAAACCCTCTCTTAGTAAGACAGTTATCTGCCTTTTGAAGGAGTGGAGTTGATTGCCAGCAGCCTGTTGTTATTTGTATAATATCACAACTTCACTACTCTGGTAGGACAACCAGAGGATGGACTGGAACTAAGGAGTTGATCTTTGCAAGGTGAATCTTTCCTGAAAAAGGAATTAAATAAAGAAAGTGGCAAGGAAACAAATATAAAGCAGTTTAGAGAAAATCTATGTAATAGATAAAATAGATAATGGGGCGCATTCTAAAAAGCTACAACAGTAACATATTACACTGCTTACACCTTTGAAAATAATTTATAGAATACTTTTTTTCAATGTAAATTGGCTGTCAATATAAACTCTAAGTCAATATAAAACTGTGGCATGCATTAGATGCTACAGTGTGCTATTTTTTCTGGGTTAGTTAACCGCTTGAAGATGTATTTTCTATCAGTTTTTAATGTGTAATAATAAAGGTTTTTGGATGTAGCCGACCTCGGATTTACTGTTTTTTAGGTGCTAGAAACATCTTTTTCTTACCTGATTGTGCATTGGAGGAGAGTTCCTGGGTTCCCTGAGCAGACCAAGCATCTTGCACACACACCCTCAGGCACCCAATGGGGCGGAGAAAGGGCAGAGCCGCAAATGGACTTCTAAAAAAAATAAATAAACCTTACTAATTTTTGAGAAATGTTTGGATGAGATTCAGTTGGTATTGAATCTGACAATGTTCTAGTGGAATAAAACTTTTATACTTGTAAGTTTTGTTGTGTTTTCAGTTTTACAGATCTTGGGAAACCCTGTAGATCTGAAAATCCAAAAACAGAATGTATTTTTGAGGGTTCGGACCACATTTTTGAGGGGTACCGAATGTACAAGGTTATTTTGGTAACCCTAGAAAATAGTATTGAATGTTTGATAACCCTTTGATAATTACTTTCAAATTTCCCATCGTATTTTAGAGGGTTATTGAACATTCAAGTTTGTTTTGAATCACAAAATCCGAATGATGCCCCAGTTTTGGATGGAACCTTCGGATTTCAAAACCAAGGGGTTCAATGTCGGATCCCGTCTCTAACTGTTTGCAGAAGTGTGTGGTAAAAGTTGATTTGGCTATCCATGATCTGTTAATAATTGTGCCCATTGTGAAGTGCAATGCTGTTACTTTAAAGAACACAGCCAGTGTTAGCCCATATTTCTCTCCCATTTTGTCAAGCACAGTGGATTTCAAGACATTTTTTTCCTAATATTAATTCACCAGAGTAGATGTCATTTTGTGGGGTTTAGAGGCATTAGTTCTGACATAGCTGAAGAAATCAAAACTCTTGCATTTTTATTACTAAGATTATATGCAGAACAATCAGGCCACTTTAATATAAAAGTTATTATGAAGCTGCATAGCACAGACTAGTGTAGTGAAGTTATAAGAAATGTTGCATCTGTGAGGGAAAATAACTTTGGCCCTGTATCTACGGTCCGAGTGGATCCTAATGTGAGAGAATCCTAGTAAGTATATTTATATCACCAGCTTGTGGGGAATTTTGGGACTTCTCAGTCATTAAAACACATACATGTGACTTATATGGTACTTGAATTTGCTTATATAACTTAAAATAGGTGATTATGCATTTTTGGCCTGACATTGGGGATTAGTAGCAGTTTACCAGAAAGTTGATAATAAAATTAACATCTAGTAAACATTTTTACCAGGATGTATATCTATCTTTATAGATAGATAAATATGTATATAACAGTGCACTCACGGGTCTTCATTCAAACAAAACTTTTATTGGTATACAGGCAATGTACAATAAAATTCAATTTAAACAATAAAAGAATTGTTTGAATAAAGAAGACCTGTGACTGCACTGTTATACTCTTCCACTTTTGTATACTGTCATTTAGACGGTAGTTCCTGGGCATTAAAGGTTATGTGAAGTGAGTGCCTGCAAACACACCTTGATATATATATATATATATATATATATATATATATATATATATATATAAAATACGTAAGTGTGATATATATGTTATATATCCCACTGCTCCTCCCATTCCAGTGTTCATGTCTGAACAATGACTTGGCGTATTTTGCAGTATTTAACTCCACTAATGGAACATGCTGGAGCTGCTTCCTGTAACTTCATAATATATATATATATATATATATGTATATATAGACAGATGAAGAGATGAGTGCACTTCTTAATTATAACAATTTATTAAGGTGCACATTAATGACATAGTAAAAAGCAGTGACATCATCAAAAGCAGCCGACAACTTACAATATTACATTTTCAATTTGTCATATCCATATGAAACTAAAGTAATTACTGTATCATCCAGAATAAAGTGCTAGATATGTTAAAAGTGCTAAAATTGCTAAAAATGTTAATAAAGTGTTAATAATATCAATATGTATAAAATACCTCAGTGCAAGTGTGAAAACATTTTTAAAACACAGATAAAAAAAATTTAAATTTAAATTTTTTAAAGGAATTTTTAAATTATTCCTGGACTCAATTATCTATATTCTAGTAAACTATGCTGACTTTCTCATATCATATCTATTAAAGCTATAGGTAATGGGGCCAATATTGATGCTATGCAATATTGATGCTCATTTCTAGCATTATATTCTGGATGATAATTACTTAGCACTCAAGTTTTATATGGATATGAGAAATTGAAAATTGAATATTATATGTTTGATAAAGGTCAAAGAAACAATAATTAATAATAATTAAGAAGTCCCTGGAGTGCACTCATCTCTTCATCTGTCTATTATCTATATCTTAGGAGTAGCACTCAGGCAATCGAAGAGCTTCAGTTGTGTGCCTGCACTGTCAAATATATAGTAAAGTAGACCCAGGGAATCCTGCCACACTTTGTGGTTGAAACTAAACATGCTAGGTTAATATGTATTAGAATTCACCAAGTGGTGATGGTACCTCATATATTATAACAGAAGGTACCTCACAGCATCATGTTATATATAGCATTGATTATTAAAGTTCCAAGAATGCACAATGGCACACCGCTGTTGGCTCCTTGGCCAGACAAATATGGTAGGTGCAATCCTTTTTTTTCTTGCTTATATATAGCATTGCCCTAATAATCTAAAGTATAAACAAACATTTCTCATTCCCAGTTTACCTAAAGAAATGGATTTATCCTTTATATATTCTTTTATACAGATCTAATTGGAAAAAAAATGCTTCAAAGCAATTTATAATAACTGCTTTGAATTTCAGTATTACAGTAAATCCTTGGTATACCTGCCTGGCTTTACCACTAAGCAAAAGGCTAAGGACTTGCAAGCGAGCACCTTCATCCCAACCATTAATAGTGGCTGTCAATTCAAATTGTTCTAGCCAATCAGTCCACTCCCTAGTTACCCCATCAAGTGGATCAGGTTTAAAATAGGTTTGGCAATTGGGCCTGGAAGAGCTACTGAGTCTAATAGGGGAATTTCATCTGCAGGTACAAGGACAGGAGGATTTAAATCAATACTTTCAGTAGCAGTCTCCATAGCTTAATACAGAGAACATACATACAGAGAAAACATGGCATGGCACCAGTTACTCTGGTGGTCTGGCACAAAGCAGACAGTGCACGTAAACAGGTTCCCCACATATGCTATGATTACTATGCAGTAATCAGAGTTGTCCCTGTCTATGGTGCACCACTTTAAATATTAACCAGGCCTGTATATTATGTGTCCTTGTAAGTTGGCATACACGTATCTGTTGCCTCAGAGTTTGTATCCAATAAGGTAAATTGTCTGTCCAATAATCTGTCCTCCCAACAGGTGTTAACAGGATCTTATATGCAGGATCTTGTGTTGCAGTCAATATCTCTCCAAAGCACACACCACTTTCTACTTTCACTTTCTCTCCTCTTAGCCATAGAGAGCAGGGATATTTTGTCTTTTATCACTCACTGATACCACCTGCAGGCTGGAGGTGATATTTAAGGAGCCTTGGTGTATATGTCGATTACAATACACATCACATCCTGTGTTGCAGACAGAAACTTTTTTTGGATTACACTTCCTTTCACATGGAGCAGACACAGTGGTGTGGTTTAATCTGCCATTTGACCATTCCATGTTGACATAGGGATCTCAGCTCTGTTTATGTAATTTGTATATTTTGTGTTGTACCTAATATAAGTCAGTGCTATACTTTATATGCATTTACTGATGGTCATTTAAATGGTAATAGTGATATAGTACACACATACATATACAACTTTCCTATAGGTAATATGATATACCCCCCACCACATTGGTAGCTCCTAAAAACTCAATGCAATCTCCTATGGACATATACATATATTTATATAATATAAGGGATATATATATATATATATATATATATATATATATATATATATAGTGATATAGGCACACAATTGAAGCTCTCCAACTGCCTGGGTGCTACTCCAGAGATATGTATAATATAGATAGGTAGATAGATACCAAGATGAGTGCACCTAATAAATTGCTGTGATTAAAAAGTCCTTGGAGTGCACTCATCTTGGTATCTATCTATCTATTTATCTCTCTATCTCTATCTCTCTATTGTAATAATATTGTAATAAAATAAAAATACTATGAAATATGATAAAATTGATAATAACATGAACATCTAGTAAACATTCTTATCAAACAATTGTATATATAGGCAATCATATTATTACACCTAAACACCCCTCTAAAATATTGTGTTTTAAATATTCAGATCTTCTCAAATAACTAATAAAATGTAATTAACACTGCAATACAATGCTCCTCCCAACATAATAAAAAAAAGATAAAAATGTGTCTCAGTCTCTCAGTACTCAATCAAGTCGTGTCCTTGTGCTTTTTTATCATTATAGAAGACTATGGGGACTTACATTACCCATATATTTTTCACTAGGTGGTATATTATTCCTTATATCTAGAAAACACTTGCCTCCGGTCTACTTCATATCAGAATAATGTTCCTTAATATTATCACATCTGCTAGATCATTGAACAGTAACAAATAGATGGTCTCCTGAGATAGGATGATTGAGAATATTATTAATTTGGTTTTTACAGTACCTCGATCTTTCATACAGCTAATTTCTAGCATGTAAATACTGTAAGGAAAAGGAACAAGGAGCTAAATACTTAATGCTTGTATGTATAAAATACAGCGGGGAAAAAAAGAATAAAGACAATGGGATACCAAGGCAAAAACCTTTCATAAAAATGAATTGTACTGTACGGTACAGTACAATACTACTTGGTCTGGTGGAAGTCTTTCAGAAACTCATATGTGTTTGTATATGGCTAGTTTCTCTGTAGAATTGGTTCTACAAATGCTAATTTGTAGATATTGATAACCCTCACCTATTGTAAATAAATAGCATTCTTCTGGAGAATTGTTCTGTCATTTTGCAGGCTTATGTCTTTCTGCAGCTTACTGCAGCCCTCCTTTTCTAACTGATTGCAGAATGTTCATGTCAAGGTCAGCCAGTAGTTACTGGAAATATCTGTTACTTACTCCATTTGGAGTCTACATGAAAGTTATTTAAATTTGGAGAAACTCAAATCATGGTTTAAAAGGTTAAAAATAGAAAAGAAAAGGTGTATGGTTTCTAACTAATGACTATTTATTCAGCATGTAAAGGGGAACATTAGTCTGTGTACAAATCCCTCTACCTAATATAAGGAACACAGGTATATAGCTGTAAGCATGCTCACTGCCTTTAAGACATTGCAAGCAGGAAGTGTTAACCTCTTCAAGGCTGTGAATCTTTATAGAATGCAGCTACAGATATAATATATTACTCACTTGAAAGGTAACTTAGAACTACATTAGGGGGAGATGTAATAAGGCTGCTAACAGCCTAAGAAAAGTTAAAACCACACTGCCCAATGTAATATCGGGTTAGTGTGGGTTTAAATCTTACCTTGTTTTCATTAATGGCAAAAGGCACCCCATGTAATAAGGATTCCTGCAATGTAGTAAATCTCGCTATTACCGCATTGTAGGAACCCGGAAGTTAAGAGGAGCCCCAAGGTAAATATTACATCTCCCTGATAGTGGTTTCAAATATTAAAAATAGGGAAGAACTCACAGAAGTGGAGTCTAACTTACTGCTGATCACTAATACATTATTACAGTTTAACTATGAAAACTAACAATTTTAAGTCGGAATTACATTGTGATTCTCATCCCAGATTAGTGCAATGCAGAGTCTTGTGAAATGTAAAATCTTCATGGTAACATCCAAGTAATCAATCAAATTCACAAATATACCTGAGAAATTAAACAACAGGTGGTATTTGTCCTATTTAATAGTTTTATTGTATGCTGCTTATATGATATGCTACACAAGTTAAAAAGGGGGTGGCTGTGCAGGTGGTTTACCATGGCGTATATGCATCAAATGTTGGCCATTAGCTGTGTTCATCACCTTTGCTTCAGTTAAGCGTGTTAGACATTTCATAGATGTTTCAGACTTCGCTGAGGTCTAGCTGTTGATGCTTGTATGGCAGTTTTGTTTATCATTTTGTTTTGCTTTTGAAGGAAGTGCAGAAGAATACCGAGTCTTTTTCACCACTTGGATATAATATGCCTTCTTCCAGAGATTCCCATTTGCCATTATATTATTCCCCCTATTTCCATCTTCTTGCAGATTTCAACATAAAGAATTTTTACATCAAAATTCTTATTAGTCATTAAATATTCATGTACTCCTGGTGTTTTCATTACTTGCTCAATATTGTCTATTGCTAAATTCTATAGGACTGTCACTAATAGCAACAATAATCATGATGAACTGATGTAGTTTCAGTAGGTCAAAATTGTCATTAAAATAACTGAGCCATAATCACAACCTGTTTACTTTTTTCTACAATAAAATATTGATAGGTAATAGTTATAGAGATAATAGAAATTAGATCCCTTTCACCATATTTAGAAGGGAAGTTATAGAGAGACACATATGCTCTCCCAGTACTAATGGAATATAGTGTTCTGGACCCTGGGTGGGTAAAATTTGCTTTAGGCTTAACCTCTGTGGGTCTTTGTCATGCCAAAGTGTCTCACACACATCAATAACTATTTTAAAGTTAAAATGTGTGTTATGGCTCTTGATAAAACTCCCTGATAGTATCTAAAGCTGGCCACACACTGGGTTCTTTACCACGAAAACTGCAGAAAACATCTAGCCCAATAATCTAGCTACAAACAAATAATGATGTCAATTGCAAACCTGGATGCGACCAGGAAACATGGTGGAAACATTGGAAGGTAAAAATAACCGAATCATCTGTCGATATCGATTGCAAACCATGATGCGAGCAGGTAACATTGTGGGAATGTCTGAAGGTAAGAATTGTTTAACCCATCATTACACAGATTGAATACCGAAACAGCATAATGTTGGGTCAGTGTATGGCCAACATTGCTAAACTATGCCTAGGATCTTAGTTCTATTCATTTTTTCCTATATAGTAATGAGCCTAAAAAATGCTAGTGGGAACAACACTATATAATGTGTGAACCTGTGGTTGTGTGTGTGTGTGTGTGTGTGTGTGTGTGTTTTTGTATGTGTGTGTGTGCATAAATAGAAAAAAACAACAACTTATGATTACAAAATCACAAATGGCTTGGATTACTTTTCCCTACAGAAGTACTGTATTCTTTTTTTTCACCTGATCAAGCATCATGGATGCATGATTTGAGACAGGTTGGATTGAATTATCCACAGGTGCCTTGGGGCTTCGAGTCGCACAACTTTTATATTCTGCCTGAAAGATTCAATAAAAGTACTGTGCTGGTAAATACCATATAATACCAAGTATAGCTGCTCATATTTTATAGCAGCAAAAATAGTTACAGGCGACAGAAAACCTGTTTCTTTTTTCCATTTTATAGAGTCACAAAATGTGTACCACATGCAGGCTGCATATCATTACATGGTTTTAATGAAAGGAAAGTCTCATTTCTACCTTTATAGCTTTTATTTTCTTGTACAGTGGTGTACATGAAAATGTTCTGTATAAAGTCATTCTAAAAAGAATTAGGCAGAGGAATTCTGAATGCCAGCTATATATGATTAGATTATTATATTTTATTATTATATACTATATTATTTTTATTGGATGTCATTATAAAAATTACAGAAATATTTTTAAAAAATGTGTTTACAACATTCTAATCAAAATAGGGGGGATTTTCCTCAAGGTTCATCAAAAAATCATCAATAAGTAACACAGGATTTAAAAATGGTAATTTAATAGCTTTTAAGATACTCTAGTCTTTATTTTATACAGTAAAGCGGGGTACGCACATTAGCAATATATTGCTAATGTGTGTATAGCCTAAACTACCTTTTCCGATGTCAACAAATGTTATGCATCGACATTGGCAAGGTCGTTTCCTGATGGAAAATTTTGCACGGCCCCATGTACTTATGTATAGGGAGTCGCCGACTATCGTAGGGAGTATGGCAGGAATGAACTATCTCCCTATACTTTATGACAGATTTGTAAAGTGTTTGCGTAGCTTTAGACAACAAAGCTTCAGACTAGGACAGTAAAGTTGGCTGCAGTTCAGTAAGAATGTGGCAAATATTCCAAGACTCAGAGATTGAGAGATTTCTGCAGTTAAACATTAAAGAGCACAGTGGCTAAGTGGATAGATCTGACTTCCCATAATCCCTCTGCCACTTCTGCAAGGAATTTGAGTCATTTCTCTAAATCTGTGTTATTGGAAAGGTCCCATGTGGAATTGTATAGGTGACACTGCAGAGAAGCAACATATTGTATTTTGCACCGCAGGTGTACTACCACGGTGCTAAATGCGATCGCCATTGTGAACTACCAATCAGCTACTGATCAGTTTCCCCCACAATCATAGAGACAAACTCCTGTGTAAGCTTTTTGTGGCAACGCCTGATGATATGGGATTAAGTAATTAAATAGTGCTGGAATATTTGCAACAACAATCGCAGATTTAATTGCAAATATACTTTGCATGAAGCCTTTCCTGAGAGACAAGTCATGCTGTTGAAGAAATTCTTAGCTGCTAATTTATATTGCAAGCAAAAAGGCTTGCTTGGGACATTGGGTGGTAGATTGCACATGCAATTAACATTTTGATTACTTTTTTTTTTGCTGAGATAGAGATTTAATAATTTATTTCCATTGAGTGTTTGTTACCTTCATAGATTTCTGCCTTGAAAAAAAATGCATTAAAATCCATATGCAAATGATTCTACTGGCTTGCAGTTTCAGTACTTCCAATCATAATATTACATGTACAAGCTAAAATGTAATGCTATTTAAATTAAAACAAATAAAAAAAACAAACAGGCATTGAAATAAAATTATACTAGGCCATTAAATTAATATAAAAAACACAAGGGGGTTGAGGCAATAAGAGGTACAAAAGTTGGCCCATGCTATTCATTTGCTGTAACCAATCAAATGTTTGCTTTTTACTGGGTCACAGCAGTTAGATAACATATGATTGGTTGCTGCAGATTAGAGATCGCCAAAACTCAATAGTTTAGTTCCATTTTCGGATTCCCGGATCTTAGGAAAATACAGAAGATCCGAGAATCTGAAAACGGACCGAATTTTCAATAATTTTAGAATGTACTGAGCTATTTTCGATAATCTTCTAAAATAGATTCGAACGTTCAAAAATCTTCGAAAATACACTTTCGAGTGTCCGATTGTATTTTTGAAGATTTTCGAACGCTCAAATCTATTTTCAAAGATTATCGAAAATTACTCCGTAGTTTCAAAAATCTTCGCAAATATGTTCCGAAGTCCCGAAATCCAGATCATTCGGATTTTGGAACCAAGGGGTTCCGTGTCAGACCCGGATCCCATCCTTACTGCAGATTATTAGCACAGGTAAACTTTTGCACCTTTTATTGCTCAGGCCCAAGAGATTTTATATTAACACATGTATATGGAAATACATAAAAATATGGCTGGCTATACAGTGACATGCACAATTCTATGTTTTGACTGATTTAATCAAATATCAAAACCCTTTAACTTAAAGGGCAAGTCCAGCCCTAAAATGAAAACGTACATACAGGTAAATCACTCCCCAAAACCCTAAACGGTAATAGTTTGAAATCCAATATATATAAGTCTAACCTGAAATCCTGCACAATGTCCTGTTTCCCCTGATTCTTCTTCCTGGTTCTTCCAGTTAGTAACTGTCAGTTATGGATTTGACAGTTGACATCCCAGCCAATGACTGAATGTTAATCCCCTTTCTGCCTCTTCTGAGCATGCCCAGGCTCAGTAAAGGCTCAGTACAGGTTTCTAAATTGCTCAGTTTCCATGAGGCATCCAGAAGCATAGCAGGCATACATTCATTAATTCATAGGATAAAGTATTATATATCAACATATTTTAAAGAGGCAATTCTTTCTAAAAGATGTTCTTATGAGGGTGGAGTTGTCCTTTAAAGACTGATAAACAGCGCAATAAATGTCAGGCAGTTTATCTATTAAAAGCCTAATTGGACATGTTGGAAAACCTTGGCCTGAAAAGAAACAGTGGTACTGTAATAGTGAGGGTGATGAATGCATACCTGAACAACATTGAACAGTACAAATACAGTATGCCGCAATCAGATTTTGACTAAATTCTGATCAAAAAGCTGTTGTTTTTGGTGGTACCAACTGTACAAGCATAACAATCAATGACTCTCCAATCAGAAATTGATGGGGGAGCCAATGATTGTTTGTATAATTGCCCCTTGTATATCTAGCCTAAGTTACGGTGTTAAAAAATGGATATCACTAGGAAAAATTGGACTCCTATTAAATGAAGAATACAATATGGAGGGAAAGAACTATATTATGGTTAACATTCTTTTTTCTTTTTTTGGATTTCCCTTTCATTCCACTGATCTTAGTGTAAGCTTTCTCTAACCCATTATTTCTAACTGCCGCTGCATAGATTTTCTGCTTTGTTGACTTCTATAGGTAACATATTCCAAAATTTTATTGCCCGTTGCACAAAAAAATTGTTCTGCCTAAGATCCCTGTTATTTTCTAGCTTCCCAACTTCAAATTTATGTCTCTAGCTTTTTACTACTTTTACTATCATGAATACATTTTCCGGATCGCCTTTATCAAGTTCCTTCTTTGTCTTGAACACTAGAATCAGATTGCTGTGAAGCGAATCCATTTTCTCTTAGATTCACACTACATACAGATTTCTTCTTCAATAATTTCAAAACCTATTCAGCAATATAAATATTGTTTCTAGTTAACATTAACATTAATTTAAATGGTAACCTAAATCCATTTTGATTTTACTAAGTAATTAAGTCAAGATCATCAAATTGAAATTCATTCCCTCAGCTATCTGCATAGCCGGCAGCTGCCTCTGTGATTGGCTGACTTTCAACCAATCACTGCCGGTTTGACCCCTATTGTTACTTCTGTGAACGGAGTAGCAATAGAGCAGAAAGGCGACTGAACGAAGCAAGCAAAATGATGGACCAGGGTTCACATTATAGTAAGGTGATTCCTTTATTTATGCATCACAATGCATGTTTGTGATGCATAAATAAAGGAATCACCTTGCTATAGTGTGCACCCTAGTCCATCTTTTTTTACTTGTGGTAGAGGACTGACTGGGATAGCCTCTTCTAATATATTGGCTAATAACTACAGCATGTGCCTGTGCCTAAACCCTCAGAGTGTGGTTAAAAAAAATTTAACATGGCGGTGTTGAGGGTGGAGATACCCTCTAAGAACATATTGTTGCAAAGCAATTCAGATACTTATATATATTTACATAATTTATGGTAACCTTTTTCATACATTTTGTATAACAAATTATTAAATAAGAGTTTTGATGTAGGGCAGCCATTGGGTGGATAGGCAACATGATTATTCGACCAATAACATTGTTAGTTCATGACACTCGGAAGTTCCAGGAAATGCGTCAGGTATTAGTTTTGGTTTTAGCAAGTAAACAGGTTGCAGATACTCACATTTTTGTAGAGTTCAACATTAGGCTCAAAATCCCACTCCACTCTGTCTGTAGTGGTAAAACACCCAGAAATACAAAACATGTAGGAGAGCCAAAGGCAGGGTTGAACCACAAAAATACTTTTTTTTGGTGCACTGGAGCCACATGTTTCGGAGCCATGTGCTCCTTTAGATATGTTTCTACAGGCTGTTATTGAGACTGCATTTTTGGCTATTGTTTATGCAAAGCACCTAAATGGTCACCATCTCTTGACACATCCGCCTAACCATTTAATTAATGTTAAAAAACAGCCCGTTACTTATTAACCATAAATATAGACTGATCTACTGCTCTGATTTGAATTGGCATTAATAAATATCTCGATTTTTAAAACCATTTTTTATTTCATATTTTGCATCAAGTGCTTGATAGGTTGGAAACATATTACAGCATGTTAGCCACACGTGCTTTAAAAAGAGATTCCCATGTATTTAAGCCAATGTCACTGTATATTTAGCATTTTTCTTCTCCTTTGGGCACTTCATAATTCTAATTGGATTCTAAAATCCAATTCTCTAAAAAATTCCCTTTTCTTCGAAATCAGAAGCAATCCCAGTTTTATGGCTTGCAACTGCAAATCAGCAAACAATCAAAACAATGGATAAGGACACTGGTAACATTCTATACAGTATAAGAAATGGATACTGGAACTACAGTACCTGTAAATGATGTGCGCACCCACAGCAGCATATACAGTGAATCACCCACACACTCTATTAATCCAATATTAACAACCTTAACAGAAAATCAGTAGAAGGGATATATATGAATGATCCACGTCACCAGCATTCCTTCACATGTGAATTAAACTTCCCGGGTGCCAAAACCTGAACAACTATGTACAAACCATCTGCCAAAGGCGTCCTGAGGACAGCCAATTCAGTGGCTGTAATGCATTGAATGCAAGTTCACACAACCTTGTTGTCAAGATGCTAGAGTGCACTTTTGCAGTTGTTTTATATATATACTGAAGATGTTTTTATTGTTTATGTTGATTTAACATTATATTATGTGGATGTGTGTCTATATTACCAGTAGCAATTTAATATGAAATATTGGCACTAAAAGAGTTACACCATAATAGGAAGGAACTGTTGAGTAAAGAGGAGGGCATTTACCTTTATAGGAGTTCTAATATTATGCTGATGACTGGATCTAGTGGGCTAAAACGTGTAGATGTGAAAATAAGTATATGAAATAAAGCTGTTTGAACTATCCCAGTAGAGAGCATCTGCTTTTAGATTGATAGCTTTATATATTTATATATATAATCCAGTACAGGTATAGAGCACTCGTGGGACTTTTAGGCAGTACTATATTTTATTCACAATTCTACGCGTTTCGGGCTGACTAGGACGAAATACGTAGAATTGTGAATAAAATATAGTACTGCCTAAAAGTCCCACGTGTGCTCTATACCTGTACTGGATTATTTATTTTTTTGGATTCACCAGGTCATGGGAATTTGCGAGAAAATACAATGATTTGTTATTTGCACGCTAAAGTAAATTTACTTATGTGTTTACCCACATATATAAGTCCTACCATGATGATGTCATTAGGTTGTTAGGTGGGGCTTAGATCCTAAAATGCTTATGATATGTTATTATGGCTTGATAAAGGTCTAAGGAACAGACCAAAACGTTGCTATTTGCATGGTGTGATACACTTGCATTGAAAGGACCCTAGTGTGCACTTCTATTACTTTACTTTTCTATTACAATACTTATTTAAGTAGCACCAGGGCAAGGAATACACACACACACACACACACAATTGTACCCAGGGTTTCATGGATCAAGGAGATAGTGAGTTCTAGTGGTTTTTTTCTGGGACATAAACTATTGGCTTATTCTATTAACAGACTAGATAGACAGCACATACAATCCCCCAAAAGACTGGTCAAACAGTTCTAGGTATTGTGCATATGTTGAACCCCCTCACTAGACTAGTAAAAGTGTTATAGTTTGTTTATGTTACAGGCTAGTAATACAGTGTTAGGTGGATCTGCCACCCCCAATGTACATGTCATGGCATAACAAGTATTTGTGCTGCATTGCCAGAGCTTGCAGAAGATTTAACCTACTTAGACTAGCAATACAAGGCCTTGTGGCCTTGTGCATATACTGTAATAACCTTCTCCCTATAGTCTTGTAATAATATGTCCATGCTGCATGCATGAAACCTACATTTGACGTGTGGGTTTGTGGATATATTAACCTCCCTTCTCTGTAGATTAATAATATAGGGTCAGTGCTTGTGCATATATAATATATTCCCAATTGACTATTAATACAGTACACGGGTTTGTGCATATATTAACCCCAACTCATAAGACATGTCATACAGTGTCAGCTCTTGTGCATATATTAACTCTCCCCTCTTAGTCTGAAGCATAACATTACGTGAGCACCACTAATTTCTTTTCCTGCTTCTTTCACTTCTCATTTCTACAGTTTAGATTCTGCTTTTAAATCATAGGTAATATACAATATGTAACAATGTAAGCAAATAAAGCAAGATAACCTACTTGTCTGCTTGTGGGATATTTTAATGCAATGGATATATTAATGTTACTTTGTAAAGCTTTTCTTTAAAGAAATGGTGTTTAATTTAAAATGTCACACGTTTCTCCTCCTGCCTCCTTGTTTTCAAGACCTGTTCTTGAGAATGGAAAAGGTGTCATGTCCGTTATGCCCTACATGACTAAATTGCCAAGGGGTAATATTCTTAAAATCTTGCTGATTCTTATATAGTTGCTCCCGTCACCTCTAAACCATGTACCTGTTGTTGTTCCCAAAGAAGCAGTAAAAGAAAATCCCAATGAAAAAAGATGATAATGGTGTGAAATGTAACCTTCCTTCCTTGTTAAATATACAGTATATTCCAGAAAATAAACCTATTCACTCAGGAATTACAATTTAGCATTACCCTTTTCAGCAACAGTAAACTTTTAGCACAATGCGTGTATTATCAGATGGAATCTTTACACGGCGATGACAGAAAACAGAACTGTAATCATATAATCCCTCTGCTGGCAGCTCTCTGTATCTTTGGTTGAAACATATTGCTAGAAAACGTAGCAAACCAAAACTGCTGACAGATCATGACTAGGGATGACTGGTTCGCGGATCCGAACCCGGATCTGCCGCGGATTTATCCCATTCACGAACGGCGGATTTTTCTGGATTTTCTGCGGATTTCTCGTATATTCGAAAATTTTCGAAATTACGAGGATGTCTCGTATTTTCGAAAATTTTCTAAATAACGAGGATTTCTCGTATTTTCGAAAATTTTCAAAATTATGAGGATTTCTCGTATTTTTGAAAATACGTATTTTCGAAAATTTTCTAAATAACGAGGATTTCTCGTATTTTCGAGGATTTTTTTCATTTTTATGGGTCCGCTCGCGGATTTTCTAATTTTTGCGGATCCTCGAGAGGACCGGATTTTGCGAAGTTCGGACATCTCTAATCATGCCTTGTCCAGCTCTCCATGTTGTTTTTTTATGACAGTTAATAAGATAATTACTATAACATGCCAAAATTTAACTGGTTTCTAATGAATTCTCATATTTTGTGTCCTAAGATTATTAGTAAATGTGATGTCCTAGTTGACCAAAGTTGAAGTAGGTTTCATACAATCCTGTCCCTTTTCTTGGTGATTTAAAGATGTCTTTGTTGTTCATTATAATGGATTTTTTGTTGTGGTGACATGAGCAGCACTTTGCCAAAGTATTGAGCTGATCTTTTCAGCCCTCCCCTGGATCAGCCCTAGCTCTGCCCACTGTGGAATGCACTGCATAATTAACTAGTAAAGATGAAGTAAACTTTGTATACAATGAATAAGGCAGAAAGCATTAAGAAATGAGAAATAAAAATGAAAAAACAAAACCAGGATTCAAAGTAATTAGTTTTCAATTACAAAGTTAAGAAAAGCTGGGTGTGTTTTTCCAATTTAACAATCCTAATTTAGTTTTAATGATAATAAACCATTCTATGATTATAATTAAAGCAACAAAATAAACACTAACCCTATCTAATTTCATAAATATATTAAATATTCATACATTACATTTAGCTGGTGTTTTGATGAAAAGATAGCTTTTTTGCTGAAAGAAAAATAACTTTATGTAAAATACAATAGAACAAAGATATACAACCCCCCCCCCCCCCCCCCCCCCCCCCCAATTCCCCAACATTCAGTGCTATGCAAACATACAGAAAATATTTTCAGGGAGATTCAATAAAAAAAAGTTTTTGTTAAAAATAGTGCTAATTTTGCCCCAACCCATCAGATCTTATTTAACATTTGAAAGCTAATCTCTGATTGGTTGGGGCAGAATTAGCACCATTTTAATGATAAAAACTTTTATTGAATCTCACTGAATATCCCTGTATATAGAAGCCTCGTTGTCCACTATATTTTTATTAGTCCAGTTACATCAGACAAATTATCAGTTAATGAAATGATAATAATGACTGAGAAATAAGTATAAATTAATAAAAGATAGAGGTAAAGCTTAAATATTAATAGTGTTATGCTGATTTAGAGCCCTGAAACTGACGATTTAAATGGTATATGTGTTTCTATGTAATTTCTATGTAATGCAGACTGGCTCACTGGAAGGTTTCTATCCAGCTTTCCACGGATGAAGCACACTGAGCTTGTCCAGGCCTTAAAGCAGGACAATGGACAGGCACCAGAAGTTTTGTTTACTGCAAAGAAAAATAAGATTTAAAAAGTGTAAATGAGTTCCATTGAAAAGGTAGAATCTGCAAGAAATGTTTAAATGAGCATAACCTTCCAATTATGATATTGTGTACTTCTTTTGATGGAGTTTATTACAGTATGTAATGTATGTGCATAGATACAAGAAACTATCCCACAAATTCATGCTTTAACCCCTTACTTGCAGTGACAGCGTGGGTATTTAATACTGGCTTTGCAGCTCTTGCTGTGGGACTGTTTTAACACCAGCTAATAACACAGGGTTAAATCCTTTGTGGGATTTACCACAAGCCGGTAGGGAGGATATCTGCCCTGAGTGATACCGGCTCTGGGTAAATCTCCCAGGATATGCTTCTCAGCTTTTTAACTTTTTTAACAAAAACTCCAACACTGTAGAAAAAAAATAGTTTGCATATTTCTGTAAACATCTATTGAGAATGTCTGCCAAGGTTAGCAATATAATGACACCCACCCATATGTATAAATGCATACTGCATGTGTAGAGAATAAATGACTAAAAGCTTTAAAGGCAATGAGCTCTCTCTATAGCAATGGGCTATGCCTTGCTAGATTCTAACAAAATGCAGACAGGTGCTTTATTCCACTGCCCTATAAAATTGCACTGTGCCAATACAAATTGAATTCATAGAGCCAAATGTAAGCTTTCTCACCTTCTGTTTATTCTCAAACAGAATGTCTGGAACAGTGATAATAGAGATCCTTGTCGTTTTGGTCCATTGTTTTAAGTATGAGTTTCCAGTTGTGAGATATAAGGCAGGACAAAAGCGATTTAGAGTAAATGGCAGACTTTTAACCCCTTGGGCTATTAATCAGGACTGACAGATAAAAAACATCTCCATGTTTCTAGGAAATTCACAACAGAGATTGACTAAATTATATTACATTGACTTTTTCAAATGTATTTTTTATTACCGAGACTGTGAAATCTACAGTTTGTAGTTGCTAGATAAAACAATAAAGCTAAAAGATATTCAGCATGATTTAGTAAGCATAGAACCGAATTGCCTTTGTATCCATCTTTATTTCATTTCTTTTCTAGAAGTGGCATGAATAGAATGCTTTAATTGACTCTCCTTTGGAAAAAAGTTTGACAGATTACCTTGACCCAAGGAAAAGACAGTCTTGTTGAACTTAATAAAGCAATACACTGCACGGGCATGGCTTTAAATCTGAATCTGCAGACTATGATTTGATGTAAATTCATGATTTTTATTGAATCAGAGAGAATTTACAATTGAGTCCTGAAATGAAACTCACAATCTGCATCCCTGCTTTATATTCAGCCTTGTGCTTGGTTGTAAATACACCACGGGGTTTAAAGAAGAACTGTAAGGACATATTATCACATTCATTGTGTTAAGAACAAGCACATACTTATGAGTACTTTAAAAATGCATTAAAAGTCACTGCATTATTGGCAGGGATACCCTGTTCTTGGTAACTTTTTCACTTGAACCAACAGGAAAATACACAGTGATTTGTATGGCCCAGTCCCTTTATGTTTATACCTGGCAGATGTACCTACCTCAATGAGTTTTGATTACAGAAATAAGCAGACAGCATTTTGCTTTGTACTGCAATTCATAATGTAATTGTAGGAATACACCAACTGACACTGATTATTAACATTTTCGCTTTTGCTTTAAATTGTGGAAGTTTATTCTTCAGTGGTTCATGAACATACAGTAAGTCGTATACAAGACACTCTTAGGCTGTTAGGCTGTTTCTTAATCTGATAGACAAATTCTCTGACAGGAAACACTAATTGTTCTAGGACACGCTTGTGTCAACAGACTTAATGTCATGATGTGGTGCCAATTTATTTAGAGATCAGAATAAAATAACTGACACTAGTGCTGGATTATTTATATACACTACTGCTCTCCTACACTTAGTAACATACATTCATTGATACATGCTTTATATAGTTAAACATTATTTAATTTCCAGTGTTTAAACTCTTTAGATCATTATTTAAAAGTCATCATGTTATCAAATAACCCAAATATGCTCCTAATAGAATTTCTAAATTGCCTTGCTCAACTACCTTATCCATAGTTTTTCTGTTCTTTGTGACAAATCTCTGCTGATAAAAAGTCCAGTTGACAAGACAAAGACTACAGTGCATTTTTTCTTCCTACCGGCGAGTTAAAAAGAAACATATACTGTAAGCACAGAAAATTCCTTGTATTATATTGGAAACAAACAATGGATTGCATTTCTCTAAGGAAGAATAACATTAAAGGAGAAAAATACACTCTTATCTGTAACATAGTAACATAGTAATTAAGGTTGAATAAAGACATACGTCTATCAAGTCCAACCTATTCACCCTCTTTTTTTATTTTTTTTAACCCTACCTAACAGTTGATCCAGAGGAAGGCAAAAAAAAAACCCAGCTAAAAAGGGGGAAACAATTCCTTCCTGACTCCAAACGGCAATCGGAAAGTATCTCTGGATCAACCAGATCTATATGCATTAATACCAGTAACTCTCAATATTTTTTAGTTTTAGAAACTTATCCAGGCCTTTTTTAAAGCTATTCAATGAACTTGCCATTACCACATCTGCTGGAAGACAGTTCCACAGTTTCACCATTCTCACTGTAATGAAACCTTTCCTAACCTGAAGATGAAACTTCTTTTCTTCCAACCTTAAAGGATGTCCACGAGTCCTCTGATATGACCTATTAGTAAACAATTCACCAGGGAGTTCATTGTATGGCCCATTAATATATTTGTATAAGGTTATCATGTCCCCACGCAAGCATCGCTTCTCCAATGTAAACAGCCCTAACTTGTCTAATCTGCCTGCATAGTCAAGCCCCTCCATTCCCCTTATTAATTTAGTTGCCCTTCTCTGAACTGCTTCAATATCCAAGATGTCCCTTTTGTATATGGGATTCCAAAACTGCACCGCATATTCCAAATGTGGCCTTACCAGTGCCTTGTAAAGAGGGAGAATAATATTTTTATCTCTTGAATCTATTCCCCTCTTTATACAAGACAATATCTTGCTAGCTCTAGCCGTTGCTACCTGGCATTGTTTGCTATAGCTAAGTCTGTTATCTTCCAGAACCCCCAAATCTTTTTCCATTACAAATGCACTTAACACAGAGTTATTATTTATGGTGTAGGTGGCACAGGGATTGTTAAATCCCAAGTGCATCACTTTACATTTATCAACATTGAATCTCATCTGCCATTCTGCTGCCAATTTTGATAATCTATCTAGGTCTGCTTGCAGCACTTGCACATCATTTGAAGTTTCCAAAGCTCTGCATAGTTTTGTGTCATCAGCAAACACTGAGACCTTGCTCTCAATGCCCCCTTCTAAGTCATTTATAAACAGATTAAACAGAAGCGGCCCCAGTACAGAACCCTGAGGCACTCCGCTTAGAACTTTAGTCCACATAGATGTAGCTCCATTAACCACCACTCTCTGTTTGCGATCCAATAACCAGTTCTCTATCCATGAACAAATGTTTTCTTCAAGGCCAACAGTCCTCAGTTTATACATTAGTCATCTATGTGGCACAGTATCAAAAGCTTTCGCAGAATCCGAGTATACCACATCCACTGCTGTGCCTGAATCTAACTTCTTACTCGCTTCTTCATAAAAAACAATTAAATTTGTCTGGCATGATCTATTTCTCATAAAACCATGCTGACTACTACTAATAAGATAAGCTCTGGAGACAAAGTCAAGAATATGATCCCGTAAAAAAGTTTTCAGCACCTTCCCTACCACTGATTTTAGGCTTACAGGTCTATAGTTACCAGGCTGTGAACGACTACCTTTTTTGAATATTGGTATTACATTGGCTTTTTCCAATCCAGCGGCACATCCCCAGACCAAAGCGAATCTGAAAAGATGAGAAACAGTGGTCTAGATAGAACTGAACTAAGCTCTTTTAAAATCCGAGGATGCAACATATCTGGTCCTGGGGCTTTATTGATATTAACTTTGTCTTATTGTTTCCGTACCATATCCTCTGTTAGCCAATGTGAATACTCTTCATTTCTTCCCTGCATATTATTACAATCCCTGCTGTAAGGACAACAGTAAAAACCGATGTAAAAAAACGGTTTAGCAGATTAGCCTTTTCCGCATCCTCTACAACCACCTCAGCCCCATTATTTAATGGTCTCACATTCTCAGTCCTCATCTTTTTACCATTTATATACTTAATATATAACATTTTGTGGTTCAAAACCAAAGAGCCAACAGTCCAATTTAAACCAATTAGCTACACTCCCATTCAATCAGAGAGAAAAGAAAATAAATGCCTTTCTTTTGTCTCTTACCAGCCCCCACCCTACAGGTAACAGTGAGTTTAAACACCAGTATTTATTTTAGTAACCCAGTGCTTTGAGTTTACTTAAACAATTCCTACTACCTTATTCAAGTAGTAAGTAGTAAAAAAACAACAACACACCAATGATTAATTACTTACACAGGCACACTCCTAGAAATAAATAGTGCTAGGTTAGTACATTTACTAGGCTGCAAACCACAGTTAATAAAACACTTTTGTTTCTTAACGCACACCCCTTAAATACAGACAAACCCCTTTAAAACAGAAAATCCCTTTTAAAAAAAATCGCTCGAGCTATATTGCTCAAATGAACTGACTTTTATGGAGGTTCAAAACCAAAGAGCCAACAGTCCCTAGCCAAGTTAAACCAATTAGCTACACCCTCATCCAATCAGAGAGAAAATGAAAAAAATGCCTTTCTTTTGTCTCTTACCAGCCCCCACCCTACAGGTAACAGTGAGTTTAAACACCAGTATTTATTTTAGTAACCCAGTGCTTTGAGTTTACTTAAACAATTCCTACTACCATATTCAAGTAGTAAGTAGTAAAAAAACAAACAAAAAAAACACACCAGTGATTAATTACTTACACAGGCACACTCCTAGAAATAAATTCTTAAATACAGACAAACCCCTTTAAAACAGAAAATCCCTTTGAAATAAAACCACTCAAGCTAAATCGCTCAAATGAACTGACTTATATGGAGGTTCAAAAAAAATGTGCACACATATAACTTCTTAATGTCTATGGCCTCTCATGCCTATTCACCATATTCCAAACTCTTGTAAGCTACTCAGTCTTTAAAACCAATTTGATTCCTAGAGTACACCAATTAAACTAACGTGTATGTGTAATTACAACATACATTTTATATGTATCACATATAACACCTACAGGTCTAAGGCTGTTAGTAGGAAATAGCTTTATTAATATGCAAAATAATACAAGGTAAAAAAAGCTATTTTAAAAAAAATCCAAAAGATATTGGAAACCTGTCAGAAAGCACAGAATTTTATTGACATGGCTTGGGTCTAAAAAAAGCAATCTGACTTGGCGTTCAATGGGGCATATTTGGTGTAAAATAAAGTCAAAATGTTTTTTTTTTAACTAAATCACTCTTTAACATTTTTCTCTTTAAACACCATACCATACACTATGTGGTTGATGCAATGCAAAAGAGTTGAAAAACTTTGCCCTTGCTATGAATTGGCAGCAACCAGAGAGATATACGTTTTTTTACTGGGTCACTGCAGTTAGATAACATCTGATTGGTTGCTGCAGATTAATCACACTGGCAAACTTTTTTCATTTCTTATTGCATTGTTTCTGTGTGTCAGCTGCCCACTTATAGTTTTGCTTTGACTCACGTTACTTTCAGTGTTAACTTTCCTAATGGTGTTCTGTGCTGCATAGGGCAAAGTTAATGACATACAATCATGATTTGTTTGTTCCTCTGTAACATTTTACCTTTGGAGAAGGATGTCACCCTTGTGGCCACACAATTCTTTAGAAACTGCCGTTCCCACAAATGGCAGACAAATAATGGTTAGTTGAATTTTAGGTGTTTGGCAGTAAATATGCAATCCCAGCGTGCAGTCTCTATATTCAGCACAAAATACACTAACACTCAATAAATTAAAAAAAAAAAAAGACATTGTGTTTACTGAATGTATGTACCTTCTTTCCCATGTTGGGATCCCCTTAACTTTAAGAGGCAATAGAAATGTCCAGCTCATTAATTCTGCATGCTCATGACAGAATTAACCTTGGCAGGCATTCTAGAGGAGAGAGGAATTCTAACCTTAAAAATCTGCTGATTAAAGCTGGTTTTAGGAATTCGATTTCACTTAATGTCTTGGCTGTGAGCCCAGCCCAGCATTAACACAGACTCAGACCTGGAGTCTTCCGTATTTTCTAGCTCTCCAATAAAAAATAACAGCTAATGAAACCCAGCCTTTGCATGATTTAAATGAGAATTCATTAGGATTCTTTTAGTGAAATGCTCCAACTATGTCATATTGACTATATCAGTGTGCTGTTGGCAGAAATGAGAAAAACGCATCTACATTAATCTCCATGATATGTTGGACACATTTCATATAAGCAACTAGCTTCTGTGATAATGGAAAATGTAACATGATTCAAGTCCAAGTTTAAAAAAAAGTGATTTTGCTAAGAGTCTTAACATAAAACTGCTTTCCTTATTGATAAAATGCAAAATGATAAAAGAATTTGCAGAACACTTGGGATGGTTCTCATTTATCCAGGCCATTGTAATTCTATGGTATTAAGTTAGATCAACTGGACTTGAATTGGCTTCCTCAATTCTAAATGACTTGTACAGGAACCTGATGGCAAAAAATACCCTGGTATGTGTCTTAGCATATCACAGCCAGGTGTTAGAGACCTCCTGAAGGTGTTGTTGCATTGTAGCTAAGAGGTGTCATCAAAAATGCCCAGGGTAAGGGGTCAAAACAGCATTGTACATGGCAGAAAATTGGTATTAAACCCTCCACCTCTATTCAGGCTTTCTGAACAGCAACAGCACCAATATATGGCCCAGCACAAAAGAAACAATTCCTATAGGGAACCGTCCAATCTGGACGAACGGGCAACCAACATCAATCGGGGCCTGGCCAAAACCAGAGCAGATTTTTCTGCCTATGTGTACCCACCCTTAGCCACATGCAATCAACACCATGCATTTAGTAGGCCCCTAACACCTTACTGTTATATACTTATTGGGACACATACCAGGGTATTTATTGCCAACAGATTTTGAATTGATGACTAGCAAAACGTCTTCAAGGACTAAACTTCATATCCAGTCGATCTAACTGAATGCCACAGAACGATTAAAGAAGGTAGTGAAAGTGTAAAGCACCTTAAATTTATGGCTTTTCACCCCAACTTTTGAACTGTTGTGTTTCATTTCTTTCATCACATTTTTTCTAATATGATAAAATGTAATGTTTGAATGTAATTCAACTGTCAAATGAGTGACATTTTATTTGGATTCAGCTTTTGTATGCGATACTTCAATTCATGGTTGTTTTTCATTTGATACATTGTACAGAGCGATGGCTGTCACGCAATGTATAGCATCTTCAGTAAAATATCTTCAGATGATATGATGAGCACCGATTGATTTTATGACATTGCTGGTACGGGAAGAAGCTTGGTGCATTTTATTCTTAGTTATTAAGTCAGCAAATATATTTTATGCCTGTGGCTTTTAAGGACAGCAGAGAGCCAGGAGATATTAGTTGTGTTGTCATTCCTAATGGGGAAATGTGGTTTACATTGTAGGATTTAAAGGTAACCATTACCTTTAATAGTCCCTCAGATTAACAGGTTTAGAAAATCTAAATATCTAAAAAATATATGTACTTAAATAGAAATAATGCTAATTAAAACTATGGTAAAAAGGGCTCGCCAACAGGTGTTATAGTTTAAACATACAGGGAGATTCAATAAAAGTTCTAATCGTTTAAAATGGTGCTAATTTTGCCCCAACCAATCAGAACTTATGTAACATTTGAAAGCTAACATCTGATTGGTTGGGGCAAAATTAGCACCATTTTAAATGGTAAGACCTTTTATTGAATAACCCCCATCATTTCTTAATCACAAACTTTAAAAAACAGGTTATTTTCAATTGACCATAACTGGAAACTATAATTCTTCCTAACCAGTACTGTATCATTTTTATGTTGATCTGCCCCCTATTTCTTTAGATATCCAGTCTAAAACTTCTCATATTTCAGTTGTCAATCAAGTTCCTTGCTCTCAAAAACAATTCTTCAGTGAGTAGTTTTACTGTAGCTGGAATGGTGACAGTTGGAATGCTGTATGCTGTCTGCAGGCTTGACAGTTGGTTTGTGGGGAAAAAAAGTCAGGTCGGATGGAAGTGGCAGTGGTTAAAAGAGGGAGGGGGATACTGCTCCTAAACAAAATGTGTTCTGGATTGAAGGCATGCAGCAACACACACAACACACAACACACAAGTGCTACTTACATGTATTCAATTATAGATTAAGATGAGGCAAAATGATTTTTTCAGTATAGTGTCCCTTTAATCTTACTCCTCAACTCATGTGCATATGTTTTGCAGAGAATGTGAGCACCATTTGCACCATAATGGCTATGCAATTAAAGGAAAACAGGCCCGGAGGTCAGAGTCAGAAAAATATTAAAATGATCCATTATATAGATCTCCTTGAATGTCTTAATGAAATATGTATTACTGTAATTATACTCTAATTTTAAAGATGGGAAATATATGCTTTGTTCATGCTTCTTTTTTTTTTATTAACAACAGCAGACATCATGGACAAGTTGCAACCCCCTTTACAGAAATACACATGACTATTGTTTGCCCCACAAAACGATTCAATAACAGTTCTTATCATTAAAAATGGTGCTAATCTTGCCCCAACCAATTCAGAACTATTTAACATTTGAAAGCTAACATCTGATTGGTTGGGGCAAATTTAGCCCCATTCTAAACAATAAGAACATTTATAGAACACCATCAGGGTTATTCGATAAAAGTTCTTATAGTTTAAAATGGTGCTAATTTTGCTCCAACCAATCAGATGTTAACTTTCAAATGTTAAATAAGATCTGATTGGTTGGGGCAAAATTAGCACCATTTTAAACGATAAGAACTTTTATTGAATCTCCCTGCATGTCCCCCAAACACTGTTTGTAAAAACAAAATTCTGCCTTAAATTTTGCTGATGCTTTTATTATTTTGTTTCTTATTAAGCTTATCAGTACACCATGTCATCCTATTGTCAAGCCTTAAATGAATTCACTAACCTTTACAGTAGATATATGTTTGAATGTGCTTTGTTTTGGCCGAAGCACAGAATCTAACTTCCGTATTTCACATAAGCCCGTACTTCTCATCACAGCTGAAATTCAGTCTCTCATTAACTCTTCCCTCTGAGAGCTGGAATGGTAGTGCTGTGCCAAAGTGTGCTCTGCTGTGATAAATGTTTTCACATTCTGATCTTGTTGATGTTTCATGTTCAGTCTGACCCACTCATAGATCACATTGGGCTTTCCAACAAAATGCTGATTGAAGGTATTTTTAACTTTTCTGTGCTTGCTTTTTATGCTTCCCCCTGAGTACACATACAATGATATCTGCTTCCTTTCCAGTAGCATAGCAGGGAATTGATTTGGCATTCCTGACTTTTTGCTTCTAAACCTTAAGCAAGTCAAGCACTCTATTTTTGCCAAGCACCAGTGGGTTTTTTAGTCAGTTTACTTTAGGGCAGAGATCTGTTGCAATAGTAGCAACATGTCATGCTGAGATTGCTTTATGTAATTTGGAGACAAGAGGTCTGATATCTCAGTTAGCTGTTGAAAGAAAACATAGTCTGGCCCAGTTACTAACAGTGTGTTCCATTTATGTATTAAAAGACTATCAGCCCGATGCACTAAGAGATGCTATCAGCAAGCCGATGCAAACACGCCGGCGATGCTATATGCCGATAGCGGCTCTCAGTGCATCGCAAAGTCCCAGTATCTATTTCACCACTTTTAAGTGGTGTTTAAAGTGCCCCAATAGAATGTCGCTTTAGCCATATAGCATCGCTTGCGATGGCTGCAATGTTAACTTCCACACAGCCCCCGCAATAAAGGAGTTTAAGTCATGCCGACCGATTTAAAATCGATTTAACATATAAAAACAGAATATATATTTAACAGAAAAAAAAACATATATGTCATTTAGGCCTTCAACAGGACTTTAAAGGCCTTCAATATCCCCTTTTATTTATATATTTTATTTATATACAGTACAGTATATACAGTACAATGCTGTATTTTAATCTTTATCTCAGCTATTTCACACACACACATATATATATATATATATACATATATATATATATATATATCTCAAACTGAGTGTCAGAAACCGTTTGTGAGCTACATCTTACACAACAAAAACAATATGTAATTATTTACTCTGATTGTTTCAACATCTTTGAAATGTTAGTGCTCTTGAAGGAAACATATTCAGGAAACCTCAACCTAGATCAAGACTTTTCTTAAATGATTCTGTGCCACAAAGTACAATAACTTTGTGCTCAAATTTACACATTCCTAATTTGCTGCTTTTATCATGAATCACCTGCCTTGTTTCCAAATAACACTGCATTATGTCTGCTGTGTTTATGACTCTCAGTGCACCGAGTCTTCCTAATTATAGCTTTTGATATATTTAGAGTCCGCACATCTGATCTCTTGTTGTAGAGATTTATTTAAGGGATGTTTATGCGGTGTGAACTTCTTTTACTACTTACATGTGTTGGTTTATTTAATTGGAAGTGGATTTTATTTACTGGTTTGTTTTTAATTAAATAAAGGTGGTTTGGCTGTGATCTCCTAGATGTGTAGATGTGTGAGTTTTCTAAGCAGTTACTCAATGTGTAGGATATTTTTGCCAGTTCACTTCTTCAATGGAGTTGCTTTTTTCTCTTGTTAAAGGATATGTCCACCCTCAAAATAAAAATTGCAAGTATAGCATCCCAAAAAAGCTAAAACAGCATAGCTGATAAGTATCATAAAGTGCTTGTACACTGAGGTATCATTCCTGCTCCCACTTCTCTTTTGTGTGCTGGGAAAGCTCCTACAGGGAGCCTCTTATCTTTAAAAATGGTGCTAATTTTGCCCCAATCAATCAGATCTTATTTAACATTTGAAAACATTTGAACATCTGATTGGTTGGGGAAAAATTAGCACCATTTTTAGTGATAAGAACTTTTTTTTGAATCTCCCTAATAGATCATGCTGGCAGGTCAGTACCAATATTTTTTTGGATACTGTTCCATTCATAAGTGTGTGCCTGTTTTTACTGACAACATTAGCCCCCCCCCCTTTAGCTTATTACTAGTCAGCTAGCCTTGTCTCCCTCTACAAAATACACAGAGAGACCCCTATTTATGACTGGTAATGAGCCCCTTTATGAACCTTTGATGAACTAGGCAAGAACACCATGCTATTGAGTTGTGTCCCTGTACTATTAACCCTTCACAGTACTGTACTTTTCTTTTAAATGCAGCAAATTGCTGCATATCAGTAACATATGAATGCCTTGCTGGGTCTCAGGAAGGATGGGAGAATTCTTTGTTAGGGCAACAAAATTCCCAGAAACAGGTCTGGTGATAAATTACATTTACTATTTGGAAAAAACAGCTTAAAGCCATGGTAACTAATGCACCATGGGTTAATGCAACTTTAACAGCAGCAGAGTGCAAAAAGAGGGTCATGCAACCACCGCACCAAGCAGATAGCAGCTATTTAGGATGGAATTAAAGATTCAGAATGGGTTAACCCCATTTGCAATGCATAGAGAGACACTCTTTGCTTGGTGCATTGACTTAAGGGGGCAAAAGAAAGCAATAGCGTCTCTCTATACATTGCTTCTCATAATTGTAACCGCTTTGTAAAGACCCTGGTGCACTATAATTGAAGAAATGCTGTATGTTTAGTCTTGCTGTTCAATAGAGATGTCCGAACTTCGAAAAATCCGGTCCGCGCGAGGATCAGCGGATTTTCGAAAAAATCCGTAAATTGGAAAATCCACGAATGGACCCGTTAAACTGTATTAAAATGAAAGTTCATCAAAATCTGCATTAAAAGTGGTCTAAATAGCCTTGGTAACGTACACTTAATCACTCAGTGACCTGGGTAATGACCTTAAGAACACATATCAATGCCTACAATAACTAAAAATTACAGTCCGCTAGCGTGAATTTAAAAAAACGGTATTTTTTGAAAATACGAGGATTTCCGTAAAAATGGGGATTTCCGTAAAAACGAGGATTTTTGTAAAACCGAGGATTTTCGTAAAAACGAGGATTTTTGTAAAACCGAGGATTTTCGTAAAAACGAGGAACCGGAACTTCCTGCCTGCACAATGGCGAGTTCTGTAAGGCAGATGTATGCCACACAGTACCTCCTGGCCAGGGGGTACGATGATTTCCCCCCTGGCACCTATCATGTGGGGCTCCAGCGCCGGCTCCTGCGCCGCTTCAGCTACCAGACCACTGTCTCTACCCTCCAGAGACAGTGGTCTGATCTGAAGAGGCAGAGGCCTCATTATGTTCAAGCCATGCGGCAACTGATGGAAGGCAAGTATACTTTTTATTATATTACTGTATTGTAATAAGTAGTAAAATATTTTAATTCACTTCTGACAAAAACATATTTATTGTATATACCTTACCATTAATGCCATTACACACACCACATTGGCCACATTCCCCTATATAGTAGCTTGCACACAACAAGGGAAAGAAGGCGATGGGGGTACTGGGTTACATAATGTCCTCTGCGGTTTGCCACCATTGTTGTGGGGCCAGGCAGGCTTGGCCCCACTGGACATACCCCTCACCCCATTGGCTTCTCTCCCTCAGAGTATGCTTCTTGCAAGGGAAAGCATGTGAACGGGTAGGAAGAAGCACCATTGAGTTACAGCAGGCCCACTCCAGTTTGCCACCATTGTTGAAGAGCCAGGCAGGCTTGGCCCCACTGGACATACCCCTCACCCCACTGGCTTCTCTCCCTCAGAGTATGCTTCGTGCAAGGGAAAGCGGGTGAAAGGGTAAGGCTTCGTAGGAACAGCACCATTGAGTTACAGCAGGCCCACTGCAGTTTGCCACCATTGTTGAAGAGTCAGGCAGGCTTGGCCCCACTGGACATACCCCTCACCCCATTAGCTTCTCTCCCTCAGAGTATGCTTCGTGCAAGGGAAAGTGGGTAAACGGGTAAGGCTTTGTAGGAACAGCACCATTGAGTTACAGCAGGCCCACTGCAGTTTGCCACCATTGTTGAAGAGCCAGGCAGGCTTGGCCCCACTGGACATACCCTTCACCCCATTGGCTTCTCTCCCTCAGAGTATGCTTCATGCAAGGGAAAGCGAGTGAACGGGTAAGGCTTTGTAGGAACCGCACCATTGAGTTACAGCAGGCCCACACTTTGTAATATAGAGTATTGCTCTAGTGCCAGGCAGGATTGACCCAGAGCTGAAAACATTAGCCACAGAGTAGCTGTTGCGGCTGTATGAGATGGTCAGAGTAGGTGACACCACAAAGGTGCCTCATGGAGAGAGAAGGAAGAACAAAGTACTGCTCTCAGGCCAAGTAGGATTGACCCAATCTTAGTAAAATTAGCCACAAAGTAGCTGTTGTTGCAGAGCATTTGTTATTTCACAACTTGAATGCAGTAGAGCAAGGTAGGAATATATATGGCCCTGCCAATAAGAAAAATGTGCCATTTGCCAGCTAAGCTGGCATCAGCTAAGCCTCTAGGTGGAAAATGAGGCGGAAGGAGCAGTACGGGGGGCCAGGGGCAGGAGGCCTTCAGTCACGGGCATCAGCATCAGCAATAGGGGTGCTGTACTGAGATGTGATCCACGCCTCATTCATCTAGATGAATGTAAGGCAGTCCACATTCTCCTCCTCTCCGTTACAACAAGGTTAGTCCTTAAAAGGACTGTTGGCTCTCAAGATGTATGAATACAGGGGTGGTTAACAACAAGTGCTAAACCACCATACTGAAATCCACACACAGAAAGCTCAAAAAAAGCTCAAAAAGCACAAAAAACTCTCTCCAACTCCTACTCAGGTCTCCACTAAACACACTCCAACACACTGACAAAATGGCGCCTGTGAAGCAGCCTTTTATACCCAGGGGGCTGGCAATAATCATGTTAGCTGCCATTGGATAATTTGGGACATGTGGCTTGCTCCGTCTTCAAAATAATCCCCAAAATGCAGAAAATCCGTGAATTTACAAGAATTTCTTGTTTTTTCGAAAATTTCCGAAATTATGAGAATTCTCGTAATTAGGAGGACTCCGTTTTCTCCATATTTCGAAAATACGGAGATCTTCGTAATTCCGAAAATTTTCGAAAAAAAAATCCACGGTTCGGAAGTTCGGAATGCGGAAAATCCGGAAAATCCGGAATAATCCGCCATTCGTGGAAGGGATAAATCTGCGGCGGATCTGGGTTCGGGTTCAATAATAAAGTGTATGTAATAAACTAGCACACTAGCAAACACAAAATGTTGGATGGGCTGATTAATTCAGAAATGTAGATGTAAATGCAACAACTCACTTTATAGAAAGGGAAATATGTAGGTTAAAGGAAAGTGAAAATTTCCACTATTGAAGCATCGCTGTCTGGAACTTCAGTCATTTTTTTTGCCATTCTCTTGATCAACCCTCAGCAGGTCCAAGTGCAACGCGATAGACAAAACTGCTTTTTTTCTACTCAGATAACTATGTAGCTGAATTGGCTTTTCAGAGGTGTAAATTAGACGGAGACAGGTGAAATAAATGTTTTGTTCATTGGGGAAAAATTGCACAGTGGTTGTGTATTATGATTCCCGTAATATTGATCTAAATGTGTCAGAGTCACTTTAAAATCCTTAATCCTGGGAAGGATTTTTAGTCTAACGCTATTGATATTGGAAAACAAACATATCACTATTCTTTAATATATATGATTATGACATTTCATCTCAGTTAAAAAAATCAATACAGTTATTACAAACCATTTAGGGTATTATCAAGTGATTCAGTAAAATGAAAGAATTTCATGCACATGGGGAATTATACTAGGAAGTAATAGGATGGGGGCAGGTTTACTTTTGTTTTCAGTCAAGTAAATCTCAGAAAATTAACTTTATTGGGAAATTTTAGGAAATACTTCTTACACTGCTTATGATTATGAATAAGGATCCTACATTGAATAAAAGGCTTCACATAAATACAAATTGTTTGACACAAGATGACCAAGTGCACCATGGCCTTTGCTGCATTCTTTCTTGCTTTGTTGTTATCATTTGAATCAATCAAAACTATACCTGGTATCATTAGATTATTTTAATAGCAGACATAAAGATACTAAAAAAAATCACCAATCAAATGGATCACAGGGTAGCCCCACAACATGGAACAGCCTTCAACATCAGAAGAATTCCCTCCATACAGGCGAAAATAGTGTAATGGTACAGGTCTTATTTGTATGCATGTTAAAAACAATGGCTACTTTAATACTTTTATTGCTAACACTTGATCTTTTGGGGTACAAACCTTATTTGGGTCAGTTTGACCATGACTAATGAGATAACAACTGTAGGAGAAAATGGGAGGCAATAAAACAAAAGAAGGAGGAGCATTCACAAATGCAGGGGTTTCAAAGTTTTTAGCAAATTTAATAGATGTAGTTAAGAAAAAGACTAATTCTCCTTTAACTGAATTTTTCTTCAGCTGGATCATCTAACAAAACAAACCAATTCACTTTCTAAAGACTTGGACAATAATTTAGATCAGCTGTCAAAAGTTATTGTTTTAAAGATTGCCTTTACCTCCCAGTTGTAAGTCATTTCTGTTCTGGGCAGCAATTTCAGAGTGAGATGTATAGAAAGTCTTTCTTTTGAAGGTCTGCTTTTGAAAGAATAAATTCCTATTTTGCACAAGTAAACAATCCAAAGCCCAATGGAGAACAATGAAAGCATACCTTATTTAAACAACAGTACAAAGAGGTACAGAAAAGTAGATTTTATCACAATTAAGTTTAAATCTTTTCTACAGACACATTTCAGAGCTTTACAGCAATAACACTGGAAACAAAGTGCTGTATATTGAACTGAAGTTTCTCAAAGGCAAGAAATAACAGAGAAAGTAATATATCTCTAAAAGTTTCCTATATATTGTGTATAAAAGTGATTTGCAAAATTCCAACATGGACTCACCTGTCCATGCACCACACTGTAAAAAGGAATCGGATGAATTTCCCACATAGTAAGTCCTGGGTTAATTATTTCTACCTGACAAATTTCTACCCAGACAAAACACAAACGTAACTATATTATATAAAATAGCCAACCATCTTCAAAATTATGCTTAGTAGATAATGCAAAGATTCCGTATACATCCATACATCATTTCTGGCTATATGTTTAATCAATTTATTATGATTACCAGTCATTAGAGATGACCGGATTTCCAAATGGAAGGCTACTTTGAGGGTTACCAAAATCAAACACTACATTCAAGGGTTAACGAATTAGAACACTACATTCGAGTTTTACTGAAAATTAGATTATTATCAAAAATAAGTCTGCAAGTTTGAAAATACCAAACTAATTCAGATAGTTCGGACTGCACAGATTTGATTTGGTTTCCAGTTCGGATCCATCCCTACCAGTCATCTCATGTAATACAATATTATTATTATGGTATATAAATTATTATAGTGACTTTCAGTAAATTTAGATTTTTTAAAGGTAAATGGCTAAAGGACAACCACACTGTAAAATTAACTTTTTAAACATGAAAAGTATCTAGGGCAGGGGGGTAGGATTGGTTATTTCTACCTCCCAATATTAATTAATTGAGGAGCATAACATGTTCAGTTTTCATCTACCAGGTCCTGGGGTTTCCAGTATTAAAGATTGTTGTAGCAGAAGCAGTTTGCTATGTGCTGGCACTCCTCACAAAAACAAAGTTGGGAGGTAGGAATCACCAACCCTAACTCCCTGCTCTAGCTTGACATCTGTATAGAAACAGTGAATACTGGGTTCGGGGTGATGGTCAGTTAGTGCACATGCACGTGCTCCTCTGCCGCTTCCTCTGCCAGGTCCAGACTGACGCATGAGCAGCGCATATGTGCATGTGCATAGAGTACAAAGTCTGTTGAGAAGAAGATCAGCGGAGGTGTGCCAGACCGGGTAAGTTTCTTACATCTGCTTCTGGCTCCTGCAGGTTTTTTTGAAGAATGGGAGGTAAAACACGGCTCCTTTACCTCCCGTTTTTCAATAAAACTGAAACACCAAAAGCAGTTTTCTTAAGTGGACATAGTCTTTAAAGTAGTACTGGTAACAACCTGGAAGTCTTTATAGTTACAGCAATAGTTGAGGTTTGTAAGAGAAGAAGAAATGCTTGTGAAGGTTCTCATTCATCCAGGTCATGTTATTCTGTTGTATTCAATTAGATCAACTGGACTTGAAATGTAGTTCTTGAAGACGTTTCGCTAGTCATCCGACTGGTCATTCTGAATTGAGAAAGCCAGTCGGATGACTAGCGAAACGTCTTCAAGAACTACATTTCAAGTCCAGTTGATCTAATTGAACACAACAGATATAAGAGAAGAGAAGTAGAGCTGTGATACCTTTTAGTGGCTAACTAAAAAAAAAATTAAGCAAGCTTTCGGGAGTCCTAAGCCCCCTTCGGCTGGATGTTACCTAAGTTACCTAACTACTTAGTACTTAGTAGTTTTTTAAAAAAACTACCTCTCTTTCTAGTTCCTTAAAAAGTCATTTATTCAACAGCATCTGTATCTGGATTTCTCGTAGTGCATTGTACAGCCGTTTTACAGCCCAGAACACAAGGTAGAAAAAGGAGTCAGAAGGGAAAAAAAAAAAAAAAGAAATAGATATGTGTATTATTCCTAGCACACTGGTAAGTCAGGGATTTTGGTTAAACTGATGCCTGCAGTTGATCTGAATAAGAACGTCATCTGTTGACCTTTAGATCTCAGCTCATGGGAGGACCCAGCGTCATGATTAATTTCTCATGATTCACTTCCAAGTTTTCTACTCAGACCTCAATATCTGCTGAATACTCTAGGGTAATTCCCAGCAGGAGCTGGGTTTTTCATCTGAAAATATGCAGCTTCAAAGAAAAAAAGTGAATTTCTCACTGAATCACTTTCCTGCTCTCCTGTTCTATACAATCAAACATTTTAAGATTTTTATAAAATAAATAAATGAATATGGGAAAAAGAAAGCAAGTTAAGTGATTCAGGGGTTTTACTTAAATGTGTGATAGCCAATGGTAGGGAAAAGATTTTAGATGGTGTGTGGTATTTTTAAGATACATGTAAGAAATGTGCACTAAATAATGCATCCAGGTTATGGATTTTCAAAGTCAGTCACGATTATTACCCAACATCCTTCACACATATTCATGATAGCTGGTAGTTTTATTGGTTTATGTAGAATTATGAACTTACACGTGCACAGGGTCAGTTATGAAGGGCAACATACACACGACACAATGCAAGTATAAATAGCACCATGAAAACCGCACACAAAGTCACAACGTACTAGTTTTAAGATAAAAATACTGATTCTGCAGAAAAAGTCATTATACTTTAATTTACTATGCAATATACTGCGATATAAAAAAAACAGATTGCTAAATCTAATCTGCATCTACAAAATTGTAAAAAAAAACAACAAAAAAACAGATAACAGATAACAGATAACAAATGAAACATATTCAGGGGGATATACCCTTTAACCCTATGTGAGCATTGGCTGGCATTAAATACATAGTAAGAGGCACACAGTGTCTGGTGAATAGCTTGTGGAGGCTGGGAGGGTGTCTTTAGTGATAAATGTGCATCCACAAATAAGGCATTAAAGTCTTGCTACCCAGTATTAAATCAGTTAGAATTAATTTAACACTGGTTCCCTGCGTAGTGGTTATGGATAATAGGACTAAAAGTTTATTGCACTAAATGGTGTGCTTGTGCATTATAGTTACAGCACAGTCTATATTGCATAAGGATATTAGAAGTCTCCCAAAGGTTTTGTGATTTCTGATACATATCAATTACACAACGATTTCCATTGTCCTGTATATTCAAACACTTGGAAACTGATTCTCAAATGTATCAACTTTTGAAAGCCATTAAGTAGATCTTGCAGGAGCTGCAAACATGGGAAATTGGGATCCTGCAGAACAGCTGACTATAAAAGCTCCACTCGCTAATATAGTTAAAACACAAAAAGATGGCTGGAGCAGCCAACTGCTAATAGTGTTTCTCTTTTCAACCATTAAAAGAATGCAAACCATGGCTAAAAAATACTCAACGCAGGGCATAAAATCCCAACACAAGTTTCCAAATGCAAAGAAAACACAGTGACATTTTATTAATTACCCCAGACACATTAACATGTATATATAAAGAGTAATAGCAAAGTTATAGGAAATGGATAAATAAGCAACTACTGTATAGCCAAGTGCTCATGCACTCAAAATATAACAATAAAATGCGCATTTTATATACCATATTAAAAAAAATCCTGATGTGACTGGGGTAATTAAAAAAATGTGTTGTGTGTTGGGATTCTATGCCCCCAGTTGAAAGGCTATTGGCCTACTCTATTATCTGGGTTGTGGTCTTTTAATTTAAAGGGCATGTCCACCCATGAAATTAAAAACTGGTCTTAAAATTAAAAACTTAAGCCCTTTATTTGCCCCAAACCCCAATGGATATATTAGATGATTACTAATCAGATATTTAAGGATAAATGTTACCTCCATTCTGGCACAGTAAGCCGGCTCCTCCCTTCATGCAGTCAATCAAGGTGGAGACTGCTGACATCACAACCAATGATTGACTGCTGATTCCCCTCTGCACATGCTCAAGCTTATAAAAGCTCTATGAGCCAAGGGTGGAGGAAGATACCTTTTCCATAATGGAAAAGCACGTTTGATAGCAGTTGGGGTAGATAACTGACAAGTAACCTGTTTTTTTGTTTTAAGGGTCAACATGCCCTTTAAACTAAAGTGAGGTAGAGTGTAGAATGCCATAACAGAGACATTTGTGCATTGTATTCTACAAGGGCCACAATGTTTTTTTTATGTGCTAATGGCTCAAAAATATATGTACGTAAAGAATAATTGTATTAGTTTGGACTGTATCTGTGTATTTGAAATATATTGCAAACACTTTATTTTTGTGAAGCTTCCAATGCCTGGTATTTTATATGAGAGGTTCTGCTGGGTGTTTTATGGTGAAAAAGAAATCTTATTTTCACTCTGTTGTTTTTGCATCAACATTTTATCCGTCTGCAACAAGGAGCATTTTTTTCATGTTATGTCAACTTGATATGAACACCATTTGATTGAACAATTACAACACAAGCACTGATGGATGAGAGTGCTCAGTCTTCCTTTTTGCTGTGCTGTATAAAGTAAATTGCATTGTACCTGCTGTGTTAACCTAGTTATTCTTCTGCAGAATCATAATGCATTTTATTATTAGAACTAGACTAGATTGCTTACGTTTATGTACACCTGCAACCAGGTTTCCACAATATTAAAATTTCTTCACTCCTCAGCTTGATTTGTTAGATAACTCAGCAGTAGATGGTTAGCCGGTTCTGTTCTGAGAAGAAGAGAGAGAACAGGAGCACCGGGAGCCAGTCGCTCACCAGCATTTTTTAGAGACAGTATAGATCACTAACAATGTAGTGGGGAGCCTGTACACATGCATGATTGACAGTCAAAGCAGTCATTTAGGGAAGGCTTACAGGACAATTATCTAGTATTGTAGAGACATTTACACAGGGATAACTCCACTAAGTGTAGTTTTTACTTTACAAGACCCAGTCCCATTTCTTATACAGACCAAATATTATTTTCCTCTTGTTGCCAGAGCCTAAAGTGATTTTTTTTTTTAGATAAAGAAGTGGCCAGCCAGTTAATAAATTAATTCTTATTAGAATTGTATTATATTATTATTATCATTATTGTTAGAAAAAGATTCATGTTACATACAAGAGAAGTGCAAATAATACAAGGCTATGCAGCACTCAGATTGTGATGAGTTTATTTACATCAATACTGTGACATAAAAGAGGGTCCTGCCCATGTTAGCTTACAGCCTAGAGGGAATGGGGCTTACACATAAGGTGATGTAAATGGGAAGGCTGTAAGTTTATTGACAGGGGAGTTTAATTAGCAGGTAATATCATGTTAGGTCAATGGGAGGGGTAGTGCCTTTGGCCCAGGTTAGATGCGGGTAGTTTTGAGGTTGTGTTTGAAGAGAAGGAATGCCGAGTGATGATGGACAGAGCGAGTTTCAGTCCAAGAGGGCAGAGACCTTTTCTCTTATACCAATAGATTTCTGCTAAATCCCCATTGATTAAATTAAGTATTAAATATTAAATATGAAATTATATGTATATATAGTTATTGAACTGGGCTTTTTACACAGTAGTATAAATCTCATTTTGGGTAAAGTTTTGATATGTTTAGACAACAGGAATTCAGTCATGTCAAAACACCAGTATATGGGGAGTCGTTTAGGAATTGAACATTCCGTTTGTAAAATAAGCAAAGGATTCATTATTAAATTTCCTTGCTTGGTGCAACACTTTAACAAAATGAATTGCAGTGGATTGTAAAATGGAATAATATTTGATAAGCGCTTCCTTTGAATGGTTGGGTTAAGTGAGGATAGCAGATCAGATCATTGCTGCTGTGCTTTAAAAGTGAGATCCTGTTTTGCATAATTAAACTGTGTGTTCTGTATTCTGCAATTCGCAATATAAGAAGACAGAGTAAAGGAAATCCCAACTGCGAAAGCATCCACTTCTAGTCTATGTACAGAAACAGAGAAGTCTATTAGGGCACAAGCACTGTTAAATATGCAGTGTGATATCCCTAGATGGCACATTTCCCAGCAAAGAAAACAAAAAAATAATGGATTTAGGAAGCCACTGTGAATGCTACAGTGCATAGAGTTATTTTATTGCACTGTTAAGATACAGAAGGAAATAAATTTAAAAATGTGTACTGACTTTGTGCAGTATTTGAGCCGCGCTCTTATTTCTTTCATTAATTTTCTTTTTTCATTTTCTTTTAAAATTTGATTCAATTTCAAAAGTTCTTTACAACTGGAAAACAAAACAACCTTAGAACAAACTATGCCACTTTGGAAAAACATTTATATTATAGTTAAAACACGCATACACACAGATTCTCCGGGAGGCGCTATCACAAATTTCAAGTTTTATAATTGAGCTAACCCATTCACAAAGGGTAAGCATCACTTTAAAGGCTATGTCCACCCCTAAAATAGACTTTTGATATTATGCTCCCCCATGTCCCCCAGCCCCAACCGCATGGTTTGTTTTTTTAAAAAGCTCCCCAAACTCTTACTTACCTCCCCTCGATCCTCCGCCGCACTGCCGGCCCTCTGCTTGCGAGAATGCAAGCAGAGGGGCGGGACCGGCAGTCGCGTCTGTGATTGGCTGAGCGGCAGCCAATCACGGACGCGGCTGCCGGTCATTCAGTGCAGCGGAGGAAAGCGGAGAGGTAAGTAAGAATTTGGGGAGCTTTTTAAAAAAAAAAACATGCGGGTTGGGGCTGGGGGACATGGGGGGCACAATATTAAGGGGGATTTGAGCTAGGGGGAGGGATAGTAGAACGGGAGGGAGAGGGAGGGAGAGGGAGGGGGAGGGAGGGGGGAGAAGGCTGCAGTACGCATGGCAAAAATCTACCTGAGGCCAGCTAGCAGGCAGTGTCTATATGGACCTGCTAGCTCCTGGTGGGCAGTTTTTGGAACTTTGGGGGGGGACTACAGGAGAACCAGATGGAGTGGGATGTGAGGTAAGGATTAAACTACACTACACTGGTGGGGCCAGTAGTTGGGGGATTATAGTTTTGGGGGTGGACATGCCCTTTAAGACAGGAATTTTTAGAACTTTGAGTTTTTTGTAGAAAAGTAATACACAGCCCATAATAGCAGTTTAACATTGAATATGAAGTCCTTACAAGAAGAACAAACCTTAGTTTTTTTTAATCCTGATATGAAAGCTTTTCCAAAGATATTTCTTTAGTAAGTTGCATTTACATACATGTAATAAATTTATTCTGTAACTAAGAAGGATCCATGTTGTTTCCAGTACATCCCAGAGCCCATGAAGTCATCAAAGAGACACACCCCTGACCCCAGTATTCACTCTCTCATTTCATTTACCAGTCAACGTGAGTTGCTGGTAAATAAACTGCAGGGTAACAGGCAGCTTTCAAAGTCTTATCAGGGACTTCCATATTGGTGTGTAGATATCTGTATAGAAAATAATCTGTTCATAAAGACTGTGAATACTGGGGTTAGGGGTGTGTCTCTTTGATGACTTCATGGGCTGTGGGATGTACTTGAAACAACATGGATCAAATAATGGATTAAATCGCAAGCGCAGGATATGTGGTGTCTTTTGCATAACCCACGCATCCTGTGCTAATATGGAGTTTAAGTCACACAAACCATATTATCTCCATATTATTTCCCAGCAGTTCTGGGTAAATAAACCACAATGTTTCTTGAATGCCTAGGTTTACGAAGTTGGACTATAGAATGTTTCATTTAAATATAGAAATGTGTTACTTTTTGCCCTGCCAGTGGAGCATACTATTAAGTGTGATTGACATCTCCCATTTTTGGCTTGGTAAACATCAGAAATCATTGAAGTTTTATCTAAGAGGCACATTATCAGCTCCAAATCTAACATGGCGGGAGGATAAATTGATCCTATCATCTTGTACATATACAGTCATCAATTTCCTCTCAATGCCACAAGTACTGTTGGATAGGATCCAAAAAAGTGATATCCTTTATAAAAGGGTTGGCTTGATGATTTATAATACAACTTAAAAATTACTTATACTGTAGTTTAGGATACATTCTATGATATACCGGATGCTCTATGGTTTTTCACATTTTTAAGGCATAAACGAATATAGATACGGAACCATAAGAGTATTTTCAATGAAAAAAGAACACTGCAGTTTTTAAACTGGTAATAGGCCGCACTTCATTCATCTAATATGCAATTGGAAAGGGGACAAGTACAATTCTATTCTGCTGCAACCATCGCAAACCATCCCAACTTATATTTATTGCTTTTATTTATTTTTTGGGATGATCACTAATGGTATAAAAAAAATATCCAGGTTTTGGGTTGAATGTCTTTAAAAACTGAGATTCTGTTACCTGTGCGAACATACTGCATCATTAATGAGTAGAGATGTTCAAAACTGTTGAGTTTTGTTTCATTTTCGAATTTTTGAAAATACGAAAACAAACCCATATAAGTCTATGAGGGAAAAAATTTGAAAGTTTCTGTCCATTTTGAGGGACAAATAGTAATAGTAGGTTACTGTTAATTACACAGAGACCTGGGGAATGGTCTGGGGAACCCGTAAATATAACCAAAACTTATTTTAAAACTATCTTTCCTCATGATTGGACTGTGTTTGAGCTTCCGTATTCTATTTTCGAGAGTTAGTGAAGTTAAGCGCTACTTTTGAGGGTTACAGACATTACAAATTCGAGGGTTACCAAAATCTTGCTTTCCAGGGTTACCGAAATCGATCTTTACTTTCGATTCTCGGTTTCGATAATCATCGAAAATTTTGCTAAAAATTGAAAATTCAGAAAATTCGGGTTTTGTGAAATCTGAGTTCTGAAAGTTTTGTCGGGACTTTGAAAACCTCAGATTATATCTAGACCCTCTGTGGGTTGATAGGTTGATTGAGCCACACCATTGCTTTGTAAATAGAAAGGCTCCCATACTGTATATGTTTCCAACTCATGTTGTAATGGAAGACTGTCATTGTTTGTTACAAGTAGGGCAGTTACACAAAAGTAAATGTCTCGTCCCCTATTCAGCAAATGGCCATTTTGGTTGCTTTTACCAATTTAACTGATATATCTGATTTAAAGTATATGCAGATACAGATAAAATGACTAAAGGCTCATACACACATGTGATCCTGGGGGCCTAATCACCATGCACAATGTGTATGATCGCCCATTTCGGCATTGGAATTATTATGAGATGGTGTTTTAAAACCAAATACTTAGCCTAACTCACTGATGGGCAAACTGCGGCTCTCCAGATGTTTGAAAACTGCAACTCCCAGCATTCCTATGCTTCTCTCTGTAGTTGAGGAATGCTGGGAGTTGTAGTTTTCAAACATCTGGAGAGCCGCAGTTTGAGGATCACCGACCTAACTATTCATTTAAGCTCAACTAACAAAAATTAAATTGTAGAAATGTACTTTAGGTGTTGTCCTTCAGCAATGCATTTACAAGGTCTTCTATACAATATATTTGTTAAGAAACTATTCCATTAAGCGTAATAATCTTGTGTGTTCATGGACTAACCTGATTGTTCTACTTCTATATTTGTATATTATCTATATCATACATTGCCCTTCTACTAACCTCATGCTTAACATTTCCCTCTGTAGAATTCTCTACTTCTAAATAATTCTTCTCTATCTGCCTGTGAATTTCTCTTACTCAGCGTTTATTGACCTCGTTTTTCATTTCTTGTTTTTAAGCCCAGCTGAAAATTCAACCTTTTTAAAATGTTCATCTGCTTTTAAATTGTAATATCTTCAGCACATGCACAAAATGTATTTGACTTCACTGACTTCTGTGTTTAAGCAAAACATTATTGTGTGTTTAAGTTTCCCTATATTTTATTTCTTTCTCTACCCACAAATATAATTCTACAGACCTGTAACTGTACTAGTTTAGTTTTGTTTTGAATTTTGCATTTTACATAGCTAGAAGCATTTTCCTAAACCCAAATGATGCATAGAACCATACTATAAGGTAAATAAACACAAATTAATAGAGCCAACTCACATAAAGGAATAAGATGGTACATCTGTTTCTAATTCATTCATTTAAATTACATTTTATTGAGGGGGGGGCTAAATGGAGAAGTCAGTAGGAGGCCCTCCACAGTACTGACTAATGACCTTTTATGTGGAAAACTACCTTTAATTTACAGAAAATATTGCTTAAACATTTAAAATTTACATTATAAAGGGAAATGTACCAAGAGGCAATTGTCAAATTCCGTTCTTAAAGCCATACAACTGTTGTAAACATATATTAAGTGTGGCTTTAAGATGTTTTTGCAGCAGTTAAAGGGACTTCTGTAATAAGATGCATATGTTTCAACACAGAATTTTTACCATCTAAACAAAAATTTTTGACCATTTTGACACTGGAATGAACTTCAGTGGGTTTTTTCATCCAGATTTGCTACAGCTTATTACCATAGTAGACATTTACTGGCATTAGAGTCACGCAAGATTGATCAGCCATTCGCTATTTCCCAGAGCCGAAACTGCTATATTAAATTGCCAGCAGGCCAGTGATTGTGTCTCTAGGTAAATCCAGCCCTTTGACTTATAATTGGTAAAATATATGCACTGTATTAGCTGTATTTGTGTTTCATTGCTTTTCAAAGCATCATTCCTGCATTATTTTTTTGTTTATTAGAAAAAAATTTCATTGGCTGCCAACTTCTCACAGCCTCCCTCTGACCTATAAAGAAAAGAAATTAAGAAAGAGTGAAGAATAGAACTTGGAGTTTCAGAATCATTTCCTAATGTTTCCTGTCCATCAAAAAAGTGTTCTAAATCTGATGATAATTTTTAAAAGACCCAATAGAAAGATAATTTTTAGTTGAAATGTTTTTAACACATTATCTTTAGAGATGTAATGTGGGTTCGAATAGAATCCGGTTTCGAATCAAATCAAATCGAAAATCAAAAGTAGACGATCATTGAAAATCGTAAATAGACGATCATTGAAAATCGAAAATAGACAATCATTGAAAATCAAAAAAAGACAATTATCGAAATAACCCTCGAAAGTAGTGCTCGATTTCGGTAACTCTCAAAAATAGAATGCGGAAGCTCGAAAACAGCCCGATCGTGAGGAAAGATAGTTTTAAAATAAGTTTTGGTTATATTTATGGGTTCCCCAAACCATTCCCCTGGTCTCTGTGTCATTTACAGTAACCTACTATTACTATTTGTCCCTCAAAATAGACAGAAACTTTCAAAAAAAATTCTCTCATAGACTTCTATGGGTTAGTTTTTCGAATTTTCGAATTTCAAAAATGCGAAGACGGAACGAAACAACAGTTTCAAACATCTCTAATTATGTTTACAAAAACAGTGTTGATCCTTTTTACAAATAATCAAACCTTAATAAGCTCTATTTAAAAAATTGAAAGAATCCATTTTTGAAAAGTACCATTTTCCATAAATCTTTTGATGTACCTTTGATGTTGCATAAATATGTTAATACAATTTTATTGAAGCCCTAAATAAACTCACAGTGCCTCCCAATCCACCTAATTATATGTTAAAACACATTTGCGCCTTTGGGTAAAATACTAATGTATACCAGTTTAAACATTTAATCCTATGAAGCTTTTCATAAGAATGCTCAATTAAAATCACTTTACAATTTTCTCTGTACAAATTAGTAAAGGCTTTTAGGTAATTTGTCCCCATATGAACTGTATGTACACTCTGCTTATCATCAAACCATCTCCCAGACAAACCCTCCACTTACACAGCATCATCTCACCTAAACCCTTTTTCTCTTGTTACTCCCATCTTTTGGAATTCTATTCCTCCCATTCTTTGTCAAAAAATTTAAATCAGAAGATCTAAATCTGATCTCACATCCTACCCCTCAGAGCACCACAGTATATAATTGTTTTCAATTGACACTACACAAGTTCTCACTATGGTACTGTACTTCTACCCTTCCCTAGGACACTTGTTTAAAGATAAGCCCACAGACTGGTAGTTTTGGAACCTTAGCACAAAATGGGACCCCTTCTTGGCCAAGGGCCCTGGTGCGGTCGCATTCCCTGCACCCCTGGTAGCTACGCCCCAGCATTTATGTATTTATTTATATTTGTTGTCCCACTTGGTGCCATATAATTAAACATTTACACACATAAACGTACATAAAAAAATGCCATAATTTAGTTTCGTTTTATAACCTTTACATTACCTTTATCATTTTTGTTTCAAGTTGAAACCTTTATAATCAAAATCAACCAGGAGATTCTTTTAAATGAATGTTCCAAACAAAAGCCAAGTTGATGGCAATTCATTCTAATATTAATAAGGTATATGACGGAAGAAAGAAGTTTCCTGGTTGACATATATGATCTATATAATTTCTATGGGTTAAAAAAAGAAAGGTATATTGTTTCCAAGGCTTAGTATTGAAAATCACAAGGAAATCCGTAAGTGGCCTATTTTACAATGCCTCTCTTCAAAATATTGCAGAAATTGTTTTAAAACTGCACAGAAAAGCAAAGTCAAATAAGAAACAAAGATCTAAAATATTCTGTTACGGTATTCAATGTCTCTTAAGATAAATGAAAAGCAAAATAGGTTAGGCAGAAGAACCATTAATCACAATACGAGTACATTTGTCATGGAATTATTTGAGATAGGGCTTTAGATTTTGATTTTGAGGGAAGAAAATATATGAAAATATGTTCATACTCTCTTTATGAAAGTTATTGTATTATGTAAAATGAATGATTGTAAAAGGTTTGGGATGTTATGTAATTCTGTAAAAATGATAAATAATTAGCTTTCTGTCATGAAAGTCATCACTATAATCATATGCCTCTAGCAGAATTGTCTTTATCAAAGATATCAAAGGAAAATGATGCTTTAGAAAATACTTCAGAAAATGTGTTTTTAAATTTTTTTTTAAATTGTTGCCTTAAATGTAACAACTTAACAGTATAGAAAATAAACTTTTTCAATTAAAACCGTGCTACTAGAGATGGGATCCGGGTCTGACTCGGACCTGGATCCGATATGGAACCCTTAGGTTCCAAAATCTAATGTTCTGCCTGAAACTAGGCTTCAGACTTCGGATCGCATTTTTGATGAATATCAAACTTTTGAGGCTATTTTCAATAATCCTCGTAAATAGCCTTGAATATTCAATAATCGAAAATACGATCTGAATCTCAAAATTAGTTTTCAACCGTATTTTCGAGGATTACAGAGCGTTCAAGGCTATTTTTGAGAATTATCGAAAATAGCCTTGAACGTTCGATAATCATCAAAAATGTGATCAGAAGTTTGCAGCCCAGTTTCAGACAGAACATTTAGATTTTGGAACCAAGGGGTTCCGTATCAGATCCAGGCCCGAGTCTAACCCAGATCCCATCTCTAGTACCAAGATTTAAATTGAAAAAGTTTATTTTCTATACACTGTTAATTTGTTATATTTATGACATTATCGAAAATTTGCTACAAAGTCCCAAAAGTATGTTCTGTTTTCGGATTTTCAGATCATCGGGGTTTTCCCGAAATCCGTATAGCCGAAAACAGAACAAAACTTATCAGTTTCGGCCATCTCCACTTGGTACCCATGTACTATTTCATTTTAAGGATCTTTTGGGACTTAAAGTATATTTACTAAAGGATTAGAAGGACATTAAGGGAATATTGTTTTATTTAGCAATCTTTATCTCAGTAACTTTATGTACAATATCTACTTCAGGGGCACAATTTTAGGTCTCAAGCGAAATCAGGCCCGGATTTAAGTTTACCAAGGTAATCAGTCAAAATGACAGTGTTGCAATCAAGATGAAATATTTTTTTTGCATTTTGACTTGTTATAGCCATGGTGATTTTAAATGAACCTGTTAAATTTAATGGAAATACATTCCATGGCTTTTTTGTTGTTGTTAAAATTAAATATATCTCATATCACATGGGAATATTTAGGCATTAGTCCATAGTGACATATGGCAAGTGAGTGAGTTTGGTGTGCAAATATCTGTATATGCCTATTGGGGATATTTCTAAAAATATCTCAAAATCTGCAAGAGAAATGTAATAAACAAAAATATGCCTTTGTGTTTAATTCAGTAGAAGGTTTATTTGTACAGAAGATTCCTAGCAAAATTAAATTCTCTCTAGAGTAGACACTCCATAAAATATATTTTTGTTATGTTTGACTGGTTGGGATTAACTACCAGAAACTCTGTAGGTATCTGAATAATAGTATGGGATTACATCAGGAGTTGCACATCAGTTACCTTTATTGTGAACAGGACATGTTTCAGACACCCAGGTCTTTTTTCAATTGTCACTTGAAACATGCTGGGTGGATCAATCACAAAAACTGAACTTAGGAGCAACTCCTGATGTGATAGCTTAAGTTGTTTGGGGAGCCCTATACTAATATTCCGATACCTACCGAGTTGGAGTGTTTGGGACAGAACACCAGGATGAAAACCAGAAGCAGCTAATATAGGAACTGGTCAACACAGTTTGATAGCTACTAGGAATTTTAAACAAAATTGCCTCTCTGCATGTTAACAATGGCTTAATTAGAAACAATAAACCATACCTCGCATTAACTTTGTTAATACACCTCATGACTCTCAATGATTGTTTATATAGTTTATGCATTTATGTAAATATTCAATGGTATTTATGACTTTTTGTGGACAATTAAAATGACTTTAAATCCCAATTCAGCTGCTCCTGCATTTTCTGTTATTGCATATTTAACTAAATTCAGTTCATTTAAATTTCATTTTAACTTCTTTAAACCCTTTACTACCCCTCTACAAGTATGATTAAGGTGACTGAAGTGAATTGCATCAAATAACATTACCAATAATTAATTATAATAATGTGCAAATAATCCCTGTGATACTCAGCTTTCATACAATACTGTATTAAATGAAGCTCCTAAAATCACTGCATGCCTCTTAGTTAAATTATATATACTTTCCCTATTGGCAGACTGCATTTAGAACTGTTTGCTTACAAACATAATTTTATTAGTATCAAACCAAGGATAGAAACAAACAAATTAATTCTAGCCTCAAGCCAATAATATTGGTTTTATAACTCCATTTAATGACTTGTGTTTTCATAATTAGTGTTAACAAAATACATTTTAATCTGATTTTGCCTCCAGTTCACCTCTGATAAAAGTAATTTTATATATTTGGTTTTAGTTTGACCAACTTGGCTAGAAAGATGTGTGGTTAAGAAATTTAGTATATGATATAGTATATTGTGGGTATGTAAACCTTGAATGTACAAACCTTACATATTTTAGTAATGTAAAAAATATGAAATGGAAGAATATTTATGTAAATGTTAGACAGAAATGGGAAAAATGTCAAGGTATAATAGAAACAGAACACAGGCTTTGCAATACAGGTAACCACCTCCACAGCTATACAAATTATATTGTTGATATTAAATGACATAAGGTTCGCCTAAATGATAAAAAAGCATATGGTTTCCATTTGATGCATGTCCTTGAATGTTTGTGTTCTGAACAGAAGCCTACACGGATGCATATTTATTACCATGGAAACCCCTCTAGATCACTTCCTTAGTAACTTTAGAAGAGATAACAACCTTGGAATCATAAATCATAGACATTCAACACTATGCTGTGTTTTCAAAGCATAGTCCATTAAATGAAAAAAAAAATAGAAAATCACAACAACTCCATATGATATATTTATCATATTAGTTATGCTCAAATTGGAATTTATTCAACATCCCCTCTCAAAATTAAATCTTTAAGAATTACCCATCTTGTCAAGAAGCAAAGATTTTAATAATGAATATGAAATCATTTAAAGGGAAAAAATATTTTAATGGGACACTAAACCACAAAAATAAACATTAAATAAATTCTTTGGAGGTACACACCTCCTATATCCTGTTGAGATTTATTCCATCAAAGATGGCTGTGACAGTGCTTGTGCCCCATGTCAGAGAAAGGTGGGATCAAGGGCTTTTTCATTTTTTATAGTCAATCCATTAAAACAATATAGTCAATCCATTAAAACAATATATCACTTTTCTTTGTTGTTGTTAGTAATAAAAGCGTGAAATAAGTAAAAGCAGATCACTGCAGTTCTGCAGATATATTTACATATATTTATATACTTGCCAAGGTTTTCCACCTAAGCACAGGAAAAAGCAAGGTAGCTAATTGGACAGCTTTTCACTTTTCTCCTTAATGAAGCACACTGAGCATGTCTGACCTACTGGCAGAGAGGAGTATGAGGGTAAAGAGGTAAAGGTTTAGGAATTGGTCAAAAAGTGACTTCACTTCCAGATCAAACCAGTGTGTTTCAAATTGAAAGGCTAAAAAATGTTAATTGAGTTTGAAACATGTGACCACTTGACTGCACATTTCTATTTGATCATAGATGTTAGAAAAGGAATGAAAATTAGGATTTCGGAACCAAGGGGTTCCGTGTCGAATTTGGGCTGAGATGGACCCAGATCACATCTCTACCCACAATCTTAAATAGATGACAACCAAACTAATCACTTTTATCATCCATGCCCTTAGAATAAAGAATTAGGGTTCCTGATTGCACAGTTTCTAAATTATTAATAATAATTTAAAGAAGAAAATTCAGATGGCAAGATAACTTTTTATGTTAACAAGTTTATCTCTTATTTATATGAGATTCAATTTATAGGCCAGAGCCTATGTACAGTGCACAAACCCGTTGCATATTAATGCACAGAATCATTTAAGGTAACACATCTGGTAAATAAATTTTTGCTTTTAATGAAAAAATCCATTTCAGGGTTTATTGCCCGCTAAAATGAAATGTGCACATTGTTTTATTTGTATATTCAATCTTTTAATTTGCAGTAGGTTCTTTTTGTGGTTACATTAACTTGGTCGACTTCCTTCCTGTCTAAAGAGGACATCTGTTTTTCCATACTTTTAAAACTGCCAGACTATACCAATCCACAGCAGAAAGGTGTATTTCTGGTTTAAAAATAGCTATTTTCTTGGAAAATACAGCATTAAATGTCTAATGATTTTGTTAAATTGACAATATAAATATATTTGCTTCTCATTTCATTGTTTATAGGAAATGAAAATATTGTGTGCAATTAAATGTAGAGGAAGGTCTGTGTGAAACCCAGCTGGAAGGAAATATTTACCCTGAGAAAAGCGATAGAATGTTGAATGCCAGATATGATTAATGATTTTTCTGTAGAAAATTTGAAAAGCCAAGTTTGTTCAATTGCAAGTTTGATCTGGATTTCAAGTTGAAATTCTGTAGGGAAATTGAGCTGAAGATGAGAAAGGGCAGCAGTTCATAAAGTTCTCTCCTTATGGCAAAAATATATTGTCTGTGTTATAAATTTGCGCTGCCACCTATACCTATTACTGAAGGTCATGACTTTACATTTTGATGCTCGGAATGGAAAGCGGTGGAGTAAACAGATTAGAAAACTAAGCAAAAATATCAGTAGTATATTAATATATGTGATAATATGAGATGCATTTTTTTACCTCATATTTTAAAGTGCATCATTAGTAAAGACAAAGGGACATACAGGGTTATTCAATAAAAGTTCTTATCATTAAAAATGGTGCTAATTTTGCCCTAACAATCAAATGTTAGCTTTCAAATGTTAAATAATATCTGATTTTTTGGGGCAAAATTAGCACCATTTTTAACAATAAGAACTTTTATTAAATCTCCCTGATATTTTGTTACCCATGGTATCAATTATTACTGATAGTTAACATTAAGCTGTGCTGGCTTTTTATGATGTACCCATAATTACTGAAACTAAGTTCTATCTGCAGCCAGTACAGCACAGTCAATAAAGATGCAATAGTCTTCTGCGGACCACTGCACTATAGTACATATAAGGATGACATTACTGATCAGTATTTTATTGTCAGTAAAGGGGTTGTGTTGGAGTTTCAGCCATTGAACAAAGTTTCAGCATCCAAACTTCAAACTTTTTTCTGTTCTGTGAACCCATCAGTGGAACAAACCCCCAAAAAATAAAATGTTGAAAAATGACAGCTGTTTTAACTCTAACTACTGTAAATATCTATTTTATTAGGTTTAAAAGTTTGTATAGGCATGTTCAGGTTTTTGTGTGGAAATCTATGTAGAAAATTTGTCTTAAAAAATACTTAAAGGCTATGTCCACCCTAAAATTTTATTTTTCATATAAGATCCCCCCTGGGCTCCCAGCCCCAACCGCCCTACATTTTTTTTTTAGAAAGCCCCCAAACTTTACTTACCTCCCTCGTCCTCCGCCGAGCTCCCGGCCCTCTGCTTGCAAGGAAATGCAAGCGAGGGGCGGGACCGGCAGCCGCGTCTGTGATTGGCTGAGCGGCAGCCAATCACAGACCGGCTGCCGCAGCTCACTTCGCGGAGGAAAGAGGAGAGGTAAGTAAGAGTTTGGGGAGCTTTCTAAAAAAAAAAATATGCGGTTGGGGCTGGGAGACATGGGGGAAATCATACTGAAGGGGTTTTATGCTAGGGGGAGGGATAGTAGGACGGGAGGGAGAGGGAGGGAGAGGGAGGGGGAGGGAGGGGGGAGAAGGGCTGCAGTATGCATGGCAAAAATCTACCTGAGGCCAGCTAGCAGGCAGTGTCCTATATGGACTCTGCTAGCCTCCTGGTAGTCATTTTTTGGGACTTTGGGGGGGGACTACAGGAGAACCCTATGGAGCTGGGATGTGAGGTAAGGATTAAACTACACTACATGGTGGGGCCAGTAGTTGGGGGGATTATAGTTTTGGGGGTGGACATGCCCTTTAAGTAACAGAAAAGTTTTTTTCAGCTTAATGAGCCTGCTTTCTACAGAAATTCCCTTTGTAATTCATTGTCAAAGCTTTGCTCATCCTATTCATTGCTCCCGCCCCAACTCCTATAATTAGTGCCTCTGCACCAAAAATGTATGCCGGAATTCCACTGTCAATCCAGCTGCTGTGGTGAAATCTGATGGAAATTGTAAATTGCTATTGAAAGGAGGCACAAATAAGGCGAAATAAGTTACTGATAAATATTTTGAATTTCACTTTTTTTCCAGACCACTTAATAAAAATCATTTGAAAAGCATAGTTTTCTTCAATAATTAATTTCAATGAACATGTTGTTTGCATTCCTGTGATGTCTGTTTGGCAACAAATGAACACAAACTACTTAATTTGATTAGTTAACCCGTGGGTTCCAAATAATCTCCTTACTGTATAGAGCTCTGTGATTTAAAATTGTATTCCTAAAATTTCAAAATTAACATTTTGTAATTAATTATGTACTAAACAATATATATATGTTAATAGCTAGTTGAGAATGAAAAATAAAATAATACTTCTTGTTTTCTTTTTCAGTGTCTGTATGGCTGTTATGTCCACTCCTCTATCATACCGACTTTCCATAGAAGGTGTTACTGGCTACTCCAAGTAAGGCATTTGGTGGACCTTTTATTTTCTAATAAGTTTTGATTAGGTGCATGCCACCATATATTGTTTCTGTGATGCCGGAGAGATAAAATAAACTAGTTTCATGTCATTAGAGAACTGATGATACAGCTTGGACTTTATAATCTGTTGACATATTAATTCGTTTTTTTAAGATCATAAAGATATTTAATAAAAGTGACAAATGTCACATGGAAAATTTTTAACAAACTATCTGCAATTAAAACATTTTTGGGACACTTGATTCTCTTGACATTGAAGAACTTTGTAAAAAAAAACAACAACCAAAAAACAAACAAAACCTATTGTACCTCAAACCCCTTTTTTTTTTAATTAGGATTACCTGACATGTAGTGTGTACAGAACAATATTTTTTAATAATGGATAAATGTTTAAAATAACTTTAAAAATGAAGGATTGCCTATTAGGGTGATATTATTATGCAAAATATTCTATATAAAGAAAACACACAACCAAGGAAAGTCCCGTACACATTTTAACTCATGTCTATTTGAAGAAGAATGTTTGTAAGCTAAATAAATATACAGCTTTACAATTACAGTTTGTAAAATGAATTACCAAGCTTCATCAATATCTCATTGAAGACATGAAGTTAGTAAACAGGAATAGACAGCAATGTGATTATGTTGTTGAGTTGGGCTGGTTGATTGTGAAGAAATGTTATGAGGAATCTAAGAAGGGAGTGTCAAACCCATAGCATTTATGAGCTACTGTTTAATATGCTGATGTTACTGGAAATGTTACTGAACAAGACTTTGAACTTGGCTTTCCTGTTGCAGAGTAGTTCTACTATTTAAAAATAACTGTATAAGTTTTAGGTTTGGCATTATATGTAGCAAATTGTGTCTCAAACATTGTGGATATGTAGTGATAAAAATGTTTCAGTTATTTCGAGGGCTCATGAAATCATAAAACATTGCATTTTTGAGCATATTTTATTGGAGGTAAAAATGTTGATTTTTGGTAAAGTATTACAGAATGATTAAATTAATGATAATTTACTTGCTTTCATTTATTGTGTATTTAATCCATACCATTGGTTTTGTAAGCATCTCTCTATAAAACAAGACTGTATTTCTAGATTTTTAATAAATAAGAGTACTGTGTTTATATTCTGCAAGTGAGGAAGCCTCACTTGTAATATCTTACCAAAGCTTTTCTAATATAACATTTAATGTATCTTTTTGTGTAGATTTGTTTAATATTTTCTTTCGTTTTTGGACCTACATAAATACACCATGGTCAATTTAAAATTAATTAAAAAATTATAATTCCCCCATCTTTTTGTACACAACATTTAAACCAGATTTACCAACTCTTTGAAAATAAACTTTGAGGCCTTTAAAAATAATTATGAAATTAGTTTTCACAATTCAACTCATTCTTCTAAATGTTTGATTTTTCCATTTAAAGGGATGAGAGAACCTGCCACATATCAAAACCTTTATTAACTTTCAAAAACAAATGATCCTCTCAGATTAGGTAAAATTAAAGAATTTGCATTAGGCAATTCATTTATCAGTGCACATTGCAGAACACTCTATAGCTAACTTACTAAACCCTGTACAAAAATGAATACAGTAATATAAATGGGTAGCATAAAATGTGACATACAGTACTTTAATAGGGCAATGGTACACAGCACAAAATTTCAAAGTTATGCCTCAGAGAAAAAGGCATACATATTTTTTTAAATGAAAGCACTTCATAGCCTGTGATGTGTGTAATTATTAAAACATTTATTTTGCCTATTACCACTGTCACAGTAGAACACAGAAAGTTACTTGAACTTGAGAATCTCAAATATTTCCATGATGTAAGTAAGATCATTTTCAATTAATTCTTTTCTAAAATATCCAATGAGAAGTAAGGGCATGAAGTAGTTTATTTACTCATAACTCCTAGAGTTGCTTCTATAAGAAGTTCTTTATAGCCAATTGTATTCAAATAGGGTTTGCTAATGACATTTTGATTAGAGCTGGTTGAGGCAGCTGAATAGCTTGCTTCATGCCTGACACCTAACAAAACAAGTAGAAGAGCATCCTATCCCTCCCTCTTCCAATCAGGATTAAATTCTTCCCCCTGCTCCTAAGCTGCATAATAATTATTAGGCAAGTGTCTGGTTTCAAATAAATACTATTACAAATTTCTTTTATTTGCAATATTTGGTTTAGCTAGCACTATAGGCATACTGCATTTAATTTATTAATTCAAAAGCAGCTCAGAAAGAGTATAAAGGAAATAAAATGGCTGAGAACTGTAGCTGATTTGAACAATCCGTAGAATTGCCTGCTTAGTCGAAATTCAAATTAAATACTACAACACAACATGAATTTTGGTTATATTTCTTTTACATTATTTCTACTCTGTTCTGGATAGAACTTTTCAATTTGTTGTAGGAAACTATTTTGATTGCATTGTTCATTTTCATTCAGTTTTACAGTAACTATGTTCCAGAATAAGGAATTTTACCCGCAAAGGGCAGTGTTAACTCTTGTATGTGAAATTAATTTAGGGTAAACCACCTTAAAAAAGAACTAGAGATGAGAAAAGAGCTTCAGTCACGTATTGTCATGGCTCACTGTGCAAGTACAGTTAATACTGGCCAAGCAATCAGTACACATCTCATGTGCTAGACTTGTTTGAATGGTTCAGTGCATCTTACCAGACATTACACATAAAGTGGCATCGGGTTTTATAAAACATTTCAGTGACATTTGTGAACAATAGTAATGAGGTGGAATTTAATATTGTATAGGTCATAAGGATAGCCTGAAGCTATTCTGCTGTGGCTAAACTACATCTCTCTTTGATACATTGTAAAGTAGCAATATATTGGGGCTATTGGTTGGGCACAACACATGATTCTTTTTTTTTTAACATATGTTTTTATTAGTAGAGTCCAGGCATAGTATCTTCTCAAAACAATTGTTACATGTAAAATAAATTAGCATAAGCAATGCATACATAAATAAAAGTAGTTTTTCTGGACTATAACTTTTTACTTAAAACAATTGTTTTCTTATATCTAAACATGGTTTGTTATTTACGGACCTCAAAACAGTCTGCTGCTGGCTAATTTGTGAGTATGTTCAGTGCGTCCTCTATTTCAGAGGAAGGGGTGCTCGCTGAGTTACTGAAGAGCAATAGTCGGGGTAACTATAATGTTATTGGGGGGGTCATGTGAAATCATATGTTGGGTGAACCAAGTTGTCATTTGGAAACAATCATGTAGTCTGACAATTAGTGGAAGGATGTTTATAAAATTTTCCCATAGTGAAAAGAATTTCCCTACACGTCTCTCTTTGTCAAGGGTGGCTTCAACCCAGTCTATACGGAACAGATACAATAATTTGGTATTGAAGAGAACACATGATTCTTTAAAAATAAAAAGACAAAGCAACAACATAACTGAACAGTACATGAACAATTTTATTGACTTAGTAAGAAAACCTTACAATATCAAAGAACAATAGGGAGGGATCTCTATGCACATATAACACCACCTCACTGGTTTCTTCTCGTAAATGTGCAATATAACTTACCAGTCTCCTAGTATGTTAATGCCTTAAGTACATTTTCCCAACAAAATTTACATTTTGGTATAAAGTATGTCCTATTACTTGGATGTATTTTGTGGTTTTATTATATAAGTCTACCGGTATTTATATTTAAAACTTTCTTTAAAATACAATATATCACTTGCCATTGTAGGCAGTTCCTATACCCACAGATCCACCAGTGCAATGATAGAAAAATATTTTTTTACTACCACATGCTCTCCAGCTACCACATCAATGGCTACGCCCCTCACCCTAAAGCTGGGTACACACAGTAAAGATTTGTAGGCAATGGCAGTCAGATAACATTGGAAGCTGTAATGACCATTCATGATGATGCCGGCAACCGTTTAGCACCCTCTGGAGGGGCAAATTTTCTGATGAACTAATCACCAATTAAGGGCTAATCCCAAAAACGAGGAGAAGAGGAGCACAGAGTAAATGTACTGTTTGATTCACATTGTACCAAGACAATTGTTTGTTTTTTTTACATGATGGATAAAAAAGACCACCTTGAATTTGACTTTTTTTCATGGATTTTTCTTTTTTTAACTTAAAAAGGAGGCTTGCAAAAACAAAGCAAAAAAAGGGTAATGTGCATTCTTAACTCTAACTAACCTGAAGAGTTTCATTTTTAATGCAACTATCATGTTCTGCTTTTGCACCTGTCAGTCATCTTGAAAGCTTGCAAAATGGTTACTAGAAGATGCGCAATTCATCATATAGCACTTGGCTGGATGCTAAGACTGGTAAATCACAATATTTTTTATATTTATAAACACTAGAACAATTATAAACTAATACAATAATTAGTATCTCCTTCCTTCAATGTCCCCATGGTCCTCTGTGGCTGTTCACATTGTCTTATTCAATTTAGTGTAGCTGGCACCAAATACATTTCTTGCCAGCTAGAAGAAATAACCAGACACAGGAGAAGATTGGGAAGAAGGGGAGAGAAAAACCCACATTAATTTCAGTTCTTCGCTTTTTAGACATATAGATATCTGTTCAGTTTCCTTAAAGGGAAAGTTTAGTGGTAAAAAAAATCATTATTTAAGTTATTTATCTATAATACAAATCATTATTCTTAAAAAAGCAATTGATTTCATACCCCTTGCTTTGGCTGATAGTGAGCTGCCTTTTCAGCTCCTGCAATGGTCTTTTTTATTCCCAGAATGTTCTGATTCACTCCAAACACAGTCAGGGGTGCTCAACCTGAGCTACCCTGGGGGCCACACTAGTGAACCCCATCCATTGACCGGGCCTCGATCCACCCAAGACATGCCCCGGAATGCTCAAGCCATGCCCCAACCTCAAGCCGCACCCACCAGCTGGTCCACAAAAAATTCCAGTAGGGCAGCTTGCGGGGAGCTATAAGGGGCCCTGCAAACAGGCAGTTGGTACTTTACTACCAAACCCCTTACCCCACTGCACGCAACTTCCTCTGCTCACATCCACCCCTGCAAACACATTCCCCACCCGCATTCCCCCATTCCCGACAACCTCCTCGCTGGACCCTTGTGGCGGCGCTTAGATGATGTCACGGGTGTGCGCAGATGGGTCTAGCATCCCTGCATATATACACTCTTTTAGTATATATGATAAGCATTTATTTATGTTCAGATAAATTGCTGGATAGACAGATTAAGGTTAGTGGAATAAGAAAATATTTTTTTTCTAGAAAAAAAATACTGAACATCCCCACCCATTAAATTAGATGGGGGAGAGGGTGACCTTAGCATTTAGATGTACTTTATCAGAAGTTGGAGCTATTGGATGGGAATCCTGTGCTGACAGTCATCTGGTTTAAAGGAGAACTAATTCTACATTTCTTTACCCTAAATTAGAAAGTTTTTCTCCTCAGAACACGTATACAGTGTTGCATTTACGTAGATGAAAGAAGTAGATTCTATAACAAAGAAAATGTCCATGTTGTTGCCAGTACCCCTCACAGCCCATGTAATCTTCCGAGAGCCAAGTGAGCATGTGCACCTATTGGCCACACCCCTTGACCTAGTATTTACTATCTCTATGCACATTTGGAAGTCCCTCATTAGACTATTTAAGCTGCTGTTACCCTGTAGTTTATTTTCCTATCAGCATTAATTACAGAACAAATACCAGGAACAATACAAAATAGTATGTTGAGTTAATTGGGTTTTTTGTTGTTACTTTTATTCTGTTACTAGCAAAAGATAAAGTTTTTAAATGTACTGTTTTATTTTGTTAGCTCTAGTGGGTTAGGGGACACATGCTATACAGGTCACAGTTTTATATCCCCACACTTTCTTACGCAATTTTTAGTTTCTTTCTGCAACAATGCTTTATTAGAAATACACTGCAAAGATTTCTTATTAAATTCAAAGGAATGTGATTGGGGGATAGATTTTTTTCAAGTTATTGTATTTTTATTTTTTTCTTCTGTGTCTGTGAGAGGCAGGATCTGCTATAACATGAACTGTGCTTAACAGAGAAGTATCAAGCTTTTAGTGAGTAAGACAACAACCTTCTTTTTTAAATCTGCTGTGCAGTAGAGAGCATGTAAAGTGTACTGTGTACACTTAGGCTTCGACATGAAGAAGTCGGTTATAAGTGCTACCCCTAGTACCCACAGGTTTATTTCATAAATAAACTAACAGTTACTTACAGCAAAGGGAGAAGTAAGACACAGTTTCTTGTATCTTTGTTAATGTGTTTTGTCTATTGGGACAATGTTTAATTTTAGTTCCCATTTAAGGTCATAAGGTGGGAGGGGGGGTTGGTAAATTATGAGAACATTTCCTTTTCTCTTGAGTTTGAAGTGAAGAGCCTTTAGTGAGGATATGTCTGGTGGACATGTTTATGCCCCTTCTAATATGTGGACAATATAATCAGGAGTCATAGTAGGGAGATGTAAAAGTCAAATATATACATGTTCCATCTAAAACAAAAATATTTCTTGTTTCCAATGTGATGAATTTAAGTACAGCTGTGGCCTTTTAATAACATCCAATGAATGTAGTAGTTTTATTTACATTGCTGAATATATTGTAGTATACCATATGTTGCTTATTAAAAGTTCGACAGGCAACAGTGCTGGATCAGGATTTCTCTACGTTTCTCTATCATTTGAATACAGAAGAATTAATTTTTACAACCATAAAGCAGATTGTTACATAAAATTATTCAAGCGTGATTGTCTGCTGTATCATATGAATAATCTATTTACCAAATTGTACCCTAGTACATATGTAGCTGTATTGTAGCCATATTGAACAGAGTAATTAATGCCTTTTCAAAAATGTTATTATTTTGAAAAGTGACCTGGTTTATACTATTGGGTATTTATTTGTTCTCCAAATCTATTTGCATAACCTTCCCATTTGATATCCAACCGTATCTATATAAATCTTCTACCTCATTATCCAATATACTGTTTGCCCACATGATAACTCCGAGTAGAGGTAGATTCTTCTTGGACTGCAGTATATATAAAGGAGTATTGCACTAAAATCCACTCCGCTTGCAGATTTGCAGATTTTTGAAAAGAATCTGAAGATTCAAAATATCTGCAAGCGGACCGATTGAAGTCAATGGGAATTAAAAAGTAAGAAAGTTCCACCTAAAATTAAGTTATAAATAGCAATGGTAACTTACTGTAAATGACTGGGGGACCTGGGAAATGGTCTAGGGAACATGTATCAATGCCCAAAATCTTAAATAAACACTGTCAAATACCAGAAACTTCATGCGCTTCCTGTTCAGTGGTTCGAAAAAAATCTGAAAAAGTCAGAATTCTGAAAAGTTCCAGTGGATCCATTATATCTGCTTCAGAGCTAAGTTCGGGTTCGAATTCGGGCCCATCTCTATAAAACTGCACAGCATTGGAATGTTTCATTAACACAAAGGATGCAACAAATATATCTATGCTATTAAAGGGTATGTCCACCCTTAAAAAAAAATTTTCACCCTAGATTCCCCCTGTCCCCCCAGCCCCAACCGCAATTTAGTATTATTAGAAAATGCCCCAAACTTTACTTACCTTCCCGCTTTTCCTCCGCCGCGCTGCCAGGCCCTCTGCTTGCAAGTAAATGCAAGCAGAGGGGCGGGACTGGCAGTCGCGTCTGTATTGACTGAGCGGCACCAATCACGGACACGGCTGCCGGGAGTTCAGTGCGGCGGAGGCAAGAGGGAAGGTAGTATGTTTCGGGCATTTTCTAATAATACTAACATAGCGGTTGGGGCTGGGGGGACAGGGGGATCTTTGGTGAAAAGGGTTTTACACTAGGGGGAAGGAATCCTAATTGGGAAGGGAGGGAGGGGAGAAGGGCTGCATACGCATGCCAAACTTCTCACGGAGGCCGTAGGAGGCAGAGTCCTATATGGATTCTGCTATCCTCCTGGTGGGCAGTTTTTGGGACTTTGGGGGGGGCCTACAGGAGAACCTTATGGAGCTGGGATGTGAGGTAAGGATTAAACTACACTACATGATGGGGCCAGTAGTGGGGGGGATTATAGTTTTGGGGGTGGACATGCCCTTTAATCTGTCTATATAATCAGATGTTATCTAATTGCAGTAACCCAGTGAATAGCTTACACATAATTGGCTGCTGCAAACTAATAGCACAGTTTGCTCCTCTAATTGCATCAGCCCCCGAGCTTCAAAATACACATACTGCAAGTTTGCTTGCTTTTTCCCACAGGTAGATAATAGCAGTATTGTAATGTTAAATACAATTGCAGATCAGTCACTTATAGCCAGGTAGTAAAATATCTTCATTGTATTAACCCTTTTATTTTCTTTAATAACTTTTGTTATTTGTTTTAATTACACGTAAGCAAATTTTAAACATGTGAATATGTGCGCATAAGTTTAAACCTTAGATTGATGCCTGAACAATATATATTTATATTCTGAACAATATAAAGATTACCAGTGCTTACTTGTAGTGTTAGTGTATAGTCACAAAACAGAAATTCTATTCTACAGCATTACAATCCAGCAGCATAACTTTGGCATTGTAATTTGTCACACTTTTGTGTGCTATATCTCAGTGTAGTCATCTCCACACCCCAGTGCTACCAGCCAGGAAAAATGCACTCAAACCTAATGGAAAATGGGAAATCACAAAAGCGAAAGTTAATGGCCACAACCAGTATTATTGTTCCCAATCCCACAGGCGCTGAGAAATCTGTTATATCAGCTGAACTGAAGCCACAAGAGTGTAATGTAGCTTCCAGTTGTATTATACTGTATTTGCAGAAAATCCCTTTGCCTTTTTGTGTAGGGATGCACTTTGAATACAAAAATACAACTGATTTTCTAATATATTGAATCATAAATAACAACAAATGTTTTGTGCAGTTTCAAAAATCATTTTGATTCTTTTAATTCTTATTAGGCTTTACATTATCTACTTCCCACCAAACTCTGAATTGGATTGAAGCTCCCAAATCCTTTTGATAAGCCCTGGATAGGTAGAACATTCACAGTTCCTTTAGACTGTGCTTTAACTTGCGTTATCTTGTAAAAAAAACCTTGCTGGATAAATGTGCCCAATTACTATGTGAGTCATTACAGAGTATTGTTTCATTTGATTTATTTAAAGGGCAAGTCTATCCTCTAAACAAAATGGCTTTTAAAGATAGGTCCCTTTAAAAATAGTAAAACAAACCTATCCAGACCTCTGTAGGCTAAGCACAACTCCTTCTGCAACCCTTTATACTTAATGCGATTCTGCAGACTAGGAGGGAAATGACATCACTGCTAACACATTCCCCTCCTCCTCAGTTGAGAGTTGGTTTAGAGCAAAGTGCTGCGTGCTCTGCTAAAATAAATCTCTCTCCCCCTCCCTTCCAGGAAGCATCAATGCTGCATTTGACACTCTTTAGCCAATGGGGACTAATAGATTATCCTCCAATCATGAGGCACCGTTCAGAAACTCTGATTACACTCACACTGCTTACAGGCAAGGATTCCGCCTCCCTCCTTCCTTCCTACAAAGAAACAACACAGTTGAAAGTCAATAATTCCTCCAACCGATCGTTCAAAGTCTGGAATGTTAAGTTAGAACTAGTTTCTTCTATAGCTAGCACTTCCTTATTTACTGCAGTAAATTCATGAGATACCTGACATAATGACGTCACGGCTAACTAGACTGTGTGTGACTTGTGGGGTCTGGAGAATGGTTGATAGAAGGAGGAGGAAGCAGCACATTTTTTTGTGTGTTTTTTTTTTTAACCATGCAATTAGGTATGCAGAAATCTGTGTTGAAATTATTTTTTGGGTAGACATCCCTTTAATGTCCTTCAATGCCCAAGTGCACATTAAATAGACCAATGAGAAGCAAATATTTAATGCTACCCTCTTATGTTAGTTTACTGTCACCTTTTTCCCAATGACATTGACAGACAAGAATATCTTGTACTGTTCTATGCCATTTCAACTAAAAACATTTTCCTATACAAAATCTTAATCTATATGTTATATAGAACAAATGTTATAGTACTTAATGTTCTGCAAATCAGAATTCTAATTCTAAAGTTTTATATACTATACATGTTAATGTAAGGGAAGCTCCTGCTAAACACTAGGGATGTACCAATATTTTGGCAGAAACCTAGTTTCAGGTCAAAACTAATGGTACCGAACTTAAAATTTCTTTGTTCAGAACAAGCAGCAAAAGTTGTTGCAGATTAGAGTTTCCAGCTCCCTGAAATCAGTTATTAATAACATTATATACACTTCTGTCATTAAATACAGATTAAACCAGGAATCACCAGTATTTATTACTGGCTTTAAATATATAATTCAGGGTGCTGTTTTGGGTTCTTTTACATATCTATCTACCCATGTATCTACCTTGCTTGCACAAACTTCCAGACATTTGAGGTTAAATACCATTTTGCTTTATCAGTCCAGTATTAGTTGTAACAATTATATACAGGGAGTTTTTGAAGCAAGTTTATTGAGTGATTTGTTCTAAATTCTATTTATATTATTTATACTATATGTTATATATTTGTGTACATTAAACTTTAGTTGTTATCTTTTACAAATGAGCCACTGTAACTTAAAGGGCATGTCTACCCCCAAAACTGTAATTTGAACTACTACTGGCCCCAGTGTGTAGTGTTCAAAAATCCTTACATTGCATTTCTGCTACAACTGGTTCTCCTGCAGTGTCTGTGCAAAATTAGGAAAACTAAAAATAGGAGCAGTCTGTGAATCATCCGGATTCTTGCTATTTCCTTGTCCTTATTGAGATTTTGGCATGCGCAGGGGAGCCCCCCTCCCTCCATCCCCAGGTCCCTGCCTTGTTCCCTACATAATGTAGTGTAGGGCACCCTAGCCCACCCCCAACTGCCATGTTTGTTTAATTAAAAAAGCAGAGCTGTGATACCTTTCATTGGCTAACTAGATAAAAAAAAAATTAAGCAAGCTTTCGGGAGTGCTAAGCCCCCTTCATCAGGCTTGATGTTATCAGTCTGATGAAGGAGGCTTAGGACTCCCGAAAGCTTGCTTAATTTTTTTTTTTAATCTAGTTAGCCAATAAAAGGTATCACAGCTCTACTTTTCTTCTCTTACTTATGGCTTACATGGTATAAACCTCAATTATTGCATTAAAAAAGCAGCAGAACTTTTTTAACTAAACAAATTGCAGTGGTGGGTAGGATAGGGTGGAAAAACACTACAAAAAAATATAAAATTGTGGGTGGAAAATAGTAAATAAATGAAAAAGAGCAGTTTCTGTTAATTATTTTAACCATGTTTTCACTTTCTATTTCCCTTAAATTAACAGCTTGTGCTGATGCATTTCCTATATCAGTTCAGAGGTCAATGCTGATTTAATGCTCATTTAAAAAATGTTTAAATATATAACTTTTTACACACACATTGAATAAAGGTTAAACATTATATATAATGAAGATTTTTTAATTTAAATAACTTTTAAATTCCTGTTACTGAAAACATATATATATACAATAAAGTTACAGTTATTTCACAATTTATCCCAGGGTGCAATCTGACACAAAGCATACAGGCATAGATAAATGGAGTGGGGCACTACTACTATATATAAAACACCACAATAGCACTCACAAACCACAGGGTACTCACAGAACACAAGGTACATTACTTTATTGAACCAGTGCCGATCAATGTGTTTCAGCCCAGTTCAGGCCATAGTCAATATCGTATTAGTGACCTATTGTGATCAAACCCCTCCCTATTCTGTATCGTTTCTATGGTCATCCAATGCATATTGCTTAAATCAGCTCGCCACCAGTTAAGCAATATGCATTGGATGGCCATAGAAATGATACATAATAGTGAAAGGTTTGATCATAATAGATTACTACTCCAGCAAGAAGCCCACTGGATAAGACAGTTGGACACTTTGTCCCCTTGTGATCTCTATTTTATACATTATTGACAGTAGATATTTGAATAGAAATATCTTGAACAAACATTATAGAAAAAAAATTACAGAAATGCAATGGGGATAAGTGGTTTTGAGCTTCCGTATGTACTCAAGGATAAGCTGATCTGAGTATAAGCCGAGGTACTTATTTTTACCTGAAAAATTAGCAAAACTGATCACGTATAAGCCTAGGGTTGACTTTCTCCAATACACAGCCCCATAGATTGCTCCACAGACAACCCCATAGAAAGTCTTATACACAGCCCCATAGAAAGTCCAAGCCAAAGCCCCATAGAAAGTCCAATACACAGTCCCATAGAAAGTCCAATAAACAGCCCCATAGAAAGTCCCATACACAGCCCCATAGAAAGTCCAATACACAGCCCCATAGAAAGTCCCATACACAGCCCCATAGAAAGTCCTATACACAGCCCCATACAAAGTCCCATGCACAGTCCTATACACAGCCCCATAGAAAGTGTGTTTTTGTCCAGATGTTCCTTCAAGCATTCAGATTTGCCCAGACCCGAGTATAAGCCAAGGAATGATTTTAAAGGTAAGAATTATATACGGTATTCTGGATGGTACTTTGCTCTATTATATACGGTATTCTGGATGGTACTTTGGCTTGGTGCTTAAGAATGAAAATGATCATGCTTTTAATTATGCAAGATAAAAGTGTTTTTTTTTTTAATTGAAACAATATTTTTCTCAATCATTATATTTCAACAGTGAAACTTATCTAGATATCAAAAACCAGTGGCAGATCAAAATCCTGTAGGTTTAGATATCTCTATTTGGTAGCTATCTTTTTAAGAAAAATAATAAAACTTCTAAAAACTAAACATTCACAGTATCTCTAATAAGGTCAGGTATGAGTAACTAAGCAATTTCCATCTTTAATTCAAAGGAAATATAAACCCAAGAGAAATTACATTATGTGAACATGTATTACTCTAATAAGAATGGATTGTCCATTACTCTTACTGTATTACAAAATGTAACATTTTATTAAAATACGAACAGCATTTTTAATTGAATATACATTTAGCATGATTCAGTATGAAGCAGTAAGCTGGCTCACTGGCAGAACCTGGTTTTCTAAAAGTGAGCCTCACTTTTTATATTCATTGCCTTCTTGTTGTTAAAGAAAAATAAATCTTAAAAAAAACAAAACCCTTTTTATTCTCCACCATGGCATTTATCTTAAAGGGCATGTCCACCCTTATAAAAAATTCCCCCCATATCATAGTATGCCTTCCCCCACCCCAACCGCTATAAAATAAATTTAAGAAAGTGCCCCGATGTTTACTTTCCTTCCCTCTCTCCTCCGACGCCCGGCCCGGCCTTCTGCTTGCAAGACACTGCAAGCAGGGGGCGGGACCGGCAGCCGCGTCCGTGATTGGTTGAGAGGCAGCCAATCACGGACGCGGCTGCCGGCTTCTCAAAATGCTGGGGGAGAGAGGGAAAGTAAGTAGAGTTCTGGGGACTTTCTTAAAAGAAATACTTTTAAGAAAGAAATACTAATACATGGACAAGGGGTTTTATGGTAGGGGGAGGGATCGCAGAACGGGAGGGAGAGGGAGGGGGAGGGAGGGGGAGAAGGGCTGCAGTACGCATGCCAAACTTCTCCTGGAGGCGAGACAGGAGGCAGAGTCCTATATGGACTCTGCTATCCTCCTGGTGGGCAGTTTTTGGGACATTGGGGGGGACTACAGGAGAACCATATGGAGCTGGGATGTGAGGTAAGGATTTTATTACACTACATGGTGGGGCCATTAGTGGGGGGGATTATAGTTTTGGGGGTGGACATGCCCTTTAATTTATTTTTTTGTACATCTTTTTATTCTCTATGGATCCTATAGCACTAGTGAAAATGGCCATGGTTCCAGAAGAGCTGGGTAAGGGAATTAATAAATAAACCATCAATAACATTTTATTAACATGAATCTTTGATGATCAATGTAAATAACCCTTAAATCTTTAAAGGTAAACTAAAGAGGACATTTTATCACAGAAAAATTGTCTCTCTAATTTTGTTCCAGGTCAAAGGTTATTATGCTCACCTTAGTTAGTCCATGAGTATTTTCATTTTAGACTATTTTTGCTGTATAATTTACCCCAATATTGTAAAACACAGGCTTGCAGGCTAAGTAAAGGGTCTGAGCATGCTCGTATTGGTTTGGGGAGAGGAAGTACAATGGTCACTTTTAAAGCCAGGACTCATATATGATGTTTTTATTCATCAAATATCAATACTCAGTGATTTTCCTTCACTAAGACTAGCATTATAGAAATCAAAATGTTTAGCATTTTGAGAAATGTTCTTATTCACTGTTATATTGTTATTATTACGTACAATACAATTTTATATACTGGTGTTTTCATCTAGGATTAAAGCTGATTTGTTCCTGTCAAGTGCAGTAGAGGTTTGATTAGAATTATTACCTAAATAACCATTAGAGAAAAAAAATGCAATAATACAACGGAGACAAGTGGTTTTGATCTATTCTGGATAGTGCTGTACTTTGACTCCGTGTTTAAGAATGGAAATGATCATGCTTTCAATTGTGCAAGATGGAAGTTTGTTTTTATTGAAACAAGATTTGTATGTGCCCCAGGGCTTAGTGACAGGCAGCTTATTTTAGAGATATAACTGATGTTTAGCAACACACAAGTTGTAGAAAACAAGACTGTTTCATCTCTTCTAACATTTTTCAACCAGGGGCCGTCCGGCTAGTTCATCCTCTAAATTGTATGCTTACAAATGTTATCTCACTTGCTTGTTTTAAAATCCCCTGGAGAAATATTCACTTAATATTTTTTTCAGTACTAAGCATACACAGGGCTATAAGCATTATATCATGAAAGCAGAGTTACACAATAAGGATTAGTCTTTACAGAATGTAGAATTTAATAATTTAAGTTTATGTGCACAGTAAAATATGAGCATTGAAAAGTACAAGCAGATATTTAATCATATCAGGTTTACAATGTAGCATCTGTAGGTTATTATTTACTGTTTATATTCCCGGATGGTACTGATAAACAAAATATTTGGCATTAAAATCAAGAATAAGCGAATTTCAGATTTGTCTAGAAAACTCCGTTTGAGACAATTTTGTTGGTAGTCAACGGTGACTCGATAATCTTAAATTTCACTTTAAAGCTTTAATTGCCAGTGTAGAAAACATCTTCAGCACTTTTAGTAATCACATCTCTGTCCCTTTAGATTATGGCATTATTTGTAGCATTCCTGGAAACTCTACAGAGTGAGAAGGTTACCCAGTCTCAGTTGACTAAATATGGATCACAAAATAAACACAGCCTTTGGTTAACAAAAGTTTTTTCAGTACTTACTTTGCAGTTAAATTTGTAATTTTCTTGATAGAAAAATTCCACTAATAAAAAACAAAAGCAGAAATCCTTCCAAGTGATTAAGCATGGACTTTAGGCTCCATCCCATTTTCTAAGATACAATATTTAACAGGAGCTTGCTTTTGACTGTAAATAAACTGTAAAAAAAAGTTAAAAGACCAGCAGTGGGTTTTCTGACAGCTGCTTTTTTAGAGAGCATGAAAAAATGCAGATTTTAAAGGAGAAAGTGTTCAAATCCCTCTCTGCTTTGTAAGTGAGCACCTGTATTTAAACCCCTCAGTTCTGAATGATCCGTCTGAATCCGGACGGATCGTCCAGATTTCGGGACCTCTGAGGCTCTGAGCCTATTTTCTATAATTATCGAGCGTTCAAGGATTATCCAAAATAGCATAGAATGTTCGATAATCCTTTGAAAATACGATCTCAAACTCGAAAGTAGTCTCCGACTGTTTTTTCAAGGGTTATCAAAATTATCGGAAATATTCTGTTTTCGGATTTTTCGGATCTTCGAGATCCGGGAATCCAAAAACAGAATGAAACTGGTTCTCGTTTCGTCTATCTCTATTTACAATTTAAACCTTGCACACATGCAACATAACCATCAGAGGATACAGAGGCAAAATATCATTTTGGAAAACCAATTAGCATGTGTGTAGGCACGCCAATAATGATCTGCCTTTCTGGATTTCTAAACAATGTTGGAAAGTGATGGCCTTTGTTTGTCTATATGGCATCGGGTTTCCAGGTCATCCCCTACTCCCTTTAGAATAGGATTGGCTGGACAGCCATTATCCTCCCAAATTACAATTTTATGACTTGTGTATCTTGCCTAAGTCTTTCTTTGCAGTACCACATTATGCTAACTTGTCAAGAAATGAAAAGAAGGTTAAAAAAATGTTTTTCCTTTAATAATATACAGTGCCAAATACGTAACTATAATTTGTTTTGCAAAATACTTTTTGTGACAAAGCAATAATTTAATTCCACAAAAATCTATTTTGTGCATTCATACAAAGATGATGCCATCTAGATTTTTCTGTGGTTGCTGCCAAATTACTTTTTGAAAACTGAATATATTTAAAAAGAGGTGGTATGTACTAAACACATTAATACATTTCATATTAGTCTAGTTCAAAGGACCTTCATATGTTAAATTCATCTTACATTCCTTAAAAGCTTTATTGCAATTTTGTCTACAGGACCAGAGTTTTGCATAATTATAGCCAATAATACACTTTAGGATTGTGTAATGTAATATACTGACATTTGCAGTAATTTTATTAGCATTGTTTGATTTAATGACCTCTTAAACATTTTCTGATGGTCGTTATGATTTAATACTTTACGGTACTAAGGAAATCTTAAGCCTGCAGGATTTACTACATAGTTTTAATTTTAATATTTCTCTGAAGACTCTTTTCACCTTTAACCTTTTTACAGTTTGGGACTAATAATTCACAGGGATAATTCTAATGGCATGTTTAGAAGAACAGTATTGATAATTTTCTGTGATCTTTCTCTTTTTATTTCCCAATGGTAATAATTTTATTCTCACCTCTGTCTATCCATCTGTATATAAAATCTTGTAGTTTAGACACAGGAACTCAGTAAGTAAACGAATGCTGTTGTAAAGAATACAATATTGCTTTCCACATAAATAAATTATACATTTACCTGTTAATTAGGATTTACATATTCATGTCCCTAAAGAGAAATAACCCAGCATTTTATCCTATTTGTTGCCAGTTAATGCCATCTGTTATACAGCAAATATACAAAATAATAAACAATCTAATAAAGGTTTTATATGGGTTTCATATTCATTTCAAAGACAAAAGGTGAGTTTTACATTTATTTTCTTTGAAACAGATCAGTTTTAATAGTACATTTTATTGATTTCTCATATTCTTTCATTCACTATAATAGTAGTAGTGATCCATAGTATATGTTTTCAAAAAGGCAACCCATAGTATTGCGTAAATTTGACTGAGTTCACTTTTAAATATTTCTCAGTCTTATTATCAAAGTGGGTGTTGTTTTCCCCAGAAAAGAGGTGTTTGCTATGGGATTTGAAAACCCTATTCATATATGTTAGAGGGAACTACAGCCAATTAATCTTTTGCTTACAGGGTGAGCAGAAGACTAGAGTCTACCCCTTTAGACTTGAGGAAAATCAACATCAGCTTAAGCAACTTAAATGGTTTTTCACTGTGAGGGCAGTAAGGTTGTGGAACACTCTGGCTGAATCTGAACACATTCAAAGCAGAATATCCAGGGTTATAGCTGGTGACTGCATCTTGTTTGAGTATGTGTGTTTGGTTGTGTGCTAGTTTAGTTTGGTTTACCGAGAAGCATGTATCATTTGAATGGAGGAGACTGCTTTTTATTTGATTGCTTGGGGGGATGTTTTTTTCGTGTGGACGGGTTGAACTTGATGGACATTTTTTAACCAAAATGAACTGTGTGATTAGTTGTACATCCATTCTAGTCGGGAGTAGGGAGATTTAATATAATTAAAATAAGTGTAAAATCCACGCAACCTGATGTAAAATTGGTTTGACATGGGTTTTACATTTATTTTAGGGTTCTGCGCATATTCAAATGTTTTCGGAAATAGTGCAGTGTTCCTCATACAATTCTCGTTATGCTACCCCCTGTAGAGTGAAAACTAGCTTTCCAATGTATGGGATGTAAGAGAAGCCCAAAGCCATGTGTCTTAACTTTCCACAATCCCAGGTATCAGACCAAGGTAAGATGCAGGGGTTTGCAATAGTCAATCTCCCAGAGCAATAATTAAATGTGAATTAATCAATAAGTAAAAGGGACTGAAATCCTGTCCTAAATACCAAGCAGATAACTTGTTAAATGTATCTTGTGATACAAAAGCAAGAAATTATATCCTGCTTTCGTGTAGCATGTTACATAGATGTGAGCCCAATTACACTTTCCATTTGACTTTGCCTATCAATAGCACAGAAAAACTGACTTGAAACATCTGGTTTCAGTCAGGACTAATGTCAGGAGGGACGAGCTCTGACAGATAGTATGAGTTTAATATAAACCAATTTAGACACAATGAAGATTAAAATAGTGGAGGTTTCAGAATCATCTGTGAAATAACTATAATATGATATTACAATCAATGGAAAGCCACTGTGCAATATTATTTTACAAATGCAAAGGCCTCTTTTTCCCCCATACAACAGACATTTATGTGCAAGATGGCTCATAAAGACCAGACATAAACCTATCATTCTTTCTCTTAAACTGTTGGCTGTCAATAAAACATAATCAAAAGGAGAATAAGGTAATGGTACAACTGTATGACATTGTATATCATGGCTTGATCTCTCTAGCAGTAAAAGCAGCTACAATATGTATTTTGCAATGATGCTCATGAAAAAAAGTCAAATATCTCTCACACCATTTTTTTATACACTGAAACAACAAAGGATACACTGATCTAAGATCAGACTAAGGTCTAGTGGGTATTAATTAAATCAGATACCAATAAGGCAAATTGTAGTAAATTGTTGTTCTACTTACCTAGAACAGAATTCCATTTTATATCTCTTGAAATACAAGGAACAGTTTGAAAGGGTTCACTTGGCTGTAGCTCATGGATACTTAAATTCATGTCTTTACTAGAGATGTTCGAAACCAATGGGAATAGCACTGAATATTTGTTCAATATAGAATATTCAATGTTTGATATAGAATATTTGAAGTTCGATATCGAACACCAATATTGAAAAATTGATAAACCCATTGAATATTCGAAGTTCCAAAACGTTTTGCCAGTTTTGAATCGGAACCAGGTTCGAAACGAACCTGAAACCCATGCGTAGTCTTTACCACCCTCTAAACAAGATCATTGGGTTTTTTTCTACCGAATAACTTGACTTAAAGAAAAAGTTCTCCCTATAATTCATGTATTCTTGAGCTATTGTTTAGAGCCTGTGGGAAGTTAAGCAGGCCAGCAATGTCTTCAAATGCCTTCTTCCCAAGTCACTGCCTCTGTGGGCTGTTTTATGTGCTAAAGCGAAGTGAAACTGGAAGAAGCTATAATCAACTATTTTATTTATTTCACATAGGAATATCTCTGAATATAATTAACTTAGAAAGGCAAGTGATACATTGAATTTAATCAGTGGTTACCAAACTGCATGTCAGCTAAAAACTTGCAGGGTTATACAATAAAAGCTCTTAACATTTAAAACGGTGCTAATTTTGCCCCAACCAATCAGATATTAGCTTTCAAATGTTAAATAAGATCTGATTGGTTGGGGCAAAATTAGCACCATTTTGAACAATAAGAACTTTTATTGAATCTCCCTGTTGATCTTTTACTTTTTAATCACATTATATTGTAAGCATTATAACTGGTGTGTGTCTACAGTCTATACAGTATTATATTTGCTATAAGTCACACAATGTAGTTTAAAACTTGAAAAATTATATAAGCAAACTTCACAGAACTTTGCACAAGATATTCATATGGTATATGTGCATTATACGTCTTGTATTGGGAAAAGGTTCATAAGCTAACCTTGGAATTCAGAGAACTCTATTTTGTATAGCTATTTTTACATTACAATTACATAGTCTCATATTAGCACAGGAAAGGGTAGAGAGGAGCAAACCACAATACTTTCAAATCATAACCTCAATCCTGCAATTCAGAAAGGGGGTAGCAAAAACCCTGTAGTACTTAATTGCTTTCAGAGAATCAATCATATCAGATAAGTTTATCATTTTAAAGTATTTTACAGAGAAACCAGGCTATTTGGTAAAAGAGAGACACCGGTTTCTTTAATATCCGTTATTTGTTTACAGAGCAGAAAGTAATCAAACCACACATTCCAATTGCTTTAGCTTATAGAAGTCTTTATGAAATATATATAGAAGGCACAGCTATGGGAATTCAAATAAATGAAAGAATGATAACTGTCCATCTGGCCAACCACAAATTTATATAGAAATGTCAAGCATAATGGCACTCAACAATTGTAAATGATGAGAACACTGACAATAAATGTATATGTTCTAAATAGAGATGTTCGAAACTGTTAAGTTTCTTTTGTTTTCGAATTGTTCCGAAATTTCAAAAGTTTGAATTTTGAAAATTGTCTACTTTCAATTTTTAAAAATCGTCTACTTCGGATTTTCAATTTTCGAAAATCATTTACTTTCAAGTTTCGATTTTTGAAAATCATCTACTTTCGATTTTCAAAAATAATCTACTTTCGATTTTCGGAAATCATCTACTTTCGATTTTCTTTTTTTGATAATTATCTACTTTCGATTTTCGATAATTATCTACTTTCGATTTTCAATAAAAATCGAAAATTTAAAAAATTCGGGTTCCGTGAAATTCGGGAGTTCAGAATTTTTGTCAGGACTTCGAAACTCTTAGATTCAATTCGAAACTGGGTTCTAATCAAACCCACATTACATCTCTAGTTCTAAATGAGGCTTTATAATTTGAAATTGCAGCACTACAGCTTCCATAGAAAATATTTCCTTGGATAGTTTCTGAAGAAGCATTTGCCAAATTACATTATTGATATTAAACACATTAACCTAGTAAAACATTATACACAAATGCTCTGTGCAGCTCCTTAGTATTCAAATCCTGCAGTGTGTCTGCACCACGCCAAAGACATCCAACAGGAACAAAATAACTATGCAGGGAGGCACAGGCAAATCGTTACTTGCAAATAAAAGTGTTTATTGCTGCTTACAATATAACTACATGTTTCAACATACATACATTCTATCATAAGTACACTTGAGGAAGAAAACTTGTACATTCAAAACAAGTAGTAATCTTGTAAGCAGCAACAAGCACTTTAATTGGCAAGTAATGATTTGCCTGTGCCTTCCTGCATAGTTATTTTGTCCCTGCTAGTAATACAGATAAAGTTATTCCTTAACTGTAAAATTCCCTCTCCATAATTCAGTACTTCCAATATGTGTTACATCAGTAGAATGTGTTTTGGATTTTCAGACAGATTTTGTTTGGCTTATTTTTACAGTTGTTTGAAGTAGTAGGTGTTGTTCTGTATTGTCTGGGTATTCCTCTCCTGTATTGCTGTCTTAAATTTCCCAAAAGTAAATATTTAACAAGCGACCTTCCTTCATTCCTGGCTCGCTTGTGCATGGGCCTGCAGGAGTAACATCCCCGTATTCCTGTGTAACTATGTGACCTCAAGAATAAGGAACTTACATAGGTTTTATTGTCAAAGGCAGGATTTTGGACATCAATGGTCTTTGTAATACTCTATCTATTTTAGAAAAAATATATTTCTCCGTTAAAGGGTATCTTCACATATATTAACAGATTTTGGGAATTCAGTTTCATTGAAGAAAGGGAGGTAAAGGAGCTGTGTCTTACCTCCTGTTCTTCAATAAAACAATCAGGAGCCAGGATAGAAGGTAAGAAATGTACCTTTTATCCTGCGCTTTCGCATGTTCTTCTATGCGCATAGAAGACAGAGTGTGTCAGGGCCTGTCAGAGGACGTGCCAGGGGAGCGAGCGATCGGGTAAGTTTCTTACCTTTTCTCCTGGCTCCTGATTATTTTATTGAAGAACGTGAGGTAAGACACGGCTCCTTTACCTCCCGTTCTTCAATAAAACTGAATTCCCAAAATCTGCAAATATGAGTGGAGATACCCTTTAATAGAGTTACAAAATAGCCTTGTAGGAAGTGCACAATATTGGAATCTTTTGTTGCTTTGACCAAAATTTGGTGATTTGTAGAAAGAGACGAAAACTAGTTGGTGGTTGTAATAATCAAGTAATGAGAATGGAATTAAGCAACGCACAAGGAGTTTCAATGATTTTATTTAGCAACTCATTTATACATTATAAGCGTGGACAACTCCACATTAATTGAAACAAATGCTACCTGGGCACACATTAACAATCCCATTCTAACGTTAATTGTCTTAAGTTTATTGGGAACTAACAAGTCAATAAGCAGGGTATTTACTATATTTCTATTACCCATTTGTACTGATAAGAAACAGCAAATGAGATACAGTAAATGGATATTTTACAGTATTTTAGAATCTGCTGCTTCTTTTCATAATAAATTTATGTGACTGGAAAGCCCAAATAAATTAAAGCATTATAAATAATCTTTTACTAATAGAGTAACTCAGATATAGACTGAATGCACCAAAGGTTCATTTTATTTCTCATTTCAAATATGCCATGTTATTGGATTGCCATGCTATCAGAACTTAACTCTAGTTTTTTTTAGATGTTTATGATAATAAAAGTATCTCTCAATTAAACTAACTGATTATTGCATGGTGAAGTTATAAGGTTAACCAATAATTAGCACATAAATTAGTGCATTTGCTTCCTTTAAATAAAGTATGTTGCTACTGTGCCTGACTTAGTTTAGCCAGCCAATCATAACATTGTACTGTACAATATGCCAATGCTTCTATTACTGGAAGTATTAACAGGACCCTTTGCTCAATAACCTTCACCCCTAATACTCCTAAAAGAAAGTGACTGCATTGATTGTTATCAGAGCCGGCCTTTGATATGGGCAACCTGTGCGACTGCACAGGTTGCAGAACCAGAGGGTGCCAGCTGGGAGTCTTAGGTCACAGACCTGTAGGTTAAAGTTGTGCATCAGTGCCACTCAGTCCTGCAGATCAAATATATGTATCAGCACCAGCCCACATACAAAGCCCTAAGACACGTAAGCCATACTCAAAGGGCATGTCCACCCCCAAAACTAGAATTTAACCCACTACTGGCCCCACTGTGTAGTGTAATAAAAACCTTACCTTACATCCCTGCTCCAAATAGTTCTACTGTAATGTCCCTGCAAAGTCCCAAAAAATGGCCACCAGGAGCACTGCAGGGACGGAAATTGTTTCCGCCTCTGAGGCTTCCTCTCAGAGGTTTTTGGCTTGCTCAGAGCAGCCCTCCCCCTACCTCTCCCTCCCTCTCCCTCCCCCTAGTGTAAAACCCCTTTGGGGTACTGTAGGGCTTCCTCCCCCAGCCCCAACCACTATATTATTATGTGCAGAAACTCCCCTGATCATTACTTACCTTACCTCTCTCCGCCGGCATTCTCCACTGCCATCCGTGATTGGCTGACTCTCAGCCCCGGCTCCCTGCTTGCAGTTTCATGCAAGCAGAATACCGAAACAGTACGCCAGAGGAAAGAGGTAAGGTGAGTAATGATCAGGGGTGTTTCTGCACATAATAATATAGTGGTTGGGGCTGGGGGAGGAAGCCCTACAGTACCCCAAAAGGTAAAAAAAGGTGTGGACATGCCCTTTAAGATGTCTGTATGCTCTTCTGTCTGTGCATTTAGTAACATAGTAATTAAGGTTGAATAAAGACATTCGTCCATCAAGTCCAACCTATTCACTTTTTTTTTTTTTTCTTAACCCTACCTAACAGTTGATCCAGAGGAAGGCGAAAATACCCCAGCTAAAAAGGGGGGAAAAAATTCCTTCCTGACTCCAAACGGCAATCGGAAAGTATCCCTGGATCAACCAGATCTATATGCATTAATACCAGTAATTCTCAATATTTTTTAGTTTTAGAAACTTATCCAGGCCTATGGCAAGTTATTCAATGAACTTGCCATTTGGTGTGTTACGTAATGATATACACTCAATATATACAAGCACGCACTGAGGATACTAAAAGACAGTAAGTAGAGGTGGGGGACTTGATTTGAAGCAGGTCAAGGCAAGCAGCATTCAACACCGAATTGTGTGTGCCCAGGGAGTGTTTTGGAGAGGGTGCTAAGTGCCAGTAACAAATCTTGTGCTATTTATCCTAAGGTCGGCCTTGATTGTTATTATGTCGTGAAATTCAATATCTATATAGATCTTGTCAGTTGTCTGCACTTTCTGTGGGATATACATTCATATTTTTATAAATAAATTTATGTAAAAATGTATCTATCTGACAGAAGTCAAACACGGAGCATAGAGTATTCATAAGCATACCGTATCTACTGACTGTTCAGCTATCATTCAAAGAAAATATGTCATAACATACAATATATGGCAGAAATGAAGCAGTAAAAAAGTATGGAAGCTGCAATGGAGCATTTTCTTATAAAAACTGGCTAAGCAATGTTTTTTTAAAAGGAAATATTGCACTGCACCTCCCATTAGAATACATATAAATAGACATACACTCAGGTATATTCAAGTGAGCATCATTCCTGCCTAACCAATCTGGAAATGTTCAATTCAAGTCAATACTAAGCTATCAATGCCCTTTGCATCCACACTTCCATCAACCTGTAAAATCCCTTGTGTAATATTACCCTAAAACCTGACATGTTGCCAAAATGTAATCTTATGTTTGTTTAATACAAAAAGCTATGATCCTAGCTGCTCCATGGTGAGAGAAAAAGTTTGAGGCTGCGAACAGATGGACTAGTCACATGCTTTATTTTAAATGCTATGAAAATACAACCCCCAAAAAGGCACAATTTTAGTAAAGATGTTTCTTCAGGAATCTAGAAAAGAAAATGAAAACAAATCACTTTGCACCCACTGTGGGGCTTATCATTCCTGTAGATAGTGATAGTTGTATCTCCATCCATTCTGTACAAGACTCCTGCTAACATCAGTGGAACCCCTTAGGTGGCATAGACACTAATATTTCAGCACTCCCAGTAAAATAACAAACGCGCCTAACTACTGATCAAAGCTACCGCTATACTAATGCTTAAAAGTTTAACAATGTAATAACCTTGATAAATTTGCAGCAACACGTATAATTTTCTTTTTCATGCCATAATTTTCACACACTTTGTCGTGCAAGGTTATTTATTTTCCTAATGTGTTTTATTGCTATTTTGTCTGCATATTTATGTGCTCACATTAGCATGCACAGCAATTATAAAATTATGCACCTGGAAATGAACAAGTGCAGGGTAATCAAACTGCACAAACTGATTTTTTTTCTTTCTGTCTTTGGAAAAGGTTAGTGGGAAGGGATGTTTTGACAAACAAAAGTTTTTTCTGCACAATATGAGCTTTACATTAATATGTATTCACATTCATTCATTTTTAGATGTTGTTAACGGTCCACTTTTGTTGTAGCTGAATTTTTCTAAACTCCAGTTTTCTGGTAATATTTCTGTAAATATGTACAAATTTACTTGACAACTACAACTACACTTTATACAGCTAATAAGGTCCTGCACATCTGTTAGGTTAGCATAGGTGGGAGCAAGTATTAACTAAACTCAAGTCTAGGGAAAGCCTAAACTAAAGTTTAAAGTCTGCTTTTTTACTGTCACTTTTTTGCTATCGCTTCATGTGCATATATTCTGCTAGTAAATGATGCCAGGGTGTCCCCTCCAAGCACTATGCACAGGAGTATGTCAGGAAGCCCAGCTAAAAAGGGGAGAGAAACAAGTGGACTACAAACTTCAGTGGATTTTTAGGTAATGACATCAAATGTAGTGTAAAGGTATCTCAGCTAACCAAATATTATTACCGGATATTTTTTTCAGTATCTTTGATTGTCCAAGTTGTTCCCCTTTATACTTACGGGCAATTGCTATAGTGGCCGATGTACTATTGGGTTAGCGTGGGGTTTGCACTAATTTACACGCTGGCTGAGCCATTTACAATGCCTACACGGATTTCAATCTCAATTTTGCACTAATCTTAATGCCTTTACTACTGTAGCATATTGAGCCTGACCAGGATCCCATGATGCAGTTTAAAGCATTGTGAATTCACAATCTGGTAATTTGGCTCTGCATTTGCCTGTTAGTTCTTTGACTCTATACATCCTTTATCTTCTAGCTTTTTTAAAATCCTTCTTTAACATGAGCCCTGCATGTGTAGGGAAGATACACTTCTAGTTACAGTGCACACTGAACTCCAGAAGCTGATATCTCATTGATGGGGCCACAGAATAATTAATAGTAGAAGTTTTGCATAATGTAGCTGAGGTTGTTTTTTGAATATAATTTTCTTTCATTTTAAACCCGATTATTGTAGCCCATATAGTTTGCATGCTGATATTTGCATGTAGACAGTACAGTACTGTATAAGTCCATCTCTATGGTACACCAATAGGTATACAGTATATACTCGAGTATAAGCCGAGGTTTTCAGGCTTTAAAAAAAGCCTGAAAATCAAATCTCGGATTATACCTGAGTCACTAACCCACTCACCTCTCTGCCGGCTGCCGCTTGCTCCGTACTTCCAGGCGCCGAGTAGTGATGTCAGGCGGGCAGATGCGGAGTTAGTGGCAAACGGCAGAGAGGTGAAGATTGAAGACTGCCCAGGTAATTGAACACTGAACTGGGGGGACTCTGGGGGGGACAGTAATCCCATACAGGAACCCCCAATACCTTTCCACTATAGATGTTTGGAAACTACAACTCCCAGCAACTAAAGCATGCTGGGGGTTGTAGTTTCCAAACACTTACAGTAGAAAAGTATTGGGGGTTACTGTATGCCCATTTAAAGGGCAACTAATGCCTAAAAACAATACAGAATTATGAGGATGGTATACAGTATATTGTTAAAAATATTACCTTCTGATTCTGTTTTGTTTTGAGGCTTGAGTTTTCCTTTAAATGGACAGCAGAATTCCCATACAGTAGTCCCATTTAGTAATAGCCATACTGGATTTGGTTAAAACTGTATAGGACTACTGTATGGGAATTCTGCTGTCATTTAAAGGGCAACTAATGCCTCAAAACAATACAGAATCAGGAGGATGATATATATTGTTAAAAATATTGCCTTCAGTGTCTGTATTGTTTTAAGGCATTAGTTACCCTTAAATGGACAGCAGAATTCCCATACAGTAGTCCCATACAGTAATAGCCAAATCCAGTATGGCTATTACTGTATGAGACTAATGTATGGGAATTCTGCTGTCCATTTAAAGGGCAACTAAAGCCTCAGTACAATTCTGCATCAGAAGGCAGTAGTGGTCATAATTTCAACCCTCAGCTTACACTCAAGTCAATAAGGTTATCCTGATTTTTAAAGCAAAAATAGGTACCTCTGCTTATACTCGGGTCGGCTTATACTTGAGTATATACAGTATTTTTGCTAACAGCATTTCCTGGTATGCAAAACAACTGTTACTATGTCAGGTTTAAAAAAAAATGGTAATGTTGATTGCACAATTGAATTGATGGGTGCCAAACAAACAGCCCAATTGAGAAATATGGTGGCCCATTGAACTGTTGGTATGGCCAGAGTTAAGGAAGCCTGGGGCTCAGAGTGATACGAGCTGGACAGTCTGGGGGAATTGTTACACAGATTAGCTCTGTAACTATGCAACTAAACGTGGCCGGCACAGATAGGTTGAACACCCCTGTTCATCAGTTGCTTTATTATTATTTTTTATTGAATACAAAATTGTAGATAATTGAAATTATTGTACATCACTGAAAATGAATCATAACAAAGCATACCATTAGTTGTAGCCTTTTACAGCATGTCAATTTTTAATAACACTTCCTAATCAACAGAGAGCAGAAGGAGACGTCTCAAAATAGTGGGGAAATGTGTTATAGAATAGAATAGGATATTCCATATACAAGTAACAAGAATAAAGTAGAGCAAAAATAAACAGTATGGAATATTGTGATTTTAATATGACTATAACAAATGCAAAATTGTTGCATTTGCAGCTGTATGTGATGTAGAACCATTTTGTTATTGTGATTATATTTAGTTGGCTTGCAAAATTATGGAAACATATGACTATTAGAAAAGGGATCCGGGTCTGACTCGGATCTGGATCCGACACGGAACCTTAATGTTCAGTCTGAAACCAGGGGGATCGTTTGGATTTCAGGACTTCGGAACGTATTTTCGAGGGTTACTGATTGTACAAGGTTGTATTCGGTAACCCTCCATAATAACTTTGAATGTTTGATAACCCTTGAAAATACGATCGGAAACTCGAAAGTAGATAATAGACTGATAATGGATTTCAAGATAGATAGATAGATAGATAGATAGATAGATAGATAGATTAATAATATATATCAAGATGTGTAGATAGATAGTGATAGATAGACATAGATAACAGATATATCAAGATGTGTATATATATATATATATATATATAATATATATACATATATATAGACAGATAGATAGATAGATAGATAGATAGATAGATAGATAGATAGATAGATAGATAGATAGATAGATAGATAGATAGATAGACATAGATAGATAATGGATAGATTGATAATAAATATCAAAATAGATACATACACTATATAGATCGATAAACAGTCAAATAGAAAAATAGATATACAGATATATAGATAGACAGATAGACATAGATAATAGATTGATAATAGATATAAAAAAGATAGATAGATAGATAGATAGATAGACAGACATAGATAATAGATTGATGATAGATAGATAGATAGATAGATGATAGATAGATAGATAGATACTGTATATTCACACTTTTTCATTGAAGGTATCTCTTCTAGTGATTATATTAATCTTCTAGTAACCAGTTTTTATTGTAATTTACAAACTCCATTTAGGCTGCTTACTCAGCATTTGAGACATCATTTGTACAAGTCTTTAATAGGCAAAAGAATTGAATAGAGAATTACTGTAAATTAGAATTGTTTGCACTGTTTTCTTTCTAAGCCCTGGGGATTTTTTCTTACTATTCATAGTCCCAAAACTCTGACAGTACAAATTTGTTTTAATGTGTGGGGGGGAAACTATTTCCCTTTGACAGAAAATGGTGTAAGAATAATAATCCTCTGCCTGCCCATGCCGATGAAACAAAGAAAGTGAACGTATATCTACAAGTAATAACAAGATACTGTATTCTTTTTCTTTTTAAACCATGACACTAACTACAGTTATTGATCATGAGAAAAAAGGCTTTGACCATTTCTCTGCTTTGGGCATTCTATTAACTCCTTGTTACTAGAGTCATAAATAACAGTCCCTTCCCCTTTTAACTGTTTTTTAGAAATGATGTACAATGCTTTTTCTCCACTGGAACACTATTTGTGAACTGGTTTGCAAATTGATTCACTTGCTTTTTGTCAAGCTGTCACGTGTGATGTCACATTTAGGTGATTTTCTACATATCCTTTTTCATTCGTTTTATAATGCTTTTTAAAATAGTTTTTATAATAATGATTTTGTTGAATTTTAACACATAAAGGAATAGACTAGGGTTTTCTCTTGACCTTTTCATGTATTTCTAGTGTTTTTTTGTCTCCATTTTATTCTTGACAAACACTTCATACATCCAATTTCCCTGTACAATCTATTGTACATATCAAGAGTCTTACCTCTAAAGCCAGCTCTGTATTATGAGGATCATCCCCTCCACATTTCCAAAAGAAAGTTGATGGTTACAGATCTAAAACATTCAGATCAGCGTTTATATAAAGGTAACGGCCGTGGTGCAATATACAGTCCTTAAGGACTGCCATGGTATTGTATGGACTCGGTTACAGATTTATGACCGCAGCCATAAAACGACGACCGGACATGAAATATCGGTACTTTACGGCCTTTACTGTTCTAAATAAACCTGCTGTTTTAGACCTTTCCAATACCCCACATTTTTAAATATGGCCCCAGACTGACTAATAGGAAGAAATGATTCTGCTAGTTTGTCTTGCTAATGATGACATCCAGGACGTGGGAGGAGGTGGGCCAGGACCCGCAGTAGCAGGGAAAGTTTGATTAAGTTAAATACTATTAACCAAGGGTTATTTGTTTGGGGAAAGGGGAAAAACAATATTATTGTCCTTTAACTCATTTTTGACACAATTTTCTGCCTTTTGCTATCTGGTCTAGTGCTTAAATCCTGCTTCAGTTCTCCACTTTTTAGAAAATAGGTTCCCAGAAACACAATACTTCACAATGCAAAAAAAGAAGGTCAATTTTTCTCTCAGGAAAAAGAGAAACTTGGCAAATGAATCTTATTATACTAAACTTGTCATGCTACTAATCCTTTATTATGTTAATTACTGCACAAGCCAGGTAATGTCATCTCCACTGCGCAACCGTTTCGTGCTAACATTCAAGGAGAATCATTTATAATGTCTATCATATTAAACAAATCCAAAGGCAATTTGTTTACTGCACGTAACGTAACCAAAGACTCTAACAGCTTCCTTTTCTTGACTCTGGTGAAAATCAAACAACCACATTTAATTAATATCAAACATTTTTCTGGCAGGAAAGACGGGTATGGGACTCCAGTGGATATGATTATTGTTGTCTGGGATGTAACTTAGACTGAACAGATGTTTGTAAAATGTTGACATTTCTATATCTTGCAGAACAATTCTCCCTTTACTAAAGATACACTAATCATACAGTAAATGCAAGTAATGTCGAGGGTCGCACTCCAAGCAAAAATTTATTAAATTGATAAAAGACCACACATATCACAACATTTTGGGGTGTGTGTGAACGTGTTATGTCACCTAAAGTTTGTTTTAGTCAAAAGCTTTAATTCGGCTCCCACACAGAGCTATTATACTTATATGCTCCTCTTCGCTCCACCACCGCGGCTCTGCACTTCTGGGTAAGGCAGTCAGTGTCGGCCGTGACAGTGACGTCACGGCCAATCACTGACTGCCATTCCCGGACCAGTCTCCATTGTGGCTGCTCAAGAACACAAAAAGAACACAGCAGACACAGTGGAGACAGTGGAGTGAGGAACCCGTAAGCGGCGGTGGAGTGAGGAGTTTGTGAGTATAATAACTCTGTGTGGGAGCAGATTTAAAGCTTTTGACTAAAGTGATCTTTAGGTTTTGGGGGGTAATCTATAATATATTCATTTTTTAAAAGAGGGGTGGACATTCCCTTTAAACGTATAGAAACATAATACATGGCTGCAGAGGGAGGATAATGAAGTGAAACTAATCTTAGCACAGATCTGTGCAATGCATTTTTCAATAGTGTACCTATCTGAAAGTAAATGAAACCTTCACTATTTAAACATGACTGAAACCTTGAACAGATCAATCTGGCTCCACATTGTTTTAAATTTCAATTAAGCCCTGACACACTGAGTTAACTAGAAGAGCTGCCATGAAATTTCACTGAGACTCTTTACTATATGACCAAAAACCGTTATAAAATCTGCTATTTAAAAAAGACAGGGAAAAAACTAACAAGGCAAATAAAAACTTTCAAGTAAGAAAGTAGAAAGACAAAAGGTGAGCGAAAAGGATGTAAATGTCTTTTAAGCATGACATAAATGGCCCGATTTTTTTGGCAGATTTGAACACTGCGATTGAATCTGCCAAAGAACAAATCCTCAACTTGCTGTTGTAAAACTGCCTAAACAAGTCTGTCGATCCAAAGCCAAGGATTTTACAGTGCATGGCTCAGAGTGTCATGGCAATTCCTATACTATTAACAATTTATGTTCCTTATCTCTATGTCATTGGGGACATGTTCATGTTCTTTGAATTAATTTCAGCTTCTCTAAAATTAGGTATGCATCCCTGCATTTATGGTCCTTTAATTATGGTCTTCAATTATGGTCTCAACTATGGTTTCAACATCCCTTTAATTATGGTCTTAAATACCTGTTGCCTTAAATACCCACCCTTTACACCCTTTCAGTTTCCCGTCAATGTTTCATAGCCACTTGTTGAAGGATTCTGGGACAAGTCCTTTAACAGTTACAGGAAATGTTCTGGATGCCTGGTTTGAAAGAATTTAATTTAGGGTAATGGTGAATTCAAAAGGAATATTAATAAATAAGTAAATGATAAATAAAAACAATTACAATCCATGAGTAAAACGTAAAGGTCAACAAAATGAAACCTTTTAAACTGCACCTCATTTACAGGGAGATACAGGGTGCTAATTTTGCCCCAGCCAATCAGATCTTATTTAACATTTGAAAGATAACGTCTGATTGGTTGGGGCAAAATTAGCACCATTTTTAACAATAAGAACTTTTATTAAATAACTCTGTTAAAGCCTTATTTAATAATCCCAAATGTAATCATGTGACTTTAACACCCAACAAGTTAACTACAACATTTCTATCATTTCAAAACTAAAGGTCACCCCAAGTCAGGAGGAACTTTGTTTTGCAATAAGCACATCAGACTCTCAGCCAGAGACAAAATGAGAAACGCTGCAGGCTAATTCTGTGAGTGACTCAATGTAGATATAAGCAGAAAATCTAAAGTTAAGAATTGGCTGCTATCTAATTAACCCACTGCTTTTATACTTGCTTTATTTTCTTTAAAAAAAAATGAAAAAATGGAAAAATTAAATTATATCCCTCACGGCATGGAACAAAAAAATAAAAAAGGAAGAAAAAATCCTATAATTCTACAAATGAATCTAAAATTTTAGCTTACTCCATTGCAATGTGTATCATTTCTAAAACATTTTATTGTCTACTTTTGCACTTTTTTAACATAAACAAGATAATAAGTTATTTTAAAGTGACACACACAAACATACAGTATTTATGTTTGTATATACAGTATATGATAATGTTTCACAGTAGTTGGTTCTAGTAGAGGAGTCTCTTGGGTCATATCTGTGCTATATGATGCCACTACCATGTTGAGATTTATTATGTATATGTATTGCTTGCCTCTTGCCCATCTCATATATGAGGTAGATAATATTTTCCAGTCGGGACTTGGCTTGATGCAGTTGCAA